>JAWZYU010000039.1:3470000-5870000 GCA_038380435.1 Ryuthela nishihirai
GCATCTATCATCATTGCAAACAATGGGAGTAGAATTAACTACATTGTTTACAACATCACTGAAATGCTCAGCCCACCTAGCCATGATAGAATCCTCACCTTCTATAACCTTACCTTGTTTTATCCTTCAATCCCTGTATACCTGTCCGTTTTTAACCACACAAAACATTAACTATCTGGTACAGCTCTCTGCTCTTGTTCTGTCTAACTGCTTCCTCGGCTTTGTCAGCCGAACCATCAAGCCAAAGATTCTTATCAGCAGCTAACTGATCTTTTACACGTTTATTAAGTTCTCTGTAATGCTTTCTATTAGGACTAGTAGGGTATTGATTCAGGACATTCCTGCAGTTCTTTCTTTCCGAAATAAGCTGAAGTGCCTTATCACTCAGATAATTTTGTCTCTTCTGCTCCTCTTTTCCTAAAAGAGTACTGTTAGTGTCCAAAAAAGCCTGTTTAAAGTGATCCCATTCTTCCTCAACTTCAGTAGTAAACATACCATAACTGGCATAATGACTAAATAACCTTTCATGGTAAGCTTTGGCTATAACAGCGTCTTTCAGAGCTTCAGTATTAAAAGCAAATTTTTTAACCCAGGCACAACACTTTTTAAGTTTAAATTGCAAAACACTTTTAACAAGATAATGGTCAGATCCAATTTCAGCTCCCCTATATGCCCTGGTATTCCTAACAGAACTAGGCCATTTGCTGTTAATTAATATATAATCAATCATATTCTTATGCAGCCCATCGGGTGAAACCCATGTGTACTTATGTATGTCGTGGTGTTTGTAATACATGTTAGTTATTCTCAAACCATTGAGTTTACTTACCTGTAGGAGACGTTGCCCATTGCCATTGCAGCTACCAATACCAAAAGGGCCAATCACCCCTCCCCAAAGGTCAGAGTCAGTACCAACTTTGGCATTGAAGTCACCAAGAACAAGGGTAATATCTCCTTTCTTGACAGTATTCAAAATATCCTGAAGTTGTTCATAAAACCTATCCTTGTCATCCTCATCGGCATCCTCAGTGGGGGCATAACAGCAGATAACATTCAGGTCTTTAACCCTTGTCTGAAATTTTGCTGTAAGAAACCTTTCATTAATGTACTCATATCCTAGAAGAGCATCACTAGCGTGTCTGCTGAGAAGCAGACCCACGCTTGGTGATGCTTATTGTCGTCCCTCCCTGAAAAGAGAAATTTAAGATTATTTTTAAGAATCTGACCTTTATCTGTCCATCTGGTCTCTTGCATGCCGAGAATATCTAAATTATAATGGTGGAATTCTTGTGTGAGGACATCAAGAGAAAAAGCTCTGTGCAGAGTCCTCACATTCCAACTACCTATGGAGAGAAAATGGTTAGTGGGATGTTTATAGAAACTATGTTTATTGAGAGAGGGAATGCCGACAATATCAAACAGACCCCTAATCGCAGACATGGAGCAAAGACCCGTTCCCCCATTACTAAAGGCTGAAGCCATCTACACTGGAAGACTTCCTCCAATGTAGGATTTGACGATGCCAATAGAAGCAAAGCGTTCAGGTGCCTGCGATGACCTCTGCTCAGTATTATCCACCAGCTGATAAACATATCCTGTGAATCTATACACTTGGGGCTGTCAACCCACAAACAAACAGAAAACACAGCGGAAGATTTTCCCTCCACAGAAGCCCACCAGTGCAGCAAAATCATGATCCATAATCAAGCTCAGAGCCATATATCTGTCCAGTCCAGTTGGTTTATATGGTCAGCACCAGGACCATGTGTGGTTGACCACTCCTCATCAGGGTAGAAAAAAAGAAAAGTAGCCATAGTTGTCCAGATCAGTAGGCCACACTAATCTGGCAGCCCTCCCCTTCCGTTCACTTCCACAAGAGAGTATCTCTTTTGAAAGGTACTAACGATCTGCACCACGAGAAGGCGGGGTCGGACATTAGGTGCTAGTCCTGGCCAGTTCTATGCATCATCACAGGGGTTTGGTGCATAGCTTTCCTTCCAGTGACTACCTAGCTACCATTTACAGACAAAATAAAAACTAGAAAGAAAAGGGATTAGAAAAGTGATATTGTTTTCGTTGCATCTCGGTACGTAGTGTAGTTGTTTAACACTGAGATGAACTTTCTCGTGAACTGTGCGGAAGGAATGTACGCGTGGCGTTCACAGTATTCTAAGTTTAGTCCTAAAAGTGTCAGTTATGAAGAAATTTCTTTTGTTCGACAGATCGAAAATACGGATACTTTTCTGATCGTAAAACAAAATGTAGCCCATATCCAGAAGTATTAAATCATCTTCATCATCCACAGATTGGAAAAACTTCTTTGAAGAAGATATTGGAAATATTGATCAAAGGTGGTTTTTATAAGAAAAAGACATTGTTGCAGATGACCAAATTACAAGAATTTCAACGACGCAACTTTGCTGCAAACGATGTCCCGACCAAGTTACTAAATAGATAACGTGTTGGGTATTAAAACAAAATTTTAACTTCAGTTGTCATCATCATCATCATCATCATCATCATCCTCAAGCACCATGGGCTACGGAGGTCCAACCAGACGGTGCAATTTAGTTCTCCAAGTAAGTCTATCCTGAGCTACATCTACTGCATCTGGCCACTGCACACCAAGTCTAACAAGGTCCTGTTTGACATTGTCCGCCCACCGCATCCTAGGTCTCCCCTTCTTTCTGAGGCCTTTAGGCACACTGTTCATAACCCTATTCGCCAATCTATAATTATTCATACGGGCAACATGGCCAAACCAACGGACTCTCTCTCTGCACAATATGCTGCTTAAAGGAGGATGCAAACTCCTTTGCCTAACCTCATCATTAGTTACAACGTTGAACCATCTAATGCCCAAGACACTGCGTAAGCATCTGGAATCAAAAGCATCTAGTTTCCTGTTATCATGTTTACAAAGTGTCCAAGTTTCACTACCATAAATAACCCTAGAAAGAACCAAACTATTATACAGCCTAATTTTAGTCTTTAGGTGTATACGCCTATTTTTCCACACTCTCCATAGATTCTTAAAAGTCCCGGCAGCAATCCCTATTCGTCTGTTAATCTCATGCCGCACATCACCATTATCTGTT
Organism: Ryuthela nishihirai; assembly: GCA_038380435.1. NCBI lineage: Eukaryota > Metazoa > Arthropoda > Arachnida > Araneae > Heptathelidae > Ryuthela > Ryuthela nishihirai. The sequence continues at coordinate 3,473,099 of JAWZYU010000039.1, forward strand.
ACATAGCTCCCAAGATAATTAAACTGTGACACCTGCTCAAGACTGCAACCATTCAGATTAACTGAATCACAGTCTGCCTGACCAATTTTCATCACTTTAGTTTTCTCTCTGTTTATAACCAAACCTACTCTACTACCAGTCTCATCAACAGCTCGAATGAAAGAGTTCATCTCATCAACATCATTTGCCAAAAGGGCTAAATCATCAGCATAATCTAAATCAGAAATTTTCTTATCTCCTATCCATTTAAGGCCAAAATCTTTCCCTTGAAGTGAAATTCGCATAACATAATCAATAACCAAACTAAAGAGAAAAGGAGACAAAATGCACCCTTGTCGAACACCAGAAGTAATGCTAAACCAATTGCTACAAGCCTTACCAACTCTCACACACGACTCAGTGTTATTATAGAGAGCTTTCATTATGGTAACTAACTTGTCTGGTATACCATATGATTTCACAATCAACCACAAATTATGACGATCAACAGATCGAAAGCCTTTTTGAAATCAACAAAGCTAGCAACCAAAGGTTTCTGAAACTCTAAACGTTTCTCAAGAATCTGCCTAAGTGAAAATATCTGATCCACACATCCCCTACCACTTCTGAATCCACATTGCTCATCACGCAATTGACTGTCAACCAGATTCTTAATTCTATTAAGCACAATCATGGAAAGAACTTTACCTGGAACGGAGAGTAGGCTGATACTCCTATAGTTATCACAAGAACTGCGATCACCTTTTTTTGAAAATAGGGATAACAATAGCTCTGGTAAAATCCTTAGGAACCATGCCTTTATCATAAAAGATATTCAGAATTTCAGTCATCCAAGTGGTAACCGAAACATTTCCAGCTCTAAGCATTTCGGTAGTAATTTCATCTGCCCCTGGGGATTTATGAAGTTTAAGTTTAGAGACAGCCAAAATAACTTCAGATTGTGTTATAGGGCCAACATTAAAGCCACCAATGCATCTATCGTCATTGCAAACAATGGGAATAGAACTAACCACATTGTTTAGAATATCACTGAAATGCTCAGCCCACCTAGCCATGACAGAATCCTCACCTTCTATAACCTTACCTTGTTTATCTTTCAATCCCTGTATACCTGTCCGTTTTCTACCACACAACACATTAACTCTCTGCTGTTGTGCTATGTAACTGCTTCCTTACCTTGAAGACAAAATACACCTTGTTGAATATCAGCAGCAATGCTAAACCAATTGCCACATGCCTTATCAACTCTCACACACTACTCAGTATTATTATAGAGAGCTTTCATTACGTAAAAGTCTGGTATGCCATACGATTTCACCACAAATTACGCGAACCCACCACAAATTATGCGATCAACAGAGTCAAAAGCCTTTCTGAAATCAACACAGCTAGTTACCAAAGGTTTCTGAAATGCTAAACATTTCTCAAGGATCAGCCTGAGTGAAAATATATTATCTACACCCCCCCCCCCCCACCACCACCACTTCTGAATCCATACTGCTCATCACGCAATTGCCTGTCAACCAGATTATTAATTCTATTAAGCACAATCATGCAAAGAACTTTACCTGGAACAGAAAGTAGGTTGATACCTCTATAGCTATCACAAGAACTGCAATCACCTTTTTTTAAAACTAGGGATAATAATTGCTCTGGTTAAATCCTTAGATACCTTGCCTTTATCATAAAAGATATTCAAATATTCAGTCATTCATGTGGTAACCAAAACATTCCCATAGTAATTTCATCTACCCCTACTTTTTTGAATATCTAAGTTTAGAAATTACCGAAATAACTTCAGATTGTGTTGTAGGGCCAACGTTAAAGCCACCAATGCATCTATCATCATTACAAACAATGGAGTAGAACTAACCACATTGTTCAGAACATCACTGAAATGCTCAGCCCATCTAGACATGACAGAATTCTCACCTTCTATAACATAACCATGTTTATCCTTCAATCCCTGTATACCTGTTCGTTTTCTACCACACAAAACATTAGCTATCTCGTACAGCTCTCTGCTGTTGTGCTGCCTAACTGCTTCCTCAGCTTTCTCAGCCAAGCCATGAAGCCAAAGATTCTTATCTGTAGCTAGCTGATCCTTTACACGTTTATTAAGCTCTCTTTTATTTTTAAGCTCTCTGTAATCCTTTCTATTAGGACTAGTAGGGTACTGATTAAGGACATTCCTGCAGTTCTTTCTTTCCGAAATAAGCTCAAGCGCCTTATCACTCAGATAATTCTCTCTCTTCTGCTCCTTTTTTCCTAAAAGAGTACAGTTAGTTTCTGAAAAGGCCTGTTTAAAATGATCTCATTCTTCCTCAACTTCAGTAGTAAGCATATCATGACTGTCATAATGACTAAGTAACCTATCATGGTAAGTTTTGGCTATAACTGGATCTTTCAGAGCTTCAGTATTAAAAGTAAATTTTTTAACCCTAGCAGAACACTTTTTAAGTTTAAATTGCAAGATACTTTTAACAAGGTAATGGTCAGATCCAATTTCAGATCCCCTACATGACCTGGTATTCCTAACAGAACTACCCATTTGCTGTTGATTAATATATAATCAAACATATTTTTTTGCAGTCCATCAGGTGAAACCCATGTGTTCTTATGTATGTCGCAGTGTTTGTAATAAGTGTTAATTATTCTGAAACCATTGAGTTTGCTTAGCTCTAGGAAACGGTTACCCATTATCATTGCAGCTACCAGTACCAAAAGGGCCTATCACTCCTGCGAAATGTCAGAGTCAGTACTAACTTTGGCACTGAAGTCACCTAGAACAAGGGTAATATCTCCTTTCTTGACAGAATTCAAAATATCCTGAAGTTGTCCGTAAAACCTATCCTTCTCATCCTCATCAGCATCCTCAGTGGGGGCATAACAGCAGATAACATTCAAGTCTTTATGGTTTGTCTGAAATTTTGTTGTAAGAAACCTTTCATAAATGCAGTCATATCCTAGAAGAGCATCACTAGCGTGTCTGCTGAGAAGCAGACCTATGCCTTGATGATGCTTACTATATTTCCTCTCTGAAAAGAGAAATTTAAGATTATTTTTAAGAATCTGACCTTTATCTATCCATCTGGTCTCTTGCAAGCCGATAGTATCTAAATTATAACGGTGGAATTCTTGTGTAAGGACATCAAGAAATCCGCTCTGTGCAGAGTCCTCACAATCGAACTACCTAGTGAGAAAAAATGGTTAGTGGGATGTTTAAAGAAGCCACGTTTATCAAAGGAAGGAATATCGACAATAATCAACAGCTCCCTAATCGCAGGCATGTCGACAATAATCAACAGCTCCCTAATCGCAGGCATGTCGACAATAATCAACAGCTCCCTAATCGCAGGCATGGAGTTAAACCTGTTCCCCACCATTATAGGACTGCTTCCCCACCACTTGCGAGCAAGGCCATAAGCTCGATGTTTGGAAGCATTATAACCCTTCACTATGGAATCCAGAACGTGTAAGAATCTAAAATTTTTATGTTTATTGAAACAACGCCATAATTTTTCTGTCAGGGTTCGATTCAGTCTTTCTACCAACGCAGCTTTCTTATCACTATAAGACACGAAGAAATGAATGTTTTATTCTTTTAGGAATTTTTGAAAAACACGGTTTATGAATTCTGTCCCCTGATCGGTGTTTAGACCCTGTGCTAGAATCTGTTCAAATGCTTCTTTCACAGCAGTCCGCCCACGCATAGCGAGATGAAATATTGATGACGACTAATATGTATCCATAACCATCATTAAATCGTGCAATATTTTTCACGAACATTAAATCCGCCTGCCATATTCGATCCAGACCTGTCACGTACGTTTGGTTCCTTCTGAATTTGCTCGTTTCCGGTCTGTGGAGAATGTACGTCTCTTGACCCGCTAACCATTCTCTGACTGTCTTTGGATCCTGTCCAGTGCTCTGGGATAATCGAGTCACCCCTCCATAGCTGCCAGGGTTCTTGGGATCGTAATAAGGTTTTTCCAACACGTCGTTCATCGACCAGCAGTAGCTTTACCTCTTTAATCCAGACCTCGATAGGAAGGGAGTCAGGTATGTCTATAGATGTACGGTCTGCAGCCTCTTCACACAACTCTCTCGATGTGTAAATGACCGGATGGTCATAGTACATCGCTTTTGTTCCCACCTCCACCAGACAGAATCGGTAACTCGGAGCCCACATCATTTTCCTCGACCCACTCGTCAGAGTAACGAGTTTCTTCCACTGAGAAAAAGATAAGTTAATTCCTTTCACCGTCGGTTGTTTACGCAAAAATAATCTGATATCCACTGTTTTAATACACACGCTCAACCAAACGTTTCCTCCCAAATGCCTAGAATCTCCGCAACGTGTGGCTAAATAATCTGGAGATAACGTGACCCCACAAATCACAGCTGTTGCTGATGCTCTCTTCGCACGATTCATAACGTAAATGAGTACACAACACAGTAATTGTTAGGTGATATCGGACTTTTATTTATAAAACCAATTGTCGCTAATATACAGGTTGTCTTTCGCTCTCTTTAACACGTCACCAAAGGACAGAGAAGAAAGAAAAGCGTCATCTACATAACAGAGGAGGCCTCGAGACCACGCCACGTCAACAAATGCATTAGCAATAGCGTCAATGTCCAATGAGAGCACTGCATCGTTGAAATAAGTATTCAAACAACGTTCTTTATCCTCGGGATCTATAAGCCTAGTCCCTGGTAGCAAGGCTTGAATTAGATCGTGCACTACAATGTCCGTCAATAGCTGCATCAAATGTCATTGATCCTCTGCCGGGGGAGTCAAAAGAAACGCTAGTAGAAGGTCTCTCTGTTCAGCGATGACGTGCCGCAGGTCCCCAAACCAAGTCTCTCTTTCGGTGGAATTAGCGACGTCGATTCTGTCCGTCACCACTAGTAATTCATGCCACTCCGGAAGGGTTAGAGTGATCTCTTCCTTCGTCGGGTAAAGTAGACCTCCTTCACTGAAGCTGCGGTAACGGCGCACGTGGACCTGGAGACGTTCACGGTACAGTCTAGGTACGACGAAAATGTCGCCTCCGAGAGGGTAGGAGTGTTCACTAGCAGGCTGCATGAAGAAAACTGTTGTGTTCTGCACGTTTTTCAGCCGCTTAAGTCTCTGCTGGGCAGGGGTGACGTAACGTTTCTCCCTCCTTTGTTGTACAGGCTGCGCCTCTAGCGGAGAATCCTCGTACTGGGGAGGGACAGGCTTCCACGGCATTTTCCGTCTAGGTTTCGGCTTGAGAGGTTGGGGGGGGGGGTGCATTGGAACAGGGGACGGTGGCGGAGTCACGGTTGAGACAGATGGTTCCCTCCGACATTTAACACATGGAGGCCGAACGTGAAGTTTTTTTGAAAGGTATTAAGGGACTGCACCATGAGAAGGCGGGGTCGAACTTTATGTGCTAGGCCTGGTCAGTTCCATGCATCATCACAGGGGATTGGTGCATAAGCTCTCCTTCCAGTGACTACCTAGATACTATTTAGAGGCCTACTAATATATAAACATATTAATTGACATTTATTACTTAATACATTTAATAAACTTCAGACTGTGTTATAGAAACACATCGTTATACATTTAATATACTTTATATCGTGTTATAGACACACATCGTCTTCAGACTGTGTTATATCTCATCAATATAACATAATATCCTGCTTCATTATTTTTAAATAAAACAGTTATTATTTAAATAAATAATTATTTATTAAATAAAACAGAAAATCTTCAGCATCAAAGAATTGATTTAGAAATTTATTTGACGTATTTTACATATTTATCCTAAAATCTGTCCTCATGGAGTCTGTATTGGAATAAATAAACTTAGACAAACTAAATCCTTTATACATCTACCTACACTTCAGACACATCTACCTGAGAATTTATCGAAAATAAAACGAAGAGTACGTCACACTTGATTTCAATACGTATAAACATTTTTCGTGATAATCATAATTACCTATTTAAATATAAAAATAATATTTAAAAGAATTAATGATCCGATTAAATTGTACTCGACTACTTTCACGGCGATTCTCCTGTTCCAGTTTCTACGCATGTAGAAATTGTTTTTTACGAAATATAAAAGCCGTCCCTTGGCCGAGGGTTTAGTGCGCTTGGCTACTGATCTAAGGGACCTGGGTTCGAGCCCCGGGTTAAGGCATGGCTGTATTGTGTCGTTTTTCTGCTGAGGTCCTGCCATCCTCTCAGACCTTCTACTATGGCATATAAACTGACAGCCTCCTGTCAGACCTCTGTGGCAAGCAGCTGTTTGAGGGGGTTTTTATTTAAAGATCGATTTTTCAAAGATTATTTTTTCACTTGACACTTGTGTATCAGTGTTTCTAAAATCATTTTAAAATGTGTTTAATATGGAATGAAAATTCGTCATTTAAATTGGAACTGTGAAACGAATGAGACATGCTTTGAGCACTATTATAATTATATAATCAGATAAACTGTACTGCATTATATATTCAAAATCAAAGATGCAGTTAAAGCTATGAACAGTTAAAACTGATCTATGGAATGATTAGCAAACGAAATTTCCCACTTTTACGAAGAAGGAAATCAAACTTACAAATAGAGTTTGTCTCAAATAATGTACACGCTCTTTAAGAGATTAAAATTACGCGTGATTCTTTACCAAAGAATGTACATATGTGTACGTTTTATAGGTAAAGAGAATCAATCTATTGTACCGAGACTTAAACAGGTGACCAACGTATATCAAGTGCCAATTTTAAAATTTAGTGTTATTTTGTTTAAAAGCTGTTGGTTTTTTTTCCTAATGAAAAATAATTTGGGAAATTATTATTTCATTTATGGAAGTATTTGAAGAGAAGTACTTAATAAATTCCAAGCTGAACTAAGATACTCATTAGTATCTGTTAAAAGAAAATTCTTTACGAAAATTCTTTAAAGAATTTTTTTTTAATTTCTTTCCTGACAGATCTCAAACAATAAATGTTTAACAAGCATTCTGAAACAATTTTAAGCACCATGGCATTTTTACGCTAAGTCTTATTGTATAGCCAAGTGATTTTATTATCAATCCATTTATGGATCTGGGGATATGAATTCTCATCCATCTTCAACATGTTAGATAGATAGATAAAATAGCATTATGGAGAAGCGTTTACGCCTGCTAAGCCTACTAATTCCACTTGAGAAGTGATGCACTCTTTATGGGAATTCAACTGTAGAATTAAGACACATGAGATTAGATTTTTCCTTATGTATCTCTAGTTAATATTTAAATATCTTAATATTTCAATCTATCCCGATTTCTTTATATTATGTAACGTATGAAAATATTTAATCTGCTTTGATATTTAAAATTTGTAGTGTATATTAAGTCCATCCTACCAGATGCTCATTGCAAAAGAACTTTCGACTCATAAAACAAATAATTATATATTCAATCGGGCTCAATTCTTCCAATTACTTGTCTATGCATTTCTAAGTGGGTAGTTGGATGGGACGTCAAAATTAGGAGTGTCTAAGGAAGAAGAGAGCAAGCTCCATAAGCGTAATATAAACTTTTCGATTGCAGCCTCCTCTGAATATGGCAAATCTGTGTATTGCAGTGAAGCCACCCAGCCAGGGAGAGGAGCGAGTTACCCTGCGTTAGTGACGAAAACACGAAGGTATCGAATGAGCTTGCGCCTGCCGCAAATATGACGGATAAAGACAATATTTCGCTGCTTAATGACTTTAAACTGCTGTCTGGATGTGACACACTTGAAGAAGATGGCATTGAAAAATGGTTAAAATATGATGAGTAGTTGTAAAATGAAACAATGAATGATGACGAAATTATTAGCACAGTCTGCCAATAAGGGAACGGAGAAGAAGCGGAGAATGAAGAAGAGAAAGAAGGGAAAGTTAGCCGTATTGAAAGAAAAGAAGCTTTTGATGTTGCAGTAAGATACATTCAACAACAAAAGACTTCATCTGCGATTGATGTGATGTTTATTAAAAAATGGCAAGACTTTGCAGGTAAAAAAGTGTTAAGTTCAAAAAAACAAAATAAATTCACGGACTTTTTTGAGTGAGTGTGAGTAAGTTGTTAATATTGTAACCAAATTATTAATTAAAATACAGTTCAGTCAGTATTTTTGTAATTTGCCATTTTTATTTATTTTTGACACAATTTTCGGGTTAACCGTCCTTTCGATCATCCGGCCGAGGACCAAAACTATCTTATCCGGTCCTTATGGACCGGATAAGATAAGAGGAAGTCTACTGTATGTAATTTGTCAGTTTTCGTCTCCTTTACCCTTCCTGACACCCCCAAAAGGGGACCACCTAATCGTGGGGGGGGGGCTTGCGGCCCAGCATCCGATCGAAGACTTAGCTGATTGGACTGTGTCCCCGGTTGGATAGAGCCAAGATCAACCGAGGCCGAAGGCATCGCTGACCGGTTTAGTGGCCCGGTTGGACGGTGCCAAGACCTCAAAATCAGACGCTCTGTGGAGCAGTTCAATGGCACAGTTGAACGGATTTGGTCCCCTAGTAGGCACGATCCCTTTCCAAAATCTGGGCCCCACTAAGAGTCTCCACCCCGGGTGATGAGCAAACTTGATTCTACATATTCTTGTTCATGGGTAACCGGAGAACAGAGTAAATCTTCGGTTTCTCCCATGGTCAGGCTTTCCTTCTATAGGACTGCTCGCCATAGGATGTCGGAGATGAGATGCATCTATATGGTGTAGCCTTGCCCCCGACTATAGATAGTCACGGCTTTTCGTTAACTTGATAGTGTCGTAAGCCGGAACCGGGGATTGCCGTGGTTGCCGTAACATCTGGCAACATAAGAGTCGTTTACCCTTCCTGGAATTCTCGGGGGTAATGCAGCCTACTTCAGATTAGGTCCTAAGAGCATATTATCGTCATTGGGTCTTTCACTTGGGATGAAAAAGCTTTGGACGAAATGTCTCATTGGACGAATCAACTTTTGCGAAATTTTCTCATTGGACAATTCTGCTTTGGACGAGCTGTCCCATTGGACAATTGTACTATGCACGAGCTGTCTCATTGGACGAATCATCTCTTCAGACCAATTGTTCATTTGCCGAATCTTCCCTGTTTGACGAATTGGCACTGGACCAGTCAGTCCTGTCATGGAAATCGGTATTGTACAAGTTATTGTTGTACAAGTTACAGTCGCTCAAAAAATATCCGAACACTATGGTTGATTACAGAATTCAGAAAAAAAATATCTGGCAACGATTTTTTTTTAATTAGTGATCTGGCAACCTTCGAGTACTGTACACTGAAGATGCCAGATCACTAATTTAAAAAAAAAATTGGTTGCCAGATACTTTTTCTGAATTCTGTAATCAACCATAATGTTGGGATATTTTTTTGAGCGACTGTACCAGCCCCTTTCTCACCTTTGAACTACTGGCTGCCATTAAGATATTCTCGATTAATGATATGAACTTTTATACTTGCAATATACTATTCTCGTATAAAACCCTTCCCATCCGTTTTACTTGTAGACAGTACTTCTCTATTTACAAACATCATCCTGAAGCAGATGGCAACATATGTTACAAGTAAACGAGGAATAAAGCATTTGAAGCCTTGAAAGCATTGAAGCGCATGCTTAGATTAAATTTAAGCATTGAAGCTTAAAGCATTGAATTATTTGGAGCATTACTTAAAGCATTGAATTATTTGGAGCATTACTTAAAGCGTTGAATTGCTTAATTTAAGCTTAAAGCATTGAAGCGCATGCTCAGATTTTGACATTACGCAACTAATCTCAGTTCCACGCAAAACTTTACCCATTTCCATCTCCGTTTGAGAATACGCCCAGTTGGCATAAGTAAAAAACATATAACAAGTAAACCACCAATGGGTGAGCCCCTAGAGGCTAACATAAAACACGAACTAAAAATAGCATATATCATGCACAAGAGACCTAAAACAAGAAGCCTTCTTCAGAGAAAGCCATCATTTTAGGCCTCTTGTACTTATTAAGAACACTGTGATCATAAGTAAGCAAAGAAGAAATAATCTCATTAGGATTATTTTTAACAACCCCAAGAAACCATTGTGAGATGCATTTAATTTGGGTATAAATGTGGTCGATGCCCAAATCTTTATGAAGTTGAATGTTAGTAACAAACCAAGGGACATGGACAGCAGATCTCAGTATGTTTTTATGCAAGACTAATCTTGTGTATATTCGTGGACAACTAATCTCATTAAAATTTGCTTTTGTTATAAAGGATGGACATATTTTTGAAATACATCCGTGATATACCATTTCGAACCGAATTCGAGATATCCTTTAAGATTGAACGAACTAAAGTTAATTTAATTAGATTGTTTTATAAAACAGGTGGTAGTTGATTGTCAAATTTCATTTCTCTTTTAACTTATTTTCTTATTTTCCTTCATTCGTAATTTGTTGTGTTTTGCATTTTGTTTTAATAATTTGCAATTGTTAAGCCACTAGATTAAATGAAGAAATAAAACGCCATATCAATACACCTTTCACACATTTCTGTCTTCTGTTGAAAGCTACGAAACGAGACAGATTAATGGTAGTGGTAACAAGACAAGAGCAGAGAGAAAATGAATAATTAGGGCCTTACGTTAGATGGCGCTGCACTACAGTTTGAAATTATTACCTCTCTGTCTTCTCCATTATATGTGAACTTTACAGTTCTCTCATCGGTGAGACACTTGCCCAAAGGGACATCACCCGATGGTATCTTAACCTCCCTATTAGAGGATGTGGCTTGCCGTGCACGTAGCAAAGGCAGCATTCGTATGCAAGGTGGCAATGGAGAGAGGGAGCTATATGGAACTTTCTAGAAGTCTGCGTAACACCTCTTCGGTGTTTCTAACAGGTCAGGAGGGAGAAACAAAGGATCGAGAAAGGGGAAAAGGCAAAAGGAGGCAATTCATTACGAAATGGCGCCAGTTGGAAGGTGTAGACAAAAATGGCGAAACCGGATCCAAAGGCATACGATTAGACACTCCCCGCAAGATAAGCTTTCATTTGACAATCTAACTGTGGATGCTCATATTCGGAAGATAGAAGAACGATTTGCATAAACCTCCTTTTTTAAGGGTAGAAAATTACGGGGGGGGGGGGGATTTTTGCATTCCATAACGCTTCTGACTACCAAGTATTCATTTAAAGCAGAATGCAATACGTTTGGTAGAACAATTGCCTTGAGAAGTACACAAAATGACACATGAAATAATAAGCTGAAAAAAATTGTCAGGAGTAACAAATATTTAATTTCAGCTCTAAGAGACAACATACTTACCACTTCCTGATAGATGGCGTCACTATACGAATCGAATAAAAAGTGTGGGAAAGCTAAGTCATACTAGCAGAAGAACAAACGTAGGATGTTGATGGTGTAATAGCTAACATACCTTGCCGGTTACTGGAAGATGTGGATTCGAATCCCACTCATAGCACAACCAGTTTTCCTGAGCTTATTATTCTGTTTCACATGTCTAAAGGAAATTTGTGACACTTTACCAAGCAAAGTAATATTATTTGTCGGTTTGTGTGTTTGTCACATAACCGATTAACAAACAGACATATCACGAGGAAAAACAATAAGAAAATAGGCAAAAAATATACCAAAAAGAGTGAAATGGTCATTAAGGTAAAGAACCTGGTTGTGACTTATTGATTTTAAAATATCAAATATGCTCGTTAAGATGTGTAACAAATTGATTAAGTAATGATTAAAATAAGACCATAATTGAATAATTCACAAAAATTTAGTTTCTTTCAATTTATCAGTATGCCATATTCTTACACAATTTCTAGTTGAATGCTTTCAGATAATTAATAACAGAAAATAAAAATTTGAAATCAGATTAAAAGATACTTTAAAATGAATATTAAAAGTAATACATGTTTAATTAATCCTTGGCTTGAAATTCCCCGCCCTGCCCACGGTCAGTAGAGACACCGATGGGCTTGGAAAGACCGCCGTCCGTCGGATGGGACGTTAAGCCGTGGCTCCGTGTGTGGGAGAGCCATACCCTGTGCACGTTAAAGAACACGCTGGATGGCCTTGACGGGAGGCTACCATCTGTCTTCCAACAGCTGTTCCAGTGGGTCCCCTCCACCAACCTTCTCTGAGTCTTCGGGGTCCATGTGACCTGGCCATTTAGCCCATGATGTGCAAAAAAGTGCCACTCAGAGGTAAAAGAACCCAACTTGGCCTCATGCATATATCATGTCATGTTAGGAACGTTTAATGAAGTACTTGGGAATTATTCAATGCTTTCGTGCTAAACCTCAAGAAATGAATGCTATACCGACCATAACCCATTTTTTACTTTTCTCTTCTTTTTTGAAGTTTTCCACAGCTATAAGCGATATTCAAAATTTAAATGACGCCTGAATCTGACCTACCTAAAACACTGCTCTTGTCATTTCAATCCCGAACATGAACCAAATGTACTGGTTAACCAAGGGACTGAAGAATAGCTTGGAAAAGCCGCCCGTTGGTGATAAATTGTAGACGTCACTCAAATCTCTCTAAATATATCTCACGTAATATTCGTTCAATATTTAAAGAATGAATGAAAGCTCGCATTTATCTTCAACTTTTGACACTTGTGAAAAGATACTTCAGTAGATAAAACACAACTCTTGTAACAATTTGTTTACTAACATATATTAAATATATAAAGTTTGTGTGAAGATGTTTTAAGATTTCGTCAATTTGGGGGAAATGTGACAGTGTTAATGTTCAACAATATTCGCTCAATATTTAAAGAGTCATTGAAGCGGGACATTTAACAGCAGACGACACTGTCACATTGCCTCCAAATTGATGAAATCTTAAAAAAAGTCATACAAACTTCAGATATTTAATTTATGTTAGTGAACAAATTGTTACAAGAGTTGTGTTTTATCTACTGAAGTATTTTGTTCACAAATGTCAAAAGTTGAAGATAAATGCTTCAGCTTCCATTCATTCTTTAAATATTAAACGAATATTACGGGAAATATATTTAGAGAGATTTCAGTGACATCTACAATTTATCACCAATAACAGTTTTTTGCGTAAAAGGTTTATTATCACTATTATGGAGCTTTCAAAATGGCTTTCCATTCACATAACATGGAGTGCCCGGACACTATTTTTTCAACATTATGTCTATCTGGATCCGGTCCTGTTAACTTTTATCTGTTCGCTAACAGCTGTCCAGTCAGTCCACTTCCCACAGCCTTTGGAGTGCTTATCTGTCTATCAACTGAAAAAATGTTTTATGCGTTTAGAAGGATATTAAATTCGCTTAACTAAAATCTTAACAAATCGCTTAACTAATGGCAGAAGGTGATAAGGCAGTTTCCTAGAACTGTATAGATGTAGTTTTAGGAGAACGGTTTAACTCTTTGTCAATGTTACAATCCAATGACAGAACTACATCTCTGCAGTTTCCTAAAACTACATAGATGAAAGTTTTAGGAGAACCGTTTAACTTTCTACTAATCGATTTTTTCGTATCAAAATGTAGATCTTCTGCTGCCATCAGTTAAACACTTTGTTCGTATCAAAATGTAGATCTCTGCATCATTAAATTTCGATGGCAGAAGGTCTGAATTATAATACGAACGTTCGTATTATAATTCAGATCTCCTGCATCAGTTAAACGGTTTGTTCGCATTATAATGTAGATCAGAAGGTTAAATTAATTCTACTCATCTTTGCATTTCAAATTTTGGGAACATTTCTAACTTCCTTTTCCGCCATACTAGAATTTCGGGAAGGATTGCGGGTTCCTGCACCCCCTTCGCCTATCCCCGACTCATAGTAGAGCTTTTTTTATGATTGGAAAGATGTCTGCCAGATGGTTTGGTGAAAAGCTCTGACGCCACGTCAAGGCACCATCCATGTCAGAGTGTTTTGCTCTAACCTGGAGAAAATCCCTCCACACGTTAGCAGCTAGTGTGGAAGGAAAAAGAGGGTTCAAAACACCACAAAACTTCCATTAAAGCGTCAATCAGAATTTATTTTCTGTTGAGCGAATTTAATGGAAATGTTTTGTAGCATCTTGCGCAAGATCTATTTAAAAAAGATTAGACCTTGCTCCCACCCGTTCCCATTGGAAGAAGCCCCCTTAAAAGGAACTTCCCTTCTCTCTAAGCAACCCCAGAGATTGTGCCTTGTCACACTCTACTATCAAATCCGTCGATGAGTCCTCGCTGTGGATAGGTCTGGAATCGCTGTCTCTTGCATCTCTTCTCTTGGAGGCACGAATGGGTGACAATGTTATATCTGGCAAAGAAAAGTTCATATGGGAAAACAATTCACAAAATGCATATAAAACGTACATATAATTTTCAAGCTGATCATCATTTTCGAAACTAGGTTCACAAAAGAAAATTCGTACATGCGACTGAATGGACAAATATTTCAAGACGTACCTTCATTGTCGTCCAATTGGCGCTCTTTCCCAGACGGGGAACTTCTTGTCCTGATGACGTTTTCCTGGAACTTCTGGGCACCTTGTCATCTGAACCAAAGGAAGAAGCATAAAACATTAAAGCAGTAGCAGATTTAATCGACATTTCTCAGAACTTTAATAAAAAAAAATAGGTTGTCCACGTCTTTTACAAAAAATAAAAGCATTAAAATATAAACCTGCTTTAAATAATTGATTTTACGGTTCAAATGTTAATAAAATTAAAAGTTCTTATTAATAAGAATAATAAAACCATATAAGTAATAGATACAGCTGGTTAAATATTATTTATTATTTTTAATTTATACAAGATATGAACAAAGTGAATGCAGAATAGACACCCAACGAATAATTAAGGTTCTCCAAAGAGATCTTGACTAATTTCTAAAAAAACGTAGCCAGATAATTTTTCTGAATTCTGTAATCAACCATAGTGTTCGGATATATTTTTGAGCGACTGTACCCCATTATATGCAGCTCGGAGGTAAAAACAACCCAACCCAACTGTGGTATCGTAACACCGAGTAAACGGAGAACTTCAAGGTTCAAAGCCTTGCACGTCTCCGTCTACTGAGTTAACACATATATATTATAGTAATAGAACAAACGAGAAATAACTCCTGAGCTAAAGTATATTCAAATAACAAGAGAACGATTGCTTATTCTCCATTCAAATCCCAATACATTAAATATTCCCCAATATAATACCATTTCTTAAAAAATAATAAAATAAATACCCCCTCAAGCAGCTGCTTGCCACAGAGGTCTGACAGGAGCCTGTTAGTTCATATGCCATAGTAGAAGGTCTGAGAGGATGGCAGGACCTGAGCAGAAAACAACACGAACACCATGCCTTACCCGGGGCTCGAACCCAGGCTTACCAGCGCGATATTACAGACATCCGCACTTAATGCGGTGCAACCAATCTTCTGGGCGTCCAACGCCCTACAAACAGCATTGATGTTGGCTAAAGAAATAAAACAATTGTGCACTACATATATTCACTACTGCATAAATAGATAAATTCCGTGACATAGGTAAATGGGACATTGAGAGTTAGGCTTACCTTCACAGAGGAGGATGTCAAGATCACCACAGGCAGCGCCAGGAAACGGCTTGTTGGAACGGAGAACATCTGGGTCCTGATGAAGTTTTCCTGGAACTTTTGGGCACCTTGTCATCTGAACCAAAGGAAGAAACGCAAAACATTAAAGGATTAATAGATATACTTGATATTTTTCAGAACTTAAAAAAAAGTTTTTCCACTTTTTTTACAAAATATAAAAGCATTAAAATATATACATGCTTTAAATAATTGATTTTACGTTTCAAATGTTAATAAAATGAAAAGTTCTTATTAATAAGAATAATAAAACCATTTAAGTAATAGATACAGCTGGTTAAATAATATTTTTTATTTTTTATTTATACAAGATATCAACAAAATGAAAGCAGGAGAGACACCCAACGAACAATCTGCAAAACAACATTCTCCAAAAAGATTTTGCGCTCATAGATTAAAGATAAGAGTTGGTGATATTACGTCCCTCCCAATGCTCTTTTGAACGACTTCAGTTTCTGGAAAGCATCTCTGTCGCACACGCCCCAAGTCGGGAGTGGACACTGATACTTACCCAATGGGCGAAGCAATACATTGCGTTGGAGAATGATACGAGAAATGTGTGGAAGTCGCATCATAGCCGTTGAAGAAATATTTAACTACCAATGTGTGTATATATATATAGATTTGATTATATAAAAATGTGATTTACTCTAATTGAATATATCAAAATACTCGGTAAAAATACTTCGCTGTTCAAAGAGGAACAACAGAGGTTTGCCAAAATAATTACAACCCGATTTCGAGTTCAAATCAAATGAAACATCGAGTGTTGTGAGTAAAGTTTTCCCATCATGCTCCCACGTTTCAACTGGGTTT
The DNA here is from genome assembly GCA_038380435.1 of Ryuthela nishihirai. Lineage (NCBI taxonomy): Eukaryota > Metazoa > Arthropoda > Arachnida > Araneae > Heptathelidae > Ryuthela > Ryuthela nishihirai. Next base: position 3,489,526 of record JAWZYU010000039.1, read on the forward strand.
ATTACAAAATCAAATATACCTTCCTATTGAATATTCTGTTAGCAGTCTAAAACGAAGGTCGTATTACCAACTTACCATAGCTAAATTTTTAAATAAAAAATAAATACCCCCTCAAGCAGCTGCTTGCCACAGAGTTCAGACAGGAACCTGTCAGTTTATATGCCATAGTAGAAGGTCTGAGAGGATTGCAGGCCCTCAGCAGAAAAACGACACAAACAGCCATGCCTTACCCGGGGCTCGAACCCAGGTCCCTTAGATCAGTAGCCAAGCACGCTAACCACTCGGCAACGAAACAAAATTTTATATTTTTATTTTTTCGATTTAGGTAACCAAGACGAAACTTCCGGTGCCACTTCCACATCTTTCTAGTATCTTTGCAGTTCCCAAGTTCGAGTCCCACCTGGGCCGATGTTGAGATTTATCTCCTCAAAACTCCTCGCCCTGCCCTCAGTCAGTAAGGGACATCTATGGGCTTGGAAAGACCACTGTACCTCATATGATCATTAAGCCATGGCGCCTTGACAGGGAGAGCCATACCCTGCAAACTTTAGAGAACACGCTGGATGGCCATGAGAGGAGACTACCATCTGTCTCCTAACAGCTGTCCAGTGGGTTCTATTCCCCTAACCTCCTCTGAGCACTCGGGATACCTGAGACTTGGCAATTTACTCCATTGTATGCAGCTCAGAGGTAAAACAACACAACTCTGATATCGTAACACCGAGTAAACGGAAACCTGCAATGTTCGAAGCCTTGCACGTCTCAGTCACTGAGTTAACACATAAATATTATAGTAATAAAACACACGAGAAATAACTCCTGAGCTAAAGTATAGTCAAATAACAAGAGAATGATTGCTTATCCCCCATTCAAATCCCAATATATTAAATAATCCCCAATATATTGCCATTTCTTACCAGCGCGATATTACAGATGTCCGCACTTAATGCAGTGCAACCAATCTTCTGGGCGTCCAACCCCCGACAAACAACAACGATATTGGCTAAAGAAATAAAACAACTGTGCACTGTATATATTCACTACTGCATAACACGTTATCCATGGCTAGAAAAATGGGGCATTGAGATTTAGGCTTACCTTCACAGAGGAGGATGTCAAGATCACCACAAGCAGCGCCAGGAACCTGTTTATTCGTCCTAATATTCACGGAAAACACTCAAGAGCACACTTGCGTCCCACGTTGATACTTTAGATACTTTCTGGCGTAGGCTGACACAGCAAACTCTCCACGCTCAAACGAGAAGAAACAAATGACGAAAGTCCACTGAAAAGAACCACTTCTTGACGTTGAAGCTGAGAAATAATTCTTTCATTGTTTCGTAACGAATTGTTTCTGCTTCGCACAACAAACGTCTGCGACTTTGTTTGTTACGAATGGCAAGAATGAAAGTCACACCTACGTTCATCACAGCGTTGCCAATTGCATACTCAGAAACTTTGAAATGGAAGTTGACATTTCAAAATAACGTTATAAACACAGCATGAGGTTCAATAATTAGCAGTTACCAATTAACAGTTACGAATTATGGAAGTTGACATATTTTAATACCATTTCCTAAAAATGGCAAGCCTGATGCTCGAATTTTTAGATGTATCCCTACAAAAAATATGTTACTCAAAATCTCAAGTGGCGGGAGTGGAGTTAGAATCCCTAGAGCCCATAAAAATAATTATATTTGTTATGGGCTCTGGGGGCTTTATATATTATATTATGGGCTCTGGCGGTTTTATATATTATATTATGGGCTCTATATATTATATTATTATGCCATCCACGTAAGTGACGGCAGATAGCACTAATAAATTCATGTACGAAGAGGGGCGGATGTTGACTCAGTAACGCTCCAGTTTCGTAATTTCCAGTTTCCTGGTCGAGTACCAAATGTTCTAGAATTGAGAATTCTTTCCTCCTTACCCCCCACCCCCCCCCACTTGCTCTCGGTGAGGGATAAGACACCGAGAGGCATGGAAAGTGTGTCCTTCATCAGATGGGATTAAGCCGTGATCTCTGAGCAATAGTGTCATATCCTGAGCGTCTTAAAGAATATGCTGAATAGCCTTCTGGGATTCTTCCATCTGTCTCTTAACTGCTGTCCAGTGGAGACTTAGAGGAAGTTTCCTCCATCCTTCTCTAAGTCCTTAGTGTACTTGAGACAAGGCCACTTAGCTCATTCTGTGTAGAAAAAGTGCTATCAAAATCAACTCCAATAGTATGCAACTTCCTCTTATTATCAGTTAAAGCAATATAATAATTTTGTCCAAAACTTTTATCCTTCCCTCCTAAGGGGTGAGGGTGGCTCAGGTGGTAATGCGCAAGGCTCGCAACCTACAGTTCCCAGATACGAGTCTCAGCTGGACCAGTGTTGAGATTTATCTCCACAAAACTGCCTGCCTGCCCGCGGTCAGTGTGGGACACAGATGGGCTTGGAAAGGCCGCCGTCCGTCGGATAGGATGTGAAGCCGTGTGGTCCCCACCTCCAACATTCTCTGAGACTTTGGGGTCCTTTGGACCTGGCCATTTCCTACTTTGTGTGCGAAATAGTGCCTCTCGGATGTAAGACATCCCTTCCCTACTGAAAAAAAAAATTCCTTCAAAAACCATCGAGAAATAAGTTCTCCTAAACAAATAATATCTAAGATGGCCAATTTCGCTTTTAGGTGACATTATCATGGAGGAGGAATAAAGGCTCGATTGAACCTTTATTCCTCCCCCATGAAAATGTCACCTAAAAGGTAGCATTTCTTCCTTTCATCGTAACTTTAGGTATCATGAGGGCTGGATTCGGGTTCAGTCGAATCTTTATTCCTCCCCATGGGAAAATCCGGAAGCGGGATGAATGCCACCTAAGAGGAAAGAAAGCATAGTATTCTATACTTCGATTCCACTTATCAAAATTTTAAAAAATGATGACAAAAACTTTAGAGCTAGGGCAGAAACTCGCAGAAAGTTCCTTCCCTCTCATAACTGGATGAAACTCATGGGTCATATATGGAAGAGATATTATGGGTCAGGTATTCCATATATGGTCTGTAAATGGTAGCTAGGTAGTCACTGGAAGGAGAGCTATGCACCAATCCCCTGTGATGATGCATAGAACCGGCCAGGCCTAGCACCTAATGTCCGACCCCGCCTTCTCGTGGTGCGGACCGTTAGTAACTTTCAAAAGAGATACTCTCTTGTGGAAGTGAACGGAAGGGGAGGGCTGCCAGATTAGTGTGGCCTACTGATCTGGACAACTATGGCTACTTTTCTTTTTTTTCTACCCTGCTGAGGAGTGGTCAACGACACAGGGTCCTGGTGCTGACCATATAAACCTACTGGACTGGACTGATATATGGCTCTGAGCTTGATTATGGATCCTGATTTTGCTGCACTGGTGGGCTTCTGTGGAGGGATAACCTTCTGCTGTGTTTTCTGTTTGTTTGTGGGTTGACAGCCCCAAGTGAATAGATTCACAGGATATGTTTATCAGCTGGTGGATAATCCTGAGCAGAGGTCATCGCAGGCACCTGAATTCTTTGCTTCTATTGGCATCGTCAAATTCTACATTGGAGGAAGTCTTCCAGTGTACATGGCTTCAACCTTTAGTGGTGAGGGAACGGGTCTTTGCCCCATGTCTGCGATTAGGGGTCTGTTTGATATTGTCGGCATTCCCTCTCTCCATAAACATAGTTTCTTTAAACATCCCACTAACCATTTTCTCTCCATAGGTAGTTGGAATGTGAGGACTCTGCACAGAGCTTTTTCTCTTGATGTCCTCACACAAGAATTCCACAGTTATAATTTAGATGTTCTCGGCTTGCAAGAGACCAGATGGACAGATAAGATAAAGGTCAGATTCTTAAAAATAATCTTAAATTTCTCTTTTAAGGGAGGGACGACAATAAGCATCACCAAGGCGTGGGTCTGCTTATCAGCAGACACGCTAGCGATGCTCTTCTACGATATGAGTGCATTAATGAAAGGTTTCTTTCAGCAAAATTTCAGACAAGCGTTAAAGACTTGAATGTTATCTGCTGTTATGCCCCCACTGAGGATGCCGATGAGGATGAGAAGGATAAGTTTTATGAACAACTTCAGAATATTTTGAATTCTGTAAAGAAAGGAGAATATTACCCTTGTTCTTCGTGACTTCAATGCCAAAGTTGGTACTGACTCTGACCTTTGGGAGGAGTAATAGGCCCTTTTGGTATTGGTAGCTGCAATGGCAATGGGCAACGTCTCCTACAGGTAACTATACTCAATGGATTCAGAATAACTAACACTTATTACAAACACCGCGACATACATAAGTACACATGGGTTTCACCTGATGGGCTGCAGAAGAATATGATTGATTACATATTAATTAACAGCAAATGGGCTAGTTCTGTTAGGAATACCAGGGCATATAGGGGAGCTGAAATTGGATCTGACCATTACCTTGTTAAAAGTGTGTTGCAACTTAAACTTTAAAAAAATGGGAGTGTGCTAGGGTTAAAAAATTTACTTTTAATACTGAAGCTCTGAAAGATCTAGTTATAGCCAAAGCTTACCATGATAGGTTACTTAGTCATTATGACAATCACGGTTTGCTTATTCCTGAAGTTGAGGAAGAATGGGAATATTTTAAACAGGCTTTTTTGGACACTAACAGTACTCTTTTAGGAAAAAAGGAGCAGAAGAGACAGAATTATCTGAGTGATAAGGCACTTGAGCTTATTTCGGAAAGAAAGAACTGCAGGAATGTCTTTAATCATACCCTACTAGTCCTAATAGAAAGCATTACAGAGAACTTAATAAACGTGTAAAGGATCAGTTAGCTGCTGATAAGAATCTTTGGCTTGATGGTTTGGCTGACAAAGCCGAGGAAGCAGTTAGACAGCACAACAGCAGAGAGCTGTACCAGATAGTTAATGTTTTGTGTGGTAGAAAACGGACAGGCATACAAGGATTGTAGGATAAACAAGGTAAGGTTATAGAAGGGGAGGAATCTGTCATGGCTAGGTGGGCTGAGCATTTCAGTGATGTTCTAAACAATGTAGTTAGTTCTACTCCCATTGTTTGCAATGATGATAGATGCATTGGTGGCTTTAATGTTGGCCCTATAACACAATCTGAAGTTATTTTGGCTGTTTCTAAACTTAAACTTCATAAATCCCCAGGGGTAGATGAAATTACTACGGAAATGCTTAGAGCTGGGAATGTTTCGGTTACCACTTGGATGACTGAAATTCTGAATATCTTTTATGATAAAGGCATGGTTCCTAAGGATTTTACCAGAGCTATTGGTATCCCTATTTTCAAAAAAGGTGATCGCAGTTCTTGTGATAACTATAGGGGTATCAGCCTACAGTCTGTTCCAGGTAAAGTTCTTTCAATGATTGTGCTTAATAGAATTAAGAATCTGGTTGACAGTCAATTGCGTGATGAGCAATGTGGATTCAGAAGTGGTAGGGGATGAGTGGATCAGATATTTTCATTTAGGCAGATTCTTGAGAAATGTTTAGAGTTTCAGAAACCTTTGGTTGCTAGCTTTGTTGATTTCAAAAAGGCTTTCGACTCTGTTGATCGTCATAATTTGTGGTTGATTGTGAAATCATATGGTATACCTCACAAGTTAGTTAACATAATGAAAGCTCTCTATAATAACACTGAGTCGTGTGTGAGAGTTGGTAAGGCTTGTAGCAATTGGTTTAGCATTACTTCTCGTGTTCGACAGGGGTGCATTTTGTCTCCTTTTCTCTTTAGTTTGGTTATTGATTATGTTATGCAAAATTCACTTCGAGGGAAATATTTTGGCCTTAAATGGGCTGGAAATACGAAAATTTCTGATTTAGATTATGCTGATGATTTAGCCCTTTTGGCAAATGATGTTGATGAGATGAACTCTTTCATTCGAGCTGTTGATGAGAATGGTAGTAGAGTAGGTTTGGTTATAAACAGAGAGAAAAATAAAGTGATGAAAATTGGTCAGGCAGGTTGTGATTCAGTTAATCTGAATGGTTGCAATCTTTAGCAGGTGTCACAGTTTAATTATCTTGGGAGCTATGTAACAGATAATGGTGATGTACGGCATGAGATTAACAGACGAATAGGGATTGCTGCCGGGACTTTTAAGAACCTATGGAGAGTGTGGAGAAATAGGCGTATACACCTAAAGACTAAAAGTAGACTGTATAATAGTTTGGTTCTCTCTAGGGTTAGTTATGGTAGTGAAACTTGGACACTTTGTAAACAAGATAACAGGAAACTAGATGCTTTTGATTCCAGATGCTTACGCAGTATCTTGGGCATTAGGTGGTTCAACTTTGTAACTAATGATGAGGTTAGGCAAAAGAGTTTGCAACCTCCTTTAAGCAGCATATTGTGCAGAGAGAGACTCCGTTGGTTTGGCCATGTTGCCTGTATGAATAATTATAGATTGGCGAATAGGGTTATGAACAGTGTGCCTAAAGGCCTCAGAAAGAAGGGGAGACCTAGGATGCGGTGGGCAGACAATGTCAAACAGGACCTTGTTAGAATTGGTGTGCAGTGGCCAGATGCAGTAGATGTAGCTCAGGATAGACTTACTTGGAGAACTAAATTGCACGGTATGGTTGGACCTTCGTAGCCCATGGCTGCTTGATGATGGTGATGATGATGGTGATGGTGGTGATGATGATGGTGATGGTGGTGATGGTGATGATGGTGGTGATGATGATGGTGATGGTGGTGATGGTGATGATGATGATGATGATGATGATGATGATGATGATGATGATGATGATGATGATGATGATGATGATGATGATTCCATATATGAAACTCATGGTCATATATGGAAGAGATATCATGGGCAAGATATTCCATATATGAGACTCATGGGTCAGAGATTATTTCCATGTATAAGACGTGTCAGAGATTATTTCCATATATAAGACGTGTCAGAGATTATTTCCATATATAAGATTCATGGGTGATATATGGAACAGATATATGGAAGAAAAGTTTCACGGTTTTATTAGTTGAGAATTTAAAGAATTAAAGATCTAGGCTTAATTTATTAATTGATGCTATTTCTGTAAAGGACTCATAGAAGATTGAAAGAAGGGACAATAACCAGCCACTTTTTATTTTAGCCACTGGACAGCTGCTAAGAGATAGATGGAAGTCTCCCATCAAGACCATCCAGCTTATTCTTTAACGTGCACAGGGTATGGCTCTCATGTGAACGGTGCCACAGCTTAACTTCCCATCCTTTGGACGGCAGCCTTTCCAAGACCATCTGCCCCCCCCCCCCTTTCTCCAATGACATTCATTTTTAAATGAAAGATATATTGAAAGTTAAAGAACTTCTGATATGCTTTTGGTATATTAAGCATTTTTGGTTAAAATTTAAGCAAGTTATTCGAAATGTCTAAAATATACTTATGCGGAAAACATTTGTTTCATCGATGAGTGGGACTCGAACCCACTCCTCCTAATGACATGTCAGGTATGTTAAGAATTAAAATATCACCATCGCCGTCATTTATCCACTAATTTTGAAATTTAAATATCCCGAACCCTGTTCTTTGTGGCGCCATCTATCTTATGGAAGTCATTCACACTAAAGGGCGGGTATTTATGAGTAATGGATGTACAAAGCTCACTTCAATAACGAAATCAAAGTACGAATGACGTAAATAAGATAGAGAAATTAATTTTTCTTTTTTTAAAGAACGAATTAAAAAACGAACTAAAAAAATTAAATAAACTAATAATGAAATGAATTTAAGTAAGATCGATCGATTGCAGAAATGAATATTTGACTGAACGAACGAATGAACTTCTGAATTAAAAAATAATGAATGTACGAGGGGCGGGGGTGGCTCAGTCGGTAGCGCGCCAGGCTCGTAATCTGTAGTTCCCAGGTTCGAGTCCCATCTGGGTCAGTGTTGAGATTTATCTCTGCAAAAATTCCCAGTCCTGCCCACAGTCAGTAGGATTCACCGATGGGCTTGGAAAGTCTGCCGTCCGTCGGATGGGACGTTAAGCCGTGGCCCCGTGTGCAGGAGAGCCATACCCTGTGCACGCTAAAGAACACGCTGGATGGCCTTGACGGGATGCTACCATCTGTCTCCCAACAGCTGTTCCAGTGGGTCCCCTCCCCCAACCTTCTCTGAGCCTTCGGGGTCCATGTGACCTGGCCATTTAGCCCATGGTGTGCAAAAAAGTGCCGCTCAGATGTAAAACAACCCAACCCATTCACACTAAAGTGTTGTTAATGGAATAATCAGTCAATATTAAATACTCAGATTACCTACTGTCAACCATTCTATGTCAACAGTTAATCTGTGTATTTTTTATTCACTAATTTTTGTATTGAATAACGTTTCAGAGTGAGTGACTTCAATCTGATCAATATTACACAGTTGCCTTTCTCGATCATAGATGGCGCCATGACGAACAAGTCGGGTAGATTTAAAAGTCATCCATTAGAGGATAAATTGTTGCGCTGGAGGTAGTTTAGTGAGTTAAACATTTGGCATGTAATTGGGAAGCAAGGATTCGGGTCACACATATCAGTATTACTCATTTTTTTCCCTCAAATATACAGTAAAACTTTAATATAACGAACCAAGAATAACGAAATGTCAGTATAACCAAATTTTTTTCCAACACTGGACAATTTAATATTTTTTTCTATCTCAAAATGTTTAATTTTTGTTTTAATGAATACCAATATAGCGTTGATGACAATTGAACCAAATAAAAAATTATCCCGATTCAAAAAATATGATCAGCATAAGGAAATTTGAAAAAAGGAAAATCCTTAAACGATATGTGTAATGTAAATTTTAGCATCTGGTAAAGCTGTAAAAAAATTAAACCCTGTGAAATATATATCAAGGAGTCAGAAAGCTAAGAATCACGTGCTAATTCACATCGCCCTTACCTATTTTTGGAAATCTCACTACTTAGCACAGATGCTCTCTACACGTGCCTGCCTATATAATGCTTTAAAAAGGTGTTGCCACAGTTTTCTACAATGAAATTGTTTTTCAAACTTGGATATCTACCCGATTTTGTTCCTATTGTATTATAAGTAACGGTTTCGTCAGGGGAAAATAATTGAAAGCAGTTCGAATACAGTCCTTTCATTCCTTAAATTTAAGTTATTATTATAATTGTTCGCTATTGTCATTGTTTCAGTTAAATTTGTTAATTAGTTAAGTTTCTTATTATCAGCCAATATGGCGTGAAATCATGGCCATTTCTTAATGAAACGTAAAAATATTCCGGATAATGTGTCGCAGGGTTCCGACATCATTGAACTCTTAATTGCCAGGCTTATAGAGCAGAATTCACTCTGGTTTCGATTTAATTTTGAAATGCTTCCAGCAGATTTAAAGAATAATTTTAAAACCTTATACTGAAATAACTAATATATATATAGAAATAGGTATTATTAAATATTTATATATATATATAATATAATTCATTAGGTTAATATTAATTATCGCATTTAGTTTATTAATTTCCAGGAGATTAAAAAAGCATTAAAAATGGCCAATTCCGCCATTTTTGATGAATTCCGCGTAACATAATCAATAACCAAACAAAAGAGAAAAGGAGACAAAATGCACACTTGTCGAACAGCAGATTAAGTATACTAAACCAATTGCTGCAAGCCTTACCAACTCTCACACACGACTCAGGGTTATAATACAGAGCTTTCATTATGTTAACCTACTTGTCCGGTATGCCATATGATCAGCTACAAATTATGACGATCAACAAAGTTCAAATCCTTTTTTCTAATCAACAAAGTTAGTAACCAAAGGTTTCTGAAATTCTAAACTTTCTCAAGAATTTGACTAAGTGAAAAAATCTGATCTACACATCCCCTACCACTTCTGATTCCACACTGCTCATTACTTAATTGTCCGTCAACCAGGTTCTTAATTTTATTAAGCACAATCATGCAAAGTAATTAACATTGTAATCATGCATTTGTAATTATATTTTATGTAACCTTCCTGCAATGCCACGACTGGTGGCAAAAAGCCACCCAGTTAATTTTTCATGAAGTGACTTTTACAGGCAAAGTGTCAGTTCCACTGTAAAAAAATACATTTTGGAACTTAGACATCACAGTTTTGTAGCACCAGGTCTAACATTTGAAGCAGGAAGTGAATTCAAGTCCCTTTTTCTTCCTGGGGATGAAATTGTGCAGAACATAAGAGCATATCTTCAGTAGGAGTAGAAGTGATTTGACAGTCAGTCCAGAAGTTTGTTTTTCAATTTTTTTAATGAAAAAATTTCGAAATCTCTTCAAAATCAAGATATTTCAGCCTATCCAATTCATCATAAAATATTATGCATCATTCTTGTTCTTCCTCGAGTTTTGTTCTTGTTGTTTGTTCTTGTTCTATCCACATTTTGTTAATTTAATAAATGTATTTTATCCTTTTCAACAGTTATGAATGAGTTCAGAGAAAATTGAATCATTGTCATTTGAGTCCAATTTTATATCCGAGGAGAGAGACATTAAATTATGTTTTGAATTATTTAGAGATTTGTCAGTGAACATGACTGGAATAGTCCGGAAGACATCCAAATTGGACAATAGAACAATGGCGTCGGATAGCATGGTCCGATGAATAAGTTTCCAGTTGATTCTCGCTGATGGGCGCGTTAGAGTGTGGCATAAGCCCCGTGAAGCCATGGACCCTTCCTGTCTGCAAGATACTGTTCAAGCTGCAGGCAGCTCTGTGATATTGAGGGGAGTGTTTACGTGGTCTACATTGGGCTCTCTCGTCCGTTTGGAGCAATCACCGGCAGGTATGAAATACGTGGATATCGCACATCACCTGCACCCCTTCATGACTCTCGAGCACCCTGATGGTGAAGGGATATTCCAACAAGATAATGCAACGTGTCACCAGTCTTTGGTTGCTTAGAGGTGAATCGAGGAACACTCCACGGAATTTACCACCATGAAGTGGCCCCCCTGGTCCCTCGATATGAACCCCTTGTAGCATCTGTGGGACACAATGGAAACAAGTTTACGATCCATGAATCCAGTCCCATCCAATGCAACACAATTATGGTCTACACTGCAGAATGTGTGGGCTGCCATCCGTGCAGAACGGTACCGGCAACTCATTGACTGCATGTCTCGATGTGTGGGCTGCAGAGAGCTCGAGGAGGACCAACCCGTTATTAGGCACATATCACATTTTTGGCCTCTCAGTGTATATCACTAGTTTTAATATTCTGGGATGTTTCCGAAAAGGTTCATCCGATCTCGATAGTTTCCTTGGAAAAGATGACCTTCGTGTGATTAAACGGAAATTACTCTACTTGTATTAATTTCACCCATAATTCTACTGATGGTTTTACTGTTTAGAAATGTTTTCAGTTTTATATCTCCAATACTGGTTATATACAGAGAAATTTTTAACGCCATGCAAATCAAGTTTGAAAAGCATTAAACAGAGAAAAAACGGAAATTTCTGTTTGTTCAATCAATTGTCACTTTCCAAGTTCAGCTCTTTCTTTTTACTTTTTCAGCTACTTCATACCAAAAGATATTTTTTTTTTACTTAATTAATGACGGAAATAACTTTTAAAGCTTTTTTACACATAACACCATATGGACACATACACAAGATCATGACAGCTAAAATAGTAGTCAGGTACGCTAACCACTAGGCCAGTAGGCTATTATGATTTTGGATTTGCTTTTTCAGACTTATGCACTAAATGACGAAAGTATAACTGGATACAGAAAGAATATACAGATTACCACGGATATAACGGCTAAATTAATCGTAATGTTATGATTCGCATAACGTCTTTGAAACATGGGCAGCCTCATGCCTCAGAAACGGCTAATCGACGATGTATGATTACAGGAATCATCTGGTCCACGCTCCTCTCTGTCATCTGCCAGCAGTTTCCATTGACAGGCTGCTGAACTACTACGCAGGGGCGTAGCCATGGGGGGATGGGGGAGGCTCCCCCCCAAAGGAACTCGGAGTTGGCAAAATTCAAAGCGACTTCGTAAAGTCTAGGTGAGTTGTAAAAATCTGTAATTTTTTCTTTGGAAAATTAAGGGGAGTTTTCAAAATCGAGGCAACTTTGCGAATCAAAGGCAGTTTGGAAAATGGAGAGACGGCAAAATTTAGAGCAGTTCACAAAATTCGAAGCCACTTAGTAAAATACAGGTGAGTTGGCAAAATCGGGACAACTTGGTAAAATCTTAGGGAGTTGACAAAATTCGGACTTTGTAAAATCTTGGGGAGTTGATAAAATCGGAACAACTTTACAAAATCCAGGAGAGTTGACAAAATCTAGGGGTAGTTGGCAAAATTCGGAGTGACTTGGCAAAATCTTGGGGAGTTGGCAAAATTCAGGTGAGATGTAAAAATTAGGATGTTTTTTTCCGTAAAATTATGGCGAATTGGCAAATCTTTGGGGAGTTGTCAAAATCTGGGGACAGTTGGCAAAATTCGAAGTGACTTGGCAAAACATGAAGAGTTGACAAAATTGATGTGAGATGTGAAAATTTGGGATTTTTTTTCTGTAAGATTATGGCGAGTTGGCAAAATCTAGGGACAGTTGGCAAAATTCGAAGTGACTTGGCAAAATCGTGAGGAGTTGACAAAATTCAGGTGAGATGTGAAAATTTGGGATTTTTTTCTGTAAGATTATGGCGAGTTGGCAAAATCTAGGGACAGTTGACAAAATTCGGAGTGACTTGGCAAAATCGTGGAGAGTTGACAAAATTCAGGTGACACGTAAAAATTGCAATCTTTTTCTGTAAAATTATGGCGTGTTGGAAAAATCGAGGCAATTTCGCAATATCTAGGAGAGTTGGCAAATCTTCGGGGAGTTGAAAAATTTCAGAGTGGCTTTGCAATAATCAGGTATGATGTAAAATTGAGATTTTTTTTCTGTAAAAATGTGGTGAGATGGCAAAATCGACTAAGTTTGGCAAAACTAGGGCAGTTGGCAAAATTCGAATCCACTTGGTAAAATACGGGCGATTTGTGAAAATTGGGATTGTTTTTGTGAAATTAAGGCGAGTTGACAAAATCGAGGAAACTTGGTAAAATCTAGGGGAGTTGTGAAAATTGTGCCTTTCTTGTGCAATTAAGGAGAGTTGATAAAATTCGAAGTGACTTGGCAAATTCAGGGAAGATGTAAAATTTTGCGATTTTTTCTGTAAAATTACGGCGAGTTGGAAAAATCTAGAGTAGTTGGCAAAATTCGAATCCACTTGGAAAATTATAGGCGAGTTGTGAAAATTGAGATTTGTGTTGTGAAATTAAGGAGTGTTGGACATTTTTGTAGGAAACTTAACAAAATGTAGGACAGTTGGCAAAATTCGAATCCATTTGGAAAATACGGGCGAGTTGTGATAATTGGAATTGGGTTTGTAAAATTCAGGATAGTTGACTTAAATCGAGAAAACTTACCAAAATATTGAGGAGTCTGAAAAGTTGGAAGTGATTTGGCAAATTTAGGAGAGATATCAAGATTGGGATTAGTTTCCTGAAATTAAGGAGAGTTGGCGAAATCAAGGTAAAATTCACACTGACTTGCTAAAATTCAGACGAGATGTAAATATTGGAATTATTTCTGTGAAATTATGGTTAGTTGGCAAAATTGGAAGTTAAATGGTAAATTACGGTTAGTTGGGAAAATTGGAAGTCAAATGGCAAAATGCAGGAAAGTTGTGAAAATTGCCTCCCCCCCCCAAGGAGCAAAAATCTAAGTAAGTTTGCTCAGTTGGCAAAATTTTAATTTCGAGATGAGAAATTTTTGATTTCACTCCCCCCCCCCAAAAAACAAAAATATAGGCCTTCCCTACGCCCCTGCTGCTACGGATTACAAAAAGCTTACGCATACGAACGATTTTCTGATTTTAGAAAAAGACGAATGCAAGAAATGTTCTTTCGTTTAGAACTTCACTAATGACAACAAAATTCGTCAACAAAGATAAATGCACGATTCTCCAGGTGCCTAATATTCCTTCCATACTTTCCTTCGCTATTTAAAACCAGGAGATGATATTATTTGAACCCTCCCTACTGATTTTAAAGTATGTTCCACTTATTCATGCCTTTGGATTGATGTAGATAGCATGTTATGGACTCACGAGCACTGAAGAGTTTGTTGTTTGCAGATGAGTCCAAATTTGCTCTGTAGAGTGATATACATATTTTAAATTAAAAATAAAAGGATATAAATACATTGACCGCGTTATTCCAAAAATGCGCAATTCTAATCCATGGAAATCTAGAGATAATTGTATTCAAAAGTATTATCACTTTCCTTCGGTAAGTGTAAAGTAAGAAGCGTGAATACATATTACTGCAGATATCCGAAAACCACAGATGATTACGGTAATACAAGAATTTATTTTGTGAGTACTGTTTTGCATTTTTATAAATGCTGGGTATTCTGAATAGAATTTAAAACTGTCCTGATGCATGCCACTGTTGTTTTATCTCTAAGTAGCACATTTTTCACACAATGAGCTAAATGGCCAGGGCACAGAACTCCCCAAGGCTCGGAAAACGTTGGGGTGTTAACCCACGGGACAGCTGTTAGAAGACAGATCGTAATCTCCCGTCAAGTACATTTCGGACTCTATCTGATATATATCGTGTGGTATAACGTGCATAGCGTATGACTCTCTCGCATACGGCGCCATGGCTTTACACTACATTGGATAGACGGCGGCCTTTTCGAACTCATCGGTGTCCCCTACTAAAAGAGATCTGGATGGGGGTTTTTGCGTAGATAAATTTCAACGCTGACCCATGTGGTTCTGATAAAAAATGTTTTTGAATTCAAGAAACCATGTAAACCTATTGAGAACTAGTCTCTAAAATAATATGTAGAAATTAGAAAGTAAAGTAATAGGTCGGTGATTTTTTTCGTTTAAGGAATTTTTAATAGGTTTAAGAATAAAAGTAATGTAAGATTTTAACCATGAAAATGGGTTTTCTGTTATCCAAAAATTATTAAAAATATTTAGTAGTTTAATTCTCCAGATTTGTGGAAGTGAGGATATAAATTTATTACAACTATTATCTGGACCTTTTGCACTTTTTGGATTTAATTTTGAAATTGCTATATTTAATTCAGAAATAGTGAAAGGAAGGTCCACGGCTGGAATGCTTTGATCAATTTTAAAGTTTTTTTTTATAAATTTTGGAAATTTATTTCCACTGATAATAGTTTTAGGTTGATACACTAGTTTGAAATTTTGTTTGAATAAGTTAGCAGTTAGTTTTAAAGTTATTTGATTTTCTATTGCCTTTTTATTCGATGGGTTTTGTTGCTGATTTAGATTATTTTTATTTATAGCGTTATAAGTTTTCCAAATATTTCTACCTTTATCATTTAAATTTAAATTTTCGGCAAAAGTCCTCCAGTTTTGTTTTTATAGACTTTTAAGTTTTCTCTTACTAAAACTTTGATTTGTTTAAAATCAATAAAGTCTGAGAAATGTTTTTGATCTGTTAGTCTTATGTTCAATTGTTATTATTGTATTCATATACCAGAATTTTTTTCCATTCTTGCTACTTTTGTTATAAACAGTTGTAAAACATTTTTGCAAGGTTACTAATTTCATCTGAAAAATTTATAATCTAAATTATATTTCAGTGGAATATTATTTCCTATAATTTTTTGAAAATTTCCCAGTTATGTAAATTTAGTAATAGTTTTATTGGTTTACATTTGAGATGAGTAATAATTATGGGGTAGTGGTCACTTCCCCTAAAGTCGTCAAATTTATCCCATTCCAGGGTTTGAGCAAGAAAAGTATCTATAATTGAAAGCTCAATTACTGAGAAGGATTTAAATTTATTTACATGTGTTAAAGTTTTTTTATTTAAAATATGAAAATGATGTTGGTTTATAAAGTTCGATAATGAAACTCCAGCAGAGTTATTTTTAAAGGAAAACCAGCTATTGTTAGGTGCATTAAATTCTCCAAACAAGATTGCTGGTTGTAGAGATTGTGAAATAATTTTTTTATAAACATTAAGTTGAATATTTTCATTATGAACATAAATATTAAATAAGGTATTAATAATATTATTTATAATTAAATCAATAGCAAAAGAGTCAATTATTGTCGTGGACTTGCAGAATAGTTAGATATTTCGGTGGTAATTATTTCTGTACATAGATGGCAGCACCTCGATTTTGATTTATATTGAAGTAGGAGAAACAAAGGTATTTAAATTATTTTGTCAGTTTTAATTTTTGAAGGGCAATAACATTACAGTGGAAATTTTTTTATCATTACCAGCAATTTCTCCTTCTTAGAAGGAAGGCCGCAACAATCCAATTAAAAATTTTTAAAAAAGAATCTTTATTTTTAGTCGACTCGTAGAATATCACTAATAAGTAGGAAATCGTTTTCGGTATTTACTACAAATCGCAGAAGCTGTAACACCGAGTGTATGATGTTACTTTGGCCTCGCTCAATTCTTTTTCAATGGTGATAGGTGAATAGATATTAGAGAAGTCTTTTCTGGACGTAAGATTTTCTGCTTTGCTGTAACGGAAGCGTATGTATTCAAGTTTGAACTGGTCATGTTGGTTGATATATTTTCAGGAGAAGATTGACAGACTCGGCGTAAATCCGGCTTGGAAGTAGAAGGGCGAGTCAATGTAGGGAATTCCTTACTTAAAGTCTCTGGTCTAAGATGTGAAAATTTGGTGGTCTATTTTCGTAGTTACGATAAGATGAATTAGGCAAATTTCCATGACTTTTGGTTGTAGGAACATTTTTTAAGGTTGGATATAGGTCTTTAGAGACATCATAGTTTATATTTTCAGCTAATTTTATAGCAGTATTCCAAGAAACATTATATTTTACATAGTAGATTGGCTTTGCATGTCAGGCGTTTAGCTGTGCAGGCATAACACGTTGAGGGGTATGCACCTTTACAGTTAGGGCAGCATAAATAAGTAGTTTGACATAATTTAAAATAGTGATCACCTAAACATTTTTTACACTTTGTCTTACTTGTACACCTCACAGAGTTATGTCCAAAACGATTACACCGGGCACACTAAGGTATGGGGTGGGGGCGCGTAATAATATGGGATATCCTTGAATCTGAGAAATCCTATGTAGACTTCAAGTGGAATAAAGTTTTTGGTCGAGTAAGTAATTGTCTTATCAGTTGGGATTTGTACAGACGTAGTGTGATCAGCAATGGGTTGATAGTGAATCATCCTTTGTATTTTATAAATATCGTGATTTTTCAGTTCCTCGAGGACAAAGTCTCCTTTTAAGTTTTCATCAACTCCCTCAATCTTTCCCATAACAGTTTCCTCTTCAGGTATACGAAAGGAGACATCAATATTTAATATCTTGTCACTTTTCTTTAATAAATTTAGATCTTTGAGATTTGTAGGATATAGTGCAATGTTACCGTTTCTGGTATAGAGACTTATAATTTGTTTTTTATCATTTTAATGAAAATATTTCGTGACATCTTCAAAATCAAGATCTTTTAGCCTATCCAATTCATCATAAAATATTATGGATAATGCTTGTTCTTCATCAAGTTATTTATACACATTTTGTGAATTTAATAAATGTATTTTATCCTTTTCCACAGTTATGAATGAGTTCAGAGATAATGGAACCATTGTCATTTGAGTCCGATTTTATGTTCGAGGAGCCAGACATTAAATTATTTTTTGAATTTTTTACAGATTTGTCAGAGAACATTTTTTTTGACATTTGTCGAAAATTGCACTCTCTTCTAATAAGTCTTGAATACTATTACAACAGTTTGATTTAGTTAGGTTTGTACTTTTTTCCTTCTTTTTTAAACTTCGTTTCCTTTAACATTTTTGTTTATTTTCCAGATGTTTAATCTCTGTTAGTTGATCAGATTTTTGTTCAGTTAGATTGGATTTCTTCTTTTTTGTTTTCTGCTCACCCATACTTTCATATGTTAGTAGTGTCCTATGTTAGTAAAATTTCTTTGGAACGTGAAAATCACCAAACTTAATAATTCAATCACACTGCACACTCAAAAAATTTTGTGTCCGCTTTATTTGACCTCTCAGACCAAACTCGTTATGTTTAAACTTTCACTATATATATACACTGAGAGGATAAAAGTCATGGGAATAGCAGTTAAAGTAGAATTAGCGTGCTGTACTCGTAACCGATGAATTGGACGTCAACCGCAGAATGGCGCTGCAGTAGCCTACAAACCTTACATTCGTTCGGAGTAGTTGTTAATTCATTATGGCGGTCATAAGATGTCTGACTTTGAACGTGGTTTGATTGTCGGTGACAGAAGGATGGGTCATGCAATATCGGATATCGTGCAGGAATTCGGTTTCCACAAGTCTACGCTCTCAACAGTTTATGATCAGTATTCTATTGACGGCATTTCCACACACGTTAACCAGCGAAAGGGACGGCCACGTGCAGTTGACGAACGGAACTCGCATCCGCTCTCACAAATGGTAACGACCAACAGACGGGCTACAGTGCATTAAATCACTGCAAATTTGAATGCGGGCCAAACACAAACACAATCTGAAAGGACTGTATGTCGCCACCTGCACTCTATTGTATTTGGTTGCCGAAGACCCTTAGTGTATCATTGCTTACATGTCGTCACAAAGCTCAATGACTGGAATGGGCCGGAGGACATTGAAATTGGACAGTAGAACAGTTTCATCGGATAGCATGGTCCGATGAATCGATGTTCCAGTTGTTTCGCGCTGACGAGCGCATTAGAGTGTGGCGTAGGCTTCGTGAAGCCATTGACCCTTCCTGTCTGCAAGGTACTGTTCAGGCTGCTCTGTGATGGTCAGGGGAGTGTTTACGTGGTATACATTGGGCTCTCTCGTCCGTTTGGAGCAATCGCTGACAGGTATGAAATACGTGGACATTCTCGCACATCACCTGCACCCCTTCATGACTCTCGAG
Source organism: Ryuthela nishihirai (assembly GCA_038380435.1). Taxonomy (NCBI): domain Eukaryota; kingdom Metazoa; phylum Arthropoda; class Arachnida; order Araneae; family Heptathelidae; genus Ryuthela; species Ryuthela nishihirai. Next base: position 3,508,488 of record JAWZYU010000039.1, read on the forward strand.
CACCCTGATGGTGAAGGGATATTCCAACAAGATAATGCAACGTGTCACCAGTCTTTGGTTGCTAAGAGGTGAATCGAGGAACACTCCACGGACTTTACCACCATGAAGTGGCCCCCCCTGGTCCCTCGATATGAACCCCTTGTAGCATCTGTGGTACACAATGGAAACAAGTTTACGATCTATGAATCCAGCCCCGTCCAATGCAACACAATTATAGTGGCAGGATGTGTGGGCTGCCATCCCTGGAGAACGGTACCGGCAACTCGTTGACTTCCTGCCTCGACGTGTGGCTGCACTGCTGAGGCCAGGAGTGTCTAAGGGAGAAGAGAGCTTGCTTCTATAGATGTAATATAAACTTTTCGATTGCAGCGCCCTCTAAACATGGCAAATTGTTGCATTGCAGTGAAGCCACCTAGCCAGGGAGAGGAGCGAGTTCCCTGCATTATTTTTCCACCGCCTAGCAAAGTTTTCAATTGCTTACACCACGTGACTAATTTTACGTATACTTAGACTCTGAAAAATGTTCATTTTCTCCATGAGGTACACTCATAATAATCTTTTCGTTTAGAGAGAAAATGTCAAGGAGTTATAAAATAATTTCCTTTAATAAAATCCAGCTTTCTAAAACTGGTAGTAGTTATGCTAAAGAACTAAATTTTAATATTCTGAAGAACCTACAGCATTTAGTATATTATAATAAATAGATATTTATGTGTCAATACACGATAACATGATCTATATAATTATATTTTATACAATTGCTGATATTTTCAATAAATATCATAACGAGTTTTCGACTTGTATAAATGATCAACAGATGGCAGCAGGCACTTCCCGTATCAACCATAAAAAAAATTACACTGTTAGAGCAAAGTGCAGAAGACAATGTACATCGATATGCTCCAGGGAACACAAACCTGCAACATACGTTGACTTATATATATTCGTAAGATGATTAAATGTATTAATTTACATATTAATTTTAAAAAATCTGCAAAATTAGTCAAAATAAACATACAACGGCTTTTCCAGGTATCGTAAAATGTACTCCTGAACGGGATAAAACACTCTTTGAATAACTTTAGGGTCAGCTACCACGGTGCCAAACAGCCATGGCTGTTAGACATTTGGAAACACTGGTTAAATCACAATATATATATATACCAATAGTAAGACAAACCATAGCTGCAATGGGCTAAAATGATTACACTGCACATGCGCAGATTGCCCCTTACAGTTGTTTTTGTGCCTGCACATCAATTTGCCACGTTCAGCTTCGGTAAAATTGCGCAGAATGGCGCCACTTACGCTTGTGCAAAGCTAGCCTTCTTCTCCTTAGAGGGCTCGAGGAGGACCAACCCGTTATTTGTCACGTATCCCATGACTTTTGGCCCCTCTGTGTATATCACTACATGTAATATTTTGGGATGCGTCCGAAAAGGTTCATCCAAACACGATAGATCTCAAAGTTACTATACGAGCAATTGGTGATTAAACGGAAACTTTAAAACTTGTATTAATTTTGCCCATAATTCTACTGGTGGTTTTACTGTTTAGCAATGTTTTCAGTTATACAATATTTCTCCAATATTGGTAAGCACAGGGAAATTTTTAACGCCATGCAAATCAAGTTTGAAAAAAGCATTAAATAGAGAAAAAGAGGAAATTTCTGTTTGTACAATCAGTTGTCACTCTCGGCATTTTTTGCACACCATGGGCTAAATGGCCAGGTCACATGGACCCCGAAGGCTCAGAGAAGGTTGGGGGAGGAGACCCACTGGAACACCTGTTGGGAGACAGATGGTAGCCTCCCGTCAAGGCCATCCAGCGTGTTCTTTAACGTGCACAGGGTATGACTCTCCCGCACACGGGGTCACGGCTTAACGTCCCATCCGACGGACGGCGACCTTTCCAAGACCATCGGTGTTCCCTACTGACCGTGGGCAGGGCGGGGAATTTTGCGGAGATAAATCTCAACGCTGACCCAGCTGGGACTCGAACCTGGGAACTACAGATTACGAGCCTGGCGCGCTACCGACTGAGCCACCCCCGCCCCTTTTAAGACAGATAATCTTTCGCGATCGAGCATACTACATAGTAAATGATTTAACACTGTTTGACCAGCTTAGCATAAACTAGCAATTTAGCATCGAACATATTAAATTGACATTGTTACATTAATTAAAATGTTTCCCACCTAAAACATGGCCGATATGTTGGAGAGTCATTCCCTGTGCACGTTAAGGAACACACTGGATGACCTTGAAGGGAGGCTACCGTATGTCTCCTAACAGCTGTCCAGTGGTCCAATTCCCCAATCTTCTCTGAGCCCTTGTGACCAGGCTATTTAGTCCATTGTGTACGAAAACGTGACGCTGAGACATAAAAACAACCCAAACAACAACAATTCAACCACTACCGTCTTCAGCAACCGACCTTAATTCTCATTTTCCTGCTAAATATCAATGTGTGAAGACGTTTGGTTTTGCAGTTATTCTGTGCTTTGGAGCTCCTTATCGGAGCAGTTATTTCTGTCTTTTTTCGTTACCTTTCTTCTTACTTGAACTGTTTTGATCACATTTTTGGATATGTCTGAAGACCTTATTCGTCAGTGTGACGCAGAATTTAGTCAGAATACTTCATTTAACTTCTCGCTAACGTACTATATATAGTATTCGTAATATCTTTGAATTACGAATATCTTTTCAGTTGTTTTACACGCATGTTTTTTGACTCAATTCTGTTCATTCTTTTGCATTTCATTATCGTTTTTTTTTTCAAAATTTTTTTAACAAAAGATACAATCTAGGGAGTGAGCTCACTAAATAAAAGAGCTGGTAAGGTGGCGCCATTAAGGGTGCGGCGAATACTCTTGGAAAAACATTTGTTAGACCATGGAGGCACGAAGAGGGGGAGGCGCCTATCGCTTGAAAACTATAACCGACCGTCGCCATATTGTTCCTACTCGTAAGTGTGCTATCACTATGCTAACGGGGGCGGGGGTGGCTTAGTCGGTAGCGCGCCAGGCTCGTAATCTGTAGTTCCCAGGTTCGAGTCCCAGCTGGGTCAGCGTTGAGATTTATCTCCGCAAAATTCCCCGCCCTGCCCACGGTCAGTAGGGGACACCGATGGGTTTGGAATAGGCCGCCGTCCGTCGGATGGGACGTTAAGCTGTGGTCCATACCCTGTGCACGTTAAAGAACACGCTGGATGGCCTTGACGGGAGGCTACCATCTGTCTCCCAACAGCTGTTCCAGTGGGTCCCCTCCTCCAACCTTCTCTGAGCCTTCGGGGTCCATGTGACCTGGCCATTTAGCCCATGGTGTGCAAAAAAAGTGCCTCTCAGAGGTAAAACAACCCAACCCAACTGTGCTAACGAACTCCAGAATGTATTTAAAAAATGGGTACGTGCGTAGTATAAGAATGCGTCAATAATCCTCTGAAAATGGTCAAAGGGAAAACATTTCATAGGTAATAAGTAATGCTAAAGTTTTGCTTTGTAAATTGAAAACTTTTTTGTTATTAGAACTGTTTACTATAGTAGTGTAGTTAGAGCTAGCGGAAGGGGATAGGGGAGAGTGGATTGCGAAAACTTGGGGAAGGGGGTTGGGATATTTTCCGGTGCTTTATATGTAAACTCATAAAAATAAAGGTTCATTATTAATTCATAGAAAGAAATAATAAATCAAGAAACGGGAGAGAACGTAATGCCCACATTTTTCATTTCCTATGCTTTCGATTTACCTTATGAAACCCTACATAAATTTTCTGATAATGTCAATGAGAACCTACCTAACTTGGAAGCTCCATAAGTTCTAAAATATGCAGTTAATGGAAAAAAGTGACTGAAGATAAATTAAAGATCATAATCAAAGCTATTTAAATATCCATTTTCAACATTAGAAACTTTTGATTAACCCTTTCACGACTAAGGGAAACATTTTTCCCATTTTAAAATTGGTGATTGTGGTATTTAATTATAACCTTATCTGCATTTTTTATACAGAATGTCAAAATAGAACGTATGCCATTACGTAAAACGTATGCCATTACGTAACGCAATTACGTAAACGGGAACGTTTAGGAAACAAAAACAGAACTGTCAGGAAGCATAATATATGTACTATGTGCAATGTCCATCTTTGCCTCACTACCAAAAGAAATTGCTTCGCAGAATATCATAATTAGCACATCATTTTGTATAGTAATTTTATTTCATAATTTTGTATTATTTTAATTAACATTTTGTTCTAATAAACCAATAAATAAAATACATTGCATAATAAGCCTAACTATAATTTGTGTTACCTTTATAGTCCATTGGGAAAAATATTTCCCATAAAATTCTAAAAAAACTACACATTGTTAAGTATTTTTCTTATGAGTTTTATTTATTTTACGTCTAAACAAACTAAAATAAACAGTTACATACTAATATTTACTCTTAGAAACCTTATGGTCCTGAAAGGGTTAAACAATGATACAACTTTAAAATATTATGCGGGGGGCATAATATTAATTAAATGATAATTTTCTATCAGGCACCATACGATTTTTCATTTGGTGCATTTGCTACAAACTTTAAATTAGTTTTATATGGCTTATATAAAAGATAAGGTGTCATTTGACATATTCCAAGAATATAATGGCCGTGGTAAAACATAGCCTTCTGGCGTCACCCTATGTATATTCATCCTGATGCGAGCGAGCTGAAAATTGGTTGCTAGGGGTATTTTGGAACGATCTCAGAATTTAAAATTTTGGATGGAATAGTCATTCGAGGTCAAATATCAATACACCAGTGCTACAAAAACTGAAATTGGTGTCTGGGAGTAATTTAGGTCGCAGTTCTTAGAAATGTTGCGAAATTTGTGTGCAATGGATCCTTTGAGGTCAAAGGTGAAATTTCAATATACGGGGATAGAGAGTTGAAAATTAGTATCTTGGGGAGATTTCCGATAGTATATCTCAGAAACATCGTTAAATTTCTGAGCATTGGTTGCATTAGTCTTCAAGGTCAAGTAAGGATTAGTGGGATGTTTCAGCTCAGAGCAGCATTCTTTTGCACAGAATGGGCTAAATGCCCCCAGGTCACAAGGACCCCGAGGGCTCGGATAAGTTGGGGGACGGGCCTACTAGAACAGCTATTGGGAGATAGATGGTATCATCACGTAAAGCCCATCCAGCGTGTTCTTTAACTGGAGCATGTATGACTCTCCTTCACACGGGGCCACGTCTTAACGTCCCATCAGACGGACAGTGGCGATTCCAATACCATGGAGAGATAATCTCAACGCTGACCCAACTGGAACTGGAATTGGGAACTAGAGATTATGAACCTGGAGCGCTACCGAGAGATCCATCCTAGCCCCAAGTAGTAAGGATTGGAGTTGACGGTTTCGAAATCGAGCAGGGATGAAGCATCGAATAATTTCTAGTACATTGTGTATACACATTTTGTATTTTTATCGCACAATTGTCCGATTTGCCCTTGGACATTTCGACTACATTCAGAACCTAAAAAAATCCAGCATTTTCCGAAATTCGGTTAGAACAAGTACCTAAAGTGGCGAATTTATGAGGTTCTGTTTGCTTTCAGATATTTTATCTAAAAAGATGCATTCTAGATTGCACAATCGTCTAAGAATCCTAGAGTGAATCAAAAAGAGAATATGTATTACAAAGTTTTTGAACTGTATCTGAGGTGGTAGTACATATACTGTATATCTGAGTTATATTAGTTGATGGGTGACATCTGCGTTTGCTTTTTGAAAGTAATTTAAAAAACGTCCCCGGGTAAGGCATGGATGTATGTGTAGTTTTTCTGCTGAGGTCCTGCCATCCTCTCGGATCTTTTACTTTGGCATATAAACTGACAGGCTGCTGTCAGACCTCTGTGGCAAGCAGCTGCTTGAGGGGGTATTTATTTATTTTATTTTTTAACTACACGAAAACATAGAGAACGCTTTAGTGTACCTCAATTTTTGTTCTTTAAAAATATGGTTATCCACCTGAATTTTCCTAATCAATCCACAAAATTGGGTAGTGATATCCTTTACTGGTAGTGATATTTTTTTAGTTATATTTTGCTTTTGAATTTGGCTATTCAATTATGTACAGTGGCGATGGTGGTTCAGTTGATGGTGCACCAGGTTCGTAATCCTAAATTCCCAGGTTCAAGTCCCAGCTGGGACAAAGTTGAGATTTATCCATTTGGACCAATGGATGGGAGGTTAAACAGTGGCTCCGTGTGCGAGAGAGCCATATCCTGTGCGCGTTAAAGAGCATGCTTGATGGCATTGACGGGAGGCTATCATACATCCCCCAACAGCTGTTCTCTTCCAATCGTCTCTGAGCCTTGAGGGTCCTTGTAACCTGACCATTAATCCATTGTGTGCAAAAGAAGTGCTGCTCAAAGATAAAAGAAACCCAACAACTCAATTTTGCATATATACGAGGGTGAAATATTTAATTCGTAAAAATTATGTCTTCCGTTTAAATTTTATCACCCGAATCCACAGAAGTTTTATCCTACTAAAAGTATTCCCATTAAAAGCTATGTACTTCCGCAATCGCTTAAATCAGACATCGACAGTTTCTACCTCTGAGCGGCACTATGTTGCACACATTGAACTTAACGCCAGGTGAAAAACACCCCAAGGACTCAGCGAAGACTGGCGAAAGGACCCACTGGACACCTCTTTGAAGACAGATGAAAGCCTCCGATCAAGTCCATATAGCGTGTTCTTCAACGTGCACAGGGTACGGAATGTGAAGCAGACGGGGATGAGTCTTAACATCCCATTCGATTGATGGCAACCTTTAGAAGACCAACGGTGACCACTTTCTCACCTAGGGCCGAGTCGGGGGTTAGCTGAGATAAATCTCAACGCTGACCCAGTTGGGATTCGAACCTGGGTACTGCAGATTACGATCCTGATGCGCTACCGACTGAGCAACGCCCGCCCCAATGAACATTAGAAATGATGTATTTATGCTAGAAATTTCGAATTTCGAATTCAGATCGACTGAGAAGTCTTGATGCTGGAGTCTGAGGGTCGCACCAGCAATAATTATTTTCCTTCTTTCGTCAAGTGTTAGTGAGAAACAACAGTTTTTTTTTTTATTTCAAGGGGTAATTGAAAAATTCTTCTTCAGTTAAATGGGAACTAATGAATGCTGCGTTTGACATTTTACAAACACCAGAGGGTTTTAGTTTTTATCGTTAGACAGCGCTAAATGTGCAAAATGCCTAAAACTTCAAATTTATATTTTGAACAATCTATTTTTTGATAGAAATTCGTAATTTCGGTGTTAGAGTGTGTTACAAATCTATTTGCATGGGCATTGATCTTTTGCCACTTTATTAGGAAATTATTAATACCTGTTTTCGAATTTGCCGAGTGGTTAGCGCACTTGGCTTCTGATATGAAGGACTTGGTTTGAGCCCCGGGTAAGGCATGGAGGTATGTGTCGTTTTTCTGCTGAGGTCCTGCCATCCTCTCAGACCTACTATGGCATATAAACTGATAGGCTCCTGTCAGACCTGTGTGGCAAGCAGCTGTTGAGGGGTATTTATTTATTTTTTTATTATAAAATTAATTAAAATTAGTATTTTGACATTAGTAACGTTAATTAAAATCGCGACCAATGTCTAGTATGGTCTTCCTATAAGGAGGAAACGAATTATTTTAAATGCAATAGCTGGAAGACAGAAGTTTCAACGTTCCCATATATAAAAATCCTAATATAAGGTTTTCAAGTCAGAAATACTGTACAAACTTCAAAACATTATCATTGAAAGTCATGAAGTGTGCTCTCAAATCAAATGGAAATTTTCAGAAATATTGTGCCTCACTGGCGTATATGGAAACCAAATCAAAGATACCAAAATTCATTCGTCTGTTTTCCATTTCTCTTATTCATCTGATGTGAACGTCTAATAAAAGATCGACAGAGACGTCCTAATTTGCATAACGGTTAGGGAACCAAGATAGATGAAAAAGTCTGTAATGTCGAAGGTTCTCACAGCAAAATTTATGTATATGCAGACGGTATGTGCGCATAAGGATAAGGCTAGGAATAATGCGATTCAGTATACACATATCAAATTTGCAAAGCAGGATTGTCATAAAACTAAAGCTTGTATTATCTGTTACTACTACTGTATTTCGAAATAATGTCTATTTATACTGAACCAAATAATGTTTATTGATTTAAACAGCGTAAAATAGTAGTTGATGATCACCTTCAAATTCTTTTCTGATTTGTGCCGGTATGTATGAAAAGTAAAGTTTGTAATTGTTCTATAATCTTAGCTGCATTTCGTTTGAACTCTAATGATGTCACTAGATTTTTGTCTGTAAATGCTTCCACAGCCAATGTAACTAGCTTCTTATGAGTATTCAGCCAATTTTTATGTTGCCGCAAAACTATTTGTGGCATTTTGTCCCTCTTACCTTTAGTCTGAAGAAACGTTCTGTGTTTTTGAGGATATTGCTACATCGTCACTTATATTTTTCGTCTGAAGCACACTGGATAGAGAGTAAAGAGTATTTGTATTGACTAGTGATGCAACATTAATCATACAGATGATATGCATCATAAAAGCACCACTTGCACCACTAATGCATCATAATAATGATAAAATAAATCATAAATAAACATCTTGCACTAAGGGTTGGGTTGTTTTACCTCTGAGCGGCACTTTTTTGCACACCATGGGCTAAATGGCCAGGTCACATGGAAAAAATAAAATGGCAAGGTCATATGGACCCCGAAGGCTCAGAGAAGATTGGAGGAGAGGACTCACTGGAACAGCTGTTGGGAGACAGAGGATAGCCTCCCGTCAAGGCCATTTAGCGTGTTCTTTAACGTGCACAGGGTATGGCTCTCCCGCACACGGACCACGGCTTAACGTCCCATCCGCCGGACGGCGGCCTTTACAAGCCCATCGGTGTCCCCTACTGACCGTGGGCAGGGCGGGGAATTTTTGCGGAGATAAATCTCAACGCTGACCCTGCTGGAACTCGAACCTGGGAACTACAGATTACGAGCCTGGAGCGCTACCGACTGAGCTACCCCCACCCCTCTTGCAGTAAGGCCTAAGGTCCTTTTGCATCCCTTTTTAACAGGTTTCAAACCTTGATCAGTCCTCTAACTTGTTTTTGCCATGATCTTCAATAGGTGAAGATTCCATAATGTAAACGTTGGTGGCAACAATGAGCTGCATAGTAGACTTACAGCTATTATCCTCAGAGCAGCTGTGTTCTTTAACTGCTCTTTCCAAATAAAAGCGCTGAAGAATGGCCTGATTGAATTCTTCTTCTTCCTCTGTACTCATATCATTAATGGTATGAACTGGAGGAAGCAACTCAATCTTGTTATTGAGTGCTTTTAAAATTTTTCTTTGCTGATCAAGAAGTTGACAACTATGCATAGTTTTCCCAGAATCAGAACTCTCTGAGTGGTCCGGATTGATAATAGTAGTTTCGGATGCCTCTGAGCGGACCGGAATGACGTAGCTCGGAGCCGTTGCAGTGTTGTTTTGGATTGGATTGTTTTACCTCTGAGCGTCACTTTTTTGCACACCATGGGCTAAATGGCCAGGCCACAAGGACCCCGAAGGCTCAGAGAAGGTTGGGGGAGGGGACCCACTGGAACAGCTGTTGGGAGACAGATGGAAGCCTCCCGTCAAGGCCATCCAGCGTGTTCTTTAACGTGCACAGGGCATGGCTCTCCCGCACACGGTGACACGGCTTAACGTCCCATCCGACGGACGGCGACCTTTCCAAGCCCATCGGTGTCCCCTACTGACCGTGGGCAGGGCGGGGAATTTTGCGGAGATAAATCTCAACGCTGACGCAGCTGGAACTCGATCCTGGGAATTACAGATTCCTAGCCTGGCGCGCTACCGACTGAGCCAACCCCCGCCCCAGAATTCTCATGAAACGGGAATAAATTTCAAATTGAAATAATAAATTTTGAGATTAAAGTTTAGGTTAGTTCCAGTGTTCTCGTGTGTAGGATTCCACTGATTTTTAACTTTCAAAAATTCTCTTTCACATTTCGTTATTAGGGAAAATTCAACACTTCGGTATTCAGCGCCATATGGCGACCAATATTACAATTATTTCTATGAAAGCTTTCATAGAATAAACGTAAATAAATATCTCTCCAAGCAGCTGCTTACCGCAGAGATATGATAGTAGCCTGTCAGTTTATACGCCATAGTAGAAGGTCTATGAGTATGGCGGTACCTCAGGAGAAAAAACAATACAAGCAGCAGGAGCTCGAACCCAGGTCCCTTTCTCAGTGACCAAGTGCGCTAACCGTTCGGTCAAGGGTGGCCGAGTGATTACCGCGCTTGGCTATTGAACTTTGGGAAGCAGTTGCTAAAATCCCTGACTATTTTAGATATTCAGATTTGTAATAAGGGCATTATACTTCAATTACTTTTTTTTTAAATGCATTTTATTACAACAAAGGATTGAATACAAATTGCACTTACGGTATTTGTTTTGCATAAAAGTATTTCACATGCAACCGGCAGATTCCTCTAAACGGCAACTTCCATTCACCATAAATGCCAGATAACCGGGAGTATTGTCACATCTTGTAACGTTGAAACTACAACACCAGAAAGAGGTGGCAAAATTCAACTGACATACAGATATTAAGCAGTATAGCAGACAATGAAGACAAGATTAATATTTCAAAACGAATGGACAATTTTATTATACAAAATATAAGTCACATAACTACAGTGGGCCTTCGTTATAGCGCTGCTCGCTATACCGCGCACTCGGTTATAGCGCGGTATATCGGGGGTCCACTTGTTATACAGGTATGTACTTATTAAGATGTATAACTATGTTATGTGAATTTTAATAAAACACTTAATAAATAAATTGTTTTTTTTATTAAAATACATAATATATATAGTTGATGGGATGTTTCAGTATATAGCTCAAATCGTTCTGAGTAAATTTATTGTGTCGCCACCGCGCCGCTCGGTATAACGCGGTTCACCTTATAACGCGGGTGTTGTTTCCCGCCCGACATGCGCGTTATATCGGGGGTCCACTGTAGTAGGTACAACCACAGCTATTGGGAATAAATTGAACAATGCTTCGAGTCATTGAGCCGTACACTGCTCAAACCTCTAAGGGATCAGCAGTCACACTTAACAACAGGCCCGAATGTAGAATAAAATCGAGGGGGGGGGGCAAGAAACACAATTTAGCGTCAAATATGTAAAATGTCAAAGGTCAATATGTAAAACCCGAAAAATGTGAGGGGTAAGAAACGCAATTGAGCGGGGAAAATGTGACGGGTAAGAAAAAGACAAGGTTATTACAAATTGTCAAATTTTCGAAATAATTACGGGAAACATACCTCCGAATATCAAGTACCACTTATATTTAATGCTATTCCAAAAGAATTACTAAATATAGATTCTTTTAGAAGACTTAAAATGGAATTTAAAAATTATTTGATATTTTCTAGTGGAAATGTGACGGATAAGAAACACAACTGTGCCGGAAAAAAATGTAGGAGGGGGATAATAAACACAGTTGAACCGGAGGGAAATACAGGGGAGGGGGAAACATTCAGCCGTAAAAATGTAACGAGAAGGGAGGCAAAACTCTGGATTTCCAATGCATTTCGGGGCGGGGGTGGCTCAGTTGGTAACGCGCCAGGCTCGTAATCTGTAGTTCCCATGTTCGAGTCCCAGCTGGGTCAGCGTTGAGATTTATCTCCGCAAAATTCCCCGCCCTGCCCACGGTCAGTAGGGGACACCGACGGGCTTAGAAAAGCCGCCGTCCGTCGGATGGGACGTTAAACCGTGGCCCCGTGTGCGGGAGAGCCATACCCTGTGCACGTTAAAGAACACGCTGGATGGCCTTGACAGGAGGGGCTACCATCTGTCTCCCAACAGCTGTTCCAGTGGGTCCCCTCCCCCAACCTTCTCTGAGCCTTCGGGGTCCATGTGACTTGGCCATTTAGCCCATGGTGTGCAAAAAAGTGCCGCTCCGAGGTAAAACAACCCAACCCAGATCCAATGCATTATAACATTTCTCCCTCTGTTTTACAGGTGTAAATTTATTGCAAAATGCGTGAAACATAACTAAGTCTCAGAATTTTTTTGTCTCCATTACATTTATTAGCATTCTGAGAGGGGGCATCACCCATCCTAGATCTAGCCCTGCCAACGTTTATCCAAATAAAGTAAAAATATAATATAGATGAGAAGCATGAATTTCTAATGTAAAGGTTTATAAGAGAAATCAATCGCAGCCTTCAGCCAACGCGATTCCCACATGGCGCTGATTTCTCTGTTTGACCTTATGCTACAACGGATCTAAAATTTCCTTAAATGCTCCTATGCAACAATTTTCAGTTTTCTTTCTTCCACAGGTTTGACATCTGAACTATCAGATGAGAAATTTCGCAACGATTATTAGATGTAAAAGCAGAAGTATCCAGAGACACCATTTTTCAAGTGCATGTAGGTACAGTCGCAGGTAGATAGAAATTTGACCTTCGACTTCAATGAAATGGTGAGACCCGAAATTTCAAAACTCTTCTGAAATATAGGATCGAAATAATCCGAGTCATTAGTTTTTAGCTCTCTAGTACCAATAGAACGAAATTTTACTTTTGTCCTAAAAAGACTTCAATATTTCTTAAGATCTACAACAATTTCGGTTGTTTTATCTCAGAGCGTCACATTTTTTGCACACAATTAGCTAAATGACCAGGTCACAATGGATCCGAAGGTTCAGGGAAGGATTGGAGAGAGGACACACTGGAACACCTGTTAGGAGACAGATGACAATCTCCCGTCAAGTCCATCAAGCGTGTTCTTTAACGTGCACAGGGTATGACTCTCCCGCACAGGGAAAGACGGCGCAACGTCCCATCCGACGAACGGTGGCCTTTCCAAACCCATCGGTGCCATGACTGACCGTGGGCTGGGCGGGGAGTTTTGCGATAAATCTCAACGCTGACCCAGCTAGGACTGTAGATTACGAGCCTGGTGCGCTACCGACTGAGGTACCCCGCCCTTGCAGGAAGCGTGGTGAACAGTGCCACAGGAATATCTACGACTCACTGCCACGAAGCATTGTTCAATGTATTGCCAATACCTGTGGTTAGTAGTTGCCAATGCCCCCTAATAACATGGCTTATATTTTGTATAATAAAATTGTCCACTTGTTTTGAAATATTTGTCATGTCTTCCTTGTCTCCTATGCTGCTTCATATGTGAATATCAGTTGAATTTCGTCACCTCCTTTTGGTGTTGCAATCTCAACGTTACAGGATGTGACAATGCTCCCGGTTATCCGACATTTATGGCGAATGGAATTTGCCGGTTAGATGAATCTGGCGGTTGCATGGGAAATACTTTTATACAAAACAAATATCGTAAATGCAATTTGTATTCAAGTCTTAGTTATAATAAAACTACAGTTAAAAACAATGAAAATGAAGTACAATGCCCTTAATAGAAATCTAAATATTTAAAATATAATTATCAGGAATTTTAGCAACTGCTTCCCAAAGTCTAATAGCTAAGTGCGCTAATAACTCGGCCGTCCCGTAGCCGAGTAGTTAGTGCGCTTGGCTACTGATCAAGGTACCTGGGTTCGAGCCCCATATAAGACATGGATGTTTGTATTTATTTATTTTTTCTTTGCTTAGATCCCAATATCCTCACCGACCTTCTACTATGGCATAAAAACTGTGAGCTCATTTGTCAAACCTCTGTGGTAAGCAGTTGCTTGAGGAGATATTTGTTTATTGTTATTTATTCACTGAAAGCCAACATAGAAAGAATTGTAATATTGGTCGCCAGATGGCGCTGATTACGGAAGTGTCAAATTTTTCTAATAACGAGATGTGAAGGCAAATTTTTCAAAATGTCAGTAGAATACGGGATAGGAGAATGATGAAACTAACCTGAACTTTAATTTCAGAAAGTTTTTCAAACTGACAATTTCAGTTTCAAAATTTTATGGTTGCATGAGAATTCAGGATATTTGAATACTAGGTAACCGCGATATTACGATATTTTTTCTACCGCTTGAATTATAGAAAGAAATAAGTGATAAAATATTCTTCCGTTTGCATTCAATAATATGTGATGTTCTGCGACAGGTCTGGAGCGTATCTTTTTAAGGTACAATATCATATCTAAAGGAAAAACCGAGAATGGATAATTCGTGGACTGCGGTCTCAAACAATTACCGACTTTTCTTACGAGTCAATACGTAATACAATACGTGGCAACTTAGCGACTCTTCAAGGTAGGGAACAGTGGTGCTGGTTTGGGTTGTTTTGCCTCTGAGCGGCACTCATATTTGGCGTCCTTGTGACTCCAGTTATGTTTGGAATCCTTATGACCCCAAAAATTGTGAATATATATATGTGTGATAAACAGCTGCTTGAGGGGGTATTTATTTTTATTATATATATGTGTACAGTAACTTCTGGTTTTCCGGCATTTATGGGGAATGGAAGTTGCCGGTTAGATGAATAAATGTTGCATGAGAAATATTTTTATACAAAATTAAAACCGCAATGCATTCTTGTATTCAGGCATTAATTGAAATAAAAATGTAGGTAAAAACAACGAAAATGAAGTATAATGCCCTAAATGCAAAGGTAAATATCTAAAATATAATTATCAGGAACTTCGGGAACTGCTTCAGTGAAACCCACCGTAGAATATCATGGAAAGAGTTGTAATATTGGCCTCCAGATGGCGTTGACTACGGATGTGCCGAATTTTCTCTAATAACGAAAGGTGAAAGAGAAATTTTAGATAAGTAAAGCCAGTGGAATCCGAGACACGAGAATAAGGAAACTAAGTTAAACGTTAATTTCAGAAAATTTATTCCGGTTGCGTGAGAATTCTGGAAGTTTGAATACCGGATAACCGAAAAAAATATTATTCCATTGGAATACAAAGTTCAGTGTCTGTGACAAGATTCGGTCGGGAAAGTATCTTTTTCAGGTACAATATTACATGTAAAGGAAAATACGGGATGGATAATTCATGATCTACCGTCGGAAAATATTATTACTTTATGGCCGAGTGGTTAGCGCGCTTGGCTACTGATCTACGGGACCTGGGTTCGAGCCCCGGGTAAGGCATGGATGTTCGTGTTGTTTTCTGCTGAGGTCCTGCCATCCTCTCAGATCTTCTACTTTGGCATATAAACTGACAGGCTCCTGTCAGACCTCTGTGGCAAGCAGCTGCTTGAGGGGTATTGATTTTTATGACATTTATGATATTCATCCGACCTATTATTTTACATGCTTCCCCAATTTGGACGAACACCACTTCTAAGAACATTCGCAAGATCCAGGTCTTGCAGAATAAGATTCTGCGATGTGTGGTCGATGCCCCTGGTTTGCAACCAACAGACAGTTACATAAAGACCTGGGCATCGACCATATTTTCTCTTACATCAAGTATGTCTCACGACATTTCTTTGAGGCAGTTCAGAGTAACCCTCATGAGATCATATCTTGCTTATTGGACTATGATCACGAAGTTCTTAATATATACAAGAGGCCTAAGATGATGGCTTTCTCTAAAGAAAGTTTCCCATTTTAGGTCTCTTGTACATCCTTATTAAATTTTTGCATTTTGCTTTTCATGCCCTTAGGGGCTTACCATTTTGTGATTTATTCTTTAATTTGTTTTACACTGATGCCATTTAGGCACATATTGAGATGGAGAAGGTTATGGGTACCATTGTACCTGGTACTTCAAAGATGATTTAACGATCTACGATCTACGGAAAACATTAGAAACTTTTCTTACGAGGCAATACATGATAGGTGGCTACTTAGCGACTCTTCAAGGGCAGGGAGCAATGTGTTGGGTTGGGTTGTTTTACTTCTGAACGGCACGTTTTTGCACACAATGGATTTGTTGTTGTTGTTGTTGTTGGGTTGTTTTACCTCTGAGCGGCACTTTTTTGCACACCATGGGCTAAATGGCCAGGTCACATGGACCCCAAAGGCTCAGAGAAAGTTGGGGGAGGGGACTCACTGGAACAGCTGTTGGGAGGCAGATGGTAGCCTCCCGTCAAGGCCATCCAGCGTGTTCTTTAACGTGCACAGGGTATGGCTCTCCCACACACGGGGCCACGGCTTAACGTCCCATCCGACGGACGACGGCCTTTCCAAGCCCATCGGTGTGCCCTACTCACCGTGGGCAGCGCGGGGAATTTTGCGGAACTAAATCTCAACGCTGACCCAGCTGGGACTCGAACCTGGGAACTACAGATTTTAACCTGGCGCGCTACCGACTGAGCCACCCCCGCCCCACACACAGTGAAATAATTGGCCAGATCACAAGGACTCCGAACGCTCAGAGTAGATTGTAGGGTGATTTACTGGAGCATCTGTTGGGAGACAGATGGTAACCTCCTGTCAAGGCAATCCAGCGTGTTCTTTAACGAGCACAGGGTATAGTTCTCCCACACACGAGACCACGACTTTACATCTCATACAATGGAAGGCAGCCTTTCCAAGCCCATCAATGTCTCCTATTGACCGTGGGCAAAGCGAGGAGTTGTGTGAAGATAAATCTTAACACTGGCCCAGGTGGGGCTCGAGAACTGTAGATACAGAGCATGGTACTCTACCGACTGAGCCAATCCTGCCCTGGGGGAGCAGTGTGTGAAAGATGAGACGATCGAAGGACAGATAGACAACTGACTCTACTGCTGGGGAAGGATTGATTTGAGAAAGGGGTGATTCGGTCGGTAGCATGTCAGGCTAGTAATCTGCAGTTCCCAGGTTTGAATCCCAGTAGGACCAGAGTTGAGATTTATCTCCGCAAAATTCCCTGCCCACGGTCGTCAGTAGGGAACACCGAAAGGCTACCGTCCGTCGGTGGTACAAGAAGCCGTGCTTCACGTATGGGAGAGCCATAATCTCTGTACGTTAAAGAACACACTGAATGGCTTTGAAGATGACTCTCGTCTGTCTCCTAACAGCTATCCAGTGGTCCATTTCTTATCCTTCTCTGAGCCGTTGGGGCCCTTTTGACCTTGTCTTTAGCCCATTATTTCTATGAAATTTTGACCTGGCCCCTTTTGACCTGGCTATTTAGCCCATTGTGTGCAAAAAAGTGTCTCTCAGAGATAAAATAACCCAAACAATAACAACCCAAACACTGCAGCGCTGTCTTCAGCAACCGACCATAATTCTCACTTTCCCCGCCAACTTTCAAAGTGTGTAGGAATTTTGTTTTGCAGTTATTCCTTACTTTGGAGTTATTTCTATCTTCTTTGTTATCTTATTTCTTACTTTAACTGTTCTAATCATATATTTGGATATGTAATAACGCATTATGCCGTCCCATGGCCGAGTGGTTAGCGTGCTCGGTTACTGATCTAAGGGACCTGGGTTCAAGTCCCGGGTAAGGCATGGATGTAGTGTCGTTTTTCTGCTGAGGTCCTGCCATCCTCACAGACCTTCTACTGTGGCATATAAAATGACAGGCTCCTGTCAGACCTCTGTGGAAAGCAGCTGCTTGAGGGGGTATTTATTTTTTTTTTATAATAACGTATTAAGTATAACGCAGAATTTTGTTAGAATACTTCATCTAACTTCACGCTAACGTTCTTTAAAGTTCCATACGATCAAGAAACGTATTCAGTTTAATTGAATTGCGAATATCTTTCCAATTGTTATACACTTATGTTTGTTGACTTTAATTCTCTTCATTCTTTTCCATTTTATTATTGGATTTTTCTCATTTTTATTTAACAAAATATATGTTTAAGGGAGTGAGCTCACTAAATCAATTATTCTCAATGGGGTTCAGATCCGGGCTTTGTGGTGGCCGATTGATGTCATGCTCGCATAACCACTACTAAACATATCTTGCGCGATGGACAGTAGCATTGTCGTCCATGAAACTGCCGTCATCTGCTGCACAAAAAGTCAACATTTGCATGATGGACATTATCGCCAACAATGTTCAGATAATCCTTGGAGAACACCCGACCTACCAGCAATATCGGGAGACCGGTTCCCTAACAACAGAACCTGCCCCACAACATTACAACCGCCTCCAAAACTTTGAGTTGTGTTTACAAGTTGGGTGGGTCCATTGCTTCATGGAACTTCCGCCAAACTCTCTGCCTACCGTTGGTACAGAATAAGGTGTACCGCGACTCGTCGGCCCACGTGACTTTTTTCCAGTCTTCCAGTGTCCAGTCACGGTGTTCCTGACACCACTGTAGACGAACTTTCCAGTTCATCGCAGAAAACAGGGTTCCCCTATAGGCATGCGATTGCTAATACCAGTCCTCTTTAATTCCCTGCGCATAGATTGCTGAGATATGGGTTGGGAACAGATGTCCAAGACATCGCAATGACTTGGAAACAGATGTCCAAGACATCGCAACGACTTGGAAACCGAATGTCCAAGACATCGGGTCTAAAATATGTATTCGCAGGATAATAGGTATATTCCTGAGGTGCATCAACCACGAGTCCCTTAATCGCAGAATAATTATGGAGTATATTTCCATTTTGTACTAGGTCTCTAGCGCCACATTTGGTTTTTACAGTTAAGGTCTCCTGCAACTATGGTAGGAGAGTTTTTGTCAAAAATAATGTCTTGTTCTTTTGCAAGAATATACGCCTCGTATTCAGAGGCTCGTATTCT
The DNA here is from genome assembly GCA_038380435.1 of Ryuthela nishihirai. Classification (NCBI taxonomy): domain Eukaryota; kingdom Metazoa; phylum Arthropoda; class Arachnida; order Araneae; family Heptathelidae; genus Ryuthela; species Ryuthela nishihirai. The sequence continues at coordinate 3,527,191 of JAWZYU010000039.1, forward strand.
GCGACCAGAGTCAGTTCTCCAACGTGAGTGAAAGAGAGTGTAATGACTGTAAGTTCCAAGTTTTTGATGTCACTGAAAGGGATTTCATGATGTGGTATGCTCCTTTTTACAATGATAGCTGTACCGTCACCTTTGTTAGGCGTATTCAGAGGCTTGTATTCTGCGACCAGAGTCAGTTCTCCAACTTGAGTGAAAGGGAATGTAATGACTGTAAGTTCCAAGTTTTTGATGTCACTGAAAGTGATTTCATGATGTGGTATGCTCCTTTTTACAATGATAGCTGTACCGTCACCTTTGTTGCGGGTTCTGTCATTTCGGTACACATTATAGTTAGGAATTCTAATAGTCACTGGTTTCAACTTTCAACTTTATTTTACAAATAAATATACATTTCTTTTCATATAAGTATAGGTAAGTAAGTTGGTTTTCAGATGTGTCTGGTTTAAGAGCCCTGCATCAACATTAAATTCCGATAAGAAATCTTTAAATTCTACAAGATCAGTTTTTAGCCCATTATTCTTCCCACATAATTTTAAACTGTGAAAATTATAATATTCAAAAAAATTTTTTTGAAAATCTTTAAAGCATTAATATAAATGAATTCACTATAAACTCTATTTTAAACTATCCCATTTTACATACTCAAATTCAAATATTTGGCTTCCTACTTGACTTCCTCAAAACAACAACCATATGGAATAATTTATAAATAAAAAATACTCAAAAAAATATGAAAACAAAATATTTGCATACAAAAAAATATATATATGGAAAAAAAAATGAATGAAAAAAATGATTAAAAAATTACTCTCTTAAAGAATAAGAGAAAAAAAAACCTTCGAGAAAAAAAAATTCAAATGGGAAAGTCTGAAGAAGGACCTCCCAATCCCCGTGAAGTTATTGAATTGAATTTTAGCCCATTGCAGTTCGAATCGTCAATCTGAATGTTTCCTCTCTGCTGGTTATTATTCATAGCCAGAGAACTAGGTGACTATGTAATCTAGAGTTTTAATGCCCACAGTTAGTTTGTCCCATGGACTCTTGGAGCATTTGAAACCGGATAATAATGATTTGAATTCAGCCACAATTTCAGAGAAATTAAAGCTTTTAAATGTATCAAAACTCTCCAAACAAGCCTCCGATAAAGTTACTCTCAGAGTTCTGAATTTTTTAGTTCATTGCACTTTACGTTTTTTTTTTGTTTGGTAGAAGCCCTCACTGAACTCTTATCCACGGTTTGTTTAGTTTTTTCTATCACTGCAGAATCTTTTCCTTTGAGTTGTGTGACCTGAGGATATAATTTATCATGCTGAGTTTTTGTTGATGAGGTTCTAACAAGACGCTTCTTTAGTGAAGTGCTTGGGGTCATAATTTGAGCCTCTTTATGCTTGGGATGAAATTCATAGCCTTTACAGTTTGCTGTGTGCTCTTTGTTACAGTTAGCACACTTGGGTGGGCTATTTTTTGTATTTCTGTCGCAAGTTGATGTGAGATGAGTACCTGCACATTCAACACATCTAGGAAAATTAAGTTCCCTGAGTGTGGCCATATTTCTTGCAACGATGGCATTGGGTAGCTCCAGGTCTCTTCTTATAGCTCTCAACTTTAATTTTCAGATAGAACAGATCCGTGATATTATAAATTTTCTGGCTGGCTTCATTTATTGGAAGCTCCACAAAAAATATCGGTAGTTTCTTATCTTTACCACTCCTTAGTTGAAACACTAGGGAGATTTGAAAGCCCAGATGAATAAGTTCATTTTTAGATCCTCCTTAGCTATATCATAAGGGAGATTTTTGAATAGAATTTTGAGATTCTTTTCATTTTTAAGTTGGTACTTATGAAAAAAAAATTAGATTGTTCAAAAGTTTCACAAACGATCTATAATCACTTGTCCAACGGGTTTTTATGCGGATTGTCTCGCCAGAGATCTTAGCTGAAAAGTCTTCGACAGCTAACGAGACAAGGACTTTATGAAGGTTTATCCATCCCTCTATTTTCCTCAAAATAATAGGAGGAATAGTCTCTTTTTTCTTATCATTACTTGTTTTTGCATTTTAAGATTCATTCGAAATTTGATGTTCGTTATCAGTCATTTCAGTGAGATTTTCAATATCATCATCAACTGCATGGGGCATAAAACGGTTCTTCGTTGACGTACTGGGATCATCCGTGGATGTAAGAGATCTTTTTCATCCTTTTTTAATAACTTCAAAGTCGTTTCTTCCATTCTGTGAAAAAATGGGGCGGGGGTGGCTCATTCGGAAGCGCGCCAGGCTCGTAATCAGTAGTTCCCAGGTTCGAGTCCCAGCTGGGTCAGCATTGAGAATTATCTCCGCAAAATTCCCCGTCCTGCCCACGGTCAGTAGGGGACACCGATGGGCTTGGAAAGTCCGCCGTCCATCGGATGGGATGTTAAGCCGTGGCACCGTGTGCGGGAGAGACATACCCTGTGCACGTTAAAGAACACGCTGGATGGCCTTGACGGGAGGCTACCATCTGTCTCCCAACAGCTGTTCCAGTGGGTCCCCTCCCCCAACCTTCTCTGAGCTTTCGGAGTCCATGTAACCTGGCCATTTAGCCCATGGTGTGCAAAAAAGTGCCGCTCAGAGGTAAAACAACCCAACAACCCATTCTGTGAATCATTTATGCATCGGGAAGCCAAGTTCGAAGTTCCAAGGGTGACCATAACACTGAATGTCCCCACGACATAGCCTCTAGAACATTTGCTGTGGTTATGTCCTCTGATAGCTTTTTCAGTTCGAAAATGTTGGACAATAAATCCATTAATATAGTCTGATTCATCTTTAGGTAGTTCCTTTAATATATCACAAGATGAGAGTTTTTTTAACGCCATCACTTATCGTAATAAAATGTGCTCTCATTTGACGAAGATTTGTTCATTTCGTGTCCATCAGAAGGCATCGCAAAACCTTTTCCAAGTGTCAGGTTGGTTTGTTTGTCAAACAAATTCCAATATGGGTTGGGTTGTTTTACCTCTGAGCGGCACTTTTTTGCACACCATGGTCTAAATGGCCAGGTCACATGGACCACGAAGGCTCAGAGAAGGTTGGGGGAGGGGACCCACTGGAACAGCTGTTGGGAGACAGATGGTAGTCTCCCGTCAAGGCCATCCAGCGTGTTCTTTAACGTGCACAGGGTATGGCTCTCTCGCACACGGAGATTCAACTTTGCCACGGCTTAACGTCCCATCCGACGGACGGCGGCCTTTTCAAGTCCATCGTGGTCCCCTACTGAACGTGGGCAAGGCGGAGAATTTTGCGGAGATAAATCTCAACGCTGACCCAGCTGGGACTCGAACCTGGGAACTACAGATTACGAGCCTGGCGCGCTACCGACTGAGCCACCCCCGCCACAAAAGATATTCACATTACACTTCTGAAATTCTTTCCAATAAGGAAATACGTCAATCAATGAATCTTCCAGAAAGCGAAAGAATGTGACAGCAATGAAGAAGAAACAATTTTTGTCCCACGATAAGATCACAAATTAAAAAAAAAAACTCAAATTAAATAAAATTTAAAAGTAGAAAATCTATGAGGAAATAATATTGAAAGGAAGAAAAGTGGCAGTAGCTTAAAATAGAAGGCGTACGAACTTAATATTAAAGTTATTTATGATTATTTTATAAAGGTCTATTATTTTTATCAGCAAATGTTCCTAATAGCGACAGAATTAAAGTCATGTATTAAGTTGATAAACATAATGGAGAAAATAAACGTTATAAATTTTAAGTTGCAAACAACTTTATGGTTAACTTAGTTGATAGATTTTTAAATCATCAACTAAGACCAGGGGCATAGCGAGGACTATGGTTGGAGGGAGGGGGAGAAATCAAAAATTTTCCAATTCGAAATTCAGATTGTGTCAACTGAGCAAACTTATTTAGTTTGCGCTGGGTGGGTGGGTGTGTGTGTGTGTGTGGGGGGGGGGGGGGGTTTGAGGCAATTTTCACAACTCTCCTGCATTTTGCCATTTGCCTTACAATTTTGACAACTAATCGTAATTTGCCATGTAACTTCCAATTTTGCCAACTAGCCATAATTTCACAGAATTTATTCCAATATTTACATTTCGTCTGAATTGTACCAAGTCAGTGTGAATTTTCCCTTGATATGGCCAACTGTCCTGCATCAATCACTACAAACTTTTCAAACTCACCAAGATTTTGCCAAGTTTTCTCGATTTTAGTCAACACTCTGGAATTTCACACACCCAATCCCAATTATCACAACTCGTATTTTCCAAGTGGATTCGAATTTAACGAACTGCCCTACATTTGGTTCAGTTTCCTCGATTTGTCCAACACTCAATTTCACAAAACAAATCTCAATTTTCACAAATTGCCTGTAATTTTCCAATTGGCTTCGAATTTTGCCAACTCCCCTAGATTTTGACAAGAGTTCTTGGTTTACCAACTCTCCTTAATTTCAGAAAACCAATCCCAATTTGTACAACTCACCTGTACTTTACCAAATGGTTTCCAGTTTTGCCATATTCCCTAGATTTTGCCATCTCGCCACAATTTTACAGGAAAAAAATCCCAATTTTACATCACACCTGATTTTTGCAAAGTCAGTCTGAATTTTTGCCAACTCTCTAGATATTGCGAAGTTGCCTCGATTTTGTCAACACGCCATAATTTTACAGAAAAAAGATTGCAATATTTACATCTCACCTGAATTTTGTCAACCCTCCACGATTTTGCCAAGTCACTCCGCATTTTGTCAACTGCCCCTAGATTTTGCCAACTCCCTAAGTTTTGCCAAATCGCCATAATTTTACAGAAAAAAATCCTAATTTTTACATCTTACCTGAATTTTGCCAACTCCCCACGATTTTGCCAAGTCACTCCGCATTTTGTCAACTGCCCCTAGATTTTGCCAACTCGCCATAATTTCATAGAAAAAAATTCAAATGTTCACATCTCACCTGAATTTTGCCAAATTCCCACGATTTTGCCAAGTCACTCCGAATTTTGCCAACTATCCCTAGATTTTACCAACTCCCTAAATTTTGCCAACTCACCATAATTTTATGAAAAAATCCAAATTTTTACATCTCACCTGAATTTTGCCAACTCCCCACGATTTTGCCAAGTCACGCCGAATTTTGCCAACTTCCCAAGTTTTTGTCAACTCCCCCAAGATTTTACCAAGTCACTCCGAATTTTGCCAACTCCCTAAGATTTTGCCAAGTTGTCCCGATTTTGCCAACTCACCTGTTTTTACTAAGTGGCTTCGAATTTTGCCAACTGATTTAAATTTTTCCATCTCTCAATTTTCCAAACTGCCTTAGATTTGCCAAGTTGCCTCGATTTTGACAACTCTCCTTAATTTTCCAAAAAAAAAATTACAAAATTTCACAACTGACCTAGATTTTACGAAGTCGCTTCGAATTTTGCCAACTCCGAGTAACTTTGGGGGGGGGAGCTTCCCCCATCCCTCCATTGCGACGCCCCTGACTAAGACTATCTATTTATGATAAATTTTATTTCAGATATTTTTGCCTTATAAACTATAATAATAGGCTAACTTTTTAAAGCAGTCTGGTGGCCATATCGTCAAATCAAACTATAAATTAAAATGCATTTTTAACCGATTACGAGAAGGTGGGTTTTCGTTGAGTGGCAACTTCACCCTTACAGTAAACAGTTCGTACGTTATCGTTTTGCGCAACGTTCGAAATTTCGAAGCATGGTACTAATGACTTTTTGAACTTAGGTGATGAATGATAGAAAGAGCGATTAATAATTATATATAGAAAACAGTGCTGTGAAATACTTGCCAGAATAGATGACAGAATTTTGACTAAGAGTTGAAATTTGTATCTAAAAAATGTATTTTACTAGATTATCAGAAGAGTAATTTTTACTGAATGACAATTTCATTGAACTGTCACAGTTCCGCCTTTACAATTTTATTTAAATCTCCGCTTCAGCAGAGAACATTCTGGAGTTTAATAGTATAATTATGAAGGTTTCTATCAACTGAAAATAATAATAATAATACTTCTACCATATTTCTAAATTTTATACTGGTAGTTGAAGATAAACCACCAGTATAAAATTTGACTAACAAACTTGTAAATGAAAATAACAATCGGCAATATGTGTTTTTTATCCTGTTTTATTTCCCATGATTTTACACGAATATTAAAGTCTCATCACGAATAGTTTAGCCGAATTATTTTTCCATGCTATGTAATAGAATATAAATAATTTATATCACACGCATTCCAAAACACGAAGTGTGAATAAAAGTATTTTTACAGATTTTGAATTATATTTGGATATTTGGCAAAGGAACGTGAATTTCAAATAAATAAACAAAACTATAAATGAACTGATTTATTAGCTAAGGCAACAAAATTGCATAAATCATAAACAATTTCTTCACTAATCACACAAAACAGCAATATGTTATCAATCAGTATAAAATGATCCCAATGATCACAATTCCCAGATTTTTTTTTAAACAAAGCGCATTTTTCTACGATACAGATAAATTGCTATTTTACTTGAAACTAAAACCTTTCTTATCAGTTAAACATCCAAAAACTGATCACTGAACATAACACAAACTAAAAGCATCTCCAAAACCCCACTTCTTACTACCAACACTCACAGATTAGGATTAATCTCTTTCTTCTATACAAATATTCTCCGAATTACTATTAGACATTCAATTATCTGGTACATAGTCATAGGCAAGCAGGGAAGAAATAGAATTCTGTTCTTTGATTTCAACTTCATCGTTCGAACTCGTAAGTGACGTAATTCTCACTCCGTACTATACCTCGAGTGGCATGTTGTAACAGTCTCGTTTTCCATTGTTGTACGTTCATGTTCCGTTTCAGTATATTGAAATTGAAGTCTTGTTCATAATACATATATACAAACATAATCCTTCTTGATCCATGGGTTACGGAGTTTAAACCAGATTTCTTAATTTTGTTAGCCAAACGCATCTGTCCTGGCTACACTGATGCACATGGTCATTGCAGACGAATTCTCAGAAGGTTCTGTTTGACGTGTCTGCACATCCCACCTCTTTCTGAGGCTTTATGCACACTGTTCCTAATCCTATTCGCTAATCTATAATTATCCATATGGGCAACATGGCCAAATCCATGGAGTCTCTCTCTGCACAATATGTTGCCTCAACGAGGTTGCCGACTCCTTTGCCTAACCTCATCATTACTTACAAAATGAAACCATCTAATGTCAAAAGTGTTAAATCATAAGTATCATCTAAATCATAAATTTTCAGAACTCTGGACCATTTAAGGCCAAAATTTTTACCCTGCAGTGAAATTCGTACAAAATAAGCAATAACCAAAGTAATAAGAAAAGGATTCAAAATTCACCCTTCTTAAACATTAGAAGCAATGGTAAACCAACTGCTACAAGCCTTACCAACTCTCACATACAACTCAGTTTTACTATAGAGAACTTTCATTATGTTAACTACCTTGTCCAGTATGTCATACGATCTCACTATCAACCACAAATTAAGGCGATCAACAGAATGAAAAGTTTTTTTTTGAAATCAATAAAGCTAGTAACCAAAATTTCTCCGAATGAAAATAATTTGCATAGAAACGAAGCAAGGGGCAATGTGAACTCAAGTACAGCACTCAATTTTTCTATTCACTAATATACCAGAATAAAATAAATTATGCTTTATTGTGTATATGCAATACTAAATTATTAATATATAATTACTTATTATACTTATTATTGTATATGCAATACTCTATTATTAGGAATATAATTTTTAATCACTTACAGGAATAAAGTATGCATATTAATTATGTACAGTTAGGTTGGGTTGTTTTCCCTCCTTGCGGCACTTTTTTGCACACCATGGGCTAAATGGTCAGGTCACATGGACCCCGAAGGCTCAGAGAAGGTTGGAGGAGGGGACCGCCTGGAACAGCTGCTGGGAGACAGATGGTAGTCTCCCGTCAAGGCCATCCAGCGTGTTCTTTAACGTGCACAGAGGTATGTCTGTCCCAGCACACGGACCACGGCTTAACGTCCCATCCGACGGACGGCGGCCTATCCAAGCCCATCGGTGTCCCCTACTGACCATGGGCAAGGCGGGGAATTTTGCGGAGATAAATCTCAACTCTGACCCAGCTGGGACTCGAACCTGGGAACTACAGATTACGAGCCTGGCGCGCTACCGACTGAGTTTGCATTGGAGCGCGCCCCGCCCCAATTGCGTACAGTAGAAAAAAAGTACTTCTTTCTCTCATAAACTGTGGAACTATTTGCTGTGACAGAGTATTACATCTGCGAGCCTAGAACTGACGTGGATATGGTTGACTCTCTTCTCTGGTCTTCAGATTTTGCTTTTCCATTCTTTATCTAAAACGGGGTATAGTTGAATGATGATATTCAAATTTCGTATTTTTAAGTTTGTTACGGCATTTTACTGAAAACTACGTCCCATTCCTTTTATTTTAGACATTATTTCTTCAAAATTTCCTAATTTTCATCTGTGTTTCACTCTCACTCTTAATGACGCTGAAAGATAACACATAACGATATATTTCTCTTGGCTCGTGTTCTTTTTGACAGACTTCACACAACAGAGGAAACTCCAATGCACGGAATGGGAGATACACTCAGTGGATCTCCCATTCCGTGCATTGGAACAGCTCAGAATTCGCGGAATCTCCCACATCAGGGCAGCGACAGCTAGAGCGATCAGGACGGCAGCTGAGTCGGTCAAAGTAACCTTGATACACCAGGCCTGGACAGCCTTGAGTAAAAGGAAGTAAGAAAGGAGAGATATTAATTGTACATAAAAAATTGGCTTTTCATGAGAACCACGCCTCTGCAGACAGGAAATGCTTGTCTGCACATAGTTGAGAATGTCGGAGTATATTCTTGACCAATATTAGTCGGATTTAACTCTCTGTTGTGTTTTTTCCCCACCCAGGGGACCTGAACAAAGGTTTGTCGTGACAACTTGAAAATTTGGATTCTTAGACTAGTTGCTCTATGCCGTCAGTGCGAGAGCTTCGTGGGTGGGGGGGGGGGGGGGTGGCTCAGTCGGTAGCGCGTCAGGCTCGTAATCTGTAGTTCCCAGGTTCGAGTCCCAGCTGGGTCAGCGTTGAGATTTATCTCCGCAAAATTCCCCGCTCTGCCCACGTTCAGTAGGGGACACCGATATGCTTGGAAAGGCCACCGTCCGTCGGATGGGACGTTAAGCCATGGCCCCGTGTGCGGGAGAGCCATACGCTGTGCACGTTAAAGAACACGCTGGATGGCCTTGACGGGAGGCTGCCATCTGTCTCCCAACAGCTGTTCCAGTGGGTCCCCTCCCCCAACCTTCTCTGAGCCTTCGGGGTCCATGTGACCTGGCCATTTAGCCCATGGTGTGCAAAAAAGTGCCGCTCAGAGGTAAAACAACCCAACCCAAAATCGTGGGTGTGGGGGTGCCAAATGAAATAGGACTCCCTGTTTCATGTAGTCACATATGTTTCGTCACAATGCTAGTGTTTTAATCTTCCAAGGCAATGTAATCCCCCTGAGTGCAGGGTCCTTCATCTGCATCTTCCTCTGCAGGGTTCAGACCTCTAATTGGCTGGGAGGGTGTGCGCCCTTCTCAAGTGCCTGTATGTTTCGCGACTGGGTATCGGCGAAGATATTGTGTTCCAACGGGTGATACACGACATTGATATCATCTTAAGTGTGAGGTTACTTCGTCACTCTGCTCGAAGTGTCTTTAAACTTCATTAGGAATGACAAGGGGGAGTGATCATATACAACTGTGAATCGGCGGTCATAGAGATACTATTTGAAATGGATGATTGCAAATTTTTTGGTAAGGTCTTTCTTCTCGATGGTGGAGCAGTGATGAATGAGTCACATTCTTTCGAACTCATGTTCAAGATTTCCTATTAAAAATTCGTAACAAAAATAAAAAAGTGTCTGTTGAAAACCGGAAATTGGGGAATTTTCATCATAAGTTACGTATTGTTACATAAGATGAAGTTGGATGGGGGAATGGTGAATTCATCTGTAACAGAATTGGGTAATTTACGGGCAAACGTTACAAAGATTTCGTTCCAAGTATTAAAAATGGTAAATTGGGTACTTTTATCACTAAATGTGCATTATTACAAACTAGGGCCGGATTTAAGGGATGGGGGGGAGGGGCTCTAAGACTGCCATGCCCATTTGGAAATGCTATTAGAGGTAATAAAAAATATTTGTCTATTGGATGCACATTTGAAAAATTATATTTCAGAGACCTGTATAAGGAAAGAGAGAAGTAGTTATACTGCAGTGGGAATTTAGCGTCCAATAAAAAAGGAAATAAGATTTGATTATTTTATTTTATTCTTTCTAAATCTCCCTTTTTAACTGGGGCGGGGCTGGTTCAGGCGGTAGAGCGCCAGGCTCGTAATCTGTAGTTCCCAGGTTCGAGTCCCAGCTGGGTCAGCGATGAGATTTATATCGGCAAAATTCCCCGCGTTGCCCACGGTCAGTAGGGGACATCGATGGGCTTGGAAAGGCCGCCGTCCGTCGGATGGGACGTTAAGCCGTGTCCCCGTTTGCGGGAGAGCCATACCCTGTGCACGTTAAAGAACACGCTGGATGGCCTTGACGAGAGGCTACCATCTGTCTCCCAACAGCTGTTCCAGTCGGTCCCCTCCCCCAACCTTCTCTGAGCCTTCGGGGTCCATGTGACTTGGCCATTTAGCCCATGGTGTGCAAAAAAGTGCCGCTCAGAGGTAAAACAAGCCAACCCATTTTTTACTTTTTTCCGCTCGATTGATTCTTGCCTCTTCTCCTCAACGCCCAACCGTTTCTTTTTTGTAGAACCAGGCCTATTGCAAACTATTGTTGTTAAATGGCAGAACGTTATACTAAAGCTCAATTTTTATAATATACTTCTTTTAAAAAGAAGTTACTAATTTGAATTTGTCGTGTTTCTGCCTTTTCGTTTCTAGATACACCTGTTTTTGGCTTTAAGGATAAATCAGGTTTTACTTTGCGAAACTGTTCATAGCGAATTCTGTTAAATAGCCTAAACTGTTCATCACCAGGCTCAGTTTTCAATTTCGCATAAATATTAAAAACAATAAAATAAAAAAATTCATGATTCTTATTTCTTGTATTATTAAATTTTTTAATTTTTCAGAACACTACCTTCCGAAAGTTTAAACAAATTATTATAAGTGAAGAAAATTCCGTTTAATCACAAATTAATCTAACGACGACAGGGTCTCATCGAGATAGGTTTCTGCGTATGTGGGAACTGAATTAAATAAGAAAAAGAGCAAAGTAAATGAGCAATGGCTTCGAGAATAGACGGTTATTATAGACCCAAATTTCATGGAGTTAATTAGGGAATTAGAAAACTAATGAGCAATGAGTTGTTTTACCTCCGAACAGCACTTTTTTTTCACATAATGGACTGACTAAATGTCAAGGTAACAGGGACCCTGAGAGCAACCAGAAAGTTGGGAGGAAGGAACCCACTGGACAGCTGTTAGGCGATAGATGTTAGCCGCAAGTCAAGGTTATCCAGCACACTCTTTCACGTGCACATTACATTAGTTGGGTTGTTTTACGTCTGAGAAGCACTTTTTGGCACCTAATGGGCTAAATGACCAGGTCACAAGGACCCTTAGTGCTGAGAGAAGGTTGCGAGATAAGCACCCAGTGGATAACTGTTAGTCATTGCCCCTGATGGCGACGTGAATAGAAGAAAATGGTGGTGGTGGTATCGCAGCACTTCCGACATGTCCTTGAAGGTCAAATATATTTCTCGTAGTGGTCAAACCTTGATCTACGAGGGAAATGTGAAACGATTGAAATGCGAAAATTGGCGTCTGGGGTGTTTTGGGTAGTAGATGCCAGAAAAGTTACGGAATTTAAGATACACTGAGTCCTTGAGGTGAAAGGTTAAATTTCGATCTATCGATGCTACAGAGCTAAAAATTGTTTTCTGGGGGTATTTTCAGTCGTACATCCCGAAAATGTAGTGAAATTTTGGATGCAATGTGTCCTTTGAAGTCGAAGTTAAATATTGAAATACCACGGCAGGATAGATGAAAGTTGGTGAATTAGGCACTTTCAGGCAATGGAACTCACAAATAAGAGAAATCTTCAGATCCAATGTCACTTTCAAGGTGAAATAGGAGTCGAATTGCGAAATTTATTTAAAAAATTGTTCGAGACTCTTTCATAAGCAAACGGAAAGAGAGATTACAGGATAATGACTTATTCAACAATCGAGATACTTCACCTGTCTGCATTAACGAAAGCCTAGCTTCTATGAACAAAATTCGTCTATGGCATGCCAAAAAATATGGCATGCAAAAGAAAATGATGTAAAATACGTCTGCTATACAAATGGAAAGATCTTTTTTAAGAAAGAGTGACTTAGGTAAGGTATGTTGTGTTGATCTATCATGTAACTTCCAGAACTTAAGTCTATAAATATAATATTATCCTGTATTTTTCTTTTATCTATACATATTTTTTTCTATACCATGGCAGTTAAGTCGTAAAATGAAACTGATTATAACCGTGACTTTCAGACTACAGACAGTTTGAAAGAATGGGTTGTCGAAAGTACTGACTATTTTGAAGAAACGTTTTTTGTAATTCATATAAATTTAAGATCACTGAGGAAAAACTGGGATTCACGTACAATCGCTCAAAAAAGTATCTGAACATCATGGTTGATTACAGAATTCAGAAAAAAATATCTGGCAACGATTTTTTTAGAAATCAGTGATATGGCAACCTTCGTGTCACGTGATTACAGAATTCAGGAAAAATATCTGGAGCGTGTACAGCAACTGTACACGCTCCAGTTACCGTTCAGTGATCTGGCAACCTTCTTGTCAGGTGACAACGTATTGTTAGCGTAGTGATAACGTATTTGAAAAAACTGCAATTTTATTAATAAAATAATTTCAACTGCTGGTTGTTATTTTCTTTCCAAACAAAAAGAAAGTTATATCGAACGAGACATTTTGGAACATGAAACCCTTTGTTTTTTACCCTTTGTATCTTTCAGAAGTCAAAAAATGTTTCAGAAGTGATAAAATTAGTTACATATTGTAAACAATTGAAACCTTTGCTCGGCAGTGAAAATGCAACGCAGGGAACTCTCTCTTCTTCCCGATTAGGTGGCTTCACTGTAAAGCATGTCTTTGCAACGTTTATAAGGCGCTTCAATCGCACAATTTACATAACATCTATGGAAGTTTCCTCTCTTCTCCCTTAGAACTATCGAATTTTTTTCAATTACCTGTGAACTATCGAATTTTTTTCAATTACCTGTGAACTATCGAAGTTTTTTCAGGACAAATCGATACTATCAGTAGTTTTCTTAGTGTTACCATCTTATTAGTGATGGGTAAAGTAACTCTTTTTCAAAGATTCGATTCTATTGAATCGCCTCAAAAGATTCATTTGCTTCACTCATTTGAATTGCAAAGAAATTCTAAGAGGGGAAAAATTTTTAGGGCGCAATCTAAGCTGTGCGACTGCAGCGCCCTCTAAACGTGGTATATTCGGGCATTCGTGCATTGCAGTGAAACCACGTAGCGGGCTTCGTTTAATTTGAAAATGCCTTGTTCACGTTCATCGATTACTGTAGCATTGAACTAATAACAGCAAATTACTCCATTACTCTTACTAGCATTCTCTATGAGGGTATGCCCTCTAGGGAACGCAGCCGGAGCTTCTCAGTTTGGTACCAGTTTTCTTTGTACTGCGGGAAATCTTACAGCCAAGGAGATAATGTCTCTCCCAACATCCAGACCTGTTTGCGAAAGCACTGATGCATATATACATTTCTATTATTAATTAAAAATATGTTTTCGCATTGGAGTAGAGATCGTTTCGAGATATATTTCTTTATATTCATATGCATGAAATCTAATTGTAAAGAAAGCATATTAATATTATCCTTATATTTCGCGAACGGTAGTTTAAATTTATATTCCAATTAGAGTACAGTTATATAATGTTTTTACTGAATTTTACCCTTTGTACCGGATTAGAAAAAAATCGATTGATTAAGGTCGTTTGAAGCTTTAAACTCAATTAGAATATTTTAAATAATTGTGAATTTTAAACCAAATGCCATGAAACCCGAGGGTTTAAATAAAAATAAAATATAAAATAAATACCCCCTCAAGCAGCTGCTTGCCACAGAGGTCTGACAGGAGCCTGCCAGTTTATATGCCACAGTAGGAGATCTGAGAGGATGGCAGGACCTCAGCAGAAAAACGACACACACGTCCATGCCTAATCCGGGCTCGAACCCCGGATCTTAGATCAGTAGACAAGCGTGCCCTTAGATCAGTAGACAAGCGTGCTAACCACATAGCAGAGAATAATAACAAAATAATATAATAAAATAATAATAGCAGGGAATAGATAATTGAGTTTGAACAACTTCAACTTAGTGAAATGCGTTCCTGATTGTAAACGTTCAAAATTATTGAATTGAAATTTCTATCGGAAATATTCACAACAGAACTACTTTAAACTCACGAAATGATGCAATTTGAAATATGCAACCACCTTTTGAAAAGAGAAAATCGTTTCATGATACATACATTGTTAATTTAATGACAGAAATATATTCGCATCATTAATTTAGCGTATGAGAGGCTTAAGACCATTGCTTTCTCTCGGGGGAGCGTTGCGCTTTAGCTCTCTCTTGCAGTGTTTATTGTTATCTATCCCCTAGGGACCCACTCTTTGTGGTTCGTGCTTTATGTTTTATTTAATTATGTCTTCAAAGCCTATTAATCAAAATGAGATGGTTATGGGCACACTGTGCCTCGTACATCGATAGTCAATGTACGATGTACGATCTATGATTCTTTTGATCTTTTCTGTTTCTGGTTATTTTGTGGAAAAGTCGAAGTAAATATGCAATGGGAATTATTTTTCGTACGTTTTCTTCAGCGATCAAAACATGAGAAAGTTTCCGCTAGGAGGAAAGTCTAATTAATCAATGAAGTACATTCATCATCTATTGGTTGAGGTATTTGAGACTCCCCTAGATTTTCCGAGGGTGTTATTTGATCTTATAGAAAAAGACTTCATGATTCGACAACTTTTCACATTCGCAATTTTCTTTTATACTGTTATTCTTTAATATCTTAATATTGTGTTTAAGAAATTTGATTTACGTGAATTTTCCAAGTTGGGTTGTTTTACCTCTGAGCGGCACTTTTTTTGCACACCATGGGCTAATTGGCCAGGTCACATGGACTCCGAAGGCTCAGAGAAGGTTGGGGGAGGGGACCCACTGGAACAGCTGTTGGGAGACAGATGATAGCCTCCCGTCAAGGCCATCCAGCGTGTTCTTTAACGTGCAGAGGGTATGGCTCTCCCGCACAGGGCGCCACGGCTTAACGTCCCATCCGATAGACGGCGGTCTATTCCAAGCCCTTCGGTGTCCCCTACTGACCGTGGGCAGGGCGGGGAATTTTGCGGAGATAAATCTCAACGCTGACCCAGCTGGGACTCGC
Source organism: Ryuthela nishihirai (assembly GCA_038380435.1). Taxonomy (NCBI): domain Eukaryota; kingdom Metazoa; phylum Arthropoda; class Arachnida; order Araneae; family Heptathelidae; genus Ryuthela; species Ryuthela nishihirai. The sequence goes on from JAWZYU010000039.1 coordinate 3,542,740, forward strand.
ACCTGGGAACTACAGATTACGAGCCTGGCGCGCTACCGACTGAGCCACCCCCGCCCCAATTTTCCAAGTAATAATTTTGTAAATCAATGAAAAAAGCTTTATTTTAGAAGTTAGTTTGAGTTATACAACAACTTCCAATCGGAAGTTTAGTAATCATTTTGGAAAAGAGTTAAGGCTAAGTTTAAAAATAGCAGGTGCTATTTTAAAATCTATAGTCTTCAAATTAGTTTCTGCCTATGTGGAGATGATAATATTACGTCCTAATAACGTTAGAAATAATGATAGAGTAAAACAAAACTATATTTCGTCTAAGATCTTTCATTAAATAGCATGATTGAGTTGTTTTAATACCTCTGAGTGGCATTTTTGCATTTAAATTGTTTAACCCATTTCTTCCCAGTGTTGCGTGTAAATTAATAATTAATGCGTGTAAATAAATTAATAATTAATTATTAATTTATTATTAATAAATAATTATTAATAATTATTACTTAATCCTTTAAGTCTCGAATAAATTCCATTAATATTTCAAATACAATATTTTTCCTGTTTAGATCTATGAAAATTTTTTACCTAAAATAAATAAATAAAACTAATAAAGATTAAAATGTAATAATTAAATTAAAATACAAAATTTAAAAAATCTCTATGTTAATTGTTGAATATGTTACCGCTAATGCTCGAAAGCCGTTAATGTGCACATTAACCTAGCTAATCTGCAGATTAACTGATTTGCTCCGTTAACGTGCGGAATCAAGAGTTTTCCGCATTTTACATAGGTAATGTGCACATTAACGGCTTCCGTATCGTTAAAGTTCAAAAGTTTGTTTCTCTCATAGTGGTGAATCTCTTGAATATGAGTCTTCGTGTCACGTGATTCATTCGTCCGCATTATAAAAAACGCCCCGGATGAGCGGAGGCCAAGTGAGAACGAATCGGTAAAGTGATTCATTCTTGATAACGAATCACTAAAATGATTCGTTCTCACTTGGCCTGCTCATTTTGGGGCGTTTTTTATAATTCGGACGATTGATTCATGTTGACAGAGGGATGACCCTGGTTTCAACTCTACTCTCGGACACTAGATAAATAACATTATGTTAATTTAAGCGTACAGAAACGTTCCTGTTGTTCCAGCAAAGATCTTATTTTCACTTTAACGAGTGCCTAGTAGGTAATGTGCAGATTATCCAGGTAATTTGCAGATTACCTATGTAATTTGAGAAATGAAACAATTTTCCGCACTTTAACTGATCACCCTAGTTAATCTGCACAATACCTAGATAATCTGTAGAATAACTGATTTCTGCACTTTAGCGGTAACAAATATACTGTATTTCTTGTTACAGGAAACAATTCTCTGAAACGTACATTATTTAAAAAAAATCACATTAATCAAATATAATTTTACAATTAGTGTTCCCATATGGTCATATGAAGTTGATCCTCATATCACAAAGCTCCTAATGTCTCCAAGTTTCAGAAGATAAGGAGATCCTCCCTCCGATGGAAAGTTAGACCGTAATGCCACGTGAAGGATAGCAATACCCAACCACGCACACACCCGTGCACGTGAAATATTCACTCTTAGTTTACCGTCGGTATCAGTTTAAGAGGTTTGGGTTGGGTTGTTTTACCTCTGAGCGGCACTTTTTTGCACACCACGGGCTAAATGGCCAGATCACATGGACCCCGAAGGCTCAGAGAAGGTTGGGGGAGGGGACCCACTGGAACAGCTGTTGGAAGACAGATGGTAGCTTCCCGTCAAGGCCATCCAGCGTGTTCTTTAACGTGCACAGGCTATGGCTTTCCAGCAGACGGGGCCACGGTTTAACGTCCCATCCGACGGACGGCGGCCTTTTCAAGCCCATCGGTGTCGCTCAGACACCGATGGGCTTGAAAAGGCTCAGAGGTAAAACAACCCAACCCAAGCCTAATCTCGAGTTGCCTAAATAAGCATCGTCATTTAAAATAGAGTTTAAGTTCCATCTTGTTACAGACATTTCTTGCGGGGGGCTGAGATTTTCCTGTATGCCATTGTATGGCAAATAAACTGCCTGGCTCTTGTCAGACCTCTGCGGCAAGCAGCTGCTTGAGGGAGTATGTTCCTGTAAACATGAAATGCATATTCATGAAAGATTTGTTGCAAAAATGAAGTTTAGCTTCAACTGGGATACGAACCCGTGACTCTCTATTAACATGAGAGCTCTGCTTTTTTCGCAGCAAAATGTGACTCTTGAGAATCCCCGTATGCATAGACGTCCATAGTAGCAATTTATGCCAAATTGAAGCTGAATAGTTTGTTTCCGTACGTACATAAACAATTCATGATCGAGCGAATTTTTCTCCCATCTTATATGACTGAATTTTAAAATTATATTTATAATTTTTTAACTTGTTTTATTACTGGTAGGCATTTCAGAAGGTAAATGATATATTTTCATAAATTTTAAAATGTTTTGAATTGAAATCTTTTCTCATGCGGTGGCTTATTATTAAGATCAATATATTATCAAAAGATCAAAAATTTGGTGTTTCATTTGGACATGGTTACTTTTAGAATAAAGGTTCCGAAAGGTTCGGTTAGATTTCGCTTCCATCTGCTTTGAGAGAACTGTTTGGCCACCCCTATATTTCGATTTAGCATAATTTGTTTATGACGAACCGAACTTTCATCAGTTGGATTTAATTCAGTTACCCGGAGAGAAACCTTGAATTGTACGAAATTTTGGATAAATCAATTTAACTGGAAAATTACCACTCAGATGTATTGAAACAGCTAATTTCCCACATTATAATTAAATAATGATTCACAACAAAATTGAAAACAAAAAGATAAAAGAAAATTACCACCATCTATTTAAGGAAACATTTATGCAATCTACAAATTACTGATCTTCGAAAGGTTGCCGCATCCTTCAGATGTAGGAGTGTGCAGAAGAGCCATTGCCATGTGTGCAGGTTAAAGGACATGCTGGGTGGTCTTTTCGAGATAATTCCATCTGTCTTCTAACAGTTGTCAAGAGAATCCCTTTCCTCTATCTAGATCTGATACCTATCATAGAAGGGTTGGGTTGTTTCACCTCTGAGTGGTACTTTTTTGCACACCATGGGCTAAATGGCCAGGTCACATGGACTCCGAAGGCTCAGAGAAGGTTGGGGGAGGGGACCCACTGGAACAGCTGTTGGGAGACAGATGGTAGCCCCCGTCAAGGCCATCCAGTGTGTTCTTTAACGTGCACAGGCTATGTCTCTCCCGCACACGGGGCCACGGCTTAACGTCCCATCCGACGGACGGCGGCCTTTCCAAGCCCATCGGTGTCCCCTACTGACCGTGGAAGGGGCGGGGAATTTTGCGGAGATAAATCTCAACGCTGACCCAGCTGGGACTCGAACCTGGGAACTACAGATTACGAGCCTGCCGCGCTACCGACTGAGCCACCCCCGTCCCTATCATAGAAGGAGCTTTATAGTTTTGCTTAATACGAAAATTTTATAAAGTGTCTATATTCAGGATAGCTGTTTATTATTACCTATCTGCCATCATGGGAATATATGATTCAAAATTAATATTTAAATTATGGTTTGATATGGAAGCTTAAACATCCCTATCACACCAATATCGGGAAATTTGGGAGAATGATCCAGGATTTGTACTCTCTCCCCATTTAACATTTTAATTTCTTAAGTTACAACATTAATTAGAGTTTGTAGTTTTTAAATAAAATTCGAAACTCGTTGTTAATACTTAGATGTATTTTATATTTCAATTTGTAGTGCGTGTTTAATTTCAAAATGTAATTTTGTCTACTTTTTATCCACCACACTTTAATGGTTCACAAAGTATTTAACAACCATTATTGCATAGACGTATTCTGTTGACATATTTTCAGACGAAAGTTTGTTACAACCAAGTTTCATCAGCAAATGCTATTATGTGAGCATGAAATTTAATCTCTAAAATATCATTCATAAAACAATTGAATAAAATTGGGCTGAATACTAACTTTGAGGCACACAAATAAAAATTGTTTGAAATATTATTTAAAATTATTTTCTTTAATGATTTACTTTTTACGTGATAGATAAAATAAAATTCATAAGTGAATAATACCTTACCCAAATAAAAAAGCTTACGCAGTTTTGTTAGTCTTGTGATTTACTAAATCAAATGCCTTTTACAATGCAAAAATATAGCAATCAATTTCTTGCATGCATTTAATGTATTATGTATCGTATTAGTCATATGACTATTCCTTTCATTAATAAAAAACTTTCTAAAATATCGTAATGTCGTAAGTTTAAATTTAAAATACGGATGTATTGATCTTTTCCATCTGTTTGCTCCATCTGTTTGATATATATCGGAATTTCCCTCCCCATTATCTGAATTATTCTAAGAAATCTAATATTGGGTTGGGTTGTTTTACCTCTTTGCGGCACTTTTTGCACACCATTGGCTAAATGGCCAGGTCACATGGACCCCGAAGGCTCAGAGAAGGTTGGGAGAGGAGACCCACTGGAACAGCTGTTGGGAGACAGATGGTAGCCTCCCCTCAAGGCCATCCAGCAAATCTAATGTAATAGGTGCATAATTAATTCCCGGAGAATCATCAACGTCTATCTTACTTTCGAACCAACGTCCGTTAACTATGCATGTTGACGTAAGATTTTGCATTTTCCACATGGGACACGCCCAACAGAGGTGCGCACAGCTTAAGTCAAAAGATGGCTTTTTCTAAATAGATTCGGATGGTCCTGTAATTTTACTAAATATTTGACTTCCCTGTTTCAAATTTCTCATATTGGTTTCACCTGTGCTACTCTGTATTGCCTTAAAAAAGGTCTATAACCAGACGTGATTTCGAATCTTACACATCTCTCCCCCCATTTTTACAGCTTGCCATTTCGCCTTTGTTTTACTGATTTTGGAGCCTCCCACCCCCTCTTAACATTCCAAACACTCGACCACCTAGTCCCAGATAATTGGATTTTCTCCTTCCCTTTCGATATTGTGTTAATGATTGAAATCTCCAGCTATGAGAAAACAAGATTTAGAGGTTGGGTTGGGATGTTTTACCTCTGAGCGGCACTTTTTTGCACACCATGGGCCAAATGGTCAGGTCACATAGACCTCGAAGGCTCAGAGAAGGTTGGGGGAGGGGACCCACTGGAATAGCTGTTGGGAGACAGATGGTAGCCTCCCGTCAAGGCCATCCAGCGTGTTCTTTAACGTGCACAGGGTATAGCTCTCCCGCACACGGGGCCACGGCTTAACGTCCCATCCGACGGACGGCGGTCTTTTCCAAGCCCATCGGTGTCCCCTACTGACCGTGGGCAGGGCGTGAAATTTTGCGGAGATAAATCTCAAAGCTGACCCAGCTGGCACTCGAACCTGGGAACTACAGATTACGAGCCTGGCGCACTACCGATTGAGCCCCCCCCGCCCCCCGTGGGCGAGAGAGTCATACGCCATGCGCGTTATGCCACACGATATATATCCGAGAGAGTCTGAAATGTACTTGACTGGAGATTACGATCTGTCTTCTAACAACTGTCCCATCGGTTAACACCCCAACGTTTTCCGAGCCTTGGGGAGTTCTGGGCTCTGGACATTTAGCTCATTGTGCGAAAAATGTGCTACTTAGAGGTAAAACAACAGTGGCATGTTTCAGGTCAGTTTTAAATTCTATTCAGCATACACAGCATTTAAAGAAATGCAAAACAGTACTCACAAAATAAATTCTTGTATTACCGTAATTATCTGTGGTTTTCGGATATCTCTAGTAATACGTATTCAACGCTTCTTTCCTTACACTTACCGAAGGAAAGTGATAATACTTTTGAAATAGAGTTAGCTGTAGATTTCCATGGATTAGAATTGCGCATTTTTGGAATAACGCCGTCAATGTATTTATAATCTTTTTTTTATTTACGTAGTTTTTTGGGAACAACTCATTTTGAATTCAGAAAATTGAAAAGAAAATGAAAGTATCTGAAACATCGCGGCTTTCTTACCTTAAGTTAGAGAGAAAAATAAATCCTGAATCTCAAACGTCTCCCTCGCCCAGATCGCCAGTTGTTGGATTGAAGGAATATACTATGCATATTCCTTCAATCCAACAACTTGCATGAGCAAACCATCGGACACATCGCTCAGAGTTAGAAAACAATTCATCAAAAAATAATTAAAATCGAGAAGATGTGTCTTTTAGATACGCTCTATTCGTTCGTTTTTAACATTACTGTAATGTACCTTAAGGGTTTCGCTATTGTAACAAATAAATACTTTATACTGAAACAGTGGAGGAAACAGATATATGAATTTCGAGTCAGTGCTTCCTCCCTAACCCTAAAGTTTCTTACGTGAAAACCATGCTTGATTTACGCCAATATTTATAAGAGCGAAATCGATAGTCATGTGTAAAATTAGTTTGAATTAGGTGTAAGTAATTTTTGGCTTTAAAATATGCATATTATTCTATAGAGCAAATCTGGACGCATCTGCAAACAACAAACATCTGCAGTGGCATGAATAAGTGGAACATACTTTAAAATCAGTAGGGAGGGTTTAAATAATATCATTTCCTATTTTCAAATAACGAAGGAAAGTACGGAAAGAATATCAGGCTACTGGAGAATCATGCATTTATCTTCGTTGATTGTGTTGCAAAAATAAAAATCATCTTAAGTTTAATGAATTTTGTTGTCATTAACGAAGTTCTAAATGAACGAACATTTTTTGCATCTATTTTTCTTTCTAAAATCAGAAAAATCGTTCGCATGAGTAAGCTTTTTATAATCCGTAGCATTTCGGAAGCCTGCCAATGGAAACTGCTGTCAATGTGGACCAGATGATTCTTGTAATCATACATCGTCGATTAGCCGTTTCTGAAACAAGAGGCTGCCCGTGTTTCAAAGATGTTATTCGAATGATAACTTTTCTATGTGTAATTTAGCCACTATATCTGTGGTAATGTGTATATTATTTCTGTTCCCGGTTAGACTTTCGTCATCTAGTGCATAAATCGGAAAATGCAAATCCAAAAGAGCCTATCTGGCTTAGTGCTTAGCGTACCAGACTACTAATCCAGCGGTCATATTCTTGTGTAAGTGTTTATATGTTCTGATCTTTCTGTTGTGTGTGAAGATGCTTACATGTTATCTCCGTCCTTTTTTATTTAAAAAAAAAATTTTGTATGAAGTAGCTGAAAAAGAAAAAAGAAAGAGCTGAAACTGGAGAGTGACAATTGATTGAACAAACATAAATTTCCTCGTTTTCTCTATTTAATGCTTTTCAAACTTGATTTGCATGGCGTTAAAAATTTCCCTGTTGGAGAAATATTGTATAACCGAAAACATTGCTAAACAGTAAAATTACCAGTAGAATTATGGGCAAAATTAATACAAGTTCCGAAGTTTCCGTTTAATCACCATCATTTACCATTTTATAATAGGGAATCTATCGTGTTTGGATGAACCTTTTCGGACGCATCCCAAAATATTAAGTGTAGTGATATATACACAGAGGCCAAAAGTCATGGGATACGTGACAAATAACGGGTTGGTCCTCCTCGAGCCCACAGCAGTGCAGCCACACGTCGAGGCATGCAGTCAACGAGTTGCCGGTACCGTTCTCCAGGGATGGCAACCCACACATCTTGCCACCATAATTACGTTGCATTGGATGGGGCTGGATTCATAGATCGTAAACTTGTTTCCACTGTGTCCCACAGATGCTACAAGTGTTTAATATCGGTAGACCGTGGGAGCCATTTCATGGTGATAAAGTCCGTGGAGTATTCCTCGATTCACGTCCTAGCAACCAAAGACTGGTGACACGTTGCATTATCTTGTTGGAATATTCCTTCACCATCAGGGTGCTCGAGAGTCATGAAGGGGTGCAGGTGATGTGCGAGAATGTCCACGTATTTCATACCTGTCAGCGATTGCTCTAAACGGACGAGAGAGCATAATGTAGACCACGTAAACACTCACCTCACCATCACAGAGCCGCCTGCCGCCTGAACAGTACCTTGCAGACAGGAAGGGTCCGTGGCTTCACGGAACCTACGCCACACTCTAATGCGCTCATTAGCGCGAAACAACTGGAACCTCGATTCATCGGACCATGATATCCGATGAAACTGTTCTACTGTCCAATTTCGATGTCCTCCGGCCCATTCCAGTTATTGAGCTTTGTGACGACATGTAAGCAATGATACACTAAGGGTCTTCGGCAACCAAATACAATGGAGTGCAGGTGGCGACGTACAGTCCTTTCAGACTGTGTTGGTGTTTGGCCCGCATTCAAATATGCAGTGATTTAATGCACTGTAGCCCGTCTGTTGGTCTTTACCATTCGTGAGAGCCGATGCGAGTTCCGTTCGTCAACTGCACGTGGCCGTCCCTTTCGCTGGTTAACGTGTGTGGAAATGCCGTCAATAGAATACTGATCATAAACTGTTGAGACCGTAGACTTGTGAAAACCGAATTCCTGCACGATATCCGATATTGCATGACCCATCCTTCTGTCACAGACAATCAAACCACGTTCAAGTCAGACATCTTATGACGTGCCGCCATAATGAATTAACAACTATTCCGAAATGATTGTTGGGTTTGTAGGCTACTGCAGCGCCATTCTGCGGTTGACGTCCAATTCATCGGTTACGAGTACAGCACGCTAATTCTACTTTAACTGCTATTCCCATGACTTTTGGTCTCTCAGTGAATATATATAGTGAAAGTTTAAACATAACGAGTTTGGTCTGAGAGGTCAAATAAAGCGGAGACAAAATGTTTTTGAGTGTGCAGTGTGATTGAAATATTAAGTTTGGTGATTTTCACGTTCCAAAGAAATTTTACTAACATAGGAAACTATGGTAAGCAGAAAACAAAAAAGAAGAAATATAATCTAACTTAATAAAAATCTGATCAACTAACAGAGATTGAACATCTGGAAAATAAACAAAAATGTTAAACGAAACGAACTTTAAAAAAGAAGGAAAAAAGTACAAACCTAACTAAATCAAACTCTTGTAATAGTATTCAAGCCTTATTAGAAGAGAGTGCAATTTTCGACAAATGTCAGGGAAAAATGTTCACTGAGAAATCTCTAAATAATTCAAAAAATAATTTTATGTCTGGCTCCTCGAACATAAAATCGGACTCAAATGACAATGATTAAATTATCTCTGAACTCATTCATAACTGTGGAAAAGGATAAAATACATTTATTAAATTCACAAAATGTGGATAAATAACTTGATGAAGAACAAGCATTATCCATAATATTTTATGATGAATTGGACAGGCTGAAAGATCTAGATTTTGAAGATGTCACGAAATATTTTCATCAAAATGAATGAAAAACAAATTATAAGTCTCTATATCAGAAACGGTAACATTGCGTTATGTCCTATAAATCTCAAAGACCTAAATTTATTAAAGAAAAGTGACTAGATATTAAATATTGATATCTCCTTTCGTATACCTGAAGAGGAAACTGTTATGGAAAGATTGAGGGAGTTGCTGAAAAATTAAAAGAAAACTTTATCCTCGAGGAACTGAAAAAATACGATATTTATAAAATACAAAGGATGATTCATTATCAATCCAATGCTGATCACACTAAGTCTATATAAATCCCAACTGACAAGACAATTATGTATTCAACCAAAAACTTTATTCCACTTGAAGTCTACATAGGATTTGTCAGATTCAAGGTCCTTCCGTATTATTACGCCCCCCCCCCCCTACCTTAGTGTGCCCGGTGTAATCGTTTTGGACATAACTCTCTGAGGTGTACAGGTAAGACAAGGTGTAAAAAAACTTTAGGTGATCACTACTTTAAATTATGTCAAACTACTTATTTATGCTGCCCTAACTGTAAAGGTGCATACCCCTCAATGTGTTATGCCTGCACAGCTAAACGCCTGACATGCAAAGCCAATCTAATAAGTAAAATATAATGTTTCTTGGAATACTGCTATAAAATTAGCTGAAAATATAAACTATGATGTCTCTAAAGATCTATATCCAACCTTAAAAAATGTTCCTACAACCAAAAGTCATGGAAATTTGCCTAATTCATCTAATCCTAACTACGAAAATAGACCACCAAATTTTCACATCTTAGACCAGAGAGTTTAAGTAAGGAATTCCCTACATTGACTCGCCCTTCTGCTTCCAAGCCGGATTTACGCCGAGTCTGTCAATCTTCGCCTGAAAATATATCAACCAACATGACCAGTTCAAACTTGAATACATATGCTTCCGTTACAGCAAAGCAGAAAATCTTACGTCCAGAAAAGACTTCTCTAATATCTATTCACCTATCACCATTGAAAAAGAATTGAGCGAGGCCAAAGTAACATCATACACTCGGTGTTACAGCTTCTGCGATTTGTAGTAAATACCGAAAACGATTTCCTACTTATTAGTGATATTCTACGAGTCGACTAAAAATAAAGATTCTTTTTTAAAAATTTTTAATTGGATTGTTGCGGCCTTCCTTCTAAGAAGGAGAAATTGCTGGTAATGATAAAAAAATTTCCACTGTAATGTTATTGCCCTTCAAAAATTAAAACTGACAAAATAATTTAAATACCTTTGTTTCTCCTACTTCAATATAAATCAAAATCGAGGTGCTGCCATCTATGTACAGAAATAATTACCACCGAAATATCTAACTATTCTGCAAGTCCACGACAATAATTGACTCTTTTGCTATTGATTTAATTATAAATAATATTATTAATACCTTATTTAATATTTATGTTCATAATGAAAATATTCAACTTAATGTTTATAAAAAAATTATTTCACAATCTCTACAACCAGCAATCTTGTTTGGAGAATTTAATGCACCTAACAATAGCTGGTTTTCCTTTAAAAATAACTCTGCTGGAGTTTCATTATCGAACTTTATAAACCAACATCATTTTCATATTTTAAATAAAAAAACTTTAACACATGTAAATAAATTTAAATCCTTCTCAGTAATTGAGCTTTCAATTATAGATACTTTTCTTGCTCAAACCCTGGAATGGGATAAATTTGACGACTTTAGGGGAAGTGACCACTACCCCATAATTATTACTCATCTCAAATGTAAACCAATAAAACTAGTACTAAATTTGAATACCTGGTAAACTTTCAAAAAATTATAGGAAATAATATTCTACTGAAATATAATTTAGATTATCAATTTTTAAGATGAAATTAGTAACCTTGCAAAAATGTTTTACAACTGTTTTTAACAAAGTAGCAAGAATTGAAAAAAATTCTGGTATATGAATACAATAATAACTATTCAACATAAGACCAACAGATCAAAAACATTTCTCAGACTTTATTCATTTTAAACAAATCAAAGTTTTAGTAAGAGAAAACTTAAAAGTCTATAAAAAGAAAACTGGAGGACTTTTGCCGAAAATTTAAATTTAAATGATAAAGATAGAAATATTTGGAAAACTTATAACGCTATAAATAAAAATAATCTAAATCAGCAACAAAACCCATCAAATAAAAATGCAATAGAAAATAAAATAACTTTAAAACTAACTGCTAACTTATTCAAACAAAATTTCAAACTAGTGTATCAACCTAAAACTATTAGCAATGGAAATAAAATTCAAAAATTTATAAAAAAAACTTTAAAATTGTTCAAAGCATTCCAGCTCTGGACCTTCCTTTAACTATTTCTGAATTAAATATAGCAATTTCAAAATTAAATCCAAAAAGTGCAAAAGGTCCAGATAATAGTTGTAATAAATTTATATCCTCACTTCCACAAATCTGGAGAATTAAACTACTAAATATTTTTAATAATTTTTAGATAATAGGATAATTTTCATATCCATCCAGCGTGTTCGATAGGATAATTTTTATATAATATTTTTAGATAACAGAAAACCCATTTTCATGGTTAAAATCTTACATTGCTTTTATTCTTAAACCTATTAAAAATTCCTTAAACGAAAAAAATCAGCTACCAATTACTTTACTTTCTAATTTCTACAAATTATTTTAGAGACTAGTTCTCAATAGGTTTACACGGTTTCTTGAATTCAAAAACATTTTTTATCGGAACCACATGGGTCAGCGTTGAAATTTATCTACACAAAACCCCCCATCCAGATCTCTTTTAGTAGGGGACACCAATGGGTTCGAAATGACCGCCGTCTATCGAATGTAGTGTAAAGCCATGGCGCAGTGTGCGAGTTGTTGTGTTGTTTTACCTCTGAGCGGCACTTTTTTGCACACCAAGGGCTAAATGGCCAGGTCACAAGGACCCCGAAGGCTCAGAGAAGGTTGGGAGAGGGGACCCACTGGAACAGCTGTTGGGAGACAGATGGTAGCCTCCCGTCAAGGCCATCCAGCGTGTTCTTTAACGTGCACAGGGTATGGCTCTCTCCCGCACACGGGGCCACGGCCTAACGTCCCATCCGACGGACGGCGGCCTATTCCAAACCCATCGGTGTCCCCTACTGACCGTGGGCAGGGCGGGAAATTTTGCGGAGATAAATCTCAACGCTGACCCAGCTGGCACTCGAACCTGGGAACTACAGATTACGAGCCTGGCGCGCTACCGATTGAGCCACCCCCGCCCCCCGTGTGCGAGAGAGTCATACGCTATGCACGTTATACCACACGATATATATCCGAGAGAGTCCGAAATGTACTTGACTGGAGATTACGATCTGTCTTCTAACAACTGTCCCGTCGGTTAACACCCCAACGTTTTCCGAGCCTTGGGGAGTCCTGGGCTCTGGCCATTTAGCTCATTGTGCGAAAAATGTGCTACTTAGAGGTAAAACAATAGTGGCATGCTTCAGGTCAGTTTTAAATTCTATTCAGCATACACAGCATTTAAAGAAATGCAAAACAGTACTCACAAAATAAATTCTTGTATTACCGTAATTATCTGTGGTTTTCGGATATCTCTAGTAATACGTATTCAACGCTTCTTTCCTTACACTTACCGAAGGAAAGTGATAATACTTTTGAAATAGAGTTAGCTGTAGATTTCCATGGATTAGAATTGCGCATTTTTGGAATAACGCCGTCAATATATTTATATCCTTTTAGTTTATTTACGTAGTTTTTTGGGAATAACTCATTTTGAATCCAGAAAATTGAAAAGAAAATGAAAGTATCTGAAACATCGCTGCTTTCTTACCTTAAGATAGAGAGAAAAATAAATCCTGAATCTCAACCGTCTCCCTCGCCCAGATGGCCTCTTACTATGCATAATCCTTCAATCCAACAACTTGCATGAGCAAACCATCGGAGACATCGCTCAGAGTTAGAAAATAATTCATCAAAAAATAATTATAATCGAGAAGATGTCTTTTAGATACGCTCTATTAGTTCGTTTTTGACATTACTGTAATGTACCTTAGGGGTTTCGGTATTGTAACAAATAAATACTCTATACTGAAACAGTGGGGAAAACAGATGTATTAATTTCTAGTCAGTACTTCCTCCCTAACCCTAAAGTTTCTTAGGTGAAAACCATGCTTGATTTACGCCAATATTTATAAGGACGAAATCGATAGTCATATGTAAAATTAGTTTGAATTACGTGTAAGTATTTTTTGGCTTTAAAATATGCATATTATTCTATAGAGCAAATCTGGACGCATCTGCAAACAACAAACACCTGCAGTGGCATGAATAAGTGGAACATACTTTAAAATCAGTAGGGAGGTTTTAAATAATATCATTTCGTATTTTCAAATAGCGAAGTAAAGTATGGAAAGAATATCAGGCTACTGGAGAATCATGCATTTATCTTCGTTGATTGTGTTGCAAAAATAAAAATCATCTTAAGTTTAATTAATTTTGTTGTCATTAACGAAGTTCTAAATGAACGAACATTTTTTGCATCTATTTTTTTTAAATCAGAAAAATCGTTCGCATGAGTAAGCTTTTTATAATCCGTAGCATTTCGGAAGCCTGCCAATGGAAACTGCTGTCAATGTGGACCAGATGATTCCTGTAATCATACATCGTCGATTAGCCGTTTCTGAAACAAGAAGCTGCCCGTGTTTCAAAGATGTTATTCGAATGATAACTTTTCTATGTGTAATTTAGCTACTATATCTGTGATAATGTGTATATTATTTCTGTTCCCGGTTAGACTTTCGTCATCTAGTGCATAAATCGGAAAATACAAATCCAAAAGAGGCTATCTGGTTTAGTGCTTAGCGTACCAGACTAATATTCCAGCGGTCATGTTCTTGTGTAAGTGTTTATATGTTCTGATCTTTCTGTTGTGTGTGAAGGAGCTTACAAGTTTTCTCCGTTCTTTTTTAATTAAAAAAATCTTTTGGTATGAAGTATCTGAAAAAGTAAAAAGAAAGAGTTGAACCTGGAATGTGACAATTGATTGAACAAACAGAAATTTCCGCTTTTTCTCTATTTAATGCTTTTCAAATTTGATTTGCATGGCGTTAAAAATTTCCATGTACTTACCAATATTGAAGAATTATTGTATAACTGAAAACATTGCTAAACAGTAGAACCACCAGTCGAATTATGTGCAAAATTAATACAAGTATTGAAGTTTCCGTTTAATCACAGTTTTTAACAGGAAATCTATCGTGTTTGGATGGACCTTTTCGGACGCATCCCAAAATATTAAGTGTAGTGATATACACAGAGAGGCCAAAAGTCATGGGATACGTGACAAATAACGGGTTGGTCCTCCTCGAGCCCTCAGCAGTGCAACCGCACGTCGAGGCATGCAGTCAACGAGTTGCCGGTACCGTTCTGCAGGGGTGGTAAAGTCCGTGGAGTGTTCCTCGATTTACCTCCTAGCAACCAAAGACTGGTGACACGTTGAATTATCTTATTGGAACACCTCTTCACCATCAGGGTGCTCGAGAGTCAGGAAGGGGTACAGGTGATGTGCGAGAATGTCCACGTATTTCATACCTGCCAGAGATTGCTCCAAACGGACGGGAGAACCCAATGTAGATACGTGAACACGCCCCATACCACCACAGAGCAGCTCCAGCCTGAACAGCCCTTGAAGACAGGAAGGGCCCAGGGCTTACGCCACACTCTAACGCGTCCGTCAGCGCAAAACAACTGGAACCTCGATTCATCGGACCATGCTTTCCGACGCTGTTCATTGTGTGTCGGAAAGCATCGGACCATGCTTTCTGACACTGTTCTACTGTCCAATTTCGATGTCCTCCGGACCATTTCAGTCATTGAGCTCTGTGACGACATGTAAGCAATGATACACTAAGGGTCTTCGGCAACCAAATCCAATGGAGTAGATAAATGACGAACGGAGTCCTTCCAAGCCCATGGGTGTTTCTATTCTCACCGTAGATAAATGACGAACGCAGTCCTTCCAAACCCATGGGTGTTTCTATTCTCACCGTAGATAAATGACAAACGAGGTCCTTCCAAGCTCATGGGTGTTTCTATTCTCACCGTAGATAAATGTCAACGTAGGCATATTTCGAGCAAAGTAAATATTTCTGGAGCTGACCAGATCAGTAGGCAACACCGAGTTCTGAGACCTTGAATATTTGTTTTCAGGACACAAAATAGCGCGTTCGATCTAGTGTTACAGAGAGTATTTAGTGAGACTCCTGATTAGAATGCAGGAACCAGAAAATAGCTGAGATTTTCTTTCTTTAGAAGATGTATTAAACTATGATCATTGTCTACAAATACTGGACAACATGGTTTACGTTGATATAAAACTAAATTAAGGTTGGGTTGTTTTACCTCTGAGCGGCACTTTTTTGCACACCATGGGCTAAATGGCCAGGTCACATGGACCCCAAGGCTGAGAGAAGGTTGGGGGAGGGGACCCACTGGAATAGCTGTTGGGAGACAGATGGTAGCCTCTCCGTCAAGGCCATCCAGCGTGTTCTTTAACGTGCACAGGGTATGGCTCTCCCGCACACTGGGCCACGGCTTAACGTCCCATCCGACGGACGGCGGCCTTTCCAAACCCATCAGTGTCCCCTACTGACCGTGGGCAGGGCTGGGAATTTTGCGGAGATAAATCTCAACCCTGATCCACCTGGGAACTACAGATTACGAGCCTGGCGCGCTACCGACTGAGCCACTCCCGCCCCCACTAAATTAAGGAAAATTATACATTTTCCACTTATTATAATGAAGTGTACTTTTTAACAAGAATTTAATAAACTGCTTTAGCTGTAGTGTTATTCAATGAATGAGCGGGGTGCATTGCCTTACCCGTGAGAGGCCATTTTGTGCAAGTGTGGGGATTTATCATTTCATTGTTTGTCATTTATTGTTTTCGAAGTGCGTAGAGGAAGGTCAGATTAAAAATTATTAGTTGTATAAATTTAAGAAATTTCTCGAAGGTTTTCCTCAACTCTCAAGGGGCGGGGGTGGCTCAGTCGGTAGCGCGCCAGGCTCGTAATCTGTAGTTCCCAGGTTCGAGTTCCAGGTTCGTCAGCGTTGAGATTTATCTCCGTAAAATTCCCTGCCCTGCTCACGGTCAGTAGGGGACACCGATGGGCTTGGAAATGCCGCCGTCCATCGGATGGGACGTTAAGCCGTGGCCCCGTTTGCGGGAGAGCCATACCCTGTGCAGGTTAAAGAACACGCTGGATGGCCTTGACGGGAGGCTACCATCTGTCTCCCAACAGCTGTTCCAGTGGGTCCCCTCCCCCATCCTTCTCTGAGCTTTCGGGGTCCATGTGACCTGGCCATTTAATCCATGGTGTGCAAAAAGTGCCGCTTAGAGGTAAAACAACCCAACCCAATCCAGGTCACAAGGATCCCGAAGGGCTCAGAGAAGGTTTGTGGAGATAGGGGTCCCACAAGAAAAGCTGTTAGGAAACACTGAGCCTGGGATGAGACTTTAAACCGTGGTCCTGTGTGAAGAAAAACTCGTACTATATTCACTTTAAAGAATATGCTTCACGGCCATGACGGGAGTCCATGTCCTTAACTTAACAGCCCAATGGGTCCACTTCATCCTACGAAACTCTTAGCCCTTGTGGCCCTTTTATCTGACCATTTAGCCCATCGTGCACCTAAAAGTATCACTCACATGCAAAACTATCTGAGTGGCACTTTTATATATTAGCGAATCAAATAATGTGCGGAAAAGTTTATTTAGTCCCATTAGCTGACAAAAATCTCACCTACGCGAAACTAAATTTTTTCAGCTAAACTCTTTCACGAGTCTCATGTCTAAGGACATCACCTGCGATAATTTACTCTAAAATCTTGTGGTCTCATAAACCAGGGGCAGGATCCTACCTCAGTCGGTAGTGTGCCAGGCTCATAATCTGCAGTTCTCAGGTTCGAGTCCCACCTAAGCCAGCATTGATAATTTTCTCCGCAAAACCATTAGTTTTGACGTAAAGCCATGGCCCTGTGTGTGGGACAGCCATACCCTGTGCACTTGAAGGATGACCTTAACGGGAGGCTATCATCTGTCTTTTAACAGCTGTTCCAATGGTACCTTCCACCCAACCTTCTGAATCCTCGAGGTCATTTAGCCCATTGTGTACAATAGAGTGTCGCTCTGTGGTAGAACAATCCCCCAACCCAACACTTTTCAATCAATAGGAATAACCTCGCATAAATTTCAAGACAGATCAAAATTACTCACAATTTTGAAGCCTTGTACAAAGTCTTCTGAAATATCCTGGAGTCCGACTTCTCTCCGCCCTTGGTCAGTTGACAGAAAGTCTTTTGCATGCACTGTCCATCCAAACTCTTGAATCGAAACTGACCAATTGCCTCGAGAACTGGATGAAGAAACAGAGTGTTATTATAGCCGGTACGTCCTTTGTTTCCCGTCGCTGTGGTGGTGATCATTGGAACATCGCTCCCATTCATCATATTCATCATGATCATCTTTATCAGTGAAGGGAGAATAGCAGCCAGGAGAATACTAAGAGGCAATAATCCAGCCACTATGAGAGCCATAGGATCCTCTTTGAGTTTATCCAACAAGCTTCCCTTTACATCACCATTACCGGGTACAGGAATCATTCCATTCATCCCTTTCATCATCATCATCATCATCATGGTATCCCCCCTTCCACGGCTGTTGAAAGTGATGAATGTGAACATAGTCGGGAGAGCCACCTTTCCTTTTGCCGTTTTTGCTGTCATCAGCATCGTCAGAAGTTCCACCATTGTCTGTTTGCCATATGCTCCACTGGACATTGGAGGCGCTCTTAGAAACTCCTCCGGGAATCGGTCTGTAATAGCGATCCCTTATTGGCTGAAAATAAGTTGGAGCTGGTTTTGGAGTGTATCCATAGAGAGGAGAGAAGTAGTCGAATTTCGCAGGCGGTGGTAAATACGTTGTGTTTGGACGGGACGTATCTTGAAATCTGTCTGAGTTGGTATCAGTGTGAACATTTTCACCGTGCAGCTTCTGAGGTATCCTCTCTGGTATATAGGTTTCCTCTTCGAGGTTGGGCTTGATTTCAGATGAGGAGGAGTACATGTTGGGCTGACTGTAACCGAGAAATTCGCTATAGTCATCATTACGTCCTGAGCGGCTGATCCTCTCTGTTGTATTGAGGGAAGACGAGTATGGTTTATCGAGGGATGGTGATTCTGGCTCATTGAGGGAGGAAAAGTCCGGTTTAGCGAGGGAATACAAATCCGGTCCATCGAGGAAAAACGAGTACGGTTTATCGTGTTGAAATAATTCCGTAATATTGAGGGAAGATGAACCAGTTTCTGTCGAACACGTGAATTGCAAGATGAAGAGTATCTGAATCACACACTTGAAACTGAGGCTGACGGATCGACCCATTTCCGCTGCAACGAAAAAAAATTACTTCTGTAAAGAAAGTAACTTAATGACAACATAAACTTGAGAGACCAAAAATGCAGAATATCTTATTATTATGTCATATATAAAGAAGCAAGTTTGTGTGTTTGTTTGTTTCCTGTCTACTTTCTCCCTCAACCCTCAAAAGAGCTACAGAAACTGAACTTTGTACGAATTTTCCCTTCTCCAAGAGGTTGGGTTGGGTTGTTTTACCTCTGAGCGGCACTTTTTTGCACACCATGGGCTAAATGGCCAGGTCACATAGACCCCGAAGGCTCAGAGAAGGTTGGGGGAGGGGACCCACAGTAACAGCTGTTGGGAGACAGATGGTAGCCTCCCGTCAAGGCCATCCAGCGTGTTCTTTAACGTGCACAGGGTATGGCTCTCCCGCACACGGGGCCACGGCTCAACGTCCCATCCGACGGACGGCGGCCTTTCCAAGCCCATCGGTGTCCCCTACTGACCGTGGGCAAGGCGGGGAATTTTGCGGAGATAAATCTCAACGCTGACCCAGCTGGGACTCGAACCTGGGAAAAGAACTGATGACTTTTGAATTTAAGTACACAGGCAGATTGAAAGATCGACTTGTAATTATATATATGACATTGTGTTGTGAAACATTTGTCAGAGTAGCTACATCAATTGACTATAAGTCGAAATTTGTAACTGAAAAATGTATTTTTACTAGATTATCAGAAGATTAGTATTCATTGTGTTGAAACTTGACTGCACTGTCAGAGTAAACAAGTCATAGATTAAGGCTAGTTTACATTGGCATCGATTGCTGTCACCAATACAACAGGCGAAAATAAGTTGGGACTTTCCAAAATTAATTTTCGATGCAAGCATAGGCTGGGTTGTTGCTTTACCTCTGAGCGGCACTTTTCTTCACACCATGGGCTAAATGGCCAGGTCACATGGACCGCGAAGGCTAAGAGAAGGCTGGGGGAGGGGACTCACTGGAACAGCTGTTGGGAGACAGATGGTAGCCTCCCGTCAAGGCCATCCAGCGTGTTCTTTAACGTGCACAGGGTATGGCTCTCCCGCACACGGGGAAACGGCTTAACGTCCCATCCGACGGACGGCGGCCTTTCCAAGCCCATCGGTGTCCCCTACTGACCATGGGCAGGGCGGGGAATTTTGCGGAGATAAATCTCAACGCTGACCCAGCTAGGACTCGAACCTGGGAACTACAGATTACGAGCGTGGCGCGCTACCGACTGAGCCACCCCCGCCCCATGCAAGCATAGATCTGTTCGGCTTTTACATTGAGCCAGTAATTCACCAGTCAGTTATTGGTGCCAGTGTCAGCCCACATTTAACGAAATGGGGACCCGACATATATTGAACTCGACTGTTCCCGCCATTTCGTTGTTTTTGTTATCCTCCTTGATACTGCTCTTTTCTTCAGCTTTTGCTTCCCCGTATTCGAAAAGTTTGGGCACTTAACAATGAAAGAAAGGAAAATGTGAATAAGTGCAAGAATTATGAATGCAATTAATAAAGACGGTTGAATGGGAATGCTATCTTTCATCAAGACAACTAGGGAATGCCGTCTAAAGAGAAATCAGATGGTCTCATATATTATTGGCCACTAGTATATTTATACTTCATTGATTATTTTAGGGGGCGGGGGTGGCTCAGTCGGTAACGCGCCAGGCTCGTAATCTGTAGTTCCCAGGTTTGAGTCCCAGCTGGGTCAGCGTTGATATTTATCTCCGCAAAAATTCCCCGCCCTGCGCAAGGTCAGTAGGGACCACCGATGGGCTTGGAAAGGCCGCCGTCCGTCGGATGGGACGTTAAGCCGTGGCCTCGTGTGCGGGAGAGCCATACCCTGTGCATGTTAAAGAACACGCTGGATGGCCTTGACGGGAGGCTGCTATCTGTCTCCCAACAGCTGTTCCAGTGGGTCCCCTCCCCCAACCTTCTCTGAGCCTTTTGGGTAAATGTGACCTGGTAATTTAGGCCATGGTGTGCAAAAAAGTGCCGCTCAGAGGTAAAACAGCCCAACTCACGACACTACCAAGTTAAACAGATCCACGTCCTTGGGAGCAAGGTCATGAGCTCGATGTTTGGAAGCGTTGTAACCCTTCACTATGGAATCCAGAACGTGTAAGAATCTAAAATTTTTATGTTTAGTGAAATAACGCCATAATTTTTCTCTCAGGGTTCGATTCAGTCTGTCTACCAACGCAGCTTTCTTATCACTATAAGACACGAAGAAGTGAATGTTTTTTTTTTTCTTTTAGGAATTTTTGAAAAACACGGTTTGTGAATTCTGTCCCCTGATCGGTGTTTAGTGTCATGGATTCACGACCCTGTGCTAGAATCTGTTCAAATGCTTCTTTCACAGCAGTTCCTGTTTTCTTTTTCACAGGAATCGCCCACGCATAGCGAGATAAAATATCAATGACGACTAATATGTATCCATAACCATCATTAAATCGTGCAATATTTTTCACGAACATTAAATCCGCCTGCCATTGTTGATCCAGACCTGTCACGTACGTTTGGTTCCATCTGAATTTGCTCGTTGCCGGTTTGTGGAGAGTGTACGTCTCTTGACCTGCTAACCATTCTCTGACTGTCTTTGGATCCTGTCCAGTACTCTGGGATAATCGAGTCACCCCTCCATAGCTGCCAGGGTTCTTGGGATCGTAATAAGGTTTTTCCAACGCGTCGTTCATCGACCAGCAGTCGCTTTCCCTCTTTAATCCAGACCTCGATAGGAAGGGAGTCAGATATATCTGTAGATATACGGTCTGCAGCCCATTCACACAACTCTCTCGATGTGTAAATGAACGGATGGTCATTGTACATCGCTTTTGTTCCCACCTCCACCAGACAGAATCGGTAACTCTGAGCCCACAACAATTTTCTCGACCCACTCGTCCAGAGTAACGAGTTTCTTCCACTGAGAAAAAGTTAATTCCTTTCACCGTCGGTTGTTTACGCAAAAATAATCTGATATCCACTGTTTTATTACACACGCTCAACCAAACGTTTCTTCCCAAATGCCTAGAATCTCCACAACGTGTGGCTAAATAATCTGGAGATAACGTGACCCCACAAATCACAGCTGTTGCTTCACACGATTCATAACGTAAATGAGTACACAACACAGTAATTGTTAGGTAATATCGGACTTTTATATACAAAACCAATTGTCGCTAGTATACAGGTTGCCTTTTGCTCTCTTTAACACGTCACCAAAGAACAGAGAGGAAAGAAAGGCGCCGTCTACATAACAGAGGAGGCCTCGAGACCACGCCGTGGCATCAAATGCATTAGTAATACTGTCAATGTCCAATTAGCGCACTGCATCGTTCAAATAAGTATTCAAACAATGTTCTTTATCCTCGGGCTCTATAAGCCTAGTCCCAGGTAGCAAGGCTTGAATTAGATCGTGCACTACAATGTCCGTCAATAGCTGCATCAAATGCCCTTGATCCCCTGCCGGGGGAGTCAAAAGAAACGCTAGTAGAAGGTCTCTTTGTTCAGCGATGGCGTGCCGCAGCTGAAAATTAACATTGGACCTGCGGTGATGATCGAGGCTGTTCTTCACATCGTTGCTACGGTTTCGTATTTCCTCCCACTGGGCCAAGGCGAGATTCACACCGCAAGATGTTGAACCAGGTAGGGATTTGATGATGTCGAGGCGTCGACATCCATCACTATTACAGTAAGCGCACAATTGTAGGTTATTCATCACGAACCAAGTCTCTCGGTGGAATTAGTGACGTCGATTCTGTCCATCACCACTAGTAATTCCTGCCACTCCGGAAGGGTTAGAGTTGGTGCATAAGCTCTCCTTCCAATGACTACCTAGATACTATTTACAGGCCTACTAATATAAAAACATATTAATTGACATTTATTACTTAATACATTTAATAAACTTCAGACTGTGTTATAGAAACACATCATTATACATTTAATATACTTTATACTGTGGTATAGAAACACATCGTCTTCAGACTGTGTTATATCACATCGATAAAACATAATATCCTGATTCAGTTCTCTATTAAATAAAATGGAAAATCTTCAATATCAAAGAATTGATTTAGAAATATATTTAACATATTTTATATATTTATCCTAAAATCTGTCCTCATGGAGTCTCATAAATAAACTAAGGCAAAACTAAATCCTTTATACATCCAACTACACTTCAGACATATCTAAGTGAGAATTTATCGAAAATAAAATTAATACCACTTCACAATTTTATTGATTCCAATACATATAAACATTTCTTTCGTGATAACTGTAGCTACCGGTTGAAATATTAAAATAATATTTAAAAGAATTAACGATTCGCTTCAATTCAATGAATTCCGTCTCCCATAGTGTCATGCTCCAGTTTCTACATATGTAGAAATTGAAAAATTGAAAAAAAATATAAAAACCAAATAAAAAATTGAACCTTCAGGGATTCCATTAACCATCTCAGTTGTTATTTTTTCAATTGGACATTTCTGTATTAGTGTTTCTAAAATTATCTTAAAACGTGTTTAATATCGAATTAAATTCGTCATTTAAATTGGAACTGTGAAACGAATGAAACATGCTTTGAGAACTATTATAATTATCGATTGAGATAAATTGTACAAAACAATTATACCAGTTTATCATATAAAAGATAAATATAAGTGCAAAAGGTTTAGCAAGCTATTAAAACTAACATGAATTAATACCAGTTGATGAGTTATACAGGCAGGGTGTTTCGAAACTCTCGGTACAATTTCAATGAGAGATAGGGAACACCTAGACAAATCTTTTCCTTCTGTGAATGTATGTCTGATGACTTAACCCTACGGCGCTAGAGGGCGCTGTTTGGCGGCACTGCAGTTTGCTAGAGGGGCGAAGTGGGAACAGAAAACGGACTTGTGTTTGCCGTCGGCATTCGTAAATCATGCACATTATGCGTAACATGGAGACTGCTGAGATGGCTGACATGCATCTGGCATATGGTGCTGCCAATGGGAACGGAAGAGCTGCTGTGAAGTTGTACCGATAGCGTTTCCCAAACAGACATGTGCCAAACCACCAAACATTTGTGCGTTTGCAACAGAAACTGCGAGAAACTGGAACATTCCATGCAAACATGCATGACACTGGTCAGGAGAAAACCATGCACACTCCTGACATGGAAGAAGATATACTATGACAGATTGATGATAATCCAGGCACGTGAGCTGTTGCATGTAGCCTCGGTGTGAACCACCCCCTCATGTGGAGAGTGTGGCACGAGCAACAGTTACATCCGTTTTATCGTCAGAGATTCCAGGCATTGCAGCCTCAGGATTATACTCTTCGTGTAGAATTTGTTCGCTGGTCTCTGCAGCAGACTGCGGCGCAACCTGATTTTCCGGCTCATGTGCTCTTATCAGATGAGGCCTCGTTCACATGCGAGGGTGTGTTTAATGTGCACAATTCTCACGTTTGGGCACACAAAATCCACATGCCACAAAGGCGCATGGTCATCAACAATGGTTTGCCGTCAATGTTTGGGCGGGTATCATCCATGACATTTTGATTGGGCCATACCTGCTGCCTCACTTAAAGAAATATTGCCAGGACTGCTGGAAGATATTCCTGTGGTTATTCGCAGACAAATGTGGTTTCAACACTACCGGGCGCCAGCACACTTCAGCAATGATATGCGGGATTATCTGAACATCACTTTTGGGGACCGATGGATAGGCCGGCGTGGACCCGTCGCCACCAAGGTCGCCCAATTGAACATGTATCGTTTTCTTCCTCTGGGGACACATGAAGAACCTCGTGAATAGCTCAAAAAATATCTGAACACTATGGCTGAGCCTCGTGTTAGCTCAAAAATTATCTGAACACTATGGTTGATTACAGAATTCAGAAAAAATATCGGCAACGATTTTTTTAGAAATTGCTTTATCATATTCACTGGTAAAGCTTAGAATATAAGTCATTTATATGGCATTCTACCAGATGCTGATGTACGGTCGCTCAAAAAAGTATCCGAACACTATGGTTGATTACAGAATTCAAAAAAAGCATCTGGCAAAGTTTTTTATACAAATTAGTGATCTGGCAACCTTCGCCAGATATTTTTTCTGAATTCTGTAATCAACCATAATATTCGGATACTTTTTTGAGCGACTGTACGACAAATCAATGCTTCTACGCTGTCATGCATGCAATGCTGTTGCCGATTGCAACTTTGAACACCTGTAACTAAACATGATTTTCACACTCGTTTCCATTCATTTATGTATAAGCTCCACCGATATTTCTGTCAGTGCTCTCTAGCACCGAAGGGTTACGTCAGCGGACATACATTTAGAGATAAAAAAAGTTTTGTCTTGGTGTTCCCTATCTCCCATTGAAATTTATACATAGAATTTTGAAACACCCTGTATACGTAGTAACTACTCTCAAATTTGTTCTCATCTGCCGTAGTTGTTCTCTATTATTATATCGCAGTATGGTGGATTCTCAGAATAAACGACAAAATCTATGAAATTTAAACTTATCGTCTCATTATTTTTCTAAATATTAAGAATAGTTTATTTATTAACTTGTGAAGGGTAATTTGAATTTATACCTAGTAATAAAAAGAATAATTTATCAGTGAATATAATAAAGCTATGCAGAAGAGTGCAAATTTAAATATCTAAATATAAATTAATTATGTGTAATTATGTTATGATAAATATGAATTAGACCAGTATTTCATTTTGTTTCCAATCTTTTGTGGAATGTGGTTTCAACACTACCGGGCGCCAGCACACTTCAGCATATGGCCCAATCAAGAATTTAAAAATCACACTTTTAGAAAATCGTGAAGCATTCAACAAATGCAAGAGATATAGCGACTGAACTCAATGATTTCAGATTTCAAAGCTGAAAGAATGTTGTGTGGAAGAACCAATGGAAATATGAGAATGCATATTAAATGAATGCGCAGCTATCTGAATCTATTTTAATTTTCAGATAAAAAAAGAGTTATATTTTTAAATATTCAAAGTTTCATATAAATCATTTAAAGAAAATACATTATATATTTAAAATAAAAGATGCAGTTAAAGCTATGAACAGTTAAAACTGATCTATGGAACGATTAACAAACGAAAATTTCCCACTTTTACGAAGAAGGAACTCAAACTTCCAAATAGAGCTTGTCTCAAATAATGTAAACGCACTTTAAGAGATTAAATTTACACGTAATTCTTTACCAAGCAATGTACGTTTTATAGGTAAAAAGAATCAATCTATTGCATCGAGTTGGGTTGTTTTGCATCTGAGCGGCACTTTTTTGCACACCATGGGCTAAATGGCCAGGTCACATGGACCCCGAAGGCTCAGAGAAAGATGGGGGAGGGGACCCACTGGAACAGCTGTTGGGAGACAGATGGTAGCCTCCCGTCAAGGCCATCCAGCGTGTTCTTTAACGTGCACAGGGTATGGCTCTCCCGCACACGGGGCCACGGTTTAACGTCCCATCCGACGGACGGCGGCTTTTCTAAGCCCGTCGGTGTCCCCTACTGACCGTGGGCAGGGCGGGGAATTTTGCGGAGATAAATCTCAACGCTGACCCAGCTGGGACTCGAAAATGGGAACTATAGATTACGAGCCTGGCGCGCTACCGACTGAGCCACCCCCGCCCCTCTATTGCATCGAGATTTAAACAGGTGAACAATACGTATCATGGGGCAATTTTAAAATATAATGTTATTTTGTTTCAAAGCTGTTATTTTTTGCCTAATGAGGAATAAGAGAGGCAATTATTATTTCATTTCTGGAAGTATTTGAAGAAAAGTACTTAATAGATTCCAAGGTGAACAAAGATACTCATTAGTACCAGTTAAAAAAAAATTGATAACAATAATTTTTTTCCTCACAGACCTCAAACAATAAATATTTAACAAACATTCTGAAATGATTTTAAGCACCATGGCATTTTTACGCTGTCTCTTTGTAGAGCCAAGTGATTTTTTTTCTCGACCAATTTATCGATCTGGGGATATGAGTTTTTCTTCATCTTCAGCATGATAGATATATAGATAAAATAGCAGTATGGAAGAAAGTTTATGCCTGCTGACCTACTAATTCAACATCAGAAGCGATGCACTCTTTATGGGAATTCAACTGTAGAATTGAGACATATGGGGATAATATTTTTCCTTACGTAGCAGGGGAGGGGGTGGCTTAGTCGGTAGCGCGCCAGGCTCGTAATCTGTAGTTCCCAGGTTCGAGTCCCAGCTGGGTCAGCGTTGAGATTTATCTCCGCAAAATACCCTGCCCACGGTCAGTAGGGGACACCGATGGGCTTGGAAAGGCCGTCGTCCGTCGGATGGGACGTTAAGCCGTGGCCCCGTGTGCGGGAGAGCCATACCCTGTGCACGTTAAAGAGCACGCTGGATGGCCTTGACGGGAGGCTACCATCTGTCTCCCAACAGCTGTTCCAGTGGGTCCCCTCCCCCAACCTTCTCTGAGCCTTCGGGGTCCATGTGACCTGGCCATTTAGCCCTGGTGTGCAAAAAAGTGCCGCTAAGAGGTGAAACAACCCAACCCGTTAAGATCATCTACATGCTTTTTAATGTCCACAGCGTAACTCCTGCAAACGGTATTAAGCTTGTAAGCCACCATTTAACATCCCATGCAACGAATGGTGATCTTTTCAAGACCACCTGTGTTCTTTATTGAAAAGTTAATCGCTATCCGAACTGTTTTATTATTGTTTTAGTAAATCAAAATGGCATTTCGATTAGTGAATACAGGATAGTTGGGATGTTAGTTACTTCTCGTAGTAATATGTGAAGTAAGTCCTTTCCTGTTGCACAGATCACACAATGATATAACAGCTGGGACAGTGATTAATAAAACAGTTCGGATAGTTATTAATAAAACAGCTCGGGTTGGGTTGTTTTTCCTCTGAGCGGCACTTTTTTGCACACCATGGGCTAAATGGCCAGGTCACATGGACCCCGAAGGCTCAGAGAAGGTTGGGGGAGGGAACCCACTGGAAAAGCTGTTGGGAGACAGATGGTAGCCTCCCGTCAAGGCTATCCAGCGTGTTCTTTAACGTGCACAGGGTATGGCTCTCCCACACACGGAGCCACGGCTTAACGTCCGATCCGACGGACGGCGGCCTTTCCAAGCCCATCGGTGTCCCCTACTGACCGTGGGCAAGGCGGGGAATTTTGCGGAGATAAATCTCAAATCTGACCCATCTGGGACTCGAACCTGGGAACTACAGATTACGAGCCTGGCGCGCTACCGACTGAGCCACTCCCCGCCCCCTAAAACAGCTCGGATAGTGATTATTAAAACAGCTCGTATAGTTATTAAGTTTTTAATTTAACTCAGCTGTGTTGAATCTGTTATAGCACCTTTCTCGCCCTGCAGAAAGTGATGATTTGGAATAAAAATTCACTCTTTACAATCTTCCGCAAAAGCGAAGTTAGAAAAAAATTAGTGAATAATATTTTATATTTTCGTATAATTTGATATGATAGTAAAATATGTATTGATATCATAAAATAAATGTAATATCAGTATCCTGAACCAAATTATCATGATTAATTTGTCAACCGCCATTTAATTAAAGTAAATTACTATATTAAACTGCTTTACTTTTCACTTCGATATCTTTTGTAGATGTAGCCCCTTTGGGATTTATGTGTTTTATTTTTGTTATTGTCAATCAGGCACTATTTTAGACTTCGAGAATATAAGCCACAGGCTTGGAGCTCATAATATTAATTAAAAATATCAGATATGATCTCGACTATGGATTTGAACGAAATTATATCGCAGAATGGTGGTTTCTTACACGATTCCACTGAATTCCGCTAGCGCGCCAGGCTCGTAATCTGTACTTCCCTGGTTCGAGTCCCAGCTGGGTCAGCATTGAGATTTATCTCCGCAAAATTCCCCGCCCTGCCCACGGTCAGTAGGGCACACCGATGGGCTTGGAAAGGCCGCCGTCCGTCGGATGGGACGCTAAGCCGTGGCCCCGTGTGCGGGAGAGACATACACTGTGCACATTAAAGAACACGCTGGATGGCCTTGACGGGAGGCTACCATCTGTCTCCAACAGCTGTTCCAATGGGTCCCCTCCCCCAACCTTCTCTGAGCCTTAGGGATCCTTGTGACCTGGCCATTTAGCCCATGGTGTGCAAAAAAGTGCCGCTCAGAGGTAAAACAACCCAACCCAACCACTGAATTCATAATTAAAACATAAAGCAGTGTTTTACAAACAGTTTGACCCCAAAATTCTAAAAAATTATGCAGTCCCGTAGAATAGCACACAGAATTATTTGACCCTCTGGAATGGAACATAAAATTATTATTCTCCTTCCCTCTTGCCGGCAATTCATGACGTATGTAGTTATATTTGATAATTTCATTTATATAGGATAAAATTAAATAAAATTATCTTTTTGCATTTCAAGCAATAAATTTCTAACAAAATACTATCATATTATTAAAATATTTTTTTTTCTAAATATACCAGCAAAAATAAACTACCTGAGCTTTGCGACCCCTTCCAAGCTGCCTGAGGGTCGCGATCCACAGTTTGAGAACCACTAACATAAAACATAGAGCAGTGCTGTGTTCCCCGCACCCCTAGGAATCAACGAATGTAGGAAAGGTGAGGAGATAGGCGTACTGGTTTCAAAATATCAAAAACTTTATGGGAAAAGCACAATTTACGCGATTACGTGAAGCATTAATTTTCATTGCTTTTGGCTGGAATTATGCTATTTTAGTATGGCAACACTGGTTATCTCATACTGATCACAAGATGGAATTGGCTGTTGGTCACATAAAAATTTCTAGAGCCTTTGAATTTCTACACCCACATTTTTAGATTCACATCGCAAAGCAACCACAAATGAACCACAGATAAAAGAACTATAGATACAATTCGTCCTTGTACATTTTAGGAATCCTCCTTGCGGGGACCATTATTTTAGTTAAAATGTACCAATCAGTGATGAGAAGAAGTTTGCAGGAAGAGCTAGATTTGGTAAGGGTTTAGGAGAAGCAATGAAAATTGGTAGGGGGTTACATTGGGTTGGGTTGTTTTACCTCTGAGCGGCACTTTTTTGCACACCATGGGTTTAAGGGCCAGGTCACATGGACCCCGAAGGCTCAGAGATAAGGTTGGGGGAGGGGACCCACTGGAACAGCTATTGGGAGACAGATGGTAGCCTCCCGTCAAGGCCATCCAGCGTGTTCTTTAACGTGCACAGGGTATGGCGCACACGGGGCCACGGCTTAACGCCCCATCCAACGGACGGCGGCCTTTCCAAGCCCATCGGTGTGCCCTACTGACCGTGGGCAGGGCGAGAAATTTTGCGGAGATAAATCTCAACGCTGACCCAGCTGGGATTCGAACCTGGAAACTACAGATTACGAGCCTGGCGCGCTACCGACTGAGCCACCCCCGCCCCACTATTAAATTCATGTGAATATTTTAATGCAAGGGATAAAATTTCACTTACCTCTGCTGTCTTACCTTACCTGTGTTCTTAGATATCCCAGCAGAATGACTATTCTTCCATTTCAGCTTTCTGACAGGAACCGACAGGACCTTCTGCTTCACTCGATAAGGGACATGGCAAAAATGAATAGAGTAGAAGGGAAGCTCTTGTGTTTCGTCAAAGATGATTCAATTGTTGACACAATAATATTCCATCTGCAATATTGTGTAGCGAAATAATGAATGCTCGACCTCGTTAACCAGAGTGTTTTTGATTCATTTACAAATGCCATAGCTAAAAGAATAAATTTTTAATAATATATTATTGAAAATTAAATAATTTTTTAACCTCTTACGAAATTGAAAAGGAAATGTTTTCTTACAATAAGAAATACTATTAAAAATAAGAAATATTCCGAACAAATTCTGGAGTAAAGCAACGAAAACAAAGGCCTGTAAACTACAGTTCTTTCAAGATTATATTCCATCCATTGTAAATTTAGCCGTCCCATGGCCGAGTGGTTAGCGCGCTTGACTACTGATCTAAGGGACCTGGGTTCGAGCCCCGGGTTGTGTTCCTCTGAGCGGCACTTTTTTGCCCACCATGGGCTAAATCGCCAGGTCACATGGACCCCGAAGGCTCAGAGAAGGTTGGGGGAGGGGACCCACTGGAACAGCTGTTGGGAGACAGATGGTAGCCTCCCGTCAAGGCCATCCAGAGTGTTCTTTAACGTGCTCAGGATATGGCTCTCCCGTACACTGGGCCACGGCTTAACGTCCCATCCGACGGACGGCGGCGTTTCCAACCCCATCGGTGTCCCCTACTGACCGTGGGCAGGACGGGTTCGAGCCCCGGATAAGGCATGGTTGTATGTGTTGTTTTCGTGCTGAGGTCCTGCCATCCTCTCAGATCTTCTACTTTGGCATATAAACTGACAGGCTCCTGTCGGACCTCTGTGGCAAGCAGCTGCTTGAGGGGGTATTTATTGTTTATTTTTATTGTAAATTTGACATGCAAATATTGAGGAATGGTTATGTAATATGTGATAGTTTACCCGGAATAAACGTTAATGATTTGAAAATAAAATCCTCACAAATAGCTTCGCCAACTAACATTATAATAGCACATTAACACTACAACTACACATTAGATGAAATATAGATAAATAATTACATATAAGTCAATAAATTGATGGTTAGATGCCTATTCCGGTAATATGCAATCTCGTTTAAATCTCTTCATTCTCAATATCTTGCAAATTAAAACTATTCATAAAATATAGTATTTTCTAGAGCACTCAATCTTTTTCATCCAATAGGAACAACTATTTATAGTGAAAGCAAAATGAAATCGAGCGGTGACCAAAACATATTCCTTATACTTAAATATCAAAACAAAACCGCAGTGATAGTTGCACACTACAAAATAATCAATTTGAAAGAAATATACTGTGTCTTAGGGTTTACTTCTTAACAAAGTGGGCAGTTTTTAACTGTCTGTTCCAACAAGCATCTGTGATTAATTTCTTAATATCTACATACTTACAAAATCCTCATGCAGACATCGACTACGGAGGTCTAACCAGACTGTGTAGTTTGGCTCACCAGACGTGTCTCTTCTGAGCTACAGCTGCTGCAATTGGCCACTCTAGGCCAATTCTAGCAAGATCCTGTTTGACATTGTCTGTCCATCGCATCCTAGGTCTTCCCCTTTTTCTGATACCCTTAGGCACACTGTTCATAATCCTCTTTGCAAATCTGCAGATATGCATACGGGCAACATGGCCAAACCAACGCAGTCCCTCTCAGCACAATATGCTGCTGAAAAGAAGTTGATGACTTCTTCTTCTAACCTCATCATTACTTACAAAGTGAAACCACCTAATGCACAAGACACTGCGTAAGCATCTAGAATCAAAGGCATCAAATTTCTTGTTATCCTGCTTACAAAGGATCCATGTTTCGCTACCATAACTAACCTTAGAAAGAACGAAATTATTATACAGCTTAATTATAGTCATTAGGTGTATACGCTTATTTTTCCATACTCTCCATAAATTCTTAAAAGTCCCAGCGGCAATCCCTACTCTATTTATATCAGCCGCAGGTCACCAATATCTGTTACATATCTCCCAGGATAATTAAACTGAGTCACTTGCTCGATACAGCCATTCAAAGCAACTGAAAACCATCTGCCTGACCAATTTTCATCCCTTTAGTTTTTTCTCTGTTTATCGCCAAACCTACTCTATTACCAGTCTCATTAACAGCCCTAATGAATAAATTCATCTCGTCAACATCAGTAGCCAACAGGGCCAAAATATCTGCATAATCTAAACCAGAAATTTCGAAATCTCTAGACCATTTAGAGTCAAAATCTTTCCCTTGCAAAGAATTTCGCATTACATAATCAATAACTACAGAGAAAAGGAGACAAAATGCACCCTTGTCTAACTCCACTAGCAATGCTAAAAAAATTGCTGAAAGACGTACTAACTCTCACACACGACTCTGTGTTATTATAGAGAGCTCTCATTACACTAACCAACTTATCAGGTATTCCATATGATTTAACAATCAACCACATATTATGTCGATCAACAAAGTCAAAAGCCTTTTTGAAATCTATAAAACTAGCAACCACAGGTTTCTGAAACTCTAAACATTTCTCAAAAATCGGTTTAAGTGAAAATATTTGATCAATACATCCCATACCACTTCTGAATCTACACTGTTCATTACGCAGTTGTCCATCAACCAAATTCTTAATTCTATTAAGTATAATCATGCAAAGAACTTTACCTGGAACAGAGAGTAAACTAATTCCCCTATAATTATCACAAGAACTGCGATCACCTTTTTTAAAAGTTGGGACAATAATAACTCTACTAAAATCCTTAGGAACAACACCTTTATCATAAAAAATATTCAAAATTTCGATTCACAGGATATGTTTATCAGCTGGTGGATAATCCTGAGCAGAGTTCATCGCAGGCACCGAAACTCTTTGCTTCTATTGGCATCGTCAAATTCTACATTGGAGGAAGTCTTCCAGTATAGATGGCTTCAGCCTTTAGTGGTGGGGGAACGGTTCTTTGCCCCATATCTGCGATTAGGGGGCTGTTTGATATTGTCGCCATTCCCTCTTTCAATAAAATTAGTTTCTTTAAACATCCCACTAACCATTTTCTCTCCATAGGTAGTTGGAATGTGAGGACTCTGCACAGAGATTTTTCTCTTGATGTCCTCACTCAAAAATTCCACCATTATAATTTAGATATTCTCGGCTTGCAAGAGACCAGATGGACAGATAAAGGTCAGAATCTTAAAAAATAATCTTAAATTTCTCTTTTCAGGGAGGGACGAAAATAATCATCACCGAGGCACGGGTCTGCTTCTCAGCAGACACACTAATGATGCTCTTCTAGGATATGAGTGCATTAATGAAAGGTTTCTTACAGCAAAATTTCCGTTAGGACATATCCATTGGAAACCATTGTTGCAACAAACGCTCAGAGTAGTTGAGGGGAAAATACAGTTTATAAGATCCGAACCCACCCACGTTTTACAGTTCCTAGGTTCGAGTCCCACTTTGGCTCCGCACAACTCTCACAATGCAATGGTTTCCATTTATCCCGTTGTTTGCCCAGATCCCACTCGAGCGAGCTGCGTTAATCTCCTCAAACCCTCCCCCCCTTTTTTTGTTCCCCTAAAGAAACAGAACTTAAAAAGCTTTCTCTTTTGTTTGGAAGATATAATTACTTAAAAGATTTGAATGACTGTCTCAACAAATCGAGACAAACATTCTATATAGAGATACAGTTCCACTTTCAATGTTTTTTTTATTTAGAGATCCCTCAAATATACCCAGTAGGTTGTATCAAGGCTAAATAGCCCCGTATGACTCTTTGCACGTCCACAGTGCTTATATGCAGAGGATATTTAGAGCGCTAAAATCTGTTTGGCACGGCCAAATAATCTTCGCTTATTTTCATTCATTTATTTTTGGTACACCCTGTATATATATATATATAGAAGAAATCAATCCCTTTTTTTGGCCTCTCTTGGTTTCACGATTGCCATCCCAAGCCCTATTTGATCTTGTACGACATCGGATCTAAACCTTTTCAAAGTTTCTGAGATCTGCTTCTTGACTCCCTGGATATCTATCGCCCCGGTCAAGGTCAGCCCTTGTGGCTCGACCCTTTCTCCCATATAGTGGGGAACTACTACTGTTCAACTGAGTTACAGATATCATGCGACTTTGTCCAAAGGAAGTTTATCCGTAAAATGTTCAACGAAGAACAGGTAGATATTTTATCTCTGACCACGAAGGAGGGGCGGGGATGGCTCAGTCGGTAGCGCGCCAGGCTCGTAATCTGCAGTTCCCAGGTTCGAGTCCCAGCTGGGTCAGCGTTGAGATTTATCTCCGCAAAATTTTCCCGCCCTGCCCACGGTCAGTAAGGGACACCGATGGGCTTGGAAAGGCCGCCGTCCGTCGGATGGGACGTTAAGCCGTGGCCCCGTGTGCGGGAGAGCCATACCCTGTACACGTTAAAGAACATGCTGGATGGCCTTGACGGGAGGCTACCATCTGTCTCCCAACACTGTTCCAGTGGGTCCCCTCCCCCAACCTTCTCTGAGCCTTCGGGGTCCGTGTGTCCTGGCCATTTAGCCCATTGTGTGCAAAAAAGTGCCGCTCAGAGGTAAAACAACCCAACAAAAAATCTCGTACGGGCAGCACCAATCAACGTCGAGACGGATTTTGTGAACGCTTTCGCCGCCCTCTTACACAAAAAATTCTACAGAAATCTTCATTACACAAAAAATTCTACAAAAATCTTTTACAAAAATCTCGTTCGTGGCAGCACCAATCAACGTCGAGACGGATTTTGTGAACCTTTCGCCGCCCTCTTACACTTTAGTATACTTCGTATCCTTCCAAAATTAAAACTAATTATATTAATAATAATAATAAATATTTCTTAAAATTTAGAAGTATTCTCATGATTGACATTTCTAACCATAAACACATAACAAATTCAAACACTGTCTGGATTTCAAGATTTTAAATCTATTTTTTCTATTCGCCATCTTTCTTATTTGCTGGGTGAGCGTTGAGATTTATCTCCGCAAAACTCCCCGCCCTGCCCACGGTCAGAAGGGGACACCGATGGGCTTGGAAAGGCCGCCGTCCGACGGAAGGGACGTTAAGTCGTGGCCCCGTGTGCGGGAGAAACATACCCTGTGCATGTTAAAGAACACACTGGATGATCTTGACGGGAGGCTACCATCAGTCCAGTGGGTCCCCTCCCCCAACCTTCTCTGAGCTTTCGGGGTCCATGTAACTTGGCCATTTAGCCTTTGGTGTGAAAAAAGTGCCGTTCAGAGGTAAAACAACCCAACCAAACCCATCTTTCTTATTTTGTTTCTCATTATTTCCATCCCCCCTTCTTCCCTCTCTCTTTAATTCTTATTTTTTATCACTATTATCTTATCATTCTATTCTGCCTGTTTACTATTTATTCATCTATTTTTTTTGTCACCATTTCTCTTTTCCCTGCTTCTTTCTATTTTTATTATTCTCATTTTTTTATTACGGTGACAGGGGAGATTCAGTTGGTAGCGTGCCAGGCTCGTAACCTGCAATTATCCAGTTCGGGTTCCAGCTGGGCAAGTGCAGAGATTATTCTCTGCCAAACACCCCCGCCCTGCCTACAGTGAATAGGGGCTACACTGTTGGGCTTGAAAAGGCCGTCATCCGTCGGATGGGACGTTAAGCCGTGGTCCCGTGCGTGGGAGAGACACACCCACGTACGTTAAAGAACACGTTGGATGGCCTTGACGGGAGGCTGACACCTTTTTCTCAACAGCTGTCCAGTGGGTCCCCTCACCCAACTATCCACGAAACTAACAGAGTTTCGAACTTGGGTTGGGTTGTTTTACCTCTGAGCGGCACTTTTTTTGCACACCATGGGCTAAATGGCCAGGTCACATGGACCCCGAAGGCTCAGAGAAGGTTGGGGGAGGGGACCCACTGGACTGATGGTAGCCTCCCGTCAAGACCATCCAGTGTGTTCTTTAACGTGTACAGAATATGGCTCTGCCGCACATGGGGCCACGGCTTAACGACCCATCCGACGGACGGCGGGCTTTCCAAGCCCATCGGTGTCCCCTACTGACTGTGAGCAGGGCGGGGAATTTTGCGGAGATAAATCTCAACGCTGCACCCAGCTGGGACTCGAACCTGGAAACTACAGATTACGAGCCTGGCGCGCTACCGACTGAGCCACCCCCGCCCTACGAACTTGGACATCTGTCCCAAATAACTGATATTTAAGTAGTGAATGTCATGTTTTTGAAATTAAAAGAGCTCGATATTACCCTTAAAAATGGTAGACTCTCGGCACAATTCATGTATAGAGTTGCAGAAAAAGTTAGACCATGATGCTACCTAACCACATTGGCAATAAATCATCGGCACGGTTCAAAATTCGAAAGTTCCATAATTAGAGATGTGAAAGAACTGACTGATTCGATAATATTAAAAAAATGTAGACGATAGGTACTCTCCTAGCTGCTCTGCAGTCTTAATGTCAGCGTTCTGATAGACATCAACCAGCACACAAGCCTGATAATTCGAAAGTACAAATATCAGAGATATGAAGAAACAGAAGATTTCTATAATATATAAGTAATGCAGACGATAGGTACTCTCCGCTGTTTCGCAGCCTCAGTGTCAATAGGCCTCAACCAGCACACGAAGGTGGCTTTTGCTGCCATCCATAAGATGTAGTACTGTCCTGTATAGTGAAAAGTCGGATGGCATCATTCAATCATATTCCAGCGTTGGGTTGGGTTGTTTTACCTCTGAGCGGCACTTTTTTGCACACCATGGGCTAAATGGCCAGGTCACATGGACCCCGAAGGCTCAGAGAAGGTTGGGGGAGGGGACTCACTGGAACAGCTGATGGGAGACAGATGGTAGCCTCCCGTCAAGGCCATCCTGCGTGTTCTTTAACGTGCACAGGGTATGGCTCTCCCGCACACGGAGCCACGGCTTAACGTCCCATCCGACGGACGGCGGCCTTTTCAAGCCCATCGGTGTCCCCTACTGACCGTGGGCAGGGCGGGGAATTTTGCGGAGATAAATCTCAATGCTGACCCAGCTGGGACTCGAACCAGGGAAGTACAGATTACGAGCCTGGCGCGCTACCGACTGAGCCGTCTATTGGATAACTTGACAGTAATCGGGGTTGGGGTTGACTCATTTTTAGAATTGGTCAGGGGTGAAAAAATTCTTAATCCTTTCCTGCCTAAGTAGGGTACAGTCGCTCAAAAAAAAATCCGAACACTGTGTCTTTCGTTTCACGCGACACGAAGATTGCCAGATCACTAATTTCTAAAAAAAAAACGTTGCCAGATATTTTTTTCTAAATTCTGTAATCAACCATAGTGTTCGGATACTTTTTTGAGCGACTGTACCTTACCAGATACCAATGCTCCAGAAGGAAAATAAAAATATAAAGGTTGGGTTGTTTTACCTATGAGCGGCACTTTTTTGCACACCACGGGCTAAATGGCCAGGTCACATGGACCCCGAAGGCTCAGAGAAGGTTGGGGGAGGGGACCCACTGGAACAGCTGTTGGGAGACAGATGGTAGCCTCCCGTCAAGGCCATCCAGCGTGTTCTTTAACGTGCACAGGGTATGGCTCTCCCGCACACGGAGCCATGGCTTAACGTCCCATCCGACGGACGGCGGCCTTTCCAAGCCATCGGTGTCCCCTACTGACCGTGGGCAGGTCGGGGAAATTTGCGGAGATAAAGCTCAACGCTGACCCAGCTGGGACTCGAACCTGGGACTACAGATTACGAGCCTGTCGCACACAATGGGCTAAATGGACAGGTCACAAAGACCCCTCAAGGTTTCAGAGAAGGTGGGGGGGAGGGGACCCACTTTACAGCTGTTAGGAGACACATGGTAACTTCACATGAAGTCGTGTTCTTTAACGTGCATTGGCTATGGCTCTTCCGCATACGGGGCCAAGGTTTAACGTCCCATCCGATGGACGGCGGTCTTTCCAAGCCTATCGATATCCCTTATTGACCAAGAGCAGGGCGGGGAATTTTGCGGAGATAAATCTCAACGCTGATCCTAGCGGGACACGAACCTGAGAACTACAGATTAAATTCCTGGCAGCAGTGTTCAAAAGAAGAGGCCATAATATGCATAATCAAATTTTATTAGTTATTTATATAAGATTTTTGTTGACTATTTTATATTTGAGTTCTTAAATTCCTCAGCGAAACTTTTTGAATGATTTAATAATAATTTACCTGTCAAACAGGGCGGGGGTGGCTCAGTCGGTAGCGCGCCAGGCTCGTAATCTGTAGTTCCCAGGTTCGAGTCCCAGCTGGGTCAGCGTTGAGAGTTATCTC
The DNA here is from genome assembly GCA_038380435.1 of Ryuthela nishihirai. Taxonomy (NCBI): domain Eukaryota; kingdom Metazoa; phylum Arthropoda; class Arachnida; order Araneae; family Heptathelidae; genus Ryuthela; species Ryuthela nishihirai. The sequence goes on from JAWZYU010000039.1 coordinate 3,581,467, forward strand.
CGCAAAATTCCCCGCCCTGCCCACGGTCAGTAGGGGACACCGATGGGCTTGGAAAGACCGCCGTCCGTCGGATGGGACGTTAAGCCATGGCCCGTGTGCAGCAGAGCCGTACCCTGTGCACGTTAAAAAACACGCTGGATGGCCTTGACGGAGGCTACCACATCTGTCTCCCAACAGCTGTTCCGGTGGGTCCCCTCCCCCAACCTTCTCTGAGTCTTCGGGGTCCATGTAACCTGGCCATTTAGCCCATGGTGTGCAAAAAATGCCGCTCAGAGGTAAAACAACCCAACGTTAAAGAACACGCTGGATGGGCTTGACGGGAGGCTACCATCTGTCTCCCAACAGCTGTTATAGTGGGTCCCCTCCCCCAACATTCTCTGAGCCTTCGGGGTCCATGTGACCTGGCCATTTAGCCCATGGTGTGCAAAAAATGCCGCTCAGAGGTAAAACAACCCAACGTTAAAGAACACGCTGGATGGCCTTGACGGGAGGCTACCATCTGTCTCCCAACAGCTGTTCCAGTGGGTCCCCTCCCCCAAAGTACTCTGAGGCTTCGGGGTCCATGTGACCTGGCCATTTAGCCCATGGTGTGCAAAAAAGTGCCGCTCAGAGGTAAAACAATCCAATCCAACCTCTCAAGCAAGCTTCTTGCACAGAGGTCTGATAATGGCTTGTCAGTTAAACACGCACTTGAGAAGATCTATGAGGAAGGCTAGACCTCAAGAGAAAGACATCCATAACTTATCTGGGCCTGGAACCAGGCTCGTTTGATCAGTATCTGAGCTCCCTAACCACTCGGCACAATCAGATAAAGGTCAGATTCTTAAAAATAATCTTAAATTTCTCTTTTCAGGGAGGGACGACAATAAGCATCACCAAGTCGTGGTCTGCTTCCAGCAGACACGCTAGTGATGGTCTTCTAGGATATGAGTGCATTAATGAAAGGTTTCTTACAGCAAAATTTCAGACAAGCGTTAAAGACTTGAATGTTATCTGCTGTTATGACCCCACTGAGGATGCTGATGAGGATGAGAAGGATAGGTTTATGAACAACTTCAGGATATTTGGAATTCTGTCAAGAAAGGAGATATTACCCTTGTTCTAGGTGACTTCAATGCCAAAGTTGGTACTGACTCTGACCTTTGGGCACGAGTAATAGGTCCTTTTGGTATTGGTAGCTGCAATGGCAATGGGCAACGTCTCCTACAGGTAAGTAAACTCAATGGATTCAGAATAAGTAACACTTATTACAAACACGGTGACATACATAAGTACACATGGGTTTCACCTGATGGGCTGCATAAGAATATGATTGATTACATATTAATTAACAGCAAATGGGCTATTTCTGGTAGGAATACCAGGGCATATAGGGGAGCTGAAATTGATTCTGACCATTATCTTGTTAAAAGTGTTTTGCAACTTAAACTTAAAAAGTGTTCTACTGCTTCCGTATAAAAAATTTACTTTTAATACGGAAGCTCTGAAAGACCCAGTTATAGCCAAAGCTTACCATGATAGGTTACTTAGTCATTATGACAGTCATGGTATGCTTACTACTGAAGTTGATGATGAATGGGATCATTTAAACAGGCTTTTTTGGAAACTAACAGTACACCTTTAGGAAAAAAGGAGCAGAGGAGACAGAATTATCTTAGTGATAAGGCACTTGAGCTTATTTCAGAAAGAAAGAACTTCAGGAATGTCCTTAATCAATACCCTACTAGTCCTAATAGAAAGCATTACAGAGAAATTAATAAACGTGTAAAAGATCAGTTAGTTGCTGATAAGAATCTTTGACTTGATGGTTTGGCTGACAAAGCAGAGGAAGCAGTTAGACAGCACAACAGCAGAGAGCTGTACCAGATAGTTAATGTTTTTGTGTGGTAGAAAATGGACAGATATACAAGGATTGAAGGTTAAACAAGGTAAGGTTATAGAAGGGGAGGATTCTGTCATGGCTAGGTGGGCTGAGCAGTTCAGTGATGTTCTAAACATTGTTGTTAGTTCTACTCCCATTGTTTGTAATGATGACAGATGCATTGGCGGCTTTAATGTTGAACCTATAACACAATCTGAAGTTATTTCGGCTGTTTCTAAACTTAAACTACATAAATCCCCAGGGGTAGATGAAATTACTACGGAAATGCTTAGAAAACTAAAATTACTACGGAAATGCTTGGGAAAGTTTCGGTTACCACTTGGATGACTGAAATTGTGAATATCGTTTATGATAAAGGCATGGTTCCTAAGGATTTTACCAGAGCTATTGTTATCCCTATTTTCAAAAAAGGTAATCGCAGTTCTTGTGATAACTATAGAGGTATCAGCCAACTCTCTGTTCCAAGTAAAGTTCTTTCCATGATTGTGCTTAATAGAATTAAGAATCTGGTTGACAGTTAATTGCGGTTACGACTTGAATGACTAAAATTCTGAATATCTTTTATGATAAAGGCATGGTTCCTAAAGATTATACCAGAGCTATTGTTATCCCTATTTTCAAAAAAAAGTAATCGCAGTTCTTGTGATAAATATAGGGGTATCAGCCTACTCTCTGTTCCACGTAAAGTTCTTTCCATGATTGTGTTTAATAGAATTAAGAATCTGGTTGACAGTTAATTGCGTAATGAGCATTGTGGATTCAGAAGTGGTAGGGGATGTATGGATCAGATATTTTCACTTAGGCAGGTTCTTGAGAAATGTTTAGAGTTTCAGAAACCCTTGGTAACTAGCTTTAGGGATTTCAAAAAGGCTTTCGACTCTTTCGATCGCCATATTTGTATTTGATTGTGCGATCATATGGTATACCAGAGAAGTTAGTTAACATAATGAAAGCTCTCTATAATAACACTGAGTCGTGTGTGAGAGTTGGTAAGGCTTGTAGCAATTGGTTTAGTATTACTTCTGGTGTTCGACAAGGGTGTATTTTGTGTCGTTTTCTCTTTAGCTTGGTCATTGATTATGTTATGCGAAATTCACTTCAAAGGAAAGATTTTGGCCTTAAATGGACTGGAGATATGAAAATTTCTGATTTAGATTATGCTGATGATTTAGCCCTTTTGGCAAATGATGTTGATGAGATGAACTCTTTCATTCGAGCTGTTGATGAGACTGGTAGTAGAGTAGGTTTGGTTATAAACAGAAAGAAAACTAAAGTGATGGAAATTCGTCAGGCAGGTTGTGATTCAGTTCATCTGAAGGTTGCAGTCTTGCGCAGGTGTCACAGTTTAATTACCTTGGGAGCTATGTAACAGATACTGGTGATGTGCGGCATGAGAGTAACAGACGAATAGGGATTGCTGCCGGGACTTTCAAGAATCCATGGAGATTGTGGAGAAATAGGCGTATACACCTAAAGACTAAAATTAGACTGTAAAATAGTTTCGTTCTTTCTAGGGTTAGTTATGGTAGTGAAACTTGGACGCTCTGTAAACAAGATGATAGGAAACTAGATGCTTTTGATTCTAGATGCTTACGTAGTATCTTGGGCATTAGGTGGTTAAACTTTATAACTAATGATAAGGTTAGGCAAAGGAGTTCGCAACCTCCTTTAAGCAGCATATTGTTTGTTTGGTTTGGCCATGTTGCCCGTATGAATAATTATAGATTGGCGAAAAGGGTTATGAACAATGTGCCTAAAGGCCTCAGAAAGAAGGGGAGACCTAGGATGCGGTGAGCAGACAATATCAAACAGGACCTTGTTAGAATTGGTGTGCAGTGGCCAGATGCAGTAGATGTAGCTGAGGATAGACTTGCTTGGAGAACTAAATTGCACGGTCTGGTTGGACCTCCGTAGCCCATGGCTGCTTGATGATGATGATGATGATGATGACGAGGTTTGTTTGGTTTGTTTTACTTCTGAGCGGCATTTTTTTGCACACCATGGGGTAAATGGCCAGGTCACATGAACCCCGAAGGCTCAGAGAAGGTTGGGGGAGGGGACCCACTGGAACAGCTGTTGGGAGACATATGGTAGCCTCCCGTCAAGGTCATCCAGTGTGTTCTTTAACGGGCTCTCCCGCACATGGTGCCACGGCTTAACGTCCCATCCGACGGAAGGCGGTATTTCGAAGCCCATCGGTGTTCCCTACTGACCTTGGGCAGGGCGGGGAATTTTCCGGAGATAAATCTTAATTCTGACCCAGCTGGGACTCGAATCTGGAAACTGCAGATTACGAGCCTGGCACCAATACGAGGCTCTGGATCCCAAGGGCTAAGAGAAGGTCGGTGAAAGGTCCGGTTGTTTTACCTCTGAACGTCATTTTTTTTTTTGCACATAATATGTTGAAGGAAGGGGGCTCACTAGACAGCTGCTAGGAAATAGATGGTAACCTCCCATCAAATCCACCCATTGTGTTCTTTAATATGCACAGGGTATGGTTCTCCCACACTTGGGGGTGATTCAGTCAGTAGCGCACCAGCCCCATAATCAGCAGTTCCCAGATTAGAGAACCCACTGGACCAGTGTTGTGATTTATCTCTGCAACACTCCCCAACTGGCCCTCGGTCGATAGGAGACACCAATTGGCTTGGAAAGGCTGTTGTCAATCAGATCGGATATTAAGCTGTGGTCTGTGTGCTGGAGAGTCATACCCTGTGCAAGTTAAAGAACACGCTGGATGGCCTTGACAGGAGGCTACCATCTGTTCCCCAACAACTGTTCTAGTGGGTCCACTCCCCCAACCTTCTCTGAGCCTTCGCGGTCCATGTGACCTGGCCATTTAGCCCATAGTGTGCAAAAAAGTGCCGCTCAGAGGTAAAACAACCCAAACCAACCTTGTGATCTGGCTATTTAGCCCATTGTGTGCAAAAAAAGTGCAACTCAGAGACAAAACAAATCAAACCCAGCAGCTGTCTAATGGTTCCCCCTCCTCAAAAATTCTCTGAGCTTTCAGAGTATTTGCCATTATGTTAAAAAAAGTGACTCCCAGATGTCAAACAGCCGAATCCTTTCCCAACTTTTTCAGGAGCTAATATTAACTTCAAAAGGCAATGTCGACTTTGTAACATTCAACGTTTTTTGCTTTAACAGATAAATGGAAAAAGTTCTTTTGGTTTAGTAGAGACTAAACAAATATTTAGATTCGTATTTTCTGAAATTCCAACAGTTTGGTCTTCCTTCGTTGTTGAGCGCTAAATTTGGAAAAGTGTAAAATTTTACTATTCTAAATTATTATTTGTTTATGCTCGAAAATTGATATTTCATTTATGTTGTAGAGTAACTAAGGAGTTTGCATTCAAATCTTGATTTGCCCATTTATATTCGGGTGGATGCGGGAGCACTTTGGGTTGGGTTGTTTTACCTCTGAGCGGCACTTTTTTGCACACCATGGGCTAAATGGCCAGGTCACATGGACCCCGAAGGCTCAGAGAAGGTTGGGGGAGGGAACCCACTGGAACAGCTGTTGGGAGACAGATGGTAGCCTCCCTTCAAGGCCATCCAGTGTGTTCTTTAACGTGCACAGGGTATGGCTCTCTCGCACACGGGGCCACGGCTTAACGTCCCATCCGACGGACGGCGGCCTTTCCAAGCCTATCGGTGTCTCCTACTGACCGTGGGCAGGGCGGGGAATTTTGCGGAGAACCTGGGAACTACAGATTACGAGCCTGGCGCGCTACCGACTGAGCCCCCCCCCCCCGCTACCATGCGGGAGCACCTTTCTTCTTTAAGTTGTTGGGTTGTTTTACCTCTGAGCGGCACATTTTTTGCACACCATGGGCTAAATGGCCATGGTCACAAGGACCCCGAAGGCTCGGTGAAGGTTGGTGGAGGAGACCCACTGAAACAACTGCTGGGAGACAGATGGTAGCCACCCGTCAAGGCTATCCGGCGTCTTCTTTAACGTGCAGAGGGTATGGCTCTCCAGCACGAGGGCCCACGGATTTACGTCCCATCCGACGGACGTCGGCCTTTCCCAGCCCATCGGTGTCCCCTACAGGCCGTGGGCGGAGAATTTTGCGGAGATAAATCTCACAGCTGACTCAGCTGGGATTCGAACCTGGGAACTACATATTACGAGCCTGGCGCGCTACCAAATGAGCCACCCAATTCTTCTTCTTTAAGAAATAGTTTAAAAAAGTTATTTTTTATAGTGGGTGGGACTACTGAATTAGCCGCAGCTTTAAAGGGCGATGAAATCGAAACTGACATTTTTTTAAGTTCTTTTATGATACGTTTTCAAAAGATGAAAAGATATTCAGCTTTTTTTCATTTCAGAGATTCAATCCCTCTGGGTTCGATTGTATTGATGAAACGCTAGGATTCGGAATTTCAGAATTTACCAATAGATTGAATAGCGCTCTCTAATGCTAAAAAACAGTTGAAAATACCGAAAACGAATATTACATGCGATCTATGTATAAATAAATACCCCCTCAAGCAGCTGCTTGCCACAGAGGATTGGATTGTTTTACCTCTGAGCGGCACTTTTTTGCAAACCATGGTCTAAATGGCCAGGCCACAAGGAACCCGAAGACTCAGAGAAGGTTGGGGGAGGGGACCCACTGGAACAGCTGTTGTGAGACAGATGGTAGCCTCCCGTCAAGGCCATCCAACGTGTTCTTTAACATGCACAGGGTATGTCTCTCCCGCACACGGGGTCACGGCTTAACGTCCCATCCGATGGACGGCGGCCTTTCCAAGCCCATCGGTGTCCCCTACTGACCGTGGGCAGGGCGGGGGGATTTTGCGGAGATAAATCTCAACGCTGACCCAGCTGGGACTCGAACCTGGGAACTACAGATTACGAGCCTGGCGCGCTACCGACTGAGCCACCCCCGCCCCTTCCACATAGGTCTGACAGGAGCCTGTCAGTTTATATGCCATAGATGAAGGTCTTAGAGGATGGCAGGACCTTAGCAGAAAAACGACACATATATCCATGACATACCCGGGGCTCGAACCTAGGTCCCTTAGATCAGTAGCCAAGCGCGCTAACCACTCGACCATGGGACGGCGATCTATGTTTGCTAGAAATATTTACTTTGATGGTAGAATGGGGACAGAATCTAGGGGTGGGAGGAGAGCATGCCTACCCTCCCTAAAAACACTAGAAAGGTAATGACGGCAAATTTTTATTATTAAACGCTTATATTTCGCGCATTTTTTAAGGAATTCTTTATAGACGTGGGGCAGGGGTGTCTCAATGTGTAGGCGCCAGAATCGTAATCTGCAGTTCCAAGTTCGAATTCCAACTGGGCTAATGTTGAAGTTGATCTCCGCAATACTCTTCACCCTGCTCTCGGTCACTAGGGCGACACCTATGGGCTTGGAAAAGCCATGTCCGTCGAGTGGAATGTTAAGTCGTTGGCCTGTGTGCGAAATAGAGATACCCAGTGCACGCTAAAGAAAAAACTGGATGGCTTATGATGGGATCCAACCATCTGTCTCCCAACATTCTCTGAGCTCTCAGGGTTCTTGTGACCTGGCAATTTAACCCATTGTGTACTAAACAAGTGATAACTCAAAGGTAAAACAATCTAATCTTTAAAGACTCTTAAAATGTAGAGGAAAATGCCAGCCATTTTATTTTATGTTATTTCTGATACAATAAGAGGAGTTTTTTTTTTATTCTTATAGAAAAAAATTGGTTTGTATATATGTTAATAAAATATTATTGCACATTTTCCCAGTCATCAATTAATTTCTGATTTCCAATGTTAGAGGGTGCTACAAGTCGATAATTAAAAACAAAACAAAACTTTACTTTGTTTGAAAACGAACATCCGATATTCCCCAAAGGATGTACATCGCCTCCTCTAGGATACTGCCTGTAGATTCAGCCTCAAAATGCGAAACAACCAATTCCCTAAAGTTCGTTCGTTGGCCGCCAGCTGGCAGTGGCCGCCTAGTATACACAGTCTTTCTAACAGTGCGTTTCAGTGCACAAAATGCTGTCATTCACGCATTTATAAGCTACACAATCAAAATTATCAATTATTTAATAATGTGGGAAAATAAAATCTGCTTAGTAATGCCGTTAGTGGAAGTAGTTCATGAATTTAAGGCGAAATAATGAATAAATTGCCGTTTTATGATATTCTTTAAACGGAACTGTTAAAGAGCTTCTTAAACTTTCTTTATCACAGAACTGTTCAACATCTTTTTTTCTGTCTCAAAGCAATTAAATTTTTGGGGAACACGTATTTAAACTTATAGACTAGTACAATTTTAAAGAATAATTAATTTCTCTTACTACTGTTTTTATTTTTATGGACTTATCATTTTCAAATAGTGCAAGTTTTTTCAGAGATCTGGTTTTGAAAATATTTTTAGATATAAACTTAATCATGTACAGCCTTGAATATTATCTGCGTAAAGAAATGTGGCAATGGAGAAAATTTTATTATTCAAATACTTAATTTTGAAAAAGTGAAATGTTTATTATGAATATTTATATATATATTAAATTTCATGATATTAAATTTCTGAATTTTTTTCTGTCATTTATCTGTAATATTTTGTGAATAAAAGGCACATTTGAAATGGACTAAAATATATTTATTCCAAGTATATTTCATGTTAAAAATTTAAAAGCCAAAATACATCAAAGTAGCTCTCTCCGTTAACGAAACACCAATATGGACATTTCATCATCTCTGAATAAATAAATAAAAAAGATAATAATAATTACCCCCTCAAGCAGCTGCTTGCCACAGAGGTCTGACATGAGCCTGTCAGTTTATATGCCATAGTAGATGGTCTGAGAGAATGGCAGGACCTCAGCAGAAAAACGACACGAACAGCCATACCCGGGGCTCGAACCCAGAGTCCCTTAGATCAATAACCAAGCGCGCTAACCACTCGACCATGGGATGGCCATCTCTGAATAGGAAGTTCTAAATTATTAGACATCACTTCATTCCAATATTGTTTTTTCAATATTAAATTATTTTAGTTACTCAAGGACCATGTTAATTATCACTTTAAGCAAAACATGCAGTAGGAATTTTGGAAGTATTTTTAAAAATGGGACCCTTTACTTAATTTATTACAATCAAAAATTGCTAAATTTGGCACGTACAAGTTGAAAAGGACATAAAAATTATATTTTCCAGACGTTTTTTAGTTACTGATAATGAAAGAAACTATGAAAGTGACTCACAGCATTACACCGAAACTAGAAATTTACTATCTGACCGAGATGCCGTGAAAAGGAGTATTAGGACCACAAGTTCGGTAGGCATCCCGGACGCAGCGATGCCCGCTATGCAATCCACCGAGTCACGGACACAGTCGCTAACTCCTGAAAGGAAAGACAAGATTAATACATGTAACAACACTACAATAGAAAGAACACTACACACGACAACGAGAAGAAAGGGAATGTTACACTTTAAAGCGAAGAGGGTTGGGTTGTTTTACCTCTGAGCGGCACTTTTTTGCACACCATGGGCTAAATGGCCAGGTCACATGGACCCCAATGGCTCAGAGAAGGTTGGGGGAGGGGACCCACTGGAACAGCTGTTGGAAGACAGATGGTAGCCTCCCGTCAAGGCCATCCAGCGTGTTCTTTAACGTGCACAGGGTATGGCTCTCCCGCACACGGGGCCACGGCTTAACGTCCCATCCGACGGATGGCGGCCTTTCCAAGCCCATCTGTGTCCCCTACTGACCGTGGGCAGGGTGGGGAATTTTTGCGGAGATAAATCTCAACGCTGACCCAGCTGGGACTCGAACCAGGGAACTACAGTTTACGAGCCTGGCGCGCTACCGACTAAGCCACCCCCTGCCCCAGTAAAGCGAAGAGCATTGCCAAAAAAAAAAATAACAAAGAAACGGAGGCCGACACCATTGCCAGGTGAACTCCGACTTACCTCTTCGCAAGTGTTCGACCCTCAGAAAGTTACGAACACTTCCGGATACGCGTGCCTTCACGTCTAGAAGGCCCGTCTTCGTCCTCTGGAACAGGGCCTTATTCCTCGTCTTCCACAGATGGTACTTGACTTCGCTGGACATCAACAGGAACTGTGTCCGGGCGGCTGCCCAGACTGTCAGGGGAGACAGATAGAGCACCGAAGTCACTCCTGGCGTTGCAATGCCGAAGACATGCCGACGTGTCTCCACATGACCTCTGGAAGGAAACAACTGTAGACAGCGTGAGTCACCATCTCCACCTCTCCACAGTAAGGGCACTGTCGTTCGGATGTGACAGAAGTGATACAGTCGGTCCCTCACTGGGAGGACCTCGTGGGCTATCTGCCAATTGAGGTCCTGCCGGCTCTGCATCAGATGGCGATCGGTTACTTTACTTCAGGCTTCCCTCCAATCCAACTACGGCTGCCTCCTCTGAACACGGGGCTCAAAGTGAGGCAAGAGGCTGTGGTACAGGCTCCTGGTGGTGCTCTGAAACAAATCAAAATCATTAATGACATGGGAAATGCACTCTACATTCCTGAGAACGTCACTATAGAAGCGAGTGGGTCTCTCAGACCTGGGACCATTGAATACGAGATCCGGCGACAGGAACCTGAGCGAAAGACTTAACCAGTAGAACATGAAGTTGGACATGGAGGTACCGGAATTCAAAATCGTGATGACAGAAGAGATTGCCACCGCAGCGAAGTGGTGTTGAAGGTCCGGAAATTCCCATCCACCTGAGTCGATGGCCTGGGTCACTCCGTCCCTCTTCACCAACTCCTGTTTATCTCCTCAAAAGAAGGTGAACAAGAGTCTGGTCCACTGACAGACCACGTGCTGCAGGACGGGCAAAACTTGTGCAGCATACGTGAGGCATGGCATGGAGTCCTGTCTGACAACGTGGGCGTATTCTCGGTAGGACATGTCACACTCAGCATGGAAGCTATGGACTGAACTTTCAGGGTGCTAGTCTTCCAGTTCATCCACAGACTACGACCAAAGTAAACGCTGAGAACCTTTATCGGGCCACGATCTATCCCAGGTCGTGGGGGGTTTTGGGGCAACCCCTACTCCACTGAAGTCACAAGGTGACAGTCTTCTCCTGGTTAGAAAGAGCACCGTTGGCCCTGCAGTAACTTTCGACTTCCCTCAAGGCCCAAGTGAGGGAGTGTTGGTCGGCTAGGAGAAGTGTGACATCGTCGGCGTACGTGACACATTTCAGATCGACGGAAGCATTGCCAGGGACAGTGATGCCCCTGATGCGACAGGAAGCCATGATCCACTCGATCGAAAGCCTTGCTCTGATCAAGGTTCACAAGACAGCTGGAAGGTCCTTGGAGTCGACGTAATCCAGTACGTCTCTAACTAGATGGAGAGAACTCACAATGGAACGTCCCGGGACTGTGCAAGTCTGGTCGGGACTCACCAGCTGGGAGAGGACACCAGCAAGTCGATTACAAAAAACTTTGGTGAGAATCTTGTAATCGACGTTAAGCAAGGTGATGGGTCTCCAAGAGGAGAGGTCGTCCCGCATTGCCTCATCCTTGCAAAGAAGCGTTACGACCCCACCGTGCTGGGAGGTGGACAGCAAACCTTCATCAAACAGCACTGGCCGCTTTGCCTCCTCCTTGCAAAGAAGCGTTACGACCCCACCGTGTTGGGAGGTGGACAGCAAACCTTCATCAAAGCAGCACTGGCAGCTTTCCAACCTCCTTGCAAAGAAGCGTTACGACCCCACCGTGTTGGGAGATGGACAGCAAACCTTCATCAAAGCAACACTGGCCGCTTTGCCTCCTCCTTGAAAAGAAGCGTTACGACCCCACCGTGCTGGGAGGTGGACAGAAACCTTCATCAAAGCAGCACTGGCCGCTTTGCCTCCTCCTTGCAAAGAAGCGTTACGACCCCACCGTCTTGGGAGGTGGACAGCAAACCTTCATCAAAGCAACGCTGGCAGCTTTGCCTCATCCTTGCAAAGAAGCGTTACGACCCCACCGTGCTGGGAGGTGGACAGCAAACCTTCATCAAAGCAACGCTGGCTGCTTTGCCTCATCCTTGCAAAGAAGCGTTACGACCCCACCGTGCTGGGAGGTGGACAGCAAACCTTCATCAAAGCAGCACTGGCCGCTTTGCCTCCTCCTTGCAAAGAAGCGTTACGACCCCACCGTGTTGGGAGGTGGACAGCAAACCTTCATCAAAGCAACGCTGGCTGCTTTGCCTCATCCTTGCAAAGAAGCGTTACGACCCCACCGTGCTGGGAGGTGGACAGCAAACCTTCATCAAAGCAGCACTGGCCGCTTTGCCTCCTCCTTGCAAAGAAGCGTTACGACCCCACCGTGTTGGGAGGTGGACAGCAAACCTTCATCAAAGCAACGCTGGCTGCTTTGCCTCCTCCTTGCAAAGAAGCGTTACGACTCCACCGTGCTGGGAGGTGGATAGCAAACCTTCATCAAAGCAATGCTGGCCGCTTTGCCTCATCCTTGCAAAGAAGTGTTACGACCCCACCGTGTTGGGAGGTTGACAGCAAACTTTCATCAAAGCAACGCTGGTCGCTTTGCCTCATCCTTGCAAAGAAGCGTTACGACCCCACCGTGTTGGGAGGTTGACAGCAAACTTTCATCAAAGCAACGCTGGCTGCTTTGCCTCCTCCTTGCAAAGAAGCGTTACTACCCCACCGTGCTGGGAGGTGGACAGCAAACTTTCATCAAAGCAATGCTGGCCGCTTTGCCTCATCCTTGCAAAGCAGCGTTACGACTCCACCGTGCTTGGAGGTGGACAGCAAACCTTCATCAAAGCAACGCTGGCCGCTTTGCCTCATCCTTGCAAAGAAGTGTTACGACCCCACCGTGTTGGGAGGTGGACAGAAAACCTTCATCAAAGCAACGCTGGCCGCTTTGCCTCCTCCTTGCAAAGAAGCGTTACGACCCCACCGTGTTGGGAGGTGGACAGCAAACCTTCATCAAAGAAACACTGGCCGCTTTGCCTCATCCTTGAAAAGAAGCATTACGACTCCACGGTGCTGGGAGGTGGACAGCAAACCTTCATCAAAGCAACGCTGGCCACTTTGCCTCATCCTTGCAAAGAAACGTTACGACCCCACCGTGCTGGGAGGTGGACAGCAAACCTTCATCAAAGCAGCACTGGCCGCTTTGCCTCATCCTTGCAAAGAAGTGTTACGACCCCACCGTGTTGGGAGGTGGACAGAAAACCTTCATCAAAGCAACGCTGGCCGCTTTGCCTCCTCCTTGCAAAGAAGCGTTACGACCCCACCGTGTTGGGAGGTGGACAGCAAACCTTCATCAAAGAAACACTGGCCGCTTTGCCTCATCCTTGAAAAGAAGCATTACGACTCCACGGTGCTGGGAGGTGGACAGCAAACCTTCATCAAAGCAACGCTGGCCACTTTGCCTCATCCTTGCAAAGAAACGTTACGACCCCACCGTGCTGGGAGGTGGACAGTAAACCTTCATCAAAGCAGCACTGGCCGCTTTGCCTCCTCCTTGCAAAGAAGCGTTACGACCCCACCGTGTTGGGAGGTGGACAGCAAACCTTCATCAAAGCAATGCTGGCCGCTTTGCCTCATCCTTGCAAAGAAGCGTTACGACTCCACGGTGCTGGGAGGTGGACAGCAAACCTTCATCAAAGCAGCACTGGCAGCTTTGCAACCTCCTTGCAAAGAAGCGTTACGACCCCACCGTGTTGGGAGGTGGACAGCAAACCTTCATCAAAGCAACACTGGCCGCTTTGCCTCCTCCTTGAAAAGAAGCGTTACGACCCCACCGTGCTGGGAGGTGGACAGCAAACCTTCATCAAAGCAACGCTGGCCGCTTTGCCTCATCCTTGCAAAGAAACGTTACGACCCCACCGTGCTGGGAGGTGGACAGCAAACCTTCATCAAAGCAACGCTGGCCGCTTTGCTTCATCCTTGCAAAGAAGCGTTACGACCCCACCGTGCTGGGAGGAGGACAGCAAACCTTCATCAAAGCAACGCTGGTAAACATCAATGAGGAGAGGGCCCAGGGGTAACCAAACTCAACTGGTAACCCATCGCTACCAGGACTCTTACTGTTGCGGAGTTATGATAGAGCTTTGATGCACTCCTGCAAGGTAACAGGCCCTTCCACAGTCACGTTCACCTCGGGCTGGAGTCGAGGCAACAACTCGAAGAAGAGGCCGATTCGCTGCGTTCAACGGTGCCTTCGGTAAACAAATCCTGATAAAAGTCAGCAGCATAGGCCAGGTTGTCCTCTGTGCGACTTAGCTGTTGACCATTCCGGCCGACTAAGGATTGGATTGGATTGTTTTACCACTGAGCGGCACTTTTTTGCACACCATGGGCTAAATGGCCAGGTCACATGGACCCCAAAGGCTCAGAGAAGGTTGGGGGAGGGGACCCACTGGAACAGCTGTTGTGAGACAGATGGTAGCCTCCCGTCAAGGCCATCCAGCGTGTTCTTTAACGTGCACAGGGTATGGCTCTCCCACACACGGGGCCACGGCTTAACGTCCCATCAGACGGACAGCAGCCTTTTCAAGCTCATCGGTGTCCCCTACTGACCGTGGTCAGGGCGGGGAATTTTTGCGGAGATAAATCTCAACGCTGACCCAGCTGGGACTCGAACCTGGGAACTACAGAATACGAGCCTGGCGCGCTACCGACTGAGCCACCCCGCCCCCCTGCCGACTAAGGAAACGAAACCAGTGTCCTGACCATTGTCTCTCTCTCGCTTGAAGAAGTGGCGAGAGAATTTCTCCTCGGCATCAAGGCGGGAGGCGCCCGACCTGACGCGGTAGCCCTCTCGCTACTTATCGAGTAGCATTGGGTCTGGTTCTGTAGAGAGACCAGCTCCAACTGAATGGCCGGCGTAGGGGAGTTTTTACGAGACAGGAAATTTAACTTCAAGTTCAGCCAAGAAAGCTGCGCTCACCGTTCCCTGGCCCGATTTTTCCCCCACTGCTGGTAGAGATGACGGACCCACCACTCAGCATAGTGAGATGCGCTCTGGTTAGGTTGGGTTGTTTTACCTCTGAGCGGCACTTTTTTGCACACCATGGGCTAAATGGCCAGGTCACATGGACCCCGAAGGCTCAGAGAAAGTTGGGGGAGGGAACCCACTGGAACAGATGTTGGGAGACAGATGGTAGCCTCCCGTCAAGGCCATCCAGCGTGTTCTTTAACGTGCACAGGGTATGGCTCTCCCGCACACGGGGCCACGGCTTAACATCCCATCCGACGGACGGCGGCCTTTCCAAGCCCATCGGTGTCCCCTACTGACCGTGGACAGAGCGGGGGAATTTTGCGGAGATGATGCGCTCTGGTTTTATGTTCTTTCTTTTACAAAGCAATGCCGAAAAGTGAAGGATGCATCCACAGATTATATATGCTCCGTCAACTGTGTTTTCAGTCTGGTCTCAAAAGATATTTTTTATAAGTAAGAAGATGAAACATAAACTCTGTTTTAAATTTTTAAATGACGATCCTAAATAAATATCGTCATTTGAAATGGAGTTTAAGTTTCATTTTCTTACAATCTGTGGAGCGGGGGAGGTTCAGTCGTTAGCGCGCCAGGCTTGTAATCTGTAGTTCCCAGGTTCGAGTCACAGCTGGGTTAGCGTTGAGATTTATCTCCGTAAAGTTCCCCGCCCTGCCCACGGTCAGTAGGGGACACCGATGGTCTTCGAAAGGCCGCCGTCCGTCGTATGGGACGTTAAGGCGTGGCCCCGTGTGCGGGAGAGACATACCCTGTGCACGTTAAAGAACACACTGGGTGACCTCGACGGGAGGCTACCATCTGTCTCCCAACAGCTGTTCCAGTGGGTCCCCTCCCCCAACCTTCTCTGAGCCTTCGGGGTCCATGTGACCTGGCCATTTAGCCCATGATGTGCAAAAAAGTGCCGCTCAGAGGTAAAACAACCCAACTTACAATTTGTAAAATCTCAGAAATGTTTACCATTTGGTAAACATTTCTGCCAATTTTGTTACCAATTTTGTTACCAATCCAACTACAGGGATTTTAGGATTTCTCTTCTTCCCGTTGTCGCTTGCAAAAGGGGGGGGGGGGGGGGGGTTGTTGGGTTGTTTTACCTCTGAGCGGCACTTTTTTGCACACCATGGGCTAAATGGCCAGGTCACATGAACCCCGAAGGCTCAGAGAAGGTGGGAGGAGGGGACCCACTGGAACAGCTGTTGGGAGACAGATGGTAGCCTCCCGTCAAGGCCATCCAGCGTGTTCTTTAACGTGCACAGAGTATGGCTCTCCCGCACACGGGCCACGGCTTAACGTCCCATCCGACGGACGGCGGCCTTTCCAAGCCCATCGGTGTCCCCTACTGACCGTGGGCAGTGCGGGGAATTTTGCGGAGATAAATCTCAGACCCAGCTGGGACTCGAACCTGGGAACTACAGATTACGAGCCTGGCGCGCTACCGACTGAGCCACCCCCGCCCCAGGGGGGGGAGAAGCATCCCCCTCGGAAAAATGAATTTATGTTGAATAATATGAGTTATATTAAAAATAATGTTTTTTTTTCCCTTTAAAGAAGTCGTGATGACTCTTTATTTGCAACCGCACTCTTTAATATATTGCTCGACTTAAATATTTAAAATAAACGAAAATAAACATTCAGATATCTCTGACTTTAAATGATCAGTAACTTGTTTTCGTTTCTCTGTCTAATCCAAAATCTCATGAAATCTAAGGAAACAGCAATTTATATTCCAGAGCTCACCCAGCTTCGATACATCACTGGCTACTTACTTACTTAACAAATATTCATTTGAATCTTCTCACTACCAGGAATCCACCCGGTAGCGAACTCATTCAGAATACATTTTACAATTCAATACGTTTATATGATGCTTTATATTATGCTTTATATATTAAAGAATATTAATCATGACAATCTGTCTTATATATGTTATAAGTAATTTGTAGCACTTAATTTTTTCTTTTGAATTCACTGGTTCCAAGATACTATTGAAACTGTAGCTTGAAATATTCAGCTTTCTTAGAGCATTAAAATATGTTTCTCTTTCTTCATCAAATTTTTTACAGTTAAAAATTATGTGTTCCAAATTTTCATATTCATGACATACTTCACATGCCGGGGAATCTTTTTTTTTCATTCTATATAATCTTGATTTTGTATTGGTAGAATTTGTTTTGATTTTAAGAATTATATTTATTTCTTTTTTCTTGAGTCCAAAATTATTAAATTTATTGATAATAGGTGAAATACTATATCTATGTGTATTGTTTGCATTTGCATTATACCATCTCTGTGTTTCATTTATTATCTTTATTTTATTTTGTTTTTTAAATAAATATATGAAAAAAAAGTGTATTAAAATTAGGAGTCATATTTGTTGCAGTTTTTGCTTTTTTATCAACTATTTCATTATATTTTAGTCCTATATGACTAGGTATCCATTGTATATATATATAATATTTCTATTTTTAAATGATTGTTTGTTATGATAAGAATGTCATTTATAAAAAGTTTAAAATTACTTTTTGAAATACCATTGTATATAGTTTCAATAGATGCTTTGCTGTCTGTAAATATAACAATTTTTTTTATTATTAAATTTTAATGCCCAATTTAAAGCTAGAGTAATTGCAGATAATTCAGCTGTTAATATAGGATTCGGTTTATTAAATTTAAAAAGATATTCAAAGTTTTCTTCTGGACAAATAAAAGCTCCAGCTAAGTTAGTTCTATCTTCACTTAGAGAGCCATCTGTATATATGTGTATAAAATCCTTGTAATTGTTATCAATGTGTAAATTTGAAAGTAGTTTAAGGACATTATTGTCATGAGACGTTTTATATTGCATGTTGTCTATATTTGTGTTTAGTATTGGAAATGTGGAAGTCCAATATGGAATTTGTATGCTATAGTCTCCACTTGTCTTTTGCATAATTAATTCTTTTATGTCATTTTTAGCTGATAAGTTATTTAAAGTGATGTCTTTAAAATCATTTATCAATTTATCATTAATTGAATGTTCAATATTTTTTGATGAAATTCTATAAATTAAATTCTCTAATAAAATTTTTTTATGCTTATAGGTGGAAAAGCAGTTTCTGCATAAATATTAAGGCCATTTGTGTTTTGTTGTAATCCAATACAATATTTTAATATTTTTAATTGCAAATTTTCTAATGATTTTAGCTTAGTTTTTGAGATTTGTATAATTGCAGCAGGTATTTATTAGCACATCCCCATTTGGAGCTACCCAAGTATCTGAGAAAGTTAAATAGTTTGTTTGCTTTGTTTTTTGCTGTTTCTATATATTTATTCCATAATAATTTTGAATCTATTTGTAATCCTAAAAATTTGAAATTATCTACTATATTTATGATTTCATTATTTAGTTTCAATTCAAAGTCCATTGTAAGTTTTTTTATTTCTGTGAATGTAAGTTAAAATAGTTTTCTCTGTTGATATTGATAAATTCCATGTTTCGCAGTATTTTATGATATTATTAATTAAATTTTGGAATGTCCTTTGTATATTTTCTGGGTTTTTGGTGAAGGACCAAAAAATCAAGTCATCTGCAAAAGTTCCAAATTGTATGTTTTCTGGGATAATTTTTTGTAAATCATTTAAATATAAGTTAAACAATGTAGGGGATAATATGTCCCCCTGAATTAGACCATTGCTAAATGAGTATTGAGTCGAATATTTATTTCCTGTTTTAATTTTGAATTTTTTACCTTTGATGATATTAAATAAGAATCTGTACATGTTTCCACAGATTTTTAATTCTTTAATTTTATGAAGTATTCCATTATGTGGAACTGAATCAAATGCTTTTTCAATATCTATATTCAGAATTATTAAGAAAAATTTATTTTTAATTGCAAATTCAGCATCTGATATTAAATTTAAGAGTAAGTCCTTGGCTGATCTGCCTTGTCTGAATCCATAAGTATTTTTGTTAAAAATGTTCTGGTGTTCAATATGCCAATTTAATCTATTGATGATAATTCTTTCAAATAATTTCAATACATTTGAGCTAAGGCAAATAGGACGGTATGAATTTAAATTTTCTGGTTTTTTTTTTTAGGTTTTTTTATGAATATCATTGAGTTTTCATACCATGATTTTGGATAAGTTTTAGAGTTCCAGATTTCATTAAAATTATTTAATATAATTTTTTTCCATTTATTTGGGAAATTTAAATTTAATAATTTTAATTTTTCATCACTGGCTACAATTGAAGCAGAGGCTACGATCCTGGCGTTTAATCTATATAAATGTATAGCTCATCTGTTTGTTTGTAAGGGGTACGCAGTCGGTATCGGACCAGACTCGTAATCAGAAGTTCTCAGGTTCGAGTCCCATCTAGGATAGGAGTTTGGTGAGATTTATCTCCCCAAAACTGTCCGCCATGCTCTCGGTCAGTAGGGGACACCGATGGGCTTGGAAAGGCCTCCTCGGACGAATGGGACGTTAAGTCATGGCCCCGTGTGCGGAAGAGCCATACGTTGCACACCTTAAACAACACACTGGATGGCCTTGATGGGAGGCTATCATCTGTCTCCTAACAGCTGTCCATTGGGTTCCCGTCCCACAACTTTTTCTGAGACCTCGGGGTCCTTGTGACTTGGCAATTTAACTCACTGTGTGCGACAAAAGTGCCGCTTAGAGGCAAATGAACTCAATCTGTTTGTTCGATATCTTCTCCT
Organism: Ryuthela nishihirai; assembly: GCA_038380435.1. NCBI lineage: Eukaryota > Metazoa > Arthropoda > Arachnida > Araneae > Heptathelidae > Ryuthela > Ryuthela nishihirai. The sequence goes on from JAWZYU010000039.1 coordinate 3,601,017, forward strand.
AGACATCAGAGCTAGAACCACAATACTTAGTTTAATCTCACTGCAACTTAGTGTACTGTAAGGCTGGGTTGTTTTACCTCTGAGCTTCGCTAGGCTCGTAATCTGTAGTTCCCAGGTTCGAGTCCCAGCTGAGTCAGCGTTGAGATTTATCTCCGCAAAATTCCCCGCCCTGCCCACGGTCAGTAGGGGACACCGATGGGCTTGGAAAGGCCGCCGTCCGTCGGATGGGACGTTAAGCCGTGACCCCGTGTGCGGGAGAGCCATACCCTGTGCACGTTAAAGAACACGCCGGATGGCCTTGACGGGAGGCTACCATCTGTTTCCCAACAGCTGTTCCAGTGGGTCCCCTCCCCCAACCTTCTCTGAGCCTTCGGGGTCCTTGTGGCCTGACCATTTAGCCCATGGTGTGCAAAAAAGTGCCGCTCAGAGGTAAAACAATCTAATCCAAACCGGAAAATTTCAAAGCAGGTTAAGGAAGGCCACCCACTGGACAGTTGTTAGGAGAAAAATAAAAGCCTTCCGTCAAGTCCAACCAGTATGTTCTTTAATATGCATAGAGTATGGCTCTCCCACACATGGGACCACGGCTTTATTTCCCAACCGACAGACGGTGGCTTTTCCAAGTTCATTGGTGTCCCCTACTAACTGAATGCAGAAATTTTTGCAGAGGTAAATCTCGATGCAGGTCTAGGTGTCACTCGAACTTGGGAACTTCAGATTAAGAGCCTGGTGAGCTACCCATTAAGCCATCGCATCCCACCACTCTAAGGTATTCAATACCAGAAAATAAGCCCTCCCCAAAAAATTGGCCGCGATCACGAGAATGGTGACACTTCCCCGAGAAGGTCTATCTCCATCTCCGTCCCCTTAAACAAGGTAAAACTCTCGGATCGTGGGATTAGTTGGGTTGTTTTACCTCTGAGCGGCACTTTTTTGCACACTATGGGCTAAATGGCCAGGCCACATGGACCCCGAAGGCTCAGAGAAGGTTGGGGGAGGGGATCCACTGGAACATCTGTTAGGAGACAGATGGTAGCCTTCCGTCAAGGCCATCCATCGTGTTCTTTAACGTGCACAGGGTATGGCTCTCCCACACACGGGGCCACGGCTTAACGTCCCGTCCGACGGACGGCGGCCTTTCCAAGCTCATCGGTGTCCCCTACTGACTGTGGGCAGGGCGGGGAATTTTGCGGAGATAAATCTCAACGCTGACCCAGCTGGGACTCGAACCTGGGAACTACAGATTACGAGCCTGGCGCGCTACTGACTGAGCCACCCCCGCCCTGTGGGATTAGTGATTATCTCCAAGTAATTCTCCTACAGACACACTACACTATATTTCAAAAAGGGTCCGAACACTTTCATGTTAAGTGAACGAATAGCCACATTGAAATCTACCTAACTTTGAAACTAAGCTTTTTACAGAAAAAAGTCACCAGACATAAATTGAAAATCTCGGTCAGAACTCTCTAAATCTCTATTTTCTATAATATTAATCTAATATTTAAAGAGTTATGGAAGTTGAAATATTTAAGTGAAACTTTTGCTAGTTTTGAAAATTTATTTCAAAAAGTTAAATCACAACTGTTTCAACAAATTGTTCGCAATATAAGTGCAATATTTTGTGTAATGATTTTTGAAGTTTTCATCAATTTATGTGGGGGGGGGGGATGTTATGGAAGTGTGGTGTGTGATATCTTTCCAGTGGGTCCCCTCTGAAACTTTCAAAACAAACTTTCAAAAGGAGGGGGAGAAGCATCCCTCTCGGAAATATGAATTTATGTTGAATAATATGAGTTATATTAAAAATAATGTTTTTTTTTCCCTTTAAAGAAGTCGTGATGACTCTTTATTTGCAACCGCACTTTTTAATATATTGCTCGACTTAAATATTTAAAATAAACGAAAATAAACATTCAGATATCTCTGACTTTAAATGATCAGTAACTTGTTTCCGCTTCTCTGTCTAATCCAAAATCTCATGAAATCTAAGGAAACAGCAATTTAAATTCCAGAGCTCACCCAGCTTCGATACATCACTGACTACAATTGAAGCAGAGGCTACAATCCTGGCGTTTTTAATATATATAAATGTATAGTTGTTAAATATTATCTTCCATAACTCTTTAGATATTAGATTAAGATATTTTTATTACAGAAAACAGAGATTTAGAAAGCTCTGACCGGGATCTTCAATTTATGTCCGGTGACTTTTTTCCGTAAAAAGCTTATTTTCAAAGTAAGGTAGATTTGAATGTGGCTATTCGTTCACTTAACATGAAAGTGTCGGGACACTTTTTGTGGGGCGGGGGTGGCTCAGTCGGTAGCGCACCAGGCTCGTAATATGTAGTTCCCAGATTCGAGTCCCAACTGAATCTGGGAACGAAGCTCTTAATCTGAACGGCTGGGTCAGCGTTGAGATTTATCTCCGCAAAATTCGCCGCCCTGCCCACGATCAGTAGGGGACACCGATGGGCTTGGAAAGGTCGCAGTCCGTTGGATGGGACGTTAAGCCGTGGCCGCGTGTGCGGGAGAGCCATACCCTGTGCACGTTAAAGAACACGCTGGATGGCCTTGATGGGAGGCTACCATCTGTCTCCCAACAGCTGTTCCAGTGGGTCCCCTCCCCCAACCTTCTCTGAGCCTTCGGGGTCCATGTGGCCTGGCCATTTAGCCCGAGGTGTGCAAAAAAGTGCCGCTCAGAGGTAAAACAACCCAACCGGACACTTTTTGCAATATAGTGTATCGTCTTGTACGAAATCTTAAACTTGTTTACCTGCTGTGAAATTCAAAGCACTTATCTCTGGGATGATTTATTTTACCCACATAGCATATGTCCGGCACTAAAAATAGATATAAATAACAGCTACAAAATTTTATTCCCTATTGATATTATTTTAACATTTTCTGGACTGTGGTATATCTCAGTAATTGCGAAACCATAATCAAATCTCATTCACAGACCTTCCCCCATGAAACTAAATCTTTTGTGCATGCCGGATCTGAGTCATTGTATCGAGGCCCATGTAACTTCTGGGAATTTATTGTTTTATGTCATATATGGTGTTTCATTCATTTGCGACATGAAATATGGGGCGAGTGTGGCTCAGTCGGTAGCGCGCCAGGCTCTTAATCTGCAGTTCCCAGGTTCGAGTCCCAGCTGGGTCAGAGTTGAGATTTATCTCCGCAAAATTCCCCACCCTGCCCAAGGTCAGTAGGGGACACCGAAGGGCTTGGAAAGGCCTCCGTCAGTCGGATGGGACGTTAAGTCGTGGCCCCTTGTGCGGGAGAGCCATACCCTGTGCACGTTAAAGAACATGCTGGATGGCCTTGACGGGAGGCTACCATCTGTCTCCCAACAGTTGTTCCAGTGGGTCCCCTGTCCCAACCTTCTCTGAGCCTTCGGTGTCCATGTGACCTGGCCATTTAGCCAATGGTGTGCAAAAAAGTGCCCTCAGCAGGATAATAATCTAATTCTGTACTTTATCACATTCAAGAATATGGTACACGGTTTTTAAGCACAACACACGCGGAGTAGAAAAAAACTACCTTCAACCAGCACGCCAGGGTCGTCACTGCGGGAACGACAGTGCTCTCTCTCCCTTGCAGCCTTGCGTGTAGCTTCCTATGTGCGCATGCGCACAACAGTCAAACACCTCGCCGCTAGTACTGTGAAGCGCACAGTTCCATACAAAGATTTTTGTATCTTTTTCGTAAACTGGGGGATGGCTACTGACATTAAGCTTAAGGATTATATATTGTACAAGTATAAAGAAAGAATTAAAGAAAAAAGGACTCATTATATTAAATGTTATCGATAATATCTAGTTGAAATTGGGGGTGCTGCAGTTCCACAGTGCATATACGCGAGCCGCCACTGATCTTAGATCATAAATACATAGGCAAAGAAATAAGCCTAACAAACTGGCTGGACAGAAGCACTGAAAACGAAACCCCAAATTCAGAATCAATAGACGTAAATTCAGAACCAATAGACGTACTTTATGAAGCATTTATAAAAAAATATACCGTGATTGTTAAAAGTAACAAATTTAATAAACTTTCGGGTGCATCAAAAATTAAACAACGCAATTGCTCCAAAGACAGGATAAATCAGAAAATACTAAACTTAATAAGAAAAAGAGAATCGGCTTCGATTGACTACAAAAACACCAATAGAAACAGAAATCTTAAACTACTATATACAAACTTAATAAACACAGACACGTACCTTATTAGGCAGAAAAAAAAAATATTACTTCAAACAATTTGAGTCCTCTAAAAAAATCGAAAGCAAAATTGAGAACTCATCAACCAAATTATCAACAATAAACCTAAAACTGCCATTGCCGATTTTATCATGAAGAATGTGCCACAAGGTACGTCTGAAACTCAAGCAGCAGAGAAATTTAACAACAACAGCAGACATTATTGCCCATCTTATAGACGATAACCATATACAGAATCTCTCTACAATTCCTAAACATATCCAACCTTCTATTCCCTGAATTTTTATTCCTCCCATCTCAAAACAAGAAACTTTCAAAATTCTAAGTGATTTAAATGAAAGAAAATCTTGTGAATACGATCAGGTACATGTAAAACACATTAAACCATGCAAAATCTCCTTAACTGATCTCGGGGGGTTGGGTTGTTTTACCTCTGAGTGGCACTTTTTTGCACACCATGGGCTAAATGGCCAGGTCACATGGACCCCGAAGGCTCAGAGAAGGTTGGAGGAGGGGACCCACTGGAACAGCTGTTGAGAGACAGATGGTAGCCTCCCGTAAAGGTCATCCAGCGTGTTCTTTAACGTGCACAGGGTATGGCTCTCCCGCACACGGGGCCACTGCTTAACGTCCCATCCGACGGACGGCGTCCTTTCCAAGCCCATCGGTGTCCCCTACTGACCGTGGGCAGGGCGGGGAATTTTGCGGAGATAAATCTCAACGCTGACCCAGCTGGGACTCGAACCTGGAAATTACAGATTACGAACCTGGCGCGCTACCGATTGAGCCACCCCCCGCCCCTAACTGATCTCGTGACGAACTTTATCAATGAAAGCATATCTACAGGAAACATCCCTAATAAACCCAAAATTGCTATTTTAAGGCCAATTTTCAAAATAGGAACCAAATTCGATTGCACTAACTATAGTCCCATTGCCATTTCACCCGTTCTTCACAAAATACTTGAAAGATATGTAGCTAATGTTCTAGCCAATTTCTTGAAAAAACATAACATTATTAGTGAAAAGCAATATGGTTTCCATAAAAATATTATTACACTTTTAACGGAGTTTTCTAACGTCATTAACGGAACTTCAAACAACGGAAAAAAAGCAGCTGCTATCTTTCTGGACTTTTGTAAAGCATTTCATACAGTAGTTCACGATATTGTACATGAAATGAATTATGATAAACTCGTCATGAACGCTCGCATATACTTCAGCGTGAGAGCTACGTCACCAACGACATCGAACGAACTTGACTGAAAGAATAAGATAAAAAAAAAAGTGTTGTTATGAAACACAGTTGAAATGAAAAAGGAAATGTAGTTAGTCTAATCTAGTTATGTGACAAAATATTCTATGGAAGAAGTATTTTATGTGGTGAGTTCGCGGGAGGTTAAAAGAGTTATTTAGTGTAGAATTCTGTTAGCAAAACTAGTAAGAAAACGTAAAGGATTGTTTAGGCTGAGGTGAAAGTTGTACAAGAGACATGACAATAAAAATGAATAGGTAATGGGTTAGTCAAGTAGATACAGCTGGTCTTTTCTGTCAGAAAAGTTCATAATTTGGTATATACACCTATCCCTCGATTTACACTTAAGACAGGTTCCGCACAAAACCGTGTAAATCGAAATCTTGGATTTTGTTATGTAAAACCGTGTAAAATGAAAAAAACACTAAAATGTGCATAATTCAGTTTTGATTTCGATTACACGGATTTCGATTTACACGGTTTTGAGCGGAATCTATCTTCAGTGTAAATCGAGGGATAGGTGTAATTGCATTTAGTTGTTTGTAAGATTTTAGATAGATTGTAGATATGCTCACATATACGAAAAGCACTGGTTGAATTTAGTTTGTATAAGTGATATCATCCATACTTTTGTAATGAATTACATTGTTTTAGAATTATCATTGTTATATATTATTTAACCCATTAATCCCCAACGTTGCGTAAACGAAACATTCTTCAAATAATAATAAAAAAATATATATTTGCCTACTAATCCAATTTTAAGCCAATGTATGTTATAAAGGACATAGTCTTTTATGTCCAAGCATACATATTTATCAATATAAAATAAAAGCCTAATTATTATTCATATTAAAATTATACCTAAACAGTCTATCTAATCTTTTGCAGTTTGACAGGTCTAAAAAAGATATGTAGAAATACTAAATGCCCTAAGAATTTATGAAAATAGCTTCACATACATTTCATTTAAGACAATGTTTCATATAATTAGGAAATATTTTTTTAGTTTTTGCACAGTATAACATTTAGAGTAATGTTGCGTTTACGAAACATTGGGATTGCACAACATGTGCAAATTATGTCTGCCACACGTTTGATGACTCATTAAGAACGAGTCTATTCTTACGATTTTAGTTCTGATATGAGTTACAACGTCAGTGTTCATAGATTTGTGAAGTTGGACTAAGCTTTTCGTCTTGTTAGTATGACAATAATTGGTTTTAGGTAATTGGTGAAGTGTAAATTCGGCAGTATAGCATAAAATATATAGTTCAAGTAAGTATTTATTATGATGTAAATACATTCAATAATAAATCGTTGTTTAGCTATCTTAGGATATTTCTTTTTAAATGTCTTGGGCTCAGTGGTTGGGGAAAAGTAGACCTTTGTCAACTGCAGAACTAATGGCTATATTAGAAGAGGATGACGATTTGCGACAAACTGAAAATATTGACGCGGTTACATACCACCAACGATTGACGAACTTAAAGATGAGGAGGATATTTGTGGTGATATATGTGAGAGTGAAAACGTTTTGCCAGACGTAGCTAGAACCTACGAGGTGCATGCAGATTTACCTGATGAAGCTCAAGATGTCGAAGTAGACCAATCTACAGCATCAAGTTCCAAGAAAGTGAAAACTTCCACTAGAACAGCTGTCAAAAACAAAAGCAAAAAAAGTTATTCCGAAGTGAAAAAAAGACATTCCGACTTAGAAAAGTTTACCACAAAAAGAAGAACATATTATGATAGAGGAAATTGAGAACAAAATTAGTGGCGAGTCTCCATACGATAATTTTTCTTTATATTTTAGTGATGATGTATGGGGAAAAATTGCTGGTTATTTAAAAAAATATGCGAATGATCATAATCGATATTTTTTTAACTAAGCAAGGCAAGTCTGAAGCCCTTTTGTGGTATATTGATTATTACCGGTTACCATACCTTACCAGATATAAAAATGTATTGGTCGAAGGATGAGGACAAAGGTATACCACTGGTAAGAAATTGCATGAGTAGGAATAGATTAGATTCCATCAAACAAAACATACACTTATCAGATAATGACCAATTAGATGTAAATGAAAAATATTCTCTTTTCTATACTTCCTTTCCAATCCTCTTTCTTCCCTATCCCTTTCTTCATTCTCCCTATCCCTTTCTGCCTTCTCTCTTCTATACTTCCTTTCCAATCTTCTTTCTTCCTTATCACTTTCTTCATTCTCCCTATCCCTTTCTGCCTTCTCTCTTCTATACTTTCTTTCCAATCTTCTTTCTTCCCTATCACTTTCTTCACTCTCCCTATCCCTTTCTGCCTTCTCTGTTCTATACTTTCCTTCCAATCTTCTTTCTTCCCTATCACTTTCTTCATTCTCCCTATCCCTTTCTGCCTTCTCTCTTCTATACTTCCTTTCAAATCTTCTTTCTTACTTATCATTTTCTTCATTCTCCCTATCCCATTCTGCCTTCTCTCTTCTATACTTCCTTTCCAATCTTCTTTCTTCCCTATCTCTTTCTTCATTCTCCTATGCCTTTCTGCCTTCTCTGTTCTATACTTTCTTTCCAATCTTCTTTCTTCCCTATCTCTTTCTTCATTCTCCTATCCCTTTCTACCTTCCCTGTTCTATACTTTCTTTCCAATCTTCTTTCTTCCCTATCTCTTTCTTCATTCTCCTATCCCTTTCTGACTTCTCTCTTCTAAACTCCCTTTCCAATCTTCTTTCTTCCCTACCACTTTCTTCTTTCTCCCTATCCCTTTCTGCCTTCTCTCTTCTATACTTTCTTTCCAATCTTCTTTCTTCCTTATCACTTTCTTCATTCTCCCTATCCCTTTCTGCCTTCTCTCTTCTATACTTTCTTTCCAATCTTCTTTCTTCCCTATCTCTTTCTTCGTTCTCCTATCCCTTTCTGCCTTCTCTCTTCTATACTTTCTTTCCAATCTTCTTTCTTCCCTATCTCTTTCTTCATTCTCCTATCCCTTTCTGCCTTCTCTGTTCTATACTTTCTTTCCAATTTTCTTTCTTTCCAATCTTCTTTCTTCCCTATCCCTTTCTTCATTCTCCCTATCCCTTTCTGCCTTCTCTCTTCTATACTTTCTTTCCAATCTTCTTTCTTCCCTATCACTTTCTTCACTCTCCCTATCCCTTTCTGCCTTCTCTGTTCTATACTTTCCTTCCAATCTTCTTTCTTCCCTATCACTTTCTTCACTCTCCCTATCCCTTTCTGCCTTCTCTGTTCTATACTTTCCTTCCAATCTTCTTTCTTCCCTATCACTTTCTTCATTCTCCCTATCCCTTTCTGCCTTCTCTCTTCTATACTTCCTTTCCAATCTTCTTTCTTCCCTATCTCTTTCTTCATTCTCCTATGCCTTTCTGCCTTCTCTGTTCTATACTTTCTTTCCCATCTTCTTTCTTCCCTATCTCTTTCTTCATTCTCCTATCCCTTTCTACCTTCCCTGTTCTATACTTTCTTTCCAATCTTCTTTCTTCCCTATCTCTTTCTTCATTCTCCTATCCCTTTCTGACTTCTCTCTTCTAAACTCCCTTTCCAATCTTCTTTCTTCCCTACCACTTTCTTCTTTCTCCCTATCCCTTTCTGCCTTCTCTCTTCTATACTTTCTTTCCAATCGTCTTTCTTCCTTATCACTTTCTTCATTCTCCCTATCCCTTTCTGCCTTCTCTCTTCTATACTTTCTTTCCAATCTTCTTTCTTCCCTATCTCTTTCTTCGTTCTCCTATCCCTTTCTTCGTTCTCCTATCCCTTTCTGCCTTCTCTCTTCTATACTTTCATTCCAATCTTCTTTCTTCCCTATCTCTTTCTTCATTCTCCTATCCCTTTCTGCCTTCTCTGTTCTATACTTTCTTTCCAATCTTCTTTCTTCCCTATCCCTTTCTTCATTCTCCCTATCCCTTTCTGCCTTCTCTCTTCTATACTTTCTTTCCAATCTTCTTTCTTCCCTATCACTTTCTTCACTCTCCCTATCCCTTTCTGCCTTCTCTGTTCTATACTTTCCTTCCAATCTTCTTTCTTCCCTATCACTTTCTTCACTCTCCCTATCCCTTTCTGCCTTCTCTGTTCTATACTTTCCTTCCAATCTTCTTTCTTCCCTATCACTTTCTTCATTCTCCCTATCCCTTTCTGCCTTCTCTGTTCTATACTTTCTTTCCAATCTTCTTTCTTCCCTATCTCTTTCTTCATTCTCCTATCCCTTTCTACCTTCCCTGTTCTATACTTTCTTTCCAATCTTCTTTCTTCCCTATCTCTTTCTTCATTCTCCTATCCCTTTCTGACTTCTCTCTTCTAAACTCCCTTTCCAATCTTCTTTCTTCCCTACCACTTTCTTCTTTCTCCCTATCCCTTTCTGCCTTCTCTCTTCTATACTTTCTTTCCAATCGTCTTTCTTCCTTATCACTTTCTTCATTCTCCCTATCCCTTTCTGCCTTCTCTCTTCTATACTTTCTTTCCAATCTTCTTTCTTCCCTATCTCTTTCTTCGTTCTCCTATCCCTTTCTTCGTTCTCCTATCCCTTTCTGCCTTCTCTCTTCTATACTTTCTTTCCAATCTTCTTTCTTCCCTATCTCTTTCTTCATTCTCCTATCCCTTTCTGCCTTCTCTGTTCTATACTTTCTTTCCAATCTTCTTTCTTCCCTATCCCTTTCTTCATTCTCCCTATCCCTTTCTGCCTTCTCTCTTCTATACTTTCTTTCCAATCTTCTTTCTTCCCTATCACTTTCTTCACTCTCCCTATCCCTTTCTGCCTTCTCTGTTCTATAATTTCCTTCCAATCTTCTTTCTTCCCTATCACTTTCTTCATTCTCCCTATCCCTTTCTGCCTTCTCTCTTCTATACTTCCTTTCAAATCTTCTTTCTTACTTATCACTTTCTTCATTCTCCCTATCCCATTCTGCCTTCTCTCTTCTATACTTTCTTTCCAATCTTCTTTCTTCCCTATCTCTTTCTTCATTCTCCTATGCCTTTCTGCCTTCTCTGTTCTATACTTTCTTTCCAATCTTCTTTCTTCCCTATCTCTTTCTTCATTCTCCTATCCCTTTCTACCTTCCCTGTTCTATACTTTCTTTCCAATCTTCTTTCTTCCCAATCTCTTTCTTCATTCTCCTATCCCTTTCTGACTTCTCTCTTCTAAACTCCCTTTCCAATCTTCTTTCTTCCCTACCACTTTCTTCTTTCTCCCTATCCCTTTCTGCCTTCTCTCTTCTATACTTTCTTTCCAATCTTCTTTCTTCCTTATCACTTTCTTCATTCTCCCTATCCCTTTCTGCCTTCTCTCTTCTATACTTTCTTTCCAATCTTCTTTCTTCCCTATCTCTTTCTTCGTTCTCCTATCCCTTTCTTCGTTCTCCTATCCCTTTCTGCCTTCTCTCTTCTATACTTTCTTTCCAATCTTCTTTCTTCCCTATCTCTTTCTTCATTCTCCTATCCCTTTCTGCCTTCTCTGTTCTATACTTTCTTTCCAATCTTCTTTCTTTCCAATCTTCTTTCTTCCCTATCCCTTTCTTCATTCTCCCTATCCCTTTCTGCCTTCTCTCTTCTATACTTTCTTTCCAATCTTCTTTCTTCCCTATCACTTTCTTCACTCTCCCTATCCCTTTCTGCCTTCTCTGTTCTATACTTTCCTTCCAATCTTCTTTCTTCCCTATCACTTTCTTCATTCTCCCTATCCCTTTCTGCCTTCTCTCTTCTATACTTCCTTTCAAATCTTCTTTCTTACTTATCACTTTCTTCATTCTCCCTATCCCATTCTGCCTTCTCTCTTCTATACTTTCTTTCCAATCTTCTTTCTTCCCTATCTCTTTCTTCATTCTCCTATGCCTTTCTGCCTTCTCTGTTCTATACTTTCTTTCCAATCTTCTTTCTTCCCTATCTCTTTCTTCATTGTCCTATCCCTTTCTACCTTCCCTGTTCTATACTTTCTTTCCAATCTTATTTCTTCCCTATCTCTTTCTTCATTCTCCTATCCCTTTCTGACTTCTCTCTTCTAAACTCCCTTTCCAATCTTCTTTCTTCCCTACCACTTTCTTCTTTCTCCCTATCCCTTTCTGCCTTCTCTCTTCTATACTTTCTTTCCAATCTTCTTTCTTCCTTATCACTTTCTTCATTCTCCCTATCCCTTTCTGCCTTCTCTCTTCTATACTTTCTTTCCAATCTTCTTTCTTCCCTATCTCTTTCTTCGTTCTCCTATCCCTTTCTTCGTTCTCCTATCCCTTTCTGCCTTCTCTCTTCTATACTTTCTTTCCAATCTTCTTTCTTCCCTATCTCTTTCTTCATTCTCCTATCCCTTTCTGCCTTCTCTGTTCTATACTTTCTTTCCAATCTTCTTTCTTCCCTATCCCTTTCTTCATTCTCCCTATCCCTTTCTGCCTTCTCTCTTCTATACTTTCTTTCCAATCTTCTTTCTTCCCTATCACTTTCTTCACTCTCCCTATCCCTTTCTGCCTTCTCTGTTCTATAATTTCCTTCCAATCTTCTTTCTTCCCTATCACTTTCTTCATTCTCCCTATCCCTTTCTGCCTTCTCTCTTCTATACTTCCTTTCAAATCTTCTTTCTTAGTTATCACTTTCTTCATTCTCCCTATCCCATTCTGCCTTCTCTCTTCTATACTTTCTTTCCAATCTTCTTTCTTCCCTATCTCTTTCTTCATTCTCCTATGCCTTTCTGCCTTCTCTGTTCTATACTTTCTTTCCAATCTTCTTTCTTCCCTATCTCTTTCTTCATTCTCCTATCCCTTTCTACCTTCCCTGTTCTATACTTTCTTTCCAATCTTCTTTCTTCCCTATCTCTTTCTTCATTCTCCTATCCCTTTCTGACTTCTCTCTTCTAAACTTCCTTTCCAATCTTCTTTCTTCCCTACCACTTTCTTCTTTCTCCCTATCCCTTTCTGCCTTCTCTCTTCTATACTTTCTTTCCAATCTTCTTTCTTCCTTATCACTTTCTTCATTCTCCCTATCCCTTTCTGCCTTCTCTCTTCTATACTTTCTTTCCAATCTTCTTTCTTCCCTATCTCTTTCTTCGTTCTCCTATCCCATTCTTCGTTCTCCTATCCCTTTCTGCCTTCTCTCTTCTATACTTTGTTTCCAATCTTCTTTCTTCCCTATCTCTTTCTTCATTCTCCTATCCCTTTCTGCCTTCTCTGTTCTATACTTTCTTTCCGATCTTCTTTCTTCCCTATCCCTTTCTTCATTCTCCCTATCACTTTCTGCCTTCTCTCTTCTATACTTTCTTTCCAATCTTCTTTCTTCCCTATCCCTTTCTTCCTTCTCCTATCCCTTTCTGCCTTCTCTCTTCCATACTTCCTTTCAAATCTTCTTTCTTCATTCTCCCTATCCCATTCTGCCTTCTCTCTTCTATACTTTCTTTCCAATCTTCTTTCTTCCCTATCTCTTTCTTCATTCTCCTATGCCTTTCTGCCTTCTCTGTTCTATACTTTCTTTCCAATCTTCTTTCTTCCCTATCACTTTCTTCATTCTCCTATCCCTTTCTACCTTCTCTGTTCTATACTTTCTTTCCAATCTTCTTTCTTCCCTATCTCTTTCTTCATTCTCCTATCCCTTTCTACCTTCCCTGTTCTATACTTTCTTTCCAATCTTCTTTCTTCCCTATCTCTTTCTTCATTCTCCTATCCCTTTCTGACTTCTCTCTTCTAAACTCCCTTTCCAATCTTCTTTCTTCCCTACCACTTTCTTCTTTCTCCCTATCCCTTTCTGCCTTCTCTCTTCTATACTTTCTTTCCAATCGTCTTTCTTCCTTATCACTTTCTTCATTCTCCCTATCCCTTTCTGCCTTCTCTCTTCTATACTTTCTTTCCAATCTTCTTTCTTCCCTATCTCTTTCTTCGTTCTCCTATCCCTTTCTTCGTTCTCCTATCCCTTTCTGCCTTCTCTCTTCTATACTTTCTTTCCAATCTTCTTTCTTCCCTATCTCTTTCTTCATTCTCCTATCCCTTTCTGCCTTCTCTGTTCTATACTTTCTTTCCAATCTTCTTTCTTCCCTATCCCTTTCTTCATTCTCCCTATCCCTTTCTGCTTTCTCTCTTCTATACTTTCTTTCCAATCTTCTTTCTTCCCTATCACTTTCTTCACTCTCCCTATCCCTTTCTGCCTTCTCTGTTCTATAATTTCCTTCCAATCTTCTTTCTTCCCTATCACTTTCTTCATTCTCCCTATCCCTTTCTGCCTTCTCTCTTCTATACTTCCTTTCAAATCTTCTTTCTTACTTATCACTTTCTTCATTCTCCCTATCCCATTCTGCCTTCTCTCTTCTATACTTTCTTTCCAATCTTCTTTCTTCCCTATCTCTTTCTTCATTCTCCTATGCCTTTCTGCCTTCTCTGTTCTATACTTTCTTTCCAATCTTCTTTCTTCCCTATCTCTTTCTTCATTCTCCTATTTCTTTCTACCTTCCCTGTTCTATACTTTCTTTCCAATCTTCTTTCTTCCCTATCTCTTTCTTCATTCTCCTATCCCTTTCTGACTTCTCTCTTCTAAACTCCCTTTCCAATCTTCTTTCTTCCCTACCACTTTCTTCTTTCTCCCTATCCCTTTCTGCCTTCTCTCTTCTATACTTTCTTTCCAATCGTCTTTCTTCCTTATCACTTTCTTCATTCTCCCTATCCCTTTCTGCCTTCTCTCTTCTATACTTTCTTTCCAATCTTCTTTCTTCCCTATCTCTTTCTTCGTTCTCCTATCCCTTTCTTCGTTCTCCTATCCCTTTCTGCCTTCTCTCTTCTATACTTTCTTTCCAATCTTCTTTCTTCCCTATCTCTTTCTTCATTCTCCTATCCCTTTCTGCCTTCTCTGTTCTATACTTTCTTTCCAATCTTCTTTCTTCCCTATCCCTTTCTTCATTCTCCCTATCCCTTTCTGCCTTCTCTCTTCTATACTTTCTTTCCAATCTTCTTTCTTCCCTATCACTTTCTTCACTCTCCCTATCCCTTTCTGCCTTCTCTGTTCTATAATTTCCTTCCAATCTTCTTTCTTCCCTATCACTTTCTTCATTCTCCCTATCCCTTTCTGCCTTCTCTCTTCTATACTTCCTTTCAAATCTTCTTTCTTACTTATCACTTTCTTCATTCTCCCTATCCCATTCTGCCTTCTCTCTTCTATACTTTCTTTCCAATCTTCTTTCTTCCCTATCTCTTTCTTCATTCTCCTATGCCTTTCTGCCTTCTCTGTTCTATACTTTCTTTCCAATCTTCTTTCTTCCCTATCTCTTTCTTCATTCTCCTATCCCTTTCTACCTTCCCTGTTCTATACTTTCTTTCCAATCTTCTTTCTTCCCAATCTCTTTCTTCATTCTCCTATCCCTTTCTGACTTCTCTCTTCTAAACTCCCTTTCCAATCTTCTTTCTTCCCTACCACTTTCTTCTTTCTCCCTATCCCTTTCTGCCTTCTCTCTTCTATACTTTCTTTCCAATCTTCTTTCTTCCTTATCACTTTCTTCATTCTCCCTATCCCTTTCTGCCTTCTCTCTTCTATACTTTCTTTCCAATCTTCTTTCTTCCCTATCTCTTTCTTCGTTCTCCTATCCCTTTCTTCGTTCTCCTATCCCTTTCTGCCTTCTCTCTTCTATACTTTCTTTCCAATCTTCTTTCTTCCCTATCTCTTTCTTCATTCTCCTATCCCTTTCTGCCTTCTCTGTTCTATACTTTCTTTCCAATCTTCTTTCTTTCCAATCTTCTTTCTTCCCTATCCCTTTCTTCATTCTCCCTATCCCTTTCTGCCTTCTCTCTTCTATACTTTCTTTCCAATCTTCTTTCTTCCCTATCACTTTCTTCACTCTCCCTATCCCTTTCTGCCTTCTCTGTTCTATACTTTCCTTCCAATCTTCTTTCTTCCCTATCACTTTCTTCATTCTCCCTATCCCTTTCTGCCTTCTCTCTTCTATACTTCCTTTCAAATCTTCTTTCTTACTTATCACTTTCTTCATTCTCCCTATCCCATTCTGCCTTCTCTCTTCTATACTTTCTTTCCAATCTTCTTTCTTCCCTATCTCTTTCTTCATTCTCCTATGCCTTTCTGCCTTCTCTGTTCTATACTTTCTTTCCAATCTTCTTTCTTCCCTATCTCTTTCTTCATTCTCCTATCCCTTTCTACCTTCCCTGTTCTATACTTTCTTTCCAATCTTATTTCTTCCCTATCTCTTTCTTCATTCTCCTATCCCTTTCTGACTTCTCTCTTCTAAACTCCCTTTCCAATCTTCTTTCTTCCCTACCACTTTCTTCTTTCTCCCTATCCCTTTCTGCCTTCTCTCTTCTATACTTTCTTTCCAATCTTCTTTCTTCCTTATCACTTTCTTCATTCTCCCTATCCCTTTCTGCCTTCTCTCTTCTATACTTTCTTTCCAATCTTCTTTCTTCCCTATCTCTTTCTTCGTTCTCCTATCCCTTTCTTCGTTCTCCTATCCCTTTCTGCCTTCTCTCTTCTATACTTTCTTTCCAATCTTCTTTCTTCCCTATCTCTTTCTTCATTCTCCTATCCCTTTCTGCCTTCTCTGTTCTATACTTTCTTTCCAATCTTCTTTCTTCCCTATCCCTTTCTTCATTCTCCCTATCCCTTTCTGCCTTCTCTCTTCTATACTTTCTTTCCAATCTTCTTTCTTCCCTATCACTTTCTTCACTCTCCCTATCCCTTTCTGCCTTCTCTGTTCTATACTTTCCTTCCAATCTTCTTTCTTCCCTATCACTTTCTTCATTCTCCCTATCCCTTTCTGCCTTCTCTCTTCTATACTTCCTTTCAAATCTTCTTTCTTAGTTATCACTTTCTTCATTCTCCCTATCCCATTCTGCCTTCTCTCTTCTATACTTTCTTTCCAATCTTCTTTCTTCCCTATCTCTTTCTTCATTCTCCTATGCCTTTCTGCCTTCTCTGTTCTATACTTTCTTTCCAATCTTCTTTCTTCCCTATCTCTTTCTTCATTCTCCTATCCCTTTCTACCTTCCCTGTTCTATACTTTCTTTCCAATCTTCTTTCTTCCCTATCTCTTTCTTCATTCTCCTATCCCTTTCTGACTTCTCTCTTCTAAACTTCCTTTCCAATCTTCTTTCTTCCCTACCACTTTCTTCTTTCTCCCTATCCCTTTCTGCCTTCTCTCTTCTATACTTTCTTTCCAATCTTCTTTCTTCCTTATCACTTTCTTCATTCTCCCTATCCCTTTCTGCCTTCTCTCTTCTATACTTTCTTTCCAATCTTCTTTCTTCCCTATCTCTTTCTTCGTTCTCCTATCCCATTCTTCGTTCTCCTATCCCTTTCTGCCTTCTCTCTTCTATACTTTGTTTCCAATCTTCTTTCTTCCCTATCTCTTTCTTCATTCTCCTATCCCTTTCTGCCTTCTCTGTTCTATACTTTCTTTCCGATCTTCTTTCTTCCCTATCCCTTTCTTCATTCTCCCTATCACTTTCTGCCTTCTCTCTTCTATACTTTCTTTCCAATCTTCTTTCTTCCCTATCCCTTTCTTCCTTCTCCTATCCCTTTCTGCCTTCTCTCTTCCATACTTCCTTTCAAATCTTCTTTCTTCATTCTCCCTATCCCATTCTGCCTTCTCTCTTCTATACTTTCTTTCCAATCTTCTTTCTTCCCTATCTCTTTCTTCATTCTCCTATGCCTTTCTGCCTTCTCTGTTCTATACTTTCTTTCCAATCTTCTTTCTTCCCTATCACTTTCTTCATTCTCCTATCCCTTTCTACCTTCTCTGTTCTATACTTTCTTTCCAATCTTCTTTCTTCCCTATCTCTTTCTTCATTCTCCTATCCCTTTCTGACTTCTCTCTTCTATACTCCCTTTCCAATCTTCTTTCTTCCCTATCACTTTCTTCTTTCTCCCTATCCCTTTCTGCCTTCTCTCTTCTATACTTTCTTTCCAATCTTCTTTCTTCCTTATCACTTTCTTCATTCTCCCTATCCCATTCTGCCTTCTCTCTTCTATACTTTCTTTCCAATCTTCTTTCTTCCCTATCTCTTTCTTCATTCTCCTATGCCTTTCTGCCTTCTCTGTTCTATACTTTCTTTCCAATCTTCTTTCTTCTCTATCTCTTTCTTCATTCTCCTATCCCTTTCTGACTTCTCTCTTCTATACTCCCTTTCCAATCTTCTTTCTCCCTATCCCTTTCTGCCTTCTCTCTTCTATACTTTCTTTCCAATCTTCTTTCTTCCTTATCACTTTCTTCATTCTCCCTATCCCTTTCTGCCTTCTCTCTTCTATACTTTCTTTCCAATCTTCTTTCTTCCCTATCTCCTTCTTCGTTTTCCTATCCCTTTCTGCCTTCTCTCTTTTATACTTTCTTTCCAATCTTCTTTCTTCCCTATCTCTTTCTTCATTCTCCTATCCGTTTCTGCCTTCTCTGTTCTATACTTTCTTTCCAATCTTCTTTCTTCCCTATCACTTTCTTCATTCTCCCTATCCCTTTCTGCCTTCTCTCTTCTATACTTCCTTTCCAATCTTCTTTCTTCCTTATCACTTTCTTCATTCTCCCTATCCCTTTCTGCCTTCTCTCTTCTATACTTCCTTTCCAATCTTCTTTCTTCCCTATCCCTTTCTTCATTCTCCCTATCCCTTTCTGCCTTCTCTCTTCTATACTTTCTTTCCAATCTCTTTCTTCCCTATCTCTTTCTTCATTCTCCTATGACTTTCTGCCTTCTCTGACCTATACTTTCTTTCCAATCTTCTTTCTTCCCTATCACTTTCTTCACTCTCCCTATCCCTTTCTGCGTTCTCTGTTCTATATTTTCTTTCCAATCATCTTTCTTCCTTATCACTTTCTTCATTCTCTCTATCCCTTTCTGCCTTCTCTCTTCTATACTTTCTTTCCAATCTTCTTTCTTCCCTATCTCTTTCTTCATTCTCCTATCCCTTTCTACCTTCTCTGTTCTATACTTTCTTTCCAATCTTCTTTCTTCCCTATCACTTTCTTCATTCTCCCTATCCCTTTCTGCCTTGTCTCTTCTATACTTTCTTTCCAATCTTCTTTCTTCTCTATCTCTTTCTTCATTCTCCTATGCCTTTCTGCCTTCTCTGTTCTATACTTTCTTTCCAATCTTCTTACTTCTCTATCTCTTTCTTCATTCTCCTATCCCTTTCTGACTTCTCTCTTCTATACTCCCTTTCGAATCTTCTTTCTTCCCTATCACTTTCTTCTTTCTCCCTATCCCTTTCTGCCTTCTCTCTTCTATACTTTCTTTCCAATCTTCTTTCTTCCTTATCACTTTCTTCATTCTCCCTATCCCTTTCTGCCTTCTCTCTTCTATACTTTCTTTCCAATCTTCTTTCTTCCCTATCTCCTTCTTCGTTTTCCTATCCCTTTCTGCCTTCTCTCTTCTACACTTTCTTTCCAATCTTCTTTCTTCCCTATCTCTTTCTTCATTCTCCTATGACTTTCTGCCTTCTCTGACCTATACTTTCTTTCCAATCTCTTTCTTCCCTATCACTTTCTTCATTCTCCTATCTCTTTCTCCCTTCTCTCTTCTATACTTCCTTTCCAATCTTCTTTCTTCCCTATCACTTTCTTCATTCTCCCTATCCCTTTCTGCCTTGTCTCTTCTATACTTTCTTTCCAATCTTCTTTCTTCCCTATCATTTTCTTCATTCTCCCTATCCCTTTCTGCCTTCTCTCTTCTATACTTCCTTTCCAATCTTCTTTCTTCCCTATCCCTTTCTTCATTCTCCCTATCAATTTCTTCCTTCTCTGTTCTATACTTTCTTTCCAATCTTCTTTCTTCCCTATCACTTTCTTCATTCTCCCTATCACTTCCTGCCTTCTCTGCTCTATACTTTCTTTCCAATCTTCTTTCTTCCCTATCACTTTCTTCATATTCCCTATCCTTTTCTGTCTTCTCTCTTCTATACTTCCTTTCCAGTATCACAGCTATCCATCCAGTTTATGTCTAGCTACCATTTACAGGCCAAACATTTGCCAACTGCACGCGGTGTTCCCTATGGTCTCCCTCCTAAGTACTGATCTCGCCCACAGCTGCTTATTTTCTTTGCAAAATTCCCCGCCCTGTCCACGGTCAGTAGGGGACAGTGATGGGCTTGGAAAGGCCGCAGTCCGTCGGATGGGTCGTTAAGTAGTGGCCCTGTGTACTGGAGAGCCATACCCTGTCCACGTTAAAGAACACGCTGGATGGCCTTGACGGGAGGCTACCATCTGTCTCCCAACAGCTGTTCCAGTGGGTCCCCCAACCTTCTCTGAACCTTCGGGGTCCTTGTGATCTGGCCATTTAACCCATGGTGTGCATAAAAGTGCCGCTAAGAGGTAAAACAACCCAATCCAAACCCAAAGCTGCTTAACATCTGAGGATGGGACAACAACCGGTGTTTCTAAATTGGTATGGCTTTTGTCTTAACAAAATTGATATTTTTATTACCAAAATTTTATTTGCTATATTATTATTTATTTATTTATTTATTTATTTATTTATTTATTTATTTATTATTATTTTCTTCCAAGATTTTATTACAATTTTATCGATTTTTATTACCAATTTTGTTATGTTTTCATATTTAATTAAGGCTACCAGTAAAAAGTTTAGATAAACAAATTAAAGTTTAATTATTTTCGTTCAATCTCATAATAGTAGTTCCAAAGGTAAAATTCAAGAGCAGTTCTGCGCTTGCGGAGATGGAAATAAATATCAAAAGGTACCGAAATGAGGAGGGATTTAGCATCTGTATTCAATGAGGGCATCATTCATAAATTGGGCAATGCCTTGTAAGACATAGATGAAATAATATTGATGGATCACACTATAAATACACTACAGGAAAAAAATTGCAACACCTGGAAGGATTGATGTCATTTTATTGAAATGCAGTCAGGTGTTAACGTACACTAAGATATGCGATTGATTACATTATCAAAAAAAAAAGAAAAAAAATATGGTCAATGATGATGAAATATGACATATGTAGTATGATGTTGAACCCGCCCCGCACAGCAATGCATTCATGAACACGGCGGGGAAAGCTATCGTCCACCTCTATAATATCCTCCTGAGGAATAGTACTCCAAATAGCGAGAAGTCGCTGTTCCATTTCAGCGACAGTGATTAGCGCACCTCTTGGATGCTGTTGGAGCTGTTGTTGGAGCTGAATGTCCCAGACGTGTTCAATAGGTGAAAGGTCCGGCGAGCGTGCTGGCCATGGTAGTACCTGAACGTTTTGCTCGTGCAGACTAATACGGGCTGTGTGGGGACGGGCGTTATCTTGCTGGTAAAAGGTTCCGTGCTGCTGAACAAATAGGAAAGCCACTGGCTGCAAAATGTAACATATCGTTGGGCAGTTAGAGATCCTATTATGATGACCAGTTCTGACAGAGATGTCCGACTAATGATTCCCCACACCAAGACAGATTGTAGCTTCCCATCAAGGCCATCCAGCGTGTTCCTTAACGTGCACATGGTATAGCTCTCCTGCACACGAGCAAGGCCACTTCTACACAATAGACCAGGACACTGCAAGCACAAAACACCTAATTTTGAAAAAAAATAAAACAGTTCTAATTATACTAACTTTTACTAAAAATTCAACCAGTAGTTACCTCTTTTAAAAATTACATAGTGAATTTTAAAATAATCTTATTTATTTTAATAAAACCGTAATGAGTAAATTATTCTACTTTATTTAGTTTTAAAAAAGATAGATTTAATATTAATTTTAAGCAAATTAAATCACTTAAACCTTTATGCAAAATTAATTTATCTGCTTTCTTCCTTCCTTTTGCTGAAGGCTATCCAGGCCTAGTGTATTACGGTGGCCTTGACATCCTACGGACGGAGGCCTTTCCAAGCCGATCGGTATCCTTTACTAACCGCGGACAGGGCGGGGATTATTGCGCTGAATGTTGGTTCCGCTATAGCGATATTGTGTTGCATTCGCACTCATTCTGAACTATTTCATTGTTTTGTTAAGTTCGGAATGGGGGGGGGGGGGAGAGAGAGAGAGAACGGTATGAAAGTTTTAAAATAAAAATACAATTTTATCAAGAAACTGTTAATTTTTTCTTTGCGATTGCCGTTGTGGGCACCCCACTATATAATAAATGATCAGAAAAATTGACTTTTGAAGTGAATTTTTGTAACTGGCATTGTTATATTTTTTTAATATTCAAATAACTCATTAAACATTGAACGAATATTGTTGAAAAGCCAGATATTGATAATATTTCACTTATTTCAGAAGTTACCTTACTTCGGCGTGATCTTGCATTTATATAACAGGCGGTTGTTCCTTAATTTATGGTCACCAGTAAATGTTTTTGAAATATTTTGATGGTATTCCAGAAGTAAAGGAAATAATTTAACATCAGCATATACCTATCATACCATTTTTTGTAATGGTGTATTCTTTAAAAGAAATTGATTCATACAGAAAATAATTTTATTTTTGTAAATATGGATATTTAAATTAATTCATAATTCAACTTACATGAAGGTAATCCCTTTCCAAGTGCCGACTTCCATCAGCTGTAACATTAAGCCACGAACCCTTAAGGAAGGAGAGCCGTAATTTGCGTCTTGAAAAACGTAGTGGATGACTCCTAAAAGATGACTCCTCTTCTCATGACAGGCCGATGCATCCTATATTAATTTTGGAACGGACAGTGCAGTAATAAAGTAATTTATTTTCCGTATTAATCTAATATAAATAAATTACTTTAATTAAAATTCAACTTGTAGTTACTGATTTTAAACATATTTTAACCGTTTCAAAATATTCTGAACGAATTAAAATATTTTATTCATTTTACGCAGTTTGAAACTAAATTAATTTCAGTTAAAATTTAAGCAAAGTAATATTGAAAATATTTAGACATATTTGACTTCCGTCCTTTTGCTCAACCGATGTTCATCAAGGTGACCTTGACCAGGATCACCTGTCAGGACAGCTGTCGTACAAAAGGTGGATATCAAAAAGTAATAAATAATAAAAAATAATATTTAAAACGTTTTCCTTTATGCTTTGAATACAGCATGTAAGAATTGTAATTGGACTATTTGAAGTATTGTTAGATAATATGAAATATTCTATTGATGATTTAGCTTCATACTGATGAAAAGAAGGATTTGTGTTAGTTGAATTTACGTCACATATATGTGGTTTTATGCTTTTGTAATTAATTAGTTCATTTATGAACTTTTGTTGCTAAATATTATTTTGAACTCACGTTCAATATTTCCTTTTAAAAGAATTCATAACTATAATAAAAGTTGTCTGTTAATAAACCGGAATGGGGAGGGAATTCCCTTCATATGTTACGTATTGTTACATAAGATGAAGTTGGATGGGGGAATGGTTAATTCAGCTCTAGCAGAATTGGAAAATTTAGGGACAACTCCTTATAAAGATTTCGTTCGAAATAGTAAAAATGATAAATTGCTTACTTTTATCATTTAATGTGCACTAATCCAAACTAGGGCCTTATTTAAGGGGGGAGGGGGAAGTTGCAAGGTGGTAATGCTCCCTTTGAGAATACTATTAAAGGTAATAGAGGAAAAAATTGATAAACCTTTGACTATTGGATGCACATTTCAAGAATTATGTTTTGAAGACTTGTAAAAGAGGGGAGCAGTCATACTGCAATGGGAATTTAGCGTCTAATAATAATG
The DNA here is from genome assembly GCA_038380435.1 of Ryuthela nishihirai. NCBI lineage: Eukaryota > Metazoa > Arthropoda > Arachnida > Araneae > Heptathelidae > Ryuthela > Ryuthela nishihirai. The sequence goes on from JAWZYU010000039.1 coordinate 3,624,118, forward strand.
GAAATAAGATTTGATAATTTTATTTTATCAGTTCTCAAATTCCCTCTTTTACTTTTCTCCGCTCGGTTGATTGATTCTTGCCTCCCTCCCTTCCTCCCTCCCTCCAACACCATCCCTTTCTTTTATCCTAGATCCGGGCCCATTGCAAACTAATGTTATTAAATGGGTGAATGTTATACTAAAGCTCAATTTTTATAATATCTTTATTTCAAAAGCAGTTACCAATTTTCATTTGTCGTCTATCTGCCTCTTCTTTTCTAGATCTTTTTTCTTTGTAAGGATAAATGAGATTCTTCTTTGGGATTCAAAAACAATTAGCCTAACTTGGCTTCAGCTTAAATAGGCTGAGTTTTCAAATTACCTTAACAAATGAAAAACAGTAAAGAAAAATTCATGATTCTTATTTTTATATTTTTCAGATATTTATGTTTCATATAGCTACCTGCAGGGAGTTTAAATATATTATTAAAAGTGCAGCCCTGGCTTTCCATTCGTTTTCAGGTGAGAGAATAACACTTTGAAAGGTACTCACTGCCTCCACTACGAGGAGGCAGGGTCGGACTGTAGGTGCTAAGCTCAGCCGGTTCTCTGCATCGACAGAGAGGAATAGTGCACAACTCTCCTTCCAGTTAGCCTATCTACAATTCACAGTTTTTATCCGAACTGTTTCCCGAAACATGTTTACAATTTGTAAATAATATCTTTAATTTAATGAATATATAAAGGAGAAAGTTCGTTTGTGTGTTTCTTCCTTTCTGTTTGTTTCTTTGTGTTGTTCTTTCCATCACCTTATGCACTTGGCCCCAAGAAGAGCTAGAGGCATCAAACTTTGTATGAACGTTCCCTTCACCCAAGGTTGGGTTGTTGGGTTGTTTTACTTCTGAGCGGCACTTTTTTGCACACCATGGGCTAAATGGCCAGGTCACATGGACCCCGAAGGCTCAGAGAAGGTTGGGGGAGCGGACCCACTGGAACAGCTGTTGGGAGACAGATGCTAGCCTCCCGTAAAGGCCATCCAGCGTGTTCTTTAACGTGCACAGACTATGGCTCTCCCGCACAAGGGGACACGGCTTAACGTCCCATCCGACGGACGGCGGCCTTTCCAAGCCCATCGGTGTCCCCTACTGACCGTGGGCAGGGCGGGGAATTTTGCGGAGATAAATCTCAACGCTGACCCAGCTGGGACTCGAATCTGGGAACTACAGATTACGAGCCTGGTGCGCTACCGACTGAGCCACCCCCGCCCCTTACCGAAGGAAAGGGATAATACTTTTGAATATAGTTAGCTCTAGATTTCCATGTATTAAAATTGCGCATTTTTGGAAAAACGCCGTCAATGTACTAATATCCTTTTCTTTCATTTACGTAGTTTTTGGGAATAACTCATTTTGAATTCAGAAAATTGAAAAGTAAATAAATCAAAGTATCTGAAATATCGCTGCTTTCTTACCTTAAGATAGAGAGAAAAATAAATCCTGAATCTCAATCGTCTCCCTCACCCAGATGGCCCCTTACTATGCATATTCCTTCAATCCAACAACTTGCATGAGCAAACCATCGGAGATATCGCTCAGAGTTAGAAAACAATTCATCAAAAAATTATTATAATCGAGATGATGTGTGTTTTAGATACGCTCTATTAGTTCGTTTTTAACATTACTGTAATGTACCTTAAGGGTTTCGCTATTGTAACAAATAAATACTTTATACTGAAACAGTGGAGGAAACAGATATATGAATTTCGAGTCAGTGCTTCCTCCCTAACCCTAAAGTTTCTTACGTGAAAACCATGCTTGATTTACCCCAATATTTATAAGAGCGAAATCGATAGTCATGTGTAAAATTTGTTTGAATTAAGTGTAAGTATGGATGTTCCTGTTGTTTTCTGCTGAGGTCCAGCCACCTCTCAGATCTTCTACTGTGGCATATAAACTGACAGGCTCCTGTCAGATCTCTGTGGCAAGCAGCTGCTTGAGGGGGTATTTATATATATGGCCGTCCCATGGCCGAGTGGTTAGAGCGCTTGGCTACTGATCTATGGGACCTGGGTTCAAGCCCTGGGTAAGGCATGGATGTTCGTGTTGTTTTCTGCTGAGGTCCTGCCATCCTCTCAGATCTTCTACTGTGGCATATAAACTGACACGCTACTGTCAGACCTCTGTGGCAAGCAACTGCTTGAGGGGGTATTTATATTAAAATTTTTGGCTTTAAAATATGCATATTATTCTATAGAGCAAATCTGGACTCATATGCAAACAACAAACATCTGCAGTGGCATGAAAAGTGGAACATACTTTAAAATCAGTAGGGAGGGTTTAAATAATATCATTTCCTGTTTTCAAATAGCGAAGGAAAGTATGGAAAGAATATCAGGCTACTGGAGAATCATGCATTTATCTCTGTTGATTGTGTTGCAAAATTAAAAATCGTCTTAAGTTTAATGAATTTTGTTGTCATTAACGAAGTTCTAAATGAACGAACATTTTTTGCATCTATTTTTTTTTAAATCAGAAAAATCGTTCGCATGAGTAAGCTTTTTATAATTCGTAGCATTTCGGAAGCCTGCCAATGGAAACCGCTGTCAATGTGGACCAGATGATTCCTGTAATCATACATCGTCGATTAGCCGTTTCTGAAACAAGAGGCTGCCCGTGTTTCAAAGATGTTATTCGAATGATAACTTTTCTATGTGTAATTTAGCCACTAATCTGTGGTAATGTGTATATTATTTCTGTTCCCGGTTAGACTTTCGTCATCTAGTGCATAAATCGGAAAATGCAAATCCAAAAGAGCCTACCTGGCTTAGTGCTTAGCGTACCGGATACTATTCCAGCGGTCATGTTCTTGTGTAAGTGTTTATATGTTCTGATCTTTCTGTTGTGTGTGAAGATGCTTACATGTTATCTCCGTCCTTTTTTAATTAAAAAAAATCTTTTGGTATGAAGTAGCTGAAAGAGTAAAAAGAAAGAGCTGAAACTGGAGAGTAACAATTGATTGAACAAACAGAAATTTCCTCTTTTTCTCTATTTAATGTTTTTCAAACTTGATTTTCATGGCGTTAAAAATTTCCCTTAACTTACCAATATTGGAAAAATATTGTTTAACTGAAAACATTGCTAAACAGTAAAACCACCAGTAGAATTATGGGCAAAATTAATACAAGTTCTGAAGTTTCCGTTTAATCAGCAATCCCATAATCCCCTAATACGGAATCTATCGTGTGTGGATGAGCCTTTTCGGACGCATCCCAAAATATTAAGTGTAGTGATATATACAGAGAGGTCAAAAGTCATGGAATACGTGACAAATAACGGGTTGGTCCTCCTCGAGCCCTCAGCAGTGCAGCCACACGTCGAGGCATGCAGTCAACGAGTTGCCGGTACCGTTCTCCAGGGATGGCAGCCCACACATCCTGCCACCATAATTGTGTTGCACTGGATGGGGCTGGATTCCACAGATCGTAAACTTGTTTCCATTGTGTCCCACAGATGCTACAAGTGTTTAATATCGGGGGACCGTGGGGATCATTTCATGGTGGTAAAGTCCGTGGAGTATACCTCGTTTCACGTCCTAGCAACCAAAGACTGGTGACACGTTGCATTATCTTGTTGGAATATCCCTTCACCATCAGGGGTGTAGGTGATGTGCGAGAATGTCCACGTATTTCATACCTGTCAGCGATTGCTCCAAACGGACGAGAGAGCACAATGTAGAGAGAGAGCACAATGTAGACCACGTGAACACTCCCCTCACCATCACAGAACCGCCTGCCGCCTGAACAGTACCTTGCAGACAGGAAGGGTCCATGGCTTCACGGAGCCTACGCCACACTCTAATGCGCTCGTCAGCGCGAAACAACTGGAACCTCGATTCATCGGACCATACTATCCGATGAAACTGTTCTACTGTCCAATTTCGATGTCCTCCGGCCCATTCCAGGCATTGAGCTTTGTGACGACATGTAAGCAATGATACACTAAGGGTCTTCGGCAACCAAATACAATAGAGGGCAGGTGGCGACGTACAGTCCTTTCAGACTGTGTTTGTGTTTGGCCCGCATTCAAATTTCCAGTGATTTAATGCACTGTAGCCCGTCTGTTGGTCGTTACCATTCGTGAGAGCCGATGCGAGTTCCGTTCGTCAACTGCACGTGGCCGTCCCGTTCGCTGGTTAACGTGTGTGGAAATGCCGTCAATAGAATACTGATCATAAACTGTTGAGAGCGTAGACTTGTGGAAACCGAATTCCTGCACGATATCCGATATTGCATGACCCATCCTTCTGTCACCGACAATCAAACCACGTTCAAAGTCAGACATCTTATGACCGCCATAATGAATTAACAACTACTCCGAACGAATGTAAGGTTTGTAGGCTACTGCAGCGCCATTCTGCGGTTGACGTCCAATTCATCGGTTACGAGTACAGCACGCTAATTCTACTTTAACTGCTATTCCCATGACTTTTATCCTCTCAGTGTATATATATAGTGAAAGTTTAAACATAACGAGTTTGGTCTGAGAGGTCAAATAAAGCGGACACAAAAAAATTTTTGAGTGTGCAGTGTGATTGAATTATTAAGTTTGGTGATTTTCACGTTCCAAAGAAATTTTACTAACATAGGACACTATTAACATATGAAAGTATGGTTAAGCAGAGAACAAAAAAGAAGAAATCCAATCTAACTGAACAAAAATCTGATCAACTAACAGAGATTAAACATCTCGAAAATAAACAAAAATGTTAAAGGCAACGAACTATAAAAAAGAAGGAAAAAATTACAAACCTAACTAAATCAAACTGTTGTAATAGTATTCAAGACTTATTAGAAGAGAGTGCAATTTTCGACAAATGTCAAAAAAAAAAATGTTCACTGAGAAATCTCTAAATAATTCAAAAAATAATTTAATGTCTGGCTCCTCGAACATAAAATCGGACTCAAGTGACAATGATTCAATTATCTCTGAACTCATTCATAACTGTGGAAAAGGATAAAATACATTTATTAAATTCACAAAATGTGGATAAATTACTAGAAGAAGAACAAGAATTATCCATAATATTTTACGATGAATAGGGCAGGCTGAAAGATCTAGATTTTGAAGATGTCACGAAATATTTTCATTAAAATGATTAAAAATCAAATTATAAGTCTCTACACAAGAAACGGTAACATTTCATTATATCCTACAAATCCCAAAGATCTAAATTTATTAAAGAAAAGTGACAAGATATTAAATATTGATGTCTCCTTTCGTATACCTGAAGAGGAAACTGTTATGGGAAAGATTGAGGGAGTTGCTGAAAAATTAAAAGAAAACTTTATCCTCGAGGAACTGAAAAAACACGATATTTATAAAATACAAAAGATGATCCATTATCAACCCAATGCTGATCACACTAAGTCTATACAAATCCCAACTGAGAAGACAATTGTGTACTCGACCAAAAACTTTATTCCACTTGAAGTCTACATAGGATTTGTCAGATTCAATGTCATCCGATATTACTACCCCCACCTTAGTGTGCCCGATGTAATCGTTTTGGACATAACACTGTGAGGTGTACAGGTAAGACAAGGTGTAAAAAAATGTTTAGGTGATCACTACTTTAAATTATGTCAAACTACTTATTTATGCTGCCCTAACTGTAAAGGTGCATACCCCTCAACGTGTTATGCCTGCACAGCTAAACGCCTGGGATGCAAAGCCAATCTTATATGTAAAATGTAATGCTTCTTGGAATACTGCTATAAAATTAGCTGAAAATATAAACTATGATGTCTCTAAAGACCTCTATCCAACCTTAAAAAATACTCCTACAACCAAAAATCGTGGAAATTTGCCTAATTCATCTTATCGTAACTACGAAAATAGACCACCAAATTTTCACATCTTAGACCAGAGACTTTAATAAGGAATTCCCTACATTGACTCGCCCTTCTGCTTCCAAGCCGGATTTACGCCGAGTCTGTCAATCTTCACCTGAAAATAAAGCAACCAACATGACCAGTTCCAACTTGAATACCTATGCTTCCGTTACATCAAAGCAGGAACTCTTACGTCCTTGAAAAGCCGTCACTAATATCTCTTCACCTATCACCATTGAAAAAAAAAAAGAATTGAGCGAGACCAAAGTAACATCATACACTCGGTTTACAGCTTCTGCGATTTGTAGTAAATACCGAAAACGATTTCCTACTTATTAGTGATATTCTACGAGTCGACTAAAAAAAAGATTCTTTTTTAAAAAATTTTAATTGGATTGTTGCTGCCTTCCTTCTAAGAAGGAGAAATTGCTCGTAATGAAAAAAAAATTCCACTTTAATGTTATTGCCCTTCAAAAATTAAAACTGACAAATTAATTTAAATACCTTTGTTTTTCCTACTTCAATATAAATTAAAATCGAGGTACCGCCATCTATGTACAGAAACAATTACCACCGAAATATCCAACTATTTTGCAAGTCCACGACATAAATTGACTCTGTTGCTATTGATTTAATTATAAATAATATTATTGATACCTTATTTAATATTTATGTTCATAATGAAAATATTCAACCTAATGTTTATAAAAAAAATATTTCCCAATCTCTACAACCAGCAATCTTGCTTGGAGAATTTAATGCACCTAACAATAGCTGGTTTTCCTTTAAAAATAACTCTGTTGAGTTTCATTATCGAACTTTATAAACCAACATCATTTTCATATTTTAAATAAAAAAAACTTTAACACATGTAAATAAATTTAAATCCTTCTCAGTAATTGAACTTTCTATTATAGATACTTTTCTTGCTCAAACCCTGGAATGGGATAGATTTGACGACTTTAGGGGAAGTGACCCATAATTATTACTCATCTCAAATGTAAACCAATAAAACTATTACTAAATTTGAAAAACTGGCAGATATTCAAAACAATATTGGAAATAATATTCCACTGAAATATAATTTAGATTATCAATTTTTAGATGAAATTAGTAACCTTGAAAAAATGTTTTACAACTGTTTTTCACAAAGTAGCAAGAATTGAAAAAAATTGTGGTATATGAATACAATAATAGCTATTGAACATAAGACTTACAGATCAAAAACATTTCTCAGACTTTATTCATTTTAAACAAATCAAAGTTTTAGTAAGAGAAAAGTTAAAAGTCTATAAAAAGAAAACTGGAGAACTTTTGCCGAAAATTTAAATTTAAATGATAAAGGTAGAAATATTTGGAAAATTTAAAACGCAATAAATAAAAAAAAATCTAAATCAGCAACAAAACCCATCGAATAAAAATGCAATAGAAAAATCAAATAACTTTAAAACTAACTGCTAACTTATTCAAATAAAATTTCAACTACTGTATCAACCTAAAACTATTAGCAATGGAAATAAAATTCAAAAATTTATTAAAAAAACTTTAAAATTGTTCAAAGCATTCCAGCTCTGGACCTTCCTTTCACTATTTCTGAATTAAATATAGCAATTTCAAAATTAAATCCAAAAAGTGCAAAAGGTCCAGATAATAGTTGTAATAAATTTATATCCTCACTTCCACAAATCTGGAGAATTAAACTACTAAATATTTTTAATAATTTTTGGATAACAGAAAACCCATTTTCATGGTTAAAATCTTACATTACTTTAATTCTTAAACCTATTAAAAATTCCTTAAACGAAAAAAATCACCGACTTTACTTTCTAATTTCTACAAATTATTTTAGAGACTAGTTCTCAATAGGTTTACATGGTTTCTTGAATTCAAAAACATTTTTTATCAGAACCACATGGGTCAGCGTTGAAATTTATCTACGCAAAAACGCTCTTTTAGTAGGCGACACCGATGGGTTCGAAAAGGCCGCCGTCCGTCCAATGAAGTGTAAAGACATGGCGCCGTGTGCGAGAGAGTCATACGTTATGCACGTTATACCACACGATATATATCCGATAGAGTCCGAAATGTACTTGACGGGAGATTACGATCTGTCTTCTAACAGCTGTCCCGTGGGTCAACACTCCAACGTTTTTTGAGCCTTGGGGAGTCCTGTGCCCTGGCCATTTAGCTCATTGTGTGAAAAATGTGATTCTTAGAGGTAAAACAACAGTGGCATGGATCAGGTCAGTTTTAAATTCTATTCAGAATACTCAGCATTTAAAAAAATGCGAAACAGTACTCACAAAATAAATTATTGTATTACCGTAATTATCTGTTCTTGTCGGATATCTCCAGTAATATATATTCAACGCTTCTTTCCTTACACTTATCGAAGGAAAGTGATAATACTTTTGAATATAATTAGCTCTAGATTTCCATGGATTAGAATTGCGCATTTTTGGAATAACATGTCAATGTATTTATAACCTTTTTTTATTTACGTAGTTTTTTGGGAATAACTCAGTTTGAAGTCAGAAGATTGAAAAGAAAATGAAAGTATCTGAAACACCGCTGCTTTCTTACCTTAAGATAGAGAGAAAAATAAATCCTGAATCTCAACCGTCTCCCTCTCCCAGATAGCCCCTTACTATGCATATTCCTTCAATCCAACAACTTGCATGAGCAAACCATCGGAGATATCGCTCAGAATTAGAAAACAATTCATCAAAAAATTATTATAATCGAGATGATGTGTCTTTTAGATACGCTCTATTAGTTCGTTTTTAATATTACTGTAATGTACCTTAGGTGTTTCTCTATTGTAACAAATAAATATTTTATATTGAAACTGTGGAGGAAACAGATGTATTAATTTCGAGTCAGTGCTTCCTCCCTAACCCTAAAATTTCCATTATTTCTTACGTGAAAACCATGCTTCATTTACGCCAATATTTATAAGGGCGAAATCGATAGTCATGTGTAAAATTAGTTTGAATTACGTGTAAGTAATTTTTGGCTTTACAATATGTAATCGTTCGTATGAGTAAGCTTTTTATAATCCGTAGCATTTCGGAAGCCTGCCAAAGGAAACTGCTGTCAGATGACAGAGCAGGAGTGTGGACGAGATGATTCCTGTAATGATACATCGTCGATTAACCGTTTCTGAGGCAAGAGGCTGCCTGTGTTTCAAAGATGTTATGCGAATGATAGCTTTTTATGTTTAATTTAGCCATTACATATCTGTGGTAATGTGTGTATTCTTTCTGTTCCCGGTTAGACTTTCGTTATCTAGTGCATAAGTCGGAAAATGCAAATCCAAGAGTCTACCTGGCCTAGTGTTTAGCGTACCGGATATTATTCCAGCGGTCATGTTCTTGTGTAAGTGTTTATTTGTTCTGATCTTTCTGTCGTGTGTGAAGAAGCTTACAAAGTGGTCTCCGTTCTTTTTTAATTAAAAAAAAATTTTTTTATGAAGTAGCTGAAAGAGTAAAAAAAAAGAGCTGAACCTGGAATGTGACAATTGATTGAACATACAGAAATTTCCTCTTTTTCTCTATTTAATGCTTTTCAAACTTGATATGCATGGCGTTAAAAATTTCCATGAACTTACCAATATTGGAGAATTATTGTATAACTGAAAACATTGCTAAAAAGTAGAACTACCAGTAGAATTATGGGCAAAATTAATACAAGTACTGAAGTTTCCGTTTAATCAAAACCCTTGCATTATGTCAATAGAAATATATAGTGTTTGGATGAACCTTTTCGGACGCATCCCAAATTATTACATGTAGTGATATACAGAGAGGCCAAAGAGTCATGGGATACGTGACAAATAACGGGTTGGTCCTCCTCGAGCCCTCAGCAGTGTAGCCACACGTCGAGGCATGCAGTCAACGAGTTGCCGGTACCGTTCTGCAGGGGTGGTAAAGTCCGTGGAGTGTTCCTCGATTTACCTCCTAGCAACCAAAGACTGGTGACACGTTGCATTATCTTGTTGGAACACCTCTTCACCATCAGGTTGCTCGAGAGTCAGGAAATAGTACAGGTGATGTGCGAGAATATCCACGTATTTCATGCCTGCCGTGATTGCTCCAAACGGACGGGAGAACCCAATGTAGACCACGTGAACACGCCCCACACCATCACAGAGCCGGCTCCAGCCTGAACAGCCCTTGCAGACAGGAAGGGCCCATGGCTTCACAGCGCCTACGCCACATTAACGCGCCCGTCAGCGCAAAACAACTGGTACCTCGATTCATCGGACCATGCTTTCCGACGCTGTTCGTTGTGTGTCGGAAAGCATCGGACCATGCTTTCCGACACTGTTCTACTGTCGAATTTCGATGTCCTCCGGCCCATTTCAGTCATTGAGCTCTGTGACGACATGTAAGCAATGATACACTAAGGGTCTTCGGCAAACAAATCCAATGGAGTGCAGGTGGCGACGTACAGTCCTTTCAGAAACGTTTTGTGTTTGGCCCCCATTCAAATTGGGAGTGATTTCATGCAGTGTAGCCCGTCCGTTGCTCGTTACCATTCGTGACAGCCGACGCAAGTTCCGTTCATCAATTCCATGTGGCTCGCCATGTGTGGAAATGCCATCAATAGAATACTGACGATAAACAGAATGACAAGTCAATAGCTCAGTGGTTGTCTAATACTCTTCTAATACAGCCTTATCTATTCCTTGTGGTTGTGGAAATGATGTGATTGCTGTAGATAACAGTTCAGTGAAACGAAGTCCTATATTTGCCAATGCTACTAAGACATGATCATTAACGGTTTGTTGGAAGTTAATGAGAAAATTAACCAAAGATCTCTTCGAAAATTCTGGGGTCGCATGTGAAGATTTTGTAACCGATGCCTAGGTAGGTTCTGCAGAAAGTAGTTTAGCATGTGTCTCTTGATAAGAAACGTGATGTATACTATTACATCTTAACATATCATTGTAGGCGATCCTTCATTTAATAAGCTACAGTTATTATTGAGTAAGTATTCACTAATCTTTTCACCTGATGTTGAAAAGGAGCGCCATTGAGGGTAATGGAGTAATTGAAATCACCAACGATAAAGTCAGCATTGTGAGGAGATGATACAATGTGGTCAAGAGCTTTGACAGCATCTTGTCCATTACGATTGTAGCAATTTGCTATTAGGATTTCTTTATCTGGTAGTGAAATAGAAATTATTTTAATATCACTAGATCCTGTGACCGCATTCGATGTAATAGGTAGAAGTTTGCATGATATATTTCTCCGTAATGCAGAAAGAATTTTTCCACCTTTCCCTCCTGAACGGTCATTTTAAAATAGCACATAGTTTTATTGGTAGAAATAAAAATTTGATTTTAACCTAGTCTCTTGCAAACAAATTACAGTTGGGGAATAGGTAGCTCGTAGCACACGTAACAGTTTATCATTGGCACAAATGCTGCGAAGATTCCCCATTAAAAATTCGAAAAAAAAAAAAAACATGTAAAGAAAGAATAATAGCCCCAGTTAGCCACAAACAAGGATATATAAATCCAAGTTGCCTCTGCTCCAGTGGTGGGAAGTCTTAGTCGGTCTTACCAGGCCCCTCGCTGGGGCCCCGTCCAACATAGGTGTCCCCAACACCGGTCAGCTGGGCTCTCAACTTCACCGAGACTCAACCGTTCAGACCGGGAGTATCTGGTCGTTCGGGTCCCCGTCCGACCAGATACTCCCAATACCAGTCAGCGGAACCCTCAAATTCACACAGGCCTTCAACCCCCCCCCCCCCACACACACACACACACCACCACCACCACCACGACAAGGTGGTTCCCTCTCGGGGGGAGGGTGGAATGAGGCAGCAGGAAGGAGTAGCACTTGTGCAGACACAGATGTTGGTATGATCGGCCCCACATCGATTGCAGCGTTGTTTGCTGCTGCAGTTTTTTGCAGTGTGGCCAAAGCGTTGGCATTGAGTAAAATTTCGAGGTTTGTGAACAAAAATAGTCGTTTTCAGTAGTTGCTACTTACACGAATGTCTTTTGGACAATGAAGTCCTAGAATAGTCACAAGAACAGTGGATGTAGGAATTGTAGCAGAGCCTTCACGACGCGATTACCGACGGAACTCCAAAATAATGAGTTTGTCTGATTGGAGTTCATTGCCTAATTCTTCCATTGTCACATCAATGTCTATATCATGTAGGAAAAAAGGAGTAGATAAAGTATCAATAAGTAAAGTAGCTGTTACTTCGGTTGAGATTAAATTTGCAATGCGAAGAATGTCACACCAGAAGAATCTGTAGCAGTTCGTGTAATAAAATTATTATTTTTTGCGAGGCGAAGAGAAGTAATGTCTTCTGGAACTTTGAGGCTTTTAGATACAGCACTATTTAAAGTTTGAGGCTTAATGGCTGGAATGGGATGACTTTCCACTTTCAGCAACACAGTGGAATTTCTAATTCCAAAGTCTGTAAAACGATGGACAATTTCTTCATCCTGGAAAAAAAATTGACCCTCTTGCAAATGATGCATTTAAAGAAAGAGGTATTGCCTCACTAATTTTTTGTCTCTGCATTTAAAGAAGGAGGTATTGCCTCACTAGTTTTTTGCCTCTTTGAATCACTTGGTGGTTTCGCCATTACTTAGAGAGCCACGTTTTATTTCACTTTAATGAATAAAATGTTTATATGCATTTTCACAAATGAAGTGTAAAGCTTGCACTTAAAATTAATTTATACACTAATGATAGATAAATTTTAATACCGAATATCACTTAGGTCTATGGTACTGAAAAAACAGTTCACTTCTAGTTCACTACTCTTAAAGTATATATATATATTTCAAAATAAAATACAGAGACTAAAAGAAATAAAGCACAAAAGAACCTACGAATTCAAAGGCATTGAAACAGGTGCATTCCACGAAGAGCTTCGCGGAGTACCACTAGCAGCCGACCACACAGCTATATGCTATTTTGCATATTCCCTCCTCGATTTCTCCTCTCAATATTAAGAGTATGAATTATTCAGTATTATGAATATTATGAATTGAATTATGTAACTAATATATCTTTCCAGACTTAATAGTTTTATAAATTTCAGTTTTTAATATGATAATAGTTTAGAAAAATTAATGGTAGTATGAAAAAAAGTCATATTAAGTTATGAAAACACTATGTACCTTCTAATGAAAACATTATACGCTGTATAATTTTAATTTAAATTAAGCCGTTCCGTGGCCGAGTGGTTAGCACGCTTGGCTACTGATCTAAGGGACCTGGGTTCGAGCCCCGGAATTAGGCATGGATGTGTGTGTCGTTTTTCTGCTGAGGTCCTGCCATCCTCTCAGATCTCCTACTGTGGCATATAAACTGATAGGCTCCTGTCAGACCTCTGTGGAAAGCAGCTGCTTGAGGGGGTATTTATTTTTTTATTTAAAAGGAGTTAGCAGTTTATAGAATAAAATATTTCTATAAATCACTCTAATATTATCAAATAAATATGAGAGCGACTAACAATAGTTTTTTTTTTAGAGCTAGAAATTCCACGATCGGTTTCGAGAAAAATTCCGACAGGCGATGTCACTTAAGACAGTGGAACTTTACTTCTCCTTATACATTTTTTGAATTTAGTTCGGCGTTCGAATCATTCTGAATCGAATCATCATTCAGAATTCATCTGGGACCACGGATTTATTTCTGCCTGAATATTCAGCCAAGTGACTATGTGAAATCGACACCTTTGTTCTAACCACGGTTTCGGAAGATTATTTCAACGTATTTATTTTTTTTTTAATATTTTGTCTCCACAATGAAAGAAACTAACTAGAAATAAATAAATTGATAATAAATATTTATATTATTGAACACGACTTTAATTACTTTTTACAAACTTGTTGAAAAAATAACTGTTCGAAATTGTATAATGTAAAATTAGTGTCAAATGAAAAATTCCTTTAATTAAACTACAACTATTGTTATTCAAAAAAATTAGTTTCACCGTTATGTTTCTTAAGCATGTGTTTAAATCCATGCAGAGTAAACACATTGGGTTAAATATAAACGAAAAAAATTGTCAGATTGAAAATCAGTGTTCTCCAAAAGTTCAAATCATATGGAAGAACAAGCTAAGGGCGTCCCACTATGCATTAACCAGCAGACGATGAATGTATAGTATTTATTAAACAATTTGTCAAGTAATTGTGATTATCGGTTCACTTTATACTGATAGAGGGCATATTGGTATTTATATAATCTCATTATATTTGTAATTAAATTTGTTCATTTATAATTTGATTTTTTATTTTGAATTCACTCTTCGTAAACCACAAAAAATTTCAACTTTTTTATATTGTTCTATTATTATATATTGTTGCACCTTTTCCTTTCATTATAATGTGATATAACATATTAGCTGTAAAATGAAGTTATCAAATTAACAATCAGTTTTTTTACAATGTCTAATGAAAGTTATACAAATCGACCCCTTGCAAAACCTACTGGCATCTGACAAATATATCAATACATTATCAGATTTATTTCACTTATTTCCTTCTATATATTTCATTCCCCTGACTTATAATTCCTTCTCTTTTAGTTTAAAAGAAATTCAGGAAAATGGAACATTTTTTTATCTCGACCTTTCCAAAGATAACTGAAAGGGAAAATTCAAAATATTTTTGTTGTGTTCATTTCAGCGCAAACGTTTCCAAAACGATTAACTATATAAAACCTTGTATGAAGGAATGAACATTCTTCACTGAGAGGATCAACTTGGAAATCGAGGGGAAAAGTGACTTTATTTGAAGTTGTTTTTTTAATGCTGAAAATTTTTAATTGCTATTCTAGTCATTATCCTAAAAGGAAATTTTTATTTATTTTTAAAGTGATCAAAAACAAATGTCTGTCCATCGTTCTTCGGTCTGGGGTATTTACAAAATAAATAAGTAAATAAATAAATAAATCACCTCTGTAATGTAGAGTTCGCTAATTATTCTATATAGTTTTTTTTTCATTTATATTAATATTTAACATATTTAATTATTTTTTATTAATATTTATTTTATAATTTATTTTTTTAACATCGGGTTTTATTTATTTCTTGCTAATACTGTTATACATTTGTTTTCCCTAAACAATATCCTACCATATTTTTTAAATGCTACTTGTTATTATCATTATGTTATTATTTTAAAACACATAGACAGAGAACAATCCTAGAAACCAACCCTAGCTTTTAGAGGTCTTTTCATACAAAGACATGCCCTACTAAGACTGAAGCCACGACTGACCATTGCCTCGGTTGGGCTAACACAACACACATAATTTGCGTTGCTAGAAGAGTCGCTATCTCCCTAACCACTAAGCCAATTAAGGAGTATAATATGATAGTAATAATGATGTATAAACGATTAATAATCATTTTTATTTATTATTTACTTCCTTCGATATCGTTGAAATGAAAAGTTCTAGAACGTTTCTGGACCTGCCAAAAGTGGAATATTTTGTTTAAATATCTATGAGCATGGCTTTGTCCGAATGAAATTTTAACCATCCGTTGCTTCGTCATTCAGTCAGGTAATAACGATTTTAATAATAACGGCTTCATGGCAAGCTTTACAGGATTGTCATACTTAAAATACCCTGCTATGCCTTATGGCAAGGCCAGGTCTTTTCAAGCCTGCTATGTGTCTTATGGCAAGGCCATAAGACACATAGCAGTATTGTAAAGCATGCTGTCTGTCGGATGGAGGTGTAGTCGTGGAACTAGGAGTAGTAATGGAGCTGTCCTAAACCAGAGCTATGTAATAGGTTACCAGCGCTACTACAGGGCTTGGACAATATACTTAAAAACAAAAACGATGTATCAAGTTGGTCAAAAGAAACAGGAACGTAATTCAGCATTATTATATTATTCCTTACGTGAATAAACTGCGTTATTTTTATATTATATATCTGTTGCAATTTTCATGACTAGATACTCAGCAACAAATTAGTTATATCTGCAGTTATAGCTAGGCTTGTAATCTACAGTTCCCAGGTTCGAGTCCCGCCTGCGCCAGAGTTAAGATTTATATCCCCAAAACATCCCCTCCCTGCCCTCAGAGAGGGACGCCGATGGGCTTGAAAAGGCTGCCATTCATCGAATGGGAGGTAAGCGGCGTGGTCCCGTGTGTGGGAGGGCCACACTCTCTTCACGATAAAGAACATGATGGATGGGTTTCAGGGGAGGCTACCATCTACCTCCCACAGCTGCCAGTGTGCCCTCTCCCCCAGCCCTCTCCGAGCCTTTGAAGACAGAAAAATATAGCCTTAGATAACCAGATTAGTAGGCCACACTGATCTGGCAGCCCTCCCCTTCTGCTTTCTTCCACAAGAGTGTATCTGTTTTGAAAGGCACTAAGGGTCTGCACCACGTGAAGGCGGTATCGGACATTAGGTGCTAGAGTCGCCAGTTCTGTGTATCATCACTGGGGACTGGTACACAGCTCTCCTTCCACTTTATATGTAGCAACCATTACAGGCCAAAAATTTCCCAACTGCTCCCAAGTACTGATCTCGCCCAAAGCTGCTTATTATCTCCGCAAAATTCTCCGCCCTGCCCACGGTCAATAGGGGACACCAATAGGCTTAAAAAGGCCGCCCGTCCATCCGTCGGATGGGACGTTAAGCCATGGCCCCGTGTGCGGGAGAGCCTGTGCACGTTAAAGAACAAGCTGGATGGCCTTGACGGGAGGCTACCATCTCTCTCCCAACAGCTGTTCCAGTGGGTTCCCTCCAACAAACTTCTCTGAACCTTCGGGTCCTTGTGACCTGTCCATTTAACCCATGGTGTGCATAAAAGTGCCGCTAAGAGGTAAAACAACCGAACCCAAACCCAAAGCTGCTTAACTTCTGAGGATGGGACAACAACCGGTGTTTTTAAATTGGTATGGCCTTTGTCTTAACAAAATTGATATTTTTATTACCAAAATTTTATTTGCTATATTATTATTTATTTATTATTATTTTCTTCCAAGATTTTATTACAATTTTATCCATTTTTATTACCAATTTTGTTATGTTTTCATATTTAATTAGGGCTACCAGTAAAATTTATTTAATTAGGGCTACCAGTTTAGATAAACAAATTAAAGTTTAATTATTTTCGTTCAATCTCGAACATGTAAATTAAAGGGCAGGATTCAAGAGCATTTCTGCGCTTGCGGAGATGGAAATAAATATCAAAAGCAACTGAAATGAGGAGGGTTTTTGCATCTGTATTCAATGAGGGCATCATTCATAAATTGGACAATGCCTTGTAAGACATAGATGAAATAATATTGATGGATCACACTATAACACACTACAGGAAAAAAAAATTCCAACACCTGGAAGGATTGATGTCATTTTATTGAAGTGCAGTCAGGTGTTAACGTACACTGAGATATGCGATTGATTACATTATCAAAAAAAAAAGAAAAAAAATATATTGGTCAATGATGATGAAATATGACATATGTAGTATAATGTTAAACCCGCTCCGCACAGCAATGCATTCATGAACACGGCGAGGAAAGCTATCGTCCACCTCTATAATATCCTCCTGAGGAATAGTACTCCAAATAGCGAGAAGTCGCTGTTCCATTTCAGCGACAGTGATTAGCGTACCTCTTGGGTGTTGTTGGAGCTGTCGGCTCATCATGTCCCAGAATTGTTACATAGGTGAAAGGTCCGGCGAGCGTGCTGGCCATGGTAGTACCTGAAAGTTTTGCTCGTGCAAATACTGCAGACTAATGTGTCATTGCAAAGACTAAAATGTCATTGAAATGGGAATCCGAGGACTGAGAGAGAGTTGGGAAGAAGGGGACCCACTCAATTGCTCTTTAGGATTGGGTTGGGTTGTTTTACCTCTGAGCGGCAATTTTTTGCACACCATGGGCTAAATGGCCAGGTCACATGGACCCCGAAGGCTCAGAGAAGGTTGGGGGAGGGGACCCACTGGAACAGCTGTTGGGAGACAGATGGTAGCCTCCCGTCAAGGCCATCCAGCGTGTTCTTTAACGTGCACAGGGTATGGTTCTCCCGCACACGGGGCCACGGCTTAACGTCCCATCCGAAGAACGGCGGCCTTTCCAAGCCCATCGGTGTCCCCTACTGACAGTGGGCAGGGCGGGGAATTTTGCGGAGATAAATCTCAACGCTGACCCAGCTGGGACTCGAACCTGAGAACTACAGATTACGAGCCTGGCGCGCTACCGACTAAGCAACCCCCGCCCCCCAGCTCTTTAGGAGACGGGTGATAGCAGCATGTTATGTTCATGTTCTTGTATATATCGTATGTATATATCGTAGTATATATCGTAGTATGTATCGTAGCATGTTCCTTCACGTGCAAGAACATGTATGCAACACGTTGCAGCATGTTCTTGCACGTGCACAAGATATGAGTTGGGTTCTTTGACATCTGAGCAGCACATTTTGGCATCAAATGGACTAATGGCCAGGTCACAAGGATCTTGACGTTGAGAGAAGTTTTTGGGAAGTGGTCCCAGTGGAAGCTGTTAGCCATTGCCCCTGATGCCGAAGTGAAAGGACACTGAACAGACACTGAAGATCGGACACTGAAGAGAATGTTGGTGGCGGTATTACAACAGACCATGATCAGATTCTACTAATGTGTTGGGTTGGGTAGTTTTACCTCTGAGCGCCACTTTTTTGCATACCATGGGCTAAATGGCCATGTCACATGAAACTCGAAGGCTCAAAGAATGTTGGGGAGGGGGCAAACTGGAACAGCTGTTGGGAGACAGATGGTAGCGTCCTGTCAAGGCCATCCAGCCTGTACAGGGTACGGCTCTTCCGCACACGGGGCCACGGCTTAACGTCCCATCCGACGGACGCTAATGTGTTGGACTTCGATCCATCTGTGAAGACAGACAAGAAGTCCTTGTGCTCAGCATGGTGGCTGTGAATGTGTTGCCTGTACACGCAATCAGATTCAAAGGCCTTACCGCTTCTTCACAAGGAAAAAAACGCAGGAAGGGGAAATAACGAGCCACGGTGAAAGTGTCTCTTTTGTCGATTGGTTAAGGCTATCGTGACTGATTTTGATGTCTCTGAGGTAGACTCTGAGATGCAAACCAAAGGGACGAATTTCATTAGGGGGATTATGGTAAAGAGTTAGGATACCTGAATCCCAAGTGGGATGGAAAGGAAGAGATCGCAATTTAAATGTTATTCAACTGATTACTAATACTAATCCAAACTTTATTCCATTTTCTAGAATGATTTTTTAAGAATTAAAATTAAACATTATGATTTCCGAATGAAAACATATAAAAATAGCATCAATAATTGTGTTATTGTTGGTTCAGAGTTATAAATATCGAAGTAGAGAATTCATGAAATATCAAAATCTTGAATGGCTTTAAACTGCCATCATAGTTTTACTAAATAATTAATATGCAACAGTACTATGAGTTAAACTTGTTTCGCCTTTCTTCAATTCAATAAGTTATATATTCTGTTCATCGGAACAATGAATAATTATCTTAAAATATTCATGACTTACCTTCATTTTTTTAGGAAACGTTAAATGATAAACAGTAAAATACAATTTTTCATTCTTATTCTTACTGAATTATTTATTAAAATCGAATTATTGTTTCATGTTGTGCTCCCTCCGCAAATTTGCTTCTTTACAATTAAGGATCAATAATACAGTACTAAAAGTAGTTAAATTCCATAAATTTCTCGGAGTTGTAATAGATTCAGAATTGAAATGGTTAAAATACGTCGAATTCATGGAAGAAACTAAAAGATCCTTTGTAAATATCCTGCGATGTATGGCACCCAGGAAACGAGTAACCTCCATTCAGCAGATGATAACTTTTCGATATTTTAGTAATAGTCGTCTATAAATTAGGTAATTAGGCCAGTTACAAAAATGACCTCAGAAGTATTGTGTCCACGTTTTTAATAAAATAAATGTGTATTTTAGAAGTTTATGTAAAAAATTATTTCACTATTCATCAGTTTTGTATAAGTTTCTTAAGACTGGTATTGTTATTGATAAACATTCAAATGACTCCTTAAATACTGAACGAATATTGTTGAAAATCGAGATATTGATATATTTGATTGAGGTCTTTATCTACTATCATATTTTTCGAAACAAAAGTTTTTTTGTAAAAGTTATGTAGTGTCGACGTTAACTTCCCATTGATATAACCTAAGTATATTATTTATCTAAACTGTCTTTCTAGTTATGGAAAACTGCGAACTAAGTAATATTCAAATTTTATAATTGTTAGTAGAACTGAATGAATAGAACTTAGTTTTCCCAAGTGAAATTATCAAATACACTGCTCGACAATGAAAGTGCCCCACTCAGAAGGACATGTCGTACATACATGCAAATAGAAGGGTGAGTGTGCGAAGTTCAGATATGCAAATGATGATAATCTGAGCCAATGACGTGTGTGGCTTAACAGATAAAAGATGCAAGAAGAAATAGGGATGGTATTGTGTTCATGCAGGTGGAAGTGGTGCGAGCGGTTGAAATTTGGTGGTTCCATTTGAAAATTGTTTAGCGAAGGCCGAAAATGCCTGGTACATGCCATCGGCAGGTTTATCGCGATTTGGATGGTTTTGCGAGGGGAAGAATTATAGGCCTATGTGAAATGAATGGATTACACGTCATGTCGCTGCCAATGTTTATTGGGATGCACGAACTGTTGGACGCTGTTGGCGAAATGAAGGTTATAGTGTGTGTCGCTAAGGGATTGGTGCCGTCCGACAGACATCAGCACCGCTTGATAGGCGCATTGTTCGACATGCCGGTTCGTTACCACAGAACACTATAGGCAATATTCGACGGGCTGTCTCAGTAGCCATGGATGTCCCCTTAACAACTTGAATGATAAACTGAAGGTTGCATGAGGCACACCTGCACTCTAGGCAAAGGTTTGGTCGACTGCCATTGACTGCAAACCATCGCAACTCTCGTCTGACTTGGTGCCGGTAGTCGTTCAAACTGGGGTCACTAAACACACTGTTGAGTTAAGTGATTAATCCCGTTTCTGACCGGGTGCTGACGATCGACGGGTCCATGCATGATGACAATATCGCGAGAGGACGGATCCAGCTTTTGTTCGCGACCAGCACACCGCCCATTAGTGAGTCATAATGGTATGGGGTGCTATTGGATATGACAGCATGTTTCCTCTTGTCCGCATCACGGGAATGATACTTTAGCGCAGTTCTGCAGCCCATTTTGTTACCGTTCCTGGGAGGCATGCAGCAACCCATTTTGCACCATGACAACGCCCGTGTACACACTGCTAGAATCTCCAGACAATGTTTACAACATGTTCTGTATTACCATGGCCAGCACGATCTTCAGATTTATCCCCAATAGGAAATCTGTGGGACAACATTGGATGACGTGTGCAATCCTCTCACCGGCCGGCGCGGAATCTCGATGAATTATGAGAGCATGTCAATGCTGCTTGATGTGCAACTCCTCAGGACCATATCCGTCGACTATATGACTCCATGCCACGCAGGATTGCTGCCTATATTACCGTTCACGGTGGGGCGGGGTGGCTCAGTCGGTAGCGCGCCAGGCTCGTAATCTTTAGTTCCCAGGTTTGAGTCCCAGCTGGTTCAGAGTTGAGATTTATCTCCGCAAAATTCTCCGCCCTGCCCACGGTCAGTAGGGGACACCGATGGACTTGGAAAGGCCGCCGTCCGTCGGATGGGACGTTAAGCCGTGACCCCGTGTTCGGGAGAGCCATACCCTGTGCACGTTAAAGAACACGCCGGATGGCCTTGGCGGGAAGCTACCATCTGTCTCCCAACAGCTGTTCCAGTGGGTCCCCTCTCCCAACCTTCTCTGAGCCTTCGGGTTCCATGTGACCTGGCCATTTAGACCATGGTGTGTAAAAAAGTGCCGCTCAGAGATAAAACAACCCAACCCTACCATTCACGGCTGTGCAACCACTTACTGAGTCAATCATACTGTGATGTATTATCTCATCTTCTAACCGCTGTAAGATGCTGCAAATTAAATCATGGTATGCCAATATGTATTGCTTTGTGTGTGCTACATTTCACCCCTATCCCCTCACTCCTTTCGGGTGGGGCAATTTCAATGTTATGCAGGGTATAATGTGGATTTTTCTGCATAATGCGATTTTTATTCTGTCCAATCATAATGTGGGTCTTTGTACATGTGTGTAATGCGATTCCTTCTATACATGTATAATGCGTTTCTTTCTGCACATGCATAATATGATGCTGTCGGACCTCATTACACGTTATACTGCACGTGTGCAGAATGTGACAGTATGATTCATGAGAGTCAAAGTAAAATCGTAGATTCATGAGAGTCAAAGTAAAGTCACTGACTCATGACAAATCGGAGTGAAGTCATTGATTCATGACAGTCAGAATAAAATCATTGATTCTGGACAGTCAAGAAATCGAGACTCAGCTGTTGGGTGGTGATTGACTTTCCTTATATATAAATATCTCATTTAAAAGAATCCGGATGAAGAAATGTTGGATATATATTTCTGCGGAGTTCAATGACCTGAACGAAAGGTGTAATTAAAGGCTGATTGTCAATATCTTTTCATTTCGTTTGAATGATTTGATAAGAACTTTCAGTCACTGATCTCTGATTCACCTGATAAAGAAACTGTGAATGTTTATTTATCCAAGCCACCGGCAGTACCAAGCTGAAAACACCGGTCCTCGTCCGATCACCGAAGTTAAGCAGCTTTGGGGGACGGTCGGTACCAGGTAAGGTGACTGACACCTGGGAACATCGCATGTGTACGGAGTTGACAAGGACATCCGCCGAGAGGACCTTCAGAGGGTCATCCAAACCCATAATGGGCTAACTGAAAAACACGCGGATCCCCCGCTGTTCTCATTAAAAGGACGAGTTGACAATACCGTCCACTGGGTTAAGGAAGCCAACAGCGCCTCCCACAGAAAGGTAATTCAGGTAGGTAAGATAAACGTGAGCTGGTCGCGTTGTATTATTAAAGAGTATATTCGTGCTCAGATGCTATAAGTGTTATGCCTTTAGGCACATGCTAAAGGATTGTACTCTTAAGACGCAACGGTGTTCACAATGCGCGGGCAAGCACTCGTACAGGGAGTGCGAGAAGCCCAAGCCTAGGTGCATAGTATGCAAGTATGGCAATAAGGATCACGGAGCCAAGTATGACATTGGCCGCAGTGCGATGGACAGTAGCTGTCCGTTGTACTGTAGAGAGTTGAAGTTGTTGCGGAAGCGCACCGACTATGGGCAGTAGGCTTCCAGGTGGTCGTAGGGCGAGTCTGAAATTTCTCCAGATAAATTTGAACAGGGCAAGGGCCACAATGGTCCAATTCAACCAGGAGATAAAAGAAGAAGGAGTCGATGTTGCTCTAGTGCAAGAACCTTATTGCACAGAGAACATCATTAATGGGCTCCCTCTGACCAGCAGGCTATTTTGTATTAAAAGAGCTAAGCCGGAAGTTGGAGTTGTCGTTTTGAACTCCAAAGTGAATGCCATCCTGGCATATCACTCTGACACTATGGTGGTAGCGGAGATTGGCTATGGGAGACTAATATTACATGCCATCTCTATCTATTGTCCTCCGAGTCATAACATCGAGGACTCACTGACTGAGTTGCAAAACGTCCTGGCTCATGTGAATTCTAAGAACTTAGTGATAGATGGTGACTTCAATGCGAACCACCCCTTGTGGGGATCAAATAGACAAGACATCAGAGGGGAAATGATTCTGGATTTTATCAACTCTGCTGATCTTATTTTATCAAATGATTTGGATACACCAGCAACTTTTCATGGCCCTCGGGGTCAGAGCTGGATCGACTTGACCCTGACAACGTCTCGGATGTTTCCTCAGATCCAGAATTGGTGCGTTAGCGACAAGGTCACTAACAGCGACCACAACTATAATGTGTTCTTTGTGGGTGGAACAACACCTCCCCCACACTATATAAAAAGGTTTGCGGTGGGCAGGACCCCTGACTGGTGTAAACTCGCGCGTTGTGTTGCGCTGGATCTGGCGAAGATCGGCCAGCGCGTCTCTAGTATTGGTGATTGTCTAACTCTGAATAAATCCTCAGAGATCTGAAGGAGTGTTTAAGTTCTGGATATGAGACAACCTTTGGGTTCAAGAGGCAACCCAGCACAAGCTGTAGGTCGGTGCCCTGGTGGACACCTGAGCTCAGTATTAAGAGAAAAAGGGTCAGAGCTCTTAGGAAATGGTATCAAAGGTGCCGCAATAGGGACAGAAGTTTCAGAGAAGAAATGTACAGGAAGGAACAGGCGGAGTATAAGCTCGCTATACGCCAAGCACAGTTGGCCTCTTGGCAGCAGTTTTGTAGTGATGTCTCTGCACAGAACCATTTACTCTGCAGTACAAGCTGGCTACGGGGAAGGACATAAAACCCCTCGAAATTGAATATGTTCGCAAAGAAGATGGGTCCAAGACCTCTTCCTTTGGCGAAACATCATGATCATCCTCAAGCAGCCATGTGCTACGGAGGTCCAACCAGACAGCGCAGTTTAATTATCCAAGCATATCTGTCCTGAGCTACATCTGCTGCATCCGGCCACTGCACACGAATTCTAACAAGGACCTAGCGAGACAGCCTCAAGAAACTTGGAGAGAGGCTGCCCACAGGGTTCGTGCAGTGGATCATTCCTCTGGAACTTGGTCGCCGATACTGCCCTGGAGTTGATCCTACCTGAAGGTGTCTGGCTCCAGGCTTATGTTGATGACATGCTGCTTGTTATATCGGCATCCTCCAGAGCTAGACTGGAGATAGCCGGCAATGCAGCATTGTTAATGCTTGAGGGATGGAGTCTGCACAACAAGCTTGGGTGCAGCTTTGAAAAGAGAACATCCATGACTATGGCCAAAGAGGGTGTCCTCAAAAAGAGGTACCTGATTTTTAAATTACATGGCAATAATATCCGCCATATGACGACTATTAAGTATTTGGGGATCACTCTGGATGAAAGGATGAGCTGGATCCCACACTTGCAGGACCTCAAACTTAAATGCACAAATGTTATGTGCAAATTAGGGCGAATGGCTTACGTCTCATGGGGACTCAGAGGTGAAGTCCTCAAATAAATTTATCTCAGGGGCACGGAGCGGATCCTAACTTATGGAGCGGACTTATGGCGCCCGACGGACCAATCCATCATATGTAGAAAGCTGATTGCAGCCCAACGACCTGTTTTACTGCGAATCACCAGGGCCTATAGGATCACATCTACGGATGCCCTCCTGGTGTTAACAGGATCCCTCTGCTATTTTTGACGGTCGGTAAAGAAGCGACCATTTTCGGAGTCCTGCAAACTAAGGAGAAAGCAACATTCCTTGGAGTCCAGTATGACCACAGGATTACGAGACAAATACCGCTAAGTGGCATATCCATCCCACCAAAAGACTGAGTGTGTCATGGTCCTAGGAGATACCATCAGGATTAGGAATTGAGATATACACTGAAGGTTCCAAGAGCGACGATGATGTGGGATTGGCCTACACTGCCTACAATCAAAGAGCCAAAGTGTATCATTATAGTAGGAAGGTTTCAAATAATGGCTCAGCATTCCAAGCAGAGTGCTCGCTATCAGAGAGGCCCTTAGGTGGGCCCTCCATGACGGCGGTCACAATAGCGACATCCGGTTGTATACGGACAGCCAGGCAGCTCTGCAAGCGCTTGAAGATGCAAACAACAGGCATCAAACTGTTAACGAGATCAAGCGCATCCTGGGTAATAAGAACATGCCCAGAGTTTCCTTCTCCTGGATCAAGGCACAGGTAGGTCATGAGGGGAACGCGCGCAGACCAACTGGCCCGCTCAGCAGGTAATAATACTCAACCTGTGATAGCGGTAAAGACCTCAAAAACTACCCTGAAGTCTATCCTATGTCGAACAGAAATTGAGGAGTAGCAGCGGCTCTGGGATACGACTGAGAATGGTCTTCAAACAAAGACATTCTTGAAAAGGGTCAGTCTATCCCTGATGTCATCTGACCACTATTTGACGCAGGTACTGACGGGACACGGGAGTTTCCCAAAATATATGGAGTGCTTTTAGATCGCTACCCACAGTTACTGTGGCTGTGGGGCTCCAGATGCAGATGTCGGGCACTATATCCTCAGGTGCCCGATTACCGAAGGGTTCGCTAATGAACTCAGGAGCTCCCAGGCGATCAATGAGGTAGCAGGCGAGGCGGTCACGGTGTCCATCGAGAGTGCCCGTGTCAGGGCACATCTGAGGGACGAGCTGGCTTGTCTGCCGGCTCCGGGATTCTCTGCTTTGAGACCGGAGCTGCTTTCGCTCTCTTCCTTATTTTCCATTTCCAACCTGGCTGCACTCTGCACCTCCTTTAACACCACCCATCTCCAAGTCCGTACTGGTCTACTCTGAGACAAACTTCATCTTCTACTTCCAGCTTCTCTTGCCAAGCACGTGTAGTGCCGTGAGACGGAATACGTGCTTACCCCATGGGGGGCGGGTCCTTCGGGACCCGCCGCCCACCCCGAAATAAAGAGAGGTGTACAATACATGATGCATGGTTATGTATGGCAGCCAGTCACCTCTGCTCCATGTTTCTGGTGCACTAAAGGCGAGACGTTACATTGATATCTTTAATCCTGTATCAAGACCCTTCTTTACTACAATTCCTGGACTGATTCTGCAATAGGACAATTCCACCCCACACACTGCACTTGCAATAATGGGCAGTCTCATAGGTGTGTAGACAATTGCAGTAATAGGCAGACTCTTATGGTCACCATACTCCCCAGACTAGTCACCCACTGAGCATGTGTGCGCCCTTATGGGTCGCTAGATCTCTCTGGCGGCGAACCTGCTACAGTTACGTGCCCAACTGAGTGCAGTTTGGAACGCCATACTTTAGGATGATAATAACCATCTGACTGATCGAATGCCAAGAGGTCTACAGGCTTGTATAACCGGCCGAGGTGGGTCACTATATACTGATTAAATCTGCCACTATGTACTGATGAAATATGCGACTATGTACTGATAATCTGCAATAAATATATGTACCTTGCGTACACACATTCAATTTTTGATCACTTGCCCTTTTCACGTTAAAGAATATTCTGGATGACCTTCACGGAGGGCTATTATATGTCTACCAACAGCTGTCCAATGAGTCCCCTCCCCTCAACCATCTCTGAGCTTTTGGGGTCCTTGTGACCTGTACATTTAACCCATTGTGAGAAAAAAAAAGTGCACGTCAGAGGTAAAACAACCCAACTCAAATTATAACGATTGATACGAAAGACTAAATTAAAATTTTCATAGATTATGATATTCCTAATTTATTTCTAAGTTAGCGGCATCCTGCACTTCGCGCGTTTCATTTTTAATCTGCATATTTTTATTTTTCAATCCATTGGGAATTATAGTTCCCAGAAGAGTATGCTCTAAGAGTTTATTTCATTTCCCATAGAAATGGCCATTTCAAATGTTTTTTTAATCAATCCTGAAAGTTTATGAACAAACGTTTTATGAAAGAATTAAAAACCTGATGATTAATATATTCAATAAAGCTAAAAAATGAAAAAGAATCTATTACACTGCTGTAGCAGCCATTACTGTGGCTTTTTATGACACGGAAGCATATGGTTGTTTTCTTCCTTATTTTAATGTTCCTAAACTAAACTTTCATCGAGAGTGTTCTTCCCACACTTGCCATTAAACTTCTTCTTGAGCTTTGTAAATTCTCTCAAAAATAACCTGTGTAATGTGTTAGTATTAAATGTTGATAATAAGAGTGATAGTACATAATATAACGACTCGAAAGAAATTTCTGGCAGTACTGTACAAGAAAAAATACGGTACTACGTAATTCTTCTGTTTCAAATAAATCTGTTTATTTGTCATTATATAGAATTAAATGCTACTTCTTTTGAGATATAGCATGCTGTATTCTGTTCATTAGTTATTTCAGAACGGGATTTAAATCCGATGAAATTACTCCTTTTTCTTCTATAATAATTCAAAAAGGACTGTTAAAATTAATATATATTTTTCTCAAACGTTTTTTTTTTCTTGAAATTCAAAATAAAATGCTCATTGTTTTGGTATATGACATACCTATTTTTGTCTATTAGCTATTTCAGTATAAGATTTTAAATTATACTTTAATTCTGCCGGAAGCATTTAAAATTTTTCCCAGCCACCAGAGTAAATTCTGTTTTATGAACCTGGCATGTTAAAGGTTAAATGATGTCGCAACTCTGCCACACATTAGCCGGAATATCTCTCCGTTTTATTAAGAAATGGGGAAGATTTCACGCAATATTGGCTGCTAATAACAAAACTAAACTAATTACCGAATTTTTTCAATTCTAAGACGCCATCGATTGTAAGACGTACCTTAATTTCAGTACCACCAACAGAAAAAAAACTTTGATTCTACGAAAAAAAACGCTAAAATATATCTAACAAATATTTTTATTATAATAGAATTCAATTTACTAATAAGAATAGTACTTATTTACCAATAGGTATGTTATTCATCACTTCCTTCTGAATCAATATCAGAGTCTGATTCTTCTGAGCCGTCGATATCTGCATCTGAATCAATATCAGAGTCTACTTCACATTCAAAGTCTGATTCTTCTGAGCAGTCTTTATCTTCATTATCTCATAATATATGGTCTTCTGAGCCACGGTCAGCATTGGTGATGCAACATTTTTTAAATGAGTGCTGCACTATTCTTTCTGGGATTAGCTTCCAAGCTGTTGATACCCATTCCGCCAATGTTCTTAATTTTTCCGGAAGGTGTCAGCGGAAGGTTGTCAGTCAATAGCCAGGTTCCAAGCTCACTATATAAATCACTCACAGAGCTCCGCTATAATGAAATAACGGTGGCTTCACATCTGGAAAGCGCGGGAAAATACCCACGCCACTTTATTCTCCAATGGAATTGGAGAATGCGATAACGGTCAAACTTGGAGGCGGGGTTGCCGCGTAAAAACAAAGAGTGTGGTGCCGTGTGCAAAGCGCGAGAAAATTCGGAAAACAAAACTGCGATTCTAAGACGTTATCGATTCTAAGACTCACCCCGTTTTTAGAGACGTTTATATGGAAAAAAAAGTGCGTCTTAGAATCGAAGAAATACGGTACATACGAAATATCAACAAGAATCATCCCGCATCAATAACTGAATGATTCTATAGAGGGATACAACAATCAGATGGAAATGGCTATGGATCTCGTGCCTACTAAATAAATAAAAAATAAATACCCCTCAAGCTGCTGCTGCCACAGAAGTCTAACAGTTAAATACGTTCTAACTGTTAGTTTAATACGCCACAGTAGGAGGTCTGTGAGGATGGCGAGACCTCAGCAGAAAGACAACACAAACATCCTTGCCTTATCCAGGGCTCGAACCCAGGTCCTTTTGATCACTAGTCGAGCGTGCTAACCACTCGGCCACGGCCATCAACAAAAAAGATCTAAGTTGGATCCAGTATCCTGAAGATAAATGAAAAAAAAATTGTAATCGTAGAAATCTATTACTTTTTAGTCATGAGAAAGAGAACTTGATAAAAGTGCAGAAAGAAAGGATATGCTTTGACAATGTTACTCCTTGTCATTGTAATATACTTGACTCTGTTAGCTATTCACAGAAAATATTTGGGTTGGGTTATTTTACCTCTGAGAGGCACTTTGTTGCACACCATGGGCTAAATGGTCAGGTCACATGGACCCCGAAGACTCAGAGAAGGTTGGGGGAGGGGACCCACTGGAACAGCTGTTGGGAGACAGATGTTAGCCTCCCGTCAAGGCCATCCAGCGTGTTCTTTAACGTGCACAGGGTATGGCTCTCCGCACACGTGGCCACGGCTTAACGTCCCATCCGACGGACGGCGGCCTTTCCAAGCCCATCGGTGTCCCCTACTGACCGTGGGCAGGGCGGGGAGTTTTGCGGAGAAAAATCTCAACGCTGACCCAGCTGGGAAAATATTTGGACTAAGAATTTGGTTATCTCATCTCTGATAGCAATTTTGTAAACACAACAGCCAAAATAGCAAGATCTCGAGTGGGAAGGGGGTGTTAGTAAGTCCGCAGAGCTAGGCTCGTAATCTGCAGTTCCCAGGTTCGAGTCCCACGTGTACCGATGTAGGAAATCACCGACTTAAGAGTTTGTCCTTGATTTTGTTATTTCGTTTTATATTCTCATAAAAATATATATATTGAATATATTAATTCATTACTTTCGAAATGAGAAATTTGTCAATTTACTCGGGTGATACGAACAAAAAAAATTATTGAAAACCGATGTCGTTTGGTTGGGGGCCGTAACTTAAGTTAAGATGAAGTTTTCAATGTATTTTATCACTTTATGGCACATATTTATAGTTATACTAGATCAAACTGCCACCCCCACCCTCAAATGGGAGCATTTGTTTTGTCAAGTAGCTAAAGGGAAGCTACTCCCATCTACTTTTAAGCTTGTTTTATACAGAAAAAAATTATTTTGCTATCAATCAAGGGGATATTAGGAAATAACCATTGGTAAAAGCAATCCTGGTTAGCAAAAAAATTTTTGCAAAAGGCTAAAAAAGTTCGAAACTACTGCAATTGATGATATATAACATGTTTGTTATCTCCGTTCTGCCATTGGTAGGAAAGGTCACACCGATGGGTTTGGAAAGGTCGCTGTCCGTAGAATGGAACGTAAAGCGGTGGTGCAGTGTGCGGGAGAGTCCATACCCTGTGCACGTTAAAAATCACGCTGTATGGCTTTGACCGAAGGCTTTCATCTGTTTCCTAACAGCTGTCCAGTGTGTCCTCTTATCTTCCATTCAACCCTTAAGGTCCTTGTGACACGGTTATTTAATCTATTATGTGCAGAATAAAACAAACCCAGCCTAACTCACAATCAACCACAAGTTTCAATATGACTTTTGACTTTGCTGATCGATATACTTTGTCGTTGATCACAAGCAGGTTTAAATCATAAAACGTGTTATCACAAGCATGTATAATTACAAGAAGATTAAAGCATGTTTAAATCAAGAAATTTTTATCACCAATCCAATGAAAGTAAGAATTGTTTCATAAAAGCTGAGTCCCCTTTCTTTTTCTCTAAATCAGGGCCTGGTTTAAATATAATCTTGTTATCACCGAAGACAGAAGATTCTCGACACAGTGGTTTGTCTCTACCAGAACTCTGTATAGTTGATTGAAAACATATAGCATACTGATTTCGAGTATGATGTTAGAAGGGAGAGTACACAGCAGTTCACACTGTGTATTCTAGACAAAGTTCGTATTATAATGTAGTTTTACCTAAAACTGCATTATAATATGAAATTTAATGATGGCGGATGATCTACATTATAGTACGAAGAAATCGCTTAACTAATGGCAGAAGGTGATAAGGCAGTTTCCTAGAACTGCAGAGATGTAGTTTTAGGAGAACGGTTTACCTCCTTGTCACTGTTACAATCCAATGACAGAACTACATCTCTGCAGTTTCCTAAAACTGCATTGATGAAAGTTTTAGTAGAACCGTTTAACTTTCTACTAATCGATTTGTTCGTATCAAAATGTAGATCTTCTGCTGCCATCAGTTAAACACTTTGTTCGTATCAAAATGTATATCTTCTGCTTCATTAAATTTCGATGGCAGAAGGTCTGAATTATAATACGAACGTTCGTATTTTAATTCATATCTCCTGCATCAGTTAAACGGTTTGTTCGCATTATAATGTAGATCAGAAGGTTAAATTAATTTTACTCACCTTTGCATTTCAAATTTTGGGAACACTTCTAATTTCCTTTTCCGCCATACTAAAATTTCGGGAAGGATTGTGGGTTCCAGCTCCCCCTTCGCCTATACGCTGATTCATAGTACATCTTTTTTTATGATTAGAACGACGTCTGCCAGATGGTTTAGTGAAAAGCTCTGACGCCACGTCAAGGCACCATCCATGTCAGAGTGTTTTGCTCTGACCAGGAGAAAACCCCTCCACACGTAGGCAGCTAGTGTGGAAGGAAAAAGAGGGCTCAAGGCACCACAAAACTTTCATTAAAACGTCAATCAGAATTTATTTTCTGTTGATCGAATTTAATGGAAATGTTTTGTAGCAACTTGCGCAAGATCAATTTAAAAAAGATTAGACCTTGCTCCCACCCGTTCCCATTGGAAGAACCCCCCTTAAAAGGAACTTCCCTTCTCTCTAAGCAACCCCAGAGATTGTGCCTTGTCACACTCTGCTATCCAATCCGTCGATGAGATCCTCGCTGTGGATAGGTCCGGAATCGCTGTCTCTTGCATCTCTTCTCTTGGAGGCACGAATGGGTGACAATGTTATATCTGGCAAAGAAAAGTTCATATGGGAAAACAATTCACAAAATGCATATAAAACGTACATATAATTAATTCCGACCCCTCCCCCTTCCCTTTGGTATGAAAGAGGGAACATTGGCTTGGACAGTCCATGTTCCGTCTTCGAAAGGAACATTAACCTTCTGTGCGAATGAATGAACAAGTTGGATGATATTTCGGGGAGCCCAAAAGCTGTTCAATGGATTCTATTTCCCAACCTTGTGTTGTTCAATTTGTTGTTTAACTGGATATGTTACAAGAGCTCTTTCGGGGTCCTTGTAACATATCCAGTTAAGCCATTGTGTGTTCTGCCCAGGACGCAAGGAGAAGCATTTTTCATTAATGAACTTAGAAATGTAACTTTTAAATGTGTCATTTTCGTTGTAGAATTAGGAAGAAGAAATGAGAGAATATTTGTTACAGATTTTATAAATGATATATGTTATAGGAATTCATATTCAAATGGGAAGTTATTAGCTTTTGGAGACTACATTTCAATAATAATATACTGCTCATTGAAATGGAAAGTTAATAAATGATGCAAATGGAGACTTGCGAAAAATTGCAAAAGGGTATTTGAAAAGTAAATTAACATTAATTTTAAAATGGAATAGTTTTACTTTAAACCAGTACATTTGTCTCAACTCCTGATTTTCCGGTACTCAACCAGAATTCTCAGGCAACCGGCATAAATTTAGAGTCGAAAAATTTTAACTTCGCACGGCAAATTTCAATGCACGTGATAGTTCTTCCGACCAAAGAAGGTCTAAGGAGAAGAAGGCTAGCTTAGCACAAGCGTAAGTGGCGCCGTTCTGCGGAATTTTACCGGAGCTGAACGTGGCAAATTGATGTGCAGGCACAAAAACCACTGTAAGGGGCGAGTGCGCAGTGCAATCATTTTAGCCCAATGCAACTATGGTTTGTCTTACTATTGGTATGCATATTGCGATTTAACCAGTGTTTCCAAATGTCTAACAGCCATGGCTGTTTGGCACAGTGGTAGCTGACCCTAAAGTTATTCAATGAGCGTTTTATCTCGTTCAGGAGTATATTTTAAGATACCTGGAAAAACCGTTGTATGTTTATTTTGAGTAAATTTGCAGAATTTTTAAAATTAGTATGTAAATTAATACATTTAATCATCTTGCAAACATGTAAGTCAATGTATGTTGCAGTTTTGTGTTCTCTGGAGCATATCGATGTATATAGGTGCCTGCAGTTTGTTCTAATAGTAAATTTTTTATGGTTGATACGAGAAGTGCCTGCTGCCATCTATTGACAATTTATACAAGTAAGAAACTCGATATGATTTGTATTGAAAATATCTAAAATTTTATAAAATATAATTAAACAAAACATGTTATCTCGCATAGAGCCATAAATTTCAATTTATTATAATATATTAAATATTGTAGAACGTTCAAAATATTAAAATTCTTTTCTTGAGCATAGCTACTACCTGTTTTGCAAAATGGGATTTTATTAAAGAAAATAATTTTAACTAATCCTTGTAAAAAGAAAATTATGATGGTAAAATTTAAGAAATGAACACGTTGAACAGAGCTAAAGTGAATGTAAAATTAGTGATGATGTAAGCCATTGAAAACCTTGCTGGGCGGTGGAAAAATAACACAAGGAACTGGCTCCTCTCCCTGGCTAGGTGGCTTCACTGCAATGCACGAATTTGCCATATTTAGAGAGCGCTGCAATCGAAAAGTTTACATTAAGCCTATGGAAGCTAGCTCTCTTCTCCCTTAGACACTCCTTGTTCCGACTGTCACTGATGCTTGCTCGTCTTTCGCGCATTGTTACATTCATGCTAAGGCATTCTGTTATACGCTCTTGTTACAACGACACTAAATACTGAAGAAATTATTGAAAGTGTTTTGAATGAGGACAAATGTAAAGCTCTAGAAGAGGAAGGCGATGAAGAGGATGAACAGGTTCAAAGAGTCTCGTGGCAGACTGCTGCCGAAAGATTTGAAAATATTATGAAATTTGTTGAGCAGGAAAGCTGCTTCATTGCCCAAACCGCAATGCATTTTCACCTCTTGTATTCTAAATTGTTGCATCAGAAAAGGAAAACATTCAAGCTGGCGGACAAAAGAAATTTATTTAAAGAAAACTATTATACCTAATTTTATGTCTTCGCCATTCTCTACATCAGTTGCTGTTCAAGAATCAAATGCTAGTTCAGTGGATGACCTTGATGAAATGACACCTGAGTATCTAGAACGTAGCCGGTAACTACACTGCAAATACGTATGCATAAGAATTTTTTTTTTATCCTGAAATTAAAGTTTAGCTTGGTTTCAGTATTCTCGAATAATATTTTTTTATTTCGTATATGGTAATGTGGTCTGTAAATGGTAGCTAGGTTGTCACTGGAAGGAGAGCTATGCACCAATCCCCTGTGATGATGCATAGAACCGGCCAGGCCTAGCACCTAATGTCCGACCCCGCCTTCTCGTGGTGCAGACCGTTAGTACCTTTCAAAAGAGATATTCTCTTTTGGAAGGGAACGGAAGGGGAGGGCTGCCAGTTCAGTATGGCCTACTGATCTGGTCATCTATGGCCACTTTTTTCTTTTTTTTCTACCCTGCTGAGGAGTGGTCAACCACACAGGGTCCTGGTGCTGACCATATAAACCTACTGGACTGGACAGATATATGGCTCTGAGCTTGATTATGGATCCTGATTTTGCTGCACTGGTGGGCTTCTGTGGAGGGAAAATCTTCTGCTGTGTTTTCTGTTTGTTTGTGGGTTGACAGCCCCAAGTGAATAGATTCACAGGATATGTTTATCAGCTGGTGGATAATCCTGAGCAGAAGTCATCGCAGGCACCTGAACTCTTTGCTTCTATTGGCATCGTCAAATTCTACATTGGAGGAAGTCTTCCAGTGTAGATGGCTTCAGCCTTTAGTAGTGGGGGAACGGGTCTTTGCCCCATGTCTGCGATTAGGGGGATGTTTGATATTGTCGGCATTCCCTCTCTCAATAAACATAGTTTCTTTACACATCCCACTAACCATTTTCTCTCCATAGGTAGTTGGAATGTGAGGACTCTGCACAGAGCTTTTTCTCTTGATGTCCTCACACAAGAATTCCACCGTTATAATTTAGATATTCTCGGCTTGCAAGAGACCAGATGGACAGATAAAGGTCAGATTCTTAAAAATAATCTTAAATTTCTCTTTTCAGGGAGGGACGACAATAACACCAAGGCGTGGGTCTGCTTCTCAGCAGACACGCTAGCGATGCTCTTCTAGGATATGAGTGCATTAATGAAATGTTTCTTACAGCAAAATTTCAGACAAGCGTTAAAGAGCTGAATGTTATCTACTGTTATGCCCCCACTGAGGATGCCAATGAGGATGAGAAGGATAGTTTTTATGAAAAACTTCAGGATATTTTGAATTCTATCAAGAAAGGAGATATTACCCTTGTTCTTGGTGACTTCAATGCGAAAGTTGGTACTGACTCTGACCTTTGGGGAGGAGTAATAGGCCATTTTGGTATTGGTAGCTGCAATGGCAATGGGCAACGTCTCCTACAGGTAAGTAAACTCAATGGATTCAGAATAACTAACACTTATTACAAACACCGCGACATACATAAGTACATATGGGGCTGCATAAGAATATGATTGATTACATATTAATTAACAGCAAATGGGCTAGTTCTGTTAGGAATACCAGGGCATATAGGGGAGCTGAAATTGGATCGGACCATTACCTTGTTAAAAGTGTGTTGCAACTTAAACTTAAAAAGTGTTGTGCTAGGGTAAAAAAATTTACTTTTAATACTGAAGCTCTGAAAGATCCAGTTATAGCCAAAGCTTACCATGATAGGTTACTTAGTCATTATGACAGTCATGATTTGCTTACTACTGAAGTTGAGGAAGAATGGGATCATTTTAAACAGGCTTTTTTGGACACTAACAGTACTCTTTTAGGAAAAAAGGAGCAGAAGAGACAGAATTATCTGAGTGATAAGGCACTTGAGCTTATTTCGGAAAGAAAGAACTGCAGGAATGCCCTTAATCAATACCCTACTAGTCTTAATAGAAAGCATTACAGATACCTTAATAAACTTGTAAAGGATCAGTTAGCTGCTGATAAGAATCTTTGGCCTGACGGTTTGGCTGACAAAGCTGAGGAAGCAGTTAGAGAGCACAACAGCAGAGAGCTGTACCAGATAGTTAATGTTTTGTGTGGTAGAAAACGGACAGACATACAAGGATTGAAGGATAAACAAGGTAAGGTTATAGAAGGGGAGGATTCTGTCGTGGCTAGGTGGGCTGAGCATTTCAGTGATGTTCTAAACAATGCAGTTAGTTCTACTCCCATTGTTTGCAATGATGATAGATGCATTGGTGGCTTTAATGTTGGCCCTATAACACAATCTGAAGTTATTTTGACTCTTTCTAAACTTAAACTTCATAAATCCCCAGGGGTAGATGAAATTACTACGGAAATGCTTAGAGCTGGGAATGTTTCGGTTACCACTTGGATGACTGAAATTCTGAATATCTTTTATGATAAAGGCATGGTTCCTAAGGATTTTACCAGAGCTATTGTTATCCCTTTTTTCAAAAAAGGTGATCGCAGTTCTTGTGATAACTATAGGGGTATCAGCCTACTCTCTGTTCCCGGTAAAGTTCTTTCCATGATTGTGCTTAATAGAATTAAGAATCTGGTTGACAGTCAATTGCGTGATGAGCAATGTGGATTCAGAAGTGGTAGGGGATGTGTGGATCAGATATTTTCACTTAGGCAGATTCTTGAGAAATGTTTAGAGTTTCAGAATCCTTTGGTTGCTAGCTTTGTTGATTTCAAAAAGGCTTTCGACTCTGTTGATCGTCATAATTTGTGGTTGATTGTGAGATCATATGGTATACCAGACAAGTTAGTTAACATTATGAAAGCTCTCTATAATAACACTGAGTCGTGTGTGAGAGTTGGTAAGGCTTGTAGCAATTGGTTTAGCATTACTTCTGGTGTTTGACAAGGGTGCATTTTGTCTCCTTTTCTCTTTAGCTTGGTTATTGATTATGTTATGAGAAATTCACTTCAAAGGAAAGATTTTGGCCTTAAATGGGCTGGAGATACGAAACTTTCTGATTTAGATTATGCTGATGATTTAGCCCTTTTGGCAAATGATGTTGATGAGATGAATTTTTTCATTCGAGCTGTTGATGAGACTGGTAGTAGAGTAGGTTTGGTTATAAACAGAGAGAAAACTAAAGTGATGAAAATTGGTCAGGCAGGCTGTGATTCAGTTAATCTGAATGGTTGCAGTCTTGAGCAGGTGTCACAGTTTAATTATCTTGGGAGCTATGTAACAGATAATGGTGATGTGCGGCATTAGATTAACAGACTAATAGGGATTGCTGCCGGGACTTTTAAGAACTATGGAGAGTGTGGAGAAACAGGCTTATACACCTAAAGACTAAAATTAGACTGTATAATAGTTTGGTTCTTTCTAGGGTTAGTTATGGTAGTGAAACTTGGACACTTTGTAAACAAGATAACAGGAAACTAGATGCTTTTGATTCCAGATGCTTACGCAGTATCTTGGGCATTAGGTGGTTCAACTTTGTAACTAATGATGAGATTAGGCAAAGGAGTTGGCAACCTCCTTTAAGCAGCATATTGTGCAGAGAGAGACTCCGTTGGTATGGCCATGTTGCCCGTATGAATAATTATAGATTGGCGAATAGGGTTATGAACAGTGTGTCTAAAGGCCTCAGAAAGAAGGGGAGACCTAGGATGCGGTGGGCAGACAATGTCAAACAGGACCTTGTTAGAATTGGTGTGCAGTGGCCAGATGCAGTAGATGTAGCTCAGGATAGACTTGCTTGGAGAACTAAATTGCACGGTCTGGTCGGACCTCCGTAGCCCATGGCTGCTTGATGATGATGATGATGATGATATGGTAATGTACCGATTTTACCTTTCACATTAT
Source organism: Ryuthela nishihirai (assembly GCA_038380435.1). Taxonomy (NCBI): domain Eukaryota; kingdom Metazoa; phylum Arthropoda; class Arachnida; order Araneae; family Heptathelidae; genus Ryuthela; species Ryuthela nishihirai. The sequence goes on from JAWZYU010000039.1 coordinate 3,662,335, forward strand.
AGGTGAAATTTATTAAGCAGATACGGTATCAGTGTTAGCCAATGCCATCCGACATCCAAATTATAAATCTTTATGTGATGGCTTTCAATGAAGCAGTTCCCGATATGTTTGTTAAGTACACGGATTTTGACATTCGTCAAGTGTGAAAATACCTATAAAATGCAATTATATTTTAGGTATTTACATTTATATTAAGGACATTATACTTCATTTTTATTACCATTGTTTTTCATTGCATTTTTATTTCGACTAAGGCTTGAGCACAAGATTCTGCCTACTGTATATCTGGTTTCTGTAAAAATATTTCTCATGCAGTCGACAGATTCATCTAACCGGAAATTCCCACTCCTCATAAATGCCGGAAACGGAAGTTTACTGCACATAGAAAATGTTTCTCATGTGAAGCAATAAAGGAGATGAAAATTTAAAAGTGTTTCGGAGTTATTATTAACAGTAAATTAACTTGAAATGAAAATATTAATGAAGTAATAAAAGAGATTAATAGAGCAATATGTAATGTTTATTGTATTAGGAATTTCCTTCATATTTTGACTTTGAAAATCATTCATAAAGTTTAGATTAGCTAATACTATCTTAACTATAAAATAGAAAGTTTACAAATATTAATAGGCTATGACATTAGAAAGATGTCTGCCGGATGGTTTAGTGCAAAGCTCTGACGCCACGTCAAGGCACCATCCATGTCAGAGTGTTTTGCTCTCACCCGGAGAAAACCCCTCCACACGTAGGCAGTCAGTGTGGAAGGAAAAAGAGGGTTCAAGATGCCGAAAAACATCCATTAAAGCCTCAAACAGAATTTATTTTTTGTCGAGCGAATTTAATGGAAATGTTTTATAGAATCTTGCATTAAATTAAAAAATATTAAAACTTTCTCCCATCGATAGAATCCTACTTTAAAACACCTTCTCTTCTCTGTAAGCAACTCTCCCATAGAGCTTGATTTCCCATAGAACATATTTTGACATTCTGTTATTCCCGATGTACTTTACCGAAAGGTCCTAAATTTCGTAGGCTGATTCCCCCTGCCTGTCGCCATGTTTGGTTAGAAAATCAAGTCCCTAACTGCAATGGAACGCCTAAATAATGAATTTGGAAATGTGGGGATCTGGCAACGGCAGCAGTAAATGTTCACAGTTAGGGAGCGGTAAATGGTACAATAGATTTGACAGCGATTCTCGTTTCACGTGGGAATAGCATGGTACATATTTTTTCTTCTTCACCAGGCAAAAGTACATCACAGATATATCATTACGATATTTCTAAAGTTAAAGAAAAATAGATTCCAAAAAAACATCCATTAAAGCTTCAAACAGAATTTATTATCTGTTGAGCGAATTTAATGGAAATATTTCGTAGAATCTAGCGTTAATCATCGGTATAAATATCGTTTCTCTCTAACCAACCCTCCCGTAGAACCTTCGCGTAATTTTGTTACAAGGAAACTGCATTGTCATCTTCTGCCATCATCTCCGTGCATCAGGACATCGTTGAAGTAATCCTCTTTGTGGACATATCCAGAATATTGCATCTGGCCTCTAAGAGGCACGTATGGGAGACAATGTTATATCTGGAAAAGTTCCTATGGAAAAACAATTTACAGAATACACATGCACATACCAAATTCTAAAGAAGACATGATCAATGGAAGATCAAAGCAGACTGTTATTCATTTAGCTAAACATTTCTATTTTAAATAACTACTATATCACTTAGGGACCGCAACCGTCCTTTCTACGAAGGTCCTTCAACACTAAGATTATCACTGCTCCTTCAATTATCTGAAAATAACTTATTCATTAATCTAAATTTATCGACAGATATAAGCCATCCAGGGATGCTCTCCTATAAATGTGATTAAAATGGGTCCAATAATTGAAAATTATTTATAAAGGTACCGTAATTGTCACCCATATTCATATTCTTCCCATACTTCTGGGTCCTGATGAAGAGCTGCAGGAACTTACGTGGAACGTGGAAAGTCGCCGTGTCCAGATTCTTTTTCTCCTGCATCTGGCTTCTAAGAGGCACGTATGGAGACAATGCTATATCTGGAAAAGAAAAGTTCGTACTAGAAAACAATTGGCAAAATGCACATATACATACTCATCTCATCCACAAACAGATCACCATATTTTGAACCTAGGTTTAGCAAGGAAAATCCAAAATCCCATCCAATGGGATTGAATGGGAAAATATTTATGAGACGTACCTGTATTGTCAACCATATTCACTTTCTTCCCTTCACGGGGAACTTCTCGGTCCTGATGTCTCCTACCGGAACTAGAGGAGAATGTTGCCATCTGAATGGAAGGAACAGACAGGGGCGTAGCCATGGGGGGGGGGAGGATTTGATAAAATTTAGGTGAGTTGAAAAATATTTTTTCAATTTTTTTTTACTTTTTTGGGAAATTAAGGGGAGTTGGCAAAATCGTGGCAACTTGACAAATCTGAGGCAGTTTGGAAAATGGAGAGACGGCAAAATTTAGAGCAGTTGGCAAAATTCGAAGCCACTTAGTAAAAACAGGTGAGTTGACAAAATATTAGGGAGTTGGCAAAATTCGGAATGACTTAGTAAAATCTTGGGGAGTTGGTAAAATCGGGACAACTTGGCAAAATCTTGGGGAGTTGGAAAAATTTGGAGTGACTTGGTAAAATTTTGGGGAGTTGGCAAAATTCGGAGTGACTTGACAAAATCTTGGGGAGTTGACAAAATTCGGGGTGACTTGGCAAAATCGTGGGAAGTTGGCAAAATTCAGGTGAGATGTAAAAATTAGTCTTTTTTCTGTAAAATTGTGGCGAGTTGGCCAAATCTAGGGACAGTTGGCAAAATTCGGAGTGACTTGGCAAAATCGTAGGGAGTTGGCAAAATTCAGGTGAGATGTGTAGGTGAAATTTTTTCTTCGATTTTAGTCAACTATCCTGAATTTCACAAACCCAATCCCAATTATCACAACTCGCCCGTATTTTCCAAGTGGATTCGAATTTTGCCAACTGCCTTACATTCTGCTAAGTTTCCTCAATTTATCCAACACTCCTTCATTTCACAAAACAAATCTCAATTTTCACAACTCGCCTATATTTTGCCAAGTGTATTCGAATTTTGCCAACTACTCTAGATTTTGCCAACTCGCCGTATTTTTACAAAAAATATCGCCCTTTTTACATCTTCCATGAATTTGCCAAGCCACTTCGAATTTTATCAACTCTCCTTAATTGCACAAGAAAGGCACAATTTTCCCAATTCCCCTGTATTTTACCAAGTGACTTCGAATTTTGCCAACTCTCCCTTTTTCCAACTCTCCTTAATTTCACAAAACCAATCCCAATTTTTACAACTCACCTGTATTTTACCAAATGGTTTCCAGTTTTGCCAACTTCCCTAGATTTTGCAAAGTTTTCTTGATTATGTCAACTCTCCTTAATTTCACAAAAACAATCCCAATTTTCACAAATCGCCTGTATTTTACCAAGTGGATTGAATTTTGCCAACTCCCCCAAGATTTACCAACTCTCCTAGGTATTACGAAGCAGCCTCGATTTTGCCAACATGCCATAATTTTACAGAAAAAAATTGCAATTTTTACATCTCACCTGAATTTTGTCAACTCTCCACGATTTTGCTGTCTCTCCTAATTTTGCCAACTGCCCCTAGTTTCTGCCAACTCCCTAGATTTTGCCAACTCTCCTAGATTTTTCCAACTCGCCATAATTTTACAGAAAAAAACCCTAATTTTTTCATCTCACCTGAAATTTGGCAACTCTCCACGGTTTTCCCAAGTCACTCCGAAATTTTGTCAACTCCCGAAAATTTGTCCAGTCACTCCGAATTTTGCCAACTCACCGAGATTTTACCAAGTCACTCCGAATTTTGCCAATTCTCCAAGATTTTGTCAAGTCACTCCGAATTTTGCCAACTCCCCAAGATTTTGCCAAGTTGTCCCGATTTTGGCAACTCTCCAAGATTTTACCAAGTCACTCCGAATTTTGCCAACTCCCTAAGATTTTGCCAACTCACCTGTTTTTATTATGTGGCTTCGAATTTTGCCAACTGCTTTAAATTTTGCCGTCTCTCCATTTCCCAAACTGCCTCAGATTTGCCAAGTTGCCTCAATTTTGACAACTTCTTTAGGAGAGATGTAAAGATCGGGAATAATCGGGATCTGAAATTAAGGAGATTTGACCAAATCAAGGTAAAAATTCATGCTGATTTGCTGCAATTCAGAGGAGATGTAAATATTGGAAGTGCTTCTAGAAATTATGGCTAGTTGGCAAAATTGGATGTCAAATGGCAAAATGTAGGAGAGGCTTAAAAATTGGACTCCGCCCCCACGGCGGGAGTTTGCTCAGTTGGAAAACTTTGGACTTCTCCCCCCCCCCCACAACCATATTCCTTCGCTGCGCCCTGGGAACAGACATAAAGCATTAAAAGACTAGCAGATTTAGTCGACATGTTTTCGGACAAAATTAGGTAAACAAAAAAAGCGCAGATTTCCACATCATTGCCTGATTGTTTGCAGCAGCAAAGCAGCAACGGCTCAAGGAATCGAGAGCATCCCCTGCTCGTAATTCTATATAAGTGTAAATAAACTACGTCGTCGCTATACAACTCTCGTGCTTAATTGTTGGACACATTTCTACACATCACTTGGCGCAGCAAGTCTGAGGCATACGTTGGTATTGGGTATAATAACCGCGAACCTGTGATCTCATTTAAGTGATAGTGAATTTAATTAAAAGACTGAGCGATCTCCTCTGCTAAAGAGCGTTATTTATGTCATCGGAATCGCAACACGACATTCGGCGCTGTTCAATCCGCAGCATACGTAATCACAAGTAATTAGACGTGACGAAATAAAAATCTGCGTCCTCCCTTACCACCGATCACCGCAAACGCCTCTATTTTACCTTACCAAATATGTTTCCCTAGTTAAAATAATATTTACCTTCAGTACAAGGGGGGCGGGGGTGGCTCAGTCGGTAGCGCGCCAGGCTCGTAATCTGCAGTTCCCAGGTTCGAGTCCCAGCTGGGTCAGCGTCGAGATTTATCTCCGCAAAATTCCCCGCCCTGCCTACGGTCAGTAGGGGACACCGATGGGCTTGGAAAGGCCGCCGTCCGTCCGATGGGACGTTAAGCCGTGGCACCGTGTGTGGGAGAGACATTCCCTGTGCACGTTAAAGAACACGCTGGATGGCCTTGACGGGAGGCTACCATCTGTCTCCCAACAGCTGTTCCAGTGGGTCCCCTCACCCAACCTTCTCTGAGCCTTCGGGGTCCATGTGACCTGGCCATTTAGCCCATGGTGTGCAAAAAAGTGCCGCTCAGAGGTAAAACAACCCAACCCTTCAGTACAAATTTACGAGTGTTTTACATTCATGAATTTGTAACATGAATATGCAAAACATGCATGTCTATCTTCACCTAAAAGCTATTCAATATTCTATTTAATCTATTTATATCAACTAAAAGAAATCGCTCCCTTAAATTTCTAAGACTTCCCTGCTGGAAAACGCGCCATTTGCTTGCATCTAATCTAGGTCTTCTATGAATTAAATTTAGAATGTAATAACATATGCCTTAACCTTAACTAATAAAACTGACAACAAAATCTTAAAGTTTAGAAAAATTTAAATTTTAAAATTTTCGATGGATGTGATGCCCTCTAACATGAACCCCACCTTGTTATCACTCCAGCTAAATGAGAGATAAGTTTTCCCTTATGACTATAAAGACTGCAAAGTTTCCTATACACAAAGCTTAATACCCTAATGATTTTGCACCTAAATTTCAAAAGAAGTAGTTTCACTTACCTCATTCCTTAATGGACTAGCCTTATTCACAGAGGTGGGGGGGGGCTTGGTCAGCAGCTCTCTAGGCTCGTCATTGTAGTCCCCAGGTCCGAATCTCTCAAATGTCGGCATTGCTAATCGGATTGTAAAGAAAGTCGCGGATGAAGTTGGCCGTATCCTCAACGCGCTAGATGATCTTGACGTGAATATGCTGAATGACCTTGATGGGAGATGGGAGATTTCTCTCTGTCTCCTAACAGCTGTCCAATGGGTCATCTCCAACCTACCCTGATGTTTTTGTGATTTAAATCAAACTCCTAACAATGCATGTATTTCCTTACGAATTGCTTCTAACAATCATTTTTATTCTTCCAAATACTCTTTCTGTGATCGAATGATGAAATTGTTTAAATTTCTTTTCGTAACAATTGGTTGTTAAGAGAGCAAGTTATTGAACTGAAGCGGAAATGAATCATACTTCCTGCAAAATTTTTTATTTTTCCAAAAATAATTCTAGCCGATTGCAGTCGCGGATTCGAAAATTTGCTTAAATTCTTTAGAGACCCTCTCTCGTCGATCACGTATAGTAGAACACATTACACCAGATAAACAGTCTTTGAATAAATTTTCTTTAGCATTCGATTAAAATTATCACTTAAATATGAATCAGATTTAACATTAGCTAAATCTACTATGGGCTTCAGAAAGCTTTTGTCTGTGTGATTAAGAACTCCTTCGAAACTGTAAGAACTGGGAGCACCAACTTCGGGATCAGTTTCCTCTTATTATAACTAAAAGGGCACAGGCGCTCCTTTACATCAATTCTTCCACAGAGCCCATAAAAATAATTATATTGGTTATGGGCTCTGGGGGCTTTATATATTATATTATGGGCTCTATATATTATATTATTATGCCATCCATCTAAGTGACGGCAGATAGCACTAATAAATTCATGTACGAAGAGGGGCGGACGTTGACTCAGTAACGCTCCAGTTTCGTAATTTCCAGTTTCCTGGTCGAGTACCAAATGTTCTAGAATTGAGAATTATTTTCTCCCCCCCCCCCTGCTCTCGGTGAGGGAGAAGACACCGAAAGGCATAGAAAGTGTGTCGTTCATCAGATGGGATTAAGCCGTGATCTCTGTGCAATAGAATCATATCCTGAACGTCTTAAAGAGTATGCTGAATAGCCTTCTGGGATTAAGCCGTGATCTCTGTGCAATAGAATCATATCCTGAGCGTCTTAAAGAGTATGCTGAATAGCCTTCTGGGATTCTTCCATCTGTCTCTTAACAGCTGTCCAGTGGAGAGTTAGAAAACGTTCCCTCCATCCTTCTCTAAGTCCTTGGTGTACTTGAGACAAGGCCACTTAGATCATTCTGTGTAGAAAAAGTGCTATCAAAATCAACTCCAATAGTATGCAACTTCCTCTTATTATCAGCTAAAGCAATATAATAATTTTGTCCAAAAATTTTATCCTTCCCTCCTAAGGGGTGAGGGTGGCTCAGGTGGTAATGCGCAAGGCTCGCAACCTACAGTTCCCAGATACGAGTCTCAGCTGGACCAGTGTTGAGATTTATCTCCACAAAACTGCCTTCCTGCCCGCGGTCAGTATGGGACACAGATGGGCTTGGAAAGGCCGCCGTCCTTCGGATAGGATGTGAAGCCGTGTGGTCCCACCTACAACATTCTCTGAGCCTTTGGGGTCCTTGCGACCTGGCCATTTCCTACATTGTGTGCAAAATAGTGCGTCTCGAATGTAAAACACCCCTCCTGAAAAAAAAATTCCTTCAAAAAAACATCGTGAAATAAGTTCTCATAAACAAATAATATCTAAGATGGCCAATTTCGCTTTTAGATGACATTATCATGGAGGAGGAATAAAGGTTCGATTGAACCTTTATTCCTCCCCCATGAAAATGTCACCTAAAAGGTAGCATTTCTTCCTTTCATCGTAACTTTAGGTATCATGAGGGCTGGATTCGGGTTCAGTCGAAACTTTATTCCTCCCCATGGGAAAATCGGGAAGCGGGATGAATGCCACCTAAGAGGAAAGCATAATATTCTATACTTCGATTCCACTTATCAAAATTTTAAAAAATGATGACAAAAACTTTAGAGCTAGGGCAGAAACTCGCAGAAGGTTCCTCCCCTCTCATAACTGGATGAAACTCATGGAAGAGATATTATGGGTCAGATATTCCATATATGAAACTCATGGGTCATATATGGAAGAGATATCATGGGTAAGATATTCATATATGAGACTCATGGGTCAGAAATTATTTCCATATATAAGACATGTGTCAGAGATTATTTCCATATATAAGATTCATGGGTGATATATGGAAGAGATATATGGAAGAAAATTTTCATAAAGAATTTTCACGGTTTTATTAGTTGAGAATTTGAAGAATTAAAGATTTAGGCTTAATATATTAATTAGTGTTATTTCTGCAAAGGACTCATAGAAGATTGAGAGAAGGGAAAATAACCAGCCACTTTTTATTTTAGCCACTGGACAGCTGCTAAGAGACAGATGGAAGTCTCCCATCAAGACCATCCAGCTTATTCTTTAACGTGCACAGGGTATGGCTCTCATGTGAACGGTGCCACAGCTTAACTTCCCATCCTTTGGACGGCAGCCTTTCAAAGTCCATCTCTTCCCCCTTTCTCCAATGACATTCATTTTTAAATGAAAAGATATATTGAAAGTTAAAGATCTTCTGATATGCTTTTAGTATATCAGGCATTTTTGGTTAAAATTTAAGCAGGTTATTCGAAATGTCTAAAATATACTTATGCTGAAAACATTAGTTTCATCGATGAGTGGGACTCGAACCCATACCTCCTAATTACATGTCAGGTATGCTAAGTATTACAATATCACCATCGCCGTCATTTATCCACTAATTTTGAAATTTAAATATTACGAATCTTGTCCTTCGTGGCGTATCTATCGTATGGAAGTCATTCACACTAAAGGGGCGGAGGTGGCTCAGTCGGTAGCGCGCCAGGCTTGTAATCTGTAGTTCCCAGGTACGAGTCCCAGCTGGATCAGCGTTGAGATTTATTTCCGCAAAATTCCCCGCCCTGCCCACGGTCAGTAAGGGGACACCGATGGGCTTGGAAAGGCCGCCGTCCGTTGGATGGGACGTTAAGCCGTGGCCCCGTGTGTGGGAGAGAGCCATACCCTCTGCACGTTAAAGAACACGCTGGATAGCCTTAACGGGAGGCTACCATCTGTCTCCCAACAGCTGTTCCAGTGGGTCCCCTCCCCCAACCTTCTCTGAGCCTTCGGGGTCCATGTGACCTGGCCATTTGGCCCATGGTGTGCAAAAAAAGTGCCGCTCAGACGTAAAACAACCCATTCACACTAAAGTGTTGTTAATGGAATAATCAGTCAATATTAAATACTCAGATTACCTGCTGTCAACAGTTAATCTGTGTATTTTTCATTCACTGATTTTTGTATTAAATAACGTTTCAGAGTGAGTGACTTCAATCTGAGCAATATTACACAGTTGCCTTTCTCGATCATAGATGGCGCCATGAGGGATAAGTCGAGTAGATTTAAAAGTTATCCATTAGAGGATAAATTGCTGCGCTGGAGGTAGTTTAGTGAGTTAAACATTTGGCATGTAATTGGGAAGCAAGGATTCGGGTCACACATATCAGTATTACTCATTTTTTTCCACAAATATACAGTAAAACTTTAATATAACGAACCAAGAATAACGAAAAGTCAATGTAACGAAATTTTTTCCAACACTGGACAATTTAATATTTATTTCTATCTCAAAATGTTTCATTTTTGTTTTAATGAATACCAATATAACGTTGATGACAATTGAACGAAATAAAAAATTATTCCGATTCAAAAAATATGATCAGTATAAGGAAATTTGAAAAAAGGAAACTCCTTAAACGGTATGTGTAATGTAAATTTTAGCATCGGGTAAAGCTGTAAAAAATTTAAACCCTTTGAAATATATATCAAGGAGTCAGAAAGCTAAGAATCACGTGCTAATTCACATCGCCCGAACCTATTTTTGGAAATCTCACTACTTAGCACAGATGCTCTCTACACGTGCTTGCCCACATAATGCTTTAAAAAGATGTTGCCACAGTTTTCTACAATGAAAGGGTTTTTCAAACTTGGATATCTACCCGATTTTGTTCCTATTGTATTATAAGTAACGGTTTCGTCAGGGGAAAATAATTGAAAGCAGTTCGAATACAGTCCTTTCATTCCTTAAATTTAAGTTATTATTATAATTGTTCGTTATTGTCATTATTTCAGTTAAATTTGTTAATTAGTTAAGTTTCTTATTATCAGCCAATATGGCGTGAAATCTTGGCCATTTCTTAATGAAACGTAAAAATATTCCGGATAATGTGTCGCAGGGTTCCGACATCATTGAACTCTTAATTGCCAGGCTTATAGAGCAGAATTCACTATGGTGTCGATTTAATTTTGAAATGCTTGCAGCAGATTTAAAGAATAATTTTAAAACCTTATACTGAAATAACTAATATATATATATATAGAAATAGGTATTATTGAATATATATATATATAATATAATTCATTAGGTTAATATTAATTATCGCATTTAGTTTATAAATTTCCAGGAGATTAAAAAAGCATTAAAAATGGCCAATTCCGCCATTTTTGATGAATTCCGCGTAACATAATCAATAACCAAACAAAAGAGAAAAGGAGACAAAATGAACCTTTGTCGAACAGCAGATTCAATACTAAACCAATTGCTGCAAGCCTCACCAACTCTCACACACGACTCAGGGTTATAATACAGAGCTTTCATTATGTTAACCTACTTGTCCGGTATGCCATATGATCAGCTACAAATTATGACGATCAACAAAGTCAAAGCCTTTTTCTAATCAACAAAGTTAGTAACCAAAGGTTTCTGAAACTCTAAACTTTCTCAAGAATTTGACTAAGTGAAAAACTCTGATCTACACATCCCCTACCACTTCTGAATCCACACTGCTCATCACTTAATTGTCCGTCAACCAGGTTCTTAATTCTATTAAGCACAATCATGCAAAGTAATTAGCATTGTAATCATGCATTTGTAATTATATTTTATGTAAGCTTCCTGCAATGCCACGACTGGTTGCAAAAAGCCACCCAGTTAATTTTTCATGAAGTAACTCTTACAGGCAAAGTGTCAGTTCCACTGTAAATAAAATGGGGCGGGTGTGGCTCAGTCGGTAGCGCGCCAGATTCGTAATCTGTAGTTCCCAGTTTCGAGTCCCAGCTGGGTCAGAGTTGAGATTTATCTCCCCAAAATTCCCCGCCCTGCCCACGGTCAGTAGGGGACACCGATGGGCTTGGAAAGGCCGCCGTCCGTCGGATGGGACGTTAAGCCGTGGCCCCGTGTGCGGGAGAGCCGTATAACCTGCGCACGTTAAAGAACACGTTGGATGGCCTTGACGTGAGGCTACCATCTGTCTCCCAACAGCTGTTCCAGTGGGTCCCCTCCCCCAACCTTCTCTGAGCCTTCGGGGTGCATGTGACCTGGCCATTTAGCCCATGGTGTGCAAAAAAGTGCCGTTCAGGGGTAAAACAACCCAACCCACTCTAAATAAAACACATTTTGGAACTTAGACATCACAGTTTTGTAGCACCAGGTCTAACATTTGAAGCAGGAAGTGAATTCAAATCCCTTTTTCTTCCTGGGGATGAAATTGTGCAGGACATAAGAGCATAACTTCAGTAGGAGTAGAAGTGATTTGACAGTCAGTCCAGAAGTTTGTTTTTCAAGTTTTTTAATGAAAAATTTCGTAACATCTTCAAACTCAAGATATTTCAGCCTATCCAATTCATCATAAAATATTATGCATAATTCTTGTTCTTCCTCGAGTAATTTATCCACATTTTGTTAATTTAATAAATGTATTTTATCCTTTTCCACAGTTATGAATGAGTTCAGAGAAAATTGAATCATTGTCATTTGAGTCCAATTTTATGTCCGAGGAGAGAGAGACATTAAATTATTTTTTGAATTATTTAGAGATTTGTCAGTGAACATTTTTCCCTGACATTTGTCGAAAATAGCATTATCTTCTAGTAAGTCTTGAATATTATTACAAGAGTTTGATTTAGTTATGTTTGTACTTTTTTCCTTCTTCTTTTATAGTTCATTTCCTTTAATATTTCTAGTAGTTTTTCCAGATATTTTATATCTGTTAGTTGATCAGATTTTTGTTCAGTTAGATTGGGTTTCTTCTTTTTTGTTTTCTGCTTACCCATACTTTCATATGTTAGTAGTGTCCTATGTTAGTAAAGTTTCTTTGGAACGTGAAAATCACCAAACTTAATAATCCAATCACAATGCACACTCAAAAACTTTTTGTTTCAACTTTATTTGACCTATCAGACCAAACTCGTTATGTTTAAAGCTTTCACTATATACATATACACTGGGAGGCCAAAAGTTATGGGAATAGCAGTTAAAGTAGAATTAGCGCACTGTACTCGTAACCGATGAATTGGACGTCAACCGCAGAATGACGCTGCAGTAGCCTACAAACCGAACATTCATTTCGGAGTAATTGTTAATTCATTATGCCTGCACGTCGTGAGTTGTCTGATTTTGAACGTTTCTTGATCGTCGTTGCCAGAAGGATGGGTCATGCAATATCGGAGATCGTGCAGGAATTCGGTTTCCCAGGTCTACGGTGTCAAGAATTTATCGTCACTATTCTGTTGATGGCATTTCCACACATGTTAACCTGGGACGGCCACGTGAAATTGACGAACGGAACTCGCGTCGGCTCTCATGAATGGTAACGACCAACAGACTGTCTACAGTGCATGAAAGCACTGCCAAACTGAATGCGGGCCAAATACAAAACGTTTCTGAAAGGACTGTGCATCGCTTTTTGCACTCAGTCGAATTTGGTATCCGAAGACCCACTTGTGTCTCATTGCTTACATGTCATCACAGAGCTCAATGACTGGAATGGTCCGGAAAACATCCAAATTGGACAATAGAACAGTGGCGTCGGATAGCATGGTCCGATGAATCAAGGTTCCAGTTGATTCTCGCTGATGGGCGCGTTAGAGTGTGGCATAAGCCCCGTGAAGCCATGGACCCTTCCTGTCTGCAAGATACTTTTCAGGCTGGAGACGGCTCTGTGATGGTGTGGAGCGTGTTCACGTGGTCTACATTGGGCTCTCTCGTCCGTTTGGAGCAATCGCTGACAGATATGAAATACGTGGACATTCTCGCAGATCACCTGCACCCCTTCATGACTCTCGAGCACCCTGATGGTGAAGGGGTATTCCAACAAGATAATGCAACGTGTCACCAGTCTTTGGTTGCTGAGAGATGAATCGAGGAACACTCCACTGACTTTACCTCCATGAAGTAGCCCCACTGGTCCCTCGATATGAACCCCTTGTAGCATCTGTGGGACACAATGGAAACAAGTTTACGATCCATGAATCCAGTCCCATCCAATGCAACACAATTATGGTCTACACTGCAGGATGTGTGGGCTGCCATCCGTGCAGAACGGTACCAGCAACTCATTGACTGCATATCTCGATGTGTGGCTGCAGAGGGCTCGAGGAGGACCAACCCGTTATTAGGCACGTATCACATTTTTGGCCTCTCAGTGTATATCACTAGTTTTAATATTCTGGGATGTTTCCAAAAAGGTTCATCCGATCTCGATAGTTTCCTTGGTGATGGAGGAGTACGTGTGATTAAACGGAAATTACTTTACTTGTATTAATTTTGCCCATAATTCTACTGGTGGTTTTACTGTTTAGAAACGTTTTCAGTTTTATATCTCCAATACTGGTTATATACAGGGAAATTTTTAACGCCATGCAAATGAAGTTTGAAAAGCATTAAACAGAGAAAAAAATGAAATTTCTGTTTGTTCAATCAATTGTCACTTTCCAATTTCAGCTCTTTCTTTTTACTTTTTCAGCTACTTCATACTAAAGGATTTTTTTTTATTTAAAAAATGACGGAAATAACTTTTAAGCTTTTTTACACACAATACCATATGAACACTTACACAAGAACATGATAGCTAAAATAGTAGTCAGGTACGCTAACCACTAGGCCAGTTCTGGCTATTCTGATTTTGGATTTGCTTTTTCAGACTTATGCACTAGATGACGAAAGTCTAACTGGAAACAGAAAGAATATACAGATTACCACGGATATAACGGCTAAATTAATCGTAATGTTATGATTCGCATAACGTCTTTGAAACACGGGCAGCCTCATGCCTCAGAAACGGCTAATCGACGATGTATGATTACAGGAATCATCTGGTCCACGCTCCTGCTCTGTCATCTGCCAGCAGTTTCCATTGACAGGCTGCTGAACTGCTACGCAGGGGCGTAGCCATGGGGGGATGGGGGAGGCTCCCCCCAAAGGAACTCGGAGTTGGCAAAATTCAAAGCGACTTCGTAAAATCTAGGTGAGTTGTAAAAATTTGTAATTTTTTTCTTTTGGAAAATTAAGGGGAGTTTTCAAAATCGAGGCAACTTTGCAAATCTAAGGCAGTTTGGAAAATGGGGAGACGGCAAAATTTAGAGCAGTTCACAAAATTCGAAGCCACTTAGTAAAATACAGGTGAGTTGGGAAAATCGGGACAACTTGGTAAAATCTTAGGGAGTTGACAAAATTCGGACTTGGTAAAATCTTACGGAGTTGACAAAATTCGGACTTGGTAAAATCTTCGGGAGTTGATGAAATCGGAACAACTGCAAAATCCAGGAGAGTTGATAAAATCTAGGGGTAGTTGGCAAAATTCGGAGTGACTTGGCAAAATCTTGGGGAGTTGGCAAAATTCAGGTGAGATGTAAAAATTAGGATGTTTTTTCTGTAAAATTATGGCGAATTGGCAAATCTTTGGGGAGTTGTCAAAATCTAGGGACAGTTGGCAAAATTCGGAGTGGCTTGGCAAAATCGTGAGGAGTTGACAAAATTCAGATGAGATGTGAAAATTTGCGATTTTTTTCTGTAAGATTATGGCGAGTTGGCAAAATCTACGGACAGTTGGTAAAATTCGGAGTGACTTGGCAGAATCGTGGAGAGTTGACAAAATTCAGGTGACATATAAAAAATGCAATCTTTTTCTGCAAAATTATGGTGTGTTGGAAAAATCGAGGCAGCTTCGCAATATCTAGAGGAGAGTTGGCAAATCTTCGGGGAGTTGAAAAATTTCAGAGTGGCTTTGCAAAAATCAGGTGTGATGTAAAATTGAGATTTTTTTCTGTAAAATTGTGGTGAGATGGTAAAATCGAGGAAGTTTGGCAAAACTAGGGCAGTTGGCAAAATTCGAATCCAATTGGTAAAATACGGGCGATTTGTGAAAATTGGGATTGTTTTTGTGAAATTAAGGCGAGTTGACAAAATCGAGGAAACTTGGTAAAATCTAGGGGAGTTGTGAAAATTGTGCCTTTCTTGTGCAATTAAGGAGAGTTGATAAAATTCGAAGTGACTTGGCAAATTCAGGGAAGATGTAAAAATTTGCGATTTTTTCTGTAAAATTACGGCGAGTTGAAAAAATCTAGAGTAGTTGGCAAAACTCGAATCCACTTGGAAAATTATAGGCGAGTTGGGAAAATTGAGATTTGTGTTGTGAAATTAAGGAGTGTTGGACATTTTTTTTAGGAAACTTAACAAAATGTAGGACAGTTGGAAAAATTCGAATCCATTTGGAAAATACGGGCGAGTTGTGATAATTGGAATTGGGTTTGTAAAATTCAGGATAGTTGACTAAAATCGAGAAAACTTGCCAAAATATTGAGGAGTCTGAAAAGCTGGAAGTGATTTGGTAAATTTAGGAGAGATGTAAAGATTGGGATTAGTTTCGTGAAATTAAGGAGAGTTGGCGAAATCAAGGGAAAATTCACACTGATTGCTAAAATTCAGACGAGATGTAAATATTGGAATTATTTCTGTGAAATTATGGCTAGTTGGCAAAATTGGAAGTTAAATGGTAAATTACGGTTAGTTGGGAAAATTGGAAGTCAAATGGCAAAATGCAGGAAAGTTGTAAAAATTGCCTCCCCCCCCCAAGGAACAAAAATCTAAGTTTGCTAGTTGGCAAAATTTGAATTTCGAGATGGAAAATTTTTGATTTCAACCCCCCCCCCCAACAAATAGTCCTTCGCTACGCCCCTGCTGCTACGGATTACAAAAAGCTTACGCATACGAACGATTTTCTGATTTTAGAAAAAAACGAATGCAAGAAATGTTCTTTCGTTTAGAACTTCGCTAATGACAACAAAATTCATCAACAAAGATAAATGCACGATTCTCCAGGTGCCTAATATTCCTTCCATACTTTCCTTCGCTATTTAAAACCAGGAGATGATATTATTTGAACCATCCCTACTAATTTTAAAGTATGTTCCACTTATTCATGCCTTTGGATTGATGTAAATAGCATGTTATGGACTCACGAGCAATGAAGAGTTTGTTGTTTGCAGATGAGTCCAGATTTGCTCTGTAGAGTGATATACATATTTTAAATTAAAAATAAAAGGATATAAATACATTGACCGCGTTATTCCAAAAATACGCAATTCTAATCCATGGAAATATAGAGATAATTGTATTCAAAAGTATTATCACTTTCCTTCGGTAAGTGTAAAGAAAGAAGCGTTGAATACATATTACTGCAGATATCCGAAAATTTAATTTAAAGAAAATTTAAAGAATTTATTTTGTGAGTACTGTTTTGCATTTTTATAAATGCTGGGTATTCTGAATATAATTTAAAACTGTCCTGATGCATGCCACTGTTGTTTTATCTCTAAGTAGCACATTTTTCACACAATGAGCTAAATGGCCAGAGTACAGGACTCCCCAAGGCTCGGAAAACGTTGGGGTGTTAACCACGGGACAGCTGTTAGAAGACAGATCGTAATCTCCCGTCAAGTACATTTCGGACTCTATCTGATATATATCGTGTGGTATAACGTGCATAGCGTATGACTCTCTCGCATACGGCGCCATGGCTTTACACTACATTGGATAGACGGCGGCCTTTTCGAACCCATCGGTGACCTCTACTAAAAGAGATCTGGATGGGGGTTTTTGCGTAGATAAATTTCAACGCTGACCCATGCGGTTCTGATAAAAAATGCTTTTGAATTCAAGAAACCATGCAAACCTATTGAGAACTAGTCTCTAAAATAATTTGTAGAAATTAGAAAGTAATGTAATAGGTCTGTGATTTATTTCCTTTAAGGAATTTTTAATAGGTTTAAGAATAAAAGTAATGTAAGATTTTAACCATGAAAATGGGTTTTTTGTTATTCAAAAATTATTAAAAAATATTTAATAGTTTAATTCTCCAGATTTGTGGAAGTGAGGATATAAATTTATTACAACTAATATCTGGACCTTTTGCACTTTTTGGATTTAATTTTGAAATTGCTATATTTAATTCAGAAAGAGTGAAAGGAAGGTCCAGAGCTGGAATGCTTTGACCAATTTTAAAGTTTTTTTTATAAATTTTGGAAATTTATTTCCATTGCTAATAGTTTTAGGTTGATACACTAGTTTGAAATTTTGTTTGAATAAGTTAGCAGTTAGTTTTAAAGTTATTTGATTTTCTATTGCATTTTTATTCGATGGGTTTTGTTGCTGATTTAGATTATTTTTATTTATAGCGTTATAAGTTTTCCAAATATTTCTACCTTTATCGTTTAAATTTTCAGCAAAAGTCGTCCAGTTTTCTTTTTATAGACTTTTAAGTTTTCTCTTACTAAAACTTTGATTTGTTTAAAATGAATAAAGTCTGTGAAATGTTTTTGATCTGTTAGTCTTATGTTCAATAGCTATTGTTGTATTCATATACCACAATTTTTTTCAATTCTTGCTCTTTGTTAAAAACAGTTGTAAAATATTTTTTCAAGGTTACTAATTTCATCTTAAAAATTGATAATCTAAATTATATTTCAGTAGAATATTATTTCCTATAATTTTTTGAAAGTTTACCAGGTATTCAAATTTAGTACTAGTTTTATTGGTTTACATTTGAGATGAGTAATAATTATGGGGTAGTGGTCACTTCCCCTAAAGTCGTCAAATCTATCCCATTCCAGGGTGTGAGCAAGAAAAGTATCTATAATGGATAGTTCAATTACTGAGAAGGATTTATATTTATTTACATGTGTTAAAAATTTTTTATTTAAAATATGAAAATGATGTTGGTTTATAAAGTTCGATAATGAAACTCCAGCAGAGTTATTTTTAAAGGAAAACCAGCTTTGGTTAGGTGCATTAAATTCTCCAAACAAGATTGCTGGTTGTAAAGATTGTGAAATAATTTTTTTTTATAAACATTAGGTTGAATGTTTTCATAATGAACATGAATATTAAATAAGGTATCAATAATATTTTTTTATAATTAAATCAATAGCAACAGAGTCAATTTATGTCCTGGACTTGCAAAATACTTGGATTTTTCGGTGGTAATTGTTTCTGTACATAGATGGCAGCACCTCGATTTTAATTTATATTGAAGTAGGAGAAACAAAGGTATTTAAATTAATTTGTCAGTTTTAATTTTTGAAGGGCAATAACATTAAAGTGAAAATTTTTTTTCATTACCAGCAATTTCTCCTTCTTAGAAGGAAGGTCGCAATAATCCAATTAAAATTTTTTTAAAAAAGAATCTTTATTTTTAGTCGACTCGTAGAATATCACTAATAAGTAAGAAATCATCTTCGGTATTTACTACAAATCACAGAAGTTGTAACACCGAATATATGACGTATTTTTTTTTGTTACTTTGGCCTCGCTCAATTCTTTTTTCGATGGTGATAGGTGAATAGATATTAGTGACGTCTTCTCTGGGACGTAAGATTTCTTGCTCTGATGTAACGGAAGCGTAGGTATTCAAGTTTGAACTTGTCATGTTGGTTGATATATTTTCAGGTGAAGATTAACGGACTCGGCGTAAATCTGGCTTGGAAACAGAAGGGCGAGTCAATGTAGGGAATTCCTTACTTAAAGTCTCGGGTCTAAGATGTGAAAATTTGGTGGTCTATTTTCGTAGTTACGATAAGATGAATTAGGCAAATTTCCATGACTTTTGGTTGTAGGAACATTTTTTAAGGTTGGATATAGGTCTTTAGAGACATCATAGTTTATATTTTCAGCTAATTTTATAGCAGTATTCCAAGAAACATTACATTTTACATAGAAGATTGGCTTTGCATGTCAGACGTTTAGCTGTGCAGGCCTAACACGTTGAGGGGTATGCACCTTTATAGTTAGCGCAGCATAAATAAGTAGTTTGACATAATTTAAAATAGTGATCACCTAAACATTTTTTACACCTTGTCTTACCTGTACACCTCACAGAGTTATGTCCAAAACGATTACACCGGGCACACTAAGGTGGGGGGGGGGGGACGTAATAATATGGATGACCTTGAATCTGACAAATCCTATGTAGACTTCAAGTGGAATAAAGTTTTTGGTCGAGTATGTAATTGTCTTGTCAGTTGGGATTTGTACAGACGTAGTGTGATCAGCAATGGGTTGATAGTGAATTATACTTTGTATTTTATAAATATCGTGATTTTTCAGTTCCTCGAGGACAACGATTTCTTTTAAGTTTTCATCAACTCCCTCAATCTTCCCATAACAGTTTCCTCTTCAGGTATACGAAAGGAGACATCAATATTTAATATCTTGTCACTTTTCTTTAATAAATTTAGATCTTTGAGATTTGTAGGATATAATGCAATGTTACCGTTTCTGGTACAGAGAGTTATAATTTGTTTTTCAATCATTTTCATGAAAATATTTCGTGACATCTTCAAAATCAAGATCTTTCAGCCTGTCCAATTCATCATAAAATATTATGGATAATGCCTGTTCTTCATCAAGTAATTTATCCACATTTTGTGAATTTAATAAATGTATTTTATCCTTTTCCACAGTTATGAATGAGTTCAGAGATAATTGAATCATTGTCATTTGAGTCCGATTTTATGTTCGAGGAGCCAGACATTAAATTATTTTTTGAATTATTTACAGATTTGTCAGAGAACATTTTTTTTTGACATTTGTCGAAAATTGCACTCTCTTCTAATAAGCCTTGAATACTATTACAACAGTTTGATTTAGTTAGGTTTGTAATTTTTTCCTTCTTTTTTATAGTTCGTTGCCTTTAACATTTTTGTTTATTTTCGAGATGTTTAATCTCTGTTAGTTGATCAGATTTTTGTTCAGTTAGATTGGATTTCTTCTTTTTCTTTTCTGCTCACCCATACATTCATATGTTAGTAGTGTCCTATGTTAGTGAAGTTTCTTTGGAACGTGAAAATCACCAAACTTAATAATCCAATCACACTGCACACTCAAAAACATTTTGTGTCCGCTTCATTTGACCTCTCAGACCAAACTCGTTATGTTTAAGCTTTCACTATACTGTATATATATACACTGAGAGGCCAAAAGTCATGGAAATAGCAGTTCTTTTGGCCTCTCAGTGTATATATATATATACAGCATAGTATATATATATACACTGAGACAGTGTATACAGAAAATTGGACGTTTTAAAAGGAGACTTAAAAGGAGACGTCTCGCACGTAACCGATGAATTGGACGTCAACCGCAGAATGGCGCTGCAGTAGCCTACAAACCCAACAATCATTTCGGAGTAGTTGTTAATTTATTATGGCGGCACGTCATAAGATGTCTGACTTTGAACGTGGATTGATTGTCGGTGACAGAAGGATGGGTCATGCAATATCGGATATCGTGCAGGAATTCGATTTTCCAAGTCTACGGTCTCAACAGTTTATGATCAGTATTCTATTGACGGCATTTCCACACACGTTAACCAGCGAAAGGGACGGCCACGTGCAGTTGACGAACGGGACTCGCATCCGCTCTCACAAATGGTAACGACCAACAGACGGGCTACAGTGCATTAAATCACTGCAAATTTGAATGCTGGCCAAACACAAACACAGTCTGAAAGGACTGTACGTCGCCAACTACACTCTATTGTATTTGGTTGCCGAAGACCCTTAGTGTATCATTGCTTACATGTCGTCACAAAGCTCAATGACTGGAATGTGCCGGAGGACATCGAAATTGGACAGTAGAACAGTTTCATCGGATAGTATGGTCCGATGAATCGAGGTTCCAGTTGTTTCGCGCTGACAAGCGCATTAGAGTGTGGCGTAGGCTCCGTGAAGCCATGGACCCTTCCTGTTTGCAAGGTACTGTTCAGGCGGCTCTGTAATGGTAAGGGGAGTGTTTACGTGGTCTACATTGTGCTCTCTCGTCCGTTTGGAGCAATCGCTGACAGGTATGAAATACGTGGACATTCTCGCACATCACCTGCACCCCTTCATGACTCTCGAGCACCCTGATGGTGAAGGGGTATTCCAACAAGATAATGCAACGTGTCACCAGTCTTTGGTTGCTAGGACGTGAATCGAGGAATACTCCACGGACTTTACCACAATGAAATGGCCCACACGGTCCAACGATATTAAACACTTGTAGCATCTGTGGTACACAATGGAAACAAATTTACGATCTATGAATCCAGCCCCATCCAATGCAACACAATTATGGTGGCAGGATGTGTGTGCTGCCATCCCTGGAGAACGGTACCGGCAACTCGTTGACTGCATGCCTCGACGTGTGGCTGCACTGCTGAGGCAAGGAGTGTCTAAGGGAGAAGAGAGCTTGCTTCCATAGACGTAATATAAACTTTTCGATGGCAGCACCCTCTAAACATGGCAAATTGGTGCATTGCAGTGAAGCCACCTAGCCAGGGAGAGGAGCGAGTTCCCTGCATTATTTTTCCACCGCCTAGCAAAGTTTTCAATTGCTTACACCACGTGACTAATTTTACATATACTTAGACTCTGAAAAATGTTCATTTTCTCCATGAGGTACACTCATAATATTCTTTTCGTTTAGAGAGAAAATGTCAAGAAGTTATAAAATAATTTCCTTTAATAAAATCCAGCTTTCTAAAACTGGTAGTAGTTATGCTAAAGAACTAAATTTTAATATTTTGAACAACCTACAGCATTTAGTATATTATAATAAATAGATATTTATGTGTCAATACACGATAACATGATCTATATAATTATATTTTATACAATTGCTGATATTTTCAATAAATATCATAACGAGTTTTCGACTTGTATAAATGATCAACAGATGGCAGCAGGCACTTCCCGTATCAACCATAAAAAAAATTACACTGTTAGAGCAAAGTGCAGAAGACAATGTACATCGATATGCTCCAGGGAACACAAACCTGCAACATACGTTGACTTATATATATTCGTAAGATGATTAAATGTATTAATTTACATATTAATTTTAAAAATTCTGCAAAATTACTCAAAATAAACATAAAACGGCTTTTCCAGGTATCGTAAAATGTACTCCTGAACGGGATAAAACACTCTTTGAATAACTTTAGGGTCAGCTACCACTGTGCCAAACAGCCATGGCTGTTAGACATTTGGAAACACTGGTTAAACCACAATATTTATATACCAATAGTAAGACAAACCATAGCTGCAATAGGCTAAAATGATTACACTGCACATGCGCAGATAGCCCCTTACAGTTGTTTTTGTGCCTGCACATCAATTTGCCACGTTCAGCTTCGGTAAAATTCCGCAGAACGGCGCCACTTACGCTTGTGCAAAGCTAGCCTTCTTCTCCTTAGACTTTCTTTGGCTGAGGGCTCGAGGAGGACCAATCCGTTATTTGTCACGTATCCCATGATTTTGGCCCCTCTGTGTATATCACTACATGTAATATTTTGGGATGCGTCCGAAAAGGTTCATCCAAACACGATAGATCTCCAATATGATCTACGAGCAACTTGTGAATAAACGGAAACTTTAAAACTTGTATTAATTTTGCCCATAATTCTACTGGTGGTTTTACTGTTTAGCAATGTTTTCAGTTATACAATATTTCTCCAATATTGGTAAGTACAGGGAAATTTTTAACGCCATGCAAATCAAGTTTGAAAAGCATTAAATAGAGAAAAAGAGGAAATTTGTGTTTGTTCAATCAATTGTCACATTCCAGGTTCAGCTCTTTCTTTTTACTTTTTCAGATACTTCATACCAAAAGATTTTTTTTAATTAAAAAAGAACGGAGAAAACTTGTAAGCTTCTTCACACACAACAGAAAGATCAGAACATATAAACACTTACACAAGAACATGACCGCTGGAATAGTATCTGGTACGCTAAACACTAGGCCAGGTAGACTCTTGGATTTGCATTTTCCGACTTATGCACTAAATGACGAAAGTCTAACCGGGAACAGGAAGATTACCACAGATATATAATGGCTAAATTAAGCATAAAAAGCTGTCATTCGCATAACATCTTTAAAACACAGGCAGCCTCTTGCCTCAGAAACGGCTAATCGACGATGTATCATTACAGGAATCATCTCGTCTATGCTTATGCTCTGTAATCTGACAGCCGTTTCCTTTGGCAGGCTTCCGAAATGATACGGATTATAAAAAGCTTACTCATACGAACGATTACATATTGTAAAGCCAAAAATTACTTACACGTAATTCAAACTCATTTTACACATGACTATCGATTTCGCCCTTATAAATATTGGCGTAAATCAAGCATGGTTTTCACGTAAGAAATAATGGGAATTTTAGGGTTAGGGAGGAAGCACTGACTCGAAATTAATACATCTGTTTCCTCCACTCTTTCAATGTAGAGTATTTATTTGTTACAATAGCGAAACCCTTAAGGTACATTACAGTAATGTCAAGAACGAACGAATAGAGCGTATCTGAAAGACACATCTTCTCGATTATAATTATTTTTTGATGAATTGTTTTCTAACTCTGAGCGATGTCTCCGATGGTTTGCTCATGCCAGTTGTTGGACTGAAGGAATATGCATAGTAAGGGGCCATCTGGGCAAGGGAGACGGTTGAGATTCAGGATTTATTTTTCTCTCTATCTTAAGGTAAGAAAGCAACGATGTTTCAGATACTTTCATTTTCTTTTCAATTTTCTGAATTCAAAATGAGTTATTCCCAAAAAACTACGTAAATAGAAAAAGATTATAAATACATTGACCACGTTATTCCAAAAATGTGCAGTTCTGATCCACGGAAATCTAGAGCTAACTATATTCAAAAGTATTATCGCTTTTCTTCGGTAAGTGTAAGGAAAGAAGCGATGAATACATATTACAGGAGATATCCGAAAACCACAGATAATTACGGTAATACAAGAATTTATTTTGTGAGTACTGTTTGCATTTTTATAAATGCTGGGTATTCTGAATAGAATTTAAAACTGACCTGATGCATGCCACTGTTGTTTTACCTCTAAGTAGCACATTTTTCACACAATGAGCTAAATGGCCAGGGCACAGGACTCCCCAAGGCTCGGAAAACGTTAGGGTGTGCCCACGGGACAGCTGTTAGAACACAGATCGTAATCTCCCGTCAAGTACATTTCGGACTTTATCGGACGTATATCGTGTCGTTCACGTGCACAGGGTATGACTCTCTCGCACACGGCGCATGGCTTTACACTACATTGGATGGACGGCGGCCTTTTCGAACCCATCGGTGTCCCCTACTGAAAGAAAAACTGGATAGGGGTTTTGCAGAGATAAATTTCAACGCTGGTCCTGAGGTAACTAGAAACCGGGTACTACATATTACAAAACTGGCGCGCTACCGACAGAGTCGCCACCGCCCAGCTGCAGCATTAAAGGAATTCTCTAGGGAGACATATTGCTGGACGCCAAACTCCGTCACAATCTTTCCAGAGACAATGAAATGTTTCAGTAAACCAGTGAAAAATATTTCTGAGTCTCATGAGAACCTGAAAAACAACACGATATCTCAATACTCTGATATCTCTGACTCAATATATCTATTGTTTGACATTTCATCCAAAACCATTTCTTTTTCTCAATGTTTTGCGGTGTAATATACATGTAATGTATTTTTTTAACAAGTTGTATGACTTCCGTATGTCTTTTAGCTGCTTATATTGAATGGGTGGCTCAGTCGGTAGCGCGCCAGGCTCGTAATCTGTAGTTCCCAGGTTCGAGTCCCAGCTGGGTCAGCGTTGAGATTTATCTCCGCAAAATTCCCCCCCCCTGCCCACGGTCAGTAGGGTACACCGATGGGCTTGGAAAGGCCGCCGTCCGTCGGATGGGACGTTAAGCCGTGGCCCCGTGTGTGGGAGAGACATACCCTGTGCACGTTAAAGAACACGCTGGATGGCCTTGACGGGAGGCTACCATCTGTCTCCCAACAGCTGTTCCAGTGGGTCCCCTCCCCCAACCTTCTCTGAGCCTTCGGGGTCCATGTGACCTGGCCATTTAGCCCATGGTGTGCAAAAAAGTGCCGCTCAGAGGTAAAACAACCCAACCCCTAATATCTGACCATATGCAAGCTCGTCTTCAGTGGTGTCGCCTCAGACAGAACTGGTGCGAACACCCAGCGTGTGCGACATCGTCACACAACTCCAACACTTGGTGTCTTGGTGTGGGGTGCCATTATTCGGACATCTCGGTCGAACTGGTCATCATAAGATGATCTCTAACTGTGCAACGATATGTTAGCAACATTTTGCAGTAAGTGGCTTTCCCATTTGTTCAGCAGCATGGTACCTTTTACCAGCAATATAATGCCAGTCCCCACATAGCCCGCATTAGTCTGCAGTATCTACACGAGCAAAACGTTCAGGTACTACCATGGCCAGTACGATCGCCGAACCTTTCACCTATTGAACATGTCTGGGAAATATTAGGCAGACAGTTCCAACAACCAAGAGATGCGCCAACCACTGTCGCCGAAATGGAACAATGACTTCGCGATATTTGGTGCTCTATCCCTCAGTAGGACATTATAGATTTGTACGAAAGCCCTCCTCGCCGTGTTCATGAATGCATTGCTGCGCGGGGCGGTTCAACATCATACAAATTATACCACTTTACTTAGTAGGTAAAGTGGTAATTTTCCACAAGTCACAAGTTTTTTTTTTCGATAATGTAATCAATTGCACATCTCTTTATGCTAACAGCTGTCAGCGTTTCAATAAAATGACATTAATCCTTTCAGGTTTTGCAATTTTTTTTCCTATAGTGTAGTAATGAAATAGTGGATTACTGCATCTGTAGACTGTGTTAAAAATACTCATTTGTGCCATTATTGGCTTGCATCACCCTAATTTAGCTATAAAATGATAGCCGGTATTGATTAAGTCGGTAGCCCGCTTTCTTCATAATCTGATGTTGATATATTCGAGTCCCTACTGTGCCTATTTTGAGATTAGCTTTGATAACAACCATTCTGCCCTCGGTTCGAAAGGAGACACCAATTGTTCGTAAAGTCTGATGGGACATTAAGCCCATCGTGTGCAGGAAATCCATAACCTATGCATATTAAAAACTCTCACGATAGCCGTGACGAGAGGTTTTAATCTGCCTCTTAACTGCTGTCCAGTGATCCTCTTTCTGAATCCAGACTCTGAGCCATTGGGATCCTTCTGAGTTAATCATTTAGCGTGATGTGGGATTAAAGTATACTTAACGATAAAACATCCTGAACTCAGCCCACGTAAAATAGGAAATGAAATGTTTTATACTGAAACTAAAGTAATGAATTGCATTTATATTATATATTAATGAGCTTTTTATTATCGTTTTGGGTTTGAAAATATTAAAAATATGTTACAATATCTAAATTAGATAGTTGAAAATGCCTCATTTGCAAACCGTTAAATATTGCCAACGTTACTTCAAATTAACACTAAAATTTTAATTTTCGTGATAATAGTATTATTACAAAGATGGAAAAATATTATAATACGAAAAATAAATCAAACATTTTATTTGCATACACATATATTAATTTGGAACTTATAGGA
Organism: Ryuthela nishihirai; assembly: GCA_038380435.1. Lineage (NCBI taxonomy): Eukaryota > Metazoa > Arthropoda > Arachnida > Araneae > Heptathelidae > Ryuthela > Ryuthela nishihirai. Next base: position 3,689,097 of record JAWZYU010000039.1, read on the forward strand.
GTAGAAAGAATCCTAGAAACTACACCCTAGTATATACCAGTCTTTTCATATAAGGACATGCTGCACAAAGACTGAAGCTACTACTGACCACTATCTTAGAGCTGACATCACACAAACAAAAATTCTATATTAGGATTCGACACCGAATCTCGTAGTTGTAGTGTCACTGCAAACCAATGCGACACCAGTGAGCCACCAAGGCGTTGGGTTAGGTTGTTTTACCTCTGAGCGGCACTTTCTTGCACACCATGGGCTAAATGGCCAGGTCACATGGATCCCGAGGGCTCAGAGAAGGTTGGGGGAGGGGACCCACTGGAACAGCTGTTGGGAGACAGATGGTAGCCTCCCGTCAAGGCCATCCAGCGTGTTCTTTAACGTGCACAGGGTATGGCTCTCCCACACACGGAGCCACAGCTTAACGTCCAATCCGACGGACGGCGGCCTTTCCATGCCCATCGGTGTCCCCTACTGACCGTGGGCAGGGCGGGGAATTTTGCGGAGATAAATCTCAACGCTGACACAGCTGGGACTCGAACCTGGGAACTACAGATTACGAGCCTGGCGCGCTACCGACTGAGCCACCCCCGCCCCACCCCCTAGGCGACAAATATAAATATGGTTTATGATATTTCTCAGACTGTTTTTCAGAAATTGTATTCGGACTCGAAATATTATTGCCGAACTCAAACCTTACCATAGTAAGGTTTGATATATGATATATACGAACATGAAAAGCATATCAGAAAATGCCAATGTAATATAATGAGAAATGGAATGCCTTTCATTTTAGGAGAAAGCATAGAAAAAGGATTGTAAAAAATATCTTTCTACCAGTTTGTAAGATAGTTGGTAAGAATGGGTCTGCAGACGTGTTGAATTAATGTTTAAAATGAAGCCACAGTTTCCTAATATTATCCAGAAATCATAACAATGGTGCAAAAAGTGCGAAAATGTGTATTCCATTTCAGATACAGATTGAGAACTACTAAGTTATGGGATCACTCTAAATATACTCTTCACAACTGTGCCTCGTGCTATGTATGAGATTATCGAAAAGTGTAGTAAGTATGAGGTGCCATTCACGTACAAGGGTCATTTGCAAGCTCATGGTGTATCCTAGGAGGGGTATTGAGGGATGAAATCAGCGTTTCTAGAGCATCCCAAGTAAGCTCTATGGGATTTAATTGGGAAGAAGTCATTCCAAATCTTGAACTCTATCCGTTGCGTGAAGACCGCTTAAAATAGCTAATTAAACTGCTGCTAAAAAAATTGCTGAATTTTAGATATTTCAAAATGGAAATTCAGTGTTAGAAAATTATTTTACAGTTCTGTCTAATGCTTGTTCCGAATTGAGAAGTAATAGTAATTTAAGCTAAGGAAGTTTTCAATTGCCAGTGTTTGTCAAAATAGTTTAACTTTGGAAAATCTCTTATGGTTTTTCGCATTCGGCATCATAATTTTTAAAATTTCCTGAAGTTGTTTCTTAGAAGAATCATTTTAGAGGTTAGGCTATTGTCCCCGCCGTATATATTTAAACAGGTAATATGCAATGCTGTTCAAAATTAAAGGATAATCGACATAATATATAGCTGCGATATATGTTAAAAATGCAGTGAAAATGGGCGAACATGGAAAATACGCTATGCTGAAAACTCTCTGGTAATTACAGTTGCCGCGCGTAAGCCGAAAAATGCAAACTACTAATGCGTCAAAAAGCCCTCAGCGAGCTCATGTGATCGACGATTTTCTCGAAGAGAAAGAGATTCGCCTTATGTAGTGGCCACCCAGATCTCCTGACCTCAATTACATTGAGCATCTATGGGATGCTTTAGGGAGACGCAGTGGAGTTTACCAGTCTCCTCCCAGAACACTTCATGAACTCAAGAGCACTTGTCGAAGAGGGTTGGGTTGTTTTACCTTTGAGCGGCACTTTTTTGCACACCACGGGCTAAATGGCCAGGTCACATGGACCCCGAAGGCTCAGAGAAAGTTGGGGGAGGGGACCCACTGGAACAGCTGTTGGGAGACAGATGGTAGCCTCGCGTCAAGGCCATCCAGCGTGTTCTTTAACGTGCAACAGGGTATGGCTCTCCCGCACCCGGTGCCACGGCTTAACGTCCCATCCGACGGACGGCGGCCTTTCCAAGCCCATCGGTGTCCCCTACTGACCGTGCGCAGGGCGGGGAATTTTGCGGAGATAAATCTCAACGCTGACCCAGCTGGGACTCGAATCTGGGAACTACAGATTACGAGCCAGCCTGGCGCGCTACCGACTGAGCCACTCCCGCCCCTTTTTCGAAGAGTGGTCATTAATCCGTCAAGACCTCATCAATACTGTAATATACCAAGAATAACGTTATCAATTCTTGTAAGCAAGCTAAAGATAACAATGCATCAAATGATGAAATCTTCCTACAGAAAGGTTGAGATCAGCGCTGCTTCTCCTCAGCACACACAAAATAAAAATATTTGTTCTTTATACTATAGTGCACAGAAAAAGGCAAACTACATTTTCCTTCATACTCTAATTCCTCTAAATTACAACTCTCTCATTCTTCGTTTTTAAGTTCAGTTGTTCGAAGTTCATTGTATCACGTTCATCTGTCGTAACATTATTATGAATTTCTTCTGGTTGATTTACATTTGAAAATATAACAATAATAAACCTATTTACCAAATTTTATTGCATTCCCTTAAAAATACTTCGCGTTATATACGAATTTATACATTAAATAAAAATGAATTATAAATACCCTCTCAAGCAGCTGCATGCCACAGAGGCCTGACAATATTCGCCATAGCAGAAGATCTGAGAGGATGGCGGGACCTCGGTAGAAAAACGTCACATACAACCATGCTTTACTTGGGGCTCGAACCCAGGTATATTAAAATTGTAGCCAAGCGCACTAACCACTCGGCCACGGGACGGAATTTATATATTATGCTTTAATTTTGAGCACCAGTGTATTTAACATCTGCCTCAGTACACTTTTGGATCTTGGCCTTTCTTATTAGCATCCCGAAACTGTTCCTGTCTACATCGAGGACTAGATTACTGTCAAATATATCGTTAAGGTATACAATAACTTTTCTCAAACGTGCTTATCTCATATTTTGTTATCATTAATGAAGAGAAAACGTAATCTTAAAATTTAAGCTTTCACTCAGAGGTTGTAAATATTATTCAGTAACGAATGAAACGTAACCTGTTGTAGCTTAAAATAGTACAGGGGATCCTTAAAATAGAATCTAATCCTCAGTACCATGGACAGAAGAACTAGCTGCCACAGATGTGCAATTGAACCCCACTGCTTTCAGCACCACTTTTAGCAGGCGGCCATAATTCTCATTTTCCCATCAACTCTCAAAGCGAATGGACATCTTTTCTTTGCAGTTCCATATCTGATTATTATTTGCTTGCTTTATTGGCTTTAAAAATATGAAACAGAAAATTTATTTATTGAAATTATATTAAAAATTATATAATTATCTAAAATTAAAACATTTAAAAATATATCGGAAGGCAATTTAGATTAACCATTGAGATAACTTTGGCTGAGTCAAGGACACTTAGATATACCAGATCCGAACAACGCATTAAACAGGATAAATAATATTTAAATACTAATCTTATATATTTGTGTCATTCAAAATTCAACTGGTAGTTCATAATTCATTAATTAATTCTAAAACATTCAATAATATTTAAATGAATTCTAAGTGAGTATATTATCTTATTTTATGTTTTCTGAATTAAAAAGCTTGCAGTTAGATTTCAGAAAGAAAATAAATAATTTAAAAATTTACAGATATTATACTTCTTTTTTTTTTCATTTCTCTCATTCCCCCACTCCCCTCTTTTCTTGATGACTTCCCAGGCAAGTTTTATCGATGTGGATCTCGCTGAGTTGGTCGTTTTATCTGTGAAGGATATTTTTGTGCACATAACGGTCTACATCATAGATTCCCAACGGGGGCGATACCGGCCCCCAGTGGGCGCTGGAGCCTTCCATGGGGGCGGTAGCTGATCCAGAGTCAAATGAGGGGCGTTGAGCCAGTCAAGAGGGGCGGTCAAATAAATAAATAAATTGAATGAAATTTTCTGTAACAACCTTTTTATCTCTTCTATTCTGTGGTGTCTTCCTGGTGATTCTGGTCATCCACTACCTCATCCGTCATATACAGCTTTTCAACTGCAGTGGACAATAAGTTCCCTGCTACCGCCTACTAGCGTACTGGTACGTCTGAAGTCGACTGAGATGCTCTCAAAAGTTCTCTTCAAGATCACAGATTGGATATAAGCTTCAATATGTTTTCCCACTCGAAGTCGCTTTGAGTATGCTTTATGGTACGTAGTTACAATACCATCCCACGTCAGAACATAAGGTATAATATTAACATTACCCTTGTGAATTAGGCTCAACTCATTAGCCAGCAGATCATACTTCCTCTTCTTTTCAACCTCTACTGTCTGCAGGTTATCCTGAGATGTTATTCCTACTTCAATAATTGTAATCTCATTCAATACCTTAACATGCACTACTATATCAGGCTTATTATGTTGGACATGTGTGTCCGTCCTGATAGGCAAATCAACCTTGATGTAATGATAATATAGTAATAATAAATTTATTATATTTAATATTGTTTTTATAATTATTTTTAATACAACAAAATACTTTGAAAATACCTGTTTTCATGAATAAATATTTTATCTAGCTATTTAAATTATCTTATTGTTATCGCGTTAATAAGCATTTTTAAATTAGCGTTAGGTATACCTATACCTAATTTGTTTTAGTTTAGAATAGATTGACGGTGACAAGTCCTTGCAAGTTGGCAGGCAAACACGCGGTTCATGCAATTTAACATGTTTCGACAAGAATATGGTAGCTTGAAATGACTTGCTTACGGAGCAAGTGCGGCGGCATCGCAAACATACAAGTTAATGCGTGCACAAAATCAAATGTATAAAAGCGATAGCTCTAGGAATGTTTTATTATTTTTATGTGCTTCGCCGCGATAAATAGTCGTGAGTGATAAGTGTTAGAAGTCATTATAAACATTATTTTTTTAACTCTCTATATATCTGTTGAGAAGTTAATTTGTATTTGAAAATGTCTGAATCTACATCTAAAAAGAAATGCCGGAAGTACAGTATTGAGTATTTGAAATATGGATTTACGTACTCTCCTACAAACCAATCATTACCTATGTGTTTAATTTGCCGAAAAGTTTTTCAAATGAAGCTATGAAACTTTCTAGGCTACAAGAGCATTTAAATAAAATGCATGCTGATAAGAAGAACAAAGATTTATCCTATTTTCAAGAACTGGAAAAGCAATATTTGAAACAGCCAACTATGTCAAAGCTTTTTGCGTCGTCTTCTAAACAAGATGATGATGGACTACGAGCCTCATATAACGTTTCATTGTTAATCGCAAAAGCAGGAAAACCACACACAATTGGCGAGGAATTAATTTTGCCGGCAGTCAAAGAGATATTAAAAACTGTTCTTCATCGTAAGACACCGTCAGATATCATCAAAAAAATTCCTCTCAGTAATAATTCAGTGCAAAGAAGAATAGATGAAATGGCAAAAGACGTTGAAATATCATTATGTGATTACTTAAAGACTTGCAAATTTTCCATTCAACTCGATGAATCAACTCTACCAAATAACGAAGCTCTACTCTTATCATACGTACGATTTATAAAAGAAGATAAAAATCATGAAGAGTTATTATTTGCTAAAAAATTGAAATCTGATACAAAGGGAGAATCTATATTTAATACCATGCAAAAGTTTTTTCAAGAGAAAGAAATTCCTATTTGCAATATTTTGTCTGCTGCTACTGATGGTGCTCCAGCAATGACAGGGCGTCATAAGGGTTTCATAGCGCATTTGAAACAAGCAGTGCGAAATGTACTCGCTGTACATTGTATTATTCATCGTCAGCATTTGGTTGCAAAAAATTTGAATGAACGTCTGCATACGTAGCTCCATTACGTTATTAAAGCAATCAATAAGATTAGAAACAATTCATTGAATGATCGATTATTTGGTAAGCTTTGTAATAAAAATGATAAAGATTACAACCACTTGCTGCTGCACACAGAAGTACGTTGGGTCTCTAAAGGTGTTTGTCTGAATCGTTTTTTCAATCTATTTGACTCAGTACTGGACTTTCTTGAATCAGAGACGAAAAATTGCGCGAAAACCTGATTACGTCAAAAAATGACATCGCTTATTTGTCGTCGTCGTCGTCGTCGTCATCATCATCATCATCATCATCATCATCATCATCAAGCAGCCATGGGCTACGGAGGTCCAACCAGACGGTGCAATTTAGTTCTCCAAGCAAGTCTATCCGGAGCTTCATCTACTGCATCTGGCCACTGCACACCAATTCTAACAAGGTCCTGTTTGACATTGTCTGCCCACCGCATCCTTGGTCTCCCCTTCTCTCTGAGGCCTTTAGGCACATTGTTCATAACCCTATTCGCCAATCTATAATTATTCATACGGTCAACATGGCCAAACCAACGGAGTCTCTCTCTGCACAATATGCTGCTTAAAGGAGGTTGCAAACTTCTTTGCCTAACCTCATCATTAGTTACAAAGTTGAACCACCTAATGCCCAAGATATTGCGTAAGCATCTGGAATCAAAAGCATCTAGTTTCCTGTTATCTTGTTTACAAAGTCTCCAAGTTTCACTACCATAACTAACCCTAGAAAGAACCAAACTATTATACAGTCTAATTTTAGTCTTTAGGTGTATACGCCTATTTCTCCACACTCTCCATAGATTCTTAAAAGTCCCGGCAGGAATCCCTATTCGTCTGTTAATCTCATGCCGCACATCACCATTATCTGTTACATAGCTCCCAAGATAATTAAACTGTGACACCTGCACAAGACTGCAACCGTTCAGATTAACTGAATCACAGACCTGCCTGACCAATTTTCATCACTTTAGTTTTCTTTTTGTTTATAACCAAACCTACTCTACTACCAGTCTCATCAACAGCTCGAATGAAAGAGTTCATCTCATCAACATCATTTGCCAAAAGGGATAAATCATCAGCATAATCTAAATTAGAAATTTTCGTATCTCCAGCCCATTTAAGGCCAAAATCTTTCCCTTGCAGTGAATTTCGCATAACATAAGCAATAATCAAACTAAAGAGAAAAGGAGACAAAATGCACCCTTGTCGAACACCAGAAGTAATGCTAAACCAATTGCTACAAGCCTTACCAACTCTCACACACGACTCAGTGTTATTATAGAGAGCTTTCATAATGTTAACTAACTTGTCTGGTATACCATATGATTTCACAATCAACCACAAATTAGATTACACAGAGATAGGATTTACCGTTATTCATAAACGAATTTCTGTAGTTTTCAAATATATCTCCTATTAGTAATACATCAGTGATCATGTATAGATCGTGATATTCCCCGAAGGTAGCAATAGAAAAGTCTATCGACAAAATTTGAGCTCTTTCGCATTGTTCATTGTTTTGGAAATTCTCTTTGGATGGAAGTGGCGTTTGCAAAAATTGAGCACTCTGTTGCAGGTACTCATATGGAAAACTTCCTTTGCTTTTCAAAAGCTCTTTCTGTGAGTCTTCAGATTATGTTGTCTACAGTATTGACTTAGGATGTAGAAATTTTCCACATTTTTCGACAGTGAATCCAGTGAAGAGCTGAGGAACATGAATGAATCAATAAATTTAAGTTGACCGAATATAACGCATATATATTTTTCTGTAGTTTGTGGAATACAAAAAATTTTCTTCTTATCTTTAAATTTCCACAAATCTTTTACTCTAAACTGGCCATCAAATCCTTTGAGATTATGAAACAACACTGGTATTTCAAGTGAGAATTTGTATTAAGATTACATTTGTTCTGTATTTTCCAGTTAAGTGATCGTGATCCCTTACTCTATCAGTTCCTAGAATTTTCCCACAAATATTACAATATTTTGCTCCAGTAAAAATTTCCAAATTAAAATCAGTCATCTTAACATTTCTTTCTTTTCTTCAAATCATTAATCGAAGTTTCGGCTTCGATCATTTCATTCAAAAATTGTACGTTCTGGTTTTGATCAGTTTACCTTCCGGTCCAACTATAATATATGCAAATCCTGACCGTACTAAATACTTATTTCGCACCCTACATGGATTATTCTCAATTCTTCTACATTTCGAAAAGCATTCGAAGTCTGCATAAATCACATATGGGTGCTTCAAACTGTTTTTAATCATATGGAATTTCGTACTATTCGCTTCGGGAAACTTGATAGTTTGAAAAGTGTTTGATTTGCAAATATCTACATGATTCTTTAGTAAATCGTCGCGAGTGAAATTATGGAGACAGTATGGGCAGAGATAGGATTTACCATCATGTCTTGAAAGGTATGCTGTAACCCTACTAATATTTTTAATCCAACAATAATGAGAATTATTGCCGTCTTTTAAAAGCAAAAGTTGTGTGGGTTCTTTAACAGGATTCTGTGAAATATATATAACGTATGCAAACCATCTTTCTTGGAATTGAAAACATTTATAGATATATTATTTAAAACCTCGAACTTCGGTATTTGATCGAGGGTTACTGGATAAGTCAATGAAGATGTGTCTAAGATGTTTTCAAATATTTTATATTTTTCCACACGTTGCGGATTATCTTTAGCAGGATGTAGAGCTGAGAACCACAAGAAACATATATTCTTGTAGCAAAATAATTACTTTGGACTTTGATTAAAAGTTTTAATATTTTTCTATGATAAGAAATTTATTCACCTTTGGATAAAACTTTTAATATTCTTCTTTGATAACAGAATTAATACTTTGGACTTTGCTTAGAAAGTATTGATTCTGCTGTATCCAGTGAAGTGTATGATAACTTATCAAAACACAACTTTTTTTATCTCATACACACACACCTCATTTCAACCTAATTCATTTAAACTAATTCACAAATTAGTTTACACCTCGTCTTTCAAAAAAACTTAATTTAGTTTTTCACATTCTAAAAAACACCTCCGTTTTTTCTAATTTTCACTCATATTTTCACAAAAAAACACAAGAAACATATTTTTTTACCTCATCACCATAACTTTTCCCATGGATTTTCATAGAATTCTCGAGCCCCTTTTACTGTACCAGAACTCTCATTTATGCTACTACTAACAATAAATCTGAGTTTCGTTTCAGAAAAGCAGTTATTTTCCTTTATTTTTAATTTCTTTTTGCAAGCATTAAAGTTATCGAATTATTTTATATAGCTTTTTTTTTCAGAAATGTGCCCTCTGAAAACGCAAAGAGCAGGTTTCAACTTTCCCCTATCAAGATCAACTGGCTTGAAGGATTATCTCGGCATGACAGATGCTTCTTGGGCTGCAAGAGGAGACAGTCCCAGGAACCACTGCCGCCCTGCCAACTCCGAGCACACCCCTTCAATGACCGTTCACACTCGTATTCATTGCGTCACCGCTGCCGAAATCGTAGAGTCACTCCCCCCCCCCCCCCATTGCAGACAGAATCACTCCCGCCTCGATTTTCGATTCTTACGAGGTCATCAATCCCACTGGACTGCTTGCACCACCTCCACTGCCCAAGAAACTACCGTCAATGTGTTAGAAGAATCAAGACATATTTTGCGTGTGTTAGTGTTGCTGAAAATATTTCTCTGCAAACTAAGGTAAGTAGCATTTATTGTGTTAATAGTTGTGGTAGCAACTTACGGTTGCAAAATAATTAGGGCACCCATGTGGGTTTTCTAAGGGAGGTGATGGGGATCCCATCTTTCAGAGGGGTGTGAACGTTCTGTAGAAAATTTCAGTAATTTGACCTTGTGACAGGATTTTTAGAGCATTTCAAGATAATTCCCAGTGAATAAATCAACCTAAAAATCTAAATTTTGCAAAGCTTGCCCCTTAATGGGTGCCCTTGTCTACAAGCTGCTTATTTTATTTTATTTTATTTAGGCCATCATGACTTATAGAAGAGTTCGTTACCTCATAGTAGATGAAATAGAAGAAATCGTAAATAGTGATTCATTCTATGAAACCGTATCAAATGATCAGGATCATATTGATGTCACTTTATTTCCTCCTGAGGTAGACTATTTGACTGATGAAGAAGAGGGACCGATGATGCTGTTGGAACTGTTGAAGTCTGCGATGTGCCAGGTTGTTGAGGTACATTATGTAACTTCAGAAATAAGCAATGAAACTGAGCACGATATTTTGCTTCCAAGTACGTCTTCTCAACTTTCTAAAAATAAGTCAAAGAAGAAACGTCTTTCTGAAGATAAGAGTAACTGGGTGAAGGCTCATCCAATCTACACAAAATTGCCTCCTAGTGGGAATGATATCAACATAAAGAGAGAGGAATTGAGAAACATAATTCTTCCCTGTCTCCCAAAGAAATGTTTGAAGAACTGATAAATGAACGTATATATGAATTCATTGTGAAATAAATTATAGGGTAGGCAGTAAGTGTAAAGAATCAGCAAGATTTTGTTCTCACGGCTGATGAAGTAAAAGTGCTTATTGGCTTTCTCCTCTTTGCTGGATATAATACACTTCCATCAGAACGACTATATTGGTCAGAGGATGAAGATGTTGGCATACCAATTGTACAAAATTCATGTCCAGAAATAAATATTAGAAGTTGAAGAGTTTAATTCACTTTCAAGATAACGACTTAGCAAATGAAAATAAATATGATCTTGGATTCAAAATTAGACCTCCCTTGAAAATGATAAATGAAGCTTTTCAAAACTTTGGAATTTTTGAAGTAAACTTATCTATATATGAAATGATTGTGAAATATTATGGCAGGAGTGGTTTGAAACAGTTTATCCGCTGTAAGCCGATTAGATTTGGCTTTAAATTGTGGTCTCTCTGTGGAGCAAGCGGATACTGTTTCAAATTTGATTTGTACTGTGGAAAAGATTCTACAGATAGAGAAAGGGATGATTTGTTATTGGGATCAAGAGTAGCGCTGAACATACTGGATTGGGTTGAAGAGCAAAGAAATCACTGCATTTACTTTGACAACTTCTTCACAAATCGTGATCTTCTGATTCACCTTAGAAAACTGGGTTATCGTGCAACTGGAACAGTCAGAGAGAACCATGTTGGTGATTGTCCACTGAGGAGCAGCAAGGAACTGAAAAAAAAAAGCTCCTGGGGATTTTGACTATCAGTTTGACCGGAATGGTGAAATTCTGTTCGTTAGGTGGAACGGCAACAAGTGTGTCACTATTGGCACAAATTTTGACAAAGTTGAATCTCTGGGAATGGCTCCTCGGTTCAGCAGGCACAAATACCACAACCAGCTGTTCTCAAGTCATATAATGCGAACATGGGAGGAGTTGATCACCATGACTGGTTGGTAAGAAAATATGCAACAGGTATTAGAGGGGAGAAATGGTACTGGGTCTTATTTACACGAATGATAGAAATGTCTCTTGTAAATGCTTGGCTCCCTATAGGCTAGAATATGGTCCAAATGCACTGGACCTATTGAGTTTCAGACGTGCCGTTGCAGTTACATACTTAAAACTGGATACTGGAAGAAAACAACCTGGACGTCCAATTGCTTCCCCGTTCACCATGAGAGTGGTACCAGATGTTAGGTTTGATGGGATAGGCCAGGTCATTGCTCGACGAGTCGCACAAAGAAGATGCGCACAAGTTGGGTGCAAAGGAAAACCAAGGTCATATTGTGTAAAATGTAATGTTACGCTGTGTATGGGGTGTTTTGTACCATTTCACAAAAAGTAATTTATTTGGACTCAAGTACATTTTATTCATACTGTTAGATTCCCAGCGTCCTATTTTGAGGACAGTCATTATTTGCATACCTATATACATTTTCATGCAACTGTTCTATTAATTGTCATACATATGGTTTGGACTTTGGAAATAAAGAACAAAATATCTAATTCTGAGAAAAAAATAACCTGGGATTTAATGGGTTAATATAAGAAGTGGTAGCCAATGGAAAATATTGATTTTTGCATTTAGGAGGAAAATAAAACGACATGTCTATAATATGATTGAAATGTTAATTAGAACTTTATTAGAAAGAGCAAAATATTTCAAAGGACATAAGATGAGTTAGTTAAAACACTATTATGATTTTCTAACAATCGTAGCGAATCAACTGCTACGCTAAATCATCTCTTGATAGAAGTTCATGCAATACAGGATACAAGATAACCAAAGCAAGATTTCAAATGAATTATTTAAATGAACTGTCTATTTTTAATATAAATGATTTATCAAAGCAAATTTTTCGGATAATAATGGACTAATGGATTAATGGGATTTAATGGGTTAATGTCTTATAGTGTGTCATGTGTTAACATTTTCTGCTAATATGGAAGGAATAATTGTAATATCCAATATTTACCTTTGTTAAAGATCTACATAAGTGATTTATTTACTAAAGGAAAAGCATAAGGTCTTAGTTCTGATGAAGAAAAACAGTTAACTGACATGATCCTTCAAAGGGAATATATTGAAAATGATTTCACCGATGAAAGTACCCAAAATAATGCTGAATGTATTCAGGAAAATGTTGGCATCAACCAAACATATTTACGCGTAATTGCTGAAACTATCAATATAATGCTTCCTCGAGAAGGAAGTTTAAATAAGGATGATGGAAGTTAGCTGAACTCATTACTATTGCAATATGCTTATCATGATTGCGAGCTAAACAATCATTTCTCAGGAATGATTTCGGGGAAATGTTCAGAAAAAAAAACATAAGAACTTGGTACTTCCTCAGAATGTCAGAATTTTGTGCCTGCATAAAACAAGGAGAACAAGAACACTGACCGATGATGCTGGAGGCCTCTCGCTTAAAAATTCACTTGAAATGCTTCAACGTCTCGAACTAGAAGAATCAACATCTGCAGACAGGTGAGAAATTTCTGAGAGTGGCGACGGTGAAATACAAGCAAATAATATTCGGCCTCCTCCTGCTGTTCGCATTCCACTCATCATGTTAAGGGATAAAGCAAATTGGATTAAGATAATTAATAATTCAAATAAGATAATTCTTTTTTATATTGCGTCTTGTTACACTAGAATTGCAATATCTAGTGTAACAAGACGCGATATAAAAAAGAATAAAAGAGAAAAATAAATTATGTAGTTTTATGCTAAACAGCCATAGAGTATATTTAATACCAGTATTATTAGCATTGTGAAAACTCAAAACTCTCTGCCTGAATCTGACATAGGATTTCTTAAACATATCAAAGATCCTCTTCAACTTTTTAAGGATGTAAACTTTTGTAATTTTATCAAAACTGCCAAGAAATTATTTCAAGAACATGAAAATGCCAAATCAGGCACTGTAAAATTGGAAGTCGTTCTTAAATCGTATTATATTATAAATAATCTAATCTCAAAGTATGGCGAATAATTTCCAGGACAAGCTACAGATTACATTTTGGAATGCTAACGTATTCAAAAAAGAGTAACTTGAGTTTAATCATTTTCTGCTTGAACATGCAATTGATATTGCACTGTTATCTAAAACTCACTTAAAACTTGAAGATTTGTTTAAAATTCCAAATTTCTATTGTTTTATATTTGATGAGCTTCGTAACAGGATGGTGTAACTGCTATTCTTATTAAAACCAACATACCACACTTTGAAATCGGAATCGACAAACTAACATCAGTTGAAGCGACGGCTATTGCATTGAAAAATTCTATTTTCGGAAACTTGCGCATTGTAAGTGTATATAAACTTCCAAACCAACTGTTCAATTCACTGGACTTTGAGAAGTTGTTCGAAAGCAGCCTAGAAGCCTCCCAACTTTCGTAGCAGGTGTTCTGAACTCTAAACATGTATCCTGGAATTATCGGTTTACTAATTCCCATGGAAAAAAATATTGGAATATGCTACAAAAAAGGCATTGTGGTTGGTGCACCTCAATCACCTACATTTCTTCTGTCGAACATATCACAAAAAGCTGACGTCCTTGATATAGCACTTTTCATTAAACTATATGCAGGATATGATTTGAGAGCAATCTACGAACTATGTGATCTGATCATTATCCGGTCCTTTTAACTCTTGATTTTACTATTCACCAAAACAATACTGATTTTTCTCAAAAAATAATTGGAATAACTTCAAATCTGCTTTAGACTCTGTTGTTACAGGCAAGTGTCAGAATAACGATAAAAAGTATCGATAATGCCATCAAACATTTGACTGAAAGCATTCATTGGGAAATACGTAAAGCTACTAAATTCATTAAGAGAGTTTCATATATTGATGATATTCCAACTGAACTCAAAAATACCATCAAAAGGAAACCAAAGGTAGAAAGTCCTGGCAGAAATCGAGAAGACCTGATGATAAAAAGGTATATAACCAGTTACAATCTGACTTGGGGAAATCTCTCGCTAAACACACAAACAAAAAATGGACGACGAAGCTAGATCGCTCACTATGGAAAATGGTAAAATCTTTAAAAGGAAGTAACAGAGCTATACCTCCATCACATAGGATTAATGGGAATAGTTTACGCAGATGAGGAAAAAGCAGAAATTTTCACCAATGTTTCTTGAAGCACAGTTTCAACCCAATACGTATCAAGTTGATGATGACTTCGTGACAAGAGTCAATAAGGAAATAGAAGAAATTTACTCTCAAGATTGTAACTGATATATTGTGAACTTCGGCGAACTTATATCACCGATTAGAAATCTAAAATCTAGAAAGGCAACCGGAACACATAAGTGACAAATCAAATCATTAAAAATCTTCCACATAGAGCTTGGGTTTTTCTTTTGGATATTACCATTAAGGCAATTCGTATTCAATATTTTCCATCCACATAGAAAGCTGCAGAAGCAATTATGCTTCCGAAATATGGTCAGAATCTTACACTTCCACACAGCTATATCTTGCTGACATGTATTAGTAAGGTCTTCGGGAGAACTATTCTAAACAGAATGGAGGACATACTCGTTGACAAAAATATCATTCCATCTGAGTAGTTCAGTGTTCGCCGTAATCAACATTACTGTACAGTCGCTCAAAAAATATCCGAACACTATGGTTGATTACAGAATTAAGAAAAAATAAATGGAAACGATTTTATTTTAAATTAGTGATCTGGCAACCTTCGTGTACAGTACACGAAGGTTGCCAGATCACTAATTTCTAAAAACATCGTTGCCAGAACGGTAGGATCCAATATGGAGGCTAAAAATAAAGAATAATTCACCGTATTAGCTTTTTTCCATATTGCAAAAGCATTTGATAGGTTGTGGATCAAAGGATTTGTCTTCAAACTTGGGAAGTATGATTTTCCAACTTCTATCACAAAGATCATCCTCAACTATTTATCTGATAAGTCATTCTAAGTTAGAGTGCGAAATAATCTCTCATCATGGAAACCTATTTCAGCAGGAGTCCCTGAGGGTTCACTCCTCGTGCCAGCCCTGTGTAATATCTACATTTCTGATTTACCAATAATGGATCAAATCAAAACTGCTACATATGCTGATGACACAACGTTCCTCTCTTATTCCTTATCACAGCAAATCATTTGAAACAGAATGCAAAATATGTTGCACCTTTTTGAGTATTGGTGCATGAAATCGTTCAACAAGATCAATACCGACAAGTGCACAGCTCTGCACTCATGAAAGATTGTAAAAGATGGCATCAAATCTTATAATAAAATAAAAAAATAAATACCCCCTCAAGCAGCTACTTGCCACAGAGGTCTGAAAGGAGCCTGTCAGTTTATATGCCACAGTAGAAGGTCTGTGAGGATGGCAGGACCTCAGCAGAAAAACGACACAAACAGCCATGCCATACCCGGGGCTCGAACCCAGGTCCCGTAGATCAGTAGCCAAGCGCGCTAACCACTCGGCTGGTAAGGATAGTGTGAAAAGACTCGGCTAAGTATCTTGGTGTCACGATCAACCAAAAACTCACATGGGATGAACACATTTCCTTTGTTGAACATAAGACCAGTGAATACAGTTTAAGTTGTATTCACCTATCTCCAGAAGGTCTAATCTATCTATTGATAACAGTTAACAATCTATCATATGATTCTAAAACCTATAATTCTCTATGCTGCTCCAGTTTGGGGTCATTGCTCACAAAACAATCAATATCAAGCAGCTTCAGACTTTCCAAAATCAAATTTTGAGATCAGCTGTGGCCGCACCATGGTTTGTAAGAAACTCGATCATTCACCGAGATCTTAATGTGCGACCAATACATGAACACACAAAGGCCAAGCAATCAAGTTCTTTCAAAATGCAGAAAATCACCGAAATCATCATACCTCTGCCATCAATTATGATGATTCTGTTCAACAAAAGTATAATAGATGCAAGACTGTTTAAACGAGTTTATTACTTTATCTGATTGTCACTGTAAAAGTGTTTGCTCCACTTTGGTTTATTTTAAATATTTTGTTAATGCCTTAGGCAATTTATCAAATGAAGTAGGTAAGGGCACCAGCCCGGTGGAATGGCATGTCAAAAATGATCTCTGATCTCTGAAATTTATACTTCCCACTATATTCATTATTTAAGTGTTTCCATGCACAGTATTAGGAAACCAAAGTAATAGAAAAACAGCTGGCATACTCCCATCGCGAGCCATTCTCTTTAATTGCTATATATTATGTGATAATTTCTACGCCAAATGCCTGACAATCATATTTGTCAAGAAGAAAGGTATATATTACGGAAATAGGGACCTCGTTGAAAGAGCAGATTGAGAAATAATTTCCCAGTGGGTGGGAAAGGAATAGACGAGAACGCTATACATTTATATATTTTCAGAAAACGGTTATCGTGAAATATCAGATAAATACTCTTCTGTCGTATCTCGAATTTAATGACCTGATGCGAGACGGGTAGGACGACAACGGGCAAATGAAAATCCAAATCCAAAGCGTGTATGTGGGGGAACATTTTGTTTCCACGCAGCTGCTTAGCTGCAACAGGTACAGTCGCTCAAAAAAGTATCCGAACACTATGATTGATTACAGAATTCAGAAAAAATATCTGGCAACGATTTTTTTTAGAAATTAGTGATCTGGCAAACTTCGTGTCACGTGACACGAAGGTTGCCAGATCACTAATTTCTAAAAAAATCGTTTCCAGATGTTTTTTCTGAATTCTATAATCAACCATAGTGTTCGGATACTTTTTTGAGCGACTGTACCTACTATTTTAAACCTAATTTCTAATTATCCGAACCAGGCTTGGACTGACAAAGGGCGTTGAGCGCTGTAGCGTCCTGTACCCTTAGTATTTAGGGCCCTGTGACCTCATAGGAGCAGGATTTTTTTTAATAATAATGATAAATATTTCTTATTTTATAGAAATTCGACAGAATTGGGGAAAACTCATTTTAAGCTTCACGTAGGATGAAAGGAATAAGTATTTAAATCACGGAAAAGGAACCCCTGCTACATTTGTCAGACTTTGTCACAGTGTGTTATTAATAAATTAAAAAAATTAATTAAAATATCTCGAGTAAACTATATATATATATGTATTAATTTTTATACACTGTTAAAATCCATATATTCTTCAAATTCTTATGTAGAACAATATTAATTTCGGTTATTTTCTATAAATGTTATTATTATTGCAATGCATTTTATCTTCTAGTAGCAAATAATATCAAAAACAAGATACTACCATTATCTAAATAAACAACAATTATATTTAATATTTTGAATTCTATGGTTTGCTGCACTTCCCCCTATTATACATTTCGAAAAGGTTTCCATGCATAGCATTACGAAACCAAAATAATTTAAAAAAATGAAAGATATGATGCATCCATAACGAGTCAATCTCTTTATTTGATATAAATTATGTGATATTTACTAAGTGAAATAGCTGACAATCCCAGTTGTAAAGGAAAATAATTAGATAGACAATAGGTAAATAAGGACATGGTGGGAAAAACAGGCAGAGAAAAAAAATAAGTGTGATTGAGTTGGAGTAGGGGGAAAATTGTGGAAATATATTTTTTTATTTTGGTTGGGATATTTCCTAAAAAATTACTGAGAAGAATCACGACATATATGGCAAAACAAACGACCATAGCATACCAGGAATTCGAACCCCGGTAGTTGCAAGGTCACCACGTTTATCAAATTAGTACTGAAAATCTCATTAGTCGGATAATAGGATGACGGTTAAAGAACTACTGATCTTTTATATTTCTTACGTTTAATTCCGATTTCGTAATCAACTTCGCACAATAGATTTGATGTGAATACAGGAATTTACATAATATAATATATGTATATATTTATATACAACAGTTTCAGAGACATGGGGGGCGGGGGGGCTCAGTCGGTAGCGCGCCAGGCTCGTAATCTGTAGTTCCCAGGTTCGAGTCCCAGCTGGGTCAGCGTTGAGATTTATCTCCGCAAAATTCCCCGCCCTGCCCACGGTCAGTAGGGGACACCGCTTGGCTTGGAAAGGCCGCCGTCCGTCGGATGGGACGTTAAGCCGTGACTCCGTGTGTGGGAGAGCTGTACGCTGTGCACGTTAAAGAACACGCTGGATGGCCTTGACGGGAGGCTACCATCCGTCTCCTAACAGCTGTTCCAGTGGGTCACCTCCCCAACCTTCTGTGAGCCTTCAGGGTCCTTGTGACTTGGACATTTAGCCCATGGTGTGCAAAAAAGTGCCGCTCAGAGGTAAAACAACCCAACCCAGAGACATGGAGACAAAATACGTTTAAGAAGATCATACTGTAATTTCATAGTAATGTATTGAACATAATATGCTGAATTTTGTGAAAACCGATTTTTTGCACTATCTTTGCAAATATTAACAGTAGAGCAAAGCAAATGAAGTTTTGTATTCAGCACCACTCATTATCCCAGAAACACGAAAACGATAGCATAAAAAATTTCTTGTTAAATATTGTTATTAAATGTGCTTGGGAGGAGGACATCCATTATGCCATTTAGCAAATGCTCCTGCAGTCATTACGTAATGTCTTATCAGATTAAAACTTGATTTCTTCTTTAAAAATAATTTATTTAATTGAATCAAAATCATTCAATAATAACTTTTGGTTAAATAACTTTAAGTAAATAACTTTTGGGAGACTTGTTTTGAGGGTAACAATGTGAAATAAATGCATTGTGTTTAAATCTTAACTATTGGGATCTTATAATGAAGTTAAGCAGATGTTAAAAATAAAAGAAATCAGTATATTAGAACCTTGAGATAGCAATAGAAATATGTTTTCTGTTATTTTCGATATACAGTGGGTTACTATAAACTAAGCAACAAACCGAAAACTCGTTGAATCTGCTTCATGTGAATCAGAAGATAAGTATATATAGACACTGTGCCTAAGAATAACAATTGAAAAATAAGTTAAAAAAATAATAAGTGCCTACAACGAAGAGTCAAAACATTATGACCACCTGCCTAAATATGATGTTGATCCTCCACGTGCCGCCAAAACAGCTCTTACCCGGCGAGGCATGGACACTACAAGATTTCTAATGGTGTCTTGTGGTATCTGGTACCAACACGTTACTAGCAGATTCTTTAACTCTTGTAAGTTACGTGGTTGAGCCGCCGCAGATCGGATATGCTGTTCCAACACAAACCACATATGTTCGATTGGATTGAAGTGTATATTCACATAATAATAATATTGATAATAAATAATATAATAATTAATAATTAAAACATAATAATAAAATTGAATGCATATATATATAAACATACGCTTGGTATGCGATGGATAAAGATGACTCGCTTGGTAAGCGATGGCTAAAAATGACTCACTTGGTAAGCGATGGATAAAGATGATTCACTTGGTGAGTGAAGGATAAAGATAACTCACCTAGTAAGTAATGGATATAGATGATTCCCTTGGTAAGCGATGGCTAAATATGACTCACCTGGTAAGTGATGGGTAAAGATAACTCTTGATTCGCTTGGTAAGCGATGGATAAAGATGACTCACCTGCTGAAAGTTTTTTTTTGTGTTTTGTTACATATCTCATATATTCTAAATGGTGTGCAGATTCGTGATTTGTGGTGGCCAAGGAAGATGGTGGAAGTCGCTGTCATGCTCTCTGAACCACTGCTGAACTCTCTTTCGTGATGGACAGTAGCATTGTCTTCATGAAATGCCGTCACCTCCTGGATAAAAAAATCAACATTACAGGATGGATTTCATCGGCAGCAATGTTCAGATGATCCTTGGAGGACACCCGATCTTCCACCAATATCAGGGGACCAGTTCCGAACCAACAGAACGTGCTCCACTCCATGACACCGCCTCCACAACCTTGAGTTGTGTTTACAAGGCAAGTTGAGTCCATTGCTTCATGGGGCTCTAGCCAAATTCTCTGCCTACCGTCGGTACCGAACAAGGTGTACCGTGACACGTCGGTCCACATGAATTTTTTCGTCTTCCAGTGTCCAGTCACTGTGTTCCTGACACCACTGTATTCCCTGCGCTTAGTTCGCTGAGATATGAGTCGGGAACAGCCTTCATTTCATGCTCTGTCAATTCCTGCACAGAGAAAGTCCTGTTTCTCCGTACAAGCCTTCTCAGACGACAGCGATCTCGTTCCTGACAGATTCTTGTCGCGCCGTACTTGCGTCTCTTAGACAAGCAATGTTGGTTATTTTTCCACTGATTAAAAACCCGAGATATCTGACCTTTTGAGAAACCAGTGAGTTATATTGTTTTAAAAATCGTCGCTCCAGCCAGAGGGGCATCCATAATAAGCCCTTTATCGAACCCCGAAAGATCCTTTCTTTTTCCCATTGCGGTCAACATTACTGTCCATTACTCAATAGATCACGTGATGATGCACGTGACCAGGTATTTTGCATGTACACTGCTCAAGAGACGTTTACGTGCATCTGCATAAGATTTCTAATTCAGTGGCGGTGAGTGTATAATACAATATATTTTTTCTAAGTAACGTATGTTGATATATATAAATTAGTATAATGATTAATTTTAAAAATTATCAGTACAAACAACAGAAATAAATTTATAAGAAATGTGTATATAAATAGACCGAGGGTCTATGCTGACGTCATATTCAGTGGTATGGCCTTGTGTCTAGGTGGTGTTGATCCAGCACTCATAGATCATGGTTTGAACTCCATTTCCATTCAAAGGATAAGTCAGAGGTCAAATTTCGGATATTACCCGGCATCTAAGACCGGGATGACCCCTAGGTACAAATATTCAGAGCTCTGCCATTTGTGCATCACAGTTAGAATTAGCGTCATCCCTTGTCAGTCATTCATAAAGTCAATCACTCACAATCTGAAATATACATTAGATATTTTAAAACGATGCAACTAACTATTTATTTTTAAAAGTCAGAAGTTAATTTGAAATATTTCTGCAATTATTCTTGTGTAATGTAAATAAATATATATTTTCATTTCATTAATTTTGTAAATGGCAATAATGAGAGCAAATAATGATCAGAAACACACTGCAACCCGAAATGTTCAATTACTTTGGGATTTGGAAAATGCGAATTACGGGCGGATGTTAAAGGTGGAGCTCCGAACAGTGGTATGAAATCATGTGTTTGAATTGTTTTGCCTCTGAGCGGTATTTTCGTGGCACACAATGGGTGTTTTCTAAAAAAAAAATTTAAAAATTGTTGTCAGATATTTTTTCTGAATCCAGTAATCAACCATAGTGTTCGGATGTTTTTTGAGCGACTGTACATCCTTTCATGACAGCGGTATATCCCTCTAGTAGTGCCTTC
The DNA here is from genome assembly GCA_038380435.1 of Ryuthela nishihirai. Classification (NCBI taxonomy): domain Eukaryota; kingdom Metazoa; phylum Arthropoda; class Arachnida; order Araneae; family Heptathelidae; genus Ryuthela; species Ryuthela nishihirai. The sequence goes on from JAWZYU010000039.1 coordinate 3,710,922, forward strand.
TATCAGCAGGATAATGCGCCGTGACACACTACCCGGATTGTTCGAGAATGATTCATGGAACACGAGGAAGACTTCCAGATCTCCAAATTCCCCAGACATAAATACATTCGAGTATCTATGGTGTGTGTTGGAACAGCATATAAGATCTGCGCAACTCAACCACGTAACTTACAAGAGTTAAAAAGGATCTGGTACTAAAGTGTTGGTACCAGATATTACAAGACATCTTTAGATATCTTATGGTCCTCATGCCTCGCCTATGAGCGAAATTCTTTTGCACACAATGGGGAAAATGCCAGGTCATACGGAACCCGAAGGCTCAGAGAAGGTTGGGGTTGAGAACGCACTGCAACAGCTGTTGGGGACAGATGGTAGCTTCAGATCAAGGCTATCCAGCATGTTCCTTAATCTGCAGAGTATGGCTCTCCAACACATGGGGCAAAGGATTAACGTCGCATCCGAAGAACGGCTAGGCTACCTTTCCAAGCCTATCGGTGTCACCTACTGACTGTGGGCAGAAGGGAAATTTTGCGGACATAAATTTCAACACTGTCCCAGCTGGGATTCGAACCTGGGAACAGAGATTACGAGCCACCCAATCCCGTTAATGTGCACAGTCTGAATTTCAAATTACATAGCCACCATTTCAATTACTTCTCAATTATTGAAAGGCTTCATTTCATTTTCAGCAGTAATGAACAAGACAAAACATCAAGCAACTAACGTTATGTAGAAGAATATATATTACATTATTACTTAACTGATATAAACCGCGTCATAATCATATATATATAGACGACTCTAAGTGATTGACTCAATGACTGACCGAGAGGGAATGACGCTAATTCTAACAATGAGGCAGAAATGGTAGAGCTTTGAAAATTTGCACCTAGGGGTAATCAGGATCGTAGATTTCGGGAGACATAAGATATTTGACCTGCGACCTGTCTTTCAAGGTCAAATAGAGATCAAACCATGATCTACGAGTGCCGGAAACGGAAAAATTGGTGTCTGGGGGTGTTTCGGGTTGTAGATGTCGAAAATTCGGAATTCGCTTAGTATTCATATAATTTAATATTACCACGCCAATTTGTTTATTATAATATATAATAATCATATTCTTCAGAAATAATTATATAAGAAAGAAGAAATATCTACAGAATTTTTTTAATTATACTGCTTCATTTAATGAATTTATAATTATATTTCTTTCGATGTTTCGTAGTTCAATATATACTGATAAATATAACATTATAGAATATTTTGTGTTCGCATATTGTTCATTTTTTTGCAGAATTTTTGTCTTCGTCAGTACTACCGTCACCTCATAAAACAGAAGGCCGTACAACTAAGTTATGACGTCACCATACGTAGTCCTAAAAAACGAAATATTTCTGATATATTTAAATCTATTATTTTATCTGGTGCATTTTATTACTAAATTGTATACTAATATCTACTTATAAATATACATTTAGAAAAAAAATTATTCACATGTATTAGAGTTATGATAATGCTTATAAAATGCTAATAATTATCAATAATTTTCTTTCTGAAAAATTATACATTTGTAAATAAGCATTAATATAAAGATCAGTATTAAAATATCACCACTAATGAAAACAGAAATAAAATATATAAGTAGTATCCAGATTTTTATTAACGGCTACTTTTAGGATAGCAAGCAGCCAATTTTGTCCTCCTCGTGTTATCATCGTTAGAACTACCTATGCTGACGTCATAATTCGTTGTTCCGGCTTCGGCTATATTATTAAAAGTCAATCAGTGCCTTCAACACCACTTAATTTCTAGCCTACCACCAAGACCCTTATTTCACCTTGAATGCAACAGCGGATCTAAATCAACACCACCTATAACAGAAGACCAGTGAACAATATTTGCGACGTGGGGTTAAATAGTCCTACCATATAGCAAATTCTTATAATTTAATACTAATATTATTATTGGTGAACACTTGTGCTAATTTTATACTAACGTTTATCTATAAATATATTTTATTTAAAATGAAAATTATTCGTATTTATTACCAGTTATTATAATGCATATTAATACAAAACTTTCTCCGAAATAAAATATATTTATAGAAAAACATTAGTATAAAAGTTAGCTCAACAGTTCACCAGTAATAACATTAGAGCAAAAAATATAAGAACTCTCTATATCGTAGGACTACTTATGCTGACTCACAAATTCGGAGCTCTGGCTTTCTGTTAATCGGAAGTATTGTCCGAATTTTCCTCTTATTTCTTAGTTCTACTGCAGAAAATAGCCCTACTAACAAATTTTAGCTGTCCAGCACTGGTATATCGAAATTCAATATTTAACCACAAAGGACCGATCGCATCCGAAATTTGGCACATTTTTTGAGATCTACGAATAGAATTCCTTCACTGTCAGAAAGTTATAGACCGGAAGTAATCACCGGAAGATTAAACTAATCACCTAAACAAGGAAGATTTATATTTCACCTTTGACCTCGATGGACCCATTACATCCAAAATTTGGCAAGATTTCAGAGACCTACGAACCAAAATATCTGCAAGAAAATTTTTAGTTCTCTAGCAATAGTATATCTAAATCTGACCTTTTACCTCGATGGATCCACGGATACGAAATTCGGATCCGTGGATCCATCGAGATCAATGTATATTACAAATATCATCGAGATCAATGTATATCAAATGTATATTACAATGTAATATACATTTGATATTTTAAAACGATACAACTAGCGATTTTTAAAGAAAAAATCAGCAGTTAATTTGAGATATTTCTCCAATATTCTTGTGTATCTGAAAAACTATTTTTTTCATACTTTTTGTAAAAGGTAATAAGAGAGCAAATAATAGTTATATGCACACTGGAACTCGAGACTTTCAATCACTTTGAGAGTTGCAAAATGCGAATTACGAACCGCTGTTAAAGATAACTATTATTTTTTCTTTATTATTTTTTGGTTACTTAAATGTAATTCTTTTTTTTTATTTTCCCATAAGTAGTGAGTTGTGAAGAGGCATTTTGTATGATGGGAAGGCATGTTGTTGGACCTTAAGGTAGTGGGTTCAATTCACTGCCTGGATACTTAATTTTTTTTTTTTTGTGTATGGAAGTGACAGGGTTTTTTCCTGTTTCTTTGTTATTAATTTCTTTTATATATATATATAGAGAGAGTTATAACAAAATTGTGATGCGTTCCTCTGAGGGACGAGAAGGCTAGTGAGGGGCTTCGTTGAATGATGAAGGAGTTAAAATGAAGGATATGGGAAGTATGGTCAAATTAATGAGAAGAGACAAGAGATGACACTTTAAATTCGATTCCAAAGGAGGTAGAGATGAGAAATCCAAAAATGTAATGAAAAATTTTTAATTTAATGTCATTGTTAGGTGGATCTAATAAGGTATTGATGTATAGTTCATGAATATGAAATTTTGAGACTTTTGAAAATGAATAAATAAATAATGAATGAATAAATATTTTTCTTTTTGGTACCTGTAAAATTTCTTTAGAAAAAGATTTATATTTCAAAAAGTTACATTTTGCTTTAATATTTCGAAATAGTTGAATTGTTTGGTCAATTCGCATTCGCAACTGGATATTATGTGAGAAAATCGGTATTCCAGTTGCGAAAAATTTCACATACACAAAGGAAGGAGAGGCGACTAAGCTCGGATTTGTCAATATAAATACAAGGTTTTTATAAAATGATGAATTGTAGCTGCCTTTAACTATTTTTCAGGTGCTGATTTCAGATCTGGCCGTAAAATAACATAAAAATGTGACGTACATCACGTTTTTTTTTTGTTATTAGTCATTTTGACTCCTATTAAGATCTTCCTACACCCACACCTCCAGGCAACTGGGAGGATACTAGATATTTTCCTTTTTGTGGCTGGCAAAATTGATTTCCAAGTGGGAGAAAACATGTAACAGTAACCTAACCTCAGACCGCCATTCTTGTTGTTTCCATTGTAGGAGGCCTACGTGCTGTATGTTGAAGAGTGAATATTGGCGTTTAGATGGTACAAAGGTAGCGTCGGAGATGTGTTAATGCACCAGATAAATATTGTTATGTGTGTGGAAATCATATTTTAAAATCCCAGGGTCTTTCTCTGACAAATTGTGAAGAAAGCCTATAATTTGTATTTTGGATGTCATGTTTGAGATCAGGATAAAACATGGGGTCCACATGTGTGCTGCATTTCGTGCTTTGTTGACCTGAGTGAATCGTTGAAAGGTAAGATAAAACCCGAGCCCTTTGCAGTTCCAATGGTTTGGCGTGAGCCAACTAGTCACTTGGATGATTGCTATTTTTGTTTAACTAAAGGGTCGGGCATTTCAAAAAAGAACAAAAGCAAAATGTAATATCCAAATGTGCCTTCAACCATAAGGCCAGTTCCTCATGGAGATCTTCCTATACCAATACCTCCAACCAACTGAAAGGAGATGGATTCACATTTATCAGAGGAAGACTTTGAAGCACATACAGATCCTGATCCTACATACACACCTAAAAAGTTAGACGTGCCTCATCTGATTCATCAAAATGAACTAAATAATCTTGTGTTCGAGACTTAGGACTTTTCAAACAACAAGTTGAGGTTTTAGGTTCAAGATTTCAAGAGTGTAATATTCTGGTCAAGGGTACCAGAGTTTCTCTGTACAGAAAGAGAAATTAGGCTTTATCTGCTTATTACGAGATGCAAGATGGTTTGTGTTTCTACACAGATATTTCACGGCTGATGGAGGAAATTGGAATAACTCACGACCGTTAGGAATGGCGTCTATTTATAGATTCGTTAAAATTAAGCTTAAAAGTTTTCTAACAAACCCTTTTAGTCCACTGACACACGCTGTGGGAATAAAGGAAACTTATGAAAGCACGGAAAATTACTCACTGCTATAAAATATGAGCAGTTTAAGTGGACAAGATGCGGTGACCTAAAAGTCCTGACTTTCTTTCTCAGGCTTCAAAGACGTGTAATTAGTTCCAGATTAAAATATTAATTTTTTCAAGCATAATTCTGAGAAATTCGAAATCGCAGAAAATTGTTCTGTTAATATAAATGTCAGTTGAATCATTTGCTGGAGCTATTCGATAGTTTATTATTAACAACATAAATAGAACATTATAACGCATCTCATGATTTTGTATACCTTTTTCCAAAGAGAATGAAGATAATCTTTTGTGTGACTTTAATACCCTCCTGGTGATAAATGAACCAATAGCGACTTTTACCTTGACATTTACATTTCCCTACCAAAATTTCAGTTATGCTGCGTGAATTTTGGTTGCAAATTTAAATATTTGTAGGGAAATGAAACTGTCAAGATAAAAGCCGCTATTGGTATTAAAGTCATCCAAAGGATTATCTTCATTCTCTTTGGAAAATTACATGCGAAATCATGCACGAAAATATCGTAATGTTAGATAGAAACGTTAAAAGGACCTAATTTTCAAAAGTCAGGTCCCTCTAACTTTGGAAGTGAAAACTATTGGTACTTTCGGAAAATATTTACGAATCTAATGTTTCATCATCATCATCATCAAGCAACCTGGAGATACAGAGGTCCAACCAGACCGTGCAATTTAATTCTCCAAGCAGTTATTAACCAGAAAATAACCAGAAATTTTTGTATTTCCAGCCCATTTAAGACCAAAAAGCTTTCCATTAGAGTGAATTTCGCATACCATAATCAATAACCAACTAAATAACTAAAGAGAAAAGGAGACTAAAGAGAAAGGAGACTCCTGAGCTACATCTGCTTCATCTTGCTACTGCACCCCAAATCTAATAAAGCCCTATTTGGCATTGTCTATCAACCGCATTCTTGGTCTCCCTCTCTTTCTGAGACCTTTAGACACACTATTCATAACCCTATTCCCCAATCTATAATTATCCATACGGGCAACATGGCGAAACCAACGGAGTCTCTCTCTCCACAATATGCTGCTTAAAAAGGAGGTTGCCGACTAAAGGAGCCTAACCTTATCATTACTTAGAAAGCTCAACCACCTAATGCCCAAGATACTGCATAAGTATCTAGAATCAAAAGAATGAAGCTTCCTGTTATATTGTTTAGAAAGCGTCCACGTTTCACTACCATAACCAACCCTAGAAACAACCAAACTATTATACAGTCTAATTTTAGTCTTTATGTGTATACGCCTATTTCTCCACACTCTCCATAGATTCTTAAAAGTCCCGGCAGCAATTCCTATTCGTCTGTTAATCTCATGCTCCACATCACCAGTATCTGTTACATAGCTCCCAAAATAATTAAACTGTGACACCTGCTCAAGACTGCAAACATTCAGATGAACTGAATCACAACCTGCTTGACCAATTTTCATCACTTTAGTTTTCTCTCTGTTTATAACCAAACCTACTCTCTTACCAGTTTCATCAACAGCTCGAATGAAAGAGTCCATCTCGTCAACATCATTTGACAAAAGGACTAAATCATCAGCATAATCTAAATCAGAAATTTTCGTATCTCCAGCCCATTTAAGACCAAAAATCTTTCCATTGAAGTGAATTTCGCATAACATAATCATAACCAAACTAAAGAGAAAAGGAGACAACCAGAAGCAATGCTAAACCAATTGTTACAGCCTTACCAACTCTCGCACACGACTCAGTGTTCTTATAGAGAACTTTTATTATGTTAGCTAACTTGTCTGGTATGCCATACAATATCTCAATCAACCACAAATTATGACGATCGGCACAGTCAAATGTCTATTTAAAAATCAACAAACTAATAACCAGGTTTCTAAAGCTCTAAACATTTGTCAAGAATCTGCCTGAGTGAAAATATGTGATCTAGACATCCCTCCACTTACAAATTCACATTGCTGATCACGCAATTTTCCGTCAACCAGACTCTTAATTATATAAAGCACAATCACGGAAAGAACTTTACCTTGAACGAAACGTAGGTTGATACCCTTATAGTATCACAAGAACTGTGATCATCTTTTTAAAAATAGGGATAATAATAGCTCTGGTTAAATCCTTAGGAACGATGCCTTTATCATAAAAGTTATTTAAAATTTCAGTCATCCATGTTGTAACCGAAACATATCTAGCATTCTGCATATCCGTAGCAATTTCATCTACCCCTTGGGATTTATGTAGCTTAAGTTTAGAAATAGCCAAAATAACTGCACAGTGTGTTATAGGGCTAACATTACAGCCGGTAATGCATCTATCATCATTACAAACAATGGTAGTAGAACTAAGCACATTGTTTAAAATATCACTGAAATGCTCAGCCCACCTAGCCATGACAGAATCCTCAACTTCTATAACCTTACCTTGTTTATCCTTCAATCCCTTATACATGTGCAATTTCTACCACATAAAACATTAACTATCTGGTACAGCTCTCTGCTATTGTGCTGCCTAACTGCTTTCTCCGCCTTGTCAGCCAAGCTATCATGCCAAAGAATCGTATCAGCAGCTAACTGATCCTTTACACGTTTATCTGTCCATTTGGTCTCTTGCAAGCAGAGAATATTTAAATTAAAATGGTGGAATACTTGTGTGAGGATATCAAGAGAATAATCTTTGTGTAGAGTCCTCACATTCCAACTACCAATGGAGAGAAAATGGTTAGTGGGATGTTTAAAGAAACTATGTTTATTGAGAGAGGGATGGGTATAGGGAAAAGACCTGTTCCCCCCACTACTAAAGAAGGAAGCCATTTATACTGAAAGACTTCCTTTAAGGTAGAATTTGACGATGCCCGTAGAAGCAATAGTTTGGGTGCTTGCTATTACTTCTGCTCAGGATTATGTACCAGTTTATATGTAAAACATATGCTGTGAATCTGTTCACTTGGGGCTGTCAACCCACAAATAAACAGAAAACACAGAGGAAGATTTCCCCTCCACAGAAGCTCAACAGTGCAGAAATTTCAATAATCAAACTCGGAGCCTTATTCCCGTCCGGTAGGTTTATATGGGCAACATCAGGACCATGTGTTGTTACCCACTCCTCGGCAGAGTAGAAAGAAAAAGAAAAGTAGCCCCACTAATCGATCTAATGAAGTACAAATTTTTATTTCTCTCTAAATTGGGTACAATTTGGCATCGAGTGTGTAAGCTTAAATAATTAGTGCTATAAATCTGCCCACTTGCTATTTGACAGTATTGTAATGCGTATGTGTTCTTTTTAAGTAATGTTCTTTTTACGAAGTCTATTTCTAGTGCTGCAGATGCTTCCGCAGACCATCATAAAGTTGGTATTAGGGCCGTACTGGCAATTATTTTCAGGGACGCAATGTAGCATGGGTTAATTTTTCATCATTCTTTTCAGAGTTCGTATATGAAGCTTACAACATATTTTCTCTCAATTCTGAGGAATTTCTATAAAATAACAGATGTTATTTAAAATCATTCTGTTCATATGAGGTTCCAGTTCTCAGGACGCTACAGCGCTTAGTGCCCTATTACCGTACCAGGCATGATTAGGATAATCACCAATTTTGTTTTAAAACAGTAAGTACCTGTTGCAGCTAAACAGGTGCGTGGAAACAGAACGCCGCTCCCTCACATACACTTTGGATTTTCATTTGCCCGTTCTCATTTTACTATCTACACCAGATCATTAAATTTGGGGTACGACAGAATCACCACGAAATCAAAAAGCATATTTCTGAAATATCACGAGAATTATTTCTGAAAATATATAATTCTATAGCATTCTCGTCCATTCCGTTCCCACCTACTCTGAAATTATATCTGGACCTGCTCTTTCCACGAGGTCCGTATTCCCCTAATATATACCTTTTTTCTCGACAGCTATAATAGTCAGATATTTTACGTAGAAAATATCACATAAAATAGAGCAATTAAACAGAATGACTCGTGTTGGAGATTTAACAGCTGTTATGTTCTACTTACTTTGGTTTCCTATGCGATGTTTGGAAACCTTTAAATAATGAATAGAGGGGGAAGTATAAAATTCTACGCGATTAAAAATATTATATATAATTTTGTTTTATTCGAATAGCGGTGACTATATTTTCGGGTTATTGCAGACTAAAAATATAAAATGTATTACAATAATAATAATAAAAGTTATAAAATAAATGAAACTAATTGCATTTTATATATAGATTTTGAAGAAACGCTAAATTGTAACGTGATGTAACTAATTAGTATACGTTATCGCCTCGCGTTCGTTTTAGTGGTCTGGCGACTTCATTGATTTTTTGTCCGTTCACTACAGGCTTGCAAACTACGTATTATATCTTGCCAATTAAATAAATATTGAAAGGCTGTACTAATTTGCTTTTACTAATAGCTGTTCTGAAAATTTTATAAATGAAAGCAGAATTACATACCTCAAGTACCAGAGTAATATGAGAAAATGAATTTAGGGTGAATATACTCGGTAATACAAAAAAGCCTAACAGCAAACTGTGAATATGCTACGAAGGAACAAATCTCAAACATATGCTTGAAATGAGATTTATGGCTTCAAATACAATATATTTGACTAATAAAGGAAGCCGAGCAAAATTGAGCCAAAATGCTACGATAAGAAAATCGTATATTTTTACCATGATGTCAATGATTTAAAAGAAGTCTGTTCTCAATGCAAAAAATGCGTCTTTCAAATAATAATAATTAGGCATTAACTTTTAAAAATAATTTTCTTTTTTCTCCGAAACGAAGTTTATATAAAAAATACAGGAGAGTTGTAACATGAGTACGCTGAACCACTTTTATTTGCAAAGTGTACTTTAAAAAATAAAGGAATTTTTAAATACCCGAAATGCATGAAATTTTCAAAACAAATAATTTTTTTACCATGCAATTCAATCGAAACTGGGCACTTTTGAGTGTCAAATGTAGAAACTTTTTAGAGGCTGTCAAACTTAAAACAAAACTTTAAACATTTTAGTTTTTCTCTAAAATACCACCCATTGAGAAATAATGCACTAAACTACATGTTTGGGTATTCTTGTAAAAAATTTCTCTCTCAATTTCTAACAGCAGATATTTATTGGTTCTTTTTGACCATCATTAAAAGTATGAACGGACAAAAACTGCTGCCGGTTGGATGGGTCCTGATCAGTGTCAGGCTTTAAACAGCGCAAGTATATTATTATAATTGCTAGTCATGAAATTAACGTAATTCTTGAATTAAGGATGCCGTAAAACCTATCTTTCCTGGGTTTTCTAATGGGCGAGAGTAAGAGTACATGGGGTAAGTGTAATTCAAAGTTGACTTTTATTGTTGTCTCTTGTAATCCATGAGATATTCAACTTCCGTTCGTACTAGGCTCAACATGTTTGGTGTAATACTTGAAATAACTGCAGTGATTTCAAGCACGCTGCCTGCGAAATCATTTGGAGCTGTCCAGAAGTAATACGCTCAGTCATAATGCTAGCCAAATGTGATTCAATAGGTTACCACGACTGTGATTATCTCACGCGAGTCTGGTTGCGTTCAGCGAAGATGAAGCCATATAAATCAAATTTAGGTTTTTGTTTTTATTGCATTTCAAACACTTTTCATTTATTTTTAAATTAGACATATTTAGAAGGCTATTAAATACATTAATAGTATAATAAATTACGGAATCAGTGGTAGTTAAATTTGCTGAAACATTTTTGAAGAATACGATTTAGAATAGAACAATATTAACTTAAAATTAAATCATTTTAACAAAACTATAAAAATTAAGCTGTTAAAATTGCAAAAAGTATGATATAGACAAAATAATAAATTAATAATATATACTAGTCACATTTGAATTAATTTGCTGAAAAAAGTTTGGTTTCTTCCTCAATGGGGTTCGAATCCCATCTCCAGAAGTATGCCACGCTTGACAACCGCTAGGTCATTAGAGACTAACCATTTTCGTCTGCAATATCACATAGAACAACACCTCCTATAACAGAAGGCCAATGTACAAAATTTTTGATGTCACTTAATTGTCCTGCTACATGGACAATTCTTATGTTTTTGATTCTGATATTTATTAGTAGTGAAACTCTTGTGCTAATCTTTATACTAATCTTTATCTATAAATATATATTATTTAGGAAGAAATTGTTCGTATTTATTATAAAATATAATAATAATAATAATTCATACAAATAAATTTTCGTAGATCGTAGATCGTGTATTGATTTTCGATGTACCGAGTAAAACATTACCCTTCACCATCTCCATCTGGAGATATGCCTATTTTGCATGAGTAAAAACAATAAAGTAAACCACCCGTGGGTGTGCCCCAAAGGGGTAACATAATAAATTTTCTCCTAAACAAATATATATATATATAGACAAATATTAGTATAAATATCAACACAGAATTCACCAGTAATGATATTAGAATCAAAAATAAAAGATGTGTCTATATGGTAGGGTTACTTAGGCTGACGTCATAACTTTGGTCATCTGGGTTTTTTTGTTGTTGTTGTTATAAGTGGTGTTGCATAGAAACATTCCCGTATATTTTGTTGATTCTCCATCTATGCCGGGAATTGTGCAATCAAGCTGCCTCATATGACAGAAGATTTCCGGTGACACTTTGTTACTGAAATACAGAAGTCACTTAGGTTCTACTAATTTGTTTTAGTGTTACAGAAAAAAAACTTTCAATTTATTTATTATATTTTCACGTAATGCAAAGTCTTTGCTCAGCTGTCCCATTAACATAAGAAACAGCAGTACTTCGTATAACACAACTGCAGACTCATCAACAGAGCCACTACCTTCAAGTCACAACATAGATACCAGACATTCTTGCTATACTGAAGACAGTTCAAGAGCTGTTTTAGGTTGCCGTAGGTTTCTTTCATGTAGACAGCGTGTCCGACCGGAATGGATGCAATCAATTTCCATTATGCAGCAACACCCCCTTCAGACTCAATTTCGAGAAGTCTATGAATAGTCGCCATTCTTGAGGGTCATGTTTGATTCCAAGAACATTCGTCAGGCCATCTGCATCGGAGCACAACACAAGGTCATCTTCCTTTCCGAAGTAAGGCGCAAACTGCTCATGACGAGTTCGAAATAAGTCACTCGGACATTTTCCTTCAGAAGATTCCATTGTTTAAATCTTGATCCAAATAACTCTACTTTGGCCTTGGACAGCTCCATATCGCGAACAAGATCGTTCATTTCTTCTTCGGTGAGAATATGTGGCACAGATGATGATGCACCATGGCAGACGTATGAATCATCATTAGACACCAAAGACCGCTTGGCTCACTCCAAACCATTGAGTTGTACTAATGACTCAGGGGTAAATGGAAGTGGCCTCAAAGACTTGCTCATCCTACGAGACGTCGCTTACAACCAACGATTGCATCACCTTTTGTCCGCGATATCATGACTCACCTACTTTGCATCAGACAATGATGCAATACCTTCGGGGGTTGTGTGTATGGCGGGCTGATGCAATACAACGCAATATGTTGCAATCTGGTGTTTAAAATACAGCGTTGCGAAATAGCTACCTGTGCACTCAATACGCACTGAGTCATTCATACATGACCATCTCCGTCTCTCCTAAACAAGAGCCAATCAACAAATTTTATTGTCATTTTCGTGTTGAGCACCTCGAAATTAGTAAAGATTGGATATTTTCATTTCATAGCCTTTTTGTGTGTTGCCCAGTGGAATCAGAGCATAAGTAATATTTTTGATGAATGTAATTCTTGTAAGCATTCACTGCCAGATTATATGTTAAGAATTTTGCATGTGTTCGGAAACATTTGTTTAAAGAATTATGCTAAGAAGTGTAATGATAAACATAGCAAGAAAGAGATGAAAAAAAGTTTAAAAAATTCAAAATTTTGAAAACATGAATATATGACGAAATATGCTACTATGTTTGCATTTGACATCTGTAATAATTATATAAAAATACCTTAAAGAAATAAGTATACACTGATATAATATTGTTAACAAATAAGCCATATTTTTAGAATTTCTGATCTAAACTTTATATGAAATGTTCCCATTCCGATCACCTCATAGAAATCGACCTTCTTTTCCCCAACTAAATTTCCAATTAGTACTTTCCCAAACTGCCTTTTCTTAAACAAGGATATAAAATTTGGAGTAAAGGGTTCAAATACAATTATGATTGAATTATTCATGTTAATATCAGAGCATGTGAGATTATAGTTACCATTTATATTATCATCAAACCATTGATTTGTAATCTACCATGAACTGAATTTGAGCATCATAGTTTTAAATTGATATAATTTTTGAAACCATAAAATTTCTGATAAACCACTCTTCCCTTCTTGACCAAATTTATATTCAAAAGATCATCATGTAGATCCAACTGTTTTCTAATCCTCCAAATCTTAGTATTTTCTAAAAACGTCAAGAAATTCTTACCTTGCTTTACAAAAAAGAAATTTGTATTTAGCACTTAGCTAGTCAAAATGAGTCTAAATGATGTTTCAATCAAAATAGGAGGAGCTACTAATTCACTCTTAAATTAATAAATGAAAATTTGTCCAAAGTTTTCGATTACAGTTTCAGAAAATATGATTTATTTGTTAATGATATTACATCTCAGTATATTGATTTAGATAAAGTTTTTTTTAGAAATTTTTAATTCCTTCCGTATTAGTTCATGTTTGATATTTGTAGCTTGGTAAACTGATATATTCAATGGTTATTTCCTGAATATTTTATATGTATAATTGTTATTGTTGAGCCGAAAAAATTCTTGTATGTAGAAAGAGTATCATAGGAAGAGAATATTTCGTCACTAGTCGTTATTCTGATTTGAACAGTGAGGACACTTTTGTAGTACAAAGTTTTGGTCAATATTTTTATCTTAAAGTGAATATTTTAGTTATTACATTACTGACAATTAACCAATCTCTTTCAATCGTATTTCTTTTTTGATATGCTAATTGTAAATCACTCTTGTTAGCCTTTTAATTTTCTTATATGTGATTTTTAACATTTTTGTTTGGCAAATTGTGAAATATATCTCACTTTGTTTCACAAAAAATTATACGGCATTTAAAGTACTGTGCGCCAGTTAAAATATTTCGCTTTATCAACATATCAGAGAAACAAATGCAATGGAATTTATTGTTATTTTAAATAAAACATTTTTGAGCAATGGCAGTTTTTGTTCAATAATTCAACTGGCATACGTTGAAATGTGAAAACTGAAAATTTGAGAAACAAAATAATATTGAATGCTAGTCCATTTTATTAACTTTTAATAGTAAAGTTTCCCATTCAATAACAGTAATGTAATGTGGAACATTGAAAATAATTACTAAATTTAAATCGTTTTACTGCGGGAAACTAGCGGTAGTCGTTTACGAAACTGGTTCCCTCCTTTCGAATCTCTGCTGTATAGCCATCCTGACCCGTTCCTATCTAGGAGGCTCTGCGTCAACCCGCCACCTGAAACAAAGGGGGAGCTTATTACTGTTTTAAAGGAACATGGTCATTACTCCTTACTGAGCTGATTGAGAACATCATGAACAGCATGGAACATCGTTATCGTGCCTGCATTGTTGTAAGGGATGATCACACAATTTAAAGAAATTTGCCCATTGCATTCTGACACCTCACTTTTGAATAAGTTTCTGTAAGTGTTATTTTTGGACGAAAAATGTTTCTAGTGTAAAATATTTTATTCCATCTGAAACTAGCATTGTAATTCATATTTTCATGAAATATCATTAAAATAATTCATATACTTTTTTGTTTATCATAATTTTTCTGAGTTTTACTTAATTTATGAACACCAGTGTACATGGACAAACAATTCGCTATTCTACAATAAGGAAAAAAAATATAAATTTACCTGTTGGTTTTTGCAATTTTCGTTTCGGTATTAATTGCTATATTTATTTTTCTTAAGAAACAATATAAAGTTAATTTTTGTAAAACAATTTTAAAATTTGCAGCAAATATACCAATGCAAAAAACGTGGTGACTGAAATAGAATACGTTAAATTACCCCCTCCCCCGCATGACATTTCAAAGTTATATTATTGTTTAATTAAAGGTTTCTAATGTTGAAAGTGGATATTTAAATAGATTTGATTATGATCTTTAACGTCAAATTTTTCCATTAAATGGATGTTTTAGAATTTATAGAGCTTCCAAGTTAGGTTCTCACTGGCATAACAGAAATTCTGTAGCTTTTCGCTAGGGTACATCAAAAGCACAGAAAATGAATAAAGTGCGTATTATGGTTCTCCACCATTTCTTGATTTATTATTTCTTTCTCCGAATTTATGATAAACCTTTATTTAATCAGTTTACATTTCAAACAGTGCGAAATTTTCGCAACCCTCTTCCGCAACATTTCGCTATCCCCCCTCCCCTCCCCTACCCCCTTGATCAAGTTCTAACTATGCTACGGTCAAAAATAGTTAAAAATAACAAAAAAGTTTTAAATTTACAAAGCAAAACTTTAGCATCACTTATTACCTATGAAATGTTACCCCTTTGATCGTTTTCGCAGGCTTATAGAGGCATCCATATACAACCCACTTACCCATTTTTTAAATACATTTTGTCGTTTGTTAGCACAATGATAGCACGCTTACGAGTAGGAGCAATATGGTGACGCTCGGTTACAGTTTTCAAGCGATAGGGCGCCTCCCCCTCTTCCTACCTCCACGCTTCGCACAAGCGTAAGTGGCGCCGATCAGGGAAATTGTTCCAAAGCTGAACGTGGAAATTAGTGTACAGGCACAAAAGCAACTGTAAGGGGCGATCTGGGTATGCGTAGTGCATCAATTTAGCCCGATTCAGCTATGGTTTGTCATACTTGATGTATTTAGTGTGATCTAATTAGTGTTTCATCCTGTCTAACACCCATGACTATTTGCGTATAGTGGTAGCTGAACCTAAAATTATTTAATTAGTATTTTATTGCGTTCATCAGTGCATTTTACCACACCTGGAAAAGTCGTTGTATCATTATTTTGAGTAATTTTGAAGATTTTTTAAAATTAAGATGTAAATTAATACATTTAATCATCTTGTAAATATATAAATTAATGTATGTTGCAGTTTTGTGTTCGCTGGAACATATCGATGTATAAAAGTTTCTGCGCTTTGTTATAATAGTGTAGTTCTTTTTTCATGATTAATACGAGAAGTGTCTGCTGCCATCTGTTGAAAGTTTATGGAAGTAAAAAACTCCATATGATATTTATTGAAAACTTCCACAATTGTATAAAATATCATTATATAAAACATGTTATCGTGCATTGACACATAAATCTCAATTTAGTATAACATATTAAACATCGTAAAACGTTCAAAGTATTAAAATATTCTGTTGAGCACAACTACTACCTGTTGTACGAAATGGGTTCTTATTATGAAATATCATTTTGAACTCTCCTTGAGCCGTCCCGTGGCCGAGTGGTTAGCACGCTTGGCTACTGATCTAAGGGACCTGGGTTCGAGTCCCGGAATTAGGCATGGATATGTGTGTCGTTTTTCTGCTGAGGTCCTGCCATCCTCTCAGATCTCCTACTGTGGCATATAAACTGACAGGCTCCTGTCAGACCTCTGTGGCAAGCAGCTGCTTGAGGGGGTATTTATTATTATTATTTTCTCTCTAAACGAAAAGAAAATTATGATGGTGCCTCATGAAGGAGAAATTTTGTAAATGAGCAATTTTTAGTCAAAATGTATGTAAAATTATTCACGTGGTATAAGCAATTGAAAACCTTACTGGGCAGCGAAAAAATAATGCAGGGAATTTGTTCCTCTCCCTGGCTAGGTGGATTCACTGCAATGCACGAATTTGCCATGTTTAGAGGGCGCTGCAATCGAAAATTTACCTTATGCCTATGGACTTCTCCCTTAGACACTTCTTGCGAATGGCCTTCGATAGGCAGTTGGATGGGATGTCAAACTTAGGAGTGTCTAAGGAAGAAGAGAGCAAGCTCCATAAACGTAATGTAAACTTTTCGATTGCAGTTCCCTCTGAACATGCAAATTTGTGTATTGAAGTGAAGCCACCCAAGCCAGGGAGAGGAGCGAGTTACCCTGCGTTATTGACGACAACACGAAGGTATCGAATCAGCTTGCGCCTGCCGCAAATATGACGGATAAAGACAATATTTCGC
Source organism: Ryuthela nishihirai (assembly GCA_038380435.1). Classification (NCBI taxonomy): domain Eukaryota; kingdom Metazoa; phylum Arthropoda; class Arachnida; order Araneae; family Heptathelidae; genus Ryuthela; species Ryuthela nishihirai. The sequence goes on from JAWZYU010000039.1 coordinate 3,728,054, forward strand.
TGCTTAATGACTTTAAACTGCTGCCTGGATGTGACACACTTGAAGAAGTTGACGTTAAAAAATGGTTAAAATATGATGAGCAGTTGGAAAATGAACAATGAATGATGACGAAATTATTAGTACAGTCTGACAAGATGGGAACCGAGAAGAAGGGGAGAATAAAGAAGAGAAAGAAGGGAAAGTTAGCCGTATTGAAAGAAAAGAAGCTTTTGATGTTGCAGTAAGATACATTCAACAACAAAAGACTTCATCTGCGATTGATGTGATGTTTATTAAAAAATGGCAAGACTTTGCAGGTAAAAAAGTGTTAAGTTAAAAAAAAATAAATTCACGGACTTTTTTTGAGTAAGTGTGAGAGAATTGTTAATATTGTAACCAAATTATTAATTAAAATACAGTTCTGTTAGTATTTTTGTCATTTGCCATTTTTATTTATTTTCTGACACACTTTTCGGGTTAGCTGTCCTTTCGTTCATCCGGCTGAGGACCAAAACTATCTTATCCGGTCCTTACGGACCAGATAAGAGGAAGTTTACTGTATGTAATTTGTCAGGTTTTCGTCTCCTTTACCCTTCCTGACACCCCTGATAGGGGACCACCTTGTCGTGTGTGTGTGTGTGTGGGGGGGGGGGGGGCTTGTGGCCCAGCACCCGGTCGAAGACTCTGCTGACTGGACTGTGTCCCCTGTTGGACAGCCAAGACCAACCGAGGTCGAAGGCATCGCTGACCAGTTTAGTGGCCCAGTTAGACGGTGCCAATACCTCAAAATCAGGCGATCTGTGGAGCAGTTCAACCTCACGGCTGAAAGGATTTGGTCCCCTAGTAGGCACGAGCCCTTTCCAAAGTCTGGGACCAACTAAGAGTCTCCAGCCCAGGTGCCGAGCGAACTTGGATCTACATATTCTTGTTCATGGTAACCGGGGAACAGAGTAAATCTTAGGTTTCTCTCATGGTCGGGCTTTCCTTCTATAGGACTGCTCGCCATAGGAGGTCGGGGATGAGATGCATCTATTTGGTGTAGCCTTGCCCCCGACTATAGATAGTCACGTCTTTCCGTTAATTTGGTAGTGTCGTAAGGCGGAACCGGGAATTGCCGTGGTTGCCGTAACTTCTGGCAACATAAGAATCGTTTACCCTTCCTGGAATTCTCGAGGGGTAATGCAGCCTACTTCAGATTAGGTCCTGAGAGCATATTATGGTCATTGGGTCTTTCACTTGGGATGAAAAAGTTTTGCACGAAATGTCTCATTGGACGAATCGACTTTTGCGAAATTTTCTCATTGGACAATTCTGCTTTGGAGAAGCTGTCCCATTGGACAATTGTACTATTGACGAGCTGTCTCATTGGACGAATCATCTCGTTAGACCAATTGTTCACTGGCCGAATCTTCCCTGTTTGACGAATTAGCACTAGACCAGTCAGTCCTGTCAGACAAATCGTCATTGTACAAGTTGGTATTAGACGAATAGTACAGTCGCTCAAAAAATATCCGAATACTATGGTTGATTACAGAATTCAGAAAAAATATCTGGCAACGATTTTTTTTAAATTAGTGATCTGGCAATCTTCGTGTACTGTACACTGAAGATGCCAGATCACCAATTTCTAAAAAAAATGGTTGCCAGATATTTTTTCTGAATTCTGCAATCAACCATAATGTTCAGATATTTTTGAGCGACTGTACCAGCCCCTTTCTCACCTTTGAACTACTGGCTGCCATTAAGATATCCTCCATTAATGATACGAACATTTATTATACTTGCATTATACTAATCTCGTATAAAACCCTCCCCCAGTTTCACTTGTAGGCAGTATCTTCTCTATTTACAAACATCATCCTGAAGCAGATGGCAACATATGTTACAAGTATTACGAGGAATAAAGCATTTGAAGCCTTATGCGCATGCTCAGATTTTGACATTACGCAACTAATCTCAGTTCCACGTAAAACTTTACCCATTTCCATCTCCGTTTGAGAATACGCCCAGTTGGCATAAGTAAAAAACATATAACAAGTAAACCACCAATGGGTGAGCCCCTAGAGGCTAACATAAAACACAAACTAAAAATAGCATATATCATGCAAGAAGAGACCTAAAACGAGAAGCCTTCTTCATAGAAAGCCATCATTTTAGGCTTCTTGTACTTATTAAGAACACTGTGATCATAAGTAAGCAAAGAAGAAATAATCGCATTAGGATTATTTTTAACAACCCCAAGAAACCATTGTGAGATGCATTTAATTTGGGTATAAATGTGGTCGATGCCCAAATCTTAATGAAGTTGAATGTTAGTAACAAACCAAGGGACATGGACGGCAGATCTCAATATGTTTTTTTGCAAGACTAATCTTGTGTATATTCGTGGACAACTAATCTCATTAAAATTTGCTTTTGTTATAAAGGATGGACATATTGCTGAAATACATCCGTGATATACCATTTCGAATAATGTCAGGCAAATACTTAAGGATTGAACGAACCAAAGTTAATTTAATTAGTTTATTTTATAAAACAGGTGGTAGTTAATTGTCAAATTTCATTTCTCTTTTAATTTATTTTCTTATTTTCCTTCATTCGTAATTTGTTGTGTTTTGCATTTTGTTTTAATAATTCGCAATTGTTAAGCCACTAGATTAAATGAAGAAATAAAACGCCATATCAGTACACCTTTCACACATTTTTATCTTCTGTTGAAGGCTACGAAACGAGACAGATTTATGGCAGTGGTAACAAGACAAGAGCAGAGAGATAATGAATAATTAGGGCCTTACGTTAGGTGGCGCTGCACTACAGTTTGAAATAATTACTTATCTGTCTTCTCCATTATATGTGAACTTTACAGTTCTCTCATCAGTGAGACACTTGCCCAAAGGGACATCACCCGATGGTATCTTAACCTCCGTATTAGCGGATGTGACTTGCCGTGCACGTGACAAAGGCAGCATTCGTATGCAGGTGGCAATGGAGAGAGGGAGCTATATGGAACTTTCTGGAAGTCTGCGTAACACCTCTTCGGTGTTTCTAACAGGTCAGGAGGGAGAAACAAAGGATCGAGAAAGGGGAAAAGGCAAAAGGAAGCAATTCATTACGAAATGGCGCCAGTTGGAAGATGTCTGACAAATTGATGAAGTAATGATTAAAATAAGACCATAATTGAATAATTTACAAAACTTTAGTTTCTTTCAATTTATCAGAATGTCATATGCTCATATAATTTCTAGTTGACTGCTTTCAGATAATTAATAACAGAAAACAAAAATTTGAAATCAGATTAAAAGATACTTTAGAATGAATATTAAAAACAATACATGTTTAATTAATCCTTGGCTTGAAATTCCCCGCCCTGCCCATGGTCAGTAGAGACACCGATGGGCTTGGAAAGGCTGCCTTCCGTCGGATGGGACGTTAAGCCGTGGCTCCATGTGCGGGAGAGCCATACCCTGTGCACGTTAAAGAACACGCTGGATGGCCTTGATGGGAGGCTACCATCTGTCTCCCAACAGCTGTTCCAGTGGGTCCCCTCCCCCAACCTTCTCTAAGCCTTCGGAGTCCATGTGACCTGACCATTTAGCCCATGATGTGCAAAAAAGTGCCACTCAGAGGTAAAACATCCCAACTTGGCCACATGCATATATCATGTCATGTTAGGAACGTTTAATGAAGTACTGTCGCTCAAAAAAGTATCCGAACACTACGGTTGATTACAAAATTCAGAAAAAATACCTGGCAACTATTTTTTTCGAAATTAGTGATCTGGCAACCTTTGAGTCACGTGACACGAAGGTTGCCAGATCACTAATTTCTAAAAAAATCGTTGCCAGATATTTTTTCCGAATTTTGTAATCAACCGTAGTGTTCGGATACTTTTTTGAGCTACTGCACTTGGGAATTATTCATTGCTTTCGTGCTAAACCTCAAAAAATAAATGCTATACCGACCATAACCCGTTTTTTAATTTTTCTCTTCTTTTTTGCATTTTTCCACAGCTATAAGCAATATTCAAAATTTAAATGACGCCTGAATCTGACCTAAAATACTGCTCTTGTCATATCAATCCCGAGCATGAACCAAATGTACTGGTTAACCAAGGGTCTGAATAATAGCTTGGAAAAGCCGCGCGTCCTTTGAACTGACTTTAAGCCGTTGCTCAGTGTACAAGAGAGCCATATCCTATGCGCCTTAAAGAGCAAGAGGATTTAATTCACCAGGGCCTGATCTAAAGGGAAGCATGTCCCCCTCCCTTCAGAATGCTAGTAATGGTAACTGAAGCAAAAATTATTAAACATATTTATATTTCATGCATTTTTCGACAAATATTTAAGGAAGATCTGAAAATCCGCGGAGAAATACAGTCTCTTTCATTACCCCATCCTTTACATTTTTTCTATTTGATTGTGTTTGAGATCTCCCTCCCCCCACATTTATTACACTATGTTGAAAAAAGTGTCCGACCACTTCCATTTTAAGTGAATGGAAAGCCAATTTTAAAGCTCCTAATATTGAAAATAAACCTTCTGCTCAAAAATTGTTATCGGTGATAAATTGTAGACGTCACTCAAATCTCTCTAAATATATTTCCCGTAATATTCGTTTAATATTTAAAGAATGAATGGAAGCTCAAGCATTTATCTTCAATTTTTGACACTTGTGAAAAAATAATTCAAAAGATAAAACACAACTCTTGTAACAATTTGTTCAGTAACATAAATTAAATATCTAATGTTTCTATGAAGATTGTTTTAAGATTTCGTCAATTTGGAGGAAATGTGACAGTGTTCAACAATATTCGATCAATATTTAAAGAGTCATTGAAGCGGGACATTTAACAGTAGACGACACTGTCGCACTGCCTCCAAATTGATAAAATCTTAAAAATACATCATACAAATTTCAGATATTAATTTATGTTAGTTATCAAATTAGTACAAGAGTTGTGTTTTATCTATTGAAGTATTTTTTTCACAAGGGTCAAAAGTTGAAGATATTTATCTATACATTCTTCAGCTTCCTTTCATTCTTTAAATATTACACGAATATTTCGGGAAATATATTTAGAGAGATTTCAGTGACATCTACAATTTATCGCCAATAACAGTGTTTTCCGTAAAAGGTTTATTTTCAATATTAGGGAGTTTTGAAAGCGGCTTTCCATTCACATAACATGGAAGTGTCCGGACACTTTTTTTCAACATAATGTATTTCTGGATCCGGTCCTGTTAGCTTCATTTGTTCGCTAACAGCTGTCCAGTCAGTCCCCTTCCCAAAGGTTTTGGAGTCCTTGTTATCTGTCTATACGCTGAAAAAATATGTTTTATTCTTTTAGAAGGAATTTAAGTTCAAAAGTTCTGATTGATACGGAAAGGTTCATCCATCGCATGATAGTATAATGAAATGGGTCAACGACAATTGAATGGAAGTCAACTGCATGGACGACAACTGGGAGGGTGACAGTTGAGTAGACTACAATTGGATGGATTGCGATTCAATGGATGCGACAACTGAGTAGATAGGACAATTGGGTGGATTGCAATTGAATGGAAACGACAACTGGGAAATACGATAATTCGGTGGATTGCAATTGAATGGAAACGACAACTGGGAAATACGACAATTCGGTGGATTGCAATTGAATGGAAACGACAACTGGGAAATACGACAATTGGGTGGATTGCAATTGAATAGAAACAACTGGGAAATACGACAATTGGGTGGATTGCAATTGAATGGAAACAACGACTGGGAAGATACGACAATTGGGTGGATTGCAATTGAATGGAAACGACAAATGGGAAATACGACAATTGGGTGGATTGAAATTGAATGGAAAAAACAACTGGGAAGATACGACAATTGGGTGCATTACGACAACTAGGAGGATAGGACAATTGGGTAGACGAAAACTAGGTGAATGCGACAATTGGGTGGATACGACAATTGAGTACAAATAAGGAAATGATGAGATATAATTTGGATTACTATCACTAATCCTAATATTTCGGCCTTGAGCAAGCAATTTCAATATTACTTGTAAATCTCATGTACCAGGCACTTCATAGAACGAATTTGCTTAGATATCTACACAGTCGGTAACTACTTATATGTACCACATAGCCGCAGTAATTCATTTACATATATCACATAGCCGAAATAATTCTAAATTGCACGAACGCACTGCAGTATTTATATGTATTCTCTTTAATCTGTTTTCCCTCTTTAGTCCGACAAAACACTAGAGCGGATTTTTTTACAACGTTTGTTCCATATAAACGTAGGAAACGGAAAACGAAAGAATGCTCTAATGCTTCTTGTAAATATTAAGGTACTGTTTACTGAATATCAGACTGCCACTGGCCTTATGGCAAAACTTACTGTGGGTTTTAAGGTTTTCGATTTTCTATTCAATGCCATAAACTGCAATGGCTAATACAACTGTTTCTAAAGATGAACTTAAGATTCTCGCCTGGAACTGCAATGGCCTGAAACTTCATCTTTTTGAATTTTTAAACTTCTTATTGGAATCCAAAACCGACATAGCTCTTTTGAGCGAGACGCACTTAAGAGCTAATGATAATTTAAAGATTCCAAATTATGATATATACAGAACTGATCGTCTGCATAATAGTGGAGGAGGCACTGCTGTTATCATCAAGCATAGTGTTCCTTATTTCCTTTATGAAATACCCAACATTGATTCTCTTGAGATTACTGCTATCTCTATTTTGGGTACTAATATAGGGATTATAAATATCATAGCCAGCTACAAAACTCCTAATAAAAAACTAGAAACGTCTGATTTAGTCACCGTTTGAAAATTCAGGAAACCCAACAATTTTAGCTGGGGACCTAATTTTCAAACATAATGCTTGACATTCTAGGAGCTGTAATGCAAATGGTCGCATTTTACTTGACTATTCCACTAATAAAGGCTTCATCATAGATGCACCTTCTGATCCCACGTACTACCCATATAATACTAATTTCAAACCGGATGTCTTAGATGTGGTAGTACTTGGAAATTTCTTCCCCATTTACAGATTAAGTACAATTCATGTATTTAACTCTGACCACATTCCCGTTAATATGTAAATTCCCCACCCTGCCCACGGTCAGTAGGGGACACCGATGGGCTTGAAAATGCAGCCGTCCGTCGAATGGGACGTTAGGCCGTGTCCCCGTGTGCGAGGGAGCCATACCCTGTGCACGTTAAAGAACACGCTGGATGGCCTTGACGGGAGGCTACCATCTGTCTCCCAACAGCTGTTCCAGTGGGTCCCCTCCCCCAACATTCTCTGAGTTTTCGGGGTCCATGTGACCTGGCCATTTAGCCCATGGTGTGCAAAAAAGTGCCGCTCAGAGGTAAAACAACCCAACCCAAACCCATTAATATGCAACTTTCTATTACCTCACAGGAAAATCCTACAGAGTTGATTTACACCAACTGGGATAAATCTACTTCTCTTGTAAATGAATCCATCACTGGAAAATGCAACTCATCTGTTCTACGTTCTATCGTACAGGATATCGAGACTTTTACTCATATTCTAACTGTTTCTAAAAGCGAGTAAATTTAAAAAGAGTCTACCAGTTTATTACTCGCTTTCTGCTCCCATTTTAGCACTTATCAGAGATAAAAATAAATCATGGCATAAATGGCAGAGAAATAGGAATGAAGAAGACAAAAAGTTATATTACTAACTAAAAGAACAAATCAAAAATGATACTAAAGGTTTTAGTCAAAATAGCTGGAAAGATAAAATCAGCAATCTTTCTGTGCATGATAACTGCATATGGAGGTTAACAAAATCTTTTAAAAATCCTAAGGATAATCTCCCACATATTCATGGTTTCCAGGGAGTGGTCTTTAGCGATGAAGAGAAGACGGAGCCCTTTGCCATCTCGCTGGAGGATCAATTTCAGGAAAATCATGATCTCTCTGATGAAGACACACATGCAGAGGTGGAGGATGGCCTCTTCAGATTCTTACAACTTCCTATCGTTAATATTCTTTTTACCACACCCAAGGAAACTGAAGATGCAATGAAAAACCTTAAGCGAAATAAGGCCTCAGGTCCTGACCTCATAAATAACAAAATGCTGAAAAAATGCCAAAAAAGGCGATTGTTCATTTGTGTTCAATCTTCAATCTACTCATCAGATACGGTAACTTCCCGAATATCTGGAATAATGCTCATGTCAGAATGATCCTAAAGCCAGGAAAAAAATCCAAATTTCCCTCAAAGTTACCGCCCAATCAGCTTGCTTTCCTGTTTGGGCAAGCTGCTTGAGCGGATGATTCTCAATAGGCTCTCTGACTTCCTTAATCAGAACCACATCATACCAGATTCGCAATTCGGCTTTAGAAAGAAGATGTCCACTGGGCATCAGATCATCCGTGTAGTTGAGAAAATTTCTGAATCCTTGAATAAGAAGGAAACGGTTGCCTCAGTCTTCTTTGATGTGGCCAAAGCCTTTGACAAAGTTTGGATAGATAGTTTATTGTACAAACTTGTCAGGGCTAAGGTTCCATCAGGAATTATCCAATTTACACAGTCACTTTAACAATCGTACATTTCAAGTACAGATTAAAAAGAGACTTTCTACGATACATCCCATCGAAGCTGGAGTACCACAAGGCTCCCTTCTTGGACCAGTGCTCTTTTCTATTTAGCTTTACGATTATTCTTTTATTAACAGGATCACTACTGCTATGTATGCAGATGACATTGCTCTTCTCTCACACTCGCTGAGCACATCAATTGCTATTAATAGATTACAAAAAAAGGCTTGGATAAGATAGAGCAATGGTACAGTAAATGGAAAATTGGAATCAATGTTGAAAAAAGTGCTTCAGTTTTATTTATCACCAAAAGAGTCACTAACCCATAGACTCTCAACTTTTTCGATACACCACTTAACTGGCAGAAAACTGTTAAGTATCTGGGCGTTACCTTGATAGCAAGCTCAGATGGGACAAGCACATTTAAAATGTTCTGCAAAAAGCAAACATGATTCGATGCCAACTTGGCCCATTGATGGGGAGGAATTCTATCCTCTCCATTGATCATAAGTTACTACTTTACCGTACAGTTCTTAGATTGACAGATGATTCGATGCCAACTTGGCCCATTGATGGGGAGGAATTCTATCCTCTCCATTGATCATAAGTTACTACTTTACCATACAGTTCTTAGACCTGTTATAACATATGCAGCCCCCAGTGGGCTAACATGACAAAGAGAAATATTAAGAAACTCCAGATCTATCAAAATAAAATCTTGAGATAGGCCGTAAATGCCCCATGGTTTGTGACCAACAGACAAATACATGGGGATTAGGCGCCCAACATATTTACACCCATATAAAGCAGATCTCAAAGAAATTCTGAGAAGCTGTGGACACGAATCCTCATGATTTCATTACTAACATTTTAAAGTATGATAATCATCCTATGAACAGATTTAAGAGGGCTAGACCATTGGTTTTCGATCAGGAACACTTTTTGGTCTAGTACCCTGATCTACCATATTTATCATTATTTTCCTGCCCCTTGGGGCTCACATTTTGATGATTTTTGTGTTGTCCTTTGCGACTCATGTCATTTATTGAATATCCTCAGATCGAGAAGGTTATTAGATCTTTTATCCTGGCACTTCGAAAAATCATAATTATGCTACATGCTGCATATCGCAAACTTCTGCTGAGAGTTAACATTCAAGTACGAGCCCATGGGTGCTTGCAATCTTAATTCAATAACACTTCATAGACTGTAGCGTAACGAGCTTTGTAAAGCGTCTGAGCGGAGGCAGTAAATGGGCTCTATCATGTACGCGCAACTCATGAACTCCATTATATGAGGAACGATTCCCTGCTGGAAGCAATGGAAGCCGAAGGTGTTTCACTTCATCGTTTAGGATCATGTCGTCCTCGAGTGACTATAGATCGCGATGATCGATATCGAGAACAGAAAGCGATTGCCCGACAAATATCCAATGAGAAAACGACCGATGAGACACTGCCGTTATTTGCTAGGACCATTCAGAGACGCCTGCACGAAGCTGGTACGCAAGGGAGGCGTCCTCTCCTCTGTATATCGCTCACACGAAACCACAAGCATGCCAGATGGAAGAGCTGCAACGAACAAGATGAGTGGCAATGACATCTCAATGTCATCAGTGGCGACTCTCTCTTCTGTATTTGACAGAAAGATGGCCACAAGAGGGTAATTTAACTCCCCCATAGTTACCAAAGTTAATCTTATTCTATAACTCAAAGATTAATGATTATTTTTACTCAAAGATTAATTTTACTGTTTCGCTCAAATATTTTTAAAAAATCCAATACCTTTAAGTTAATTAAATGATCTGAAAAATCCCTCGTTACCTCACTGAAAGTTTTCAAAATTAAAAACCAATATTAATTTCTATATAAAATGAAACTTAATGCCTATGTATCGGAGGAAGCAAATGAAATTGACCATATAAATATAAGTTTGTACAAAAAACTTAGTGTATACACCTGATATTTGAGGTTTAAATATTTCGATATATATTATATAAAGATAATTCAATATTTCATCGCCATATGGCGGTTATCTCCCAAATGAATCCTGAAATTCAAGCTTTAAAACATCTGCAACTTGAAAGTATTATATGGCAATTGCAGTTTGCTGTATAACTTCAGAAGCTTAAATAATCGTAATCCTGGAGAGAGAATTCCCGATAAAGAGGGCATACGTAATTCAAAAATGATAAATATCTGATATGTTATCTATCCCAGATGAGGCCCGAGGAACTAAGGGTCACAGTTTCAAACTTATCCGTATGATTTATTTAACATAAATTGTTTATCATTCTTATGCAATTAACTCAACTGTTATACCAAATTGTTAAGATAAACTGCTCTACTCAAAAAAAAAAGAAAAATCCATTGGAAACTAAGCTTGTGGCGTACCGTGAATGGCAACTGTGAAAGCAATATGAGACTATGAGGCTGCGTAGTAGATGCTACCAAACTTCTCGTAGATCGCTTCTCAATGTTCTATGAAACATTGAGAAGCATCGCTTCTCAATGTTTCATAGAACATTGAGATTGAACATCGCTTCTCAATGAATGATTGAACATCGCTTCTCAATGTTTCATAGAACATTTCATAGAGCATCGCTTCGCATGTTCTATGAAAACTGTTGAAGCTTCAACTGCGCAGCCTCATAGTCTCCCAGTGTTTCCCTGGTTTCGCCATTAAGTTTTTACCAATCTAATTATATAGTGATTGGGCCTTTTCATCTTTTCAAAAAATGATTTGCAGAGTGTCAAAAGATATTCCACTGATAGCAACAATCTGCCACCTTTTCACAGAAGGGTGTGAGAAAAGGAAATTTTTTAAATTTAAGAAATAAAAGATAAATAATTTTCCTGTTGTATCCCTGAAGTCAAGTGGTTAACACTTGGCCACTGATCTGAGTTCAAATCCCGGGTAAGGCATGGATGTTTATGTTGTCTGTCTGCTGAGGTATCGTCTACTATGGGGTATAAATTTTCAGCCTCAGTGGCATGCAGCTACTGAGAAGAAATTTTATTTTTAACATTACTCATGAATGACCACTATTTAGATTCTCTCACGTCATTAATAAGCTGAAACTGAAACTTTTAAGGAGTGAAAAAGTAGGTAAACGACAAATGTCACTCTCTTTTGAAACAAGATAACCATGTGTCTAAGAAGCGACATTGCGCTCTTCTAGTATTTATCTTCTCAGAGAAAATGAGATAATGTGTTCCCTTTGTCGTCTGTACATATCGAACTTTTTTTTAATTTTTAGAGATAAAATTTTTTGAGGCTGAGAGATATTGATGAAATATTACGACTCACGCTTTCCGAATCTTCCAAGCGCTACAATTGCTCCCTAAAACATATCTAATTTAAAATGAACATGGCAGAATTCGAGTTTGTAGTTAAATTGTTACTGGACGTCTGTAGGCGTTATGTCAGTAATTTTAGCTCGTTGCAGCAGTATGTAACTGGATAACGAGCTCAATGACTTTGTAGCTAGTTGTACGCTGCTATTCAAAATTTCTGCTTATTAAAACACCTAGCCAGTTGTCATCACTTTAGTATTACTAAATTTAAAAAATATATTTTATATTTGCCAATTTTCACGTGGGCCGCAGTTTATGCACTCCTGCACGAGAATGAGAGCTGTGTATTTATTTCATCTGATGATGCATAAAATTCACCTGGCATGGAATCTAAAATTCGACCTCGCCCATGACGTTAGAATCATTCCAGTAAGAATTTATTTCCTCTTAAGAAGTAATGATGGATCACTTTGCCCTAATATTGGATTATAATGTGACTATTTTTCCTTTAAAGATTCTGAGAAATGGGCAACTTTTCAAGTCCTTGATTGAGGAATAAAAAAATATATATGTAAATATTATCTAAAGCTATTAGGCTGTCCTGTGAAATCGAATATTCATGGAATAAAATTCAACCATTTATCTCTGTATTTAACACAAAGTATACCTTAACCGTGTCGTACCGTGGCCAAGTGGTTAGTCCACTTGGCTACTAATCAAATCGACCTGGGTTGGATCCCTGAGTAAGGCATGGAACCTTTGCTTTTCTGTTGAAGTTACGCCATCCTCACAGACCTTCAACTATGGCGTTATAAACTGACGGGCTTTATAGTAAGCAGCTGTTTGAGGGATATTTATCATACATTTAACTAGAAGAAAAATATATTGCCTCTAACGAATAGGGAGGTTTGGCAAGATTTTGAAAGTTAATGTGTTTTTTTCTGTATCTTCCTCTAACCATGGAAATATGAGCTAATGGGTGATTGGGAAAAAGCAAATAGTAATATTCTCTTAAGACCTATAAAACACGAAAAAATGTGTTTTTCTGAAAACGAATTTAACAGTATTTTTAGTTATTAGAATGCCATTTAATAAAATCACATATGTTTAAGGTACAATTTGTATATGGCAAATCGTTATGTAAGAAATCTACCAACCTCAAGAATGAGGATTTTATATTGTATATTCAAGTAAAAAAATGCACGTATCTCCCAAATTACCTGAATTTTGCGTTAAATCGATCTCATATAAGCATTCATATAAAAACTCTTCCTCAAAACCCTTCTTCATTAACTATTTTCACTTAAGGTGTAAAAAATATCGAAATTCTTTGTCTAATCATCATATTATTATGAGTTAGACGTCATCGGTGGCAGAATTTGCCAGTTTCATCGTGGTTCTGCGGCTACTTGAGCGATTCGTTCCGAATTTCGTGGGATGATCCTGTTTAGTTCTCACCCTCTTGGTGTGACAGATGAGGATTCTTATCTGCCTGATGAGGATTCCTATCTATATTTTTGAGTGGTGGTCGGGAGTGATTCCTTGAAAGGCATCCGATATTTGTGGGGCGCCGTCGTTGCCTGCCTTCTGAATACAATTATCGAACGAGGTGTGAAAAGAAGTTAGTCGATATAAATGAAAGATATCAATCAAATGTACCTGAGTTTGCATTTTCAGCAACATTAGTTCGCATGTAATCGTATTTACTTCGCTACAGAATCTAAAAATATGTTCATCGTATGTAATAAATTTCGAATTTGGGAAAGCATCTCTTAGAGAATATGCGATAACGATCTTGAATATGGCACTGATTCAGTTACCGCTCTGATTTCTATTCTAACCACACTTTCCGCTCTAAACCAAAGCTTCTTATATCATACCAGACCTGGTCACTACAATAACAGAACGATTGATATTCATAACAAACTTGCATTCCTATAATTCGACTGGCGGCTGTTAATTTTTTAAATCTGCTAAACAATTTTAAAATATTCTTAAAATTTTAAATACAATTCATTCATTATTATGTGGGCTTAAAAATAAATGGAATTCAATGAAATATTACACAAATTCAATTGCTTAAATTTTTACACATATTTCCTTCCTCGCCAATGAGAGAGCTAATGAGCTCTCCAGGTGGCCTTTTTTGTAAACCGGGTATGTTTATAACTGTGTTTTCCCACTATTTGTTGTTACCATTTTCTCTTCTTTTAATTAAATTTGTATTTGTAATTTTAGACTGGTTGATCGAAGTTTCACCCTACATAGCAATAGAAAATGTCGAATACCTCTGTTTAAACCACTGGTTTTGTTTGAAATTATAACACTCAAATATATTCTTTGTTTTGCAATGTTCCGAAATATTTGTAACCTATTTTGGATATAGTGTTATTAGAACAATCACTATTTTATGAAAAGTGTTAATTAACGGATAAAAACATGTGCTTTCGACGCACTACCATATAAAATGAAACTTTCAAGGGGAAATTAGTGAAACTTGAATGACGAAATGAAAGCTATTACATGAAGTCACAGTGATGATACAATCGTACATTCAGTAGGGAATGTAGGAAAGTATCATTCATGCATTTCAAATATCGTCTAGTTTTCTTAAACTTTAGATGTATCGTTAAGATATATCTGTAATGCACCATTTGTAAATGAGATATTAAAAATATTTGTGATTATACGAAAGGCATATTATTATATTAAATTAATTTATAAATTTTGTGGTAGTTCAGTAATAACTTTGATATTTTAATTTTCTTCTACCTAAAAGTTAAAAGTTACTTCTATCATCATTGGTTGATTTTTGAGTTTACTTATATGTGTTTCAAAACGGTTCTTCTAAGATATTGACCACTAGCAAGAAGCAACGTACCAAATGAAAGCCAGTTACGCCGGAAAATCGAACATTTTGAAAAACTGTCTAATTTAAATTATCCATTTAAATAATAATTAAATATCCCCTCAAGCAGCTGCTTGTCATAGAGTTATGTCAGGAGGATTGTCAGTTTGTGAGGTCTGTGAGGATGGTGGATCCTCAGCAGAAAGAAAACACGAACAACCACGCCTTACTCGGGTCTCGAACCCAGATACCTCAGATCAGTAACAAAGCACGTTAACCACTCGGCCACGAGATGGGATCCTGGAAAAGAAGGAAAGAAGTGTGAATATCGTTTTGTCACAATATTTTAGAAAGGGGAGAGTCGAGACTAACGATTGCCACATCATGGAAAGTGCCTTTCGATTCTTCCTTCCTAATAGAGATGAGTTCCGGATTGGCTTTGCCGGGATCAAAAGAGCACCTGTCTGAGATCACTTTTGAGTGGTGGAACATATCACCTTGTGATCCGATTCAGGCCTTCTGCCACCTGGTCGTGTGCTAGCCAAATGATGGTCTATGCACTCCACCAATTCTCTGGACCTCAGCCAATCGGACCTCTCCTGGAAAGCAATATATTCTTGCTTTGTCAGGGGCGCCTCGGATTTAAGTCTATACGATATCATAAGGTCTTTTAATCGTTCCAAGTCTGTCGTTTGCGGCTATCTATAAAACAATTCCACAAATCACGGATGTGTTCTCCAAACTGATCCCAGGTATGACTGCAATTTTCTGGCCCTATCAAGCCTTTGCTTATGCTCAATAGCCGACACCTTGCATCTGTCCAGTACATAGGTCTTGAGCCGATCATAATGCTCAGCATCATCTAAGGGTAAGCTAACCAGAAATCTGCCAAATTTTTCCCGGGACATGGGCAGAATATTGCACCACGAAGATCACGTGGTGCCCACTGCGCTCTAAATGCTGCCCGAATAGTTTTAAAAAATGGCATTTCGTAGAGGATCTCAGGCGGATTGCCAATAACCGGCCAGAGAAACGACGACCACCTAGACAACTCTTCTGCGAGCATCCAAACAGTATTAGCTCCGTTCAGAAGGGACCCGGAGGGCAGTTTCAGTCATACAGCTCACCATGCGATACTCCCGCCTCTGCTGCATCCGCATTTTTCGAAATTCGAATTCTCGAATTTCAAGGAAAGTCAAGGAGCCGAAGTCTCGCCCCTTCTCTCCTTCACGGATTTCACGCTGTTAATCAGCTTCAATTTCACGCAAATGTCTCTTTTCCTACGCCTGAATTTCGCGCAGCCGCACTTTCATGCACATTGTCTCCAAATTGTCGAAGAGTTCGAATCGCGCTGCTCTTTCAGAACATCGGCTTGGGTTGTTGTGGGTTGTTTTACCTCTGAGCGGCACTTTTTTGCACACAATGGGATAAATGGCCAGGTAACAAGGACTCGAAATGCTCACAGAAGGTTGGGGGAGGGTAACCACTGGAACAGCTGTTGGGAGACAGATGGCAGCCTCCCGTCAAGGCCACCCAGCATGTTCTTTAATGTTGGATTGTTTTACCTCTGAGCGGCACATTTTTGCACACCATGGGCTAAATGGCCAGGTCACATGAACCCCGAAGGTTCAGAGAAGGTTGGGGGAGGGGACCCAGTGGAACAGCTGTTGGGAGACAGATGGTAGTCTCCCGTCAAGGCCATCAAGCGTGTTCTTTAACGTTATGTTGTTTTACCTCTGAGTGGCACATTTTTGCACATCATGGGCTAAATGGTCAGGTCACATGGACCCCGAAGTTTCACAGAAGGTTGTCGGAGGGGACCCACTGGAACAGCAGTTGAGAGACAGATGGTAGCCTCCCGTCAAGGCCATCCAGCGTGTTCTGTAACGTGCACATGGTATGGCTCTCCCGCACACGGGGTCACGGCTTAACGTCCCATCCGACGGACGGCGGCCTTTCCAAGCCCATCGGTGTCCCCTACTGACCGTGGGCAGGGCGGGGAATTTTTGCTTAGATAAATCTCAACGCTGACCCAGCTGGGACTCGAACCTGGGAATTGCAGATTACGAGCCTGGCGCGCTACCGACTGAGCCACCCCCGCCCCTCAGAGCATCGGGCCGTTCCACTCTTGGGCGATGCCTATCTTCGGCTTCCCCTACTCTCTCTACTCCACAGACTACCTCCATGTCTCGTGCGTGGATCGTTTATAGTGAACTGTCTGCACTATGATCCGACGGACTACCGTTTTTCGCACTTAGTCGTGTATTGTAGTGGAACATGATGCACTAACACAGCAGCACACAAGAAGAAATTCACAGCAATTGGAACTCACCAAACCAATATTCTCGTAGAGACTTCTCAAACGACGACACACAAAAAAAATAAATCACACCACCCTTCATGTACCTCGCTCAAGAACCCTCTCTGATGATACCAATCAGTCACAAGATGTTTTCGTGGAGATCTAAATTAGTTGAACCGGCGTGTGGGTTCCGAGCGTTATTTTAAAAGCTACCTAATGCAGCTTATACATCAGGAATATGGCGAGCTGGGTAGTCGCATGGATCGACAGACAACGTACCAATATGTACAACACATTTATTGTTCACAATATAATTATATTAATAAAACTATTGGCACCGGCTCTACACTAGGGACTTGAACTGCCTCCAGGTCTATTCGGCCACACAAATATGCCCAAACAATGGCGCTGGCTGGATATTTTTCATCCGCTGACTATACCGCGACAGAGCCTGCTTCTCTGTCCTTCGCTGTTCGCGCTTGACGACGAAAGTCAAGGAGCCGAAGTCTCGCCCCTTCTCTCCAGTACGCACTCACCTGGGGTCCTTTGTCCACTCAGGGCCAAAAGTGTTGGTCATCATACCTGGCAAGGGAGCAGATTAATGACCCCCTGTTGGCTACCACATCCGGCAGCGAGACACTTTGGTTTTTCCTGGTGCTTCGAGGAGGTAACGGTCATCTGCCCATTATAAAACATTTTGGAAGGTTCTTCTTCAACTCTTGAAAAAGGCTTTCAAGCAAGTACTTTTGAAATATTTGGAAACACAAACCAAAAAATCACATGGATTTGGAACAAAAAAATCAAATGGTGCAATATCTGGTGAATATGCAGGATGGGGGAGACAATATCGGTATAGTATTGTCTATTGATAGTCATTTTTTCTAGCTAAAATTGGGAACATCCTCTTCCTTGAACGAAAGTCTTGTTGTAGGATTTGGGGAGTTGACTCATCCTTTGTAAACCCAAACATAGTTGTCTATCTTTCTGGGAGTTGTATAGTAAAAACAACACTTTTTATCACCTGTGAGAATGTCTGTTAGCTGTTTGGAGTCACTAGGTTTAAATTAATATCCAACATTACCTGTACCTTGGCTTTAGTGTAACCCCCTGCATGAAATAAATTATTATTATTATATCTCCTTCTTTGAACACTGCCAATCGATACACTGACATCTAAACTAATCAATTAATAGTGATGTGGGGATTTTCTTAATGAGTTCACGAAGTTTCTCTCCTTCACGGCCTCCTTCGGTCTTTCTGAACGAGGTAGGTTTTGAACCTGTGTCGTCATGCTCTGAATTTGCTCATCCATCCATATATTTGTAATAAATCGGCACGAATCGTTTTCGCGTCGTCCCCAAGCTGCATCCATGTGAAAATGTAAAATATTTATCCATGTTTAGCAGGCGACATAGCAATATTACATTGAAACTGATTCCTCCGCATTATTTCACTGGAGCTGGTTACTCTTCTTATTGCTCTGGATCCGATTCCTTCACGTTACTATACTGGATCCGATTTTGAGGCAATTGCTCCAATTATTACACTGCAACTGATCCACCACATTGCTACACTGCAGCCGATTCCTTTCACATTGTTAAGTTGGAGCCGATTTCTCCATTTGCTGCAGTGGAATCGATTTATCCACATTACCACACTGGAGACGATTCCTACACATTGGTACACGTCAATAGATTCCGATATATTATTACAATCGAGCCGATTCCTTCACATTATTACATTGGAGACGATTCCTCCACGTTGCAACATTGGAGCCTATTTCTACACAATGCTACACTCCAGTCGATTACTGCACATTATTAAATGGAGCCGATTCCTCCACGTTATTATACTGGAGCTGATTCCTGCACGGTGTTTCACTGGAACCGGTCCCTCCGCCTATTTCTCTGGATCCGATTTCTTCATGTTATTATATTAGAGCCGATTGCTCCAATTATTATACTGCAACCGATTCCACCACATTGCTACACTCCAGCCTATTCCTTCAGATTATTAATTATATTTTCAGATTATTAAACTGGAGATGATTTTTTCACATTATTACAGTGGAACTGATTCCTCCACATTGCTACACTGCAGCTGATTCCTCCAAATTATTAACTCTGCGAGTAGCCTAAATCATGAGAATTAGGATAGGAGTCAACTTTACGAATATGAGTCAATTTTTCTAAGAACATCCTAGTCACTTCTGACAGAGCTGTTCATGGAACCCAGATTGTGTTTTTTTTTTCTTTTGCTTTTCGAACATGGGTGTTTTGTAAGCTTATTTGTTTACGCATCAAATGGGAATATAGGATAAAATATGAGTAAATACCCGTTCAAGTAGCTGCTTGCCACAGAGGTCTGACAGGAGCCTATTATTTAATATGCGAAAAAGAAAATTTGTGAAAAAGGCGAGATCTCAGCGGAAAGATAACAGAAATATCCATGCTTTAACCCGGGGATGGAACCCAGGTCCCTTTGATTGGTAGCCAAGGGAAAATGCATTATTCTTGTTCTTGCTCTTTCATTTAAGGCAAAAAAAGCCACATTTCTTCGAAAAGGAATATTCTGATTTTTATTAAAATACTTTTTTGGCATCCTCACTAATTCTATCGTAAGCATTGTTCTCTTTATGTCAAATTACTGATTAAAGTTGAGGTTGCATCGTTTAATTTTTATCAGGTGTTAGCAGCTTATCTACAGGTTAAGCCGTGGTACACTGTGTGTAGAAAACCCATACCCTGTGCACCTTAAAGAACACGCTGAATGGCCTTCACAAGAGGCTACCATTTGTCTGATAAATACTGTCCATTGGGTCCCTTTCCTAACCTTCTATGAGTGCTCAAGGTCTTTTTGACCGGGCTATTTAACCCATTGTGTTAAACAAAGTGACGCTCAGAGGTAAAAACAACCAACAAAGCATTATGTTCTTAAATTATGAATATCAATCTAATGCATAAATTTATGCTTATGACGCAACAGATATTTTTATCAGTTAGTTTACAGTTAAAGAATATTAACTAAACTCTCAATAGCGGAGTGATGCACAGAGTGTAATCAATATATAGTTTCACCCATTTATTTACTGTAGACTATTTACTAGCAAAAATTACCACTGTAAAAATTTCTTTTACAGAAATTTGACTTCGCATTTCATATTATTTATTTTTGCTTATATAACAAAATTTAATAAGATTCGAATTTCGGTTCTTTATTTGTGTCCTACCCAGGCAAGTATATTCGTATTTCTAGAGGACATTAGAATAGAATTTATTTCGCCATTATTATTTTAATGTAAAGGTTTTAATAATCAATTGACGCGTTTTTAACTGGAGCTTAATATGTTTTCAACTATTAGGTGTTACAAGCACGTATCTTAAGGGTGCAATAATCGTGAATTTAGTTGGGAAGTAGAAAAATTTAATTGTTCCTGAGGAATAAGGGATGCTCGATTTCAAAGGGAGCGAAGTTTTTATTTTCCGTCTTTAGCACCCTCTAACAGTGACAACTGAAACGAGTGGATGATTGTGTAAATGCAAATAGTAATATTTCGTTAATACCTATAAAACAGAAATATAATTTTTCATTAATATATTTAAAAAGTTGCAGTTACCAACCCTTGTGACCAAAGGATAAAACACTTTTGGCAATGTGAATATTTTCTCCCTCATAGTTCACCACCAAAATTTTAAATTTCTTTCTTAAATAACCGTTTGTAATAGCTGTTGTAAATGCTAAAAAGGTAGGAATTTTCTATCTTAAGGGAATTTCGGAAATTGACAGTAGTCCTATTTCTTCAATATCTATCCAATCTAAAACAAATTCATTTAATTTGAAGAACAAACATTTGAATGTCAACAGCATTACAGACAGACGACAAAGCAAAAATGTTTACCCAAAAAGCAATTAAAAGTGTAAAGATTATAATAATTAAGCGGAGAAAGTGGCAATTAATTTTATTCATCCTTAATAACGTATTGAAAAAGGAATCATCAGAAACATCAACGAAATGAGTCAAAATCATCCAGAAATATGCCTGGCAATTTATATGAGTCATTTGTTATATACATTGTTACGATCGTAACTACAGATTAGTCAGTTAGCACAGAGAGACTTCCAAATATAAGTATTTTAAGCACAAATCGATACTAACGCTTTTGACGAACAACAGCATAATTTCCTTTCAAATGATTTAATATACAAAATTTATTTCAAAATTTTACAGCTAGGCATTTATAAAATACCAACGCTTAATTTCAGAAAAATGTAAATTATTCTGTAATATTTTTATATAATCTTAATAAAAAATAAATACCCCCTCAAGCAGATG
Source organism: Ryuthela nishihirai (assembly GCA_038380435.1). Classification (NCBI taxonomy): domain Eukaryota; kingdom Metazoa; phylum Arthropoda; class Arachnida; order Araneae; family Heptathelidae; genus Ryuthela; species Ryuthela nishihirai. The sequence goes on from JAWZYU010000039.1 coordinate 3,749,393, forward strand.
CTTGCCATAGAGGTCTGTCAGGAGCCTGTTAGTTAGAGAGCCTGTCAGGACCTCAGCAGAAAAATGACACAAACATCCATTTCTTACCCGAGACTCGAACCCAGATCCCTTAGATCAGTAACTAAAACGCACTAACCACTAGCTACATTGCAAATTGCAGTAATAAAGCAAATAATAAATACAGAACTTGAAAGCTTGGATTCCACATAGTTTGAAATTTAGTGGGGAAATGATAATTGCGGCAGTCTGATAAAGGTGTCGCTGCAAGCAATGGTATGGAATCATCCATCTGTTCCATCTAGATACTTTGAGGATGAGCACACACCTAAAAATTGCAGGTTAGAATAGAGCTATAACGTTTATATACTTCCGGTAGTTTGCGAATATTAAAATTTGTAGAATGTGGAACATTATTTATAGCCATTGACAGTTCACGATTTACATTTCCTTTGATACACAACTGTAGATCATTGGTCACAAGTCTAGTGAAATATGATGAAACGATTGTGACAGAAACAGATGATCAGATGGGGATGACATGATTTCGTCTACAGATCATTTCAATGAATTCAATGGACGGCACATCGAATATCTAGAGACGGTTGTAAGTGGTTGACAAAATTTTGCTAGGGGATCCCGATAATTTAAAGTATGATGCAGAAATGGTAGGGCTCTGAAAAGTTGCCCCTAGTAGTAATCCATATGGTATATCTCGATGCAAATCCTACATTTGACTCCAAACATGTTATTTAAAACACCTAATTTCTTTTACCGTGAACAGTTTTACATCTAAACAGAAGTGTAACCAGGAATTTGAAACGGGGGAGGTTCTCTTGTACCAGGCGACGATTAGTTGCAGAAAGGTGAGCGACGCAGTTCAAATTTCCTCATGCTGAAAAATAAAAAATTCATCAGAGATTTAAATTATTAAATTAATTTAAACAAATAAAAATAATTAAATAATTCATCAGATTATAGGTTCTAATATTCATCAGAGACATGAATGAATCATCGGTAGCCAAATATCTAAGTGTGATAGCTAATTTCACTTCAGCTGGTTTTGCTTCTCTGAAAGGAGCTTTTTTTTTGGATCTTGGCTCCACCATTCCCAAAAGCATGTAGAAGTTTGTTCTAGACATTCGCGATAAGTCCTTAAAAAGAACGATTTCCTTTAATTCCAAAATTCCGCGTTTTAAAGTAATCTTTCATCCATATCGATCGCCGGTATTTTTCACGTCGTTTTCTCGCTTTTTTCAGCACTAAAATTGCAGCACTTATACCCGCTAACATAGCAGCATCAGTTACGTACATTTTAATTCACGTCTACAGTGGTGAAAAATTGAAAACTATTTGACGCACAGGTGTAGACAGTTGAAGCCATGCGTCCAGCGCATTCCATCTAAGGCATGCGCTAGGCTACTAGGTGTTGAAAAGCGGAATTGAAAGTTGAAAGTGAAGTTGAAGATGAAAGCGCATAAGTGTGGACATAGCAATTCATCTCAACAGGATAAATGTCTCCAGTATTGTCGGCTGAGGAAGTTGTCGGTTCTTAAAGTTGAAAGGGCTTGCTCTACATGTCCTGGAAAATGTTTTGTAAGTCGATACTTTCACTGGGAAAGCTCCCTGCACTGCATTCTATCCCGATCCTTTACGTTGTACTAGCGACGCGCTCACCACTGCATGGCACTTTCCTGCTTCCGAAAATTGAATTCAACTCTAAATGATACTCAAAAGCTGGTCTCTCTTATTTATACGGCCCCCCGCCGTTACCTGGTTTATTACTGGTTGAATGAACCTTATGTGTTCGAGGAATGGTGTACCTAACAAATTGGCATCTCAGTGTATACTATATGTTTATGATTTATTTTTCTATTCTGTACTGGTTACTGGCATTCTCAAATGGGACAACAGCTTCTGTAACGAAATATGTTACAGGAGCTGTTGTAACATATTCCAAGGTGAGAGGAACTGAAATGGATACCTCTAACGTTGTATACATTTGAAACATGCTATTCCCAGAAGCAAAAACGTTATAAGTTGCGTATCCGTGACACATAGATTACATTTATCGCCATTTCTCACCACTCGTTTCATGGCAATTCACAGCCTTTCTCTATTTCCTTTCATTTTACTGAAATATACATAGGATATTCCTAAATGGAATTTTAATTCGTACTTACTAGAGTACTGCAAAGTTTTTAGTTTATTAATCATCATCACCATCAGCAACAACACGATCATCATCAAGCAGCCATGGGATACGGAGGTCCAACCACACTGTACAATTTAGTTCTCCAAATCACTACTGCATAATTCTTGTAAATTGTGCTTGGATTTATCCCTTTAACTACCTTATTTGCAAGAATTTACGTTAGATTTTTAATTAACTCAGCGAAATTTTGAACTGGAGCAGAATACGAAGGCGTAACTTTGACAGATGGACGAAGTTATTAAACTCCAGAGTGAGCCACTCACTAACGATGAACTTCAGGATTTAGAATTCAATTCTGCTTTTGAAGAACGACAAGAATCTGAACCTAAAATAAGTGTTGACATTTAAATTTTTAGATGAAGCCCTTTCACTGTGCAATAAACGTATGGATTTGTTGAAGGATCATGTTATTGATATTTCGTGACCAGATGCCATAAGACGATGTTGTGACCAGTTAATGTAATAATACAAATAAATATTAATCACAAAACAGAGCCTAGCAATGCAAACCAGCTAGTTTCGTTCCTTATTAAGAAATGAACTGTAAAATTAATTAATCCATCACATATTTATATACATAATTATGCATATATGTAATCTTTAAATAAGTATGGAGAATTATAATTATTTTTGTTGAAATGAAACATTCATTACGAAACCAAGAAAAGGAAAAAATAATTAATAAAATAAGCCAAAATACAAAAAATAAAAAATCCCCTCGTTTTACATGGAAATTCGTTTAACGATGATCTTCCCGAACTCATTTCTCGCATTAAATGATAGTTACCTGTATAACTGTTCCATTTCTGAATTATCCATTAATTGGTATTTTCAGAGTTAAACTACCACCAAATATATATATATTAATTTAATAGAATCATATGTCTTTCGTTCAATCATTAAACGATTCTCCTTCCTTTTTCAAGACTACATATATATCACGGATGTATCTTAATGATACATTCAAGGTTTAAGATAAACGAATTTTCATCAACGATATTTTCACGATTTCAGTACCGAATGTTGGATTATCATCACTACAGCTATTGATACTATCTTATCTGTGTGAATCTGATGTTACTATAGGTTCGAATCACAAATTGGTCTGCATTGCAAATTTTCTCCATTAATGCATCTGATCTCTAAATGTTGCTTATGTATAAACTGGAAGGATAGCTGTGTACCAATCCCCAGTGATGATGCATAGAACCATCCGGGTCTAGCACATAATGTCTTACCCTGCCTTCCTTTGGAGCATGCCGTTAGTACCTTTCAAAAAGTGTTTTCCAAAAGAGATATTCTCTTTTCGGAGGAAACAGAAGTGGAAGGCTGTCAGACCGGTGTACCCTACTGATCTGGTCATCTATGGCCACATTTTTTCTTTTTTCCTGCCCTGTTGAGGAATTGTCAACTTCACAGGGTCTTGGTGATGACCATTTACGCCTATGACACTGGACTGGTTTACGGCTTTGAGCTTGATTCTGGATTCTGGACTTGCTGCAGAGGTGGACATCTGTTGAGAGAGAATTTGCCGCTGTGTTTTCGGTTTGCTTGTGGGTTGCCAGCCCTAAATGAACAGAGGCACGGGATACCTTATATCAGCTGGTGGATAATCCTGATTATAGGCCATCGCAGCTACCTGAACCCTAACTTAGTTGTTCATCGATAACCTGAACTGGAGTAATGTGTCTCAGGCAGGTCTTATGACTCTTGAAAAAGTTCACTTAAAAACTGTGGTGCTTGAAGTTCCTACCAGCATGGATTACTTCAGCCTGTAGCAGTGAAGGAACAGGTCTTTGCCCCATGCCTGCTATCACAGGCGTAACCTTCGAGACTCAAGGCCTTTGCAGTATAAATAGACGTCACATCCGGTGGATCTACAGTGTTTCCTGCGCACGTAGTATTACAGTCGCAAATCGAGAATCTTTTTTATAAGGTCGGTGGGCATTTTAGTTTGATACTGTGCTCAAAAACTGATTGACATGGTATGATTATATTGTATATATGTACATTAATGTAATATGTTTATGGCAAACTTTAAAATAAGGAAGACGTTGAAACTAAAATAGATCTTTATTTGTAATTGTGCTAAATTGATGACTGAAAATGCAGAGTAATCGTCGTTTAACCTTCTCTGAACATGTAAAACGATATATAAATTACCAGGAGCGTCATAATCGGTTCTACATATAATTACAATGACACAATATGTTTAAAAATAAGGTAAAATGCGAATAATTACTCGGTTATATATTAACAAATATAAAATCATTTCCTTCACATATTATCTTGATAAATGCTGTCAATAATTGATCCAGTTTTTTATACCATTGACAATATAATCATGACATATAAACTGTTATGAAAAACCAGTGTGTTATATTAAAAGGAAAAAAAAAACACAAATATTCTTCAGAACAATTTTATTGACAAATGTGAACTACAAATTAATGATATACTGTAATAGCTTTAACTGTAACAATTGCAGTTATGATTTAATTGAAATGCTTTTTCTTAGTGATTAGACTGAATTTATAGGACATAAATACAACCTTTCGATAGAATACATATTCAAAAACTAGCAGGAAAAGTGCATCTAAACTTTACAAACTACAATTTACTGCAAGCACATATACATTTTGGTTTACAAAGCTACCTGTAAATCTATGACTTAAGATTTGATAATATATCGCTCAACTAACCTCCCAAATGTAAAAAAAAATAGTCTCTAATCAATCTTCAATTGTTAATAATATAATTCTATGCAGCCTGCTAAAGAAAGATTAAATCATTTAGGTATGCATCTTTCCAGATATAAGCCAGTGGTGTAAGACCACTAAACTAACAGACTCTGCCATTTTTTCCCCCACTAATAGAACTTATTAGTTTAGTGGTCTTAGAACACTGTGGCATATACCTGGAGATATATGGTTCAAATCCCACATGCCAACAAAACTATTAATTTCAAAGCCAACAGTGATTTTCTATTTAACGTATACAGTGGTATTCTATTAATTTCAAAGCCAACAGTGGTTTTCTATTTAACGTATACAGTGGTATTCTATTAATTTCAAAGTCAACAGTGGAGTCCAACTCTATGGATACTATTTATTGTGGGTAGACAACTTTTTTTGGCACTAAGACATTTTTTCTTATTTTCCAAATTCTCTAACAAACAATCATTTTTTAAAAATATATTTGTTGAACACCAGATAATCATTTCTAGAGTTTTCCCAGTGGCCAAATTCACAACTTGTATGATAATCAAGTAATTCTGCATCACATAAAAGACTGGTTGTGATTAAAGTAATATTTCTTTGATTTTCCATTTCCATAAATTCTTTTTCAAATTCAGTACACAATTTTTTTTATAGTAATATAATTTAGTAATACAACATTAATTACTATCTCATTTGAGCAAAAAAAACTGCCTCTATCAAATTTTTGTAAATACTTAAATTTTACATCCAGTTCTACTTTTTTTATCACGTAATAATAAATGTTTACAATGATCACATTTCAAACTTTTCAAAACTGAAAATACACAATAACCTGCTATACATGCAATTACAGGAAGAGAGTTATCACAATCAGACAAATCTGAAGGAAGCACTGTAATGTTAAATTTTAAGCTAATAGACATAAAATTCATTTCCTTAAAATCATCTTTAAAATCCAAATCGGTTATTTTAATTTTACCACTTGACTTAGTGGGAAGTTTCAACAGTGACTGAACTCTTAATTTTGTTTCACATTCAAATAATTGACGTACTTATATTATATTGGCTTCCAGCTAACTGCCTGTAGAGGCCGAAACGACTCCTAAATTATCTGTTTGAACAGTTTGATATACCAGGTAAAATATATTTTGAGTTCAGAGGTACTGTCGCTCAAAAAAGTATCCGAACTCTACAGTTGATTACAAAATTCAGAAAAAATATCTGGTAACGATTTTTTTAGAAATTAGTGATCTGGCAACCTTCGTGTCACGTGACACAAAAGTTGCCAGATCACTATTTTTAAAAAAAAAATCGTTGCCAGATATTTTTTCTGAATTTTGTAATCAACCGTAGTGTTCGGATACTTTTTTGAGCTACTGTACAATATGAAGCAATTTCAAGCAATGAATATGTACTAAGTCTTAACGCAGAATGGGTTTCTTTCGTTAGCATACCAGTTGTGCAGCTCATCAGTTCCCATTTATCTAGTCAACAATAAAGTAAAATAAATAACTGCTCACGCAGCTGCTTGCCACAGAGGTCTGACAGGAGGTTACTATTTTAAACCTAATTGCTAATTATCCTAACCAGGGTTGGACTGACAAAGGGCGTTGAGCGTTGTAGCGTCATATACCCTTAGTATTTAGGGCCCTGTGACCACATAGGAACAAGATTTTTTAATAATAATAATGATAAATATTTCTTATTTTATAGAAATTCGACAGAATTGGAGAAAACTCATTTTAAGCTTCACGTAGGATGAAAGGAATAAGTATTTAAATCACGAAAAAGAAATCCCTGCTACATTTGTCAGACTTTGTCACTGTGTGTTATTAATAAATTAAAAAAATTAATTAAAATATCGCGAGTAAATTATATATATGTATTAATTTTTATATACTCTTAAAATTTAACTATTCTTCAAATTCTTATGTAGAACAATATTAATTTCGGTTATTTTCTATAAATGTTATTATTATTACAATGCATTTTATCTTCTAGTAGCAAATAATATCAAAAACAAGATACTACCATTATTTAAATAAACAACAATTATATTTAATATTTTGAATTCTATGGTTTGCTGCACTTCCCCCTATTATCATCATCATCATTATCCTCAAGCAGCCATGGGCTACGGAGGTCCAACCAGACCGCACAGTTTAATTCTCCAAGCATATCTGTCCTGAGCTACATCTGCTGCATCCGGCCACTGTACACCAATTCTAACAACGTCCTGTTTGACATTGTCTGCCCACCGCATCCTAGGTCTCCCCCTCCTTCTGAGGCCTCTAGGCACACTGTTCATAACCTTATTCGCCAATCTATAATTATCCATACGGGCAACATGGCCAAACCAGCGGAGTCTCTCTCTGCACAATATGCTGCTTAAAGGAGGTTGCAGACTCTTTTGCCTAACCTCATCATTAGTTACAAAGTTAAACCACCTACTACCCAAGATACTGCGTAAGCATCTGGAATCAAAAGCATCTAGTTTCCTGTTATCTTGCTTACACAGCGTCCAAGTTTCACTACCATAACTAACCCTAGAAAGAACCAAACTATTATACAGTCTAATTTTAGTCTTAAGGTGTATACGCCTATTTCTCCACAATCTCCATAGATTCTTAAAAGTCCCGGCAGCAATACCTATTCGTCTGTTAATCTCATGCCGCACATCACCAGTATCAGTTACGCAGCTCCCAAGGTAATTAAACTGTGACACCTGCTCAAGACTGCAACCATTCAGATTAACTGAATCACAACCTGCCTGACCAATTTTCATCACTTTAGTTTTCTCTCTGTTTATAACTAGACGTACTGTACTACCAGTCTCATCAACAGTTCGAATGAAAGAGTTCATCTCATCAACATCATTTGCCAAAAGGGCTAAATCATCAGCATAATCTAAATCAGAAATTTTCCTATCTCCAGCCCATTTAAGGCCAAAATCTTTCCCTTGAAGTGAATTTCGCATAACATAATCAACAACCAAACTAAAGAGAAAAGGAGACAAAATGCACCCTTGTCGAACACCAGAAGTAATGCTAAACCAATTGCTACAAGACTTACCAACTCTCACACATGACTCAGTGTTATTATAGAGAGCTTTCATTATGTTAACTAACTTCTCTGGTATACCATATGATCTCACAATCAACCACAAATTATGACGATCAACTGAGTCAAAAGCCATTTTGAAATCAACAAAGCTAGCAACCAAAGGTTTCTGAAACTCTAAACATTTCTCAAGAATCTGCCTAAGTGAAAATATCTGATCTACACATCCCCTACCACTTCTGAATCCACATTGCTCATCACGCAATTGCCTGTCAACCAGATTCTTAATTCTATTAAGCACAATCATGGAAAGAACTTTACCTGGAATGGAGAGTAGGCTGATACCCCTATAGTTATCACAAGAACTGCGATCACCTTTTTTGAAAATAGGGATAATAATAGCTCTGGTAAAATCTTTAGGAACCATGCCTTTATCATAAAAGTTATTCAAAATTTCAGTCTTCCAAATGGTAACTGAAACATTCCCAGCTCTAAGCATTTCCGTAGTAATTTCATCAACCCCTGGGGATTTATGAAGTTTAAGTTTAGAAATAGCCAAACTAACTTCAGATTGTGTTATAGGGCCAACATTAAAGCCAACAATGCATATATCATCATTGCAAACAATGGGAGTAGAACTAACCACATTGTTTAGAACATCACTGAAATGCTCAGCCCACCTAGCCATGACAGAATCCTCACCTTCTATAACCTTGCCTTGTTTATCCTTCAATCCCTGTATACCTGTTCGTTTTCTACCACACAAAACATTAACTATCTGGTACAGCTCTCTGCTGTTGTGCTGTCTAACTGCTTCCTCAGCTTTGTCAGCAAGGCCATCAAGTCAAAGATTCTTATCAATAGCTAACTGACCCTTCACACGTTTATTAAGTTCTTTGTAATGCTTTCTATTAGGACTAGTAGGGTACTGATTAAGGACATTCCTGCAGTTCCTTCTTTCCGAAATAAGCTCAAGTGCCTTATCACTTAAATAATTCTGCCTCCTCTGCTCCTTTTTCCCTAAAAGAGTACTGTTAGTTTCCAAAAAAGCCTGTTTAAAATGGCCCCATTCTTCCTCAACTTCAATATTAAGCAAACCATGACTGTCATAATGACTAAGTAACCTATCATGGTAAGCTTTAGCTATAACTATACAAGAGACCAGATGGACAGGTAAAGGTGAGATACTTAAAAATAACTTTAAATTTCTCTTTACAGGGAGGGAGGATGGAAAGCATCACCAAGGCGTGGGTCTGCTGCTCAGCAGACATGCTAGTGATGCTCTTCTAGGATATGAGTGCATTAATGAAAGGTTTCTTACAGCAAAATTTCAGACAAGCATTAAAGACTTGAATGTTATCTGCTGTTATGCCCCCACTGAGGATTCTGATGAGGATGAGAAGGATAGGTTTTACAGACAACTTCAGGATATTTTGAATTCTGTCAAGAAAGGAGATATTACCCTTGTTCTTGGTGACTTCAATGCCAAAGTTGGTACTGACTCTGACCTTTGGGGAGGAGTAATAGGCCCTTTTGGTATTGGTAGCTGCAATGGCAATGGGCAACGTCTCCTACAGGTAAGTAAACTAAATGGTTTCAGAATAACTAACACATATTACAAACACCGCGACATACATAAACACACATGGGTTTCACCTGATGGGCTGCATAAGAATATGATTGATTTTATATAATTATTAACAGCAAATGGGCTAGTTCTGTTAGAAATACCAGGGCATATAGGGGAGCTGAGATTGGATCTGACCATTACCTTGTTAAAAGTGTCTTGCAACTTAAACTTAAAAAGTGTTGTGCTAGGGTTAAAAAATTTACCTTTAATACTGAAGCTCCCCCTATTATACATTCCGAAAAGGTTTCCATGCATAGCATTACGAAACCAAAATAATTAAAGAAATGAAAGATATGATGCATCCATAACGAGTCAATCTCTTTATTTGATATAAATTATGTGATATTTACTAAGTGAAATATCTGACAATCCCAGTTGTAAAGGAGAATAATTAGATAGACAATAGGTAAATAAGGACATGGTGGGAAAAACAGGCAGAGAAAAAAAATAAGTGTGATTGAGTTGGAGTAGGGGGAAAATTGTGGAAATATATTTTTTTATTTTGGTGGGATATTTCCTAAAAAATTACTGAGAATAATCACAACATATATGACAGAACAAACGACCATGGCATACCAGGGATTCGAACCCCGGTAGTTGCAAGGTCACCACGTTTATCAAATTAGTACTGAAAGTCTCATTAGTCGGATAATAGGATGACGGTTAAAGAACTATAGATCTTTTATATTTCTTACGTTTAATTCCAATTTCGTAATCAATTTCACACCAATAGATTTGATGTGAATACATGAATATACGTAATATAATATATGTATATATTTATATACAACAGTTTCAGAGACATGGGGGGCGGGGGGGGCTCAGTCGGTACCGCGTCAGGCTCGTAATCTGTAGTTCCCAGGTTCGAGTCCCAGCTGGGTCAGCGTTGAGATTTATCTCCGCACCGCTATTACTTCCGGACCGCTAGCCTCACGTCCAGAAGGCCCGTCTTCGTCCTCTGGAACAGGGCTCTGTTTCTGGTCTTCCACAGGTGGTACTTCACTTCGCTCGACATCAACAGGAATTGCCACTGGGCGGCTGCCCGGACCGGCAGGGAAGTGAGGTACAGCACCAAAGTCACTCCTGGCATTGCGATGCCGAAGACGTTGCTGACGTGTCTCCAATGGCCTCTGCGAGGAAACAGCTGTACACGGCGTGGATAACTGTCTCCACCTCTCCGTGGTGAGGGCACCTGTCATTCCGTATGTGACAGAAGCAATAGAATCGTTGTTAAAATAATAGAAATGGAATATTGGTAAATGCACGGTAAATGACTGGAGAGGGATGGAAAATCTTTACAATATTTTTTCACTCAAGTCGAGTCTGAAAAAACGCTTTCTTCTCGGTGCACTCTTAAAAAGCCGAAGAATGAAATTGTCGGTGATGCTCTTTGGTTATGATTCATACAAGAGTGTTGAAAATAAACGCTTCAGTGGGCCAATTTTGAAAGAAAATGCATTAATCCTTCATTCTAAAATCACTAGTGGGGAGATTTTTCAGCAAGCCTGAGATGGCTTTCTCGTTGGAAAAAACGGCATGGTGTTCACTACCTTGGTGTTTGTGGTGAGAAATTGTCAGCTGATCCGTTAGCAGAAAAGGAATTTTCAAAAAACTTTTAGTCTTTATTGAAGAAGAAGACCAATGAGCAGAACAAATCAACAATGTACATGAGACTGGGTTAAGTTTTAAACTTCTTCCAACGAAAACGTTTATGAAAGCGCACGGAACCTCAGCATCAGGATTTTAAACAAACATAGAAACAATCATTATGGCTTCGTGTACAAATAATGCAGGTATGCACAAACTTCCTCTTTTTGTAACTAAGAAATCAGCAAAACTTGAGCATTCAAGCATGTAAATTTAGCTAATCATCTAGTTTACTATATAGCTCAAAAGTCTGCTTCAATAGACTCGTATTTGTTTAAAGAATGCTTCTTTACAGAATTTGTTCCCAAACTAAAAAAACCAATTGACAGGTCTTAAAATGCCTGTAAAGGCCCTACTCATTCTCGGCAATGCCACAACACACTCAAGCGAACTCATTTCTGACAACATGAAAGCCATGGTTTGCCACCAAATATAACATCTTTAGTGTAACCAATGGATCAAGGCGTGCTTGTAAGTTTAAAAAGACGATACAGGAGAAAGCTTCTTTCAGAAATTCTTCAGCGAACCGAAAATGACAGCAGAGGACTTTTAAATGCTTTGAAACATTGTCAAGTAATGATTAAGAACCTCAAGGAACCGTTTTGAGATACATTTAATATGGGTATAAATGTGGTCGATACCCAAATCTTTATGAAGTTGTCTGTTAGTAACAAACCAAACGACATCAACAGCAGATCTCAATATTTTTTTTTGCAAGAACTAAATCTTTTTATATATTCGTGGACAACTAATATCAGAAATTTTGTTTTCTTATAAAGGATGGACATATTGGTGAAATACATCCGTGATATACCATTTCATTTTTAAACAGTGTTTATTGAGGATTTAACGAACTAAAGATAATTTAATTAAATTGTTTTATAAAACTAGTGGTAATTTACTGTCAAATTTCATTTCTGTTTATAACTTATTTTCTTATTGACCTTCACTCGTATTTTTTTGTGTTTGCAATTTGTTTTAATAATTCGTAATTTGTCAAATCATTAGATTGAATAAAGAAATTAAACGCCATATCAATGCTATCTTCTGTTGAAAGCTACGAAAGGAGAAAGATTCATGGCGGTCGTAACATGACGAGACCAGAGAGAAAATGAATAATTCGGACCTTACGTTAGGTGGCGCTGCACTACAATTTCAGTTCGTTACTCGTTCCATCGAAATTAATGAGCTACTACTTCTTTGAACGCTTATGTAAACTTATTATTATATGTTAAGACAAGAGTTGCATGCAATATCATTTCGAGATATAACAGCTGAGCTAATTGCGATGAATTTCGTGTTTCAGGACATTTTTTTGATTTGCTCTAAAATTGAAAATTACCCTACTTCCTTTTGTACATAATGATGCCTACTGTTTTATGTATCGCTTCAGCAATGATCTGAAATGTGCAAATTTATAATATTGCCTATATCCACTGAGTTCTCTCTACAAATTTGCTTAAATATTGTCAGTTTAATTTAGGTCACCTTTTTTATAAAGATTTACGACACATGGTTTAGAAAAGGTAGAAATCTTTATTTCATTCTGAAAACAGTCAGTGTAATAATAATGAAGATATTATTTCAAAGAAATTTTAAATCATCATTTTTTATCGTGTGCTATTTACTACGAGAATAGTAATTAAAGGAGGACGAAAACAGCTACCGCTGCAAATTATATTATCATTTAGTGTAGTCTTGTGCATTCGTTTATTCATACATCGGCCTCGGGATGAAGGTAAATTCCTGTTCAGTGACTTCCAACGTAAGTCACTAAAAATTACCAATAATAGTGTACGACCTGTTAACTTTAGAACAGGTCGTTTATAATATATATAACGTATCAGAGGGATTTAACACTTCACCCACCCGCTATACATAGCAGGACCGCCTCATCATTTTACTAACGAATTTTGTGTAGGAATCTTCACTTTTGTACGAATGTCAACATACCATGTGAGTATTAACTCTACTAGTATTTAATTACAAGGGATATTACATAAAAAAATATGATTTTTCAAATCGGAAAACCGTAAAAAGATTAATCGCAAGAATAAATCATCTGCATTCGTATGCAGATGGAAATGGAGAGCGGGAGCGGTGCTATGGACCTTTCTAGTAGTCTGCCTAGCTCTCCTTATGCACATGCTCAGATTCTGAGATTAGGCAACTAATCTCTATTCCACGCAAAACTTTACCCATTTCTATCTCCGTATGAGAAATACGCCCAGTTGGCATAAGTAAAAACATATAACAAGTAAACCACCAATGGGTGGGCCCCTAGAGGCTAACATACAACACAAGCTAAAAAATAGCATATATCATGCACGAGAGACCTAAAACGAGTAGTCTTCTTCAGAAAAACCATCATTTATGCCTCTTGTACTTATTAAGAACATTATGTTCACAAGTAAGCAAAGAAGAAATAATCTCATTAGGATTATTTTTAACAACCTCAAGGAACCATTTTGAGATGCATTTAATATGGGTATAAATGTGGTCGATGCCCAAATCTTTATGAAGTTGTCGGTTAGTAACAAAACAAGGGACATCGACAGCAGATCTCAATATTTTTTTTTGCAAGACTAAACTTGTGTATATTCGTGGACAACTAATCTCAGCAAAATTTGCTTTTCTTATAAAGGATGGACATATTGTTGAAATACATCCGTGATATACAATTTCAATTGAACTAGCTAGCATCAAGTGTTCGATTAAACGAACTAAAGTTACTTTAATTAAATTGTTTTATAAAACAAGTGGTAGTTAATTGTCAAATTTCATTTCTCTTTTTAACTTATTTTCATATTGTCCTTCACTAGCAATTTGTTTTAATAATTAGTAATTCTTAAGCCACTAGATTAAATGAAGAAATAAAACACATTATCAATACATCTTTAACACATTTCTGTCTTCTGTTGAAAGCACCAGACAGATTAATGGCGGTGGTAACAAGACGAGAGCAGAGAGAAAATGAATAATTAGGGCCTTACATTAGGTGGCGCTGCACTACAGTTTGAAATCTTTAAGTATCTGTCTTCTCCATTATATGTGAATTTTACAGTTCTCTCATCGGTGAGACACTTGCCCAAAGGGACATCACCGATGGTATCTTAACCTCCGTATCAGCGGATGTGACTTGCCGTGCACGTGGCAAAGGCAGCATTCGTATGCAGGTGGCAATGGAGAGAGGGAGCGGTGCTATATGGAACTTTCTGGAAGTCTGCGTAACACCTCTTCGGTGTTTCTAACAGGTCAGGAGGGAGAAACAAAGGATCAAGAAAGGGGAAATGGCAAAAGGAGGCAATTCATTACGAAATGGCGCCAGTTGGAGGATGTAGACAAAAATGGTAAACCGGATCCAAAGGCATACGATTACGACACTCCCCGCAAGATAAGCTTTCATTTGACAATCTAACTCTCGATGCTCATATTCGGAAGATGGAAGAACGATTTGAATAAATCACCTTTTTTATGGGTAGAAAAATTGGAGGGGGGGGATTTTTGCATTCCATAACGCTTCTGACATCCAAGTATTCGATTAATGCAGAATGTAGTACGTTTGGTGGAACAATTGCATTGAGAAAAACACAAAGTGACACGTGAAATAATACGCTGAAAAAAATTGTCAGGAGTGACAAATATTAAATTTTAGCTTTAAGAGATAATATAGTTACCACGTACCGATAGATGGCGCCATTATTCGAATGAAATTAAAAAAAATGCGGTAAAACTAAGATATACTAGGTGAAGAAGAAAGGTTAGTAGTTGATGGTGTAATGGTTAGCATACTTACCGGTTACTGGAAGATGTGGGTTCGAATCCCACTCATAGCACAACCAGTTTTTTTCAGCTTATTATTTTGTTTTTCATATGTACAGGAAATTTGTGACACTTTACGATGCAAAGTAACATCATTGTTGTGTGTTTGTCACATAACCGATAAGCAAACAGACATATTACGAGGAAAAACAATAAGAACATAGGTAAAACATATACCAAAAAATCTTGAAATTATCATTAATGTGAAGAACTTGGTTGTGACATATTGATTTTAAAATATCAAATATTCTCGTTAATATGTATAACAAATGCTGAAATAATGATTAAAATATGACTATAATTAAATAATTCACAAAATTTTAGTTTCTTTCAGTTGATCAGTATGCCATATTCTCATACAATTTCTAGTTGAGTGCTTTCAGGTAATTAATATAAATATTAGGGGATATTTCATCGCTTCATATTCATTTTTAAAATCACGAAATTCAATTTTAAATATCACGAAATTTTTGTGAGCAGTGTATTTTCGTTGTATTTTTCATTGATTTTAAAAAACGGAGCACGTTTAAATACGCTATTCACCGTTGTGGTGTAGTGTTAATTATATTTAATTATCAGGAAAACAATTACATTTAACTTTTTTATTTTCGTTCATATCAACATATCAAGTTCGAATCTATTTTACAAGGAATATTTTTGAAATGTGGGGAGAAAACTTTATTTATTCTATTTTGTTTTTGTAAACATTAGTAGATATTGCATAATAATAATTAAGGGTTCTTGAAACAAATTACAGTAGACTCTCTCTTATCAGTCTCGGCTGAACCGGCCTCCGCTCTATCCGTTCGTTAAAAGAATCGAAAGCAAGTCGACGAGTGTTTCGTTTATACTACAGTGCATATTTTCTTCAGTCTCTCTTTATGAATATTACAGTGCACAGTCCACTGCGCTTATACAGGAGTATGTATTGTGATCTATTAATTATTGTGTGGTGCAAAATGAGTGGGTGCAAACGTAAGCGTAATGTCGTTATGTTGGAGATGAATTTAAAAGAGTTAGAACATATTCACAAAGATGATCCAGTAATGCATATTTGTGATGAACTAGGTGTTGGTAAAAGCACGGTAAATGACTGGAGAAGGAATAGAAAATCTTTACAAGATTTTTGCACTTAAGTTGAGTCTGAAAAAACGCTTTCTTCTCGGTGCACTATTAAAAAGCCGAAAAATGATATTGTCGATGATGCATTTTGGTTATGGTTCATGCAAGAGTGTCGAAAATGAACGCCAATCTTGAAAGAAAAAGCATTACTCCCTCATTCTAAAATCGAAAATGGGTGAGATTTTTCAGCAAGCGAGTGATGGCTTTCTCGCTGGAAAAAACGGCATGGTGTTCGCTACCTTGGTGTTTGTGGTGAGAAATTGTCAGCTGATCATTTAGCAGAAAAGGAATTTTCAGAAAAACGTTTAGTGTTTATTGAAGAAGAAGGCCTTTGCGCAGAACAAATCTACAATGTAGAATGAGACTGGGTTAAATTTTAAACGTCTTCCAACGAAAACGTTTGTGACAGCGCAAGAAACCTCAGCATCAGGATTTTAAACAAACAAAGAAAGAATCACTGTGGCTGTGGTGTACAAATGCTGCAGGTATGCACAGACTTCCTCTTTTTGTAATTGGGAAATTAGCAAAACCTCGGGTATTCAAGCATTTAAATTTAGCTAATCTCCTAGTTTACTACAGAGCTTAAAACTCTGCTTCGATATACTCCTATTTGTTTAAAGAATGGTTCTTTACAGAATTTGTCCCAAAAGTAAAAGGCTACTTGTCAAGTCTTAAAATACCTGTAAAGGCCCTACTCATTCTTGAAAATTATCCGACACACTCCAGCGAACTCATTTCTGACAACATGAAAGCCATGTTTTTGCCATCTAATGTAACGTCTTTAGTACAACCAATGGATCAAGACGTGCTGATAAGTTTAAAAACGCGATACAGGAGAAAGCTTCTTTCAGAAATTCTACAGAGAAACGAAAGTGACGGAATAGGACTTTTAAATTCTGTGAGAACAATAAATATCAAAGATGTGATCTACCATGTTAGCAAGAGATTTTCAAGAAATGACTCGTACAACGTTTGTGAAGTCACGGAGTAAACTTTGGTCCGAAGTTGAAAACTGTGTAGAAAGTACCAAAGACGACAACACGGAAGTATCGAATGAGCCTGTGCCTGCCAAATATATGACGGATAATGACAATATTTCGCTACTTAATGACTTTAAACTGCTGCCTGGATTTGACACACTTGAAGAAAATGACATTGAAAAATGGTTAACAGGTGATGAGCAGTTGGAAAATGAAACACTGAATGATTACGAAATTATCAATGCAGTCTGCCAAGAAGAGGAGAATGAAGAAGAAGAGGAAGAAGGGAAAGTTAACTATATTGAAAGAAAAGAAGCTTTTGATGTTGCAGTCAGATACATTCAACAACAAAAGACCTCATCTGCAATTGATGTGATGTTTATTAAAAAATGGCAAGATTTTGCAAGTAAAAAGGGTTAAGTTCAAAGACACAAAAGAAAATCACGGAATTTTTCAACTGAGTGTGAGTAAATTATTAATATTGTACAACAAAGTATTAATTAAAATATAGTACAGTTAGTATTTTTGTCATTTGTCATTTTTATTTATTTTCTGACACAATATTCGGGTTAGTCGTCCTTTCGTTAATCCGGCAAATGTCCGGTCCCTTAAAGACCGAATAAGAGGGAGTCTACTGTATGTAAATTTGTCAGTTTTTCGTCTCCTTTACCCTTCCTAAAACTCTCGGGGTAATGCAGCCTACATTAGAGTAGGTCCTGATAGCATATTATCGCCATTGGCTATTTCACTTGGCATGAAAAATCTTTGGACGAAGTGTCTCATTGGATGAATCGACTTTTGTGGAATTCTCTCATTGGACAATTCTGCTTTGGATGAGCTGTCCCATTGGATAATTGTGCTTTGGACGAGCTGTTCGATTGGACGAATCATCACTTTACACCAATTGTCCATTGGCCGAATTGTCGCTGTTTGACGAATTGGCACTGGACCAGTCAGTCCTGTCAAACATAACTGGCATTGTACAAGTTGACATTAGGCGAATAGTACAGTCGCTCAAAAAATATACTAACACTGTGGTTGATTAAAGAATTCAGAAAAACTATCTGGCAATTTTTTTGAAATTAGTGATCTGGCAACTTTCGTGTACTGTACACAAAGGATGCCAGATCACTAATAAAAAAAAATGGTTGCCAGATATTTTTTCTGAATTCGGTAATCAACCATAGTGTTCGGATATTTTTTTGAGCGACTGTACCAGAACCTTTCTCACCTTTGAACTACTGGATGCCATTAAGATATCCTCGATTAATGATATGAACTTTTATACTTGCAGTATACTGTTCTCGTATAAAATCCTCCTCCCCGTGTCACTTGTCTTCTCTATTTACAAATATCATCCTGGAGCAAATGGGCAACATATGTTACAAGTATACGAGGAATAAAGAACTTGAAGCCTTATGCACATGCTCAGATTCTGCGATTAGGCAACTAATCTCTATTCCACGCAAAACTTTACTCATTTCTATCTCCGTATGAGAATACGTCCAGTTGGCATAAGTAAAAACATATAACAAGTAAACCACCAATGGGTGGGTCCCTAGAGGCTAACATACAACACAAGCTAAAAATAGCATATATTATGCACGAGAGACCTAAAACGAGTAGCCTTCTTCAGAGAAAGCCATCATTTTATGCCTCTTGTAGTTATTAAGAACATTATGTTCACAAGTAAGCAAAGAAGAAATAATCTCATTAGGATTATTTTTAACAATCTCAAGGAACCATTTTGAGATATATTTAATATGGGTATATATGTGGTCGATGCCCAAATCTTTATGAAGTTGTCTGTTAGTAAGAAACCAAGGGACATCGACAGCAGATCTCAATATTTTTTTGCAAGACTAAACTTATGTATATTCGTGGAATATTAATTTCAGCAAAATTTGCTTTTCTTATAAAGTATGGACATATTGTTGAAATACATTTGTCGTAGATCGTAGATCGGTTATTCATTTTCAGAGTACCAGGTACATGGGTACCCAAAACCTCTTCCATCTGAATATGTGCTTAGTTGGCATCAGTGTAAACAGAACATAGTAAATAAACCACCAAAGGTGGGTCCCGAAGGCCAATAAAGATCAACAGTATGAACAGAAAGGATGCACAAGAGACCTAAAATGGATGACTATCTTTGCTGAAAGCCATCATTTTAGGCCTCTTGTAACTATTCATTACTTCATGATTGTAGTCGAACAAGCAGGATATAATTCCATGTGGATTACTTTGAACATTGTCAAAGAATCCACGCGATAAAAACTTGATATAAGTGTAAATATGGTCGATGCCCAGGTCTTTTTGGATTTGTCTGTTCGTTACAAACCAAGGGGCATCAACCGCACATCTCAGGATCTTGTTTTGCAAGACCTGAATCTTGTGTATATTGGTTGCAGTAGTGTTCGCCCAAACAGGGGGAAGCATAGGAAATGATGGGACTTATGACCATGTCATAGAGCAAAAGCTTGTGGTTAATAGACAGGACGGAGTTTCTTCTGAGAAGAGGTCCCAGCTGACATCGTACAGTGTTTACCTTAGTAATGATCCCGTGAATATGGGGACCCCATTTCAGTTTCTTCTGCATGGTGACTCCAAGGTATTTGACAGTGTCTTACCATCTGATGTCTTTATCCATAAAAAGTAAAGTCTGAGGGTTATTGATCCTCTTGCCACTAAAAATATGGCGTTACTCTTGTCAGCATTGATTTTCATTTTCCAAGTATCATACCATGAATCTCATTCATCCAAACAATTCTGGTGTCTTCTAATTGCATACTCAACTCCCAAGGAAGGGGAGAGGAGTGCAATATCATCGGCATATTGGGCAATGACAATCCTGGTCAAAAGAAGGGATGTCATAAAGGTACAATGAGAAGAGAGTGGGGCCTAGGAGAGAGCCTTGTGGGACTCCAGCGGCCACCACTCTCTTTGTGGAAGTAGAGGATTTGATGCGAACCTGGAAGGTTCTATCTGAAAGTTAAGATTGAAGGATACCATTCAGGCCCGAAGGAATTCAAATCTTGATCAGTTTATAGATGAGGCCGTCCATCCAGACGCGGTAAAAAGCCTTGGCCACGTCTAGAAAGACGGCAGCAACAATTTCCTTTTTATTCAGAACCTCAGCGATAGTCTCCACTACTCTGAGGACTTGATGATGAGTCGATCTTTTACGTCTGAATCCAAACTCTGACTCAGGCAGGATAGGATGGTTTAAAAGGAATTCATCCGGTCGATTGAGCAGAATTCGCTCAAACAACTTCCCCAAACAGGATAAAAGACTTATAGGTCGATAGCTGTCAGCTAAGGATGGGTCCCTACCCGGTTTGTGGATGAGCCTAACGTAAGCATTCTTCCAGACCTCCAGAAAGATGTGATGCCGCAGAAGGAAATTGTAAATGTTGCACAGATGCGTGATAGCTTTTATCGGAAGGTTCTTCAGCATCCTGTTGGATATATCATCAGGACCTGAAGCCTTATTGAGTTTCAGTTTGCGGATGACCTGAGTCAGTTCAGGTGGAGATGTAAAATGAATTCTGGATCTGTCCACTTGAGAGAAACGGAAAAGAGTTTCCTTCACTTTGTCTCAGGTGTTATCGTTGGACAGATCAGAATTTTCTTGAAACTGAATCTCAAGGGCATCCGCAAAAGCTTCGCATCTATCATCCTCATTGTAACATAACCCAGCCTTTCCATGGATGGTGGGTAGTTAACATAAGGATTCTTTAAGGTCTTAACCATCTTCCAGGTGGAGCCATCACTTGTAGAGAGTGAGGTAATCTTCTTGTTCCAAGTAAGACCTCAGTAATCCGAGAGCTCTTGTCTTACTTCCATCATAAGTGCATAGTAGGCATTCTTGTCACGAGCCTCTCTCGATCTTTGCCATTTATGCCTAACTTTATTTTTCTCTTTGACAAGGTCAGAAAGAAATCTGGGAAGAATGTAGAAATTCTTACCAGGTTTATGAATGGTGCTGGCATCAATTCTAGATTGATTCAAAAGATCTGTAAAGGTGATAATTGTATCTTCAATCTTCCTGAGAGATAGAGGATTACAGGATCCGGAGACTTTTCCGTTGACTGTAGTTTTAAAGAGTTCCCAGTTTACGACTCTAAAATCGTCTGGGACAAGGGTGACAGACGAGAAAAGAGTCAGGCAGACTGGTAAATGGTCAGAGTTCAAATCTTCATGAACACAGAGGTCATAAGATGGTAAAAAATAACCGAACATGACCAGATCAATTATATCTGGTCGGTGCATGGAGTTGTAAGGATAAAATGTGGGCTCACTGGGGACATCCACAATAATGCCGTTGGCTGTGGCGTAGTCTAAAATAATTTTTCCATTTTTGTTACAAGATCTGGAGTTCCAGGTAACATTTTTTGAGTTTAAGTCTCCTGTTAAAATTGTAGGAGTACTGGTATTAAAAATTATTTTGAAATCATTCAAAATAATATCAGAATTGGACAGTTTATATGCCGCATATATATTCAGATTTCCAAAAAGGATATCGTCGACTGCAATAGCAGTAACCTCCAACGTATCGAAGCCTACAGTTTGTAAAAGATGGTGTTTGATGGATCTTTTGACGATAACAGCAGTACATCCACCTCTGTTATACTGTCGATCCGATCTGTAGACCTCAAAATTAGGAAACTTCAATATGTCAGAAGCCTCAGGTGTGTTTCGCCAAAAAGGACAATATCAGCTTGGGAGTCAGTCAAAAAGTGACTGAACTCCCATAAATCGTTGAGAATGTCATTCGCATTCCAATAAAA
This sequence comes from Ryuthela nishihirai, assembly GCA_038380435.1. Taxonomy (NCBI): domain Eukaryota; kingdom Metazoa; phylum Arthropoda; class Arachnida; order Araneae; family Heptathelidae; genus Ryuthela; species Ryuthela nishihirai. The sequence goes on from JAWZYU010000039.1 coordinate 3,771,376, forward strand.
AATCTTGAGATAGTTCTTTTTACCGATGTGCTCCATTTGAGGACAGCGAAGAGATTAAATAGTCGAACGCTTTTAGCCCAACTGTGAGTTTGCCCATAAAGCCGTTGGGATTCTGATATTCATTAATTAATGACTTAGCAATTAAAAAAATATTGGAGATATTCAGATATTTGAAGATCAAAAAGATTTCCTTCAGATCGTTTAAGATGGTTGCATCAAACTGCTCGCTTGTAGAAGGAGCTTGCGTAGGAGGTAAAGCAGTTGGATGCTTTCTCTTAGGTAAAGGTTTCTCTTTACCAATGGGTTTGGGAGCACATGCGCCTTTCGCAGCAACACTTGCGTAAGATAATCCGGGTGTGACATGAGTAGTAACAGCCTTTGAAGGTGGGGCAATGTTAGTTTTTCCTTTGGAGTTGTCACAACCTCCTTGGTAGGATAGTAAGAACAGCCTTTGTAATTGGCCGTATGGCCAAGGCCACAATTGGCGCATTTAGGCGGACTTTCATCCTTTTTTCTAAGGCAGTCCTTCGTTACTTGACTTCCAGCGCATTTCACGCAGCGTGGATGATTAAAGAATCCACTTTTTGCATGGCCATAACGCTGGCAATTATGGCACTGTGTCGAAGTTTTCTTATTTCTGTAACTTTCTATGTGAATCTTCAGATGGAAGAGGTCAGTTATATCTTATATCTTTTTATTGTTTGTTTCCTTAGGTAATTCCACCAAAAAGACAGGGATCAGGCTTTTGTCTTTGCCACGTCTCATCTGTGATATTTTTATGACTGTAAAGCCCAGGTCAACTAGAGCAGTATGCACGTCGTCAGAAGTTATGTCATGGGGTAGATTTTTAATGACTACCCTGAGATTCTTCTCTTCTTTTAATTTGTAGGTGTGGAATTGCTGTTTTGAGGCTTCGAAGAATCAAACAAATGACCTATAGTCATCTGAACATCTGGTTTGTAATCTGACTGTTTCGCCAGATGTCTTGGCAATAAATGCCTCAACAGCAATTTTAGTTAATTCTTTGTGTGTGCTCATCCAGTTCTTGGGAGAGCGAATAATGATAGGGGGGATCTTTCCTTTATTATTTCTAATTTCCTTAGAAACAGAAATAGATTCTGTAGCTTCCATTTCGGTAGCTGTTGTATCCAAATATTCCTCCTCTAAGCCAGAAAATTTGGTCTTAGAGGCATATACGGAATCCATGACTGGGGACAAGGTCCTCTTGTGCCCTTTTTTGGAATGTTTTCCAAGACCCTTCTTTTTGGGTTCTTTGGCAATTTTGGTTGCATCTTGCAATAAATCTAACCCATGCTTTGGGGCAGAATTGAATCTTTGAATGCCCTCCAAAACAATTATCTGTGAGGAGCATTGGCCGGAGCAGACATGTTCATTTATGTCTTTTTCTATATAGAATCTTTCTAATATAGCATCGTTAAATCTGACTCTTTCGTCAGCTAAAATGCAATGTAAATCTTTCATTGCAGGAATATGAGAAATAGTAGAATTAAAATCATAAAGGAGTCTGTTTTTCTCCGATAGGAAAGTGCAAATTTGTGCACTATAAGTCAGATGCGAAGAATCAACAGAGACTTGGCTTTCAGAGGTCTCTGAGTGGTTCGCAATGACGTCACTGGCAGAAAATCTCTCTCTCAGGACCTTGACAGATAAATCCATTTTGTCAGAACTTGACATTTTGAACTTTAAGAATTTGAAAAATCAAACTCGAAGTAATATAGAAACAATGAAATAATGATTAAAATAGATATAAATTAGAGAAAAGGAATTAAATTTAAATACAAATATGCAAACAATGCAAAAATTTCGAAGTGTAAAAATGGCAGTTGTAACTGTCAAAATCGGTACAGACCGAATGAAATAGAACAGATTTCTGTAAAATACCAGAGAATCTGCCTACAATACTAAAACTCAGAACAAGTTATAAAATCAATTTAAATAGTTAATTTTTTAAGACTAACAACAAATGAGAAAAATTTAAACAATAAATTAATAAATTCTAGTAGCGACTAGAATCGGTAAATACAAGGACTTAAAGTTAAAATAAACGGGAGATAATACCTCAACGGAGGATTTGAAGTGTGTAAACTTACTTCAAAATGTATATTTCCGAATCAACAGCTGCCAACCAAGATTCGGCTATCAGTACGTACTATTACGCTGCCAATATCGGCCAACACTAAGTCGGCTATTGGCAGGTACTTTTCCAATACTGACAGCGGCCAAATCAGGTCGGCTATTGACTCGTACTTATACTTATTGAAATGGCGTTGAAATGGTGTTAAATAATCCAAAAGTCAGCTATATTCAGACATGGTGAAAATTAATCTGAAAGGCTATCTAAAAAGCTAACAGTTTAAGTAAAAGTTTAAGCTATTCTAGCTAAACTTTCTGCGAAAGGCTCCACTGGGATTTTAAACCAATCTCGCCTAAGGCTAGTAGGAAAGTTAAGTAAAGAATTAGCTAATAATGAATACTAGAAGTAATCCACGAGCGATGCGAAAACACGTCATGACTGTATGAAGTCAGAGCTCCAAGTCCTTCATAGTTTCTGTTTTATGCAGAAACTTAATATATTCCAATTCAAAGACCAGTCAATGTAATCAAACATTTACATATTCACCTTTAGCATATTATTCTTCTCTCCTTTTTAGTCTGATATTATAGTTAGAGTTCTGCTGAACCACAGATATCTGCAGTTTTATCAGCGGTTTTTTTATTTATTATTTTTTGAGGTAGTTCATGCATTGTAACGCCACAAGCTTTAATTTAAGATATGACTCATCAATTCGAACCCGCGAACACACACACACACTAATCAGGGAGCGGATTCGAAATGGCTTACGACGGTCATTATATGAGCTTTCATTTCATACCTAACTCATATTCGTAGACCATCGCGTTCGGAAGATATAATAGAACAACTTTCACATTTACCGTTTTTTAGGGGGGGAACGAATGTATGGAGGGTCACTTTGCTATAACCTATGACACTCCCGGTATCACAAACTTTCATTTTACATAGTTTGTTACTTTCCGCACTCACTTTCAAGAGATATAGGGGAACAATAATTTTCATATTTCTCCACTCTTTACCTATCTTCCTACTACTCTTGGCTTTGATATTTGTCGGTTGATCGGTTTGTGGATTTGAAGAAAATTTGTTCCACTATATCTTTCGAACGCGATGGAGAAACTTAATGATTCATGTACCACATGAAAGCTTGTGATGCGTAGAGTGTCGTAGGCTATCAAACATTGATCCCCGTGCTTTCTTCCCTATAAAAAGGGGTTGGGTTGGGTTGTTTTACCTCTGAGCGGCACTTTTTTGCACACCATGGGCTAAATGGCCAGGTCACAAGGACCCCGAAGGCTCAGAGAAGGTTGGGGAAGGGGACCCACTGGAACAGCTGTTGGGAGACAGATGAGAGCCTCTCGTCAAGGCCATCCAGCGTGTTCTTTAACGTGCACAGGTATGGCTCTCCCGCACACGGGACCACGGCTTAACGTCACATCCGACGGGCGGCGGCCTTTCCAAGCCCATCGGTGTCCCCTACTGACCGTGGGCAGGGCGGGGAATTTTGCGGAGATAAACCTCAACGCTGACCCAGCTGGGACTCGAACCTGGGAACTACAGATTACGAGCCTGGCGCGCTACCGACTGAGCCACCCCCGCCCCATATAAAAAGGGGTAATATGGAGACTATTTTTAAGCTATATCTGCAGAAACGAAGGCCAAAAATAACAAGCTATACGTCAAATTAAGGCTTCTGACATGGAAGATGCCCTAGGCTATGCAAAATTCACCCTCGTTAAAAAAAAGTGGAGGAAATGAAAATGATAGTTCCCAATATATCTCCTGAATACGAGTGCGCAAAGTAACCAGCTATGTGTCGAATGAAAGCTTGTCACTCGGGGAATGTCATAAGTTATAAAAAATTGACCTCCCATGCTTTCTTCCTCTCTGAAAAGGGAAATACTAAAACTATTCTTAAGCTATAGCTCCAAAACGCAAATGCCGAGAGTAACAAGCTATACTTGGAATAAAACTTCTGACGGAGAAAAAAATAAATACCACCTCAAGCAGCTGCTTGAGGTGGTATTTATTTATTTTCTTTTATTTAATTTTTTTTTATAAGAACAAAATATATAAGTAAACCACTCTTAGGTAGGCCCCTAAGGGCAAACATAAGAAAAGCTAAAAATGGCAGTAAAATTGTATAAGAAACCAAAAACGAGTAGGTATCCTCAGAGAACGCTACCGTTTTAGGCCCCTTGTACTTGTTCAAAATAATATGATCGTACAGAATCAAAGAAATAATCTCATTTCGATTACTGCTTACAGCCTCAACGATAATTCTCGGTGGTCCGCAAAGGTTTTAAAACTTTTTCTGTTTAAAATTCTAGTGGCGGTTAATGTTGTGAAACTCTGTGATTTTCACAAAACAAAATAATCAAATTTCAGATTATAATTTATAAAGGTTGAAATATACAATATACGTTATATGAAATACACAACAATTTCAAAGTAATTGGAACTCACATTGATTGACGTGCATTCCACATGAGAAACGAATAATATTATATCACCAAAAACTTCAACGGGAGTTAAACGAAAGATGAAAACAGACAGTTAAAAAATAACAGTTGAAATCGAACAAGTGTTGAAAAGGTAACATATTAGAAAACAAAAACTTCAACGGTAGTTTAATGAAAGTAAGATAATGAGAAATAAACATTTGTCAGTTAAAACAGGAAATAGATTAACTATTTAACCTCAAAAATAGATTAAAGATGGAAGAAACAGAATAGCAGTGAAAACACTGATATTCAAAAAATATGTAGAGATTTCAACTTCAAATCTTTAAACTCCTATACATATATTTAAGTTTTAAGTAAAATATTAAGCTATTTCTAACCTATCTTAGGGGCTCCACCGGGGTTAGATACCCGATCTATCCTAAGGTTATTAGGCAATTTAAGTTAAATTTTATCTAACTAAAGTTCACTTCTTGGAGCTATGAAAAAACACATCCGTTTCCTTCCACCTCTGAGCTCCAAGTCCGGGACCTGTTCGGTGGATGTTGCCAGATTCCCCAGAACATTTATATCATTTATAACATAGCAAAGCATAAGTAGCATTTTTCAAAGTACCAGGATCTAGGATCCCATAACCTTTCCATCTGAAGGTGTCCAGTAAATGGTATGAGTCAAGTGACAAGAAAAGAATCACCAAAAAAGTGAGCCTCAAAGGGCACTAAAAACAGTGATAAATACGATAATTCAGGGAGTCAGACCGAAAAGGTTTCCAGTTTGAAAACTAAAGGTCTGGCACCCTTCAATCTACTCATAGGATCATGATGAAATTAAAAAAAATACTGCTATTCAGAAAATATATAGAGATTTCAACAATGAAATCTCGAAAATCCTACACATATACCAAAGTTGAAATAAAATATTAAGCTATTTCTAATCTCTCCTGCTGACCAAGGGCTCCACCGGGGCTGAATACCCGATCTCGCCCAAAACTATTAGGCAATTTAAGTTAAAGTCTAGCTAACTAAAGTTCACTTCTTGGAGCTAGTTAAAAACACTCGCCCGCTTCCTTCCATGTCCGGCCCTTCTCAATTAATGACATCTATTAAAAAGAAAGAAAAATTATAATAATTTTCGTCTAAAATATCAGTGGTAGATATGACGGCAGAAAATATGTAAAATAATTAATTGCATGCTTATAACAGTAATTCACAAATTCATTTATTATCTACCGCTTGTTTAGTTTCGGCTGAGAAGCGTTACATATATACAATTCGGCCAAAAATACTTATTAGGTATCATAGCATTTAGTTTAACAAGTTTCGTTTCGGACATATTATTAGCGAGGTTCTTTGGGTTAACATGTCATTGTAATTAACATTGTTTAGATAGGACAATTCACTCATTGCTATAATGAGTGCAGGGTTAAAATAGGTTAGTGTAGTCAAATGATGGCCAAAATTAGATGCTATGATTACCGTTTTTTTTTTTCTTTCTTCTACGTATGACTATAGGTATAATAATTTGAACTAACATTTCCAATTTCCAATGTTTGATGCTTAATTGAATGATAATCGTTCTTCCAGTACATCGGTACATCACTTTAGAAATAAAAGATAAAGATTCATTTTGAAAAAAGACTTTCACGTGCATTTGCAATTCTCCTGATTCTCTCTCTCACAAGTTCATTAACGTTTATAAACTGAACAGGCGAAAGACAAGCTGGGTATATTATTATAAATTCCTGCCATGTGCCTTGATTCATTTATCGTGCTATCGACATTTTATTTCCGCTACCACAGAATTTACTACCTTATGGCTCCCGTGATATTCGTTCGCACGGTCCAAATTTCCTGTACTACGTTACCCGTGTGGCCCGATGATTGGTTTAAAAGATTCTCACTTGGCCCGTGGCTTCGTTTCTAGACATATTGTGACAGCTCGTGTTTTACTTTTAATCTGCATATTCTGTTGTTTCCTGCACTAAAGGTTAGTTTTGTCAGTATCCCCCGACATTTTATCACAGTTTGAACACGAATTTCCCGGTGTTGCAAGGGTCATTGTTCACTCGGCGCGCGCTCTCAGAGCCCGTGACAAACGATCGAGATATTTATTTCGTCAGATTTTGGCATTCTGTAATTCCAGACGTGCTTCATAGAAAGGTCCCAAATTTCGTAGTCGGGTTTCATTTTACCCGACCCCATGTTTGTTTAGAAAATCAGGTTCCTAGCTGTAATGGAACGCTTCAATAATGTCTTTGGAAATATGGGGAATCTGGCAACGGCAGCAGATTTAAATGCTATTTTAACTCTTTACTCTCAGAGTTAGGGAGTAAAAAATGGCAACAATAGATTTGACAGCGATTCTCGTTTCCCGTAGGAACAGCATTGTCAATACGTTTGCTCTAGTAAGCCCCCCGTTTCGATTTTCGACCTAACATTTGACATTGCAATCCGGACCATAACCTGAAACATTCTCCGAAAATTTGGAACGTGTACGTTAATTTCCCGATGAGTTATGGCTGCCACAGACAGACACACACACAGACAGACATTTTCCTTTACTATATAGATTGCATTTGTTTTAAATTTGTCCTTTACAAGGTACAAAGTTTGGCTCAATCGACAGAGCTCATTCCGATCGTATCCAAAATTATTACTTCCTTAATCAGCAATTAATTAAAGTTCTATTAGGTGCCAAATTTTAGAATGTTTCTTCGTCATCTAAAATCATGAAAGGTTCTTGTCTGAACAGGAATTAATGTATCGTATGAAATTATAGTAAAATATTGAATTTGTATAGAGAAAAACTTTCGTTCTTCAATTTCCTTTTTTTTTTTCAGGGCGATAATTGAAATTACCTAATTGGCTCTTATATGTAGCAAAACTGGCCACTAGCTCGATCAGAATGAAAATTTGAATCTTTTGATGGACTTATTAAGATTCTATCACCTTAACGCAAAAAAACGTTAGCTACCATATATTTTTTGAAGAAGACAAATATCATTAGGTTTCTTATCGTTGTAATTGTATAATTGCAATTCAGTTATTCCATTGAGCAAACATTTTGAGGTTAAGAAACAAGAATTTAAATTCCAGATTCAAAGCATGATACGGTATCTGATATCTAAATTAGCTTTTAATAAGCTCCTGGCCTTAAAATCATTGTATATGACGGTTATGGCAATGATAGTAAAGGAAAACAACCCCGAAGAGGCCCAATGGGCAAAAATAAGGGCTTAATTAATACATAAAAATTGATGATCACATTAAAACACAACAGTTGATGAAGTTAGGTAATGATCAAATATTATGATCACCAGACTCCGAACCCATCAAATATTTGTGGAATGTCGTGGAACCGGAATTCCATGGGCGATATCTCAGCAATACCACTTAGTCATGGGACACCGTGTATACCCTATTCCCAATTTGTTCAACGTTTATACCTATAGTATCATCTCCAATATGAAGTGAATTACACTCAGTTTTAAAAATAAACATTTCTCACATTTTTAAATCTGTAGGCATCTTTTCCATTTTATGCTTACAAAATATCAACTAAGATCCATGTCTTCCCCTCATCGCTTTACTCCCTTTGAGTTGTTCATAATTTTCGGATGACCCTAGTTAATGTTATTGACCCTGACAATGAAGGAAAAAAGTATGGAATATATAATAAGTATTGCTAGCATCGATTCATAGTTAACAGGTTGATAAAAGGTACATGTTATTGCAATTAAATGACAAAGTATTATGATAGTGATTGAAGAAAACATAGTTCTTTCCTGCTAATATCCTTGTTTCAATGATTTTTCCATACTTTCAATTATTAGCAGAAATTTTTTCCTTGACTTAGTTTTGCATTTTTATTTTAGAACTTCATTATTTTAATCATTTTAGTTTTCATTTCGATATACATTCCGATTTTATGGGTAATCACCACTACTTAAATTAACCAATAAGGGTGAATTTACACCGTATGGCCAAATTATCATAAACACGGCATCCTGAGCAAAGTACCGTGAAACATACCAATGCATTCAAAATTTCATACTGATGCAATACCTCCTTCTACAAAAGCATCTTTTGCAGGAGGGTGAACTTTCCCTCAAGATTCACATTTTTTGATAAAAGGGAAAAGCCTTCTCATTACAGCCGCAAAGCCTTTAGCTTTATAGAGTTCATAATCATAATTCCTGAAAATTTCCAGAAGACTTTACTCCTATACGCCTTCATCGCGAGAAATAAGAGCTTTTTTATATGTACTGATAGAATTTCTTGATCTTTTGATATTTTTCGCATTATAAAAATAATTTCTACAAAAGCGACAGCTAATTTATTTACTTATGAATTATCCACTCGTTTTCTGCTGAGTGATATAGATATTAATATCAGAATGGAGGAATTATATAAAAATTCCAATGAAAATTTATTATTTTCGAGCTGCGTTTGTTCGCGCGACGGGACGTATCTACAATTCCCACATCCACTGTTGTGATTATTCTAGGCCTTCTTTGTCCAAATAAAGTACGTATGTGATGGGAACTTCAGAAAACGACTCTTTTTTGATAAACTTCGCAACTACACTCGCTGCCGACCCTTCGGCCATACTGAAAAAAATTGCAGAGCAAAGAATGCTACAGTCGATGAGGCACCGAACATTCAGCATCCGTGTGAGTATATAATTCTCCTGCTTGGAGATCATACGAGAAATGACTGAGCGTGTTTTCAGTGGATTAGAGAAATTTATATTTTAAAACATAAATTTCATCATGTTTCATATCAGAAGACACGTGTTAAACTTCTTTCAACAGAACCTACCTACACCTCAGTTACTAAAATTCACATGGGTTTCAAAAGTTTTAAAAGGAATCCTTACATACTATTATCAATACCTTCCAGTGAGCCATTGCTGGTATATCACAAAAGCATTGGAAAAGTTAGAAACTACTCTCCACGGCAATCTCATAATTTTCGACAAGCAGAAGGAATACTTAACGTTATGCTTCGAATTTCTAAACCAGCCACCTTACCAGAAATTCAAAAAGCTCGTTTCACCTCAGAAACCGTGGCTCAGTTTCTGGAATATTTTTCACTATAACTATATTTATATTTTTCGTATAAATACAACTCCCAATTTAAGACTACTTCTCACTACTCTAGGAATACATTAGCACCTGCAAAGGAAAGTCAATGCAATGAATTTCTCCCTTACACCTGATATATTTATACATGGCTCTCCCAACCGCGATTGAAATGCCCTGGTCACAACCTCTATTATCCGCTTACCCTGAAGGAACTGTATACTGCTGTGTAACAGGAATGGCTTCACACAACATCACAAGATTCCCAAACTCATTTTAATCATTTAACGTCAGATTCAGTTCAAGCTATTTTGAAGGCACAGATAGATTATAAGGGGCCCACATCGGAAAAGGTATACGAATAGTTCCATTATAGCCCCTTTATCAGGAAGGTGTGTCACATGTTAATGCAAACATTTTCATGCAAGTCTTTGCTACATGACGTAGGTGAAAATTGATATGTTTAATTTTTTTCTATTTTTATTTCTTATGGACTAGCGCCCTGGGCGTGGAGGAGAACTTTTAAAGTTCCCCTCACACATATTGTGTTTGGGTTGGACAAAACATTCCTAACACATATTCGAGCGTTGAGCTCATATTAATGTGTAATAATGTTTGAATGCTTTATTCCAGAGCGCAAATAACAATAATGTGGAATTGTTTATTAGAAACGTATTTTAATATAAAAAGTGGTTGGCAATAGAAAAAATTGGATTTTGCATTGAGAAGGAAAATAAAACGATTTTTCTATAATACGAATCGAATGTTAATCAAAACGTTATTAGGAAAACAAAATATTTGAAAAGATCGTTAAAACACTGTCATGGTTTTTCTGACAATCGTGGAGAATAACTGCTATGCTAAATCTCTTGATAGAAGTTCATGTATTACAAGATACAAGCTAATGGGAGTTATATTTTAAATGAATGATTTTTTTTAATATAAATGATTTAACTAGAGTTAATTTTCCAAGTAATCTGTTAATGTTTGCTGATATCACTCTCCCGCACACAGTGCATCGTCAAGTCAATTAATATCGTCAAGTAAACTGTCCTATCTTTTGCTATTCTAAATTAAATAGCTTCTGGTTAACTTTTAGACGAATTAAATTACGTGAAATTTATGCATAATGAAGCTCTGTTTCTGTGAAGGACCAGGTTGTCACTAACTGTTAAATGATATCTACGTCCAATCAACAGTGACACATTTTAAGTGCTTGAACAGATCAGAAAACCTTTGTTATATTTCTGGCAAGGTGACATTTGCGTCACAGAAGGGTGTCATAACTCCGATCAGCAGAAAAGATTACAATCTATATATATATAGGACCACGGCTTAACGTCTCATTCGATGGACAGCGGATTTCCAAGCCCATCTGCGTCGCGCTTTTCACCGCCTTTTTTGCACAAAATGGGCTAAATTGTCAGGTCACAAAGACCTCAAGGATTCAGAGCAAGTTGGTGTTAGCGAACCCACTGATAGATGGTAGCCTCCAGTCAAGGCCATCCATCATGTTCCTCAACATCCACATGGTATCACTCTCCCGCACATAGTACCACGGTTCCATGGATGGCGACCTTTCAACCCCATTGGTGTTCCCTACTGACCGAGGACAGGAAGATAAGTTTTGCGGAGATATCTCAATGCTGGAGCAGCTGGGTCTCAAACCTGGGAACTGCAGATGACGAGCCTGGCCAACACCTCCTACAAGAGAAGGCCGTACAACTACGTCACAGTAAAATGACGATGTCTAGAGCCCCTATATACCAAACCGACCTATCCGCCATTCTTATGCCAACTGGTGACGTGACTCAGTATTATAGTCAATGCAGCCGCCATGTTCGCAGCAGTTTTTCGAATTCTTAGTATATGAAAAACAATTATTATCGGAAGATATTCAGTTGCGAATTGTCTGAACAGCTATGGAAACAATTGCAGAGTGTTTAAATTCCAGGCTGATCCAATTAAATTTAAAAAAAGGGGGTTGAAAGAATTCGACCGAGAACGTGCATTAGGCTTACAGCGTTCTATAATATATACTTCTGACTATTGCTTCTGTATTTTAATGTTATTTTATGTGATATATCGATTAGTAATACGTAGATGAATGATAGCTACATTTAAGTTAGTAGTCATTCATCGTTTACGATTAAGTTTAGTTTGGTTAATATTACAAAATATGCATGCGGCAATCTTCAATCGGGACAGCCGTAACCCTCAGCTTCCTTTGCGGGCATACCGAGATCGGCGACTACCGTAGTCGCTAAACGCCAAACGTTGCTGGTCGGCCTGTTATATAGGAGCTCTAGACGTGTCAGTTTTCTGTGACGTAGATGTATGGCCTTGCTGTGTCCTTGCGCACTAGTGATCTGCCCAAAATCGGGAACGTAGCCGTGTAGGTAAAGATGCCATTAGCTCGACACAAGACAGGGCAATGCATTTGTTTGTGACACTGTCAGAGCCAGGACAGAATCTAGAAAAAATATTGGGAGCGGAGGCCAAAAACTGCATTTCCATTTCAGTGTAACATTTTCCTGTCGTTTTAGTGGTTTTGTAAAAAAAAAATCATCAAAAATTCTTGAAATATGCACAAGAATAATAATTTGTGTTTTCCATTACCTTTACTGCAATTCTCCAAAGGGGAATCACTTCCCCCCCCTAAATCCAGCTCTGCTATACCGTAATTGTTAATCTCTATCGATCGTAACAAGTTATGTATGAAAAGAATCACATATGGCACCAGGTGAGTCATCGGCATTTTCTTTAATGATTATTTCTCATTTGGACAGATGGGGGGGGGGGGGGGCGAGGATCTATCGGTAACTCGCCAGGCTCGTAATCTGCAGTTCCCAGGTTCAAGCAATACTACCTTGATACACCAGCTTGGACAGACTTGAACAAAAAGAGAGAATAAAGGAGAGATATTAATTATGCATAAAATTTAAAGTGATGTAATTTGTTTAAAATTTAAGTTAAAAGTAATTTGGACCAGTTAAAATAAAATAATTTATTCATTACGATTTTATCAAAATATTTGAGAATATTATTAAATTTATTACAAATTGTTTAAAACAAATAACTACCAGTTGAATTTTTATGAGGGTAGATATAATTAAAACTGCTATAATTTTCAGAATTAGGTCTTCTCTCACTGCAGTATCCAGGCTTATTGTATCAATGTGGTTGTTCGAATCGCAGCTTGGTCAGCTTGCAGATTTATCTCTGAAAAATTTCCCGCCCTGCCCTCGGTCAATAGGAGAGACCAATGGTTTTCGAAAGGCCATCGTCCGTCGGATGGGACATTAAATCGTGGCTTCCTTTGAGGGAGAGCCATATCCTGTTAAAGTACCCTTTCGAATACAATAATTTTAAATTGTAATACATTTCTGGTCGGTATTGTATATTGGATTGTAGCAGAGAAATATTGTCATGACCGATGGAGAATTTAATTTCTAAGAAAATGTTTACCAAAATCAAGTTTTATTTTCATATGATCTGTTCTTTTTTCCCTAGATCCGTTCTATTAGTAGTGTTATAGGAACAAAATTCATCAGTTGAATGATTATAAATATTGGAAATAAAATTTTGTAATAATTTTAAATGTTGAGATACGACGTAAAGAAAATAATGCATAAAATCAAAGGAGCATAATTTTGAATCTCTTGTAATTTCATGTGTTATTTTCTTCCTTTTCTTAACGGAATTTATTACTAATTTATTATTAATATATTTAATTTTATAATTTATTAAATAAAAAAAATTAAATAAATTGTTCGGTTTAAATTACAATGCTTTGATCATGATCCTATGGGTATATTCAAGAGACCCACGATGAGCCGGGGAGAGTTCCACAGGTCATCTGGATCACAGATGGCTCTCATCTAATACAGCATACAGCGGAGAGGCAACGCCAAAGCCGAGGATTCGGATGCTATATTTTGATTTTGGAGGAAGTAGTCGCATTTTTCTTAGTTTAAACTCTGGAATTGTTAATCAAGAACTCTAAATTAAAAAAAAAAATTGCAAACTCAATTTTGGGAATCACCACTGAATGTCACTGTTTCAATGGGAAAATCCAAGTTGACAGGGGCGGGGGTGTTTCAGTTGGTAGCGTGCCAGGCTGATAAACTGCAGTTCCCAGGTTCGAGTCCCAGCTAGGTCAGCGTCGAGATTTATCTCCGCAAAACTCCACACACTGCAAACAGTCAGTAGGGGACACTGATGAACTTGGAAAGGCCGCCGTCCAATGAATGGGTCGTTCAGATGCTGCCCCATGAGAGGGAGAGCCATATCCTGTACAGCCTAAAGAACATGCCTAAGGCCTTGATGGAGGCTACCATCTGTCTCCCAACAGTTGTTCCAGTGTGTCCTCTACTCCAACCTTCTCTGAGATCTCGTCGTCCGTGTGACCTTGCCGTTTAGCCTACTGGTGAAAATAAAATGCCTCTCAGAGGTAAGACAAACGAACAATATCTTAGAAACCAAATTTTGGAAGCGATGGGTCATTCGAGGTCAAATGTCAAATTGAGATCTAACTTTCAAAAGTTTTCGCTTGCTCCATACAATCCTTCATGTATGGAGGAGTCTATTAATATTCTTTAACTGAAACTAGTTAATCAAATATATCTGGAAAGGCATTCGTGCAAATTTATTCATTAAAATATAATTCTTCACTTCCCGAAAATCAAAGATTTTAGGTTTTTGATTCTATGATCAAAACTCTGTGTTAACCATTTCTGACTAGGAGTTGGCTCTGTCTGTGGCTCATCTGGCTCATAATCTGTGGTTCCTAGCCTCAAGTCCCAAATGTTCTGTCACTGAAATTTACTCCCATATCCTTTGCCTGCTCTCAGTAACAAAGGAAAGACCTAATGGTGTTGAAATGTCCAGCGTCCGTCGGATGGGACGTTAAAACAAGGTTCTTTAGGCAGATGGGTTGTTTTACCTCTGAGCGGCCCCTTTTTGAACACAATGTGGTAAATGGCCAGTTCACAAGGAACCCGAGGGCTAAGAGTAGGTTGGGGGAGGGGACCCACTGGAACAGCTCTTGGGACACCGATGGTAGCCTCCTGTCAAGGCCATTCAGTGTGTTCTTTAATGGGCACAATGTATGGCTCTCCCACACACGAGTCATGGCTTAATGTCCCATCCGACAGACAGCGGTCTTTCCAAGCCAATCGGTTTGGAGCCCTGTGCACGTTAAAGAACACGCTTGAAGGCCTTGACGGGAGGCTACCATCTGTATCCCAACAGCTGTTCCAGTGGGTCCCCTCCCCCAACCTTCTCTGAGCCTTCGGGATCCATGTGACCTGGCCATTTAGCACATGGTGTGCAAAAAAGTGCCGCTCAGAGGTAAAACAACCCAACCCGGTTTGGAGAGACTGCTGTCTGTCAGTTGTGGTCGCGGTCTGTTGGTTTTGCAGAGATAAATATCAACGCTGACCCAGCTGGGATTCGAACCCGAGAACTACAGATTATGTACTCTGGGGCGCTACCGACGGAGCCATTCCTATCTATGACAAGAATAGGGAACTAGCCGTGTAGGTAAATAACCCTTTAGCTTCATACAAGACAATGCATTTGCTAGAGACACTGTCAGAGCTAGGACAGAATCTTGAAAAAATAATGGCGGCGTGGGCGAAAAGAAAGGGGGGGGGGGTTAAAGTAATTGAATTTCATTACAGTGTAATGTTTCCTCTCCTTTTAGCGGTTTGAAACAAATCATGAAAAATGTTTCAAATATGCTCATGTATGATAATTTGTGTTTTCCATTTTCCTTACCAGGATTCACAAAAGGGGGGATTATGTACTTTCCCCCCACTAAATCCGGCTCTGCTATATCGTAATTGTTAGTCTTCTATCGATCGTAACAAGTTATGTATGAAAAGAATCACATATGACACCAGGTGAGTCATTGGCATTTTCTTTAATGATTATCACTCAATTGGTCTGGGGGGAGCTCTGTCGATAAACGCGCCAGGCTCGCAATCTTCAGTTCCCAAGTTCGAGCAAAACCACTTTGAACAAAAGAAGGATAAAAAGGAGAGATATTAATTATTGATAAATTTTCAAGTGATTTTCTTTATTTAAAATTTAAATTAAAACTATTTAGTTTAAAACTGGTTGAAATAAAATAATTTATTCATGATTTGGTTAAAATATTTGGGAATATTATAAAATTATTTGCAAAATTCTTAAAAATAAGTAACTACCAGTTGCGTTTTTAGGAAATAGATATATTTAAAGTGGTATATTTTTGAAAATTAGTTCTTCTGTTACTGCAGTGTCCACGCCTTTTGTTACAACTGCCATGCCCTGGATCAGTGGAAAATACTGATAAGCATCTAAAACCCGGCGTCCATCGGATGGTACGTTAATCCTTGTTCCGCGTGTGTGAGAGACCGCACCCTGTGCACGTCAAAATAAAATATATTTAATAGCAATACATTTTTGGAAGGTATTGTATATAGTGTTTTAAGAGAGAAATTTTTTCATTACCGATAGTGAATTTAATTTCTAAAAAATGTTTACGAAAATCAAGTTCTATTATCATTGATCTGTTCTTTTTTCCCTGTATCCGTTCTGTTAGGGTTGATATAAGAATAAAATTCACAAATGATTATGCGGAATTTTGCGATAAATCTAAATAGTTGAGATACGATATAAAGCAAAAATTTAATACATGGAATCCAAAGCATGATAATTCTGAATCTCTCGAAATTTCCTTGTGTTATATTCCACCGTTTTATTTATAGTTATATAATATAATAAGTATATTGTTCGCATTAATTAAAACTAGTCTCTCAGTTATTTCTAAATTAGAATGTGTCCGATCGTAACAATTTATGTAACAAATGACTCATATGAATTGCCAGGCGTTTCACTGGCATATTTCTGGATGATTTTGACTCATTTCGTTGATGTTTCTGATGACTCCTTTTTCAATACGTTATTAAGGATGAACAAATTAATTGCCACTTTCTCCGCTTAATTATTATAATCTTTACACTTTCAATTGTTTTTTGGGTAAACATTTTTGCTTTGTCGTCTGTCTGTAATGCTGTTGACATTCAAATTTTTGTTCTTCAAATTAAATGCATTTATTTTAGATTGGATAGATATTGAAGAAATAGGACTATTGTTAATTTCCGAAATTCCCAGTATCCTTAAAGATAGAAAATTCCTACCTTTTTAGCATTTAAAACAGCTATTACAAACGGTTATTTACGAAAGAAATTTAAAATTTTGGTGGTGAACTATGAGGGAGAAAATATTTACATTGCCAAAAGTGTTTTATCCTTTGGTCACAAGGGTTGGTAACTGCAACTTTTTAAACATATTAATGAAAAATTATATTTCTGTTTTATAGGTATTAACGAAATATTACTATTTACATTTACACAATCATCCACTCGTTTCAGTTGTCACTGTTAGAGGGTGCTAAAGACGGAAAATAAAACGTTCGCTCCCTTTGAAATCGAGCATCCCTTATTCCTCAGGAACGATTAAATTTTCGTACTTCCCAACTAAATTCATGATTATTTAAGATACGTACTTGTAACACCTAATAGTTGAAAACATATTAAGCTGCAGTTAAAAACGCGTCAATTGATTATTAACTCCTTTACATTAAAATAATAGTAGTGAAATAAATTCTATTCTGATGTCCTCTAGAAATCGAAATATGCTTGCATGGGTTAAGCCACAAATTAAAAACTAAATTCGAATCTTATTAAATTTTGTTATATAAGAGAAAATAAATAACATGAAAGGCGAAATCAAATTTCTATAAAAATAATTTTTACAGTGGTAATTTTTGCTAGTAAATAGTCTACAGTAAACTAATGGGTGAAACTATATATTGATTACACCCTGTGCATCACTCCTCGATTGAGAGATTAGTTAATATTCTTTAACTGTAAACTAACTGATAAAAATATCTGTTGCGTCATAAGCATAAATTTATGCATTTGATTGATATTCATAATTTAAGAACATAATGCTTTGTTGATTGTTTTGACCTCTGAGCGTCACTTTGTTTAACACAATTGGTTAAATAGCCGGGTCGCAAAGACCTTGAGGACTCAGAGAAGGTTAGGAAAGGGACCCAATGGACAGTATTTAGCAGACAAATGGTAGCCTCTTGTGAAGGCAATACAGCGTGTTCTTTAAGGTGCACAGGACATGGGTTTTCTAGACACAGTGTACAACGGCTTAACCTGTAGATAAGCTGCTAACACCTGATAAAAATTAAACGATGCAACCTCAACTTTAATCAGTAATTTGACATAAAGAGAACAATGCTTACGATAGAATTAGTGAGGATGCCAAAAAAGTATTTTAATTAAAATCAGAATATTCCTTTTCGGAGAAATGTGGCTTTTTTTGCATCAAATGAAAGAGCAAGAACAAGAATAATGCATTTTCCCTTGGCTACCAATCAAAGGGACCTGGGTTCCATCCCCTGGTTAAGGCATGGATATTTGTGTTACCTTTCCGCTGAGATCTCGCTTTTTCCACAAATCTTCTTTTTGGCATATTAAATGATAGGCTCCTGTCAGACCTCTGTGGCAAGCAGCTACTTAAACGGGTATTTACTCATATTTTTTTCTATATTCCCATTTGATGCGTAAACAAATAAGCTTACAAAACATCCAAGTTCGAAAAGCAAAAGAAAAAAAAAACACAATCTGGGTTCTAAGAACAGCTCTGTCAGAAGGTGACTAAGCTGGTGTTAGAAAAATTGACTCATATTCGGAAAGTTGACTCCTGTCCTAATTCTCATGATTTGGAGGAATCAGCTGCAGCGTAGCAATGTGGAGGAATCAGTTCCACTGTAATAATGTAAAAAAAACATCTCCAGTTTAATAATCTGAAGGAATAGTCTGGAGTGTAGCAATGTGGTGGAATCGGTTGCAGTATAACAATTGGAGCAATCGGTTCTAATATAATAACATGAAGGAATCGGATCCAGAGAAATAAGCGGAGGGACCGGTTTCAGTGAAACACCGTGGAGGAATCAGCTCCAGTATAATAACGTGGAGGAATCGGCTCCATTTAATAATGTGCAGAGTAATCGACTGGAGTGTAGCATTGTGTAGGAATAGGCTCTAATGTTGCAACGTGGAGGAATCGTCTCCAATGTAATAATGTGAAGGAATGGGTCGATTGTAATAATATATCGGAATCGATTAACGTGCAGCAATGTGTAGGAATCGTCTCCATCGTAGTAATGTGGAGAAATCGATTCCACTGCAGCAATATGGAGAAATCGACTCCAACTTAACAATGTGAAGGAATCGGCTGGAGTGTAACAATGTGACGGATCGTTTTTTTTTTCCTTTGTTTTTTAAGAATATAATTTTTATTCATAGGAGTAAAGAACACAAATACATTTACAATTTGACACGCAAAGCTAAATAGCTTATCTGCAGGAAAATGAATAAATTATAATAAACATAGGTCATTCAGCCACAAATATGTACATCAAATAAATCCACAAAACGCAACACATAAATCAGCTAACTAGAAACTAACTTGCAGTGTAATAATTGAAGCAATTGCCTCAAATAGTATAATATGCAGGAATCGGATCCAGTATATAACGTGAAGGAATCGGATCCATAGCAATAAGAAGAGTAACCAGCTCCAGTGAAATAATGCAGAGGAATCAGTTTCATTGTAATATTGCTATGTTGCCTGCTAAACATGGAGACATATTTTACGTTTTCACAAGGATGCAGCTTGGGGACGACGCGAAAACGATTCATGTCGATTTATTACAAATATATGGATGGATGCGCAAATTCAGAGCATGACGACACAGGTTCAAAACCTACCTCGTTCAGAAAGACCGAAGGAGACCGTGAAGGAGAGAAAGTTCGTGAACTCGTTAAGAAATCCCCACATCACTGTTCATTGATAAGTTTAGATGTCAATATATCGATTGGCAGTGTTCAAAGAATTATTCATCATCACTCAAAGTTACGAAAGATCTGTGACAATTGGGTACCACACAAACTGACAGAACATCAGAACAGGGCGAGAGTCAACTCGTGCAAGGAGATATAATAATAATAATTTATTTCATGCAGGGGGTTACAGTAAAGCCAAGGTACAGGTAATTTTGGATATTAATTTAAACCCAGTGACTCCAAACAGTTAACAGACATTCTCACAGGTGATAAAAAGTGGTTTTTATATTGTACAACTCCCAGAAAGATAGACAACTATGTTTGGATTTACAAAGGATGAATCGACTCCCCAAATCCTCCAACAAGACTTTCGTTCAAGGAAGAGGATGTTCACAACTTTAGCTAGAAAAAAACTGACTATAAATAGACAATACTATACCGATATTGTATATTGTTTATATATACTATATCCCCCATCCTGCATATTCACCAGATCTTGCACCATGTGATTTTTGATTGTTTCCAAATATTTAAAAAGTACTTGCTTGAAAGCCTTTTTCAAGAGTTGAAGAAGAACCTTCCAAAATGTTTTGTAACGGCAGATGACCGTTACCTCCTGGAAGCACCAGGAAAAACCAAAGTGTCTTGCTGCCGGATGTGGTAGTCAACAGAGGTCATTAATCTGCTCCCTTGCCAGGTACGATGACCAGCACATTTGGGCCCTGTGTGGACAAAGGAACCCAGGTGACTGCATGCTGGAGAGAAGGGGCGAGACTTCGGCTCCTTGATATTCGTCGACAAGCGCGAACTGCGAAGGACAGAGAAGCAGGCTCTGTCGCGATATAGTCAGCGGCTGAAAAATATCCAGCCAGGGCCATTATTCGACCACATTTGTGTGGTCGAACAGACATGAAGGCAGTTCAACTCCCTAGTGTAGGGTCGGTGTAAATAATTTTGTAAATATAATTATATTGTGAACAATAAATGTGTTGTACATATTGGTACGTTGTCTGTCGATCCATGCGACTACCCAGCTCGCAATATTCCTGATGTATACGCTGCATTAGGTAGCTTTTAAAATAACGCTGGGAACCCACACGCCGGTTCAACTAATTTAGATCTCCACGAAAACATCTTGTGACTGATTGGTGTCAGCAGAGAGGGTTCTTGAGCGAGGTACATGAAGGGTGGTGTGATTTATTTTTTGTGAGTGTCGTCGTTTGAGAAGTCTCTACGAGAACATTGGTTTGGTGAGTTCCAATTGCTGTGAATTTGTTCTTGTGTGCTACTGTGTTAGTGCATCATGTTCCACTACAATACACGACTATGTGCGAAAAATGGTAGTCCGTCGGATCATAGTGCAGACAGTTCATTACAAACGCTCCACGCACGAGACACGGAGGTAGTTTCTGGAGTAGAGAGAGTAGGGGAAGCCGAAGATAGGCATCGCCCAAGAATGGAACGGCCCGATGCTCTGAAAGAACAGCGCGTTCCGAACTCTTCGACAATATGGAGACAATGTGCATGAAAGTGCGGCTGCGCGAAATTGAGGCGGAGGAAAAGAGACATTTGCGCGAAATTGAAGCTGATTAACAGCGTGAAATTCGTGAAGCTGAGGAGAGGAGTGAAATTCGTGAATTCGAATTTCGAAAAATGCGGATGCAGCAGAGGCGGGAGTATCGCATGGTGAGCTGTACGACAGAAACTGCCACCTGGGTTCTTTCTGAACGGACCTGATACCGTTTGGAAGCTCGGAGAAGAGTTGTCTAGGTGGTCGTCGCTTCTCTTGCCGGTTATTGGCAATCCGCCTGAGAGCCTCTACGAAATGCCATTTTTTAAAACTAATCAGGCACCATTTAGAGCGCAGTGGGCACCACGTGATCTTCGTGGTGCAGTATTCTACCTATGTCCTGGGAAAAATTTGGCAGATTTCTGATTAGCTTACCCTTACATGATGCTGAGCATTATGATCGGCTCAAGACCTATGTACTGGAGAGATGCAAGGTGTCGGCTATTGAGCATAAGCAAAGGCTTGATAGGGCCAGAAAATTGCAGTCTGATACTTGGGGTCAGTTTGGGGAACATATCCGTGATTTGTGGAATCGTTATATAGATAGGCGCAAAGCGACAGACTTGGAACGATTAAAAGACCTTATGATATCATATAGACTTAAATCCGAGGCGCCCCTGACAAAGCAAGAATATATTGCTTCCCAGGAGAGGTCCGATTGGCTGAGGTCCAGAGAATTGGTGGAGTGCATAGACCATCATTTGGCTAGCAGACGGCCAGATGGCAGAAGGCCTGAATCGGATCACAAGGCGATATGTTCCACCATCCAAAAGTGATCTCAGACAGGTGCTCTTTTGAGCCCGGCAAAGCCAATCCGGAACTCATCTCTATTAGGAAGGAAGAATCGAAAGGCACTTTCCATGATGTGGCAATCGTTAGTCTCGACTCTCCCGTTTCTAAAATATTGTGACAAAACGATATTCACACTTCTTTCCTTGTTTTCCAGGAGCCCATCTCGTGGCCGAATGGTTAACGTGCTTTGCTACTGATCTGAGGTATCTGGGTTCGAGACCCGAGTAAGGCGTGGTTGTTCGTGTTTTCTTTCTGCTGAGGACCCACCATCCCCACAGACCTCACAAACTGACAATCCTCCTGACATAACTCTATGACAAGCAGCTGATTGAGGGGATATTTATTTATTATTTAAATGGATAATTTAAATTAGACAATTTTTCAAAATGTTCGATTCTCCGGCGTAACTGGCTTTCATTTGGTACGTTGCTTCTTGCTAGTGGTCAACATCTTAGAAGAACAGTTTTGAAACACATATAGGTAAACTCAAAAATCAACCAATGATGATAGAAGTAACTTTTAACTTTTAAACTTTTAGGGTAGAAGAAAATTAAAATATCAAAGTTATTATCCTGAACTACCACAAAATTTATAAATTAATTTAATATAAGAGAATGCCTTTCGTAAAATCCAAATTACCTAATATTATCGTTTACAAATGGTACATTACAGATATATCTTAACGATATATCTAAGGTTAAAAGAAAACTAGATGATATTTGAAATTGCATGAATGATACTTTCCTACATTCCCTACTGAATGTACGATTGTATCATCACTGTGACTTCATGTAATAGTTTTCATTTCTTCATTCAAGTTCCACTAATTTACCCTTGAAAGTTTCATTTTATGTTGTAGTGCGTCGAAAGCACATGTTTTTATACATTAATTAACACTTTTCATAAAATAGTGTTGTTCTATTTAAATTCTGTGGCAAAGCAAATAACACTATATCCAAAATAGGTTACAAATATTTCGGAACATTGCAACACAAAGAATCTATTTGTGTATTAAAATTTCAAAGAAAACCAGTAGTTTAAACAGAGGTATTCGACATTTTCTGTTGCTATGTAGGGTGAAACTTCGATCAATAAGTCTAAAATTACAAATACAAATTTAATTAAAAGAAGAGAACCTGGTAAAAATGAATAGGGGTAAAATACAGTTATAAACATACCCGGTTTACCAAAGGCCACCTGGAGCTCTCTCATTGGCGAGGAAGGAAATACGTATAAAAAATTAAGCAATTGAATTTAGGTAATATTTCATTGAATTCCATTTATTTTTAAGCCTACATAATAATAAATGAATTGTATTTAAAATTTTAAGAATATTTTAAAATTGTTTAGCAGATTAAAAAAATTAAGAGCCACTAGTCGAATTATAAGAATTGAAATTTGTTATAAAAAATATCAATCGTTCTGTTATTGTACTGACCAGGTCTGGTATGACATAAGAAGTGTGGTTAGAATAGAAATCAGGGCGGTAACTGAATCAGTGCCATATTCAAGATCGTTATAGCATATTCTCTAAGGAGATGCTTTCCCAAAGTCGAAATTTATTACCTACGATTAACATATTTTTAGAGTCTGCAGCGAAGTAAATACGATTACATCCGAACTAATGTTGCTGAAAATGCAAATTCAGGTACATTTGATTGAGATCTTTCATTTATATCGACTGACATTTTTTAATACGTGTTCGATAATTGCATTCAGAAGGCAGGCGACGACGGCGCCCCACAAATATCGGATGCCTTTCGAAAAATCACTCCCGACCCACGGAAGATGGGAATCCTCATCTGTCACACCAAGAGGGTAAGAACTAAGCGGGACCATCCCACGAAATTCAGGACAAATCGCTCAAGTAGCCGAAGAACCACGATGAAACTGCCAATTTCTGTCACCGATGACGTTTAATTCATTATAATATGATGATTAGATAAATGATTTCGATATTTTTTACATCTTAACTGAAAATAGTTAATGAGAAAAGGTTTTGAGGAAGAGTTTTTATATGAATGCTTATATGAGATCGAGTTAACTCAGAATTCAGGTAAATTAGGAGATATGTGCCTTTTTTTATACTTGAATATACAGTATAAAATCCTCATTCTTGAGGCTGGTAGATTTCTTACACAGCGATTAGCCATATACAAATTATACCCTAAACATATATCATTTTATTAAATAGCGTTCTAACAACTAAAAACACTGTTTAATTCGTTTTCAGAAAAATTTTTTTCGTGTTCTATATGGCCTAAGAGAATATTACAATTTGCCTTTTACCCACCAAATATTTGCTCATATTTCCATGGTTAGAGGAAGATACAGGAAAAAACACACTATCTTTCAAAATCTTGCCAAACCGCCCTATTCGTTAGACGCTATATATTTTTCTTCTAGTTAAATATATATATAATAAATATCCCTCAAGCAGCTGCTTGCTACAGAGACCGTCATTTTATAACGTCATAGTAGAAGGTCTGTGAGGATGGCGTAACTTCAGCAGTAAAGCAAAGATTCCATGCCATACCAAGGGATCCAACCCAGGTCGATTTGTTTAGTAGCCAAGTGCGCTAAACACTTGGGCACAGTTAAGGGTACAAATATTTACAATTTTTATCTCTGTATGTTATTCTTTATCTCTGTGTGTTAAATACAGAGATAAAGAGTTCAATTTTATTCCATGAATATTCGATTTGAAAGGACAGCCTAATAACTTTGGATAATATATAAATATTTTTTCATTTCTTTATATTATACTAAATTTTACTAACACGTGTAAGAGTGTTTGTAGTTATAATATGTAATAATTATGTTAATTTCCGCTAATTAAAAATGACATTTTGCAGAACAAGCTAACTTGCTAAATGTTTCAGCTTCCATAACTCTTTAAATACTGAACATATCAGTTTTAGAAATTTGTAGTTTTTCAGAAATATTGTTTGGATTTCAATAGATTTGACTGAGGTTTTTAACCTTTCTTCGCCAGCATTTTTCATAAAGCTTATTTAAGAAATTACTGAATTATGCCCCTGAGTTACTGTTGACATACATAGAACTCTACTTAATCACGTGGCCGCTTAGTATACATGCACTCTGTAAATTCAGCAGCGATTTGAGGTTGGGTTGAATTGTTTTACCTCTGAGCGGCACTTTTTTGCACACCATGTGCTAAATGGCCAGGTCACATGGACCCGAAGGCTCAGAGAAGTTTGGGGAGGGACCCACTGGAACAGCTGTTGGGAGACAGATGGTAGTCTCCCGTCTAGGCCATCCAGCGTGTTCTTTAACGTGCACAGAGTATGGCTCTCCCGCACACGGGTCACGCCTTAACGTCCCATCCGACGGACGGCGGTCTTTCCAAGCTCATCGGTGTCCCCTACTGACCGTGGGCAGGGCGGGGAATTTTGCGAAGATAAATCTCAACGCTGACCCAGCTGGGACTCGAACCTGGGAACTACAGCGATTTGAGACAGGATGGGATGTTATAATGTGGCATTACATAACATACTATTAACTTTCTCATTAAACAAACAAATGACCTACTACACTAATATTAAAATCCAATATTTGTTTTTGCGATTAATACTTTATAGAGTTTTTCGATCACAATAATCACATTTTTTATGCGTGATCTCTTGTAATTAACTACTACTACGTTTAACACTCACTTGATATGTTGACACTCGTACAAAAGTAAATATTCCTACAAAAACAACATTACGTATAATGAAGAGGCGGTCGCTCTACGAACTGCCTCTGGGGTGAAATGTGAAATCCTTCTAATACACGGGGCGGGGACGGCTCAGTCGGTAGCGCGCCAGGCACGTAATCTGTAGTTCCCAGGTTCGAGTCGCAGCTGCGTCAGCGTTGAGATTTATCTCCGCAAAATTCCCCGCCCTGCCCACGGTCAGTAGGGGACACCGATGGGCTTGGAAAGGCCGCAGTCGTCGGATGGGACGTTAAGCCGTTGCCCCGTGTGCGGGAGAGCTATACCCTGTGCACGTTAAAGAACAAGCTGGACGGCCTTGAAGGAAGGCTACCATCTGTCTCCCAACAGCTGTTCCAGTGGGTCACCTCCCCCAACCTTCTCTGATTCTTCGGAGTGCTTGTGAGCTGGCCATTTAGCCCATGGTGTGCAAAAAAATGCCGCTCAGAGGTAAAACAACCCAACCCAACCTTCTAATACGTTATATAAATTATAGACGACATGTTGTAAAATCGTACGCTTTTGATGTTAAGTTTTAGCACTGTAAGTCACTGAACCAGAATTCACTCAAACTTCGATATAACGTTCTATAATTAAACGAATAAATAATACTACACTAAAAGATACTAAAATTTATAGTGGTAGCTGTTTTCACTCTTCGTTTAATTACTTTTAAATAGCTAAAACATATGATCATTTAGTGTTCCGTTGAAATCATATCTTCATTATAACAGTGACTGCTCTCAGAATAAAATAAATAATTCTACCTTTTCTAAACATTGTATCTTAATCTTCAAACACGAGGTTACGCACATTAAACTGACAATCCTCTATGATCACGATTGTTCAACGTAGAGATGCTAACCTGAGTTTGCTTATTTTTAAAGAAACTGGGTACATACTATGACGTTATATTTTTAAAGAAATTGGGTTAAGAAATTGGGTTCAGCTAATGAAAAATATGTGTTTAGTTACAAAGGTATTTATCGTACAGTTTAAAATATTTTTCAATAATATATATAGGGTAATTGAGATAAGCGTGTACAAACTTCTGGGAGGGGTAGGTTGCACAAAGACGAATCGGAATCATGTAGCAATGCAGGGTCGGTAACGGCATCTTCACGCGGTAGATGGCGTTGTTCGACGCGGTAGAAACGTGCAGCTTTGGGTTGGGTTGTTTTACCTCTGAGCGGCACTTTTTTTGCACACATGGGCTAAATGGCCAGGTCACAAGGACCCCAAAGGTTCAGAAAAGGTTGGGGGAGGGAACCCATTGGAACAGCTGTTGGGAGACAGATGGTAGCCTCCCGTCAAGGCCAATCAGCGTGTTCTTTAACGTTGGATTGTTTTACCTTAGAGTGGCACTTCTTTGCACACTATGGGGTAAATGGCCAAGTCACAAGAAACCCGAAGGCTCAGAGAAGGTTGGGGGAGGGGACCCACTGGAACAGCTGTTGGGAGACAGATGGTAGCCTCCCTTCAAGGTCATCCAGAACGGCCGCAGGATTGCACAACGTCCTCGCAGGTAACCGTCGTTCGCGAACCGACAGCAGAGTTAGTCGGATGTCCGATTACACAAAAGCGGGGTTGGCCGATATGCATCTCGCATATGGGTCTGCAGACTGCAACGTGCGAGCCGCTGTACGTATGTACCAGGAACAGTACCAGATGAGGCGTACCCCCAACCACCAGATATTTGCACGGCTGCATCAGAGGTTATGTGACACTGGTTCCTTCCAGAGCCATGCCAGGAGTCGGGAGCGATGGGCACGGACCCCTGACATGGAGGAGAATGTGCAACGTCATACAGAACACACTCCGAGAGCCAATACAGTCGCTCAAAAAAGTATCCAAACACTACGGTTGATTGCAGATCAACCGTAGTGTTCCGATATTTTTTTTAAGCGACTGTACTCGAGAAATCGCCAACCAGATCGGTCTTTCCCAATCCACTGTATGGATTATGGATCATGTGCAGTGCGTCCAGACACTGAAGCCTGAGGATTACCCACAGCGGGGGCGGGGGTGGCTCAGTCGGTAGCGCGCCAGGCTCGTAATCTGCAGTTCCCAGATTCGAGTCCCAGCTGGGTCAGCGTTGAGATTTATCTCCGCAAAATTCCCCGCCCTGCCCACGGTCAGTAGGGGACACCGATGGGCTTGGAAAGGCCGCCGTCCGTCGGATGGGACGTTAAGCCGTGGCCCCGTATGCCGGACGTTACCTGTTGCGGGACGTTACCGTTGCGTACCCTGTGCACGTTAAAGAACAAGCTGGACGGCCTTGAAGGGAGGCTACCATCTGTCTCCCAACTGCTGTTCCAGTGGGTTCCCTCCCCCAACCTTCTATGAGCCTTTGGGCTCCATGTGACCTGGCCATTTAGCCCATGGTGTGCAAAAGAGTGCCGCTCAGAGGTAAAACAACCCAACCTTCTTATACGTTATATATATTATAGATGGCATGTTGTAAAAATGTACGCTTTTGTTGTTAAGTTTTAGCGCCTTACACAGTAAGTCACTGAACCAGAATTCATTCAACATTTCGATTAACGTTCTATGATTAAACGAATAAATAATACTACACTAAAAGATATTAAAATTTATAGTGGTAGCTGTTTTCACTCTTCCTTTAATTACTTTTAAATAGCTAAAACATATGATAAAATGTGAGCATTTAATGGTCCGTTGAAATCGTAACTTCATTATAACAGTGACTGCTCTCAGAATAAAATAAATAATTCTACCTTTTCTAAACATTGTATCTTAATCTTGAAACACGAGGTTACGCACATTAAACTGACAATCCTCTATGATCACGATTGTTCAACGTAGAGATGCTAATCTGAGTTTGCTTATTTTTAAAGAAACTGGGTACATACTATGACGTTATATTTTTAAAGAAATTGGGTTAAGAAATTGGGTTCAGCTAATGAAAAATATGTGTTTAGTTACAAAGGTATTTATCGTACAGTTTAAAATATTTTTCAATAATATATATAGGGTGATTGAGATAAGCGTGTACAAACTTCTGGGAGGGGTAGGTTGCACAAAGACGAATCGGAATCATGTAGCAATGCAGGGTCGGTAACGGCATCTTCACGCGGTAGATGGCGTTGTTCGACGCGTTAGACACTTGCAGCTTTGAGTTGAGTTGTTTTACCTCTGAGCGGCACTTTTCTTTGCACACCATGGCCTAAATGGCCAGCTCACAAGCACCCCGAAGGCTCAGAGAAGGTTGGGGAGGGGACCCACTGGAACAGCTTTTGGGAGACAGATGGTAGCCTCCCGTCAAGGCCATCCAGCGTATTCTTTAACGTTGGGTTGTTTTACCTGTGAGTGGCACTTTTTTGCACACCATGGACTAAATGGCCAGGTCACAAGGACCCCGAAGGCTTAGAGAAGGTTGGGGGAGGGGACCCACTGGAACAGCTGTTGGGAGACACATGGTAGCCTCCCTTCAAAGTCATCCAGAACGGCCGCAGGATTGCACAACTTCCTCGCAGGTAACCGTCGTTCGCGAAACGCCTGCAGAGGTAATAGGATGTCCGATTACACAAAAGCGGGGTTGGCCGATATGCATCTCGCATACGGGTCTGCAGACTGCAACGGGCGAGCAGCTGTACGTATGTACCAGGAACGGTACCAGATGAGGCATACCCTCAACCACCAGATATTTGCACGGCTGCATCAGAGGTTATGTGACACTGGTTCCTTCCAGAGCCATGCCAGGATTCGGGAGCGATGGGCACGGACTCCTGACATGGAGAAGAATGTGCAACGTCATACAGAAGACATTCCGAGAGCCAATACAGTCGCTCAAAAAAGTATCCAAACACTACGGTTGATTGCAGATGGTGTGCAAAAAAGTGCCGCTCAAAGGTAAAACAACCCAACTGGACGTGAGGCTACCATCTGTCTCCCACCAGCTGTTCCAGTGGGTCCCCTCCCCCAACCTTCTCTGAGACTTCGGGGTCCTTGTGACCTGGCCATTTAACCCATGGTGTGCAAAAAAGTGCCGCTCACAGGTAAAACATCCCAACGTTAAAGAACACGCTGGATGGCCTTGACGGGAAGATACCATCTGTCTCCCAACAGCTGTTCCAGTGGATCCCCTACCACAACCTTCTCTGAGCCTTCGGGGTCCTTCTGACCTGGCCATTTGGCCCATGGTGTGCAAAAAAGTGCCGCTCCGAGGTAAAACAATCCAATCCAATTATCTTTCCTCGCTGAAAACCGAAATTTAAGAATATTTTTAAGAATCTGACCTTTATCTGTCCATCTGGTCTCTTGCAAACGAATTTCGGTGGTATAACGCTATGCTGGCCAAAAAAAGACGCAAATTTCGGAAACATTAGATACTAAGTCGTTTTATCCAGTATGCAATCGGTTTCTAACCCATAAAATAAATAGTAGCGGGTCGAGAACTTTTACGATACATTCAACGTGTAATTCTCCCCGAATGTTATCAGAAAACGTTAGTTTTAGATCTGTTGCTCAATTAGAACATGAGTTATAAAACTGCAACATTTATCGGTTTCGACCCAGTTGGTCGGTTACTTAACGGTTTCGATACCTTGCGTGATTGAATAAACGGACCGAATCCCGGTAGTCTAACGTTATGTTGGCGAAAAAGAAACGAACGCTTCGTAAACATTAGATATTAAATCATTTTATCCAGTATGTAATCAGTTTAGAACTTATATAACAGAAGTAACGGGTCGAGACCTCTTCCGATACATTCAACGTGTAATTCTTCCAGAATATAATCGGAAAACATTTTTGTTTTAGATCTCTGGCTCTATTAGAACACGAGATCTCTTCACCGAAAGAGAAATTTAGAGTTATTTTCAATTTTCTCACCTTAACCCGTCCATCTAGTCTCTTGCAAACCTAGATTATATACATAGGTTATAACGCTGGAATTCCTGCGTGAGGACATCAAGAGAATAATCTCAACGTAGCGTCCTCACGTTTCATGTACCTGCAGAGAGAAAATGACTAGTAGGATTTTTTGAAGAAACTAGGTAAATTGAGAAACGTAGGACCAACAATATCAAACAGCCCCGTGATAGCAGGCATGGGGCAAAGATCTGTTCCTCCATTGCTACAGGTTGAAGTGATCCATGTTGGTAGGAACTTCAAGCACCACCGTTTTTAATTGAACCTTTTCAAGAGCCGTAAGACCTGCCTGTGACACATTACTCCAATTTGGGATTAGCGATACCCAACTAGCTAAGTGAGGGTTCAGGTAGCTGTGATGGCCTATGATCAGGATTATCCACCAGCTGATATAAGGTGTCCCGTGCCTCTGTTCACTTAGGGTTGGCAACCCACAAGAAAACAGAAAACACAGCAGCAAATTCTCTCTCAACAGATGTCCACCTCTGCAGCAAGTGCAGAATCCATAATCAAGCTCAAAGCCGTAAATCAGTCCAGTGTCATAGGCGTAAATGGTCATCACCAAGACCTTGTGAAGTTGACCATTCCTCAATAGGGCAGGAAAAAAGAATAAAATGTGGCCATAGAAGACCAGACCAGTAGGGTACACCGGTCTGACAGTCTTCAATTAATGTTTCTTCCAAAAATAGAATATCACTTTTGGAAGAATCTTTTTGAAAGGTACTAATGGCATGCTTCAAGGGTAAGCGGGGACTAACATTATGTGCTAGACCTGGACGGTTCTATGCATCATCACTGGGGATTGGTACACAGCTATCCTTCCAGTATATGCATAGGCAAATATTTAGAGACCAGATGCATTAGTTTAGAAAATTTGCAATGCAGGCCAATTTGTGATCCGAACCTATAGGAATATCAGAATCACATAGAGAGGATAGTATCAATAGCTGTAGTAATGATAATCCAACATTCGGTACTGAAAGCGTGAAAATATCGTTGATGAAATTTCCTTTTTCTTAAACCTTGGACGTATCATTAAGATACATCCGTGAAATATACTCTTTTGCAACACGGATTTCGAGTTAAGTGATTGAACGAAAGACATGTAATTCTATTAAATTATTATATATATTTTGTGGTAGTTTAACTCTGAAAATAGTATTTAATGAAAAATTCAGAAATGGAACAGTTATACAGGTAACTGTCATCTAATACGGGAGATGAGTTCTGGGAAGACCATCGTTAAACCAATTACCGTGTAAAACGAGGGGATTTTTTTTTTGTTTGTATTTTCGCCTATCTTATTAATCTTTTTTCCTTTTCTTGGTTTCGCAATAGATGTTTTATTTCAACAAAAATAATTATAATTCTCGATATTTATTTAATGATTACATATATGCATAATTATGTATATAAATATGTGATCGATTAATTAATTTTACAGTTTATTTCTTAATATGTAACGAAACATGCTGGTTTGCATTGCTTGCCTCTGTTTTGTGCCTAATATTTATTTGTGCCGTCCCGTGGCCGAGTGGTTAGCACGCTTGGCTACTGATCTAAGGGACCTGGGTTCGAGCCCCGGACATTAGGCATGGATGTGTGTGTCGTTTTTCTTCTGAGGTCCTGCCATCCTCTCAGATCTCCTACTGTGGCATATAAACTGACAGGCTCCTGTCAGACCTCTGTGGCAAGCAGCTGCTTCAGGGGGTATTTATTTATTTTTTTTTTATTTATTTGTATTATTCCATTAACTTGTCACAACATCGTCTTATGTCATAAAGTTATGAAACATTAATGTCATGATCCTTCAACAAATCCATGCGTTTTTGTGCAGTGAAATCTAAATATTTAAACGCCAATACTATTACTGGTTCAGATTCTTGTTTTTCTTCAAAAGCAGCGTTGAATTCTATATCCTGAAGTTCATCGTTAGTGAGTGGCTCACTGTTTAGTTTAATAACTTCGTCCATGTTTCAAAGTCACGCCTTTGTATACTGCTCTAGTTTGATATTTCGCTGATGTTAATTAAAAAATTCAACTTAAATTCTTGTAAATAAACTATATAGATGGATAAATCCAAGCATGATTTATCTGAATTATGCAGTAGTCATTTGGACCACAGCATAAAAACAACACAACAACACTCGAACCCAGATCCCTTTAATCAATAGTCAAGCGCGCTAACCACTCACCGCGGGATGCCGTTCATTTTTATTTTTGAAGACTAATAAATAATGGGCGAATATATTTTATAGATTTTGACAATCCCTACGTCATGAGCTTAAATTTAGTACATAACTCTTTACGAAGAGCAGTAATCCTTCACCGCGTTGGAGAAGATATGGTGGAACAAGTGTTTAGTCAAATATACAAACTCGCAAACGTCAAATATTCATTACTTTCTAAATAGCAAGGCCTCTGCTAAAGGCAAAGTTTACATTTGCCATCAGCGATATAAACTGAGATGCTAGTTTATTATGTACGCCTACTAGTAGCGTGTTCTACCTTCAGAACAGCCCGAATTCGTCGGGGCATGGGGGCGGGGGTGGCTCAGTCGGTAGCGCGTCAGGCTCGTAATCTGTAGTTCCCAGGTTCGAGTCCCAGCTGGGTCAGCGTTGAGATTTATCTCCGCAAAAATTCCCCGCCCTGCCCACGGTCAGTAGGGGACACCGATGGGCTTGGAAAGGCCGCCGTCCGTCGGACGGGATGTTAAGCCGTGGCCCCGTGTGCGGGAGAGTCATACCCTCTCTCACGTTAAAGAACACGCTGGATGGCCTTGACGGAGGCTACCATCTGTCCCCCAACAGCTGTTCCAGTGGGTCCCCTCCCCACCAACCTTCTCTGAGCCTTCGGAGTCCATGTGACCTGGCCATATAGCCCATGGTGTGCAAAAAAGTGCCGCTCAGAGGTAAAACAACCCAACCCAACTCTGTTGTAAAGAAAGGATCCATATTTTTCTAAATTATCCAGCTGTATAGGAAGATAAAAGGAGTGACATTTTATGAAGCCTATCACTGGACTAAAATTACAAGCTTTGATTTGATATATAACTAGTTGAGATTTGTCCTCGTATAAAATATATATATATAGTGGATCAACCTTTTTAAAAAAAATACCCCTCAAGCAGCTGCTTGCCACATAGGTCTGACAGGAACCTGTCAGTTTATAAGCCAAAGTAGAAAGACTGAGGAGGACCACAGCATAAAAACAACACAACAACACTCGAACCCAGATCCCTTTAATCAATAGTCAAGCGCGCTAACCACTCACCGCGGGATGCCGTTCATTTTTATTTTTGAAGACTAATAAATAATGGGCGAATATATTTTATAGATTTTGACAATCCCTACGTCATGAGCTTAAATTTAGTACATAACTCTTTACGAAGAGCAGTAATCCTTCACCGCGTTGGAGAAGATATGGTGGAAGAAGTGTTTAGTCAAATATACAAACTCGCAAACGTCAAATATTCAATCCTTTCTAAATAGCAAGGCCTCTGCTAAAGGCAAAGTTTACATTTGCCATCAGCCATATAAACTGAGATGCTAGTTTATTATGTACGCCTACTAGTAGCGTGTTCTACCTTCAGAACAGCCCGAATTCGTCGGGGCATGGGGGCGGGGGTGGCTCAGTCGGTAGCGCGTCAGGCTCGTAATCTGTAGTTCCCAGGTTCGAGTCCCAGCTGGGTCAGCGTTGAGATTTATCTCCGCAAAAATTCCCCGCCCTGCCCACGGTCAGTAGGGGACACCGATGGGCTTGGAAAGGCCGCCGTCCGTCGGATGGGACGTTAAGCCGTGACCCCGTGTGCGGGAGAGTCATACCCTCTCTCACGTTAAAGAACACGCTGCATGGCCTTGACGGGAGGCTACCATCTGTCCCCCAACAGCTGTTCCAGTGGGTCCACTCCCCACCAACCTTCTCTGAGCCTTCGGGGTCCATGTGACCTGGCCATATAGCCCATGGTGTGCAAAAAAGTGCCGCTCAGAGGTAAAATAACCTTAACCTCGTCGGGGCATTGAAATTGAAAGGTGTTGGATGTATTATGCAGGAAGATTTTGACGGGCAGTTAATACAGATTGGACGGCGGAACAGTCTCACTGAGAACAGCCCTTACCAACTCGTCCCAAAGACGCTCGATAAGGTTTAGATCTGGGGGAAAGTGCCAATGAAGCATGGAGAACTCCTCAAACTTCCTGGAAGCATTAGGTGAAGATACGTGCCTTGTGAGCAAATCCATGTTCATACTGGTGGTGTCCATCCGAATGAGGATAAACTGTAAATGCAGAGATGATCCTCGTCTACAAAGATATTCAAATACTCCGTGGCGTTCAGATGTCTTTAGTGGGTATCAAGGAGCCTAATATGTGCGAGGAAAAACCTTTCCCACACCATCACACTGCCACCACCGACCTGTGCTGTTTACACCTTACTAATAGCTCCATGGCATCATGTTGCTAGCGCCAAATTCTGATCCATGAGCAGGATGCAAAAGGAAACTTGAATCATCCGACCAGACTATCTTTTTCCAGTCCTCATTGGCCCAGTGTCGATGCTCCTGTGCTCACTGGAGATGTGCTTTCGTGTTCTTCGCTGACATCGACACTGGATATGATCGGCGGCTGTTATAGCACATTTGCGACAAGGTCCAATACCTGATGCATTCGGAGATGATCATCTGCACACCCAGAACCGGGAGTAATTCATAAGCTAACTAAGCTACAGCTTAGGGCTCACTATTATCAGGGTTCTCAAAAATTTAAGTTTGAAGTTTAGTATCGCGGTTTTTTTTTATATTCAAATTAATCTATTGTGCAAACACTGTTCATATCAACTTTTCACAGTTGATATTATATACCAATGCTAGTATGTTTTCAACACATCAGTTTCATATTTATTTTATAGTGTTCCCTTCAAA
Source organism: Ryuthela nishihirai (assembly GCA_038380435.1). Classification (NCBI taxonomy): domain Eukaryota; kingdom Metazoa; phylum Arthropoda; class Arachnida; order Araneae; family Heptathelidae; genus Ryuthela; species Ryuthela nishihirai. The sequence goes on from JAWZYU010000039.1 coordinate 3,806,818, forward strand.
CAGAATAATAATTGTATACCCTATTTCGACTTTCGAAATTTTGGGGTTTCAAACTTATTGTAGCCAGAGTATCATATGCCACAGTATACAGTATTTATATGCCACAGTAGAAGGTCTGAGAGGATGGCAGGACCTCAGCAGAAAAACAACACAAACGTCCATGCCTTATCCGGGTCTCGAACCCAGGTCCTTAACACAACATAAAAAAATCTCTTTTTATTCCTTAATATTTAAAAAAGTTGATTTTCTTATATACCTTTGTTCGAGTCCCAGCTGGGTCAGCGTTGTGATTTATCTCCGCAAAATTTCCCGCCCTGCCCACGGTCAGTAGGGGACACCGATGGGCTTGGAAAGGACGCCGTCCGTCGGATGGGACGTTAAGCCGTGGCCCCGTGTGCGGGAGAGCCAAACCCTGTGCACGTTAAAGAACACACTGGATGGCCTTGACGGGAGACTACCATCTGTCTCCCAACAGCTGTTCCAGTGGGTCCCCTCCCCCAACCTTCTCTGAGCCTTCGGGATCCATGTGACCTGGCCATTTAGCCCATGGTGTGCAAAAAAGTGCCGGTCAGAGGTAAAACGACACAACTTATATACCTGTGAAAAAGCTGCAGCTGAAATTGTCGCTCTCAAAGAACTATTTTTGACACCCTACCACGGAAATTACTACCACAAATAAATCATTTGCAATATTTCTCTTTAAGTTTCGCCTTTTCCATAAATAAAACTTTAACGATGCAAATTAAAAAAAAAAAAAACTAAGGATTTGAAAACTGTGAATTATATTTCATTGGAATCTATAAAGCTAAGAACTTTACATTTACCTTTGAGTTCGAGTCCCAGCTGAGTCAGCGTTGAGATTTATCTCCGCAAATTTCCCGCCCTGCCCACGGTCAGTAGGGGACACCGATGGGCTTGTAAAGGATTGGATGGGACGTTAAGCCGTGGCCCCGTGTGCAGGAGAGTGCACGTTAAAGAACACGCTGGATGGCCTTGACGGAAGGCTACCATCTGTTTCCCAACAGCTATTCCAGTGGGTCCCCTCCCCTAACCTTCTCTGAGCCTTCGGGGTCCTTGTGATCTGGCCATTCAGCCCATGGTATGCAAAAAAGTGCCGCTCAGTGGTAAAACAACCAAACCCTCTAATTTAGGATTGAGGAAATGTATCGGTTCTTGATATTCAGTTATTTGAAACTTTCCATATGAACTAGCAGCAGATACGAAATGAAACATATCCGTTTTGTCTTCATCAGAGTTGGAAATGACATCTAATTCTAGAGAAATCTTATGATGGTGGAATACCTTCAATATCTCAACTGCTTAAGATCGTCCCCTACTTCGCAAGCGAGAAACAGAGAACATGTACTGTAGCTCAAAAAAACTATCCGAACAATATGGTTGATTACAGAATTCAGAAAAAATATCTGGCAACTTTTTTTTAAATATATCTTTGCCAGATATTTTTTTTTAATTCTGTAATCAACCTTAGCGTTCGGATATTTTTTTTTTGAGCGACTGTACATCCCACTGAACACCTTTTTGACGTCCCGACAGACACCATTTTGACGCCGATGTCGTAAAAGCAGATCAAAGTGCAAGTTTCGTGATAGTTCTATCCCGTCAGATGTTTCACGGCAATAAATATTTCATTTTGGTTTACAACTGCTCCCATATATTTCTTGCATTGTTTCCCTCCTGCTTGAAACGTATATCCCATAAGTGACGTCTTTTTAGTTGGGAATAATTTTAAACAGCTTCTGGACTTTCCTTATTGTTTATAAATCAATGATTTTAACTCAGAGATGTGGGTATGGGGCACTCATCATCATCATCCTCAAGCAGCCATGGGCTACGGAGGTCCAACCAGACCGTGCAATTTAGTTCTCCAAGCAAGTCTATCCTGAGCTACATCTACACCATCTGGCCACTGCACACCAATTCTAACAAGGTCTTGTTTGAGATTGTCTGCCCACCGCATCCTAGGTCTCCCCTTCTTTCTGAGGCCTTTAGACACACTGTTCATAACCCTATTCGCCAATCTATAATTATTCATACGGGCAACATGGCCAAACCAACGGAGTCTCTCTCTGCACAATATGCTGCTTAAAGGAGGATGCAAACTCCTTTGCCTAACCTCATCATTAGTTACAAAGTTGAACCACCTAATACCCAAGATACTGCGTAAGCATCTAGAATCAAAAGCATCTAGTTTCCTGTTAGCTTGTTTACACAGCGTCCAAGTTTCACTACCATAACTAACCCTAGAAAGAACCAAACTATTATACAGTCTAATTTTATTCTTTAGGTGTATACGCCTATTTCTCCAAACTCTCCATAGATTCTTAAAAGTCTCGGCAGCAACCCCTATTCGTCTGTTAATCTCATGCCGCACATCACCATTATCTGTTACATAGCTCCAAAGATAATTAAACTGTGACACCTGCTCAAGACTGCAACCATTCAGATAAACTGAATCACAGCCTGCCTGACCAATTTTCATCACTTTAGTTTTCTCTCTGTTTATAACCAAACCTACTCTACTACCAGTCTCATAAACAGCTCGAATGAAAGAGTTGATCTCATCAACATCATTTGCCAAAAGGGCTAAATCATCAGCATAATCTAAATCAGAAATTTTCGTATCTCCAGCCCATTTAAGGCCAAAATCTTTCCCTTGAAGTGAATTTCGCATAACATAATCAACAACCAAACTAAAGAGAAAAGGGGACAAAATGCACCCTTGTCGAACACTAGAAGTAATACTAAACCAATTGCTACAAGACTTACCAACTCTCACACATGACTCAGTGTTATTATAGAGAGCTTTCATTATGTTAACTAACTTGTCAGGTATACCATATGATCTCACAATCAATCACAAATTATGACGATCAACAGAGTCGAAAGCCTTTTTGAAATCAACAAAGCTAGCAACCAAAGGTTTCTGAAACTCTAAACATTTCTCAAGAATCTGCCTAAGTGAAAATATCTGATCTACACATCCCCTACCACTTCTGAATCCACATTGCTCATCACGCAATTGACTGTCAACCAGATTCTTAATTCTATTAAGCACAATTATGGAAAGAACTTTACCTGGAACAGAGAGTAGGCTGATAATCCTATAGTTATCACAAGAACTGCGATCACCTTTTTTGAAAATAGGGATAATAATAGCTCTAGTAAAATCTTTAGGAACCATGGCTTTATCATAAAAGATATTCAAAATTTCAGTCATCCAAGTGGTAACCGAAATATTCCCAGCTCTAAGCATTTCTGACTAGCTATCCGGTTTTTAATAAAGGGTTTGCATCTAACCTCTTTAGTCCGACTTTGCACTACGGTGGATTTTTATGAAGTTAGTTCCTTCTAAACGCAACAAGCGAAAGAGAAAGAAATGCACGACTGGAAACAAAGCTACATAGTATAATCTGCTTTTTCGGTAATACGACCTTCAATAAATCGAAATTTTCAAAAATCCTTTCCTTCTAAAAGAAACAATCGGAAATCAATAGAATCTATCCCAGAATGACAATTTTTCTCGCTGATCCGACTTCCTTTAAAACAACTAGAGGAAAACAAAATGCACAAGGCTACTAATATTCTCAATAACCCACCACTCAATGAAATGAATATTTTAAAGATACTTTACTTCTGAAGGAAACAACCGGAAATCAATGAAATGCACTACAAGAAATCAAAACAACCGCTATTGTCGTATTAGTAGATTTCTATTCCAAGTCTCTCTACATTCTAGGTCATTCTTCTCAAGTAAAAGGAACGACTAGAGGAAACGAAAATGTATAAGGCTTCTAGTATTCTCAATAATCCGGCACTCAATGAAACGGATATATGAAGTTCTTTATTTCAAAAAGAAAGAATCAGAAACAAATCAGTTGTATTACAGGAAATCAAAACAGACGATATTGACTATTATTCTCGCTAATCCGACTTTCGATACAACGGATATTTTTTTTCTATTCCATTCTGTTCCTTCCATGTAAAACGATCATGAAGGAAAAAATACGCCTCCAAAAATGAAACTATATAAGGCTATTAGTATGCCATTAAGCCAGCATTAAATAAAAGTATGTTTTGAAGGTACTTTTCTTCTGAAGACACAGTCGGAAATAGAAAAGCATGTACAAGTGAAAAGTAACAGCTACCAATATTTATATTTATTCTTGCTAATGGTTTTTTCTCAAAGCTGATTTCCATGCATCTGTTTCTTCTAAACGGAACAATCTCTAGTCAAAGGAAAGCAACCTACATAAGAATGTATGCTCACTAATCCTGCATAGAATAAAACGAAAGATCATCTCTAAACTAAGCAATCGAATATCAAAGGAATAACTTTGGGCACCAGGTTCAGTAAGCATCAGAGGCAATCAAACAGATTAGGACTCTAAGTGTTCTCACTAGTACAGCATTCAATAAAATCACTTCTTTTTTTTTAATGTCTTCTTGCGAACGAAGGAAACATTGGACGAAAAGGTAAAAAAAATCCGGTATTTACATGTATTTTTGCTAATCCGTAATTAGTGATGCATTTCTATCTATTCACTATAATACGACTTTGATTAAAATATATTAATTGGATATCGGTAATCGAAGGAACCCAGGAAAGAATATGTTTAGGATCAACATCACCATTTATTCTATCTGGTCTTATAATCATTAAAGCATTGACATATACTCTCTCTAATCCGATATTTGAATATATTGAATTGTTTGGGAATTCTTTTGAATGAACTATCTGAAATGAAAGTTTGCGCAGTTCAAGAACTATAATTTTTATTCTCTTTGAACTGAATTTGATTGAAACGAATTTTATTTTTTACAGCAAATTATCTGAACGAAAAAATAATAGTGATATTTAAAAATAGCACCAGAGGAAATCAAACAGACTAGAACTTTAGGTATTCTCACTAGTATGACATTCAATATTTTTTCCCGTCTTCTTCTTGGGAATGAAACAGTTAGAAACGCACAGAAAAATGTAAACAGCCGACATTACACTTATTTTTCTCTTATTCTATTTTTTTTTAAAATTTTGAATCTATCGTTTTTATTCAGATATATCATTGGAATCGATATTTTTAAAGCATGTTATCTGAATGGAACACTCAGAAATCGAATGGAAGCCTTACAAGATAAGGATATAGCAGGTGTTTACACTTGTTCACTCGACTAAAATTTTTTGTTTACACGATACTTTTATTATCTAGTCCTTTTAACCGAAACAACCTGAAATGAAATCGCATTAAAGAAACCAAATTGCAAAGTTCTGAGAGGAGAGCAACAAGCTGTACAAAGACGGACTTGGCGGGAGCAAATATCTTGTCTACGACCACTCACCTAAATAAAAATTGTAAGTTATGATATCCGATTTTAATTATAGTGTAATGTTATTTTTTTAATTTTAACTGATTTTTCCATTGGCTTCACAATTGTGGAATATTCAGTATGTTCAATTAATAAATGGCATATAACAACTGTTGCTTTTGTCTGCATGTTGGTTGCTGGAAGTCCTTTCGTGTTTAAGCACCAAATATAACGTTTACGTAACAGCAGAAAAAAGTTTCTCTATGATTGTTCTCGCGAGAAGTAAAAGCTAAATTCATTCGCGTAAACGTTTACCAGTTTCGCGAGCAATGCAGTGCTCACTAATGACGAGGTATGACTACGTGACCTAACTAATCCGACTATTCATTGAAACTGATTGTTTTGCAATTCCAATCCTTCTGAACTACAGAATAGGAAATCAAATGGTAGTAAAGATGATTAAATAAAACCGGAAAATCTGACATTTATATCTTTTCTCTGTAACCTGACTTGCAATAAAACGTTTTTAAGCATTGGAACTTTTATTCCTGAAACGGAGATATAGAAGAAAAACTGCTTACTGATTTAGAGATAAAAAATATAAATTTTATTGTGCTGTTTTCCTTCTTGCAGTGTGTTCGCTTGATTTCTTGTTCTTAAGCAAATAATCTTTTTATTGAAAGTCGGATTAATGAGACTACTGATAGAGGAACGGTTTGATTTCCTGTTTGTATTATTTAGATTTCCTCTCATTTCATTAAGAATAAATGCACATCGAAAAAAATTCTTTGTACTGAGCTGTTGGATTAGAAAGAACAGATGCAAATGCTTTATTGAAAGTTAAATTAGAGAGAATGGAAATAAATTTTTCTGGTAGTTCATCTTTTTTAGTTTCCTGTTACGTCGCTTAGAAAGAACAGATTTAGAAGAAAAATAATTCCTTTACTGAAATATCAATTTGGAAAGACTGCATTTAAATTCTTTATTCATAACAGACATATAAAAAAAGTGTTTATGTAGGCTCTTTAGGTCTCTTTAAATGTATTCCTTTGATTTCCCAAAGTTTCATTCGAAGAAAAAAACTCAAAAAATGGTTTTAATGAATGTCGGATTAGAGAGAATTCTGATAGTCCCTATGAAGGTTATTCCCCGCCCTGCCCACGGTCAGTAGGGGACACCACTGGGCTTGAAAAGGCTGCCTTCCGTCGGATAAGATGTTAAGCCGTGGCCCCGTGTGTGGGAGAGCTATCCTGTGCACGTTAAAGAACACGATGGATGGCCTTGACCGGAGGCTACCATCTGTCTCCCAACAGCTGTTCCAGTGGGTTCCTTCCCCCAACCTTCTCTGAGCCTTCGTGGTCCTTGTTACCTGACCATTTAGCCATATGGGGTGCAAAAAAGTGTCGCTCAGAGTTAAAACAACTCAGCCCAACCCTATGAAGGTTTGGTTACCTTATTGCTTTTTTACGAATAGGTTTCGAATATTCTTCTAGTTCCGTTTTTTTTTTTGAAAGGAGAAAGAATAGAAATATAAAAAATAATTCTGAATATATTCTGATATCAAGAATAAATATATATATATATATATTGTTCTATACCCCACCAGCTCTGGGTGATGGGGTGGAAAGAACTAGGGGGAAACCGAAAGATTTGATCCCCAAAATGCTTATGCGATTGCGTTGTGTATTTTTAATCGTTCTCAAATATTTACTTCACCTAAGAATACGACCCAAGCCATTGATCCAACACTTTAAACCTCCTAAATGCATTACTTAGCACCATAGATCAATTAAACTAACTCTCATATTAGTATTACAATAACATATTTATTCACAAATCTCTACTTAAAACAACAGTTACATAAACTAAATGAATCCCACTTCCGGGATGTTCTCGACGTGAGCCTCTTCCAACAAAGGAAAAATAATGTCTTTTGTGCAGAGAATCACTAAAGTCTTATTTAGAGGGCTAGAATACTGCTCTCAGTCCATTACGGGAGTACTGTGGCTGCAGCTGGAACACTTTTCATATGTGGAAATTTAACCATGATGTCGAAAAAGCCCTACCTTCTCTCTTGTAGAGGTTGATACCAAGACACCATCGCTCATTGTCTTCACTGTTACCTCGAACTGACTCTTGAGGAACTTTTCCCACTGGCAGGAGACGTCTGCTCACCTCGCGAACTTGGACAAGAAGAAGGGCTGTGTTCGAGAAGGAGAACGACACTGTTCATCTCCGTTGAAAACTGCTGAATCGCGCGACGCCTATCGGAGGTCGTCTGGTGAGATGTGTCCTCACCTCATTGGTTCCGACAGCCAAAAAACAGGGAGGATGCCCCCCTCTCTGTGGTCGTTGATGCAGGCCTCGACGGGACCGTCGCGAACAGTCTACGTTGCAGGGAAAACTTGACCTCCGCTGCAGCCAGGCGATATCGGGTCTTCAAACTTAGAGGTCAGCTTACCAGTTCGAGCGTTCAAGAATCCTCCGGCTCCCAAAGTCGTGTCCACAGGATAAGATCACTGTGGGCACGACAATATATTTATTGGCTGTTACATTTTCCTGCGTGAGATCTGTTGATTTGAGATTTAATTAAATTTTTCATCATCACTATAATTTGTGGTTTTCACTCTATTATGGGAATCTATAACATAACTCTTCACTGATCTCAACACGTCAGTACTTCTAGAGAGGAAGTTATGGATTATTATTAGCGCTCAGAATTTTGCTTCTCTTTTCATTTATTTCAAGATTTTATAAACTTTATATGACATGTAATAGCAAATGCAATGTGAAACATGTATGTCTTTTCGTTGTTGAATAACCTGGTAGAATGACTATTAAAAAAAAATTACTGGTGGCTAACAGTCCTGAACACACCGTAGGTTTTGAATGTTTATCTTGTTCTAAAAATTTGAAGCCAAAGAATCATTAAATACGTAAAACAGTAAAGTATCTTTTAATCAGATTTCAAACTTTTACTTTCTGTTATATATTACCTGAACACAATCAACTATAAATTGTATGACGATATGACATATTGATAAATTAAGAAAAACTGATTTTTCCTAAATTATTTAAATATGTATCTCCATACATACAAATGCCTCTTGAAACCATGGATTATGGAGGTCCTACCAGACAGTGTAATTTACCTCTCCAGACATGTCTGTTCTGAGCTACAGCAGCTGCATTTGGCCACTTTAGATCAATTCTAGCAAGGTTCTCTTTGACATTGTCTGCCCATCGCATCTTAAGTGTCACCCTTTTTCTGCAACCCTTACGCACATTGTTCATCATCCTGCTTGCCAATCTGCAGCTGTGAATACGGACAACATGACCAAACAAACGCAGTCTCTCTCTTCTCAATATGCTGCTCAAAGGAGGTTGATGAATCCGTCTAGGCATATCACTATTTATAAAATCAAGTCACTTAATGCCTAAGATACTGCGCAAACATCTACAATCAAAAGCATCAAATTTCTTCTTATCCTGTTTACAAAGGGTCCATGTTTCGTTACCATAACTAACCTTAGAAAGAACCAAACTATTATACAGCCGAAGTTTAGTCTTTAGGGTTACATGTCTATTTCTCCACACTCTCCGTAGATTCTTGAAAATCCCAGCAACAATCCATAATCTTCTATTTTTCTCATGCCACACATAACCAGTATTTATTACGTAGCTCCCAAGAAAATTAAACTGACACACTTTCTCATGAGTACAGTCATTCAAAGCAACTGAAGCACCATCTGCCTGACAAGTTTCATCATTTTAGTTTTTTCCCTCTTTATCATAAACCTACTGACTCTCATCAACAGCCCTAATAAACGAATTCATCTCATCAACATCAGTAGCCAACAGAGCCAAGTTATCTCCTTAAACTAAATCAGAAATGTTGAAATCTCTAAACCATTTAAGGCCAAAATCTTTCCCTTGCACAGAATTTCGCATTACATAATCAATAGCGAAACTAAAGAGAAAAGGAGACAAAACGCACCCTTGTCTAACTCCAGTAGCAATGCTAAACCAATCGCTGCAAGACTCTCACACACGACTCAGTGTTATTATAGAGAGCTCTCATTACACTAACTAATTTATCAGCTATTCCATATGATCTTAATAATCAACGAAAAAATATGTCGATCAACAAAGTCAAAAGCCTTTTTGAAATCTACAAAGCTAGCAAACCACAGGTTTCTGAAACTCTAACGTTTCCTAAGAATCTGCCAAAGTGAATACATTTGATCAATACATCCCCTACAACTTCTGAATCCCCACTGTTCATCACGCCGTTGTCCATAAACAAATTCTTAATTCTATTAAGCACAACCATGGAAAAAAAACTTTACCTGGAACAGAAAGTATGGTGATATCTCTGTAGATATCACAAGACTGCGATCACCTTTTTTAAAAATAGGGATAGCAATAACTCTAGTATAATTTGCAGAAACAACACGTTTATCATAAAAATATTAAAAATTTCTGTCAGCCATTTGTCAACACAAGTGTTCCCAGCTCTAAGCATTTCAGTGGTGATTTCATCGATCCCACGAGATTTATTCAGTTTTATTTTAAAGAGAGCCGAAACAACTTCCGAATGTGATACAGGACCAACATTAAAGCCATAAAACCATCATTAAATGAATAAACTGCTGCAATCATTAACTGAGGATAGATGGAATAATGCATTTATACTGATTACAAACAATGGAAATAGAAATAATCACATTGTTAGAACATCTTTTAAATTCTCAGCTCACTTTGTCATCAGAGAATCCTCATCTTCACCCACTTAACCATGTTTCTTCTCAATCAGAGAATCCTCATCTTCACCCATTTAACCATGTTTCTCCCTCAGTCCCTGTGTATCAGTGTATGAATCCTGTTTCTTCCCACACAAAACATTAACAATCTGGTATAATCCCCTGCTATTGTGCTGTCTAAGAGCGTCCTCTGCTTTATCAGTCGAGTTATCAAACCAAATATTCTTATCAGCTGTTAACTGTTCTTTTACACGTTTATTAAGCTTGTTATAATGTTGTCTGTTACGACTAGTAGGGTGTTGATTCATATTAATCCTGCACTTCCTTCTTTCAAAAATAAGTTCCATGTCTTATCACTCCAATAATTTTCTTTCCTCTGTTCCCTTTTACCTAAAAGAGTACTGTTAGTTTTAAGAAAATCTTGTTTAAACTGATCCCATTTATTCTAAACTTCAGCAGTAAGCAAACTACGATTGTCATAATGACCACATAGCTATCATGGTATGCTTTAGCTATAACTGGATCTTTCAGACCTTCAGAGTTCAAGGTAATTTTCTTAACCTTAGCAAAACATTTCCTAAGCTTCAGTTGCAAGACACTTTTACCAGGTAATGGTCAGACCCAATTTCGGCTCCTCTATATTGTCTGGTATTCCTAATCAAAATAGCCCATTTGCTATTAATTGAAATATAATCTATGATATCCCTGTGCAACCCATCAGGTGAAATCCACGTATGTTTATAAATGTCCCGGTGATTGTAGTATGTATTAGTTGTTCAGAAACTATTAAGTTTACTTACGTGCAGGAGACGTTCTCCATTGCCATTGAAACTATCAATGCCAAAGGGACCTAAAATTCCTGCCCATATTTCAGAATTAATACCAACCTTAGCTATATCTCCTTTCTTTAGAGAATTCAAAATATCATGTGGCTGTCTGTAAAATATTATTCTCATTCTCATTAGAGTCCTTCGTGGGGGCGTAACAACAGATGACATTCGTTTTTAATTTTTGTTTTAAAATTTGCTGTATTTATTCTTTCATTAATGCATTCATATTCTAGAAGTACATCACTGGCGTATCTCTGCTAAGAAGCAAACCGATAAGCCTAGAATACAGAGGTGTCCTCACGCTGGAATTCCTGCGTGAGGACATCAAGAGAATAAATCAACGTAACGTTCTCACGTTCCATATACTTGCAGAAAGAAAATGATTAGTAGGATTTTAAAAGGAAACTAGATTTATTGAGAAATGTTGGACCAACAATATCAAAAAGTTCCCGGATCGCGGGCATGGGACAAAGACCTGCTTCTCCACCGCTACATGCTGAAGTCATCTATGCTACTAGGAACTTCAAGCACCACCGTTTGAAGTGGACCTTTTCAAGAGCCATAAGGCTTGCGTGAGACACTTTACTCCGGTTTAGGATTAGAGATGCCTAACTAGCTAAGTGAGGGTTCAGGTAGCTGCGATGTCCTATGATCAGGATTATCCACCAGCTGATATAAGGTATCCCGTGCCTCTGTTCACTTAGGGCTGGCAACCCACAAGCAAACAGAAAACACAGCCGAAAATTCTCCCTCAACAGATGCCCACCACTGCAGCAAGTCCATAAGCCATAATCAAGCTCAAAGTCGTAAACCAGTCCAGTCTTGTAGGCAGAAATGGTCATTACCACGACCCTGCGAAGTTGAACACTCCTCAACAGGGCAAAGAGAAAGAAAAAAAGTTGTCGCAGATGACCGGATCAGTAGGGCACACTGGTCTGACAGGCCTCCACTTCTATTCCCTTCGAAAAAAGAATATCTCTTTTGAAAGGTATTAACGGCATGCACCAAGGGAAGGCAGCGTCGGACATTATGTGCCAGACCCTTTTCTGGAAAAGAAAAGAAGAAAGGAAGGTTCTCTGCGTCATCACTGGGGATTGCTACACAGCTATCCTTCCAGTTTGTGTCGAATATTTACTGATTAGAAGCGTTACTGGAGAAAATTTACAATGCAGGCTAATTTGTGATCCGATCCTGGTAAATTCAGAATCACATAGGGAGGATAGTATCAGTAGCTGTATTGATGATAATCCAACATTCGGTACTGAAAGCGTGAAAATAAATAAAAAAAATAAATATCCCTTCAAGCAGCTGCTTGCCACACAGTTCTGACAGGAGCCTGTCAGTTTATATGCCATAGTAGAAGATCTGAGAGGATGGCAGGACCTCAGCAGAAAAACGACATATACATCCATGCCGTAGCCGGGGCTCGAACCCAGGTCCCTTAGATCAGTAGCCAAGCGCGCTAACCACTCGGCCATGGGACGGCAAAAAATTTGTCAGAAGTGGGGTACGAACCCCGTGAAAATAACGTTGACGAAAATCTGTTTTTCTTAAACCTTGGACGTATCATTATAATACATCCGTGATATACAGTCTTCTACCAAAGTAAATGGACGTTAAGTGATTGAACGAAAGGCAAACCATTCTATTAAATTAATTTATATATTTTGTGGTAGTTTAACTCTGAAAATATCAATTAATGGATAATTCAGAAATCGAACATTTATACAGGTAACTCTCATTTAATGCGGGAGATGAGTTCCGGGAAGATCATCGTTAAACGAATTACCGTGTAAAACGAGGGGATATTTAATTTGTTTGCATTTTCACCTATCTTATTAATCTTTTTTCCTTTTCTTGGTTTCGTAATAGATGTTTTATTTCAATCAAAATAATTATTATTCTCAATATTTATTTAATGATTACATATATGCATAATTATGTATATAAATATGTGATCGATTAATTAATTTTACAGTTTATTTCTTAATAAGGAACGAAACTAGCTGGTTTCCTTTGCTAGCCTCTGTTTTGTGCTTAATGTTTATTTGTAGCATTCTATTAACTGGTCACAACATCGTCTTATGGCATCCGGTCACGAAATATCAATATCATGATCCTTCAAAAAAAATCCATGCGTTATTTGTGCAGTGAAATCTAAAAATTTAAATGTCAACACTATTTCTTGTTCAGATTCCTGTTGTTCTTCAAAAGCAGCGTTGAATTCCAAATACTGAAGTACATCGTTAGTGAGTGGCTCACTGTGGAGTTTAATAACTTCGTCCATCTTTCAAAGTTACGCCTTCGTATCCTGCTCCAGTTCGATATTTCACTGGTGTTAATTTAAAATTAAAATTAAATTCTTGTAAATAGAGTATTTAGAGGGATATATCCAAGCATGATTTATCTGGATTATGCAGTAGTGATTTGGAGAAATAAAATGAACAGTGTGGTTGGACATCCGTAGACAATGGCTGCTTGATGATGATCGTGTTGTTGTTGTTGATGGTGATGATGATTAATATACTAAAAATATTGCAGTACTCTAGTAAGTATGAATTAAAGTTCCATTTAGGAATATCCGGAGTAATTTTCAGTAAAATGAACCAAGAAATGCAAGGAAAGAGAAAAAGTGTGTGAAGTTCCATAAAACGAGTGGTGAAAAAAGGCAATAGATGCAATCTATCTGATAAGGATAATGCAACTTATAATGCTATTGCTTCTGGCAATAGTATGATTCAAATGTATACCACGTGAGAGTTATCCGTTTCAGTCCGTTACAGGAGCTGTTGTCCCCTTTGAGAATGCCAGTTACCAGTACAGAATCGAGACAAAATCATAAACATATAGTATACACTGAGATGCCAATTTGTTAGGTACACCACCTAAATATGTGATAGAGAGCTCAGTGTTGTTTATACAGTTTCATGACCTTCATAGGTATCTTCATTTACCTGCAGTTGCTTCGATTTGCATAAAGATGCTCTGGTCAAAATGTTTTGGCTCTTCGGTACATATTATGCATTTTCCAAACAATGTTTTAAAAACTTCTAAAACGAAGGGGAAAGCATTTTACTGCAACAGAATTCAGTTTCTTACCATCACCCCTATCCCCTTACTCTTAATTTTTTTTTCTAGATCAGGACCAAACTGTTATATTTCGTTGGTATTATTGTGAATCAAGAATTTTTTTTTTTATTTGCTTTTAACACATTTCTCTAAAAGCAAAATTTGCTAATGGCATCGTCAGTTCCGTCTGTCCGTCCATCTGTCTCTGTATTCAATATCTCTGTAACCAATCGATCGATTTCATTGGTTCTTTATGCTTTGGATGCAGGAATAGTCTCAGTTTACACGCATATGTTTTTATATCTGTGTTTCTATGGACGCAATGTTTCTGCAACTAATCAACCGATCTCGATATACTTTTTTCATTCCATGGAAGAAAGTATCTAGTTTTGCACGCGCATATTTTTAATTGCCAATAATGAGGGGGTAGTGTACTTAAAAAGTTGTTACATCTTTAGTTGGACAATAGAAGTGAAATATACCAAGGAAACGTGCACATCCGTCCAGAGCGAATGAAATTTCACTTTTTTGTGTAGAGATTTTTCATTCCCTCCTAAAATCGTAACTATTTGTTATCTTTTTTTTAAATGTACCTAATAGCCGTGACCCTATGTGCCATACCCTGTGCATGTTAAAGAACACGTTGAATGTCCTTGATGGGAGGCTACCATCTGTCTCCCAGCAGCTGTTTCAATGGGTTCCCTCCCCCAACCTTCTCTTAGCCTTCGGGGGCCTTGAGATCTGATCATTTTACCCATGGTGTACAAAAAAGCACCGTTCAGAGGTAAAACAGCTGAATCAAACCTAAGCATGTGTATTATTCAATTAATTAAATCAAATAATAATCATAAAACTCATTTATGTTTGAGCAAGCTTTTGTATGGACGAAACTTTAGTCATACAGAAGTTAATCCGATACTGGTTACACTAAACGGTTCTCCTCACTGGGTTGCAATACATTATGGGTTTGAGCCATCTCAGCATATTTAACTTTTATTTACGGCAATACTCCAAAAAACCTTTGCCTTCATATTTGAATTATAAAGCATTCATAATATAGCTATTAATGTAGCAATTCTTGGGCGTCTCCGAGAATGGAGTCGTTAATTTTGCTAAATGAATTGTATCAATTGTATTTCGTTCTATTGTTATCTCAGTAATACAACACAACTATCAAATTATATTAACAACGGCACTGCAATTGATTCATCCAAAAAAAAAATTAGTGACGATCGTTACAGACATATAATATTGACGAATTTAATAATAAAAACAGAACGTAACAGATTTTTAAATTCTTCTTAATTTTGTACTATTAAATTTTATCCAGACATGAAATAGGTATACAACAGTAACCGAAAAATGAAATTGTGGACCTATTAATTTTTCACACATAAGACCCGCCATCCTCATAGATCCCTCTACCATGGCGTATTAAACTGACAGGCTGCTTTCAGACCTCTGTGGCAAGCAGCTGCTTGAGGAGGTTTTTTTTTTTTTTTTTTTTTATAAAGCGGCGAAATGGTGACAAATGTTGATGACCTAGAATCAGTAATGAAATATTCAAAAACGTCTCTTTGCTTTGGAATTAAATTACTGTTTGTAACAAATGACTTTTATACTTTCACATATATGACTTTTATAGCAAATGGGTTCGTATGTGAAGAGAAACACTTTCTAGTGTCAGAGGAGCTTTCTAAAGGAAATAGTTTCTAATCAGGAATCTGAAATGTATGGCAGTTTTTAATGTTTTAGAGGCGCTTGCACTGTAATTTATTTTTCTCTGGATGGTGGTCTTGAAAAGGCAGCCGTCCGTCGGATGAGTCTTAAGCCGTAGCTCTGCGTATAGGGAAATCCATGGCTGTGTAGGCTAAAGACCACGATGGATGTCCTTGACGGGAGTCTAGCATCTGCCTCCGAACAGCTGCAGAGTTGGTCCTTTTTTTAACCTTCTTTGATACCTCGGCGTCCATGTGACTGGCCATTTAGCACATTGTGTGAACATAATTACCACTCAGAAGTAAAACAACCCAACACTACTTCTTACGGACTTGTGTAGGCTAAAGACCACGATGGATGTCCTTGACGGGAGTTTAGCATCTGCCTCCGAACAGCTGCAGAGTTGGTCCTTTTTTTAACCTTCTTTGATACCTCGGCGTCCATGTGACTGGCCATTTAGCACATTGTGTGAACACAATTACCACTCAGAAATAAAACAACGGATTGTTAAAATAAAACAACGGATTGTTTTACATCAAAATGTTCGCATATTCGCTTGTCGCAACGTTTGAGTGAAGAGATCCTTGCTGGACGCGCACATTTACTAAATTTCTGTTATGTGGCCTTAAAAGATTCATGCTTTTTTCGCTAGTTTTCAGAAAAGCGAGGGATTGTTTTCATCATACTTTCAACTGTTTTTGGCTTTTTAGAAATAAAAATACTTTAAAGTTGAATAGTCAGCTATTAAAAGTTAGGATTTTTCATAACTTTGAAGGAATTTTCACGCAATTGATGTTTGAAATTTTAAATTTGGGGGTGAAATGTGTGGCTCAAAGTTTTACATTTAAAATACCTTTAACCCCAGGGAGGTCGTTGTAATTAGACTTCTTAAACTAAGAGAGTGACTGGGATATACATCCGCCTTCATTTTCTTTATTTTCGATTTCACTTATACCCTAAAATAAAATATGAATTTATAACTGTTAAAGAAACCTGATTTGCATTTTTCCAATCATCCATTAGTTTGAATTTCAACTGTTAGAGGGCGCAAGAGACTGAATGAAGGTTGTGGGTCCAAACCTTCAAGTTCCTTTAAATAATAATTACAGTAAGCATATACCGAAGTTGGTGGTCATAAGTCTTACCCTTTAGGAAATGTTATTTCGTCTTTTTTGTTGAGAGGAAAGAAATTTGTGAATCCAATGCTTAAGACGTTTTAAGACGAAGCTGCAGTCTGAAATTGATATTCCTAATTCCTGCCATTTAGCAGAAGTTCTTATCAAAGAGAATGAAAAACTGATTAGAAAACAAACCCTTTGGCCTACATAAGAAATATCCGGTAATATCCTTCATATTTAGGATACTTATTAATTTGATTGGCAACTTTGAAAAATCACCGGACTTATCACTTTTAAAGTAAATATAGATATATTAAATAAAATGATTATCATTAAATATAAAAAGGGCCCAATAGAGAGCTAATATTCAAATTAAATCATAATTCGATAATGTGTCCTGAACCTAAAATTCTATTCAAAAATGGGATTTTTCTATTATTGTTTACCCTATTGTTCATATTTTATTAATATATTGAATATATTTCATGACTTTTAAAAAAATATATTCATTTTTAATTTTACTATTATATTCAGGTTATAATAAGATTTGTTAACTTCCTGTTTTTTGCATTCTCTTTACAATCACAAATATCAGAAAAGTATTTTAAAGCAATTATTTCATTTTTTAGTCTAAAACTGGAAAAATATTTCAAAGAACGACAGGTCTAGAAGAGCTTCTGCTCGTGCCAGAATTGAAGTATTCCTCCAAAATTATTCATTTGGTGAAAACCTTTGAATATTCGTTATTCTCATGACGTGTAGTTTTTTAAAAATTATGTATAAGCA
The DNA here is from genome assembly GCA_038380435.1 of Ryuthela nishihirai. Lineage (NCBI taxonomy): Eukaryota > Metazoa > Arthropoda > Arachnida > Araneae > Heptathelidae > Ryuthela > Ryuthela nishihirai. The sequence continues at coordinate 3,824,428 of JAWZYU010000039.1, forward strand.
CCTTGTTACAAATATAAGGTAGCAGTCATTAATATACGCAAGAAAAGAAAGGTACAACATTATATAAAACATACTTTCAATTAAATATTTGCATATTCAGAGTCTACATCTGCATTGGAGCTCTACTCCTATTAACTTAGAAACAAGCAAATACTTTAGTTTCGCCTATGAATATCTCTCCTATCGTTCTGATCATTCATTGGTTATCTTGCTTAGCTAGAGTTTAAATGTGACCTGGGTTCGAGCCTGGAATATTTTTTTTGGCTGTTTGCTGACGTCTCACCTTTCTCGCAATTTTTTTCTTTAAAATATATTAAAGTGAGTGGATCCTCTCAGACCTCTGTAGTAAGCAGCTCAGTGAGTGGTAATTTATTGCATTTCTTTTTGTCGCTGTTATAAATACTGGATGGACAATGGTTATAATTTGTGTACAGTTATTTTAGTATTTTTAAATAATTCGATAGAGAGTTACTATAGTTTGTTTACATATATTTTCGCTCAAAAAGGATTAGCAGCAGTAAAAGGCTGCGAAAACAAAATAATTTGAGCTGTCCGTGAAAACATCCACATTATACGAATAAATGAATCCTTTTTAAAACAAATTAGCTGCAAATGCAATTTATAATAGTAATACAGAACATTTATTCCATGAACAATTATGAAGTAAAGGTTATTCCAAATAATCAAATCACTAATACTAATTTAAACAATGTGTAATTACGCCTTTAAACAATGTGTTACTGCAAAAGCAATGAAATTTCCTAATTCCCTGCTCACAGGAAATAAAAAACAGTAATCGTAAATTTCAACACTTCTCCTGAACGATTTTCGATGTATAGGAATGAAGATTCTCTTTAAAATTTAATTTCCTATTAACTGGTCTTTTAAAAGATAAATTAGTCAAAACATCTTAACGTGACCGAAAAAATGAAAGGTGATTTACAGACTACTCTAAGAAGCAATAGTAATTATACAAATACAACACATTCATGGAGACGTTTAGTGAATACCTGAGATTACTGATGCATTCCCGGGATTTTTTGAAAACTTAGACGTATCGCTGAGATATATCGGTGATATACAACCAACACACGTTCTAGAGCATACTTAGTGTTTGAACGAAAGATATTAATTTCAAAAACATTTTTCTATAATTTGAGTGGTGGTTAATGTGAATTTTTCCCCCCTTCGTACTCTTGTATGTAGATCATTCCATTCCTATACATATTTACACCTTTTGTACATTTTACAGCGAGTATCAGAAACTGATTACTGTCGATATTAGCTAGTTTCTCTCTTTAATTCTGATATTAATCATTTTTTACCCGGATAATCTCGATATTGTTTGCTTTCATTAAACTACAAAAACTTCATCATTTAACGTTAAATAATATTTCTTACCCATTCAGTTGCAGACTTTGCTATCAATCTTTACAATAGCCCCTTATAAAGACAGTTTTATAAGATATAATTAGACACGATAATTCTACAACAAATGAAATGTATAAATCTTTTTTTACATACTATGATTTTTGTCATTGTTTTCATTATTATAAGTAATATCATTCAAACTTTGATTCAGTTTGGCTTGTAAACTTCGTTTAACTCATAAAAAAATTTATTTGAATGACAGCACAAATAAATAAATATGTTTCTTTTGAAAATATGATCTTTGAACTTCAAGGATGTAACTGAGATTTCAAAACACAATCATTATTTGGGAGTTCACGACGAATATGAGAATATGGAGTCGCATAGTGGCAAAACATGACACGTTTAGCAACAAGGAAATCAAAAGGATTAAGGCGGAGTTTAGTGAACATTTTTATATGTTGAAATGTAAAATGCGAAAGTTTGAGAAACGGTAGTTTTTAGTAAAATTAGTGTTGAAGAAAGATATTTGAAATCCATTAGTTAGAAAAACGAATTATGACAAAAAAACAACAATTATTCGACTTTTAGAAAGGAAAAACAGAAATAATTAGCAATATATATTTTACCATTTTATTAATTTGAAAAATATATGATGTTATACTGAATGATTCCTTTTTAAAATAAACGACTGATTTCACTAATCAGTTCGGTTGGACTTGTTTATCTCTGGGAGGAACGTTTTTCACACAATGAACAAAATATGAAGATCACAAGGGCCACAAAGGCTCAGAAAAAGTTTGCCCAAGGTGATCATTTGACAGCTGTTAAGAGGAAGATGATAGCCTCCCTTCATGGCCAGTGTAGCATGTTCTTTAATGCATAAAAGGTATTGCCCCTCTGCACACTGGTCGACAATTAACGACTCATCGCTAGTGGAGCCCCTCCCTTGACTGCCAAAGGGCATGAAAAGTCCTCCGATTTTGCGGTTCGTCCGCCATTTTGGATTTTGACGTCATCACCTTCACCACAAAGTCTCTCGATTTTGCCGTTCGTCCGCCATTTTGGATTCTGACATCATCACATTCACACCACGAAGTCCCTCGATTTTGCCGTTAGTACGATATTTTGGATTCTGACGTCATCACATTCACACCACAAAGTCCCTCGATTTTGCCGTTCGTCCGCCATTTTGAATTCTGACTCCCCCTCAAAGACCCCCCTCCATCCCAAACCTCTCGTGAAGTAAACAACTCTAAAGTCCCTCGACTTTGTCGTTCGTCGCCATTTTGAATTCTAACGTCACACGCCTCATCATCATCATCATCATCCTCAAGCAGCCATTGGCTACGGAGGTCCAACCAGACCGTGCAATTTAGTTCTCCAAGCAAGTCTATCCTGAGCTACATCTACTGCATCTGGCCACTGCACACCAATTGTAACAAGGTCCTGTTTGACATTGTCTGCCCACCGCATCCTAGGTCTCCCCTTCTTTCTGAGGCATTTAGGCACACTGTTCATAACCCTATTCGCCAATCTATAATTATTCATACGGGCAACATGACCAAACCAACGGAGTCTCTCTCTGCACAATATGCTGCTTAAAGGAGGTTGCAAACTCCTTTAAGAAAAATTTTTTTTTCCTTACCAGAAGTAATGCTAAACCAATTGCTACAAGCCTTACCAACTCTCACACACGACTCAGTGTTATTATAAAGAGCTTTCATTATGTTAACTAACTTGTCAGGTATACCATATGATCTCACAGTGAACCACAAATTATGACGATCAACAGAGTCGAAAACCTTTTTGAAATCAACAAAGCTAGCAATCAAAGGTTTCTGAAACTCCAAACATTTCTCAAGAATCTGCCTAAGTGAAAATATCTGATCCTCACATCCCCTACCACTTATGAATCCACATTGCTCATCACGCAATTGACTGTCAACCAGATTCTAAAATCTATTAAGCACAATCATGGAAAAAACTTTACCTGGAACAGAGAGTAGACTGATACCCCTATAGTTATCACAAGAACTGCGATCACCTTTTTTGAAAATAGGGATAATAATTGCTCTGGTAAAATCCTTAAGAACCATGCCTTTATCATAAAAGATATTCAGAATTTCAGTCATCCAAGTAATAATATCTCCTTTCCTGACAGAATTCAAACTATCCTGAAGTTGTCCATAAAACCTATCCTTCTCAATCTCACCGGCATCCTCAGTGGGGGCATAACAGGAGATAACATTCAAGTCTTTAACGCTTGTCTGAAATTTTGCTGTGAGAAACCTTTCATTAATGCACTCATATCCTAGAAGTGCATCACTAGCCTGTCTGCTGAGAAGCAGACCCAGGCCTTGGTGATGTTTATTATCGTTCCTCCCTGAAAAGAGAAATTTAAGATTATTTTTAAGAATCTGACTTTTATCTGTCCATCTGGTCTCTTGCAAGCCGAGAATATCTAAATTATAACGGCGGAATTATTGTGTGAAGACATCAAGGGAAAAAGCTCTGTGCAGAGTCCTCACATTCCAACTACCTATGGAGAGAAAATGGTTAGTGGATGTTTAAAGAAACTATGTTTATTGAGAGAGGGAATGCCGACAATATCAAACAGCCCCCTAATCGCAGACATGGGGCAAAGACCCGTTCCCCCACCACTAAAGGCTGAAGCCATCTACACTGCAAGACTTCCAACAATGTAGGATTTGACGATGCCAGTAGAAGCAAAGGTTTCAGGTGTCTGGGATGACCTCTGCTCAGGATTATCCACCCGTTAATGAACATATCCTCTGAATATATTCACTTGGGGCTGTCAACCCACAAACAAACAGAAAACACAGCGGAAGATTTTTCCTCTACAAAAGCCCACCAGTGCAGCAAATTCAGAATCCATAATCAAGCTCAGAGCCATAATTCAATCCAGTCCAGTGTGTTTATATGGTCAGCACCAGGATCCTGTGTTGTTTACAATAAAAACAAAAAGTAGCCAGAGTGGTCCAGATCAGTAGCCCACACTAATCTGGCAGCCTTCCACCTCCGTTCGCTTCCACAAGAGAGTATCTCTTCTGAAAGGTACTAACGGTCTGCACCACGAGAAGGTGGGGTCGGACATTAGATGTTCAGCCCATTAGAATTAATTCAAAGTTTCGTCATATATAAAAGTCTGATATGGATATGGACAGGATATGGATTGCAAGCATTTCATCCCTAAATATCAGAGCAATTACTATTTCTCTTTCGAATACATAGAGATCGGTAGAATCTTTGCATTTTGTCTTTCTTCAGACCACTAATGCACCTCCCTCCTATTGCACCTTTTATCTAGTACTCAATAGATGGTATCTGGTGGTTCTCCAGATTAAGAGAAGTCGAGAATTAGAGCTTAGAATAAAGGTAGACTCATCAGTAAATATTAAATTGAACATTTCTCTGAGTTCCAGTTTCCATGTTCACGACACCAGTTGAAACCTTTTCATCATTAATTTGTGGGGGACACAAATCTCGGTTAGTCTTGTATTACCTGTCTTCTACAACCTTCGGGATATGCTTGGTTCGACGTGAGACAGTTAATTCTCTAATGCCATCTGCCACTGAGAGCCAGTTAACGATTGCCTGCTTGTGTTATATCTATCATCAAACATTACATCTCTTGTTTCTCATATCATATTACGTCCCCAAGCGTTTTCTCATATCATATTACGTCCCATCTCTTGTTGTTACGTTTGCTCATATCATATTACGTCCCATCTCTTTTTTCTCATATCATATTACGTCCCCATTACAATCTACCGCCAGCAACTTGCCAATGAATTATTTCCACTATAATGAATCACTCATGTGCTGCCTCTGTCCATTTTGAGTGTCAAACATTCCTCAGGCGTGCCTAATTTCCGTACACAACGAAATGGATTCATTTAGAAATACTGGATTAGGACTAGTGTTGCCAACCGCTCTGTTTTCAACTGAAATATCTGGTGTGCAGATTATGACTTTCAACAGACGAACGTTTTCTGCTTTTCTACCTTTGGATTTAACTGATGCACATTTCGGACCCAAGCGAATATTGTGATACATTACATCTAGACGGGTGACATGCATAGAATCAAAAATAAAGTTACGATTTCTAAGAAAGATGCCCACACATAAGCATATAACGCTGTTTATTATCACAATAGCTTCAACATTTTATTCGATAAAGTCGCTTCTAACAATATGAGTGCTAATGAAATATAAAGGGGTACAACCTGCTTGCTCCTAGGATGAACAGTACTTGATGCTCTTAAATTCGTTGCAGTGACAACTATTCATCAAAGGTAATGAAATCATTAGACCTCGTTCGTCGAAGTGAGTTACGAAGTTGGCGTTGAAATTATAAGGGCTATATATGTTCTTTGTTTCAAATGAGTCTCAACCTGTTAAAAATTCCCCTGTATAAACCTTAGTCAACTATGCAATTAACTAACAGCATGGATATTAAAAGTATCAGCTTTATAAGAAAAAGCTACTAGAGTACACGAGGTGGTTAACGAAAATACAGAACAATGATGTGTGAGTGTCTGCAAAGGCCTGCTAAAATCCCATAAAGGAGGAAATAAATATAAATTCAAGAGGCGTGTTTGAAGAAAGATTGATTTTTTTTTCAAAATTTATTATTGTTTATTTTTTTAATAATTTTTTGTTTTTAAAGAACATTTTTTTTTTGTTTTAAATATCCTAACAATTTACAAAAACGCATCCTTTAACTCTCAGTGGGCACCTCCAGGTGGAAAAAGTCTTTCTTCATTGTTTAGAAGCTGGTATAATGAATACGATAGTGTATTAGCACCCATTATTTAGGTCTTCATTAATCGATTATGAGCTCGAACAGTTCTGGAGACGACCATGCTTAATAAAAATGGCTGAAGGAAATTCAAATTTCGGAAGAGGATGGATGTTTGTAATTAGACTCATAAATTGTGTAAAATTATTTTTGAATATTTGTTTATATTTTCCCCTAAATATTTGATAAAAAAGCAAAAAAAGGGGAGGGTGAAATCTTCCCCCAAACAAAATGTCCATTTTTTTCTGTAATGGAAATTTGGCAACACTAAGATTGGGTGGCACTAAGAGGATTCAAGGATCTCATAACCTCGTTCTACCATATGCATTGATTTGCTTAAAAACGAAATTTGAACAAATGATTTTTATCTGAATTAATTTTAGTGCGTTTAAACATTACGTACCATTTTAAACGTGCGTTTAAACATTACGTGTTAATGGTACATTACGTACCATTAACATTACGTTTGAACTTGTATTACCATACAAATTGAAACCTCCGATTAATGGCCATTTTAAAGGCAAAATAAGTCCGAGAATACTACAAGAAATTATAGTGGTGATGCAATTGTACATATCAGTGTGGATCCATCAAATGAATGCAGAAAGATTACCATTTGTGCATTTCGCCGAAAAATCCTATTTTCCTTAATACTTGGAGATATCATTGCGACATATCCATAATTTATCAATCACCTAGTAAAATGGAAGATCATCTGTGATTGAACGAAAGATATTTATTTCAATTTCTCTGTTGTATAAAATCAGTGGTAGTTTATAACATTTTTACTTTCGTTGATATCTATTAATTTTCTTGTTGTTCCTTCTTTATTTGTCTGTTATTTATTTCTGCAAACAGTTGTTCCACCATATCTATTCAACCCATTGACCAATCACAGCCAATTATTCACCAAATGAACTCTAATAATGCTGGGAGTATCAGAGGTTACAAATCGTTTCTTCCTGCTCTTCCCTGCACTAAAAAGGAAATAAGAAATACAGTGTGCAATTATATCTTGCACTCAGAGCAACGAGTTATACATTAAATTATAGCTTATGTTATGAATATTTTTTTTTCAATTTTTTTATTAGACCCACAAAGCAATTTGCCTATCTTCAGGTTATAACAGAACAAACGATAATACCCTCACCGGGATTCAAACCCGGCCCCCATTAGTATCACCACGAACTAATGCGCAATGTACTGGGCCACTGAAGAGGCAATCTCTCGTGCATTTTCCCCTCAAACCAGGAGCTAAATGTTCAAAGATTGGTTAATCTTTCGACAGCCAATGCCAAAGTAATCACTTATGTGTCAAATGAAAGCTTCTAGTGTGGAAAGTACCACAGACTACAAAATTTTCCACCTTATGCTTTCTTCTCTCCTGACAAATGAGAAACGTATATAAATGATTGTTCCGTTGCATCTTCGGAACTAGAGAACAGAGAGAAATGAGCTACTTGTCAAACGGGAATTTGTCACGTGGGAATTGTCAACGTTATGGATCATTTACAATCCATTCTTTCTTCCCTCCAAAAAATATTGGGGGTGGGATTGTGTAAACTATCCCTCTAATATGTCGTTCGTGACGTCCATGCTACCGTGAGGACCAAAAATTATGTCCCTCTTTCTTCCACTTAAAACGGGCCACGTAAATTTAACGGAGTAAATCTGTAAGAGTCACAAGTCAAATGAAGGCTTCAGACTTGCAGAGAAACATAGGGAAGGTTGAAAATTTCTCCTCCGAAGAAGGGGAAAGATTGATGCATTTCGTGATACAGGTTTTCTTTGACTGCTGAACGAGCGGGAGTACTCTTGTGTAAGTGTTTTTATATTGTATGAGCAACCAGGATAAGCCTCATAGAGCTTCTAGTTTATTTCTGTCCTATTCTCCTTAAGAAAACATTTCCCTGAGAAACTATCATTAAAAATCAAAATATAAAATATATAAATTAAGGAAATATTAATTACATTTATCTTCCCATATTTGTTCTAAGAAGTAACTTATATATACGCACCCAGTGCTCACTTAATTATGACCACGTCCCTACATGTTACGTCAGGTGAAGCTAACTTCGAAACTCTAACTTCAAAAACAAAAGAATTTTGTGACAGAATGGGACTGAAGGTAAATTAAAGGTCTTAATCAAATTTATCGAAATCTCGATTTTCAACAATATTCCCTTAGTATTTAAAGAGTTATGGATGTTTAAATATTTAACAACAGCAATGCCTAACGTTTAGAATTTAACTCAGAAGTTAATTATAATTTGAATAAGAAGTGTTATTTCACACCATTAAATACAACAGATGCATATTTGGAAAGTTAATGTCAATAATGTTTCGATATTTTTCAATTGTCCTAAGACAAATTGCATTGATGCTCTTTAATATTTAAAGTCCTTAACATTTAAAGTGCAAAGCAAACATTATTGAAAATCGAGATTCAAATAGAATTGATTAAAAATTTAATTCACTCCCATTACCTTTTCTCATAAAATGCTTAGTTTAGAAGTTATAGAGCTTCGAAATTAGCTTCCACTTATATAACATGGAGGGAGGTGGTCAAAATTTAGTGAGAACTGAATTCATCAATAAGGGTATAACCCTACATCAAAAGCTCAAATGGGACCCTCATATTCATGATATTATCACTACAGTCAATGCAGTGAGCTGCCAACTAGAACCTCTCCATCGGAGAAATGCTATCTTGATGATTGACCATAAATTTTTATTGTACAACATGGTCATTCGTCCGATAATAACTTATGCTTCACCTATATGGGCGAACACCACCACCACGAATATACGCAAGATTCAGGTCTTGCAAAACAAAATATTGAAATCTGAGATCGATGACCCTTGGTTTGTTACGAACAGACAACTTCATAAAAACTTGGGCATCGAACATATATATATTTATGTTAAATGCATCTCAAAAATGTTTTTTGAGACTGTTAAAGATAATGTTAATTAGACTATTTCCTCTTTGCTTAATTATGATCATAATGTTCTTAAAAGGTACAAGAGGCCTAAAATGATGGCTTTCTCTCAGGAGAGCTACTCGTTTTAGGTCACTTGTGCATGGTATATGCTATTTTTAGCTTGTGTTTTATGTTAACCTCTAGGGGCCCACCCACGGGTGGTTTACTTGTTATATGTTTTTACTTATGCCAACTGGGCTTATTTTCAGATGGAGATGGTAATGAGTAAAGATTTACCAGGAACATCGCATATCCATATACGATCTACGATCTACGGTACATAAGTAAAGTGTACCAAAGATAAATTCGGTTACTGAATTCATTCTGTCAAACATCGACCACATTTTTCTTCCAATTTTTGTTAGGGGGAATGGGATGGATCAGTTGGTAGTTAGCATAGCTCGTACTCTGCAGTTCCTACGTTGAGTTCCAGCTGGGTCAACGTTGAGATTTATCTCCGCAAAATTCCTGCCCTGTCCACGATCAGAAGGAGACACCGATGGGCTTGGAAAGACCGGCGTCCGTCGGTCTTTCCAATGTTAAACAGTTGTCCCGTCAGCGAGAGAGCCATACCCTGAGCACGTTAAAGAACACGCTGGATAGCCTTGATGGGAGACTACCCTCTGTTTCCCAAAAGCTATCCAGTGAGTCCCCTCCGCCAACAAAATTCCCCGCCCTGCCTATGGTCAGTAGGGTTGGAAAGGCCGCCGTCCGTCGGATGGGATGTTAAGCCGTGGCCCCGTGTGCATGAGAGCCATACCTTGTGCACGTTAAACAACACACTAGATGGCCTTGACGAGACGCTGTCATCTGTCTCCCAACAGCTGTTCCAGTGGGTTCCCTCCCCCAACCTTCTCTGAGCCTTCGGGGTCCATGTGACCTGGCCATTTAGCCCATGGTGTGCAAAAAATTTCCGCTCAGAGGTGAAAAACCCACAACCCTCCTCCAACATTCTCTGAACCTTCAGGGTCCTTGTGACCTGCCCATTGTGTGCAAAAAAGTGCCGCTCAAAAGTTAAGCAACCCAACCTAACCTAACTCGTAACCTTAGGCCCTCGCCTTTAAAAGAAGTACTAGAGCGACTTTAACATTTCCCATTTTTAGGGGGAAAGAAAAATGGTGGGTCGTTTTTTAATAGCCTATGTCACTCCCCACAACTAACAAGCATTTATTTGACGTATAGCGTATTTTCAACATTAGCGTTCCCCTTCTGCAAAAAACGCAAAGAAATTATCGTTCTTCTGTGTGGATTCCAAGATGTCTTCAAGATAATTATTCCTCTGAAAAATTCTTTCACAACAAATGCATTTGTAGGGACAACCTGCAGAATGGATGAGCATATGATTCTTGATATTGGATGATATATCGGTAAAGGATAAAATGAACAAGGTTATCTCCTGTCTTTACCTGCCCCTCGATGCTTTTTCTTGTGTTTCATCATGAATTGTAATGAACTAAATCTGCTTTGGCAACTGTTATATTCCTAAACCTTTTGACCTATATTAGAGAACAGAAACACATAATTATATAATGAATGCTTTCTTAATTATGAGTTATCATTAACAGTATCTTTATTCTGTAAGAATTTGGTTGTCATAAATTGAAATTATGGACTGTTTGCGTTGATGTTAAACAACGTCAAGTGAAATATAACTATGCAAAATACTCATCAAGTACAATTATGTCAATTAAGGTTTAAAACTTAACGTGGCATACGCAGTACTTTGCGGGGAAATCTTAAAGAAGAAACAAACTTTCTCTCTTTTAAAGGGAATTGAAAACCTGGATTTTTTTAATTTAATCACATTGAAAAACTTCTTTAAAAATGTTAATATTCATTGTTATGATAGGTGTACGTCTTGTGTTTTTGAATTTCTGACTCTTGGAAATCTCTCTTTAAAATCATTATTATTTTTCAGTTATTAGTACTATATGTTAGACAAGCGAAAGCTCTTTTCACCTACAATAGCTGATATATAATCGACCGTTTAAAGAAACTACGAGAAAACATATCTGACAAATCACATACACTTAGAAATATTTAACAGTCAACCGAAGTCACCAGCATCCTGTTCAAAGGCAATGATGTCCATGTTTGATTGACGCCCACCCTTCATCAAGAAGCAGATTTCTGACAACCTCGAAGCGTTTCTTTTGGAAAAATATCCTATTAGTGCCTTAGTTGGTTAAGCAAATCATACAAAAAGCTAATTTATATGTATTCAAGAAAAGTGTAATTGTGAAGTTACCATGATAACACAAGAATTAGGACGACTGAGTTTTCTATGTAGTTATATTACATTTGGTATAAAGCTAAAGAAAAACATGAACTTTGCATTGAAATAAAGAAATAAAACAAAATTGGACGGTCTTAGTAACAAAATATGATATTATTATTTCCTTTCGTTTAAAAATCTTAAAGATATAAAAACAGTATAAATGAAAAAACGCAATTTCTGAGACATTATAATAGTTCATTACATATATAAATCAACGACATCATGTATAAACGTTTTAAAACATTAACAGATAGACGAGGAAATGTTTTGATCCATAACTAATATTTAGTCGTTTCAATGGTCAGAAATGTTTAAAAAAAGGTGCTTAAAAATGTGTACACGGTGCATTTCATGTTTAATGAAAATAACGTAAGCAAATTAAGCACTTTCATTTTTACCCTTTCTACACAACCCACTCCTTTCTTTATATTTATTACACGATAACATTAGAGATAACATGAATTTTTTTCTGCAAAATAAAAATTAGTAGTTGTAGTTTGGAGTCTCGAATTTATAGAAAAAATATATCGTACAACCTCTCTCAGGGCAGTAGTGATGAATTTACCTTCCTTTAGTTATAATGTATTTTTTATGATAATTTATAGAAATTATTTTGCTTTAAAAACCATCGGTGTAACAATGAAAGAAACCGTGAGGACCACCCCTATACAGTACCTAAATAAGGCTGATAATGCAACGATTAATATCTCAGTAAAACGAAAAGGACTAAAAATCGTTTAGTGGTGCAAATCACATTGTACTCTTCATTCCAGTAAAACTCACATTTTTTAGACCTATTATTGAAAATAAACGTTGACGAAATAAAGCTACTTGAAAATGAAAAATCCTCTTTTCCTTTGTGATTTCGTATTACTCTAAATTCTCTAAAGCATAGAGCAAAAATAGTTCAAATATTGCTGGTATTTATACATAGGAATTTTAAAAAATATATTTACTGTATAAAAAAGACATATATGTATAATATACTGCACAAACCTTCTACTATGGCATATAAATTACAGTTTTCTACGATACCCGGTTATAAAATATATCATAAATGTTAAAATCAAATGAGATCTGCAGGACTAATTATTTTTCTGAAACACTGCATTACAGCATATGAAATTAATAAAAATTTTGTTAGTGTTGATATGATGGAAATTAAATTTAAACTTAAAAATTTAGTATTTATTTTAATGGCATTTTATAGATTACATTCATATGTCTTCTTCTTCAACATAAACTATTATTCCGGAAATCACTCGGGGCCTTTCGCCCCTCTCATCCGGAAATTCTTTTAAGAATGGTCCGTGCAGTATGTCGGAGAGTTCTTCCAACTGCGTCTGGAAAACCAAAATTTCAAAAGCAAAACCATAAAATTGCCAATAGTCTTAGATTGTCGGTCAAATAAACATTCCATAAGCATTCCAGAGTTCTCTGAAGGAAGGAGGCAGTTCAGTAGAAACTGAAAGTTCTTGATTAACATTATTAAAATTTTAAAGAGCATTCAATCTCCTAATGCAGAAACATCGTGGCACTATTTGGGCACTAAATCAAATTTTGTCAATCAAATTAGTATCCTTTAAAAACTGTAAAATTAATTTAAAAGTATATTTTCTTTTTATCAAATATTGGTGTCCTAGTAGATCTTTGAGTGTAAATTCCTTAATTCCAATTTCTTCCAGTGAGTGAAACATTTGATCTCTATGAGTATCAAATTTGCTGCAATTAAGTAACACATGAGAGACTGTTTCTTTTGTTCTACATGTATCACAGGAAGATGACTCAGCTCTGTTCATCTTATGCATTTGATCATTCAGTCTTGTGGTCCCTGTTCTGAGCCTGGTAATGGTCACTATGTCGTTTTTAGTCAGTCCGAAATCTTGAAATGGATCAATGGTTTGACCAATCAAACTCCTATGATTCAGATGTGAGGAAGAATGAACTTTAAAATAATGCAGAAAATTTCGTTTTAAAATCTGCTTATTTTTGCTCTTATAATAATTGAAACCTCTTGGAATATTGAGCCAGTTTTCACGTAATAACGCTTCCTTAGCAATTTTGTCAACAATTTCATTTCCTATAACGGCGACGTGGCTGGGAATCCACTGCACATTTAACTCAATACCACTTTTCATCATTTTATTCGCCATCAAAATGTTGCAAAAATGCTCGTTGTTGCTAGATCTTCCCGGATCTCCTTGTAAAAATTGAATAACTGATCGACAATCAGACAGAATAACAACTTTGTCACGGGACAGAGTAGTAGCCCACTTAAGGGCTATTTCTATGGCTACTAATTCAGTTGTGAAAACTTCTGTTTGGTCTGGTAGTCTAACTGCTAAATGAAAATTCTGATCTGGGATCCAAACTGCAGCAGCCGTTCTTCCCTTATTCTTGTTTACAAAGCCACTAAGCATACTTTTATTAATGAACTGGAAAATAAATTAGAAACGGTAAATAATAATAATGTTATATTATTTAGGAGATATTAATATTGACTTAAGAGGTAATGTTAGTATTAGACATGAATATATTAGAGTAATTCTGTCTAATGGTTTTAAGTAGTGTCATGAGATTACTAAGAAGGAATCAAAGATATGTCTTGATCAGGTGTTTATAAGAAGTATCGTTGTAAATAATGTAAATACTTATATCATTAAGCTACATATTACTAATCATTATTTCATTGCTTTAAACATTCAGTCTAAAATAAACGAAAGTACAGAAATTTGAAAAGAAGTACGTAAGATAAATATTACAAAATTAAAAGAATTGTTGAAAGACAAAGATTGGAATGAGGTTGAAATAGTAAAAGATATTAATAAATCTTCTGAAACGTTTTTATTACAATTACAAATATTAAATGAAAAATCAAAATACACTATACAATTAAAACGGAAAGAAAATAAATTGACATCTAGGATGACGGATAGACTTATACACTCTATTAAAAGCGAAATAATTTATACAAATTGTGGAAAATTCAGCCATTTAATACTGATTTAAATAATTATTTTAAAAGTATCGAAATTTACTATTGAAATTAATCAGAGAAACAAAGGCAAATTATTACACCAAAAGATTATTAGACCAACATGGCTGTTTAAAGTAGCACTGGAATATAATAAATAAATTATCTGGAAGGAAGCAACATATGCAAATGATTCCAATAGAAATAGAGGTAAAATAATACTATGTATTCCTTTAAATGATAATCCGATTCCAAAAGCTGAAAAGTTTAGTAATTGTCTTACAGAAATAATTGGAAAATTTGTAACCGAAATTCCAGAAGCCACTGAACAAAGAAAGGAAAAGATATCCGTATCAATGAATTCGATTTTCATAGATTATTTTACAGAATATGAAATTAATGAAATAATTTTTTTTTTGCAAATAAGAAAGGTGATGGCAGCAGATTGCTTATCTGTGGAGATAATTAAAGAAATAAGAAAATATATTTCAGCTATTTTATGTCATCTCTATAATTTATCTTTTTATTATGGATATTTTCCAACAATTCTTAAAAATTCAACTATAGTACCTGTTTACGAATTGATAAACATCAATATAATAATGTTATATTATTAGGAGATATTAATATTGACTTAAGAGGTAATGATAGTATTAGACACGAATATTTTAGAAGCCAATAGTATATTATCAGTGTTTTCAAAAATATTAAAAAAATTTAATTAAGATTAGATTATCAAATTTTCTAGACAGAAATATTTTTCTTCTACAAATCAGTTTGGATTTAGTAAAGACACTGGAGCAGAGTATAAAAATAAATAATAAATACCCCCTCAAGCAGCTGCTTGCCACAGAGGTCTGACAGGAGCCTGTCAGTTTATATGCCATAGTAGAAGATCTGAGAGGATGGCAGGACCTCAGCAGAAAAACGACACATGCTATATTAAAATTAACATCTTCAGTATGCAATGCAATAAATAAAAATTTAAAAACAGCAGTAATATTTTTGAACATAAAGTAAGCATTTGACTCAGTTTGACATGACATTATTATATAAACCTTGACAGAGCATTTCGAGGGACAGTTTTATTATGGTTTCAGGCTTATTTAAAAATTAGAACTCAAAACGTTAAAATAGGGAATAATTACAGTAATGAAAAGAAAAATTAAATATGGTTTTTCCACAAGAGCCTGTATTAGGTTCGATATTATTTATTATTTTTACAAATGATCTTTGTAACCTGGAACCAAAAGGGGAATTAACAACATTTGCTGATGATTCTACCCTGATACATACAGCAATTATTGAAAATATTTTGATTGAAAAAATAAATGAAGAGTTATGGAATATTAGAAATTGGTTTATGAAAAATAAGTTGTTTCTAAATGTAGAGAAAACGAAAGATGTATATTTCCGATTGAGACTAAATCAAAGAGATAACTTGAAAAAGAATTTATTGTAACATAGACTTAAATGCATCGATTATGGATATTCATGCAAGCCACTAGAAAGTGTTGAGTGTTATAAATACATAGGAGTATATATGAATAGTAAATCAACTTGGAAGAAACACATTGATTCTTTAATAAATAATTTTAATATAATAATACCACAATTTTATATCCGAAATTTCGCAAATAATACACTTTTAAACCCTATTTAAAATTCATGAATTAAATCTGATTTATCATATGGACCAATTTCTTGGGGTGGAGTATATCACAGAAATATTAAATCATTAATAGAAACTCGGAATAATTAGATGCATTTTGAGGAAAAACAGTTATGATAGCATTAGACACTTTTATAGTGAATTGCATATATTGCTTTTAAGAAAATTACACATATACAATATCACTATATGTATATTTTAAAAAGCACTGGATTGAAAGTAATAATAAGCATATAAATTAAAATAGAAGAATTGCTAAACTTGTAAATATTACCTCTTTCTAAAAAATATATTGTGTAAAAACATTATATATATTTATATTTATCGCCAAAATATTTAATACTTTGCCGGGAAATCTTAAAGATGAAACAAACTATCTCTGTTTTAAACGGAAATTGAAAATTTGGATTTTTGAATTAGTGATGTCGAAAAACCTCTTTTAAAATGTTAATATCCATTATGTTAATAATTAAAATAATTAATGAAATGTTAATTAAAATGTTAATATCCATATGGTAGGTTTGTGTCTTGTATTTTTGAATTTCTGAATTTCACTGTTTTGGAAATAGAATATATTATATAACTAAATGAATACAAATAATATCACATCTATAGATTTTGTATTAAATGTGTTGCCTTTTCAAAAATCTTTTACCAAATTGTATAAATCCACATGCGAGTTACTTGAATTCCTGTGGATGTTTTCAATATTCCTTAAGTAGAATGTATAATTTTAGAAAATATATTATACAAAATGCTTTATATGAAATGTATAACTTGTTTATAGAATGGGAATAAATGTCTATCTCTATCTATTTCCTATCTATTTCCAATGTTATATATTCTCTATCTATTTCCAATACCAAAGATGTCCCCTTTATCACTGAGGCAAGTTTCGTATACCCAAATCTTTAAATTCACAAATTAAAAAAACCGTCTTCTCAGACGGTCTTTTAATAATAACAGTTTCTAGAAAATTTGAAATAAAGAAATTTAAAATGATGTGTTGCAAATAAATTATTTTATAATTAGAGTTCTATTTTTGTTTTATAATTAGAGGTTTTATATTTCGACTCGAAATTTTAGAGGTTTCCTAATTATAGGTAGAAAATTTTATAATGTAAATTTTAATTTGGAGCTTTTCTTTATCCCTGGAAGAGCGTAACATTTTTTTTTTGGTTTAAAGAAGTTCACGGAACAAAAATCATTGGGAATCACTAATGTAATGCTGTAGTGCAAGTTATTATATGTTGTTGGAGGCAGCACCATAACTCTGATAAATCATTTAGGCAAGGGACGTCCGTACTGCAACAAATAGTTAGAAATACATAATTTCCAATTGTTGTAAACTGCATTCAATTTAGAATATTTTTTGTTTGTTCTTTCAGAGAAACTCTAGTAAAATTTCTGAATTCAAAAAGCATATTGTAGTTATACCTATGTATAATATATAGGGTCGTAACATAGAAACTTTGCTACTGAAAATCTTAGTGTAGGAAGGTAAGAAAGAATTAAACTTGCAAAGAAAATTTACTGCAAATGAATAAGGATTGAAAGATCCTAACAGTGAAATCAAGCCGTCCCATGGCCGAGTGGTTAGTACGCTTCGCCACTGATCTAAGGGACCTGGGTTCGAGCCCCGGGTAAGGCATGGATGTATGTGTCGTTTTTCTGCTGAGGTCCTGCCATCCTCTCAGACCTTCTACTATGGCATATAAACTGACAGGCTCCTATCCGACCTCTGTGGCAAGCAGCTGCTTGAGGGGGTATTTATTTTTTATTTTTAACAGTGAACCCGAGGGTACTATGAACATCTTTTTTGACATGTCTATGTGGCAAGAGATGTAAGAAAAATATATGATCCGGTTCCTCATACTTGACAATCAAGTAGATAATTGAATTAATGAAGCTGTATCGTACCCATTGCATCAATGCTTACTCTGCCTTGAAAATGATTTGTCATCAGTATGTGGTTCGTAGCGAACCATTCACACGTCAAAATTTGATTAGGAATGAGGCTGCACCTGTGACATACCACGGACTGGCAGACCATTAGTTCAATCTCTACTGTAACAGAAATACACCAGGATATAATGGAGAAGTCTCAGGGAAAGGCAAGAAGAGTCGAAAGTGATCATTATGTCGGTCGTCACCTTAACCTAATGGTGTCCAGAAACCCCTTTCGAATGTTCCAGCGCAGATTTCAGCAAGCACACTCTATTCAGAGAGGGAGAAACGTGTTCCCTTGAAGCCACAGTTCTAAGCGCGATGCTATGGCCTGATGACATTCTTTGGATGAGATGAGGTCCACTTCACTCTCAGTTAATGCAATCAATTTTGTGCTTCAAATGGAGACAAATCCATATGCAATTGTCCCCACATCGCTATATGAAGCTGAGGCGTGAATGCAATAGTGAGTTTGAAATGGGGATATTTTTCTTTGTGATCACGAGGTTGGACAAACAAAATAGTAGCTGTCGTTGTGTCTACGCTAAGAGGAATCCAATCACAGAAATAAAAGAAATGGTGTCTGTGTGGCAGAATATAGCTTTCCATTCTCATAATGGAGTCTGACACATTTTTTAATGTGTAAAAGAGCCCTGTTTTCAACCCCTTGTAATCTAATAACTAATATCCTACTAAATGGTTGCAAATATCATCAGCTTCAACTGCTCCTTCACAATTTTATAGAAACTCTCCGATAAAACATAATTATCTGTTTCCTTCCTAGACTTCATAAAAGATCATTTGAGGAAGTTTCATGCTATTGCCGTGTACATCCCATAGGTTAGGATACTGACGTTCTTTTGGCCGGAATGCGATTGACGATGGTTTTGTATTCTGTTTTTTTCATATGGAGCTTTAATAATTTATGGTTACCTTATAGGACCTGCTGAAAATTCCGCCTACAATTATATCCCACAAGTAAACCTGGACACCAATTATAAAATAAAATAATTTAATGAAGAGTGATACTAAGGCTATGTACTAAATATTATACGATTGAAATACTAATTTATAATTGAAGGACAGCCAGTTAGCCACGAGCATACCAGCTAACTGGGGGGGGGGGGCTCAGTCGGTAGCGCGCCAGGCTCGTAATCTGCAGTTCCCAGGTTCGAGTCCCAGCTGGGTCAGCGTTGAGATTTATCTCCGCAAAATTCCCCGCCCTGCCCACGGGCAGTAGGGGAAACCGATGGGCTTGAAAGGCCGCCGTCCGTCGGATGGGACGTTAAGCCGTGGCACCGTGTGCGTTAGAGCCATACCTTGTGAACGTTAAAGAACACGCTGGATGGCCTTGACGGGAGGCTACCATCTGTCTCCCAACAGCTGTTCCAGTGGGTCCCCTCCCCCAACCTTCTCTGAGCCTACGGGGTCCATGTGACCTGGCCATTTAGCCTATGGTGTGCAAAAAAAGTGCCGCTCAGAGGTAAAACATCCCAACCCAACCAGCTAAGTGGTGAGAGTAGCAAAAGCGGATTATTTGACAGTCTCTCAGAAATGATTGAGACACCAGTCTAATTAATCTTTTCCCTCAAGTCTCTCCTCCTCTTGCAAACATCAGAGCTTCTGAGGCTGAAACGGTTAAGTGGCAATGCAGTGTAAAAATAAAGGCCTCTACAACCCTACGTTTAGGTAGAGCCACTTATCTCCGCAAGCATTCTTTCACTGGGTAAGTAAATGAAATATGCCTTAGAATTACTGAGCAAGTTTGGCAATGGATTTAAACATAATACAGCTGAATTTATTAATCCTTCTAAACAAAGAGGCTAAACCCCTGAATACTGGTATTAATTGAACACTGAATATGGTCAAATTTGTTATCACCCTAATTTTTGATTGATTATATGTTACAGACGAAAAGAAAACATAAAAATACACTCCTGCTAATAACTGGTATTGTTAATAGAAAACACTCTAAAATAAATGCACATAAAGCAACTACTCACTAAGCTGAAAATATCTCTAGCTGACTTGTAAGATGTCTTCTCTTAATACTAAACTACTCATCAAACTGTTATTTTTACAATATTACATTAATTCACCACTTGAAAGTGGTGAGCAAGATATTGGAGATTTCAAAATGCGCCCTAACCAACAATATCACTTTCGGCAGGGTTGCTCACTCCAAACGAATCGGGGTTTACTTGAACACTAACGTGCACTTTGAAACACTGTCCACGTGCAGCTAAAGGGGGGGGGGGTGAAAATGCTGAATAGTTCTCAGGGTTGTTCAATACGACAGTGGATAGTTCACTAGACTCTGGCTAACAGGTTCTTTTGGGGATCTAAGGCACTAAATTATCTAGCTTCAGACTGATTTAACTTTAAGAAATGACAAAATACGAATTTCGCTTTAGTCGTTTTATAAATTTAGCATACGGAATAAGAGAAGTGGAAATTTATCCACTTGTACAGATAGAGCTGGAGATTCCTAGAAGCTATCCCACTTCCTTTATTGGGTATGCTATCTATTTGGTTGCCGAAGCTCACATATACAGGGAAAAAAAGATTAGGTGAGGGGAATTCTGAGGTAACACAAGTGTCAGAGAGGATGGCTATCTAGCGGCAGCTCCAATAATGACGGCGATTCTGGATAGCCCTCTCACAATCTTGGCTGTCTGGGAATTTGCATTGCGGTGAGGGGAATTCTGAGGTAACACAAGTGTCAGAGAGGATGGCTATGTGTCAGTGACAAGTGTCAGAGAGGATGACAGCTACAATAATGACGGCGATTCTGGATAGCCCTCTCACAAGCTTGGCTGGCTGGGAATTTGCATTGCGGTGAGGGGAATTCTGAGGTAACACTAGTGTCAGAGAGGATGGCTATCTAGCGGCAGCTCCAATAATGACGGCGATTCTGGATAGCCCTCTCACAATCTTGGCTGGCTGGGTATTTGCATTGCGGTGAGAGTTGATATCATCCCAACTGGATGAAGGTCTCCAGTATTGTCTGCTGAGGGAATTTGTCGGTTCTTAAAATTGAAAGGGCTTGCATCAGCTCCCTGTTGCACTAGCAACGCGCTCACCACTGAATGGCACCTTCCTGCTTCCAAAAATTCAGCCCAACTCTAATGACGTTAGAGTTCATAAATAATCTCTATTTGATGATTTATGAACTCTAATGATGCTCTAAAATGATGCTCTAAAATGATGCTCTGATGATGCTCTAAAATCTAAATGATGCTCTAAAAGCTTGTCTGCCTGATTTATATCACCGCAGCCACGTGGTTTATTACGGGTTGGAATTAACCTTATATGTTTGACTGGTGGTGTACCTAACATATTGACATCTCAGTGTATCAGTGTATAATATATGTGTATGATTTTGTTCTGTATGATCTTAGTGTATAATATATGTGTATGTTCTGTACTGGTTACTGGCATTCTCAAAGGAGACAACAGCTCCTGTAACGAACTGAAATGGATACCTCTCACGTTGTATACATTTGAATCATACTATTGCCAGAAGCAATAACAGTATAAGTTGCATTATCCGTGGCACATATTTATCGCCCTTTTTCACCACTCGTTTTATGGCACTTCACACACTTCCTCTCTTTCCTTTCATTTCTTGGATCATTTTACTGAAAATTACTTCGCATATTCCTAAATGGAATTTTAATTCGTACTTACTAGAGCACTGCAATGTTTTTAGTTTATTTATCATCATCATCATCATCAAGCAGCCATGGGCTATGGAGGTCCAACCACACTGTGCAATTTAGTTCCACAAATCACTACTTGATAATTCACGTAAATCATGCTTGGATTTATCCCTCTAATTACTTTATTTAGAAGAATTTAAGTTCGATTTTTAATTAACATCAGCGAAATATCAAACTGGAGCAGGATACGAAGGCGTTACTTTGAAAGATGGACGAAGATATTAAACTCCACAGTGAACCACTCACTAATGAATAACTTCAGGATTTAGAATTCAACGCTGCTTTTGAAGAACAACAGGAAAATGTACTAGAAATAGTGTTGGTACTTAATTTTAGATGAAGCCCTTTCACTGTGCAATAAGCGCATGGATTTGTTGAAGTAGCATTATATTGATATTTCGTGACTTGATGCCATAAGACGATGTTGTGACCAGTTAATGAAATGCTACAAATAAATATTAGGCACAAAACAGAGCCCAGCAATGAAAACCAGATAGTTTCCTTCCTTATTAAGAAATAAACTGTAAAATTAATTAATCGATCACATATTTATATACATAATTATGCATATATGTAATCATTAAATAAATATTGAGAATTATAATTATTTTTGTTAAAATAAAACATCTATTACGAAACTAAGAAAAGGAAAAAAGATGAATAAGATAGTCGAAAATACAAACAAAAAAAAACCTCGTTTTACACGGAAATTCGTTTAACGATGATCTTCGCGAATTCATTTCCCGCATTAAATGAGAGTTACCTGTATAACTGTTCCGTTTCTGAATTATCGATTAATTGGTATTTTCAGAGTTAAACTACCACAAAATATATATATCAATTTAATAGAATTGTTTGCCTTTCGTTCAATCAATAGCACACGACAGATTCAAACGAAGGCTATATATCGCGGATGTATCTTAATGATACGTTCAAGGTTTAAGAAAAAAGAATTTTCATCAACGATATTTTCACGCTTTCAGTACCGAATGTTGGATTATCAACACTACAGCTACTGATAGTATCCTCCCTATGTGATTCTGATGTTACTATAGGTTCGGGTTACAAATTGGCCTGCATTGCAAAATTTCTCCACATGCATCTGGTCTGTAAACGTTGTTAATGTTGTACTACAAATATTACGCACAAAACAGAGCCTAGCAATGCAAACCAGATAGTTTCGTTCCTTATTAAGAAATACATTGTGAAATTTATTAACGGATCACATATGTGTACATATTTATATACATAATTATGCATTTATGTAATCTTTTAATAAATATTGTGAATTATAATTATTTTTGTTGAAATAAACATCAATTTACAAAATCCAGAAAAGGAAAAAAGATCAATAAGATAGGCAAAAATAAAAACAAATAAAAAATCCCCTCGTTTTACACGGAGATTCGATTAACGATAGTCTTCCCGGAACTAATCTTCCGCATTAAATGAGGGTTACCTGTATTACTGTTCCGTTTCTGAATTATCCATTAGTTGGAATTTTCAGAGTTAAACTACCACCAAATATATATATTATTTTAATAGAATTTTTTATCTTTCGCTCAGTTAAATATTCTCTGAATCTTTTTTCTGAAGAATATAGCACGGACTGATACGTCCAAGGATTAAGAAACACGGATTTTAATCAACGATATTTTGACGCTTTCTGTACCGAATGTTGGATTATCATCACTACAGCAACTTAAAGTATCATACCTATGTGATTCTGATGCTACCAGGTTCGGATCACAAATTGGCCTGCATTGCAAACTTTCTCCACTATTACTTCTGCTCTGTAAATGTTAGCTAGGCATAAACTGGAAGGATAGCTATGTACCAATCCCCAGTGATGATGCATAGTCTAGCACATAATGTCCGACCCCGCCTTCCCTTGGGGCATGCCGTTAATACGTTTCAAAATAAATATTCTCTTTTCGAAGGAAATAGAAGTGAAGGGCTGCCAGACCTGTGTGGCCTACTGATCTGGTCATCTATGGCCACTTTTTTCTTTTTTCTGCCCTGTTGAGGAGTGATCAACTTCGCAGGGGCCCGGTGATGACCATTTATGCATACGAGACTGGACTGGTTTATGGCTTTTAACTTGGTGATGGATTCTGGACTTACTACAGTGGTGGGCATCTGTTGAGGGAGAATTCGCCGCTGTGTTTTCAGTTTACTTGTGGGTTGCCAGACCAAAGTGAATAGAGGCACGGGATACCTTATATCAGCTGGTGGATGATCCTGATCATAGGCCATCGCAGCTACCTGAACCCTCACTTAGCTAGTTGGGTATCGCTAATCCTAAACTGGGGTAATGTGTCTCAGGCAGGTCTTACGGCTCTTGAAAAGGTCCACTTAAAAACAGTGGTTCTTGAAGTTCCTACCAGCATGGATCACTTCAGCCGGTAGCGGTGGAGGAACAGGTCTTTGCCCCATGAAACAGGGCGGGGGTGGCTCAGTCGGTAGCGCGTCAGGCTAGTAATCTGTACTTCCCAGGTTCGATTCCAGCTGGGTCAGCGTTGAGATTTACTCCGCAAAATTCCCCGCCCTGCCCAGGGTCAGTAGGGGACACCTATGGGCTTGAAAAGGCCGCCGTCCGTCGGATGGGCGTTAAGCCGTGGCTCCGTGTGCGGGAGAGCCATACCCTGTCCACGTTAAAGAACACGCTGGATGGCCTTGACGGGAGGCTACCATCTGTCTTCCAACAGCTGTTCCAGTGGGTCCCCTCCCCCAACCTTCTCTGAGCCTTCGGGGTCTATGTGACCTGGACATTTAGCCCATTGTGTGCAAAAAAGTGCCACTCAGAGATAAAACAACCCAACTTTAAAGAACACTCTGGATGGCCTTGACGGCAGGCTACTATCTGTCTTCCAACAGCTGTTCCAGTGGGTCCCCTCCCCCAACCTTCTCTGAGCCTTCGGGGTCCATGTGACCTGGCCATTTAGGCCATGGTGTGCAAAAAGGTGCCGCTCAGAGGTAAAACAACCCAACAAAGCCGCATGACTGCGAGGGGCTGACTCAGGGGGCTGTTTGATATTGTTGGCCCTACGCTTCTAGATAAAGCTAGTTTCTTCCAAAAATCCTATTAGTCATTTGCTCTCTGCAGGTACATGGAATGTGAGGACGTTACGTTGAGATTATTTTCTTGATGTCCTCACGCATGAATTCCAGCGTTACAACCTATATATTCCATGCTTGCAAGAGACCTGATGGACAGGTAAAGGTGAGATACTTAAAAATAACTTTAAATTTCTCTTTTCATTGAACAGATCTCATGTTCCAATAGAGCCACAGATATCAAACTAATGTTTTCCCATTACATTCGGAGAGAATTACACAATGAATGTATTGGAAGAGGTCTCGACCTGTTATTTTTTGTTTTATACTTTCGAAACCGATTGCGTACTGGGTTGGGTTGTTTTACTTCTGAGCGGCACTTTTTTGCACACCATGGGCTAAATGGCCAGGTCACATGGACCCTGAAGGCTCAGAGAAGGTTGGGGGAAGGGACCCACTGGAATAGCTGTTGGGAGACAGATGGTAGCCTCCCGTCATGGTCATCCAGCGTGTTCTTTAACGTTCACAGGGTATGGCTCTCCCGCACACGGGGCCACGGCTTAACGTCCCATCCGACGGATGGCGGCCTTTCCAAGCCAATCGGTGTCCCCTACTGACTGTGGGCAGTGTGGGGGGGAATTTTGCGGAGATAAATCTCAACGCTGACCCAGCTGGGACTCGAACCTGGGAACAACAGATTACGAGCCTGGCGCGCTACCGACTGAGCCACCCCCGTCCCACCGATTTGCGTACTGGATATAATGACTTAATATCTAAAGTTTGCGAAATGTTGGACTGTTTTTCGCCAACATAGCGTTATACCACCGGAATTCGTTCCGTTAATTCAATCACCCAAGGTTTCGAACCCTTTACGTAGCCGAGAAACTGGGTCGAACCTGCTACAAGTTGCAGTTTTATAACTCGTGTTGTAATCGAACCACAGATCTCAAACTAATGTTTTCCGATTACATTCGGGTAGAATTACGCATTGAATGTATCGGAAGTACGGGCGGTGGTGGCTCAGTCGGTAGCGCGCCAGGCTCGTAATCTGCAGTTCCCAGGTTCGAATCCCAGCTGGCTCAGCGTTGAGATTTATCTCCGCAAAATTTCCCGCCCTGCCCCCGGTCAGTAAGGGACACCGATGGGCTTGGAAAGGCTGCCGTCCGTCGGATGGGACGTTAAGCCGTGGCCCCGTGTGCGGGAGAGCCACACCCTGTGCACTTTAAAGAACACACTGGATGGCCTTGACGGGAGGCTACCATCTGTCTCCCAACAGCTGTTCCAGTGGGTCCCCTCCCCCAACCTTCTCTGAGCCTTCGGGGTCCATGTGACCTGGCCATTTAGCCCATGGTGTGCAAAAAAAGTGCCGCTCGGTAGTAAAACAACCCAACCTCTCTAATGTTTACGAAACGTTGGACTTTTTTCGCCAACATAGCGTTATACCACCGAAATTCGTTCCGTTAATTCAATCACGCAAGGTAATGAAGCAGTTACCTAGCCGAGCAACTGGATCGAACACACCAAATGTTGCAGTTTTATAACATGTGTTCTAACCGAGCCACAGATCTAAAAATAATGTGTTATGATTACATTTGGGAAGAATTACTCGTTGAATGTATCAGAAAAGGTCTGGACGCGTTGCTTTTTTTTTATGGGTGCGAAACCGTTTGAACACTGGATTTCGATTGGGTTGTTTACCTCTGAGCGGCGCTTTTTTGTACATCATGGGCTAAATGGCCAGGTCACATGGACCCCGAAGTCTCAGAGAATGTTGGGGAGGGGACCCACTGGAACAGCTGTTGGGAGACAGATGGTAGCCTCCCGTCAAGGCCATCCAGCGTGTTCTTTAACGTGCACAGGGTATGGCTATCCCGCACACGGGGCCACGGCTTAACGTCCATTCCGACGGGCGGTGGCCTTTCCAAGCCTATCGGTGTTTCCTACTGACCGTGGGCAGGGCGGGAAAATTTTGCGGAGATAAATCTCAACGCTGACCCAGCTGGGACTCGAACATGGGAAAAACATATTACGAGCCTGGCGCGCTACCGAATGAGCCACCCCCGTCCCTAGTTGTCATTGGGGCCAACCCGTATGCTAATTGAATCTATTGGGACTGGAAAATTGTAATTACATGTAAAATGATTAACATTAACATTAATTTAGTAATTTAATTAATTACACTTTTGTAATTACATGTTACTGTCAACTTCCATTCTCTTCGCTTTTCCTATGTAATAATTTCCCATTGATATCCTTGCAGAGTATATTAACATCAATTCTGGTCCCTGTTTCCATGCAACCAAGAAAGCTTCTAATTGTAATAATTTATTCTATAAATGAACTTCAGGCTAATTTCAAACCTTCTCTATCCGTTCAATTTATAATTGTTGGTTCAACGAAAAATAATTCCAATGGAGAAAATAAACATTTTTTAAAATCATGAAATTATTTTTTTCAAATACAAAGTTCAGTTATTTTTTTTCCTTTTTTAAAATATAAACTTTTTGATGCATAATTCCTTTGCCCCTTATTGTTTGCTTCCCAGCTTAAACACTTAACCAGCTTTAATACTTTTACCCTTATTGTTTGCTTCCAGCACGATACGAATCGAAACACCACTTGAGGTCGCCACTTACGCTTTGTCAAAGCTGAACTTTTTTTCCTTATACGTTCTTTGATCCAGGCCAGACAGGATTTCGGCTGTTCTTCAGTCGCGCAGAGGCATTACGTAATATTAAGTGACTAATTTTTCGTCCGGTGAGCATACTTTCTCATTAATTATCAGCAGCTCACACTGTAAGCCACCGAACTAGAACACATAACCCACAGGAACATAATCCTTATCATTGAACGAAAGTTTAAAACTACATTAACAGATACTAAAATTCAGAACGGTAGATATTATCTCTCTCCAGCTATTTACTTTTTTCATAAAACATTTTTAAGGAAAATTTGAAAAATATTCACAACTTGTCCCTACTTGCATTAAAGATAGAATCGAATAAAATTATGTCACTGCTTCACCATTATATCCACAGTGCACATTTGATTTACTAAGTATTAAATCACTGTTGGGCTGCTTTAAGTACAGTGATGATAGTGGTTGCAGAAGAATATAATTTTTAGAAATCTGAGACATTTAAAGTTAAGTAAAAAATTTATGAAATTCTATGACTGCTTTACCAATTTGTGTAGTAAGGATGTGATCTTTGCGCAAGTTCTTCTCTGTGTTAATATTTTATGTATCTGGTGATCAGAAACAAAATACCAATACTTAAATACTCTTGTAGAAACAACAACTCTATGGAAATGCATTATACTTGAAATTTACGTAATTCAAACTTTTTCTAAAGTAATACATTAAGAAAACCGTAGTTCAGAATTGGGCAACTAGGTGTATTTATTTGTAATGTAGTTCGCCACCGCCATCTGTTGGAATGATTCGTAATTAAAACAAACGATAAGAGTTAAATAGTTTCATGCCATGTCCATTTGAAATAATCTTTCAAATAAATATGCAGCAAAACAATGCATTCGATTTTCGTAAATATCTCAAATATAACGTGAGACGAAAATTTTGAGATATTAAGTGTACTCATATCCATATATTAATAATATAGTTTTTGAAAACTTTCCTTTCCTAAACTTAATTGATAAATTAGGGGAACATCGTGTTTAGTATGTTACAATGAAGAAATGTATCAAAGGTTTTAAAGAACTATAGACGTTTCAATGCCTTGTTGAAGAAAAGGAGTTGCTAATTTCAAGTAAAGTTAATAACATCTATATTAAAGTTATACAAGGAGTAAGTAAAGTAAGAAGTAAGGTTTACTAACATCTAATTGTAATGGTTATAACCAAGGGTATCTCTTCATTAGGAGTGCAGCCTCACCAAATTTACTATAAAACGCTTTATCTAAATTCAATTTTTTTCCAATTTAAACCTAAATTGGGGTGAATACTGAAACTTTAACGATATTATCTGAAATTTATTCGTTTTTTGTGCAATGAGCACTTCATATCCATCCTAATACTTGTGTAGCAATCCAAATCTAGAATAAAAAGATTTGAGTTGGGTTGTTTTACCTCTGAGCGGCACTTTTTTGCACACCATGGGCATAAATGGCCAGGTCACATGGACCCCGAAGGCACAGAGAAGGTTGGGGGAGGGGACCCACTGGAACAGCTGTTGGGAGACAGATGGCAACCTCCAGTCAAGGCCATCCAGCGTGTTCTTTAATGTTGGGTAATTTTACCTCTGAGCGGCATTTTTTTTGCACACCATGGGTTAAATGGCCAGGTCACAAGGACCTCGAAGGCTCAGAAAAGGTTAGGGGATGGTGTTGGGAGAGCTGGTACAGCTGTTGGGAGACAGATGGTAGCCTCCCGTCAAGGCCATCCAGCGTGTTCTTTAACGTTGGGTTGTTTTACCTCTGAGTGGCACTTTTTTGCACACAATGGGCTAAATGGCCAGGTCACATGGACCCCGAAGGCTCAGAGAAGGTTGGGGGAGGGGACCCACTGAACCAGCTGTTGGGAGACAGATGGTAGCCTTCCGTCAAGGCCATCCAGCGTGTTCTTTAACGTGCACAGGGTATGGCTCTCCCTACTACGGGGACACGGCTGAACGTCCCATCCGACGGATGGCGGCCTTACCAAGCCCATCGCTGTTCCCTACTGACCGTGGGCAGGTCGGGGAATTTTGCAGAGATAAACCTCAACGCTGACCCAGCTGGGACTCGAACCTGGGAACTACAGATTACGAGCCTGGAGCGCTACCAACTGAGCCACCCCCTCCCATAAAGGTGGGTGAAAGAGGCTGAATTTTCCTTGAAGTACAATATTCCCCTCTCCATTTCAGTTGAGTTTTTAATTATCTTGAAAAATGCATGATATATCGTAAAGTTTAATAATTTCTGTTTCATTACCTTACTAACATTCTCAAGGGGGGTGGGGGCGGGGGTGGCTCAGTTGGTAGCGCGCCAGGCTCGTAATCTGTAGTTCCCGGTTTCGAGTCCCAGCTGAGTCAGCGTTGAGTTTTATCTCCGCAAAATTACCCGCCCTGCCCACGGTCAGTAGGGTACACTGATGGGCTTAGAAAGGCCGCCGTCCGTCGGATGGGACGTTAAGCCGTGGCCCCCTGTGCGGGAGAGCCATACCCTGTGCACGTTAAAGAACACGCTGGATGGCCTTGACGGGAGGCTACATCTGTCTCCCAACAGCTATTCCAGTGGGTCCCCTCCCCCAACCTTCTCTGAGCCTTCGGGGTCCATGTGACCTGGCCATTTAGCCTATGGTGTGCAAAAAAGTGCCCCTCAGAGGTAAAGCAACCCAACCCAAGCCTCCCGTCAATGCCATCCAGCGTGTTCTTTAACGTGCACAGGGTATGGCTCTCCCGCACACGGGGCCACGGAGTGTTGGTTTGTTTTAACTCTGAGCGGCACTTTGTTGCACACAATAGGCTAAATAACCATTTGGTAGCGTTGGGCAGGGCGGGTGTCCCCCTTGTCCAAGGTTAGTAGGGGACACCATCCAGCGCATTGGATGTTAAGCTGTGGCTCTGGGTGCGAGAGAACCATACACTATGCACGTTAAAAAAATGCTGGATGGCCTTGAGAGGAGGCTACCATGTGTATCCTAATAGCTGTATAGTAGGTCTCCTTCGACAACCTTCTTTGAGCCTTCGGGGTCCTTGTGACCTGGTGATTTCGCCCATTTCGAGCAAAAAGGTGCCGCTCAGTGGTAAAACAATGCAATACAATCGTCCTGAACAACCGTTGATATTTATCTCTGCGAAACCCCCACCAATGAAAGACCTGAGGGCTCGGAAAAGACCACCGTCCATTGGATGGGACAAAAAGCCATGAAACCGTGTATAGAAGAGTATCCAATGCATGCTAAAGAATACAACGAATGGCTTTTATAGTAGACTACCGTCTGTCTCATAACAGTTTGAATAGAGGGTCACTGCCAGAAAACGTCTAATCATTTAGCCTATTGCGTCAGAAAATTACCTCTCAAAGGTAAAAAATTCGACTCAACTGCTCTGAAGCAATACTAAACACCATACTTCCTTTCTTCTCTATTGGGGCGGGGGGGGGGGGCTCAGTCGGTAGCGCGCCAGGCTCGTAATCTGTAGTTCCCAGGTTCGAGTCACAGCTGGCTCAGCGTTGAGATTTCTCTCCGCAAAATTCCCCGCCCTGCCCACGGTCAGTATGGGACACCGATGGGCTTGGAAAGCGCGCCAGGCTCGTAATCTGTAGTTCCCAGGTTCGAGTCCCAGCTGGGTCAGTGTTGAGATTTCTCTCCGCAAAATTCCCCGCCCTGCCCATGGTCAGTAGGGGACACCGATGGGCTTGGAAAGGCCGCCGTCCGTCGGATGGGACGTTAAGCCGTGGCCCCGTGTGCGGGAGGGTGTGCACGTTAAAGAACACGCTGGATGGCCTTGACGGGAGGCTACCATCTGTCTCCCAACAGCTGTTCCAGTGGGTCCCCTCCCCCAACCTTCTCTGAGCCTTCGGGGTCCATGTGACCTGGCCATTTAGCCCATGGTGTGAAAAAAGTGCCGCTCAGAGGTAAAACAACAACCCAATCCAACTGTACATGTACTCCGTAGCGAATCATCTAATCGCCGATGCGATTTGACTGTTCAATTCATTTCATTATAGGATAGCCATAATTCTGAGCCTCTATAGTGAACACACAAACAACTTTATCACGATTAGTTCTAGGCAGCTTATGTAAGATTATGTCCCGAAGCAACTCTTCTAATAATCCTGGATAAACAGTTAGTAAACATTCCAATGGAATTTAACAGACTCGAAAACTGCATTTTAAAGATCCATGACTCCTGATCGAGTTTCGATGACGAGACTTTATATTCACAAAAGTAGGGGAGATATTATACACCAATCATACACTGAAGTGCCATTGAATTAGGGATGGGAGACGTTATCCAAATTCAGTAACACAAGCCCTGCATTTGCGCGCATGCGTGGCTGAACTCTTGTTATATATAGCTGTTCAGCTTTGGCATCCCAAATCATTCGTCGTGAAAAGCACAATGGGAAAGGCGCGGGATTTAGATGCATTTGATAGAAGGAAGATCGCAGGTGCCCGACGGATGGGACAAATGGACAAAAAAAAAATGGGCTAAATGACCAAGTCACAAGGACGCCGAAGGTTCAGAGAAGGTTAGCGGACGAGACCCGCTGTACAGCTATTAGGATACACGTGGAAGCCTCCTGTCAATGCCAGCCTGCATTTGTTTAAGTGCACAGTGTATAATTCTCCCTCACCCAGAGCCACAGATTAACATTCAATGCGCCGAAGTGTCCCTTTCTCACCTTGGGCAGGGGGGGACACCCACCCTGCCCAAGGCTGCTGAATGGTTATTTAGCCTATTATGTGAAAAAAGTGCCTCTCAGAGGTAAAACAAACCAACACTCTAAGGAATTTCCAAAAAAAATGTAAAAAAAAAAGTAACTAATAAGCAGAATCATTACTATTGGATCTAAAATATCATCACAAAACCCATTTTTGCATTAGAACTTAGCAATTAAATGCTATAACTTTTTAAAGAAAATTTCTTACATAAACCTCTATCGCATTTAGATAATTTTGATCATTTTCGGCAGTTTTAACTGCGATTTATTTGTTTTCTTTCGCATCCGTTGTTTACAAAATGGCCATACATGGCCGAATCTGTGATGAGGCATGGCCAATTTCCCTTACCCTTGAGAATGTTAGTAAAAGTAATGAAAACAGAAATTATTAAACTTTAATATATTTCATGCATTTTTCAAGTTAGTTTCAGGTTACAAAGATCAAAATAGTCTAGGATTCAAGTTAGTGTCCAAGTTACAAGAATTCTGAAGGCTCAGAGAAGGTTGGTTGAGGGTACCCACTAGAATAGCTGTTGAGAGACAGATGGTAGCCTCCAGTCAAGGCCATTAAGTGGGTCTTTTATTATGCACAGGGTATGGCTCTCCCTTACACGGGACCACGGCTTATCATCCGATTCTACGGACGGCGGCCTTTCCAAGCCCATCATTGTCCCCTACTGAAAATGGGCACTTTTGAAGTGAAAAATTTAAACGCTGGCCGAACTTGGACTCGAACATGGAACTGGAGATTACGAGACTGATACGTAACTGACAGAGCTTTCCTCCCCACGTCCCTATCAGTCAGTCAGTCACTTACTCACTGACAATCGCGAGTGAATAAGTGATTTCCATTATATTATAATTTTTTTCATTTCGTTTTAGCGATCTTTAAAATAATTCTTGAAAAATGAGTGGAAAATTCATTAGATCAATATTTTTCCCCGGTCAATTATCTTAACAGCATTCCCAAATGGTGGTTGGATGGTGTCCTCGACTCCTTCGATTTATCTTTTTACGTGATCTTTGTCTAATGAAATATAAAAAAAATCATCAATTTCAGAGTAGTTTTCACACAGACAACTGATATCTCAATATTGAAACAAAAAAGTGACCATTGAAACAAAAAAGTGACCATTGAAACCATAAGCTTCCTTGTTTAGAAAGGTGACTATTACTATTTTATATGGATTTAAAGAGCAACCTTCACTAAAGCATCTCTGAATTAGGTTTTATTTTTTAATTTTGATTCCTTAATTAATAAGCCCAGGTTCTGAGATTACCGATATTGTAAAATTTGCGGACCTTAGATATAACAGATACCTTACCAATATGGATTTTATATATAAAGCATTCATTGGATACTCTATATTTGTACTTAATGTAGGCCGTATGTTATGAAATAAAGCAAAAATTTTACTTATTTGTTATATCCGCTATAAATAAAACGGAAGAAATTAACACATTAAATTACAAGACATTCAGAATTATGCTCCTTTGATTACATGTGTTAATTATTTACTTTATATCCTATCTCAACATTTAAAATCATTACAAAATTTCCTTTCCAATATTTATAATCATTCACTTTATGAAATGTGTTCCTATATCACCACTAACAGAAAATATATAGAGAAAAAAGAATAGATCTTATAGTAATAGAACTCTTTTGTTGTAAGCAGAATATTTTTACCAAAATATGCCTTTCGGTAATGAAAATATTTATTTGACACAACCTGATATACATAAGTAGTATGGTTCCATATAATTCTATGACGATATAATTCTATGATAATATAATTCTATGGCGTCACCCATATATGCTCCACTACTCTCTCCTGATTAATATTCATAACCCCCCTTATTAATATTCATAATTTAATTATTCATAACTAATTAATATTCATAACTCATTAATCAATTAAACCCTTATCAAAAGTGCCGTCCCCTTTATTAAAAAAAAAATCCTACGTCAGCCATTTTGGTTTCTGATGTCATCACTCATCCAAAGTAAAACCTCGAAGTAATTCCAAGCCAGCTACCTGTATCGCCATCTAGTGTTTAACACAAGTACTATATTGAAAAATACAATTTTTTCACAACTAGGCGCGATCCCGCCTCCCTCACGTTACCAGCGCGTTTATCCATTACGCCAAGGATTGTATATTCTTAGAGTGGTTAAAAGTAGATGAAGTAGGAATAACCGATCATTATTGTTTATAAAATAATCTCCGAATTTTTTTAATTCTTATAATTTAACTTGCGAATCTATTATATTTTGATTTTTTTTGTAAATCACATTTAACTTAGGAGTAAATTTTTATTTCTTGTAAATTAGCTTAGGGATATTTTTTTTCCTTGTAAATCACAAATATTTTAACTTACGAATAAATCATATTTTTTACTTCTTGTATTTATTTTTTATTCCTTAGTAATTTACCGAGGAATAAATTACATTTTTTGTAAATCACATTTAAATTGGGAATAATTTTTTGTTTCTTGTAAATTAACTTAGGAATATTTTTTTCCTTGTATATCACAAATATTTTAACTTATGAATAAATTATATTTTTTACTTTTTGTATTTATTTTTTACTCCTTAATAATTTACTGAGGAATAAATTATATTTTTTGTAAATCACATTTAACTTGGGAATAAACGATTTGTTTTTACTTGTAAATCACAAATATTTTAACTTACGATTAATTACCGTATTTGCCGGCTTATAAGACGCACCCCCCTTTTTTAGACACATTTTTAAGGGGAAAAAAAATTTCCACATTGTTTCATGAATTTCCATAAAGATTTACTGTACTCATTTTATAGTTATTTATGTATACAAAAAATGTAACTAGGGAACATTGTAGTTAGGTACCTTTTAATGTTCATCCTCAAAACCCAGAAATTCATCTACAGAACTAAATGAAAAACCACTTGAAGGCTCTTTTTCAGAAACTGAGCCTTCGTATAGAAAATCATCCTCTGTGCCATCAAGTGAGTTACTAATGCCACATTTCTTAAATGACTTTACAACTGTCTCGTGTTTCACAGCATTCCATGATGTTTTGACCCATTCACAAATCTGCAAAATGCTAGGTCTCTTCCTTCTTCCTGATGGTGTCACTTCAAAATCTGTAGACTGCATCCAACTGTTCCATTTCTCCTTCATGAATCCTTTAAATGGTTTATTAATGCAGACATCTAAAGGTTGAAGCTGGCTCGTTAGTCCACCTGGAATAACGCTAACTGAGTTTTCAGTTGGTTGATTTTATTTTTTACAGCTTCTGTTCTATGACTCCGAAACTGATCCCATACTAGCAAGGCAGGTTTCTTTAACAGTCCACCAGGACGCCTAGACCACACATTGTCATTCCACAACTTCATCCCCCCTTCATCCATCCAGCCCTTAGGATGAACGTGCACAAACACACCTTTAGGCAGTTTTTCCTTGGGCAAGGTTTTCCTTTTGAAAATCAAAAGAGGCGGCAATTTTGTTCCGTTGGCACAAGACAACACGACTGTGTAGTGCGTTTTCTCATGTCCACAAGTTTTAACAATAACACTTCTTGCACATTTGGAATCTACTGTTTTGTTTGAGGGTACATCGAACGTCAGTGGGAGCTCATCCATGTTTCCTATTTGTGAAAGTTCAAAATTTCCACTTTTTCTTGCATTAATGACAATTTTATGAAACTCGATAATCTTGTCTTCATATTCTGTTGGCATCTTTTGTGCTATTTTTGTTTTAGTCCGATACGTAAGTCATTTCTCTTCATGAATCTAGAACACAATGACGTTGATCCTGTAAAATCAGCGATGCCTCTGTTAGTAGCTATCACTCTTGCTTGTTGAATAGTCATTTTTGTGGAAACTGAAAATCCCGAGCTTCGGTGGACTAATAACCAAGTTTTTAATTTTTCTTCTAGTTCCGGCCATTTTGCAATTCCATGTCGCAGATTATGTTTACTACGCATAGCTTTTTTTAGGTCTTCTTCCTGTCTTCTCCAAGTTCTTATCATCTTTTCTGTTGGCGGTGATCCGAAATTACTCTCTGCTGCCCTGTTTCCGTGTTCTTTAGCATACTCAATCACTCGTAGCTTGAATGCAACATCATAGCAGAATCTGCGTTGTTTTTGAGCCGTGTTTCGCAGCAAAAACATGAGAAAGCTTCTTCGGTACCAAAAGTTTACGTTTTGGTTGCCTTGAGGCGCTGTAATCGGTAACGACGCGACATGCTTGCGCTTTTCGAAAAAATATGCCGGTGAAATGTGATCACACATGCGCACATTGGATGAATCGTAACCTTGAGGTGTCAGAGGATCTGAACTCTATTTTAGTGGAATGGTCCCTCTATCAGTAGTGAAACATAAAATACATCACGCAACTCATTATTTTTACAGAACAAAAAAAAAAACCATGGAAACGATTTATTTGAAACCACTCTTTCACAAAAGGACAAAATGCAAAAGCATACTTATATATGTATATTGATATAAACCAAAAGTTTTAGACTGAAATTTCAACTCATAATTTTGATTACCGGTGCATAAGACTCACCCTGTATTTTAGGCGTATTTTGAGGGGGAAACACTTCGTGCTATACGCCGGCAAATACGGTAAATCATTTGGTCCTGTTTCTTCCCTCCACTGAAAAAGGAAATACGAAATCCAGTATACCATTATATATTATATTCAGAGTAACGAGTAATATATTAAATTATAGTTTGTGACTTCGGGAGTGTGATTTTGAAATTAATATATTTTTTTTGCCTTTTCAATTTTTGATCAAGCCTACAAAACAATTTGCTTATCTTTAGGTTATAACAGAACAAACGACAGTTCCATCACCGTGACTCAAACCAGGCCCCATCTGGGTCACACGAACCAATGCACGATGTACTGCGCCACTGAGGCGGAAATCTCTCGTGCATTTTTCCCTCAAAACAGGAGCTAAATGTGTAAAGAT
The DNA here is from genome assembly GCA_038380435.1 of Ryuthela nishihirai. Lineage (NCBI taxonomy): Eukaryota > Metazoa > Arthropoda > Arachnida > Araneae > Heptathelidae > Ryuthela > Ryuthela nishihirai. Next base: position 3,861,607 of record JAWZYU010000039.1, read on the forward strand.
TGGTATATCTTTCGATAGCAAATACCAAAGTAACTACTTATGTGTTAAATGAAAGCTTATGATGTGTAAAGTAACATAGGCTACAAAATTTTCCATCATATGCTTTCTTCTCTCCTGACAAATGAGAAACGTATATAAATGATTGTTCCGTTGCATCTTCGGAACTAGAGAACAGAAAGAAATGAGTTATTTGTCAAATAACATATATATACACGCTATTTGTCAAATGCAAACTTGTAACGTGGGAATTTTCAACGTTACGGATCATTTACCATCCGTTCTTTCTTCCCTCCACAAAAGATTGAGGGGTTGGATTCTGTAAACTATTCCTCTACTCTATCGTTCGTGGCGTCCAGGCTGCCGTGAGGACCAAAAATTGTGTCCCTCTTTCTTCCGCTGAAAAGGGTCACGTAAATTTCACGGGGTAAATCTGTAAGAGTCGCATGCCAAATGAAAGCTTAAGACGTGCAGAGAAACATAGGGAATGTTCAATTTTTTTCTTCGAAATAGGGGAAAGATTGATGCATTTCGTGACAAAAGTTTTCCTTGAGAGGGTGTATTCTTGTGTAAATGTTTTATATTGTATGAGGAACAAGGACAAGCCTCAAAGTGCTTCTAGGTTATTTCTCTCCTATTACCCTTAAAAAATAAACATTTCCATGAGAAATTATCATTAAAAATCAAAATGTAAAATATTGAAGTTAAGGAAATTTAAAATATATTTATATCTTCCCATGTTTGTTCTAAGATGTAACTTATATATGCTCACTGAATTATGACCATTTCCCTCCATGTTATGTCAGTGGAAGCTAATTTCGAAACTATCTAAATTCTAAGAAAGAGTTTTGTAACAGAATGGGACCTAAGGTAAATTAAAAGTCTCAATCAAATCTATATAAACCTCGATTTTCAACAATATTCCCTTAGTATTTAAAGAGTTATGGATGTTTAAATATTTAACAACAGCAATGCCTAACATTTAGAAATTAACTCAGAAGTTAATTATAATTGAATAAGAAGTATTCAATCATTTAATACAACAGATGCATATTTGAAAAGGTAATTTCAATAATTTTTCGATATTTTTCAATTGTCGTAAGACAAATTGCATTGTTGCTATTAAATATTTAAAGTCCTTAACTCTTAAAGTGAAAAACAAATTTTATTGAAAATCGAGATTCAGATAGAATTGATTGAGATCTCTAATTTAGTCCTATTACCTTTTCTCATAAAATGCTTAGTTTAGAAGTAAGAGAGCTTCGATGTTAGCTTCCCCTTATATAACATGGAGGGAAGTGGAAATAATTTAGGGAGAACTGAATACATGAATAAAATGTACCAAAGATAAATTCGGTTACTGAATTCATTCTGTCAAACATCGACCACATTTTTCTTCCCATTTTTGTTAGGGGGAATGGGGTGGCTCAGTTGGTAGTTAGCATAGCTCGTACTCTGCAGTTCCCACGTTGAGTTCCAGCTGGGTCAACTTTGAGATTTATCTCCGCAAAATTCCTGCCCTGTCCACGATCAGAAGGGGACACCGATGGGCTTGGAAATACCGCCGTCCGTCGGATGCAAAGTTAAGCAGTTGTTCCGTGTGCGAGAGAGCCACATTGTGCATGCTTGTTAAAGAACACGCTGGATGGCCTTGATGGGAGACTACCATATGTTTCCCAACAGCTATCAAATGGGTCCCCTCCCCCAATCTTCTCTTTACTTTAGGGGTCCTTGTGACCTGGCCATTTAGGCCATTGTCTGCAAAAATGTCGTTTTTCCTTCCGCAGACACGATAACGTGCAGCCATCTCCCTTGCTCGTACAGAGTCCCGAATGGATTTCGACAAAAGTCAAATGACCTAGGACCTAGAGCTTATCTCTGGGGATAAGTATGCCTCGTATTTGACTCGCCGTTCCTGCAACAATTTATGAGATAAGCCTGACAGACGGAATTGGCTGTGTAAGTTACCTGAGTGATTGGAGTGTGAACAGCAGGGGTCGTATTAGGACTCTACACCGCTCTTGTACTGAGGAGAATGAGGTACAGGCATTTTGCCAAATTTGGTCCCCATTTTTCCCCGAGTAAATTGACAGTTCATTGCCAAACCTAAACAAAGCTGATGTGGGAAACGCTTTGTTCGTCACCACTGAGGTCATCACTGTCCACTCTAGCAATTTTTGAGAAAATTAAGATTAAATACATGTGTTTACCTGGAAACCTTAATATTGTGATGTGCCCCATATATGTGTTTTCTGATTAAACCGCGAGAGACGGTAGATGAAAAGGTTTCCCACTCTAGAAGCATCCATTTTGGTAGAAAGGTTATTGCATTTAAAGGTCCACGTTTTTGCGGAATGCCGTGTGCCGCCCCTATAGTTCACAGAATGCCATTTTCCCCCTTTCCCTCTTTTTTATTGTTTTTCCCTGACGTCCTATCAACCGGAGTTGGGCATGACACAATTAACTAAAAAAGTGTCATTTATGTATAATGCTTGTAAAGAATATAATAAGAGCATAATATAAATTTATTTACAGCAGGTGAGTTCTGCTGGGTTGAATTTGGAAGTCCACACCCCTTTACCCAAAATTTTAGATATTTTGTAAAAAAAGAAGCTTAATTATTTTCAAGCGTTGGCAAATTTGAGTGTGTCGCGCCGACTTTTGTACAACTCATCGTCGCCTGGTAAGTGTGAACCTTACCCATTTTAAATTTTTGTCACGCCACTCCTTATAAGTTATCACTGCTCTGAGTAACTGAAATTAGCTGTTTTAATATATTGATAATAATACCCCTATTTTTCAAAATGGCAAATCTCTTTTAAACTATACTACATATGTTAAGTTGACACTACTTTAGTTTGCACTATTTGCATATGTATCGAAAACCACACTACTAAAGTGGAACTCTGCGCGCTGAAAGTGCTCAATAAACTTCCCTCATATAGAAGCTGTGAAAAATGATCTTCACACGATAACATGAAAGTTAACGCCGAAATTACATTTAGCTTAAAACATGTTTACAGGAAAGTCATTATCAATGTGGAGGGGACATATTGTGATTAAAGAATTAGTGAATTCATGGTGAAATTGATTTCGATTTATTTATAAAAGACATCGAAATAGAATAAATCTGAAAAGATCTAATTTGCTTATATAATTTACATGAAATTTATTCCGTTATAAATTCCCTATATCTCAACTGGCAACGCAAATATAGCTTGAAGGTAAGGTATCAATGCTAAGAAAGGATCCCAAATGAAATACCCGTACAGTGAGATGATTGATTCACAGTTACTCATACAAATTCAATTTCGCCAAAATCTTCGATTGCAAATTGTATCAGCGAATAAATATAACCAGATTGTTCTAAAGCATGAAGTCAAACTCGTCAACATTTGCAGGTGTCTTTGTTTTAAATATCAGTATCCTAGGGCGCCACTATATTTTAAGGCGAGGCTTGGCTCAATCGATAGCGTGCCAGCCTCGAACCCTGCAGTATCCAAGTTCTAGTCAAACTGTGCGAGCATAGAAATTTATCGCTGCAACCCCCCAACCCAATATACAGACCCTGCCCTCGGTTAGAAAGAGGACGCCATTAAGCTTGGAAAAGTGTCAATAGACATATCGGTTGGTACGTTATGCCGTGTCTTTTTATGCGCCAAATAGATATACCCTGCATTTCAAAGAACACGCTGAATGGCCTTGAGCAGAGGATTCCATCTGTCTCCTAACAGGTGTTCAGTGAAACCCCTTCTATAACCTCCTTTCAGCCCTTATGACCTGGCCACTTAAATCGTTGAGTGCCAAACAGTGCTGCAGAAAAAGAAGGAAAATTGTTCATGTTTGTGTAACATACACTATTATTTAGACCAGTGACTGTAAATGGTAGCTAGGTAGTCACTGGAAGGAGAGCTATGCACCAATCCCCTGTGATGATGCATAGAACCGGCCAGGCCTAGCACCTAATGTCCGACCCCGCCTTCTCGAGGTGCGGACCGTTAGTAACTTTCAAAAGAGATACTCTCTTGTGGAAGTGAACGGAAGGGGAGGGCTGCCAGATTAGTGTGGCCTACTGATCTGGACAACTATGGCTACTTTTCTTTTTTTTCTATCCTGCTGAGGAGTGGTCAACCACACAGGGTCCTGGTGCTGACCATATAAACCTACTGGACTGGACAGATATATGGCTCTGAGCTTGATTATGGATCCTGATTTTGCTGCACTGGTGGGCTTCTGTGGAGGGAAAATCTTCTGCTGTGTTTTCTGTTTGTTTGTGGGTTGACAGCCCCAAGTGAATAGATTCACAGGATATGTTTATCAGCTGGTGGATAATCCTGAGCAGAAGTCATCGCAGGCACCTGAACTCTTTGCTTCTATTGGCATCGTCAAATTCTACATTGGAGGGAGTCTTCCAGTGTAGATGGCTTCAGCCTTTAGTAGTGGGGGAACGGGTCTTTGCCCCATGTCTGCGATTAGGGGGCTGTTTGATATTGTCGGCATTCCCTCTCTCAATAAACATAGTTTCTTTAAACATCCTACTAACCATTTTCTCTCCATAGCTAGTTGGAATGTGAGGACTCTGCACAGAGCTTTTTCTCTTGATGTCCTCACACAAGAATTCCACCGTTATAATTTAGATATTCTCGGCTTGCAAGAGACCAGATGGACAGATAAAGGTCAGATTCTTAAAAATAATCTTAAATTTCTCTTTTCAGGGAGGGACGACAATAAACATCACCAAGGCGTGGGTCTGCTTCTCAGCAGACACGCTAGCGATGCTCTTCTAGGATATGAGTGCATTAATGAAAGGTTTCTTACAGCAAAATTTCAGACAAGCGTTAAAGACTTGAATGTTATCTGCTGTTATGCCCCCACTGAGGATGCATAAGAAATGATTGATTACATATTAATTAACAGCAAATGGGCTAGTTCTGTTAGGAATACCAGGGCATATAGGGGAGCTGAAAATGGATCTGACCATTACCTTGTTAAAAGTGTCTTGCAACTTAAACTTAAAAAGTGTTGTGCTAGGGTTAAAAAATTATGAAAGCTCTGAAAGACCCAGTTATAGCTAAAGCTTATCATGATAGGTTACTTAGTCATTATGACAGTCATGGTTTGCTTAATACTGAAGTTGAGGAAGAATGGGATCATTTTAAACAGGCTTTTTTGGACACTAACAGTACTCTTTTAGGAAAAAAGGAGCAGAAGAGGCAAAATTATCTGAGTGATAAGGCACTTGAGCTTATTTCGGAAAGAAAGAACTGCAGGAATGCCCTTAATCAATACCCTACTAGTCCTAATAGAGAGCATTACAGAGACCTTAATAAACTTGTAAAGGTTCAGTTAGCTGCTGATAAGAATCTTTGGCTTGATGGTTTGGCTGACAAAGCCGAGGAAGCAGTTAGACAGCACAACAGCAGAGAGCTGTACCAGATAGTTAATGTTTTGTGTGGTAGAAAACGGACAGGCATACAAGGATTGAAGGATAAACAAGGTAAGGTTATAGAAGGGGAGGATTCTGTCATGGCTAGGTGGGCTGAGCATTTCAGTGATGTTCTAAACAATGTAGTTCTACTCCCATTGTTTGCAATGATGATAGATGCATTGTTGGCTTTAATGTTCGCCCTATAACACAATCTGAAGTTATTTTGGCTGTTTCTAAACTTAAACTTCATAAATCCCCAGGGGTAGATGAAATTACTACGGAAATGCTTAGAGCTGGGAATGTTTCGGTTACCACTTGGATGACTGAAATTCTGAATATCTTTTATGATAAAGGCATGGTTCCTAAGGATTTTACCAGAGCTATTGTTATCCCTATTTTCAAAAAAGGTGATCGCAGTTCTTATGATAACTATAGGGGTCTCAGCCTACTCTCTGTTCCAGGTAAAGTTCTTTCCATGATTGTGCTTAATAGAATTAAGAATCTGGTTGACAGTCAATTGCGTGATGAGCAATGTGGATTCAGAAGTGGTAGGGGATGTGTGGATCAGATATTTTCATTTAGGCAGATTCTTGAGAAATGTTTAGAGTTTCAGAAACCTTTGGTTGCTAGCTTTGTTGATTTCAAAAAGGCTTTCGACTCTTTTGATCGTCATAATTTGTGGTTGATTTTGAGATCATATGGTATACCAGACAATTTAGTTAACATTATGAAAGCTCTCTATAATAACACTGAGTCGTGTGTGAGAGTTGGTAAGGCTTGTAGCAATTGGTTTAGCATTACTTCTGGTGTTCGACAAGGGTGCATTTTGTCTCCTCTTCTCTTTAGCTTGGTTATTGATTACGTTATGCGAAATTCACTTCAAGGGAAAGATTTTGGCCTTAAATGGGCTGGAGATACTAAAATTTCTGATTTAGATTATGCTGATGATTTAGCCCTTTTGGCAAATGATGTTGATGAGATGAACTCTTTCATTCGAGCTGTTGATGAGACTGGTAGTAGAGTAGGTTTGGTTATAAACAGAGAGAAAACTAAAGTGATGAAAATTGGTCAGGCAGGGTGTGATTCAGTTAATCTGAATGGTTGCAGTCTTGAGCAGGTGTCACAGTTTAATTATCTTGGGAGCTATGTAACAGATAATGGTGATGTGCGGCATGAGATTAACAGACGAATAGGGATTGCTGCCGGGACTTTTAAGAACCTATGGAGAGTGTGGAGAAATAGGCGTATACACCTAAAGACTAAAATTAGACTGTATAATAGTTTGGTTCTTTCTAGGGTTAGTTATGGTAGTGAAACGTGGACACTTTGTAAACAAGATAACAGGAAACTAGATGCTTTTGATTTCAGATGCTTACGCAGTATCTTGGGCATTAGGTGGTTCAACTTTATAACTAATGATGAGGTTAGGCAAAGGAGTTTGCAACCTCCTTTAAGCAGCATATTGTGCAGAGAGAGACTCCGTTGGTTTGGCTATGTTGCCCGTATGAATAATTATAGATTGGCGAATAGGGTTATTAACAGTGTGCCTAAAGGCCTCAGAAAGAGGGGGCGACCTAGGATGCGGTGGGCAGACAATGTCAAACAGGACCTTGTTAGAATTGGTGTGCAGTGGCCAGATGCAGTAGATGTAGCTCAGGATAGACTTGCTTGGAGAACTAAATTGCACGGTCTGGTTGGACCTCCGTAGCCCATGGCTGCTTGAGGATGATGATGATGATGATGATGACTCTCAAACTATTATGCTTCACGTACCCCTGGAAATGTGTATGTAATTGGCGTACTCCTTGTATAGATGGATAAAACTATAGTTATAGTATAACAATGGGAATAAAAAACTTATATATCAGTGGTTCTCAACCTTTTATGATTTACGTACCCCCTGGAAATGTGTATGTAACTGGCGTACCCCTTGTACAGATAGATAAAACTATAGTTATAGTATAACAATGGAAATGAAATAAAATAGATACCAGTGGTTCTCAACCTTTTATGCTTCACGTACTCCCTGGAAATGTGTATGTAACTGGCGTACCCCTTGTATAGATAGATAAAACTTTAGTTATAGTATAACAATGGGAATGAAATAAAACACACAGACATATATAACATATATTTGCGACCTTTGAGCTCTCGCGGCGTAACCCAAAAACTTTACCCCGTACCCCACATTGAGAACCCCTAAATTAGACTATAAAATATAGTCGTACAGATAGGAGACCTCTGAACAGTAAGTCTATAACAGTCACTATTTAGAAAGTCACTATATAGAAACCAAAATATTTTTTCACGTTGTGAATAAATATTGTGGCTCATAGGGATGTCAGGATGAGACAATATTGTTACCTTTTAATTCCTTTACGTTCTTGAAGACACATTTCGAGAACGTGCAGGCCGAAATTTATTATCGCCGAACACGAAATGTTTCATACAGATGTAAACCTTTTTAAAGCAGAGCCGTCCAACCCAAACTTATCGAAGATTCATTGTCACTCTATTCTTAAAGAGCAGCAAGCAATATTCTGTACCTGAAACAGAAAAAAACACGGTTACTTAAAAAACAAAAATATGCATTTTTAATGAGTGTTTGAATTGGAAAAATAATTTACTTATTCACATAAAAATATTTGGTCAATAATTGAAAGAACTGAGCGAGATTTTGTACATTACTTGTTTTATGAGCCGCTGTTTCAATAATGGACCAGTATAAATAAGCGCAATACCTTTTTTTTTTAAATTGCTTCGTGGCTTCCATTGGTAACCACGGATCTAGAATTCCCCATTTGCTAATAACTGTTACGTGGATTAAACGAAAGCTATTTCTTAAAATAAATTTATTTGTTTTCGTAGTGGTAGTTTAGTCTACGACAATTCCTGTGGACACTAACTGAGAAGGACAATTCGGTAGATGGGAATTCGGAGTATAAGACAATTCGGTAGACGAGAATTCGGGGTATAAGACAATTCGGTGGATGAGAATTCGGTGGATAAGACAATTCTGTGAATACGACAATTCAGTAGAAATAAAAATAACATTTAGAAGTAATTTTAAATTAAAAAAAAATAATAATAAATACCCCCTCAAGCAGTTGCTTGCCACAGAGATCTGACAGGAGAATGTCAGTTTATAATGCTACAGTAGTAGGACTGCGAGGATGGCAGGACCTACCAGTAAAACAACACGAACATCCATGCCTTACTCGGACCCAGGACCCTTAGATCACTAGCCAAGCGCTCTAACCACTCGGCCACGGGACGGCGATTTTTTTTTAATTACTAAACCTAATTAAAATACACTTTCGATTAGTGAAAAAAAACCAATCCTTCTCGGAAGTCTCTGAAATCCGGCACTACGTAAAACGAAATTATTTATAACTCAACGTAATCGATAATTGTATCTGTTCTCTCTAATCCGACCTACAATAAAAGGTATACATCTATTCTCTATACTCCGATATTCCACTACAACGGATTTTTTAAAAGTTTGTTTCTTCTAAATGAAGCAGTTAGAAGCCAAAAGAATACTATATAATTTGCATAACACTTCAAATATACTCCTTAATCCGATCCTCAATAAAACAAAATTTCTAATATTTTTTTTTCTTACTGAACAAAAAAAAAACGAACGCAAATTACCAATAGAGTAAATCAAAGCATCCGATGTTTGTTAAATCTATTCCCTCTTATTCGACGCTTCTTAAACACTCTTGCATATTTTTATCACTTCCTGTTCCTTCTAAATGAAACAATTGGAATTCAAAAAAATGTACTCCAGGGAAGTAGACAGCATAAGACTATTGTCATTCTCACTAATCCGATACTCAATAAAACGAATATCTTTAGTCATTTTTATCCGAAAAAGCAATATGATATTAACAGAATGCATTAGAGGAAAGGGGCGATATTTACAACTCTACTCCCTAATCTGACTTCTGTTATTCCGGAATTTCATACTTCTATACCTTTCGGTTCCTACTAAACGGAACGATTGGAATTCAAAGGAATATATTTCAAGAAACTAAACCCCACAACACTATCGTCAGTCTCACTAATCCGATACTCAATAACACGAATATATTTAGTATCTTTTATCCGAACAAAACATTAAGAAATTAACGGAACCCATTTAGAAGAAAGATGTGACAATTTCCTCTGGACTTTAAAACCGACATTAGTTAAACTGGATTTTGATATTTTTATCCCTTTCTATTCGTAGTTTTAAAGTAATTGGAAATCAATCATGTCAAGGATCCAAACCTCACAGAACTCTAAATCAACACTGAATAAAATTAAATATTTTGAACATTTTGTTTCTCTTGAACGAAATAATTTAAAGTGACAGAGATTCAATTGGTAAAATGGACATTCCAAATTATGATCATTCTAATTATACATATTCCATTTTATGCGGTAAACAGATTTTCGTTTACATCTTCAATCGGAAGACAATTTCTGTTGAAACGCTCTTTTGGGATGGATGGGTGGAGGAAGTTATTGCGCGTTCCAATAAAGGAAATGTTTTTCTTTTCGTATGATCATAGTTATTGCAAAACTTTGTTTCCATCCTTTGTAATAAAAAGTGAAATTCATAATCTCAATAAAAATGCGATGAGAACATCGAAGATCGAAGATGTGCAATTATGCGTTATATAGATTTATACCAATTTCCCAGATTAATATGCAAATGGTTGTTAATTGAGAATTGGAATGGAGAACTGTCTATTTAATCACTAAGAGTAATTGATAATTTAACTACTAATTGATATAGTAATTAATTTGAGAGTAGAGAAATTTATAATATACGAATGATCTCCATAGACAAAGCCACCAAGAAATATATCTGATCTCTCTAATACGGACTTCGAAAATGGAGAATTTTGCTGCTATTTTGATATTATATTCCGTTTTTCCCAAATGAATCAACTGAATGATTTCCTCCAATGTAGGTTGGATGATGCCCATAGAAGAAATAGATATGTATATTATCTGTAAATATGGAGCTTGAACTCTGTCTTGTGTTTATTTTTTTCTAGATCCGGGCCTTCAATTACGTATGACTTGGTTTGTGCACGATTAATTCAAAAGTCTTAACCAAAAATGGAATGGAAATGTTTGTTTGTTCGCGACTTGTGGAGAGCGAATTTTGCATCTCCTTACATTTATGTCGTGACTACTCCTCTGTGTTTTGGGGGTAGCTGTACTTTAGGAACGAACCTAAAAAAATGAGGGGCTGATGACAAAGCCCTCTGTTTCATCTGGATCAGCATTTCGAGGAAAGTGGGCCTGATGCCGCAATTTTTATAATAATAAAAATGATGGGGTCAACCAATCACAGGCCTAGGCTGTTCGCCTATCTCGGTGTACAAGAACTAGACCAACAGACAAAACAAATAAGCAGATCGATGTGAGATTACTTACTGGGAACAATTATTTAAATTTAATCTTATTCTCAGTTATAGTCAATTTACTTTAATTCAAGTGGATTTCACACAAATGACAAAAATTCCTCTTTCACGCGCTGCACCGTTATTGGGGAGCATCACAATTTACGGCTCAAACAAAAATGTTCGAGATCAGAATTGCAGCGACAAATTGTCATTTAACATCGGGGAGACCAGATCAGGAAAGAATGACCCTATCTCATTCCTTTGTCGTGTGTGGACAGAAGAAAACGGGTCTCCTTGTACATATCAAGCTGTCGTCCTTTAGGTCGGTGCCGGAATCCTACTGCTCATCAGCAGAATTCCCCCTTGCTAGTGTCCAAAGTTGCGCCCTCGATACCGGGGAAGAACATGCCAGGTCCTTTTTCGTGAATGAGGTAGAAGCAAGTACCGTCGCCGAAAATCAACTTTTCACACCGAAAGTTCAGAGAAGAGTGTCCAAATGCGCTCTCCTTTCCTTACTCTCTAGCTTCGCCGTGGGCTGGGAAAAGAAACACCTGGGTTTCCGTGGCAGGTGGCGATTGGGGCATACTGAACCTAACCGAGCGTCAGGCCACCCATATGACACTTATTTTTCTTTTCAGTCGAGTGATTGCTGCCAGATGGGACCGCTTTTTGGCCGAGTTTCCTTGTCCTAGGCTTGCGAGCTACCTTCGTCTTCAACATGAAAATTCCGAGAGCCAAGAGGAACGAAGATGGGAAGCTAAGACCTAAACAACAACAACATGGCGGATGGGACTCAGCCCATACAGATATGTTGTGTCCACATTTTGAAACAAAGGTGAGCATTTATACCAAGGAAATTACTGAAGAAACGCAGCTCATGTAATGTAGTGTTTACAGCTAAGTTTTTTTACTTTATTTTTTGAGAACAATATTTGAATATAAAATCTTAAATTTATTGATTGTGCGAAATTAAAAAAATAAATCAAACGATAAGGATCACATAATTTTTATTAGTTCATTTTTATTTCAAAGTAAATCGTTAATGGATCTTATCCGGATCGCCCTGAATCAGAGCTCTCTGGGCTGTCCGGATTGCCAAAAATAGATTCGGATGCCTCTGAGCGGACCGAAAGACTTAGACCGGAGCCGTTGCAGTGTTCGAATTTTCGAATTCTAATATCTCGGGGCGGTGTGTTTTCGAATTTTCGAATTCTGGTGCTTCTGAGCTGATGATGTGCTTTTTGAAATTTTACCGGTAGCTGACTTTTCGAAATTGTATATGATTTTCACAAACCGAAATAATCAAAATTCAGATTACCATTTATTTATATCAGAAATATCAATGCTTGTAAAAACTTTTACAAGTTATATTCATAACAATTTATATCACTTTTCGAAACAGGTTACAGATATATCAAAAACGGTTGCAATGCAGTTCAAGACACAGTAAAATATAAACTAGTATTTACTGAAAGTAATATTCAGAGAATTTATCTACTAAATTGTAGATAAATATTATAGAAATAAATGTAACAACAATGTGCACTATATAATACAATCTATCAGACACAGTAAATGCAAACTTACATTAATTAAAGAGGATTCCTAATAGGAATTGTATAACTTGTAATAAAACTTCAACGGAAGTTTGAAATGTTCTAAATCTGACAATTGTAAAATTGTCAGTTTAGAAACGGAAAATATAATTAATCTTCAAGATAGATTAAAAACGATCAGTGAAATATGCAGTCAAAAGACGGCAATTCACAAAAAATATAGAAATTTAAATTGCAATCTCTAAAATCCTAAATATACACTAAAGTTTAAATAAAATATTAAATTATTTCTACCTATCCTGCCGACCAAGGGCACCACCAGGGTTGGATACCCGATCTCGCCCAATGCTATTAGGCAATTTAAGTGAAGGTTTAGCTACTAAATTTCACTTCTTGGAGCTAAGCAAAAACATGTCGACTTCTTCAAGGTCTGAGCTCCAAGTCCGTCGAGCTCCACTTAAAACCAAATATCTAATTAATTAAACTGGTCCCGTGGCCGAGTGGTTAGCGCGCTTGGCTACTGATCTACGGGACCTTGGTTCGAGCCCCGGGTAAGGCATGGATGTTCGTGTTGTTTTTCTGCTGAGGTCCTGCCATCCTCTCAGACCTTCTACTATGGCATATAAACTGATAGGCTCCTGTCAGACCTCTGTGGCAAGCAGCTGCTTGAGGAGGTATTTATTTATTTATACAGTAATTACAGTGGTAGATAACATTTGAAAGCATGATGTCAAAATTAAAGACCAATTTTCAAGCTCCTTGTAAAATGAGACTAAAATATAACTTCAAATCTGAATCTTCAAAAGATTCTTCCAGTATTCAAAATATATGAATATTAATTTGCAAGGTCCGATTGACCATTTTTTTTTTGCAAACGATCAACACTAAACGAATCGTTAGAGAAACTTCAAACAATCTCTTTTGTTCCATTATCAATTTTGATGTAAAAGTTTTCTTTTCGCTTGTGATTTTGAAGAATTTTTATGACTGCCAATGTACACATCTAACTGGATAAGAAGGAATGAGCAGCTGTCGAAAGAAAAAAAAAATGTGTTTGGTTATTTAACCTCTGAGAGGCGCTTTTTTGCCTACAATGACTAAATGTCAGGTCACAAGGACCCCGAGGGCTCAGAAGGTTGTGAGAAGGGGGTCCCACTGCATAGCTGTTATGATAGAGTGATCGCAGACATCCATCAAGTCTTTAATGTCCCCAGGGCAGGGTTCTCCTGCGCAGAGGAGGGACATCCCATCCGACGGACATCGGCCTTTCCAAGATCATCGGTGTTGTCTACTGACAGAGAGGAGGATGGAGATTTAGTGGAGATAAATCTCAACGGTTTCACAGTTGGGACTGGGAACTGCGGATTACAAGCCGGGCGCTCTCTGTTATTGGATAACGTTTTCCCCTGCAGTTGGCTGTCTCGTTAGAACTGTGGTCATAAGTCAGGAGTTTCAAAATCAAATCATATGAGAAGGTGAATCAGTCACTTTTCGTTTATATTGCAAGTAGGATTTCATTTTAGCAATAAGTAAAATATAGTTACTTCCATTTTTCTATCTTACATAATTTTAATACAAAAGCATGAAATTAACTATACATCCCAGAAGCGTGTAATGTTAAATAAACAAGGAAGCCAATAGTGCTGTGTAGATTGCCGGATTATTACAGTTTAAGTGAATCAACGGTGCACGCTATTACAGAATGATGTGAAAAATATTAGAGACTTAGTTATAGCAAAGAGCAGTTTGTGCATCTAGAATCCCTTAATTGGAGTGAAGAAGAGACAGAGCCTCTTAATCTTCCCTTCAGTGTTTTATAAGTTCAGGAGTTCCGGTACAAGGCTCAAAGTTTCACTGAAGAAATTGATCTTGACTCCATCATGGGACGAAGGATTGACTTTAAGATTAATTTCGAATAGCTCCATTCACGTTACAATGAAATGACCGGGATGCCAATCAGAAGCAGACTTCTTCCGTTTTGAAACCTTAGCTAGCGTCTTCAGGGTTGGATTGGTTTATCTGCGAACATCACGGTTTTGTCCACAATGGGCTGAATGGAGAGTTTACAAATAACCCGAGGGCTCAGAGAAGGTTGGGCGGAGGAGATCCACCAGACAGCTGCTAGGAGGCAGATGAAAACTCCTGTCAAGGCCATCCAGAGTGTTCTTTAATGTGTAAAGTGTGTGGTTCTCTCCTGCAAACGGAACCAAGATTTAATGCTCCAACAGATGGATGACGACCTTCCCAAACCCATCGGTACGTGCTTTCAGCGCAAGAGACATCCATACCTTACCTGGGGCTCGAAACCATATCTTTCTTTTATCAGTCGCCAAGTGCGATATTTATTAAATTTTAATATCCTTTGACCGGTTTTTTTATGTCTGCTATTGCTGCTACTGTTCAAATTTCGAACTTCAAATATTGAAATAATATGGTTGAAAACTAAAATATACACCAAAGACCAAAAACATTATGACCACCGTGTCTTTATGCAAATCTAAGTAACTGCAGGTAAACGACGGCGTGTGTGAAGGTCATGAAACGGTATAAATAACACCTGATACTGAGCTCTGTTAATCAGTGTTATTCTTGTTCTTCAGATGGGAAAAACAGGGGACGTAAGTAATTTTGACAAAGGCTAAATTGTAATGGGTAGACAACTGAGTCAGAGCATTTCTGAGACGGCAAGTCTTGTTGGGTGTTCACGGTCAGCTGTGGTTAGTATCTTCAAAAAGTTATCCGAGGAGGGAAAAACCACGAACCGTCAGCACGGTGTGGATCGACCACAGCTCATCGATGCTAGGGCTCAGCGAAGGCAATCCCATATGGTACTAGCCAACAGAAGTGATGCTGTGGCGCAACTCGCCAATAATTCTAATGCTGGTGCCGGGAGTAATGTGTCACAGCACACAGTACATCGAACCCTGCTGAAAATGGGCTTGCGTAGGCGCTGAGAGCTCCGAGTGCCCATGCTAACTTCAGTTCACCATCGAAAGCGCCTACAATGGATACGTGCTCATCAAAACTGAACCTTGAATGATTGGAAGAATGGTCCGATGAATCTCGATTCCTGTTGCACCATGTGGACGGGTTATCTGGGTTATCGTTTACCTGGGGAAGTGTTGGCACCATGATGCACTGTGGGACGAAAACAAGCCGGTGGCGGAAGTGAAATGCTTTGGGCAATGTTCTGTTGGGAAATCCTGGATCCGGTTATTCATGTGTAGGAAACTATGACGTCTACCACTTACCTAAACATCATTGCAGAGCAGGTACATGCTTTCGTAGCAACAGTATACCCGTCTAGTAGTGCCTTCTTTCAGCAGGATAATGCACCATGCCGCATTAGCCGGATTGTTCAACAATGGTTCGCAGAACATGAAGAAAACTTTCAGGTATTGCCCTGACCTCTAAATTCCCCAGACAGCAATCCAATAGAAGATATTTGGTTTGAGTTGGAACAGCATATTCGATCTGCCGCAGCGAAGCCACGTAACTTACAGGAGTTAAAGGATCTGCTGGTAACGTGTTGGTATCAGATACCAGAAGACACCTTTAGAAATCTTGTAGCGTCCATGCCTCGCCGTGTCATAGCTGTTTTGGTGGCACTTGGAGGACCAACATCATATTAGGCACCTGGTCATAATGATTTGGCTCTTCGGTGTAAATATATTAGACAGATAACTTTATATTCCGTCAAATTTTACCATAAATAGCATATTTTAGAGGCTGCGGAGCATCGAATTTGGCTTTCTTCTGATATGACAAAAACTCGGTACTTTCTTATCTAGGCAGTATGTATCAATTGAAAAGCTTAAACTTTCAGATGCTAGAGCTATGGGTCAGGAGGACTGTTTTGGTAATGCAACAAGTTGCATATTGATAAAAAAAAGTTTAAAATACCTTTCTTGTCTCAAAACCATAAAGATAAAAAAGACCTGATTTCATTGAGAATGGTTTCATTTTCGGCTGAAGGTGACCATGTTCGCGTGAGATCATTACAGTCGCTACCTTGATTATGATGAAACGTATTGCTTGTGAAGTACAAAAACGACTTCACGGGCCATATGTCCGAGAATCTCTAACCAACAGTATTTAAGGAGAATTAATATCAAAGAATTTGAAAATCTGGCCCTTGGGGCTCACCGTTTGGTGATTTTTGTCTTGTCCTTTGCGACTCATGTCACCTATTGGACACCCACAGATGGAGAAGGTTAGGGGTTCTTTTATACTGGTACTTCGAAAAATCATAATTATGCTACATGCTAAAATTTCAGAAAAGTGCAAAAAGGGAAAGATATGGGAATTCCTTCAATGCCAAATTAGAGGTCATGTTTAAGTTTCAATTTCATGCCAAAGCACTCCATTAATTACATGGCGTGAATGAGTGATAAGATATGATCTGCTTAGGAATAGGCTAATGAGAAAACCACCTCAAACTCCAAAAGGTAGAAGGCTCCCTAAACGGTTCTTTTTATTTACAATACAAAAAATAGATTTAAACGATGTACATTTTGGAGAAGTATTTTAAAAAATCCGATAAATAGTGCATGAACATATATTATTATTTAACTAAATGAAAAAAATATCTTAAATCATAAGCAGGACGAACAATCCTAAACATAGAGGAAATATTGACTTGATCCGGGTGGAGTACGAACCTACGACCTTCTGATGGCATGGCACGTACTCTGATTCCTGAGCCACCAGCTGTCGACCGAGATATCTTCTATTGATTGCTTTATACCACGGAGTCAGTCATTGCAAGTTGTCTTAACTATAAATGAAGATGCTAGTCGACAGAACACCTTCCACATATAACCGTGTGGTAGTTGCGATGAGTCTCATGTTTACAGGTCATTTTCTGTGCTTCTTCTAATATTGAAAATTGCATTCCCTCCATTTGTATAACATGAAACCTTAGGTTTTATGTATTGCTTCAACAGTGATTTATGAAGTATAAATTTCAAATATTTCTTATATCCACTAAGTTATTACTTACTGGATATAAGTTTTTTTGGGTCACTTCATATATGAAGATAAAGGGACATAGTTTAGAAAAAATAATATTTTTTATTTTATTCTGAGGTGATCACTGTAATTATAAAGACAATTTCATAACTTTTAACTTACCATAAAAGTTTTAGATATTTCTGTATATCATTAAACGAAACGCTAAAATTTCATTTTATCTTATGCTTTCAGTTAAAGAAAGATCATTAAAAGAGGAGTAAAAATGGCTACCAGTACAAATCATAACATTTTTTAGTGTAGTATTATTCATACGTTTAATCACTTATCACTTGCCTCAATTGGGAACGGATTCTAGTTCAGTGACTTTCAATGCAAGTCGCTACAAATTAACAAGAAATATATCACTAATAATTTTCATAGCGTCTTCCATAACTTACATAATGTCGCATCAGACGAATTTAGCATCCCAATCAAAATCGGATCGTCACTCTCATTTATGTAACATATGTATTTTGTGGAAGAATTATCCCTTTTGTACTGATGTAAGCATATCAAATCATTGCTAAGGTAGTAACAGTTAATTACAAAGGATAACAGATGTAAAAAAAATGATTTTTGTAATCGGAGAATGCAAACATATACTAATCGCAAAAATAAATATAGCATTTTGAAATTGTTCTATTTTTTTAATTAGCAATTTAAAATTAGTTTAATTAAAGTTATTTTTATAAATATTGCATTTTAATTCTTTATTATTATGTTATAGACATTAATGTCTATAACATTAAAAACAGTAATATATTTATATTAAAGATAAGGAGTTCCAGATACAGAATTCACCATCATAATCAACCAGCCATGGGCTATGAAGGACCAATCAGACCGTGCGAATGAGCTACATCTGCTACATCTGCTCAATCTGGCCACTGCACACCAATTCTAGCAAGGTACTGTCCGACATTCTGTGACCATCCGCTTCCTAGATCTCCACTTCCTTCTGAGGCCTTTAGACAAACGGTTGATAATCCTATTCGCCAATCTATAATTATCCATACGGGCAATACGGCCAAACCAACGGAGTCTCTCTCTGCACGATAATGCTGCATAAAGGAGGTTGCCGACTCCTTTTCCTAACTTAATTATTCTTTACCTAATTCAACCACCTAATGCCCAAGGTACTGCGCAAGCATCAAGAATCAAAAGCAGCAGATTTTATGAACATTTTGTTTACAAAGCGTGCAAGGTTCACTACCATAACTAACCCTAGAAAGAACCAAACTATTATGCAGTCTAATTTTAGTCTTTATATGTATACGCCTATTTCTCCACAATCTCCATATATTCTTAAAAGTCCCGGCAGCAATCCCTATTCGTCTGTTAATCTCATGCCGCACATCACAATTATCTGTTACATAGCTTCCAAGATAATTAAACCGAGTCACTTGCTCAAGAGTGCATCCATTCAAAGAAAATGAAACACCATCTACCTGACCAATTTTCATCACTTTAGTTTTCTCTCTGTTTATCACGAAACCCACTCTAGTACCAACCTCATCAACAGCTCGAATGAAAGAGTTCATCTCATCAACATCATTTCCCAAAAGGGCTAAATCATCAGCATTGTCTAAATCAGAAAATTTCAATCTCTAAATCACTTTCCTACTATAAATTACTACTATAACTAAACAGTTTCATCTAAATTCAGTGCTCTATATTATTCGAGTAGAAAAGACAAAACCCGAGCTTATATATGCACTCAGTTCGTGAATAATCTCATATTTTCTAAGTTTTGCAGTCCAACAATAGACCCGCGCTCTTCAATCAAATCACTCAAAACAAGGTTTTTGATAAATATTTTATGAAATGATCTGTCTATTACAATGCAATACATTATTCGGTTTAAAAATATTATATAATGCTAATTTGATAAAAAAAAAAAGAACCATGCAATTTAGGTACAATCGGTATGGCTTAATGTTCCTTCAGAAGAACGGCGGCCTTTCCAAGCCCAACGGTGTCCCCTACTTACAGAAGACAGGGAGAATAGTTATATGGAGATAAATTTCAACTTTGGTCCAGGCAGGACTCGAACCCGTGAACTGCAGATTACGAGCCAGGCGTGCTACCAACTCAGTCACTCCCGCCTCTCGGGAGCACTACGTGAAAGTTGAGACTATTGAGTCAGAGATAAACAATTGATCACTACTGCTGTTGGGAAGGGATGACGCGGTGAGAAGCGTGCCAGGATCATAAACTTCAGTTCCCAGGTTCGAATCCCAGCTGGGTCAGCGTTGAGATTTATCTGCCCCAAACGTTCCACCATGCCATCGGTAAGTCATCCTCATCATCCTCAAGCAGCCATGGGCTACGGAGGTCCAACCAGACCATGCAATTTAGTTCTCCAAGCAAGTCTATCCTGAGCTACATCTACTGCATCTGGCCACTGCACACCAATTCTAACAAGGTCCTGTTTGACATTGTCTGCCCACCGCATCCTAGGTCTCCTCCTCCTTCTGAGGCCTCCAGGCACACTGTTCATAACCCTATTCGCCAATCTATAATTATCCATACAGGCAACATGGCCAAACCAGCGGAGTCTCTCTCTGCAAAATATGCTGCTTAAAGGAGGTTGCACACTCCTTTGCCTAACCTCATCATTAGTTACAAAGTTAAACCACTTAATACCCAAGATACTACGTAAGCATCTAGAATCAAAAGCATCTAGTTTCCTGTTATCTTGTTTACAAAGTGTCCAAGTTTCACTACCATAACTAACCCTAGAAAGAACCAAATTATTATATAGTCTAATTTTAGTCTTTAGGTGTATACGCCTATTTCTCCACACTCTCCATAGATTCTTAAAAGTCCCGGCAGCAATCCCTATTCGTCTGTTAATCTCATGCCGCACATCATCATTATCTGTTACATAGCTCCCAAGATAATTAAACTGTGACATCTGCTCAAGACTGCAACCATTCAGATTAACTGAATCACAGCCTGCCTGACCAATTTTCATCACTTTAGTTTTCTTTCTGTTTATAACCAAACCAACTCTACTACCAGTCTCATCAATAGCTCGAATGAAAGAGTTCATCTCATCAACATCATTTGTCAAAAGGTCTAAATCATCAGCATAATCTAAATCAGAAATTTTCGTATCTCCAGCCCATTTAAGGCCAAAATCTTTCCCTTGAAGTGAATTTCGCATAACATAATAAATAACCAAGCTAAAGAGAAAAGGAGACAAAATGCACCCTTGTCGAACACCAGAAGTAATGCTAAACCAATTGTTACAAGCCTTACCAACTCTCACACACGACTCAGTGTTATTATAGAGAGCTTTCATTATGTTAACTAACTTGTCTGGTATACCATATCATTTCACAATCACCCACAAATTATGACGATCAACAGAGTCGAAAGCCTTTTTGAAATCAAGAAAGCTAGCAACCAAAGGTTTCTGAAATTCTAAACATTTCTCAAGAATCTGTCTAAGTGAAAATATCTGATCCACACATCCCCTACCAGTTCTGAACCCACATTGCTCATCACGCAATTGACTGTCAACCAGATTCTTAATTCTATTAAGCACAATCATGGAAAGAACTTTACCTGGAAGAGAGAGTAGGCTAATACCCCTATAGTTATCACAAGAATTGCGATCATCTTTTTTGAAAATAGGGATAATAATAGCTCTGGTAAAATCCTTAGGAACCATGCCTTTATCATAAAAGATATTCAGAATTTCAGTCATCCAAGTGGTAACCGAAACATTCCCAGCTCTAAGCATTTCTGCAGTAATTTCATCTACCCCTGGGGATTTATGAAGTTTAAGTTTAGAAACAGCCAAAATAACTTCAGATTGCGTTATAGGGCCAACATTAAAGCCACCAATGCATCTATCATCATTGCAAACAATGAGAATAGAACTAACCGCATTGTTTAAAATATGACTGAAATGCTCAGTCCACCTAGCCATGACAGAATCCTCACCTTCTATAACCTTACCTTGTTTATCCTTTAATCCCTGTATACCTGTCCGTTTTCTTCCACACAAAACATTAACTATCTGGTACAGCTCTCTGCTGTTGTGCTGTCTAACTGCTTCCTCGGCTTTGTCAGCCAAAGCATCAAGCCAAATATTCTTATCAGAAGCTAACTGATCTTTTACACGTTTATTAAGTTCTCTGTACTGCTTTCTATTAGGACTAGTAGGGTATTGATTAAGGATGTTCCTGCAGTTCTTTCTTTCCGAAATAAGCTCAAGTGCCTTATCACTCAGATAATTCTGTCTCTTCTGCTCCTTTTTTCCTAAAAGAGTACTGTTAATGTCCAAAAAAGCCTGTTTAAAATGATCCCATTCTTCCTCAACTTCAGTAGTAAAGTATACCATGACTGTCATAATGTCTAAGTAACCTATCATGGTAAGCTTTGGCTCTAACTGGGTCTTTCAGAGCTTCAGTATTAAAAGCAAATTTTTTAACCCTAGCAAAACACTTTTTAAGTTTAAGTTGCAAGACACTTTTAACAAGGTAATGGTCAGATCCAATTTCAGCTCCCTTATATGCCCTGGTATTTCTAACAGAACTAGCCCATTTGCTGTTAATTAATATATAATCAATCATATTCCTATGCAGCCCATCAGGTGAAACCCATGTGTACTTATGTATGTCGCAGTGTTTCTAATACGTGTTAGTTATTCTGAAACCATTCAGTTTACTTACCTGTAGGAGACGTTGCCGATTGCCATTGCAGCTACCAATACCAAAAGGGCCTATTACTCCTCCCCAAAGGGCAGAGTCAGTACCAACTTTGGCATTGAAGTCACCAAGAACAAGGGTAATATCTCCTTTCTTGACAGAATTCAAAATATCCTGAAGTTGTTCATAAAACCTATCCTTCTCATCCTCATCGGCATCCTCAGTGGGGGCATAACAGCAGATAACATTCAGGTCTTTAACGCTTGTCTGAAATTTTGCTGTAAGAAACCTTTCATTAATGCACTCATATCCTAGAAGAGCATCACTAGCGTGTCTGCTGAGAAGCAGACCCACGCCTTGGTGATGCTTATTGTCGTCCTTCCCTGAAAAGAGAAATTTAAGATTATTTTTAAGAATCTGACCTTTATCAGTCCATCTGGTCTCTTGCAAGCCGAGAATATCTAAATTATAATGGTGGAAATCTTGTGTGAGGACATCAAGAGAAAAAGCTCTGTGCAGAGTCCTCACATTCCAACTACCTATGGAGAGAAAATGGTTAGTGGGATGTTTAAAGAAACTATGTTTATTGAGAGAGGGAATGCCGACAATATCAAACAGCCCACTAATCGCAGACATGGGGCAAAGACCCGTTCCCCCACCACTAAAGGCTGAAGCCATCTACACTGGAAGACTTCCTCCAATGTAGAATTTGACGATGCCAATAGAAGCAAAGCGTTCAGGTGCCTGCGATGACCTCTGCTCAGGATTATCCACCAGCTGATAAACATATCCTGTGAATCTATTCAGTTGGGGCTGTCAACCCACAAACAAACAGAAAACACAGCGGAAGATTTTCCCTCCATAGAAGCCCACCAGTGCAGCAAAATCAGGATCCATAATCAAGCTCAGAGCCATATATCTGTCCAGTCTAGTGGGTTTATATGGTCAGCACCAGGACCCTGTGTGGTTGACCACTCCTCAGCAAGGTAGAAAAAAAGAAAAGTAGCCATAGTTGTCCAGATTAGTAGGCCACACTAATCTGGCAGCCCTCCCCTTCCGTTCACTTCCACAAGAGAGTATCTCTTTTGAAAGGTACTAACGGTCTGCACCACGAGAAGGCGGGGTCGGACATTAGGTGCTAGGCCTGGCTGGTTCTATGCATCATCACAGGGGATTGGTGCATAGCTCTCCTTCTAGAGACTACCTAGCTACCATTTACATACTCTATTCACATTATGCAACACGCTACATGGCCTTGACGGGAAGCTACCAACTGTCTCATAGCAGCTCTCTAGTCGGTGGAGACACATAAGACAAAAAAAAACTGTTCCAGTCTCGAGAATAGTAAAACATAGATAAACTTGAATTAAAAAAAACACAAAAACCAATTGCCTATGCACAGGTCCTGATCTAGTAAACAATCGAAGGAGGGGGGGGACAACAAACAGGATATGCGAGGCACAAGGGAACTGATTATTGGAATGATTATTCAGATTTGGGCAGAAAGTTTTATTATATAAAGCACAATTTCCTTTTTGTAGGTATTTATCAGTTGTTTTAGTAAATGAAAAATCAAAGAAAAAAATTGTTTCAGATATATTTATATTTTTTCCTATTTCTATTTTTTTTCGTTTCATTACACTATAAAATTTTAAAGAAATTTTTTCGGATGACGTAGTTCATTAAAACCTTCAGTTGGTTGCAAGTTTCATTACTGCAAACAGTTCTTACACTGTAATAAAAGTTTCATTTCCTGGACTAATATTCCACTTGCAAAAATTTTAGAAGGTATCCCTTCATAGAATTTGAGTTGGTATAAACATTTAAATGTCGTTTTAAGAAAATCAGTTTTTGTAACTTTGCCACAGATTGCGCCCTAAGCATCTCGGTATACGCAAGTATATAACTCTGTAACACTGAAATTGCAACACCCAGGATGAATGATCGGAAGTGCTGCAAATCAAAAGGCGACTGAGTTGCACCGAGATATGCAAGTGATTAAAATATGTGACCAATCCGGCTGCAGCGTTTGCCGGTTTTAGCGAGAACGCTTTCGACATAACGTTACAACTGAGACCAGCTTCCTCGTGAGAAGGGTTGGATTGTTTTACCTCTGAGAGATCCTTTTTGCACACAATGGGCTAAATGGCCAGGTCACAAGGACCCCGAGGGCTCAGAGATGGTTGCGTGAGGGAACCCACTGCACAGCTATTGGGAGACAGATGGTAGCCTCCCGTCATGACCATCTAGCATGTTTTTTAATATGCCCAGAATATGGCTATCCACACAGGGGAACATGGATTTAGATCCCATCCGATGGACGGAGGCCTTTCATCAGTGTACCGTATTGACAAAGGGCAGGATGAGGATGGCATAAATAACTCTCAATGTTGGCCAAGCTGAGACTCGAACCTGGGAACTGTAGATTACGAGGCCTGGCATGCTACCGACTGAGCCATTGGTTGGGGGGTAGTTGGGAGTGGAGATTCACTGGCCAGCTGTTAGCAGACTGATGGTAGACTCCCATCAGGACCGTCCAGCGTGTTCCTTAATGTGCACAGAGTGTGGCTCTGGCGCACACGAGCCCAGTATTAAATATTCCATCTGACGGATGGCGGAATCAATGTCCCATCTGACGGATGGAATTCTAGTTCAAGAGCAGGCATCTGGGGAGCAATGCGCTATGATAGCCAAATACCTATAGTGTTCATCACAGGCAGTTTGAAAGTTTGGGGTGCGTAGTAGAATGTTTCAGCAAGATAATGTGCATCGACATAAAAAATATTAAAAATTTCGGTCAGCGATGTGACAACACAAGTGTTCCCAGCTTCAAGAATTTCAATGGTGATTTCATCGACCCCAGGTGATTTATTCAGTTTTGTTTTAGAGATAGTCGAAACAACTTCGAATGTTATTCAAGGCCAACATTAAAGCCATAAAATCATCATTAAATGAATAACCTGTTACAATTATTAACTGAGGATAGATGCAGTAATTCACCTATCCTTAGTTAGCAATATATATAATAAATTCAACTTCCATTGTTTGTAATGAGGATAGATTCAGTAATGCATCTATCCTCATTACAAACAATGAAAGTAGAAATAATCACATTGTTTAGAACATTTATGAAACGCTCAGCTCACCTAGTCATCAGAGAATCCTCACTTTCACCCACTTTACCATGTTTATCCCTCAGTACCTGTGTACCTGTGTATATATCCTGTTTCTTCCCAAACAAATGATTAACATTCTGGTACAATCCCCTGCTATTGTGCTGTCTAACAGCTTCCTCTGCTTTATGAGCCGAGCTATCAAGCCAAAGATTCTTATCAGCTGTTAAGTGATTTTTTTACACGTTTATTAAGCTTGTTGTATTTTCGTCTGTCACGACTAGTAGGGTGTAGATTCATATTAATCCTGCACTCCCTTCTTTCAAAAATAACTACCATAGCCCTATCACTCAAATAATTTTGCTTCCTCTGTTCCGTTTTATCTAAAGGATTACTGTTAGTTTTGAAAAAAAAAACTGTTTAAACTGATCCAATTTATTCTAAATTTCAGCAAACTACGATTGTGTCGTAATGACCACGTAGCTATCATGGTATCCCATAGCTACAACTGGATCTTTCAGACCATCAGTGTTAAATGTAATTTTCCTAACATTTGCAAAACATTTCTTAAGCTTCAGTTGCAAGACCCTTTTTTCCAGGTAATGGGGCAAAATAGGAAACTGAAAAACTTCGTTCTCTTTGAAATCAAGCATCCTATATTCACGAGAGACTATAAGCTCTTGTTCCAATTATTCCTCTTTTCTGGTTAGTCGGCTTTCTTCTGTTATCTGAATTTGTATTCCTAACTTTAAATTGGTTAATCGAAGTTTCATCCTACATAGTACGATAAAATAGCATACTCTTCAATTTAAAACAACATTTCTTCTGTAGGAAATTATAATTTATGTAATGTAAAATCAGTTCCTAGATAATCACATCTTTTTAGCATTGAACAAAATTTCCATCCAAAATGAATTAGATTCCTCACATCTAATATCGTCGTTACTCCCAAGTTCTCGTAATATCGTTCTTATAATAGGTTAACAAAAATTATAATAGATTTTACTTATTTCAAACATATATAATTTTTTTGCTGAAAAAACAGAATCCAACAAATGCTATTTTACCGACACTACTTTTCGATGCGCAAATGCACTGCTATTCGACATATTAGCATACTTTTTAAAATTTCGATTAATATGATTTTTAATTACTAAACTACTGAAATTAAACTTAACGTGACAGAATGAATGAAAGGTATTTTAGATACTTCTCTAAGAAGCAATAGCGATGGTACAATTGTATATTCAGTATGAAGAGATCCGAAGAATATCATCATCATCATCCTCAAGCAGCCATGGGCTACGGAGGTCCAACCAGACCGTGCAATTTAGTTCTCCAAGCAAGTCTATCCTGAGCTACATCTACTGCATCTGGCCACTGCACACCAATTCTAACAAGGTCCTGTTTGACATTGTCTGCCCACCGCATCCTAGGTCTCCCCTTCTTTCTGAGGCCTTTAGGCACACTGTTCATAACCCTATTCGCCAATCTATAATTATTCATACGGGCAACATGGCCAAACCAACGGAGTCTCTCTCTGCACAATATGCTGCTTAAAGGAGGTTGCAAACTCCTTTTCCTAATCTCATCATTAGTTACAAAGTTGAACCACCTAATGCCCAAGATACTGCGTAAGCATCTGGAATCAAAAGCATCTAGTTTTCTGTTATCTTGTTTACAAAGTGTCCAAGTTTCACTACCATAACTAACCCTAGAAAGAACCAAACTATTACACAGTCTAATTTTAGTCTTTAGGTGTATACGCCTATTTCTCCACACTCTCCATAGATTCTTAAAAGTCCCAGCAGCAATCCCTATTCGTCTGTTAATCTCATGCCGCACATCACCATTATCTGTTACATAGCTCCCAAGATAATTAAACTGTGACACCTGCTCAAGACTGCAACCATTCAGATTAACTGAATCACAGCCTGCCTGACCAATTTTCATCACTTTAGTTTTCTCTCTGTTTATAACCAAACCTACTCTACTACCAGTCTCATCAACGGCTCGAATGAAAGAGTTCATCTCATCAACATCATTTGCCAGAAGGGCTAAATCATCAGCATAATCTAAATCAGAAATTTTCCTATCTCCAGCCCATTTAAGGCCAAAATCTTTCCCTTGAAGTGAATTTCGCATAACATAATCAATAACCAAGCTAAAGAGAAAAGGAGACAAAATGCACCCTTGTCGAACACCAGAAGTAATGCTAAACCAATTGCTACAAGCCTTACCAACTCTCACACACGACTCAGTGTTATTATAGAGAGCTTTCATAATGTTAACTAACTTTTCTGGTATACCATATGATCTCACAATCAACCACAAATTATGACGATCAACAGAGTCAAAAGCCTTTTTGAAATCAACAAAGCTAGCAACCAAAGGTTTCTGAAACTCTAAACATTTCTCAAGAATCTGCCTAAGTGAAAATATCTGATCTACACATCCCCTACCACTTCTGAATCCACATTGCTCATCACGCAATTGCCTGTCAACCAGATTCTTAATTCTATTAAGCACAATCATGGAAAGAACTTTACCTGGAACAGAGAGTAGGCTGATACCCCTATAGTTATCACAAGAACTGCGATCACCTTTTTTGAAAATAGGGATAACAATAGCTCTGGTAAAATCCTTAGGAACCATGCCTTTATCATAAAAGATATTCAGAATTTCAGTCATCCAAGTGGTAACCCAAACATTCCCAGCTCTAAGCATTTCCGTAGTAATTTCATCTACCCCTGGGGATTTATGAAGTTTAAGTTTAGAAACAGCCAAACTAACTTCAGATTGTGTTATAGGGCCAACATTAAAGCCACCAATGCATCTATCATCATTGCAAACAATGGGAGTAGAACTAACTACATTGTTTAGAACATCACTGAAATGCTCAGCCCACCTAGCCATGACAGAATCCTCACCTTCTATAACCTTACCTTGTTTATCCTTCAATCCTTGTATGCCTGTCCGTTTTCTACCACACAAAACATTAACTATCTGGTACAGCTCTCTGCTGTTGTGCTGTCTAACTGCTTCCTCGGCTTTGTCAGCCAAACCATCAAGCCAAAAATTTTTATCAGCAGCTAACTGATCCTTTACAAGTTTATTAAGGTCTCTGTAATGCTTTCTATTAGGACTAGTAGGGTATTGATTAAGGGCATTCCTGCAGTTCTTTCTTTCCGAAATAAGCTCAAGTGCCTTATCACTCAGATAATTTTGTCTCTTCTGCTCCTTTTTTCCTAAAAGAGTACTGTTAGTGTCCAAAAAAGCCTGTTTAAAATGATCCCATTCTTCCTCAACTTCAGTAGTAAGCAAACCATGACTGTCATAATGACTAAGTAACCTATCATGGTAAGCTTTGGCTATAACTGGATCTTTCAGAGCTTCAGTATTAAGAGTAAATTTTTTAACCCTAGCACAACACTTTTTAAGTTTAAGTTGCAACACACTTTTAACAAGGTAATGGTCAGATCCAATTTCAGCTCCCCTATATGCCCTGGTATTCCTAACAGAACTAGTCCATTTGCTGTTAATTAATATGTAATCAATCATATTCTTATGCAGCCCATCAGGTGAAACCCATGTGTACTTATGTATGTCGCGGTGTTTGTAATAAGTGTTAGTTATTCTGAATCCATTGAGTTTACTTACCTGTAGGAGACGTTGCCCATTGCTATTGCAGCTACCAATACCAAAAGGGCCTATTACTCCTCCCCAAAGGTCAGAGTCAGTACCAACTTTGGCATTGAAGTCACCAAGAACAAGGGTAATATCTCCTTTCTTGACAGAATTCAAAATATCCTGAAGTTGTTCATAAAACCTATCCTTCTCATCCTCATCGGCATCCTCAGTGGGGGCATAACAGCAGATAACATTCAAGTCTTTAACGCTTGTCTGAAATTTTGCTGTAAGAAACCTTTCATTAATGCACTCATATCCTAGAAGAGCATCACTAGCGTGTCTGCTGAGAAGCATCCCCACGCCTTGGTGATGCTTTTTGTCGTTCCTCCCTGAAAAGAGAAATTTAAGATTATTTTTAAGAATCTGACCTTTATCTGTCCATCTGGTCTCTTGCAAGCCGAGAATATCTAAATTATAACGGTGGAATTCTTGTGTGAGGACATCAAGAGAAAAAGCTCTGTGCAGAGTCCTCACATTCCAACTACCTATGGAGAGAAAATGGTTAGTGGGATGTTTAAAGAAACTATGTTTATTGAGAGAGGGAATGCCGACAATATCAAACAGCCCCCTAATCGCAGAGATGGGGCAAAGACCCGTTCCCCCACTACTAAAGGCTGAAGCCATCTACACTGGAAGACTTCCTCCAATGTAGAATTTGACGATGCCAATAGAAGCAAAGAGTTCAGGTGCCTGCGATGACTTCTGCTCAGGATTATCCACCAGCTGATAAACATATCCTGTGGATCTATTCACTTGGGGCTGTCAACCCACAAACAAAAAGAAAACACAGCGGAAGATTTTCCCTCCACAGAAGCCCACCAGTGCAGCAAAATCAGGATCCATAATCAAGCTCACAAATATATAATTTTCTTAGATATTGGACATATTGTTGAATACATTCGTAATATATCTCAAAGTATATCTATCTATCTCCGTGGATTGAACGAACAATATTTTATTGAATTAAAATATTTTATAAACGTGGTGGTAACTAATTGTCAAATTTCTTATTCACTTATATTTACTTTCCAAATGCTTTTCCAGCGACATTTTTTGCCCGTCAGTTTGTATGGGTGCTACAACTGTTGTTCCACTACGTAATTTAAACCCTTTGATCAATCGCAATGAGTTATGTACCAAATGAACTCTGTGTCGTGGAGAGTGTCAAAATGCTATGTAAAAACTCCTCCAATGCTTTCATTCCCTCCAAAAAGGGAATGTGGAAACAGTTTTTCCAATATATCTTTCAAACCCGTCTGCAGAGAGAACGACATATCTCTCAAATCAATACTTGCGAAGTGGAAGAGTCGCTATTTTATAAACATTTATTTCCCATGCTTTCTTTCCACGAAAAAACGACCAAAAATTGTAAAACATTGATCTCTATATCCTTCCAAAGCCAAGGCTAAACATAAACAGTTAGATGTGAAACGAAAACATGTGACGTAGAGTGCCATAAACAGTAAACATTTTATCCACATTTTCTTCTACCCTAACAACCACCGAAAAGTGAAAACGATTCCTTTATAATATTTCTGAACGCGAGAACTGAGAGCAATGGGCTATTTTTCGAGTGAAGGTACCACCGGTTACCATTTACCACAGGTTTTTTCTATCCTCTAAAAAAGTGGGGAATTGCATACACGGTTGTTTGCTATATCCATAGGTGGCTAGTCAATAGTGAATGAAAAGTGATTTGGAGACTATTCTAAGATACAAGAAGGTTCATGCGACACCTAAATTTCCATGATGTATACTAAAATGCCTAGTCCCATGGCCGAATGGTTAGCGAGCTTGGCTACCTATTTAAGGGACCTGGGTTCGAGTTCCGAGTAAGGCATGGATGTACTTGTCGTTTTTCTGCTGAGATCCTGCCATCCTCACAGATCTTCTACTATGGCATATAAACTGACAGGCTCCTGTCAGGCATCTGTGGCAAGCAGCTGCTTGAGGGGTATTTATTTTATTTACACTACAATATAATAATGTACATGAATATTTGTTTCCTAAAATATCTTGCCCGTCCCCGGCCACCCCCGCCTTTCAATAAGTATTTTGCGAAGTAATACCCTCGAAATTGCCTTACATCAACTTAATTATAAGCGTAGGATATTAGGAGGCAAGTTTCAAATGTGCCCAGAAGTAATACGTGATTGTAAATATTTATTTTATTTTACTCTAAGCGCTCTAAACCGAAAACAAAATCAAAAAATCAAATATCAATGATCAATCACTCATTTAGTTCATATTCAGTTTAAAGGAACGTAGGATTTAAAAACTTGTTTCTGTTACAAATCGAAAGGAAAATGCAGGATCCCTATTTTCTTTCAGTTAATGTGAATTCAGTAAGTGATATTATCATTTACATATGCTATTTTTACATTTTATTAAACATATAAGAGAAGATATAAGATATTCTCGAACGTTGTTTTTTCTTGCAAAGCATATTATGAGTCCCCCAAAAGTTTTAATTGTGTTGAAAATTTAAGCATTTAAAATGTTTTAACCAATACTGCACACGACATATTTTTTCAGAAATTTAAATTTTTGTGGTTAAATGTAAGGGTCATGGAGTTTGCACTGCCATTAATGATCAACCCCATACTCTTGGAGGGGAGAAGGCGACCCTTTTTTTAAGACTTAATACAAAAATTTGTTTCAAGTTGAATCGGAAATAATGAAATATCGTTATTCACATTTTTCACATCTGTATGTAGTTTTAATTTTCAGATTTAGAGCGCGATAAATATGGAAATATAAAACATTAAAGAATATTCCAAACGATCTACGTATGCTAGAAATTTGAAATTTCGGTGCTAATATGTCAAAGGGTTTTCACTGACAGTAACGACTTGGCCCCTTTAATCACAAGGGGGTGACAAAACGCAAATCTTTCATTTTAAGGGATAATTCCTCTTCCCTCTTTTAGGGGGAGGGAAATTTAAAATAAAGATATAAAAAATGTAAAAAAGAGGGGCATGATTGACGACATTTAAGATACAATCATTGAGATCACTCGCATGGAATATCAATCCCCTTTTTAAGTTGAAGAATGGGGTTGGCTGCATCTCGAGCTACCCCACAAGGGTCCCCATATCATAAGCCTCCATTTCATTCCATAACTCGTAACGTGGCCCCTTGCCTTCGGAAGATAAAATGGAAGAATATATATATATATTTTAATTTGGATGTTGGGACTTAACAGCTAGTATACCGCATTATACAGATTAACAGCTAGTTTTCCGCATTATGTCCCAATGTGAGAACAAGAATTTTTTGACATGTCGAGAAATCAACACTTTTTGTTACTGAGGGGCAATCGCAACAGATATGAGAGAACAAATGATCATGCCATCCACACTCGGGACTCAAACCTAGACCTCGGCAGTCTCAGTGTCACAGCGAGCCAATGCGATGACACTGAACCACCGAGGCGGCATGGAAGAAAAATTTCCACATTTCCCTTTTTAGGAGAGAATAAAGCACGGGATGGGATGTTTTATAACCTACGACACTAAACGTGCGGCGAGCTTTCATTGATGGTACTAACCATCGAGAATCAGTCAACGGATTGAGAAATCGGAATCAGAGAATATGTGAGGATGGCAGGACCTCGGAAGAAACACAAATGACAATACCTTACCCGGAGCTCGAACCTAGGTTCCTTTGACCAGTAGCTTAGCGTGCTAACCACTCGGCTAAGGGACGGCTAAAAAAAAATATCCCCTTAACGTTGTGTTGTTTTATCTCTGAGTGGCTCTTTTCTGTACACCATGTGCTAAATATGGACAGCTCGGAAAGACCCCGAAGACAGAAAATTAGGGTAGGGGACTCACAGCTGTTAGGAGACAGATGGCAGCCCACCATCAATGCAATACAATGAATTTTTTAACGTGCTCTCCCGCACACAGAACCACGGCTTAACCTACCATCCGATGGACGGCGGCTTTTCCAAGCCCATCGGTGTTGATATTTAAATTCATCAAGAAATTAAGATGAATAAGGAAAAAATTGCACGAAAGAAAACGATATTCATGTCAACTGATTGCCATGAATATCATTACAATGATCAGTTTCTGGAAAATGGAGTTTTGTAAAAATCGATAGCCAGGCGGGGAGTTTTTATTTTAACATTCAAGGTTTCCGATTGTTAATTGGCGAAGTCGAATATTACCGATCCATTTCTATTTTTGTTACCTCTCTTGGGTCTGGGTGGCTCAGTCGGTAGCTCGCGAGGCTCATAATCTGTAGTATCCAGGTTCGAGTCCCAGCTGGGTCAGCGTTGAAATTTATCTGCACAAAATTCTCCGACCTGCCCATGGTCAGTGGGGGACACCGATTGGCTGGGAAAGGCCACCGTCCATCTGATGGGACGTAAAGCCGTGGCCCCGTGTGTGGGAGAGCCATACCCTGTGCACGTTAAAGAACACACTTAATGGCCTTGACGGGAGGCTACCCTCTGTCTCCCAATAGCTGTTCCAGTGGGTCCCCCCAACCTTCTCTGAGCCTTCGGGGTCCATGTGACCTGGTCATTTAGCCCATGGTGTGCAAAAACGTGCCGCTCAGAGGTAAAACAACCCAGATTGACCCGTTGGGGGGAGAAGACACACTGGTCTGCTAACAGGCACTTTTTTATACAATGGGCTAAATGGCCAGGTCACAAGGATACGGAGAATTCTGAGGGAAGGAGACCCACTGAACTGACGATAAGTACTTTTTCACACAATGGGATAAATGACTAGGTCACAAGGATCCCGAGGACGTTGGGGGGAAGGAGACCCACTGGACTGCTTATAAGCACTTTTTCAGACAATGGGGTAAATGGCCAGGTAGCAAGGACACGAGAACGTTGGAGAAAGGTGACACACTAGAATGCTGATAAACACTTTTTCTTACAATGGGCTCAGTGGTCAGGTCAAATTGATCCCGACAAAGTTCGGAGAAGGAGACCCACTGGAATGCTGATAAGCACTTTTTCACACAATACACTAAATGACCAGGTAATAGGGATCACGAGAACGTTGGAGAAAGGAGACTCACTGGACTGCTGATAAACACTTTTCCATACAATGGGCTCAATGGTCACGTCACAAGGAACCCGAGAACGTTAGTGGAAAGAGATCCACTGGACTGCTGATAAGCACTTTTTCACAAAATTGACTAAATGGCCAAATCACAAGGTCCCGAGGACCTTGGGAGATGGAGACACACTGGACTGCTGATAAGCACTTTTTCATACAATGGGCTAAATGACCAAATCACAAGGATCCTTAGAACGTTGGGAGAAGGAGACCACTGGCCTGCTGATAAGCACTTTTTCATACAATGGGCTAAATGACCAAATCACAAGGATCCTTAGAACGTTGGGAGAAGGAGACCACTGGCCTGCTGATAAGCACTTTTTCATACAATGGACTCAATGGTCAGGTCACAAGAATCCCGAGAACTTTGGGAGAACGAAATCCACTGGAATGCTGATAAGCACTTTTTCATACAATGGTCTAAATGGTCAGGTCACAATGATCCCGAGGACGTCACTATGAAAAAGTACTTATCATCAGTTCAGTGGGTCTACTTCTCCCAACGTTCTCGGTATCCTTGTAACTTGACCATTTAGCCCATTGTGTGAAAATGTGCCTATCAGCAATCCAGTGAGCTCCTTCCCCCAGCGTTCTCGGGGATCAGGGATCCTTGTGACCTGACCTTTGAGCCCATTGTATGAAAAATATATTGTATATAAAATAGTGATAAGCACTTTTTTCAAACAATGGGCAAAGTGGCTAAGTCACAAGAATCCCGAGAATTTTGGGAGAAGGAGACCCACTAGATTGCTGATAAGCACGTTTCACTTATCAAGACTCATCAAGAGAGAGAGAGTTGTTTTTTTATGAAAAGAGAGAGAAAGCCGTGTTTCACGAAGAGAGAGCTGACTTGCATGAAGAGATGCAGTATTTCCTGAAGAGAGAACTATCATTGATTATGAGAGAGTTGTGGTTCACGAAGAGAGAGATAGTCGTGTTTCATGAAGACAAAGTTGCATTTCGTGAAGAAAGAGAACCGTGCTTCGTGAAGAGCTAGCTGTCTTACATGACAAGAGTGTCGTATGTCTTCAAGGGAGAACTGTCTTTCATCAAGGGAGAACTGTCTTTTATCAAGAGAGAGTTGTCTTTCACGAGGAGAGAGAGTGGTGTTTCGGGTAGAAAGAGCCGTATTTCCTGAGGAGAGAACTGCCTTTCATCAAGAGAGAGTTGTCTTTCATGAGGAGAGAGAGCGGTGTTTCGTGTACAGAGAGCCGTATTTCATGAGGAGAGAACTGCCTTTCATCAAGAGAGAGTTGTCTTGACTCAAAGAGAGAGAGCGTGTTTCATGAAGAGAGACCTGTCTTTCATGAAGAACAGAACCGTGCTTTGTGAAGAGATAGCTGTCTTTCGTGCAGAGAGCCGTGTGTCGTGAAGAGAGAGTTGTCATTCATGAAGAGAGAGCCGTATTTCATGAACAGATAGTTGTGAAAAAAAGAAGTATCGTGTTTCATGAAGATAAGTCGTGTCGAGTCGTGAAAAACAACTATCTTTCATAATAATAATAATAATTTATTTCATGCAGGAGGTTTCAGTAAAGCCAAGGTACAGGTAATTTTGAATATTACTTTAATCGTCAAATCGTGTTTCATGAAGACAGAGAGCCCTGTGCTCTGAAGAGAGAACTCTATTTGATCAAGAGAGAGAGAGCTGTATTTCATGAAGTGAAAGAACCGTGTCTCATGAAGAGAGTGAACCGTGTTTCCTGAATAGAGAACTGCTTTCATTTTTTATTTATTTATTTCATTTAATTATTTCTTCTTTTCATTTTTAGAGAACTTCTTTCAGAAGAGAAATAAGGGAAAGTTAGCCATATTGAAAGAAAAGAAGCTTTTGAAGTTGCAGTAAGATACATTCAACAACAAAAGACCTCATCTGCGATTGATGTGATGTTTATTAAACAATGGCAAGACTTTGCAATAAAAAAAGGGTTAAGTTCAAAGAAACAAAAGAAAAATCACGGACTTTTTCAAATAAATTGTTAATATTGTACAACAAATTATTAATTAAAATACAGTAAAGTTAGTATTTTTATCATTTGCAAGTTTTATTTATTTTCTGACATATTTTTTCTGTTTAGCCGTCCTATAGTTCATCCGCCAAGGTCCGGTCCCGTAAGGACCGGATAAGAGGGAGTCTACTGTATGTAAATTTGTCAGTTTCTTCTTCTCCTTTTCCCTTCCTAGAATTCTCGGGTGTAATGCAGCCTACCTCAGATTAGGTCCTCATAACATATTATCGTCATTCGCTATTTCACTTGGGATGAAAAAGCTTTGGACGAAATGTCTTATTGGTTGAATAGACTTTTGTGGAATTCTCTCATTGGACTTGGACGAGCTGTCACATTGGACAATTCTGGTTTGGACGAGCTGTCCCATTGGACCAATCATCTCTTTACACCAATTGTCTATTGGCCGAATCGTCCCTGTATGACGAATTGGACTGGATCACTCAGTCATCATCATCATCATCATCCTCATCCTCAAGCAGCCATGGGCTACGGAGGTCCAACCAGACCACGCAGTTTAATTCTCCAAGCATATCTGTCCTGAGCTACATCTGCTGCATCCGGCCACGGCACACCAATTCTAACAAGGTCCTGTTTGACATTGTCTGCCCACCGCATCCTAGGTCTCCCCCTCCTTCTGAAGCCTCTAGGCACACTGTTCATAACCCTATTCGCCAATCTATAATTATCCATACGGGCAACATGGCCAAACCGGCGGAGTCTCTCTCTGCACAATATGCTGCTTAAAGGAGGTTGCAGACTCCTTTGCCTAACCTCATCATCAGTTACAAAGTTAAACCACCGAACACCCAAGATACTGCGTAAGCATCTAGAATCAAAAGCATCTAGTTTCCTGTTATCTTGTTTACACAGCGTCCAAGTTTCACTACCATAACTAACCCTAGAAAGAACCAAACTATTATAAAGTCTAAGTTTAGTCTTTAGGTGTATACGCCTATTTCTCCACAATCTCCATAGATTCTTAAAAGTCCCGGCAGCAATACCTATTCGTCTGTTAATCTCATGCCGCACATCACCAGTATCAGTTACATAGCTCCCAAGATAATTAAACTGTGACACCTGCTCAAGACTGCAACCATTCAGATTAACTGAATCACAAAATGCCTGACCAATTTTCATCACTTTAGTTTTCTCTCTGTTTATAACCAAACCTACTCTACTACCAGTCTCATCAACAGTTCGAATGAAAGAGTTCATCTCATCAACATCATTTGACAAAAGGGCTAAATCATCAGCATAATCTAAATCAGAAATTTTCGTATCTCCAGCCCATTTAAGGCTAAAATCTTTCCCTCGAAGTGAATTTCGCATAACATAATCAACAACCAAACTAAAGAGAAAAGGAGACAAAATGCACCCTTGTCGAACACCAGAAGCAATGCTAAACCAATTGCTACAAGACTTACCAACTCTCACACATGACTCAGTGTTATTATAGAGAGCTTTCATTATGTTAACTAACTTCTCTGGTATACCATATGATCCCACGATCAACCACAAATTATGACGATCAACAGAGTCGAAAGCCTTTTTGAAATCAACAAAGCTAGCAACCAAAGGTTTCTGAAACTCTAAACATTTCTCAAGAATCTGCCTAAGTGGAAATATCTGATCCACACATCCCCTACCACTTCTGAATCCACATTGCTCCTCACGCAATTGCCTGTCAACCAGATTCTTAATTCTATTAAGCACAATCATGGAAAGAACTTTACCTGGAACAGAGAGTAGGCTGATACCCCTATAGTTATCACGAGAACTGCGATCACCTTTTTTGAAAATAGGGATATTAATAGCTCTGGTAAAATCTTTAGGAACCATGCCTTTATCATAAAAGTTATTCAAAATTTCAGTCATCCAAGTAATAACCAAAACATTCCCAGCTCTGAGCATTTCTGTAGTAATTTCATCTACCCCTGGGGATTTATGAAGTTTCAGTTTAGAGATAGCCAAACTAACTTCAGATTGTGTTATAGGGCCAACATTAAAGCTGCCAATGCATCTATCATCATTACAAACAATGGGAGTAGAACTAACCACATTGTTTAGAACATCACTGAAATGCTCAGCCCACCTAGCCATGAGAGAATCCTCACCTTCTATAACCTTACCTTGTTTATCCTTCAATCCCTGTATGCCTGTACGTTTTCTACCACATAAAACATTAACTATCTGGTACAGCTCTCTGCTGTTGTGCTGCCTAACTGCTTCCTCAGCTTTGTCAGCCAAGCTATCAAGTCAAAGATTTTTATCAGTAGCTAACTGATCCTTTACACGTTTATTAAGCTCTCTGTAATCATTTCTATTAGGACTAGTAGGGTACTGATTAAGGACATTCCTGCAATTTTTTCTTTCTGAAATAAGCTCAATTGCCTTGTCACTTAAATAATTCTGCCTCCTCTGCTCCTTTTTTCCTAAAAGAGTACTGTTAGTTTCCAAAAAAGCCTGTTTAAAATGGCCCCATTCTTCCTCAACTTCAGTATTAAGCAAACCATGACTGTCATAATGACTAAGTAACCTATCATGGTAAGCTTTAGCTATAAATGGGTCATTCAGAGCTTCAGTATTAAAGGTAAATTTTTTAACTCTAGCACAACACTTTTTAAGTTTAAGTTGCAAGACACTTTTAACAAGGTAATGGTCAGATCCAATTGCAGCTCCCCTATATGCCCTGGTATTTCTAACAGAACTAGCCCATTTGCTGTTAATTAATATATAATCAATCATATTCCTATGCAGCCCATCAGGTGAAACCCATGTGTATTTATGTATGTCGCGGTGTTTGTAATATGTGTTAGTTATTCTGAAACCATTGAGTTTACTTACCTGTAGGAGACGTTGCCCATTGCCATTGCAGCTACCAATACCAAAAGGACCTATTACTCCTCCCCAAAGGTCAGAGTCGGTACCAACTTTGGCATTGAAGTCACCAAGAACAAGGTTAATATCTCCTTTCTTGACAGAATTCAAAATGTCCTGAAGTTGTCCGTAAAACCTATCCTTCTCATCCTCATCAGCATCTTCAGTGGGGGCATAACAGCAGATAACATTCAAGTTTTTAATGCTTGTCTGAAATTTTGCTGTAAGAAACCTTTCATTAATGCTCTCAGCATTGTACAAGTTGGCATTAGGCGAATAGTACAGTCGCTCAAAAAATATCCAAACACTATGATAGATTACAGAATTCAGAAAAAAATACCTGGCAACCATTTTTTTTTTAGTAATTAGTGATCTGGCAACTTTCGTGTGCTGTACACGAAGGTTGTCAGATCATTAATTTCTAAAAAATGGTTGCCAGGTATTTTTTCTGAATTCTGTAATCAACCATAGTGTTCGGATAATTTTTGAGCGACTATACCAGACCCTTTCTCACCTTTGAACTACTGGCCGCCATTAAGATATCCTCGATTAATGATATGAACTTTTATACTTGCAGTATACTATTCTCGTATAAACCCTTCCCATCCGTTTTACTTGTAGACAGTATCTTCTCTATTTACAAACATCATCCTGAAGCAGATGGAAACACCTGTTACAAGTATACGAGGAATAAAGCATTTGAAGCCTTATGCGCATGCTCAGATTCTGAGATTAGGCACCTAATCTCAGTTCCACGTAAAACGTTACCGATTTCCATCTCCATTTGAGAATACGCTCAGTTGGCATATGTAAAAACATAAAATAAGTAAACCATCAATGGGTGGGCCCCTAGAGGCTAAAATAAAACACAAGCTAAAAACAACATATAAAATGTACCAGAGACCTAAAACGAGTAGCCTTCTTCAGAGAAAGCCATCATTTTAGAGCTCTTGTACTTTATTAAGAACATTATGTTCATAAGTAAGAAAAGAAGAAATAATCTCATTGGGATTATTTTTAACAAATTCAAAAATCGTTTTTGAGATGCATTTAATATGAGTATATATGTGGTCGATATCCAAGACTTTATGAAATTGTCTGTTAGTAACAAACCAAAGGCATCGACCGCTGATCCCCAATATTTTGTTTTGCAAGAACTAAATCTTTTGTATATTCGTGGACAACTAATCTCAGCAAAATTTGTTTTTCTTATAAGGGATGGACATATTGTTGAAATACATCCGTGATATACCTATTCAAGTATTCAAAATCAGCTATTGGATTGAACGAACTGAAGTTAATTTAATTAAATAGCTTTATAAAACAGGTGGTAGTTAATTGTCAAATTTCATTTCTCTTTTTAACTTATTTTCTTATAGTCCTTCACTCGTCATTTGTTGTGTTTGCAATTCGCTTCAATAATACGTAATTTGTCAAATCACTAGATTAAATAAAGAAATAAAATGCCATATCAATACACCTTTCACACATTTCTTTCTTCTGTTGAAAGCTACGAAAAGAGACAGATTAATGGCGGTCGTTACATGACGAGAGCAGAGAGAAATGAACAATTAGGATCTTATGTTAGGTGGCGCTGCACTATGATTTGAATTCGTCACTCATCTGTCTTCTCTTTTATTTGTGAACTTTACAGTTCTCTCACTGGTGAGACACTTGCTCAAAGGAACATCACCCAATGATATCTTGACCTCCGTATTAGTGGGCGTGACTTGCCGTGCACGTGGCACGAACAACATAAGTGTGCAGATGGAAATGGAAAGGGGGGCGGTGATATGGAACTTTCTAGAAGTCTGCGTAACACCTCTTCGGTGTTTCTAACAGGTCAGCAGGGAGAAACAAAGATCGAGAAATGGCAAAAGACAAAAGGAGGCAATTCATTTCGAGATGGCGCCAGTTGGAGGATGTAGACAAAAATGGTGAAACCGGATCCAAAGGCATACGATTACGACACTCCCCACAAGATAAGCTTTCATTTGACAACCTAACTATGGCTGCACATATTCGGAATATAGAAGAACGATTTGCATAAATCTCCGCTTTTATGGGTAGATAATTAGGGAGGAGGGGAAATTTTACATTCCATAACGCGTCCCCCCCAATAGGGGATCACCTTGTCGTGGTGGGGGGGCCTAGGGCCCAGCAACCCGGCTGAAGGCTGTGCCGACCGGGTTGGGCGCCGGTTGGACATGGCCAAGGCCAACCGAGGTTGAAGACGCTGCTGGCCGGCTTGATTGCCGGTCGGGTGGTGACGGCGTCGGAGACCTCACCTCTCAGGGACCTGTGTGGTCAGTTCAACGGCTCTGCCGAAAGGTTTCCCTCGGCCTAGTAGGCACGAGCTGTTCAAAAAGTCTGGGTCTTACTAAGAGTCTCCACCCCGGGTGCCGATCGAGCTTGGATCTTTATATCCTTGCACATTTGCAAACCGGGGAATAGATTAAAGTTAGGTTTCTTCCGGTGGTCAGCTTTCCTTCTATAGGACTGCTGCCATGTGAGGCCGGGGTTGAGGTGCGCCTATAGGGCGTATTCCTTGCCCCCGGCTCTAGATAGTCATGGCTTTTC
Organism: Ryuthela nishihirai; assembly: GCA_038380435.1. Classification (NCBI taxonomy): domain Eukaryota; kingdom Metazoa; phylum Arthropoda; class Arachnida; order Araneae; family Heptathelidae; genus Ryuthela; species Ryuthela nishihirai. The sequence goes on from JAWZYU010000039.1 coordinate 3,903,016, forward strand.
TTTAACCAGGTAGTGCTGTCAGGCGGAACCGGGAATTGCCGTGGTTGCACAAGATCGCAACATAGAGATCCATTCCATAACGCGTCTCACACATAAGTATTCACTTAACGCAGAGTGTACTACGTTTGGTGGAACAATTGCCTTGAGAAGCACACAAAGTGACACATGAAATAATAAACTGAAAAAAATTGTCAGGAGTGACAAATATTAAATTTCAGCTGTAAGACACAACATAGTTATCTGCTTCCTGATAGATGGCGCCACTGTGCGAATCAAATAAAAAATGCGGGAAAGTTAAATCACAATAGATGAAGGAAAATCGTTAGCAGTTGATGGTGTAATGGTTAGCATAACTGGATGGTTACTGGAATATATGGGTTCGAATCCCGTTCATGGCACAACCAGTTTTTTTTCACCTTATTGTTTTGTTTTTCATGCCTACAGGACATCTTCTGTGAGACTTTTCCACGCAAAGTGATATCATTTGTCAGTTTGTGTGTTTGTCATATAACCGATAAAGAAACAGATATATCACGAGGATAAACAATAAGAAAATAGGTAAAAAATATACCAAAAAATAGCGAAATGATCATTAAGGTAAAGAATTTGCTTGTGGCATATCGATTTGAAAACATCAAATATTCTCGTTAAGATGTGTAACAAATGCTGAAATAGTAATTAAAATAAGACTATAATAAATAATTCACAAAAATTTAGTTTCTTTCAATTTATCAGTATGCCATATTCTCATACAATTTCTAGTTGAATGCTTTCAGGTAATTCATAACAGAAAATAAAAATTTGAAATCAGATTAAAAGAAACTTTAGAATGAATATTAAAAGTAATACATGTTTAATTAATCCTTGTCTTGAAATTCATAGAAAAGATAAACATTCGAAAACAAAGGTGTGTTCAGGACATTCTGCCTCCCAGTAAATTTTTTAAAATAATATTAACAGTTTATTCAACAACAAAACCACATTACTTTTACATTGAATTTGCTATTACGTGTTATATAAAGTTCATAAGGTTTTGAAATAAATGGAAAAAGAAGCAAAATTGTGAGCACTAAATTTTTTTACAAAACGGGATATTTATTAAGAAATACAATTGCGATTGCTCGTTGTGATTTTCTCTCTAAGCAAAGAAAATTAGAATGGAGACATTTTGGAAACGAATACTTTTCGGAGTCAAAGTGTACCTAGAAATTAGTCACGTAGTGTAAGCAATTAAAAACATTGTTTGGAGTGAAAAAATAACGCAGGGAACTCGCTCCTCTCCCTGGTTAGGTGGTTTCAATGCAATACACGAATATGCCATGTTTAGAAGGCGCTGCAATCGAGAAATTTACATTCCTCCTATGGGAGCTGGCTCTCTTCTCCCTTAGACACGCTTTGAATAGATCATATGGCAATAAAAATTGATTTTGGTAAACACTTTCTTAAAAATGAAATTCCCCATCGGTAATGAAAAAATTTCTTTGTTACCACTTAATATAGCCAAAAAGGCATTTTTGGTAAAAATTAATAACAATGCCAAAAAGGCATTGTTATTATTTTTTTTTTTGTATTCTAATGGGCACTTATTTATTTAACGTGCACAAGATATGGCTCTCCAGCACATGGGGCCTGGTGCCACATTTTATTCTTTTCCTGCATAACATATTACCATCGATAAAAGAATAGCAATTACTATATAGCAGGGCCAGATTAAAGGGGTAAAAGGTCCATGATTCCCTCCTTTTCAGAATTCTAATATAAGGGTTATGGGAAACTCAAATTATCATATTCTGGTATATTTAAAGCATTTTTCATGAATTTTTTACAAACCGTTAAAATGCAAGGAAAATTTTGCACTGTAATGGAAATCCAGTTTCTTTAACCTCTCCCTGTTTTTTTGGCCTTCGCGCCATTATTTTTTCTAAATTATATCCTTCCTCCGACAGTGTCACTAACAAAAGTTTTATCTTCTCCGGAGCTAATGGGATCTTTACTTACATGGCTGCTTCCCCGATTTCCGACATATATAGGGGTGGCTCAGTAGGAAGCACGCCAGGTTCGTAATCTGTAGTTCTCAACTTGAAGTCCAGCTGGGTCAGCATTGAGATTTATCTCCGCAAAATCCCCCCTCTGACCACGGTCAATAGGGAAAACCGATGGGCTTGGAAAGGTCGAATGGGACGTTAAGCCATGACCCCTTGTGCGGGATATCTGTACCCTTTGCACGTTAATGAACGTGCTGGATGGCCGTGACAGGAGGTTACATCTGTCTCCCAACAGCCGTTCCAATGGTTCCCTCCCACAACCTTCTGCGAGCCTTCGGGATCTTCGTGACCTGACCATTAACACATTGTGTGCAGAAAGTTGTGTGCATTGTGTGCAGACAGACAAATGATATTCCAATACCGAAACAAAACACGTATCTATGGAAACCATTAGCTTTCTTGTTTAGCGAGGTGACCAGTACTATTATTTGTGGATTTAAAAGAGTAACATACACTAAAGATTATCGAAATTAGCTTTCGTTTTCCTTTTAATTTCGATTTCTCAATTAATAAGCCCAGGGTTTTAGAATATCGATATTGTAAAAAATATTCGTACACTGGATATAACCAACATCGTTCCTGACAGTATAAATTTTGTATACAAAGTATCCGTTGGATACATTCTAGATTCCGAGAAACAGCGGAATGTGCAGAAGTTTTAAAGCGAACAATTCTATTAATACTTCCTTTGCAATATAAATGGAACGGAAGGAAACAACATATTGAACTAAAAGAGATTCAGAATTATGCTCCTTTGATTGCATTCATTCATTATTTGATTTATATCATACCTCAACATTTAGATTTATTGCAAAATTCCGTTTCAATTATTTATAATCATTGGCGTATTTTATTCTTATAGTAATCCTAACAGAACGGATCTAGGGAAACAAGAACAGATGATAGGGGCAATAGAACTTGATTTTGGTAAACATTTTCTTAGAAATTAAATTCCCCATCGGTAATGAAAAAAAAATTCTTTCACAGTATTCTCCAAAAAAAGGCATCACTGTTAAAATTTTTGTATTCTAATGGGCACTTGTTTATTTTAGCGTGCACAAGATATGGTTCTTCAGCACACGTAACCATGGCTTAACGTCCCATCTGACGGACGACACCCTTTCGAAGCCCACTGTTTTCCCCTATGGACCGAGGGAGGGTGGGGAGTTCAGCCGAAGAAGAGCAGTTTCGCAAATTCGTATGTGGCGCCTCACTGCGGTATTTTGCCTAAGCCGAAAGTGGCAAATTGCTATGCAGGCACAAAAACAGCTCTAAGGGGATATCTGCGCATGCGCAGTACAATCATTTTAGCCCGCTGTAGACATTCTTTTTTTTGTTCTTTAAATATTTAATGTGATTTAACTAGTTTTACAAACTGTCTAACATCTATGACTACTTACGTACAATGCTAGCTGACCCAAAAGTTATTCAATGGTTCTTCAAAAGTTATTCAATGGTCTAATTCAGTTATTCAACCGTAAAATGCCCAGGAGCGCATTTTACGATACCTGGAAGAGCCGTTGTATTTCTTTTAGTACTTTTGTAGAATTTTTAAAATTAATATGTAAATTAATACATTTACTCATCTTGCGAACATGTAACTCAATGTATGTTGAAGTTTTGTTCCCTAGAGCATATCGATGCATATGGGTGTCTGCATTCAATTACCAAGGCCCCAGAATTAACTAACCGAAAGTTGAAAAACGCTTCGGCTATTTCAGAAATAGTCGTCTCTGAATAAGTTAATTGAGCCAGTGATGGACTCTGGTCCTGTGATCTGGTGCTAGAATCTAGATGCTTTGAACCTGTGATGTATTCTGTGTCCTTTGATTCGGTTCTGGAATTAGGATCCTTTGAACTGGTGCTGGAATCTGGGTTCTTTGTTCCGATGCTCATACCAAGGTGTTTAATCTTGGACTGGAACCTAGGTTCTTTGATTATGTGTTGGAAACTGGGTTTTTTATTCAGAGCTCGAAACTGGGTTCTTTGAATCGGTGCTGAAATCTAGGTCCTTTGATCCTGTGCTGAAATCTTGACCCTTTGATCCTGTGCTGAATCTAGGTCCTTTGCTTCTGTGCTGGAATCTTGGACCTTTGATCCTGTGCTGCAGTCTGAGTCCTTTGTTCCGATGCTCATACCAAGATGTTTAATCCTGGACTGGAACCTGGGTCCTTTAATATTGGTCTGGAACCTGGGTTTTTTATTTTGGACTTGAAACTGGGTCCTTCGAACCGGTGCTACAATCTGGGTCCTTTGAACCAGTGCTGCAATCTGGGTCCTTTGAACCGGTGATGGAATCTAGGTCCTTTGATCCTGTGCTGGAATCTGGGTCTTTTGTTTCGATGCTCATACCAAGGTGCTTAATCCTGAACTGCAATCTGGGTCCTTTGATATTGTGCTGAAACCTGAGTGTTTGATTCTTGGCTCAAACCTCGGTCCTTTGAACCGGTGCTACAATCCGGTCCTTTGAACCGGTGCTGAAATCCGGTCCTTTGAAACGGTGCTGGAATCTAGGTCATTTGATCCTGTGCTGGAATCTGGATATTTTGTTTCCATGCTCATACGAAGGTGCTTAATCCTAGACTGCAACCTGGATCCTTTGACATTAGTTACAACAGCGGTCACCTTTGGATGTTTTTGATGCCAGTTTCGCGACACCCAGTATATTGAAACTGTGCTATGATCTGTGCTGCTTCCATATCCACGTACCATCACAGAGGCACTGCCATGCCTAACACTATTTCCCAACAGGAAATTGCACAGCCATATACCACCCGGCTCACCTCCACTGACTCTGTCATGGGTCTCTTCTTGCTTAACCCACCCAACTACCCCTGGCTAAAAAAGCAGAAAACCCTGCTAGATAATACAGCAATAGAGATTTACATCAAATGACAAATATTTTGTGTTGGAAAAAACGGAATAGGCTTCATTAAATCAGAGATATAGATGGTAATTCAAAGTAAGGATTCGGTCACAGAAAGATGACTTGAACATTTCAATGATGATTTGAACTATTTATTTAATATTACTCTCATCGTTTGCCAAGGAAAATAATTATGTCACTTAGATAGGAATCCCCCAATACAATCTGAACTGCCTCAAAATTAGACTACTCAAGTAACCAGGTATGGACAAGATTAAAGATGAAATGATCAGCCATATAAGATTCCATTGTCATATAACTGAGCAAATTATTGATTACCTTCAGCAATGCAGACGTTGTTCATAAAGGTTTTACATAAAGGTTTACATTCATCATAACATTTTCTTCTGAATGGTCGTTTCCTTCGTTATGCTACAGTTTGCGCCTATTTTATAATTCTTTCAACAATAGTCACGTTGCTAAAAATTCAGAGAATTTAGAAACGTTATTTTTCAAAAGTTTGTAATGTCGGAGTGGTTCAGTCGCTTATGCACCAGGCTCGTAATATATGGTTCTCATGTTCGAGTCACAGCTAGACAAGCGCTGAGATTTAACTCCGCAAAATTCCCCACCCAGCCCATTGTCAGTAGTGGACACCGATAGACTTGGAAAGGCCACAATCCTTTGGATGAGAAGTAAAACCGTGGCCCCGTGTGTGACCATGCTAACGTTAAAGAACATGCCAGATGGCCTTTACGGAGGCTACCATCTGTGTCCCAACAGTTGTCCAGTATGTCCCCTATCCCCAATCTTATCTGAGTTCTTGGGATCATTGTGGCCTGGTGTCAAAAAGGCCATTAGTGTCATTGTGACGTGGTGTCAAAAAGGACCACTGGGGTCATTGTGATCTGGTGTCACAAACGCCCATTGGGGTCATTGAGATCTGGTGTCAAAAAGGACCATTTGCCATTACGACCCTGTGTAAAAATAGCTCATTGGGTTAAACAACTCAATCCTACATTTCATAAGCAATTATTAGAAAAGAAGACTTTATTAACAAAATAAAAAATTATAAAATATTTCCAAAGAAATGCAAATTCAAAGATGTGAGAAAGCATAGAGGACCGCCTTTCAAGTCCTATCTTCTCGATAATGAATAGGGTTTTAAACAAATCTTAAACTTTAAGGTTAATTAAATGTAAATGTTTCAGTTCCTTTCTGAAACATTTCAAAGAAATATTTTCAATCATTTGACTATCTGATAAATTATGATTCATAATATTGCGGTTGGCGAAAAGCATTTCCATTATTTTTCATTTAAAGCGAAAAAAAATTTTCTGCAATGTAATGCTACAAATCTATTAAATAATAACTTGATGGTTTCAAGTCAATAATAATGGAGGAGGAGGAAAAGGAAGGCAAACGTTCCTACGTCATAGTATGTAATAGCCAATAATAGATATCTCATTTAAAATATAGTTTTTTTTAATTATGGTACATTTTTAAACATAAGTGGTAGCTATAAATTTCAAGAAATATGGTATTAATTTTTTTCATGTTATAGAATTAAAAAAATAAATCGCTTCCACCTAAACGTTGAACAAATTGAAACACTCAATTTTTTATGCTTCCGTTTGAAGACAGTAGAGCTACGTCATCAGCGTAAAGTGCCGTAAAGTGATTTTCTCCTTTTGTTTAATGTCTGTTCATGTCCGGTGTATCTAAGAGTGCCTAGGTTGTCTCAGTCTGTACCACGATGGTCTCTTGTAATCTGATTAGGCCGTGTTTCAATGTGCAAAAAAAAAGCATATATCCCATGCCAAGCATGTACTCACAATTTTGTTTCGGGGAGGGTTCGAGAATTTAGTTTTTGCGGGGGGGGGGGGGAGGCCTCAGAATAAAACCTGAGTAAGGTTTACCAATTACTGAAATATATTCCACCCGACAAGAAAACCCGAAAGGAATCTGTTTTGAGTGTTGCATATATATTGTGGGGAAAAAATAAAATTATACAAAATAACTATTTTTGATTTTAAAGCAGGTAGACAAAATGGGCCTTCCCGGTGGCCGAGTGGATAGCGTTCTTGGCTATTGATCAAAGGACCCGGTTTCGAGCCCTGGGTAAGGCATGGATGTTTGTCTTTTTAGACCCTGTCATCCTAACAGACCCTCTACTATAGTACTAAACTGATACGCTCCTGTCATACCTATGTGGCAAGCAGCTGATTAAGGGAGTATTAATTTATACTGAGAAGCTTGAGGTTTTCATATAAGATGACAGGATTTTTTGGGGGGATGGGTCTGACTCCCCCCCCCGAACACGTTCTTGCCCTATGCGGTATCTGAAACACTGAACCGATAACTAATTTTAAATAGCTTAGGTTGGGTTGTTTAAAATTTGAAGAATCATGAAAAAAGTTGTATATCTATATCTTAATATCTCTTGTATATTCTTATTGTATATTTCTTAATATCTTGTACATTTATTAATATCTCTTATATATAAGTATGTATTATCTATATCTTAATATCTCTTGGCAGTTTTTTTTTGGGGGGGGGCAGAGTTGACTAACAAATATATAATATTTACATTCCAAGAATTATGAACTGCTTATTTGGAAGAAATGCGAAATTTATTATTTTCCTAATTTTTCACATTCTAACAGAGAAAATTAAACTAACGGATTAGTCAGAAATGCCAATAGGAATATTTCCTTAAAACGTATTCAACTGAAAAGGAGTTTTCCACATACCTTTTTCTTATTGTTTTTCCTCGTGATATGTCTGTTTGTTTATCGGTAATATGACAAACACACAAACCACTAAATGATGCTACTTTGCGTGGTAAAGTGTCACAAATTTCCTGTAGATATGAACAAAATAATAAGGTGAGAAAAACTGGTTTTGCTATGAGTGGGATTCGAACCCACATCTTCCAGTAACCGGCAAGGTATGCTAACCATTACACCAACAACTACTAACGTTTCTCCTTCAGCTAGTATGACTTAACTTTTCCGCATTTTTTATTTGATTCGCATAGTGGCGCCATCTACCGGGAACGATAAGTATGCTGTCTCTTAGAGCTGAAATTTAATATTTGTTATTCCTGACAGTTTTTTTCAGCTTATTATTTCACGTGTCACTTTGTGTGCTTCTCAAGACAATTGTTCCACCAAACGTAGTAAATTGTGCATTAAATGAATGCTTGGGTGTCAGAAAAGTTATGGAATGTAAATATTTGGCCCCATAATTTTCTACCCATAAAAAAGGAGATTTATGCAAATCGTCCTTCTATGTTCCGAATATGAGTATCCACAGTTAAGTTGTCAAATGAAGCTTATCCTCTGCAGAGTGTCGTAATCGTATGCCTTTGGATCCGTTTTCGCCATTTTTGTCTACATCCTCCGACTGGCGCCATTTCGAAATGAATTGCCTCCTTTTGCCTTTTCCCCTTTCTCGATCCTTTGTTTCTTCCGCGTGACCTGTTAGAAACACCGAAGAAAAATTAGGTAAACTTCTAGAAAGTTCCATAGCACCGCTTCCCTCTTCATTTCATATGCATACGTGTGATGCTCGTGCGACGTGCACGGCAAGTCACGTCCACTAATACGAAGGTCAAGATGCAATGGAGATGTCCCGTTGCGCAAGTGTCTCACCAATGAGAGAACTCTAAAGTTCACAAATAAAGGAGAAGACAGATACGTAATGATTTCAAACTGTAGTGCAGCGCCACCTAACGTAAGGCCCTAATTATTAATTTTATCTCTGCTCTCATCTTGTTACCACCGCCATTAATCTGTCTGGTGCTTTCAACAGGAGATAGAAATGTATGAAAGATCTACTGATAATGTGCTGTATTTCTTCATTTAATATTGTGGCTTAAGAATTAGGAATTATTAAAACAAATTGCAAACACAAGAAATTGCGAGTGAAAACTATAAGAAAATAAGTTAAAAGAGAAATGAAATTTGACAATTAACTACCACCAGTTTTATAAAACAATTTAATTAAATTATATTTAGTTCGTTGAATTGGAAGAAGCCAACTGTTAAACATAGAAATCGTACATCACGGATGTATTTCAACAATATCTCCATCCTTTATAAAAAAAAATTGCTCAGATTAGTTGTCCACGAATATACCAAAGATTTAGTTCTTGCAAAAAAAAATATTGAGATCTACTGTTGATGTGCCTTGGTTTGTTACTAACAGACAACTTCATAAAGATTTGGGCATCGACCACATATATACACATATTAAATGCATCTCAAAATGGTTCCTTGAGGTTGTTAAAAATAATCCTAATGCGATTATTTCTTCTTTGCTTATTTGTGAACATAATGTTCTTAATAAGTACAAGGGGCCTAAAATGATGGCTTTCTCTGAAGAAGGCTACTCATTTTAGGTCTCTTGTGCATGATATATGCTATTTTTAGCTTGTGTTTTATGTTAGTCTCTAGGGGCCCACCCTTTCGTGGTTTACTTGTTATATGTTTTTAATTATGCCAAATGAGCGTATTCTCATACGGAGATGGAAATGGGTAACGTTCTACGTGGAACTGAGATTAGTTGCCTAATCTCAGAATCTGAGCATGTGCATAAGGCTTCAAATGCTTTCTTCCTCGTATAATTGTAACATATGTTGCCATCTGCTTCAGGATGATGTTTGACAAATTTAGATACAGTAGACTCCCTCTTATTCGGTCCTTAAGGGACCGGACATTTGCCGGATGAACGAAAGGACGACTAACCCGAATATTGTGTCAAATAATAAATAAAAATGACAAATGACAAAAATACTAACTGTACTATATTTTAATTAATACTTTGTTGTACAATATTAATAATTTACTCACACTCAGTTGAAAAATTCCATGATTTTCTTTTGTGTCTTTGAACTTAATTCTTTTTTACTTGCAAAAACTTGCCATTTTTTAATAAACATCACATCAATCGCAGATGAGGTCTTTTGTTGTTGAATGTATCTTACTGCAACATCAAAAGCTTCTTTTCTTTCAATATAGTTAACTTTCCCTTCTTCCTCTTCTTCTTCATTCTTCTATTCTTTGCAGACTGCATTGCTAATTTCGTAATCATTCAGTGTTTCATTTTCCAACTGCTCATCACCTGTTAACCATTTTTCAATGTCATTTTCTTCAAGTGTGTCATATCCAGGCAGCAGTTTAAAGTCATTAAGTAGCGAAATATTGCCATCATCCGTCATATCTTTGGCAGGCATAGGCTCATTCGATACTTCCGTGTTGTCGTCTTTGGTACTTTCTACACAGTTTTCAACTTCGGACCAAAGTTTACTCCGTGACTTCACAAACGTTGTACGAGTCATTTCTTGAAAATCTCTTGCTAACATGGCAGATCACATCCTTGATATTTATTGTTCTCACAGAATTTAAAAGTCCTATTCCGTCATTTCCGTTTCTCTGTAGAATTTCTGAAAGTAGCTTTCTCCTGTATCGCCTTTTTAAACTTATAAGCACGTCTTGTTGCCATTCACGTCACATTGTACTAAAGACGTTACATTAGATGGCAAAAACATGGCTTTCATGTTGTCAGAAATGAGTTCGCTTTAGTGTGTCGCGACATTTTCAAGAATGAGTAGGGCTTTACAGGCATTTTAAGACTTGTCAAATAGCCTTTTACTTTTGGGACAAATTCTGTAAAGAACCATTCTTTAAACAAATAGGAGTATATCGAAGCAGAGTTTTAAGCTCTGTAGTAAACTAGGAGATTAGCTAAATTTAAATGCTTGAATACCCGAGGTTTTGCTAATTTCCCAATTACAAAAAGAGGAATTCTGTGCATACCTGCAGCATTTGTACACCACAGCCACAGTGATTCTTTCTTTGTTTGTTTAAAATGTTGCGCTGTCACAAACGTTCTTGCGCTGTCACAAACGTTTTCGTTGGAAGACGTTTAAAATTTAACCCAGTCTCATTCTACATTGTAGATTTGTTCTGCGCAAAGGCCTTCTTCTTCAATAAACACTAAACTTTTTTCTGAAAATTCCTTTTCTGCTAAATGATCAGCTGACAATTTCTCACCACAAACACCAAGGTAGCGAACACTATGCCGTTTTTTCCAGCGAGAAAGCCATCACTCCCTTGCTGAAAAATCTCCCCCATTTTCGATTTTAGAATGAGGGAGTAATGCTTTTTCTTTCAAGATTGGCGTTCCTTTTCGACACTCTTGCATGAACCATAACCAAAATGCATCATCGACAATATCATTTTTCGGCTTTTTAATAGTGCACCGAGAAGAAAGCGTTTTTTCAGACTCAACTTAAGTGCAAAAATCTTGTAAAGATTTTCTATTCCTTCTCCAGTCATTTACCGTGCTTTTACCAACACCTAGTTCATCACAAATATGCATTACTGGATCATCTTTGTGAATATGTTCTAACTTTTTTAAATTCATCTCCAACGTAACGACATTACGCTTACGTTTGCACCCACTCATTTTGCACCACACAATAATTAATAGATCACAATACATACTCCTGTATACGCGCAGTGGACTGTGCACTGTAATATTCATAAAGAGAGACTGAAGAAAATATGCACTGTAGTATAAACGAAACACTCGTCGACTTGCTTTCGATTCTTTTAACGAACGGATATAGCGGAGGCCGGTTCAGCCGAGACTGATAAGAGAGAGTCTACTGTAATTTGTTTCAAGAACCCTTAATTATTATTATGCAATATCTAATAATGTTTACAAAAACAAAATAGAATAAATAAAGTTTTCTCCCCACATTTCAAAAATATTCCTTGTAAAATAGATTCGAACTTGATATGTTGATATGAACGAAAATAAAAAAATTAAATGTAATTGTTTTCCTGATAATTAAATATAATTAACACTACACCACAATAGTGAATAGTGTATTTAAACGTGCTCCGTTTTTTAAAATCAATGAAAAATACAACGAAAATACACTGCTCACAAAATTTTCGTGATATTTAAAATTGAATTTCGTGATTTTAAAAATGAATATGAAGCGATGAAATATCCCCTAATATTTATATTAATTACCTGAAAGCACTCAACTAGAAATTGTATGAGAATATGGCATACTGATCAACTGAAAGAAACTAAAATTTTGTGAATTTTTTAATTATAGTCATATTTTAATCATTATTTCAGCATTTGTTATACATATTAACGAGAATATTTGATATTTTAAAATCAAAAAGTCACAACCAAGTTCTTCACCTTAATGATAATTTCGTCTTTTTGGTATATGTTTTACCTAGTTCTTATTGTTTTTCCTCGTAATATGTCTGTTTGCTTATGGGTTATGTGACAAACACACAACAATGATGTTACTTTGCATCGTAAAGTGTCACAAATTTCCTGTACATATGTAAAACAAAATAATAAGCTGAGAAAAACTGGTTGTGCTATGAGTGGGATTCGAACCCACATCTTCCAGTAACCGGTAAGTATGCTAACCATTACACCATCAACTACTAACCTTTCTTCTTCACCTAGTATATCTTAGTTTTACCGCATTTTTTTTTTATTTCATTCGAATAACGGTGCCATCTATCGGTACGGGGTAACTATATTATCTCTTAAAGCTAAAATTTAATATTTGTCACTCCTGACAATTTTTTTCAGCTTATTATTTCACGTGTCACTTTGTGTTTTTCTCAAGGCAATTGTTCCACCAAACGTACTACATTCTGCATTAATCGAATACTTGGATGTCAGAAGCGTTATGGAATACAAAAATCCCTCCCTCCAATTTTTCTACCCATAAAAAAGGTGATTTATTCAAATCGTTCTTCCATCTTCCGAATATGAGCATCGAGAGTTAGGTTGTCAAATGAAAGCTTATCTTATGGGGAGTGTCGTAATCGTATGCCTTCGGATCCGGTTTCACCATTTTTGTCTACATCCTCCAACTGGCGCCATTTCGTAATGAATTGCCTCCTTTTGCCATTTCCCCTTTCTTGATCCTTTGTTTCTCCCTCCTGACCTGTTAGAAACACCGAAGTGGTGTTACGCAGACTTCTTGAAAGTTCCATATAGCACCGCTCCCCCTCTCCATTGCCAGCTGCATACGAATGCTGCCTTTGCCACGTGCACGGCAAGACACATCCGATAGTACGGTGGTTAAGATACCATCGGGTGATGTCCCTTTCGGCAAGTGTCTCACCGATGAGAGAACTGTAAAATTCACATATAATGGGGAAAAAGATACGTAAAGATTTCAAACTGTAGTGCAGCGCCACCTAACGTAAGGCCGTAATTATTCATTTTCTCTCTGCTCTCGTCTTGTTACCACCGCCATTAATCTGTCTGGTGCTTTCAATAGAACACAGAAATGTGTTAAAGATGTATTGATAATGTGTTTTATTTCTTCATTTAATCTAGTGGCTTAAGAATTACTAATTATTAAAACAAATTGCTAGTGAAGGACAATATGAAAATAAGTTAAAAAGAGAAATGAAATTTGACAATTAACTACCACTTGTTTTATAAAACAATTTAATCAAAGTAATTTTAGTTCGTTTAATCGAACACTTAATCCTAGTTCAATGGAAATTGTATATCACGGATGTATTTCAACAATATGTCCATCCTTTATAAGAAAAGCAAATTTTGCTGCGATTAGTTGTCCACGAATATACACAAGGTTAGTCTTGCAAAAAAAAAATATTGAGATCTGCTGTCGATGTCCCCTTGGTTTGTTACTAACCGACAACTTCATAAAGATTTGGGCATCGACCACATATATACCCATATTAAATGCATCTCAAAATGGTTCCTTGAGGTTGTTAAAAATAATCCTAATGAGATTATTTCTTCTTTGCTTACTTGTGAACATAATGTTCTTATTAAGTACAAGAGGCATAAATGATGGATTTTCTGAAGAAGACTACTCGTTTTAAGTCTCTCGTGCATGATATATGCTATTTTTTAGCTTGTGTTGTATGCTAGCCTCTAGGGACCCACCCATTGGTGGTTTACTTGTTATATGTTTTTACATATGCTAACTGGGCGTATTCTCATACGGAGATAGAAATGGGTAAAGTTTTGCGTGGAATAGAGATTAGTTGTCTAATCTCAGAATCTGAGCATGTGCATAAGGAGAGCTAGGCAGACTTCTAGAAAGGTCCATAGCACCGCTCCCGCTCTCCATTTCCATCTGCTTTCCATTACGAATGCAGATGATTTATTTTTGCGATTAATCTTTTTACGGTTTTCTGATTTCAAAAATCATATTTTTTATGTAATATCCCTTGTAATTAAATACTAGTAGAGTTAATACTCACATGGTATGTTGACATTCGTACAAAAGTGAAGATTCCTACACAAAATTCGTTAGTAAAATGATGAGGCGGTCCTGCTATGTATAGCGGGTGGGTGAAGTGTTAAATCCCTCTGATACGTTATATATATTATAAACGACCTGTTCTAAAGTTAACAGGTCGTACACTATTTTTGTTAATTTTTAGTGACTTCCGTTGGAAGTCACTGAACTGGAATTTACCTTCATCCCGAGGCAGATGTATGAATAAACCACGACACAAGACTTCACTAAATGATACTATAATTTGCAGCGGTAGCTATTTCGTCCTCCTTTAATTACTATTATCCTAGTAAATAGCACACGATAAAAAATGATGATTTAAAATTTCTTTGAAATAATATCTTCATTATTATTACACTGACTGTTTTCAGAATGAAATAAAGATTTTTACCTTTTCTAAACCATGTGTCGTAAATCTTTATAAAAAAGGTGACCTAAATTAAACTGACAATATTTAAGCAAATTTGTAGAGAGAACTCAGTGGATATAGGCAATATTATAAATTTGCACATTTCAGATCATTGCTGAAGCGATACATAAAACAGTAGGCATCATTATGTATAAAAGGAAGTAGGGTAATTTTCAATTTTAGAGCAAATCAAAAAAATGCCCTGAAACACGAAATTCATCGCAATTAGCTCAGCTGTTATATCTCGAAATGATATTGCATGCAACTCTTGTCTTAACATATAATAATAAGTTTACATAAGCGTTCAAAGAAGTAGTAGCTCATTAATTTCGATGGAACGAGTAACGAACTGAAATTGTAGTGCAGCGCCACCTAACGTAAGGTCCGAATTATTCATTTTCTCTCTGGTCTCGTCATGTTACGACCGCCATGAATCTGTCTCCTTTCGTAGCTTTCAACAGAAGATAGCATTGATATGGCGTTTAATTTCTTTATTCAATCTAATGATTTGACAAATTACGAATTATTAAAACAAATTGCAAACACAAAAAAATACGAGTGAAGGTCAATAAGAAAATAAGTTATAAAGAGAAATGAAATTTGACAGTAAATTACCACTAGTTTTATAAAACAATTTAATTAAATTATCTTTAGTTCGTTAAATCCTCAATAAACACTGTTTAAAAATGAAATGGTATATCACGGATGTATTTCACCAATATGTCCATCCTTTATAAGAAAAAAAAAATTTCTGAGATTAGTCGTCCACGAATATATAAAAGATTTAGTTCTTGCAAAAAAAAATATTGAGATCTGCTGTTGATGTCGTTTGGTTTGTTACTAACAGACAACTTCATAAAGATTTGGGTATCGACCACATTTATACCCATATTAAATGTATCTCAAAACGGTTCCTTGAGGTTCTTAATCATTACTTGACAATGTTTCAAAGCATTTAAAAGTCCTCTTCTGTCATTTTCGGTTCGCTGTAGAATTTCTGAAAGAAGCTTTCTCCTGTATCGTCTTTTTAAACTTACAAGCACGCCTTGATCCATTGGTTACACTAAAGATGTTATATTTGGTGGCAAAACATGGCTTTCATGTTGTCAGAAATGAGTTCGCTTGAGTGTGTTGTGGCATTGCCGAGAATGAGTAGGGCCTTTACAGGCATTTTAAGACCTGTCAATTGGTTTTTTTAGTTTGGGAACAAATTCTGTAAAGAAGCATTCTTTAAACAAATACGAGTCTATCGAAGCAGACTTTTGAGTTATATAGTAAACTAGATGATTAGCTAAATTTACATGCTTGAATGCTCAAGTTTTGCTGATTTCTTAGTTACAAAAAGAGGAAGTTTGTGCATACCTGCATTATTTGTACACGGAGCCATAGTGATTGTTTCTATGTTTGTTTAAAATCCTGATGCTGAGGTTCCGTGCGCTTTCATAAACGTTTTCGTTGGAAGAAGTTTAAAACTTAACCCAGTCTGATGTACATTGTTGATTTGTTCTGCTCATAGGTCTTCTTCTTCAATAAAGACTAAAAGTTTTTTGAAAATTCCTTTTCTGCTAACGGATCAGCTGACAATTTCTCACCACAAACACCAAGGTAATGAACACCATGCCGTTTTTTCCAACGAGAAAGCCATCTCAGGCTTGCTGAAAAATCTCCCCCACTAGCGATTTTAGAATGAAGGATTAATGCATTTTCTTTCAAAATTGGCCCACTGAAGCGTCTATTTTCAACACTCTTGTATGAATCATAACCAAAGAGCATCACCGACAATTTCATTCTTCGGCTTTTTAAGAGTGCACCGAGAAGAAAGCGTTTTTTCAGACCCGACTTGAGTGAAAAAATATTGTAAAGATTTTCCATCCCTCTCCACTCATTTACCGTGCATTTACCAACATTCCATTTCTATTATTTTAACAACGATTCTATTGCTTCTGTCACATACGGAATGACAGGTGCCCTCACCACGGAGAGGTGGAGGACAGTTATCCACGCCGTGTACAGCTGTTTCCTCGCAGGGGCCATTGGAGACACGTCAGCAACGTCTTCGGCATCGCAATGCCAGGAGTGACTTTGGTGCTGTACCTCACTTCCCTGCCGGTCCGGGCAGCCGCCCAGTGGCAATTCCTGTTGATGTCGAGCGAAGTGAAGTACCACCTGTGGAAGACCAGAAACAGAGCCCTGTTCCAGAGGACGAAGACGGGCCTTCTGGACGTGAGGCTAGCGGTCCGGAAGTAATAGCGGTGCGGAGATAAATCTCAACGCTGACCCAGCTGGGACTCGAACCTGGGAACTACAGATTACGAGCCTGACGCGCTACCGATTGAGCCCCCCCCGCCCCCCATGTCTCTGAAACTGTTGTATATAAATATATACATATATTATATTACGTAAATTCATGTATTCACATCAAATCTATTGGTGTGAAATTGATTACGAAATTGGAATTAAACGTAAGAAATATAAAAGATCTATAGTTCTTTAACCGTCATCCTATTATCCGACTAATGAGACTTTCAGTACTAATTTGATAAACGTGGTGACCTTGCAACTACCGGGGTTCGAATCCCTGGTATGCCATGGTCGTTTGTTCTGTCATATATGTTGTGATTATTCTCAGCAATTTTTTAGGAAATATCCCAACCAAAATAAAAAAAAAATATTTCCACAATTTTCCCCCTACTCCAACTCAATCACACTTATTTTTTTTCTCTGCCTGTTTTTCCCACCATGTTCTTATTTACCTATTGTCTATCTAATTATTCTCCTTTACAACTGGGATTGTCAGCTATTTCACTTAGTAAATATCACATAATTTATATCAAATAAAGAGATTGACTCGTTATGGATGCATCATATCTTTCATTTCTTTAATTATTTTGGTTTCGTAATGCTATGCATGGAAACCTTATCGGAATGTATAATAGGGGGAAGTGCAGCAAACCATAGAATTCAAAATATTAAATATAATTGTTGTTTATTTAAATAATGGTAGTATCTTGTTTTTGATATTATTTGCTACTAGAAGATAAAATGCATTGTAATAATAATAACATTTATAGAAAATAACCGAAATTAATATTGTTCTACATAAGAATTTGAAGAATAGTTCAATTTTAAGAGTATATAAAAATTAGCGTAAAAATTAAAATATCGCGAGTAAACATATATATAGTTTACTCGCGATATTTTAATTATTTTTTTTAATTTATTAATAACACACAGTGACAAAGTCTGACAAATGTAGCAGGGGTTTCTTTTTCGTGATTTAAATACTTATTCCTTTCATCCTACGTGAAGCTTAAAATGAGTTTTCTCCATTTCTGTCGAATTTCTATAAAATAAGAAATATTTATCATTATTATTATTAAAAAATCTTGCTCCTATGTGGTCACAGGGACCAAAATACTAAGGGTATATGACGCTACAACGCTCAACGTCCTTTGTCAGTCCAACCCTGTTAGGATAATTAGCAATTTGGTTTAAAATAGTAACCTCCTGTCAGACCTCTGTGGCAAGCAGCTGCGTGAGCAGTTATTTATTTTACTTTATTGTTGGCTAGATAAATGGGAACAGATGAGCTGCACAACTGGTATGCTAACGAAAGAAACCCATTCTGCGTTAAGACTTAGTACATATGCATTGCTTGAAATTGCTTCATATTGTACAGTAGCTCAAAAAAGTATCAGAACACTACGGTTGATTACAAAATTCAGAAAAAATATCTGGCAACGATTTTTTTTTAAAATAGTGATCTGGCAACTTTTGTGTCACGTGACACGAAGGTTGCCAGATCACTAATTTCTAAAAAAATCGTTACCAGATATTTTTTCTGAATTTTGTAATCAACTGTAGAGTTCGGATACTTTTTTGAGCGACAGTACCTCTGAACTCAAAATATATTTTACCTGGTATATCAAACTGTTCAAACAGATAATTTAGGAGTCGTTTCGGCCTCTACAGGCAGTTAGCTGGAAGCCAATATAATATAAGTACGTCAATTATTTGAATGTGAAACAAAATTAAGAGTTCAGTCACTGTTGAAACTTCCCACTAAGTCAAGTGGTAAAATTAAAATAACCGATTTGGATTTTAAAGATGATTTTAAGGAAATGAATTTTATGTCTATTAGCTTAAAATTTAACATTACAGTGCTTCCTTCAGATTTGTCTGATTGTGATAACTCTCTTCCTGTAATTGCATGTATAGCAGGTTATTGTGTATTTTCAGTTTTGAAAAGTTTGAAATGTGATCATTGTAAACATTTATTATTACGTGATGAAAAAGTAGAACTGGATGTAAAATTTAAGTATTTACAAATATTTGATAGAGGCAGTTTTTTTTGCTCAAATGAGATAGTAATTAATGTTGTATTACTAAATTATATTACTATAAAAAAATTGTGTACTGAATTTGAACAAGAATTTATGGAAATGGAAAATCAAAGAAATATTACTTTAATCACAACCAGTCTTTTATGTGATGCAGAATTACTTGATTATCATACAAGTTGTGAATTTGGCCACTGGGAAAACTCTAGAAATGATTATATGGTGTTCAACAAATATATTTTTAAAAAATGATTGTTTGTTAGAGAATTTGGAAAATAAGAAAAAATGTCTTAGTGCCAAAAAAAGTTGTCTACCCACAATAAATAGTATCCATAGAGTTGGACTCCACTGTTGACTTTGAAATTAATAGAATACCACTGTATACGTTAAATAGAAAATCACTGTTGGCTTTGAAATTAATAGTTTTGTTGGCATGTGGGATTTGAACCATATATCTCCAGGTATATGCCACAGTGTTCTAAGACCACTAAACTAATAACTTCTATTAGTGGGGGAAAAAAAGGCAGAGTCTGTTAGTTTAGTGGTCTTACACCACTGGCTTATATCTGGAAAGATGCATACCTAAATGATTTAATCTTTCTTTACCAGGCTGCATAGAATTATATTATTAACAATTGAAGATTGATTAGAGACTATTTTTTTTACATTTGGGAGGTTAGTTGAGCGATATATTATCAAATCTTAAGTCATAGATTTACAGGTAGCTTTGTAAACCAAAATGTATATGTGCTTGCAGTAAATTGTAGTTTGTAAAGTTTAGATGCACTTTTCCTGCTAGTTTTTGAATATGTATTCCATCGAAAGGTTGTATTCATGTCCTATAAATTCAGTCTAATCACTAAGAAAAAGCATTTCAATTAAATCATAACTGCAATTGTTACAGTTAAAGCTATTACAGTATATCATTAATTTGTAGTTCACATTTGTCAATAAAATTGTTCTGAAGAATATTTGTGTTTTTTTTTCCTTTTAATATAACACACTGGTTTTTCATAACAGTTTATATGTCATGATTATATTGTCAATGGTATAAAAAACTGGATCAATTATTGACAGCATTTATCAAGAAAATATGTGAAGGAAATGATTTTATATTTGTTAATATATAACCGAGTAATTATTTGCATTTTACCTTATTTTTAAACATATTGTGTCATTGTAATTATATGTAGAACCGATTATGACGCTCCTGGTAATTTATATATCGTTTTACATGTTCAGAGAACGTTAAACGACGATTACTCTGCATTTTCAGTCATCAATTTAGCAAAATTACAAATAAAGATCTATTTTAGTTTCAACGTCTTCCTTATTTTAAAGTTTGCCATAAACATATTACATTAATGTACATATATACAATATAATCATACCATGTCAATCAGTTTTTGAGCACAGTATCAAACAAAAATGCCCACCGACCTTATAAAAAAGATTCTCGATTTGCGACTGTAATACTACATGCGCAGGAAACACTGTAGATCCACCGGATGTGACGTCTATTTATACTGCAAAGGCCTTGAGTCTCTAAGGTTACGCCCGTGGTTGTGGAAAAGACCATGGCATGGGGCAAAGACCTGTTCCTCCACTGCTACAGGCTGAAGTAATCCATGCTGGTAGGAACTTAAAGCACCACAGTTTTTAAGTGAACTTTTTCAAGAGCCATAAGACTTGCCTGAGACACATTACTCCAGTTTAGGTTGGCGATGCCCAAGTAAGTGAGGGTTCAGATAGCTGCGATGGCCTATGATCAGGATTATCCACCAGCTGATATAAGGTATCCCGTCCCTCTGTTCACTTAGGGCTGGCAACCCACAAGCAAACAGAAAACACAGCGGCAATGTCTCATTCAACAGATGTCCACCTCTGCAGCAAATCCAGAATCCAGATTCAAGCTCAAAGCCGAAAATCAATCCAGTGTCATAGGCGTAAATGGTCATCACCAAGACCCTGTGAAGTTGACCATTCCTCAACAGGGCAGGAAAAAAGAAAAAAATGTGGCCATAGATGACCAGATCAGTAGGGTACACCGGTCTGACAGCCTTCCATTTCTGATTCCTCCGAAAAGAGAATATCTTTTTTGGAAAAAACGTTTTGAAAGGTACTAACGGCATGCTCTAAAGGAAGGCAGGGTAAGACATTATGTGCTAGACCCGGACGGTTCTATGCATCATCACTGGGGATTGGTACACAACTATCCTTCCAGTTTATGCATAGGCAACGTTTAGAACCCAGATGAACCAACGTTTAGAACCAGGAACCAGACATCCATGATATATATGTAGTCTTGAAAAAGGAAGGAGAATCGTCTAGTGATTGAACGAAAGACATATAATTCTATTAAATTAATATATATATATTTGGTTGTAGTTAAACTCTGAAAATACCAATTAATGGATAATTCAGAAATGGAACAGTTATACAGGTAACTATCATTTAATGCGAGAAATGAGTTCGGGAAGATCATCGTTAAACGAATTTCCATGTAAAACGAGGGGATTTTTTATTTTTTTGCATTTTGGCTTATTTTATTAATTTTTTTTCCTTTTCTTGGTTGCGTAATGAATGTTTCATTTCAACAAAAATAATTATAATTCTCCATACTTATTTAAAGATTACATATATGCATAATTATGTATATAAATATGTGATGGATTAATTAATTTTACAGTTCATTTCTTAATAAGGAACGAAACTAGCTGGTTTGCCTTGCTAGGCTCTGTTTTGTGCCTAATATTTATTTGTATTATTCCATTAACTGGTCACAACATCGTCTTATGGCATCTGGTCACGAAATATCAATAACATGATCCTTCAACAAATCCATGCGTTTATTGCAGAGTGAAAGGGCTTCATCTAAAAATTTAAATGTCAACACTTATTTTAGGTTCAGATTCTTGTCGTTCTTCAAAAGCAGAATTGAATTCTAAATCCTGAAGTTCATCGTTAGTGAGTGGCTCACTCTGGAGTTTAATAACTTCGTCCATCTGTCAAAGTTACGCCTTCGTATTCTGCTCCAGTTCAAAATTTCGCTGAGTTAATTAAAAATCCAACTTAAATTCTTGCAAATAAGGTAGTTAAAGGGATAAATCCAAGCACAATTTACAAGAATTATGCAGTAGTGATTTGGAGAACTAAATTGTACAGTGTGGTTGGACCTCCGTATACCATGGCTGCTTGATGATGATCGTGTTGTTGCTGATGGTGATGATGATTAATAAACTAAAAACTTTGCAGTACTCTAGTAAGTACGAATTAAAATTCCATTTAGGAATATCCTATGTATTTTTCAGTAAAATGAAAGGAAATAGAGAAAGGTTTTGAATTGCCATGAAACGAGTGGTGAGAAATGGCGATAAATGTAATCTATGTGTCACGGATACGCAACTTATAAAGTTATTGCTTCTGGGAATAGCATGTTTCAAATGTATACAACGTTAGAGGTATCCATTTCAGTTCCTCTCACCTTGGAATATGTTACAACAGCTCCTGTAACATATTTCGTTATATGTTGTTGTATATTTGAAATTTGAACCTATAATCTGATAAATTATTTAAATAACTGTTGTCCCCTTTGAGAATGCCAGTAACCAGTACAGAATAGAAAAATAAATCATTAACATATAGTATACACTGAGATGCCAATTTGTTAGGTACACCATTCCTCAAACATATAAGGTTCATTCAACCAGTAATAAACCAGGTAACGGCGGGGGGCCGTATAAATAAGAGAGACCAGCATTTTCGGTATCATTTAGAGTTGGATTCAATTTTCGGAAGCAGGAAAGTGCCATCCAGTGGTGAGCGCGTCGCTAGTACAACGTAAAGGATCGGGATAGAATGCAGTGCAGGGAGCTTTCCCAGTGAAAGTATCGACTTACAAAACATTTTTCAGGACATGTAGAGCAAGCCCTTTCAACTTTAAGAACCGACAACTTCCTCAGCCGACAATACTGGAGACATTTTGTTGAGATGAATTACCATGTCCAAACTTATGCGCTTTCATCTTCAACTTCACTTTCAACTTTCAATTCCGCTTTTCAACACCTAGTAGCCTAGCGCATGCCTTAGATGGAATGCGCTGGACGCATGCCTTCAACTGTCTACACCTGTGCGTCAAATAGTTTTCAATTTTTCACCACTGTAGACGTGAATTAAAATGTACGTAACTGATGCTGCTATGTTAGCGGGTATAAGTGCTGCAATTTTAGTACGGAAAAATGCGAGAAAACGCCGTGAAAAATACCGGCGATCGATATGGATGAAAGATTACTTTAAAACGCGGAATTTTGAAATTAAATGAAAATGTTATTTTTAAGAACTTTACGCGAATATCTAGAACAAACTTCTACATGCTTTTGGGAATGGTGGAGTCAAGATTGAAAAAAAATGCTCGTTTCAGAGAAGCAATGCTAGCTGAAGTGAAATTTGCTATCACACTTAGATATTTGGCTACCGGTGATTCATTCATGTCTCTGATGAATATTTGAACCTATAATCTGATAAATTATTTAATTTTTTTTATTTGTTTAAATTAATTTAATAATTTATATCTCTGATGAATTTTTTATTTTTCAGCATGCGTAAATATGAACTGCATCGCTCACCTTTCTGCAACTAATCGTCGCCTGGTACAAGAGAACCTCCCCAGTTTCAAATTCCTGGATACACTTCTGTTTAGATGTAACACTGTTCACGGTAAAAGAAATTAGGTGTTTTAAAGGACATGTTTGGAGTCAAATGTAGGATTTGCATCGAGATATACCATATGGTTTACTACTAGGGGCAACCTTTCACTGCCCTACCATTTCTGCATCATACTTTAAATTATCGGGATCCCCTAGCAACCTTCAGTCAACCACTTACAACCGTCTCTAGATATTCGATGTGCCGTCCATTGAATTCATTGAAATGATCTGTAAACGAAATCATGTCATCCCCATCTGATCATCTGTTTCTGTCACAATCGTTTCATCATATTTCACTAGACTTGTGACCAATGATCTACAGTTATGTATCAAATGAAAGCCTGTAAATCGTGAACTGTCAATGGTTATAAATAATGTTCCACATTCTACAAATTTTAATATTCGCAAAAAACCGGAAGTATATAAACGTTTACTCCATTGCATTCATTTAACTCTATTCTAACCTGCAATTGTTAGGTTTGTGCTCATCCGCAATGTATCTAGATGGAACAGATGGATGATTCCATACCATTGCTTGCAGCGACACCTTTATCAGACGGCCGCAATTATCATTTTACCACTAAATTTCAAACTATGTGGACGACATTCTTTGAAGTTCTGTATTTATTATTTGCTTTTTTGCTGCAATTTGCAACGTATCTAGTGGTTAGTGCGTTTAGCTACTGATCTAAGGGACCTGGGTTCGAGTCCCGGGTAAGGAATGGGTGTTTGTGTAGTTTTTCTGCTGAGGTCCCGCTATCCTATCAAACCTTCTACTGTGGCCTATCAACTAACAGGCTCCTGACAGACCTCTCTGGCAAGCAGCTGCTTGAGGGGGTATTTATTTTTTATTCATATTATATAAAAATATTACAGAATAATTTAGATCATTCTAAAATTAAGCATTGATATTTTAAAAATACCTAGCTGTAAAATTTTGAAATAAAATTTGTATATTAAATCATTTGGAGGGAAATTGTGCTGTTGTTCGGCAAAAGCGTCAGTATCGATTTGTGCTTAAAATACTTATATTTGGAAGTCTCTCTGTGCTAACTGATTAATCTATAGTTACGATCGTAACAATGTATATAACAAATGACTCATATAAATTGCCAGGCGTTTCACTGGCATATTTCTGGATGATTTTGAATCGTTTCGTTGATGTTTCTGATGACTCCTTTTTCAATACGTTATTAAGGATGAACAAATTAATTGCCACTTTCTCCGCTTAATTATTATAATCTTTACAATTTTAATTGTTTTTTGGTAAACATTTTTGCTTTGTCGTCTGTCTGTAATGCTGTTGACATTCAAATTTTTGTTCTTCAAATTAAATGAATTTGTTTTAGATTGGATAGATATTGAAGAAATAGGACTATTGTCAGTTTCTGAAACTTCCAGTATCCTTAAAGGTCTTTCTAACGGTAGGAAAAGGTAGAAAATTCCTACCTTTTTAGCATTTATAACAGCTATTACAAACGGTTTTTTAAGAAAGAAATTTAAAATTTTGGTCGTGAACTATGAGGGAGAAAATATTTACATTTCCAAAAGTGTTTTATCCTTTGGTCACAGGGGGTGGTAACTGCAACTTTTTAAACATATTAATGAAAAATTATATTTCTGTTTTACAGGTATTAACGAAATATTACTATTTGCATTTACACAATCATCCACTCGTTTCAGTTGTCACTGTTAGAGGGTGCTAAAGACGGAAAATAAAAACTTTGCTCCCTTTGAAACCGAACATCCCTTATTCCTCAGGAACGATTAAATTTTTGTACTTCCCAACTAAATTCATGATTATTGTAACCTTAAGATACGTACTTGTAACACCTAATATTTGAAAATATATTAAGCTCCAGTTAAAAACGCGTCAATTAATTATTAAAACCTTTACATTAAAATAATAATGGCGAAATAAATTCTATTCTAATGTCCTCTAGAAATACGAATATACTTGCCTGGGTAGGACACAAATAAAGAACCGAAAATTCAAATCTTATTAAATTTTGTTATAAAGCGGAAATAAATAACATGAAAGGCGAAGTCCAATTTCTATAAAAATAATTTTTACAGTGGTAATTTTTGCTAGTAAATAGTCTACATTAAACAAATGGATGAAACTATATATTGATTACACCCTGTGCATCACTCCTCTATTGAGAGCTTAGTTAATATTCTTTAACTGTAAACTAACTGATAAAAATATCTGTTGCGTCATAAGCATAAATTTATGCATTTGATTGATATTCATAATTTAAGAATATAATGCTTTGTTGGTTGTTTTTACCTCTGAGCGTCACTTTGTTTAACACAATGGGTTAAATAGCCGGACCACAAGGACCTTGAGGACTCAGAGAAGATTAGGAAAGGGACCCAATAGACAGTATTTAGCAGACAAATGGTAGCCTCTTGTGAAGGCCATTCAGCGTGTTCTTTAAGGTGCACAGAGTATGGGTTTTCTACACACAGTGTACCACGGCTTAACCTGTAGATAAGCTGCTAACACCTGATAAAAATTAAACGATGCAACCTCAACTTTGATCAGAAATTTGACATAAAGAGAACAATGCTTATCATAGAATTAGTGAGGATGACAAAAAAGTATTTTAAATAAAATCAGAATATTCCTTTTCGAAGAAATGTGGCTTTTTTGCCTCAAATGAAAGAGGAAGAACAAGAATAATGCATTTTCCCTTGGCTACCAATCAAAGGGACCTGGGTTCCATCCCCGGGTTAAGGCATGGATATTTGTGTTATCTTTCCGCTGAGATCTCGCCTTTTTCACAAATCTTCTTTTTGGCATATTAAATGATAGGCTCCTGTCAGACCTCTGTGGCAAGCAGCTACTTGAACGGGTATTTACTCATATTTTTTTCTATATTCCCATTTGATGCGTAAACAAATAAGCTTACAAAACATCCATTTTCGAAAAGCAAAAAGAAAAAAAAAACAATCTGATTTCTAAGAACAGCTCTGTCAGAAGTGACTAAGCTGTTCTTAGAAAAATTGATTCATATTCGGAAAGTTGACTCCTATCCTAATTCTCATGATTTAGGTTACTCGCAGAGTTAATAATTTGGAGGAATCAGCTGCAGTGGAGCAATGTGGAGGAATCAGTTCCACTGTAATAATGTGAAAAAATCATTTCCAGTTTAATAATCTGAAGGCATAGGCTGGAGTGTAGCAATGTTGTGGAATCGGTTGCAGAATAATAATTGGAGCAATCGGCTCTAATATAATAACATGAAGGAATTGGATGCAGAGAAATAAGCGGAGGCACCGGTTTTAGTGAAACACCGTGCAGGAATCAGCTCCAGTATAATAACGTGGAGGAATCGACTCCATTTAATAATGTGCAGTAATCGACTGGAGTGTAGCATTGTGTAGGAATAGGCTCCAATGTTACAACGTAGAGGAATCGTCTCCAATGTAATAATGTGAAGGAATCGGCTCCATTGTAATAATATATCGGAATCTATTGACGTGTAGTAATGTGTAGGTATCGGCTGGAGTGTAGCAATGTGTAGGAATCGTCTCCAGTGTAGTAATGTGGAGAAATCGATTCCACTGCAGCAGTATGGAGAAATCGATTCCACTGCTGCAGTATGGAGAAATCGACTCCAACTTAACAATGTGAAGGAATCGGCTGCAGTGTAGCAATGTGGTGGAATCGGTTGCAGTGTAATAATTGGAGCAATTGCCTTAAATGTAATAATATGCAGGAATCGGATCCAGTATAATAACGTGAAGGAATCGGATCCATAGCAATAAGAAGAGTAAGCAGTTCCAGTGAAATAATGCGGAGGAATCAGTTTCAATGTAATATTGCTATGTCGCCTGCTAAACATGGAGACATATTTTACCTTTTCACATGGATGCAGCTTGGGGACGACGCGAAAACGATTCATGCCGATATATTACAAATATATGGACGGATGCGCAAAGTCAGAGCATGACGACAGGTTCAAAACCTACCTCTTTCAGAAAGACCAAAGTAGACCGTGAAGGAGAGAAAGTTCGTGAACTCATTAAGAAAATCCCCACACCACTGTTCATTGATAAGTTTAGATGTCAATGTATCGATTGGCAGTGTTCAAATAATTATTCATCATCACTCAAAGTTACGAAAGATCTGTTAAAATTAGGTACCACACAAACTGACAGAACATCAGAACAGGGCGAGAGTCAACTCGTGAAAGGAGATATAATAATAATAATTTATGTCATGCAGGGAGTTACAGTAAAGCCAAGGTACAGGTAATTTTGGATGTTAATTTAAACCTAGTGACTCCAAACAGTTAACAGACATTCTCACAGGTGATAAAAAGTGTTGTTTTTACTATACAACTCCCAGAAAGATAGACAACTATGTTTGGGTTTACAAAGGATGAATCGACTCCCCAAATCCACCTACAAGACTTTCGCTCAAGGAAGAGGATGTTCACAATTTTAGCTAGAAAAAAACTGACTATCAATAGACAATACTATACCGATATTGTATATTGTTTATATATAATATATCCCCCATCCTGCATATTCACCAGATCTTGCATTGCTTGTGATTTTTGGTTGTTTCCAAATATTTAAAAAGTACTTGCTTGAAAG
Source organism: Ryuthela nishihirai (assembly GCA_038380435.1). Lineage (NCBI taxonomy): Eukaryota > Metazoa > Arthropoda > Arachnida > Araneae > Heptathelidae > Ryuthela > Ryuthela nishihirai. The sequence continues at coordinate 3,931,327 of JAWZYU010000039.1, forward strand.
CCTTTTTCAAGAGTGCAACACCTTTCAAATTACGAATTGCACATTTTCTGTTGCTATGTAGGGTGAAACTTCCATCAACCAGTCTCAAATTACAAATACAAATTTAATTAAAAGAAGAGAACCTGGTAACAATAAATAGGGGGAAAATACAGTTATAAACATATCCGGTTTACCAAAAAGGCCACCTGAAGAGCTCATTAGCTCTCTCATTGGCGAGGAAGGAAATATGTATAAAAAATTAAGCAATTGAATTTAGGTAATATTTAATTGAATTCCATTTATTTTTAAGCCTACATAATAATGAATGAATTGTATTTAAATTTTTAAGAAGATTTTAAAATTGTTTAGCAGATTAAAAAAAAATTTAAAAAAATTAAAAAAAATTTAAAAAATTAAAAAATTTAAAAAAATTAAAAAAAAATTAAAAAAGCCACCAGTCGAATTATAAGAATTGACATTTGTTATGAATATCAATCGTTCTGTTATTGTACTGACCAGGTCTGGTATGACATAAGAAGTGTGGTTAGAGTAGAAATCAGAGCGGTAACTGAATCAGTGCCATATTCAAGATCGTTATAGCATATTCTCTAAGAGATGCTTTCCAAAAATCGAAATTTATTACCTACGATTAACATATTTTTAGAGTCTGTAACGAAGTAAATACGATTACATCCGAACTAATGTTGCTGAAAATGTAAACTCAGGTACATTTGATTGAGATCTTTCATTTATATCGACTAATTTATTTTCATACGTCGTTCGATAATTGCATTCAGAAGGCAGGCGACGAAGACGCCCCACAAATATCGGATGCCTTTCGAAAAATCACTCCCGACCCACGGAAGACGGGAATCCTCATCTGTCACACCAAGAGGGTGAGAACTAAGCGGGACCATCCCACGAAATTCAGAACGAATCGCTCAAGTAGACGCAGAACCACGAGGAAACTGCCAATTTCTGTCACCGATGACGTCTAATTCATAATAATATAATGATTAGACAAAGAATTTCGATATTTTTTACATCTTAATTGAAAATAGTTAATGACGAAGGGTTTTGAGGAAGAGTTTTTGTATGAATGCTTATATGAGATCGAATTAACGCAAAATTCAGGTAAATTGGGAGATACGTGCATTTTTTTTACTTCAATATACAGCATAAAATCCTCATTCTTGAGGCTGGTAGATTTCTTACATAACGATTAGCCATATACAAATTGTAACCTAAACATATATCATTTTATTAAATAGCGTTCTAACAAGTAAAAAAACTGTTTAATTCGTTTTCAGAAAAATTTTTTCATGTTTTATATGGCCTAAGAGACTATTACAATTTGCCTTTTACCCATCAAATATTAGCTCATATTTCCATGGTTAGAGGAAGATACAGGAAAAAACACACTATCTTTCAAAATCTTGCCAAAACTCCCTATTCGTTAGAGGCGATATATTTTTCTTCTAGTTAAATATATAATAAATATATAGGGTTGGGTTGTTTACCTCTGAGCGTCACGTTTTTGCACACCATGGGCTAAATGGCCAGGTCACAAGGACACCAAAGGCTCAGAGAAGGTTGGGGGAGGGGACCCACTGGAACAGTTGTTGGGAGACAGATGGTAGCCTCCTGTCAAGGCCATCCAGCGTGTTCTTTAACGTTGGGTTGTTTTACCTCTTAAGGGCACTTCTTTGCAGACAATGGGCTAAATGGCCAGGTCACAAGGACCCCGAAGGCTCAGAGAAGGTTGGGGGAGGGGACCCACTGGAACAGCTGTTGGGAGACAGATGATAGCCTCCCGTCAAAGCCATTCAGCGTGTTCTTTTACGTGCACAGGGTATGGCTCTCCCGCACACGGGGCTACGGCTTAACGTCCCATCCGTCGGACGGCGGCCTTTCCAAGCCCATCGGTGTCCCCTACTGACCGTGGGCAGGCGGGGAATTTTGCAGAGATAAATCTCAACGCTGACCCAGCTGGGACTCGAACCTGGGAACCACAGATTACGAGCCTGGCGCGCTACCGACTGAGCCACCCCCGCCCCTAATAAATATATTATATATATATAATAAATATCCCTCAAGCAGCTGCTTGCTACAGAGCCCGTCAGTTTATAACGTCATAGTAGAAGGTCTGTGAGGATGGCGTTACTTCAGCAGTAAAGCAAATATTCGATGCCGTACCCAGGGATCCAACCCAAGTCGATTTGATTAGTAGCCAAGTGCACTAAACACTTGAGCACGGTTAAGGTATACTTTATGTTAAACACAGAGATAAAGAGTTCAATTTTATTAAATGAATATTCGATTTGAAAGGACAGACTAATAACTTTGGATAATATATATATATTTCATTTCTTTATATTATACTAAATTTTACTAACACGTGTAAGAGTGTTTGTAGTTATAATATGTAATAATTATGTTAATTTCCGCTAATTAAAAATGACGTTTCGTAGAACAATGTAACTTGCTAAATGTTTCAGCTTCCACAACTCTTTAAATATTGAACATATCAGTTTTAGAAATTTGTAGTTTTTCAGAAATATTGTTTGGCTTTAAATAGATTTGACTGAGATCTTTAACCTTTCTTCGCCAGCATTTTTCATAAAGCTTATTTAAGAAATTACTGAATTCTGCCCCTGAGTTACTGTTGACATACATAGAACTGTACTTAATCACGTGGGCGCTTAGTGTACAGTCGCTCAAAAAAGTATCCGAACGCTATGGTTGATTACAAAATTCGGAAAAAAATATCTGGCAACAATTTTTTTAGAAATTAGTGATCTGGCAACCTTCGTGGCATGTGGCACGAAGGTTGCCAGATCACTAATTTCTAAAAAAATCGTTGCCAGATATTTTTTCCGAATTTGGTAATCAACCATAGCGTTCGGATACTTTTTTGAGCGACTGTACATGCACTATGAAAATTCAGCAGCGATTTGAGGGAGAATGGGATGTAATAATGTGGCATTACATAACATACTATTAACTTTCTCATTAAACAAACAACTGACCTACTACATTACGATATTAAAATCCAATATTTGTTTTTGCATTTAATACTTTTTTGCGTTTTTCGATCACAATAATCACATTTTTTATGCATGATCCCTTGTAATTAACTACTACTACATTTAACACTCACTTGATATGTTGACACTCCTACAAAAGTAAATATTCCTACAGAAACTACAATACGTAAAATGAAGAGGCGGTCCCTCTATGCACTGCCTCTGGGGTGAAATGTTAACTCGTTCTAATACGTTCTATAAATTATAGATGGCATGTTCTAAAATCGTACGCTTTTGTTGTTAAGTTTTAGCGCCTTACAATGTAAGTCACTGAACCAGAATTCACTAAGATTCTTGATACATTACTGTGATTAAACGAACAAATAACAGTTCACTAAAAGATACTAAAATTTATAGTGGTAGTTGTTTTCACTCTTTCTTTATTTACTTTTAAATAGCTAAAACATATGATAAAAAGTGAACATTTAGTGTTCCTTTGAAATCATATCTTCATTATAATACTGACTGCTTTCAGAATAAAATAAATAATTCTAACTTTTCTAAATATTGTATCTTAATCTTTAAACACGAGGTTACCAAAATTAAACTAACAATACTCTAGTAAACTTGTAGGGATAACCGTCATTTCTATATATCATTATTGGACACGGCACGTTTTTTGTTTTTGATGTTCGCGAGCTGAATCTACGATCTCGAAAGATCAGCGTTTACAACCTTAGGTCTGCTCATTTCATGCAAACGTGATATCTTTACCAACTACTTCGAAGCTCTAAAATTTTGTAATTCACTTTTGTAACTCACATACGTCATTAGTTACAGTCGCTAATTCATTACATTCAGCACCAAGAGAATTATAGTCGTATTCATTGAATCGGGCAGTCTCATTCCAATACGTACCGTTCTCTTTGAATCCTAACTCCCCATACACCATTTGTTTGAGTGTTGAGAGAGTTTCCCATGAATCCCTTTTTACATGTGCGCCGATCTTTTCTATTTGGAAATATAGGAAACTATTAGTGCTAGAATGGCGTTATTTGAACCAATTAGTTTGGAATTTTGCCTAAATTGGACCATTGATTTCTGCTTCCCAAAATCGTTCTTGCATTTGAACCCATTTTTATTTTATTTGCGAGAATTTTCCTGCAATGTTTTTTTCTTTCTAGGCAATGTCCTTGGCAGTGTATGTTGACACAGGCTTGGCCGATTTCCAACATCACACTCCGAATAAAAATTCATTTCACTAACTTGGCTGAAAAATTGCTGTCTATTTTAACAGATTAGGATAACGCATAATTTCCTAAATTCCATATACGTTTCCCCCATGTCACCCTGCTCTGCGTCAATAATTCATTCCTCTGCCTATGATGGAACCTTATTTTTCGAATTTACAAGGTTGTTTTTGCAACTAGATTTAAAAATTTGGAACACTTTGTCTCCATTCTTTTTATTTGCCATTTCCAATTTTCAGTTTTTGACCACAGAATGTTTGCTGCGCTGTAAAATTAGTTTACTCTAAAATTCTGCGTGTTTTAGATCCATATTTAAGAATAAAATTTTCACTATATACGTTCACAAATTAGATACTACAAGTTTTATAGACACAAATTTCAGAAATTTGATTCTCTATAGAAATTAAACAATACAGGATTTCTTTGCTGGGATGGTAACTATACACATTCAATGAACAGATTATTAGGAATAGATACATTCTACGTCAATAAGGAATCCGATTCATGGATCAGTCACTTGTTAGATAAACATTTCATACAAAATTAATTAGATTAAATATCTCAAATTATTTCATACAAGTATACACATCCTTAATTCCTTACTGTACAAGAACCGTCTGAAATGATATTCTGCAGTATGTATCAGTTTGTACAGATTCAATGGGAACAAAGCTTTACATAAAAATTCTGATCAATATATAGATCCTCTCTCAGTGCTGAGAAATCATGGAAGAAAAGCAGAGAAAAATCTGTTATCCACGACTTTTAAACTGTTGAAGGTCATGGAGTCGCTTTACCTTGATGTTAGAGGATTGATATAGTGTCTCACGTTCCCTCTAGGGGAATGATCGTCGAGAATCAGGTTGTAAGCTTAATCGCGATTAATCTGTGAAAAAGGAGAGTTCCACTTTTTTTTTGGGGGGGGGGGGGAATCTGAAGAACGTATTGCATAGATAATTTCAGATGGGTTCTTGTACAGTAAGAAATTAAGGGGATGTATACTATTGTCCATCTTGAAGACAAAAATCTCTATTGATATCCTTCATAAACACCTAGCATAAAAATCAGGACACATTCCATGTCAATGCAGTGTTCCCGATACCACCATACTCCTTCTAAAACAGAGGCAGGATGGCCCATTCGGTAACTTGCAAGGCTTGTATTCTCTAGTTCTAAGGTTCGAGTCCCAGCAGGGTCAAGGTTGAGAATTATCTCCGCAAAACTTCCATCCTGCCCAAGGTCAGCAGGGGACACCGATGGACTTGGACAGGTCGCCGTCCGTTGGATGGGACGTTACGCCTTGGTTCCGTGTGCTGGATCTAAATCAGAAATTTTCATATCTGTAGACAATTTAAGTTCAAAATATTTCCCTTGCAGATAATTTCGCATAACATAATCACTAACCAAACTAAAGAGAAAAGGAGACAAAATGTACCCTTGTTGAACACCAGAAGCAATGCTAAACCAATTGCTACAAGCCTAACTAACTCTCACACACGACTCAATATTATAATAAAGAGCTTTCATTATGATAAGTAATTCGTCTTGTATGCCATGAGATCGTGAGATCTCATGGCATACCAGACGATTTATCACGATCTTATGGTATACCAGATGAGTTATCATGATCACATGGTATACCAAACGTTATCATGATCTCATGGCATATCAGGCGAGATCACGAAATTTTAGGAGAGTGTTACTGTGTAATAAAATTGAGGTCTTCCTATAATCGCCGATAACTGCATTTAAAAGAGCAGAATTATTTTAAAAAAAATTCCAAAATTAGAATGAAGTATATTTTGTCTATATTCAGTAACACATATTTTTACGAGCCAGGATTTTTATTTTCACAGTATACTTTTTTCAGTTATTCATTAGTCATAAATAAACCATTATATGCTTTGATTTCTTTTACTCACAAACGCATCATACTTCAAGCATTTGCAGAATTTCGATGGTTACTAAATAGACAACATGGGCAGATGCTGATAAAGTTTTGCTAATACAGATAAGACCTTAAGGATGCAGGTATGGATAGCACTTTCTATCCTCGCAGAGCTCTATTTATAACGAATATGTATACGTATTTGTTATGCTCGAAATCGAAATTTGGACTAATGGTAATATACTGATCGCCTTTTCTGCTCCATAAATATTATGTATCGTTTAACATATTACCTCAAAATTTGGAACCAAATTTAATGGGGATTTTAATAGCTAAATTAATGAATTAAATCTTGGCATTACTAAATAAATGAAAGCTGACTAAAATAATTAAAGACATTAAAGACTAGTGACTATGACAAGAATCAACAATGATAATAAAATTCTACACTTAGTATTAAAACATCAAATGTATGCATGAGTATAACCATTTGTAAGTTTTGCAAAAATGGTTATCCTCATACATTCATTATCGTCGATATTCTGCAAATTGCTTCCAGTCTGAGAGTTTGTAATAAATTCTGTGTTTCTTAAACTTTGGACGTATCATTTCAGATATATCCGTAATATAACACTTTCGTATGAAGCCGGATCACCCTAAGAATTGAACGAAATATTTTTGTTTTCCTTTTTACATTTTATAAAATTAGTGGTAGTTCAGAGTAAAAATTTTATTCACCTGATTAATTATTTTTCTTTTTGCTTTCCCCTAATTTATTTGATGGTTTCTCAGTTTATGTGTCAGTTAAGCTTCCATTTGAAAGCTTGTGACGTGAGATGTGTCAGACTACAAATTTCACCCATATGGAGTGGCAGCTCGTGAGCGTCTAGACTGGTGGGTGACAGTAAATTTATATGCCATCAACACCTTAGCTGAAAACATCGGATGAAGTAAAAATTCACTTGAGGAATACGAGATTTGAAACTAAATATAATAATTCAATTTATTTTTTATTTCCTCTAAATTTGATACCTACTAATCATTTTTTCTCTGCAGGAACATGGAACGTGATGACATTACATAGAGATTATTCTCATGATGTCCTCACCAGGAATTCCAGCGCTTTAACCTAGATATTCTAGGTTTGCAAGAGAACAGATGGACAGGTAAAGGTGAGATACTTAATAATAACTTTAAATTTCTCTTTTCATGGACGATCATTATTTAATGCAAAGGAAAATTTAACAAATATCAAGTCTGTTTTCTGAATTATACAGCGCTTTCTGCCTCAAAATAAACTTGATTTTAATATTTAGTTTTTTCTTATTATTTTGTATATATTTATATATATATGACAAGAAATATAAAATAAACACAGTTCAGGGACCGCTGGTACCACTTGATGGGTCCCTGAACGCCAATGGCTACCTGTCCATTCTCGCTGATCACATGCATCCCTTGATGTTGTACGTTTACGCTGGTGGTGATGGTGTCTATCAACAGGACAATGCGCCCTGCCATGTCGCTAAGTAATGTGTGACTGGTTCCAGGAACATGACAGCGACGTCTCTGTTCTCCCTTGGCCAGCAAAATCACCGACCTCAGTCCCATAGAGCACTTGTGGGACTATTTGGATCGACAGTTTCGGCGTGCGGAACAACAACCACGTCATCTTCAAAACCTCTGTGCTCTGCTGGAGTCTGAATAGGCACTTGTGCTTTTGGCAACGTTCCAGGGACTCATTGCGTCGATAGTAATAGCATAAATGAGAGTTCTGGGCCAATGTTGCACCTACCTGACAAAGACTGTTTCAAAAGAAAAATAATAGATGTTAATTCCGGACCGTTTTTCGACACATCGATATTACACTCTGCAGTGTCATGGCTTTATATAAATTAAACGTCTTCTACCAAAAAAAACTTGAATTAGTATTTCAACTCCTGAAAAGTACCCGAGATTTTTCTAATTTTCTCATATTTTCTCACCCAAAACAACAAAATTAATTTAAACCGCTTCTCCGAAAACTTTTCCTACAGATTAACATAGAATTTTTTTTACTTGCGACATATAGGACAGAGAAGAATCCTAGAAGCCACTCCTAGCTTTTACAGGCCTTTTCATACAAGGACATTCCCTACTAAGACCAAAGTCACAGCTGACCACTGCCTTAGTTAGAGATAACACAACACACAAAGTTTTCCTTGCTGGAACAGTCGCTAACTGCCTAACCACTATGCCAGATTCCTACTACCCCTGGAACATTCCTGGAAATTACTACCCCTGGATATTCCCTATACCTTAACAATAGCCCAGAACTCTCATTTATGCTACTACTATCCATGCCACGCCGTCTCGCAGCTGTCATCCCGGCCAAGGGTGGTTAGTCCCATTATTAGATAGGTGGTCATATTATTAAACTAAAATAGTGGTATTTAAACTAAAGTAGTGGCTCTAAAGTATTCATACGAAAGCCTTTAGGAAACAAAATTATATTCTAAAAGAGCAGCAGCAAAAATTATTTACTTAAAAACGAAAATGATTTGATGAAGGAATAAAAATATATTTAGAATGAGTACTATGACTTGGCAAAATCATTTAGTTATGCATCTAAAATGTGTGGATAAAAAATTGGAAAAAACGAATCAGAGTCAATGTGTTCATAATTCGTTTATAAGCCACCTGTTCCAGGGGTAGTAGGAAATCTTGTATGCAAAATAATCTTCATCATGAATCTTGGAAAACAAAATAAAGATTTGGCAATATATTTAAATACATTTTTTAAAATAACCATGCAATATACCCGATCTAAATGTAGTACGAAGGGAGTTCAGAAAGTTTCTGATACGTGTCTGTAGCTTTCCACTCGTTCCCTTGAAGTTAAAGAGCTCTGATTTGTTTGAAAGCTTATCATTACGTGTTAAATAAAAAGGTCGTTGCATCGTTTCTCTCTTCGCTGGTGGAGCGTAAATTTCGGTCTCAGAAATCTGTGTATAGGGGACTAAAGAAGATGATAGATGTTATATTTCCATGAAGATGAAGCTTGGGGACGACAAGAAAAATGCCGATCTGTGCGTCCTGTCAAAATTATCACTCTCTAACCCATGACATTACCACCACTGTAGATGCCACATTCACAGATATACCTGCTATGACAGCATGTTTTTGGCTTTCTCCATGTTAACTGACATTGCGATTACTGGAGATGGCAAATCTCCATTCATCCTTGAAGGACACGTTTGGCATGATGTGTGATGATGCAGTTGGCATGATGTCTGCACCAGTGTAGTTGGTCTCTGATATGGCGCAGGTCAGAGTTACACACGCACACCATTGATTTTATAACACATAGGCACACTGCATGAAATCTTTGCTGTATGGTGGTAGCGTTTCATGATATATCGTCATTCCATTGGCTAATGCGAGGTCCTATCGCAGTTGATGTGGTGTTCACATCTTGCCCCTCTAGCCGCATAACACCAGATAGATATTCTCCCTTGTGATTTGCCTATCATTGTTCACTTCTGAATCGTTTGTATCCATTCTGTCGTGGTCGGAATCTCTTCCAAAGTCAATACACCACTGAATTCTTCACATTAAGCCATCTGGTAACATCTACTGGACTTTGGCCAGTGCCACGCTGACCTATAATTCGCCACCGTACTGCTTCCTTTAAATGATGTCTGTTAGATATATCTAATAAATCTTCTATCTCGAGAAATCCACCTCGAACTTCGCAGAACTGTAGAACAGCTTTGAAACTTTTAACTCTGGACACATTTACATACAGCACTGCTAGAGTCGTTCATTTTCATACAATACCTCAATTCTGCATCGAATTTTACATACTAGACGTTCGATCATTTCTATCTTTGGGTTTTAGGATATCATGATATTTTAATTTGTTCATTAATTTACGGAAATCTCTGTAGATTTCTCCATTCTTTCGTCATCAAGATTTTCTTATTATCATTTAAATTCCGCGTTGGTCTCAACTTGCTAGAGATTATAATTTTCCACTGATGAGCTCTTCGCACTTTTCCTGATCTTCCTAGGCAATATGCAATGTTCGTGTTCTTTACATCTTGAGGTTTCGTTTGACATATAGATGCATAAAAATCGAGCTTATTAATCCGCTCCCACATTTTGTGGAAGGAGAGCAAGGTAGTTTAAGGTACATAGCTCATAATATCGAAGTCACAAGCCTGTGCGTCCTCCAAAAAATATCCCTCTCCAATCCACGTCATTAGCACCACCATAGGTGTCTCATTCACAGATATTTCTGGTATGAAAGCATTTTTCTCGTTTACTCCATATTAACTCAAATGGAAGATGAACCTCGGTGAAGTTCTCTGCCGTTTATTCGGGAGAAAAAGCGTGGAGGTAAAATTTGAGGTAACCAAATGGCATTCCTCATGTTACAAGTATTCATTTGACACCTAATTCTACACTCCCTTTCTTCGAGTTTGAATCATATAGAAAGCAATCATTTATAAAATTCCTCACCGATTTTAAGTGTGAGGAAAGAACGGGTGGTAAACGTTTTATAACCTATGATACGGCACACGGCATGACAAATCTTCATTTGAAGAACAGCACATTTCTTTCCGTACTCATGTTCAGAAGTTATAATGGTACAATCGTCTTCGCTTTTCGCATTTTCAGGAGAGAAGAAAAAATGTGGATAAAATATGCATTGGACACTTCACATGTCATAAGCTTTTGTTTCCTTCACGTTCGAAAGATATGAAAAACCAACGTTTTGATCTTTTAGTTCCTTTCTTCGAATAAGAAAGCATGGAAGTGTGGGTTAGAAGCATTGTGAAACTCTCCTTCCCAAGTGTTAATTTGACATATTATAACTTGTTACGCAAGAAGATTCAATTGGTGATTTGTATGATGATGATAACATGTTACGCTCTGCCCTCGCGTTTGAAAGATATAGTGGCACATTGTTTTCAGATTCCCCTATTTAGGGTGAATAAAATCATGGGAGGAAGGTTTTGTAGCTTATTTTCATGATACAAGAGTTAGTTGGTACATAACGCGTTGAGAATTGGTCAAAGGATTGAAATGATAAGGTTGAAGAGCCTTTTTGTGAAACCCACACAAAAGCAAAGGAAGGGAAATAAAAAAAGTAGGCACTAATTCAAAAGAAATTTTGAAAATAAACTACCGACTAATTTATATCTTAACTTATTACAAAAATCTATTTCTTGTTCAATTATTACAATTGTGAATTTATCAAATCCAACAGTATACTACGGATGTATCTCAACGATTCGTCCATCGTTTCAGAAAATGAAATTCGACATTAAATAAATTATTCTACTCATTTGACTAAAATTTTATGCGACTCAATATAAAGAGAAAACTTTGAGTGGTTATATTATGTGTTTTATGCTTGAAATGTTTTTCCTTATCATGTTACATTGAGTTGAAAGTATCGATATTACTGTGTATCATATTTTGCCTCGTCATATTATAACAATTTAACAGTGCTGATAATTATGTTCATTTGTGTGGATTTAACATTGCAATTATTATGTGTGCTGTTGTCTAAGTGTTTTTTTAGTTATGATTTTATGCGATAATTATAGAACAAGGTAAAAAGGGAAATGCTCATAAACGTTTTAATAGCATACTTTGAGGCCTGTACGTTTGTCCTATGATTCAAAAAGGCCAAAATATAAACATTTTTTTTTCAAAAGGAGACACAACGCAATTGACAATATGGACAACTGAACTCACAATGCATTTTACACTATGGGCAACTCAACTGACACTGCAATTGACACTATGGACAACTCAACTGGCAATGCATTTTACACTATGGGCAACTCAACTGACACTGCAATTGACACTATGGGCAACTCAACTGACACTGCAATTGACACTATGGACAACTCAACTGATTAACACTATGGACAACACAACTGACTATGCAATTGACACCATGGACAACTCAACTGACTATGCAATTGACACTATGGACAACACAACCGATTATGCAATTTCACACCATGGACAACTCAACTTACACTGCAATTGACACTATGGACAACTCAACTGATTATGCAATTCACACTATGGACAACACAACTGACTATGCAATTGACACCATGGACAACTCAAATGACTATGAAATTGACACTATGGACAACACAACTGACTATGCAATTGACACCATGGACAACTCAACTGACTATGCAATTGACACTATGGACAACTCAACTAACAGCGGAATTCATATGCATAATAGCCCAACTGCCAGTCTAATTGACACAATGGGCAACACAACTGACAGAACTGGCAGCCCAGTTGACACAACTGAGAGCCCATTTGACTGCCCAACTGATACTGCAATTAATACTATTGAAACCTCATTTGATATTGCAATTGACTCATTTGACACACATGTGTTAAATAAAATATTCGTTTTCGCATTTGCAGAAACTTTTTTGGAATCTCAAAAGGTCCGCAACGCTTTGCTTTATGGAAAATGAAATTTATTTTCATCACTTGTTTAATACTTTTACTGGTAATAGCACAATATCTTTTTGGAGCAAGATAATTATTTAGAACCGAAAAATAAATATCTTTATATAGTACGAAAATAGGTACTGCACATTGATCATGACCTTAAAACATTAAATCACAATGTTTAGAAAGCCCAACACTGGTAACGTGCCAATTCCACAAATCCATGTCTACAGATTTGAATTTCATATCAAGGCCATCCAACACGTTCTTTAATGTAAATATGATTTCATTCTACTGCACACATTGGGAGACTGATTTACGATCCATCCAATGCAAAGAAGTCTTTCCAAGACCCTTTAGTATCCCTTCTGAGTTCAGTTGAAATACGTTCATATTTACGCTAACTCGTTCAATTCAAATACACTTCATATTTATGTTAACTCGTTCAATTGAAGTACTTTCATATTTATTCTAACTCGTTCAATTGAAGTACTTTCATGTTTATTCTAACTCGTTCAATTGAAGTACTTTCATATTTATTCTAACTCGTTAACATAGGACACTTAAATCTCATATCTTTCATATACATTCTACACTTTAAACTGCAAGTTTCGTTTAAAAATATTAGTAATTAATTGTAAACTTTTAATAATATTTTAATGAATCACAACAACTAAATGCATTTTATTTCAATTTATCATAAAATAATTTGAAACCAATTTATTTAAAATCATTTAAATCCAACCGTTGCAGTTGAATTAAAGATGGATTAAATCAATTAAAGACTTCCTATGTAAATCAATTGCAATTTTCCACATTTTATATGACAGCTGTCCAGGCCCGTACCGGACCTGGACAGTGTCAGGATGACATTGGCCAGAACAACGTATATCGTACCGATATACGTTGTTCTGGCCAATGCCACCCTGACATACCAATCTCTAATATTTGACAAAAGAGAGCGAGAAAAGGATGGAAATTTTATTTGAATAAAATATTGAACCAGTTAATTGTGAACTGTAGGAAATAATTTATTTGTTACAACTATATTAGAATTTTTACGAAGATTTGAAAACTGCTTAATAGATTTTTAAAAAATTATAGTTTCCAACGTGATTTCAATTAATTTATTTTTAATTACAACAGGTAAAGAAAGAAGTAAACATTAAAAATTGATTCTTCTCTTACTGCACTGTCCAAGCTCTATATGTTATGTGAGACTCTAGCTTGACTCAGGCGGAATTAGGCTCAATTTTTAATCAAATCCTCAATGAAGGAAAAAAATTTAATTTTGTTTCATACTACGTTTTGATGCAATTTTATAAAGAAAGAGTGGATATGTTAAAATACTGTACTATTTTTGCGTGTGTGCGTATCAAAGCATCTGAAATATTAGATAAATCCTTATGTAAATAATCAGTTATAGCTTTTCGTCGATTGTTGAAATATTTGTGAAAGAATAAACTAATAATCATCACGATACAACATTTCACAACGCAACTGACACAGTTGAGGATCCAATTGACAATATTGAAAACACAATTGAGACTGTAATTGACACAATTGACAACCCAGTTGAAACTGTAATTGACAAAATTGACAACCCAATTGAAACTGTAATTGATACAATTGACAACCCAGTTGAAACTGTAATTGATACAATTGACAACCCAATTGAGACTGCAGTTCACAACCTAATTGAAATTGTAATTAACACTGAAATTAACAATCAAATTGACAAAATCGACAAACATTTGACAATCTAATTGACTCTGCAATTAACAATCCACTTGCAATTGCAATTTACACTGTAAATAAAAAGTCAATCAACATCCGAATTGAAATTGTAATTGACACAATCGAGAACCCAATTCCCACTGCTATTGGAATAACTGATAACACAATTAGCATTCCAGTTCGCACTTCAAGTGACACAATTGACAACTCAATTGACACCGCCAAGTAGTAGTAAGTAAACTAACCTAACTTTTGCTATTCTAAATTAAAAGCTTGTAGTTGAATTTTAGACGAATTAATCCCTTGAAATTTATGCATATTGAAGCTCTGTTTCTGCGAAGGACCAGGTTGCCAGTAACTGTTGAATGATATCTTAGCCCAACGTCAAAAATGACACATTTTAAGTGCTTGAACAGAGCAGATAACTTTTGTTATGTTCCTGGTAAGGTGACTTTTGAGTCTCAGAAATGTGGCATAACAAATCTTCAACCTGACTGATCTTTTCCCTCTAAAGATCACTGTTGAGTCCTTTCAGAGGAGGAAAGGATCAACACAATGTCACAAATGCCAGCGTTATGGGCACACTCAGGGTAACTGCTTCAACAACCTTAGATGTGGGAAATGCCCTGGCAACCATTTTACTACTATGTGTGCCGGGACACTCCACGACGTGTGCTAACTTCAGGAAAGAGAACAAGGCCAATTAATGAGACTGTGAGCTCTTTCCCAAACTTTTAAATCGCGGAGTACCTTTCGAAAATCCCAAGAAGGGTAAAAATAAGGTACCCCAATATACAAAACCCAATAAGACCTATGCACAAGCTACCAGAGTTCCTGAAGAAATTCCAGGAAAATTTAACATTGCTCCATCAGTTAAAGCCTTCATCAGACAAATGGAAGACCACAGTTAATGTACCAACTAAAAAGAGCAAAGGTAATGAGGGAGAATCGTTTGCTGAGGAAGTTTAAAATATCCTTTAATTCTTCAGGAAATTGAATTTGGGTAATATATTGTTCAACGTCGAAAACGTTTGCCTTAAATTTAAGGTGTCTAAGGATTGGACTGAGAGAATCTCAACAAGCATCATAGCCTTTGATTTTGTTGCATCTCTCTTCGATGGATAAGTCCTCCTCCTCTTCGATATTCATCTTCATATTGTTGCTTGGAACTCCAATGGTATTAAAAGCGACTTTTTGGAATTCCAAAGCCTTTTTATATACTCAGAAAATTGATGCTGCATTGCTCTGTTAAACACATCTCAGATCCAGTAACAGCATCGAAATCCTGAATAATAATATCTATCGGAATGATAGGGAGCACAACAGAGGAAGAGGCACAAATATCGTTATCAAAAAAGGCATTCCTCAATATTGCCTGTCTACTCGTGACAAGGAATAGTGAAGCCACTATTGTGGTCATTGAACAGATTAATTTGGGAGATATTAAACTAATAGCTACTTATAAGCCCGCACATTCTGAAATCCTTATTAATGTTGTGGACAAAGTGTTTACTCCTAGAACTCCGACGCTGTTTGCTGGAGATCTGCGGGGGTTTCTCAGTCGGTAGCGCGCCAGGCTCGTAATCTGTAGTTCCCATGTTCGAGTCCCAGCTGGGTCAGCGTTGAGATTTATCTCCGCAAAATTCCCACCTGCCCACGGTCAGTAGGGGACACCGATGGGCTTGGAAATGCCGCCGTCCGTCGTATGGGACGTTAAGCCGTGGCCCCGTGTGCGAGAGAGCCATACCCTGTGCGCGTTAAAGAACACGCTGTATAGCCTTGACGGGAGGCTACCATCTGTCTCCCAACAGCTGTTCCAGTGGGTCCCATCCCCCAACCTTCTCTGAGCCTTCGGGGTCCATGTGACCTGGCCATTTAGCCCATGGTGTGCAAAAAAGTGCCGCTCAGAGGTAAAACAACGCACCGCAACGCTGTAGATCTTAACTGCAAGCACAAGTCACGGAATTTTAATATGGGGAACAAAAGTGGTCGTCTTTTGCTTTACTATGTGTCAAGAAAAGATCTCATCATAGACGCTCCTAAGGAGGCCACTTTTTCCCCCCCAATACCATGCATAAACCAGATGCACTTGACATTGCTGTTTTTGGACATTTTAGTCCATCCTATGATATTCATGTGATTCATGAGCTAAGCTCTGATCACGAGCCTATTATTATTATTCTTGGTAATGAAATTACAGAAAATATTATTTCCTCACAGGTTCACACCTCACAGGATCAACCGGGAGAAATATAAATTCTTTGTCAACGAGAAGGTTAATTGTCATTGTAAGGCAAATCTCCTACTCTCATTGCCAGGGATATTTCTACATTTAACGATAATATCAAGAGTGCATACTTGTTTTAAGGAGAGTCAAATTGATGCCAATAAGCTTCCTGATGACACCATAGAAAATCAGTTTCAGGACAATGATGATTTGTCAGATGAAGAAACTTTTGAAATTGTTGAAAATGCACTCGATCACTTCTCCCAGGTGGCGATCTCTAACATTCTATCTACAACTCCTACTGAGGTTAGCAAAGCAATTTAATTGTTAAATCCCAGAAAGTCTCCGGCTTTGATGAAATCACGAACACCATGATCAAACAACTTCTGCCTAGAGCTATTGTTTTTACGTCTGCAACACTGATTGAAATTCAGATCGATCTGGAAAAGGGCTGTTATTAAAATGATGCTTAAAGCGGGGAATAATGCAACCATTCCCCAGAGTTATCGACCGATCAGTTTCTTCCCGTGTTTAGGTAAAGTTTTTGAGAGAATTATCTTTAATCGCCTAATGGAGCATACTGATCACAATGGCTTAATTCCAGTAGAACAGTTTGGCTTTAGGCGGAAGCGATCTACAATTCACCAACTGCTACAAGTAGTGGATCCACCTTATTACCGTCGCATCCACCTTTATAGTCTCAAAACAATAAAGATAAAAAAGACCTAATTTCTTTGAGAGTGGTTTCATTTTCGGTTGAAGGTGACCATGTTCGCGTGAGATCATTACAGTCGCTACCTTGATTATGATGAAACGTATTGATGTGAAGTACAAAAATGACTTCACGGGCCATATGTCCGAGGATGTCTACCCCAGAGTATTTAAGGAGAATTAATGTCAAAGAATGTGAAATTCTGCCCCTTGGGGATCATCGTTTGGTGATTTTTGTCTTGTCCTTTGCGACTCCTGCCACTTATTGGACACCTACAGATGGAGAAAGTTAGGGGGTTCTTTTATATTGGTAGTTCGAAAAATCATAATTATGATACATGCTAGAATTTGAGAAAAGTGCAAAAAGGGAAAGATATGGGAGTTCCTTCACTGCCAAATTAGAGGTCATGTTTAAGTTTCAATTTCATGCCAAAGGGATCGATTAATTACATGGCGTGAATGAGTGATCAGATAAGATCTACTTAGGAATAGGCTAATAAGGAAACCACCTCAAACTCCAAACGTAGAAGGCTTCCTATGCGGTTCTTTTTATTTACAATGCACAAAATAGATTTAAACGATGTACATTTTGGACAAGTATTTTAAAAAATCCGATAAATAATATACATAAACTTATATTGCTATTTAACTAAATAAAAAAAATCGTAAATAATAAGCAGGATGAGCAATTTTGTTTTAAATTAAAAAAATTAAATTTTGACTTGATCCAGGTGGAGTACGAACCTACGACCTTCTGATTGCATGTCAGGTACTCTGATTCCTGAGCCACCAGCTGTCAACCGAGATATCTTCTATTGATTGATTTATACCACGGAGTCAGTCATTGCAAGTTGCCTTAACTACAATTGAAGATGCTGGTCGACAAAAAACCTTCCAGATATAACCCTGAGGTAGTTCCGATGAGTCTCAGGTTTACAGGTCATTTTCTGTGCTTCTTCTAATATTGAAAATTACATTCCCTCCATTTGTAAATCACGAAACCTTAGGTTTTATGTATTGCTTCAACAGTGATTTAAAATGTATAAATTTCATACATTTCTTATATCCACTTAGTTATAAGTACAGGAGCTTACAGGAGTATTGTTAATTTATTTTGGGTCACTTCATATACAAAGATAAAGGGACATAGTTTAGAAAAGATAATATTTTTTATTTTATTTTGAGGTGATCAGTGTAATTATAAAGACAATTTCGTAACTTTTAACTTACCATAAAACTTTTAGATATTTCAGTATATCATTAAACGAAACGCTAAAACTTCATTTTATCTTATGCTTTCAGTTAAAGAAAGATTATTAAAAGAGGAGTAAAAATGGCTACCAGTACAAATTATAACATTTTTTAGTGTAGTTTTATACCTCCGTTTAATCACTAGAATTTGATAGTTTTTCAAACAGGATTCTAGTTCAATGACTTGCAGTGTAAGTCGCTACAAATTAACAAGAAATATATCACTAATAATTTTCATAGCAAGTCTTCCGTAACTTAATAATGTCGCATCAGACGAATTTAGCATCCCAATCAAAACCGGATCGTCACTTCATTTATGTAACATGTGTATTTTGTGTAAGAAACCTTTTGTACTGATGTAAGCATATCAAATCATTGTTAAAGTAGTATCAGTTAATTACATGGGATAATATATGTAAAAAATTATTTTTGCAATTGGAGAATGCAAAAATATACTAATCGCAAAAATAAACAGAGCATTTTAAAATTATTATATTTTTAATTAGCAATTTAAAATTATTTTAATTAAAATTATTTTATAAATAAATCATTTTAATTATTTATTATTATTTTATAGATATTAATGACTATAACATTAAAAACAGTAATATATTTATATTAAAATGTGAGGAGTTCTACATTGGAACATATCCTCTCTCCTAAAATCGTTACGTAATTTGGAGACGAGTCCCTAAAGAGCGCATGTACACTAAATAATACATTCACTCTTAAGGAACTCGTTCATGAAAAGACTAAAGGCCATTTCATTAAGTATGTTAGGCCATGTTATGTCAATAGTAACTCAGATACAGAACTCATCATCATAATCAACCAGCCATGGGCTATGAAGGTCCAACCAGACCGTGCAATTCAGTTTTCCATGCATTTCAGTTCTGAGCTACATCTGCTGAATCTGGCCACTGCACACCAATTCTAGCAAGGCACTATTCGACATTTTGTACCCACCCCGCTTCCTAGGTTTCCCCTTCCTTCTGAGGCCTTTAGAAACACTGTTGATAACCGTAGTCGCCAATCTATAATTATCCATACGGGCAACACTACCAAACCAACGGAATCTCTCCCTGCACGATAATGCTGTGTAAAGGAGGTTGCCGACTCCTTTTCCTAACATAATTATTCCTTACCAAATTCAACCACCTAATGCCCAAGGTACTGCGCAAGCATCAAGAATCAAAAGCAGCAGATTTTTTCGACATTTTGTTTACAAAGCGTGCAAGGTTCACTACCATAACTAACCCTAGAAAGAACCAAACTATTATGCAGTCTAATTTTAGTCTTTATATGTATACGTCTATTTTTTCACAATCTCCATAGATTCTTAAAAGTCCCTGCAGCAATCCCCATTCGTCTGTTACTCTAATGCCGCATATCACCAGTATCTGCTATATAGCTCCCAAGGTATTTAAACTGCGACACCTGCTCAAGATTGCAACCATTCAGATTAACTGAATCACAGCCTGTCTGACCAATTCTCATCACTTTAGTTTTCTCTCTGTTTATAACGAAACCTACTCTAGTACCAGTCTCATCAACAGCTCGAATGAAAGAGTTCATCTCATCAACATCATTTGCCAAAAAGAGCTAAATCATCAGCATTGTCTAAATCAGAAAATATCAATCTCCAAACCACTTTCCTACTATGAATTGCTACTATACAAACAGTTTCATCTAAATTCAGTGATCTATATTATTCGAGTAGAAAAGACAAAAACCGAGCTTATATAAGCACTCAGTTTGTGAATAATCCCATATTTTCTAAGTTTGTAGTCCAACAGTAGACCCGCGCTCTTCGATTAAATCACTCAAAACAAGGTTTTTGATAAATATTTTATGAAATGATCTGGCTATTACAATGTAATACATTATTTGGTTTAAAAAATACCACAAAATGCTAATTTGATTAAAAAAAATAACCCGAATGAAATCTAAAATATCGATTTATTACGATTTCATATCATGTGAATAAAACAATCCTTTATTTACTCTTCATTTGGATAACTCCCTCCTGGAGTTATCTGTTGAAAACTCGAGGTTATTAAACCAACTAATAACCTGTTTTTACAGAGAGAAATCTTATCTGGAACTCAGAACAAAACTCATTTTATTTCTCAGTTGGGGGCGAGGGATGGCTCAGTCAGTAGCGTGCCAGGTGCGTTATCTACAGTTCCCAGGTTCGATTCTCACATGGGTCAGCGTTGTAATTTATATTCACAAAACTCAGCTTCCTGCCCGTTAGCAGAAGGGCGACACCGGTGGACTTGGAAAGGCCGCCGTCCCTCGGATGACACGTGAAGACAAGGCCCTGTGTGTGGGATAGTAATACCCTGTGCAAGTTAAAGAACAATCTGTGTGGTCTTGACGGGATGCTATCATCTGTCTCCCAACAATTGCCCAGTAGATCCTCTCCCCCAAACCATCTCTGAGCCTGGGGGCCCTTGTGACCTTTCCATTTAGCCCATTGTGTGAAAAAAAAGTACCGCTCAGAGTTAAGCATGCTAACTGATTTACAATTGGGATTTTCAAGATAGGAATTGCAATTCTATTTTAGCTAACTTGAGGAGGAAATGTGATTTGTATACATCAAGAGATGCATGTTACAAGATTGAACATTTGCTTTGTCTTGTGAAGAAGAAAGACATTGCAAAAGAGAATGAATTTGATTCTTTTGTGCTGTATGTGATAAGTTAAAAGAAATGTGCTGAGTTCAGGGTCGGAATTACGAATAAGCTAACTAAGCTACAGCTTAGGACTTCAAAATTATGAGGAGCCTTAAAAATTCAAGTTTGAAGCTTATAATCTTACGATTTTTTTTCATATATTCAAATAATACAAGGTGTCCATAAAGTCTGTTTAGAATTAATTTCTTAAAAGATTTAATTCCAGTTTTTTACGTAACATTCCAGTAATTCCGCTTATATCTACTTTGTCAGCAAAAAGAGCCCTTTTTTTCACACAAGATTTTTTCTTTCTATTTTAATTTGTGTCCTCATCCTAATGCATTATTTTCTTAAAGTGAATATCTTCATTCAACGCTCAAATCGGATTTTTTTTATCCATTATCTCAGGAGTTTTTATTTACTCATATCAGCCACCAACAATGTCGAAATGTTTGTTCATGATCCTGTATATCATATTAAATCCAAAATTTTATCAACTATCAAGGTTAGCATAAATTTTTGGTTGCGGGTTGCATTCTCTATTTGCGTTAACAGTAGTCGTTTATCCAATGAGAACTTTTAAATGCGGATATCTTCTCTAGGTTTTGTCACAGTGGTAACATGCATGGAGCGAGCGTTTAATCATTTAATTTTAACCCAAATTCTCTGACTTTTCTACTCTGTGTATTATTCCTGGAATACGCCACTGTGCACTAAGAAGACGGTTCTTTCTTCAACTGACAGAATCATAATACATTATACACTGCCCAAATTAGTCAACAGAGTAATATGTACTCGGGTTGAAATCCATCCAATTTCACTTTGAGATCAAACACCTTATCTCCAATCAGACTGAATCCTCCAATCTATGCAGAAAGAAAACTTCACTGGTTTTTCTAACTTGAGAAATGAAACATTTCCTTTTCAAGGAGGTGAGAGAATATTATCCATATACAAATTTTGTTGATTATGTGATCCAACGACTCTACCGAATATACGCGGGCAGTGACGAGTTTTTATCCATATTTCAATCATCTAACCTTGGTCCAGCGTCTCTCGCGGCATACATCCTCCCATCTGACTAATCGGGTATCCATAAATTCATTCGAAGGAAATTTGCTCCAAACGGATATTTTATAGGAAACTGAAATTTATTCGAAGCGGAAAGTAGTTAGACAGAAATTTGTACGAAATGGAAATTTATTCAATATAATTTAGTTCTATGGAAATTTGTTCGAAATAGAATTTTGTTGTAAACGGAAATCTGTTCGACCGAATTTTGTTTTACGGCAATATGTTCGAAACGAAATTTGGTTAGAGACTTAAATTTCTTCGAAGGAAATTTGTTCGAAACAGAAATATATTGAAAACAGAATCAAGGTTATTTTAGGAAAGTTTTCAGAATGATTGTATCGTTCCAGTGTGAAAGATGTTAGTGTGATTTTCCATAGAGGGCTGGGTGGCGATGGATTAATGTAATGGAAGCGATGGAATTATGTAACAAAGATTAGTATATAATAAATTATATACATAAATTTATTCTCTGAAAAAAAAATGCGTATTCAACCACCTCCTATAGCAGAAGGGCTATGAAACAAATTTATGACGTCAGCTTAAGTAGTCCTTTCACTAGAGATTTTATATATTTTTGGTTTTAATATTATTACTGGTGAACTCTTGTGCTAATCTTGTGCTAATCTTTATGCTAATGGTTATCTTTAAATATATTTTATTAAGAAAGAAATTTATTCATATAACTTATCAATTCCATAATGCTAATTAATATAAATAATTTTTCTTCTAAATAAAATATATTTATAAATAACATTAGTGTAAAGATTAGCAGAGTCCACAAGAAATAATAGTAGAATCAGAAGTATAAGAAGTGTCTATGTGGTAGAACTACTTAAGCTGACATCATAAATTTCGCCCCTGGTTTTCTGTTATAGAAGGGGTTAATTCAGACCTTTTCGCTTCTGATTTAGTGTATTACCTATAAGATATACACTGAGATGGCAATTTATTAGGTACATCACTGCTCGTCACATAAATGGTTCATTTAAACATCAATATAATACGTCATGTGACCGCCCGAGAATCGTGCAAGCGAATAGACGGGCCACAACCAGGCAAATCACAGCAGACTTAAATATTAGTGTGCAGAAAGTCATCTCTGAATGCACCACATATATAACTTTATTGCGATCGAGCTACAACAGACGCCGATCAAGTCGAGTTCTGATGATGTCAACGTGAACATGAAATCGTGTCTCAATCGAGAGCAGGACCATCAACACTGGACTGTTAAGGACTGGAAGAAGGTTGGCTGGTCGGACTACTCAAGGTTACTTTTGTTGATGGAAGAATCAGAATTTGTCGCAAACAACATGAGGTCATGGAATCATCATGTCTGGTGACAACAGTACAGGCCGGCTGTCGGATGGTGTGGGGAATATTATATTTTTCTATAATCTTCGTCGAATCCAGAAGAATGCCGACGAGTTTTCCCTACTTCATTGACCTGAACAGTCCCCTGATTTCTAAACCCTATGGAACATTTCTGGGATGAGGAGGTAAGAGCTGTTTCAAGCGAAACTCTTCCGCAATCCAATATTCAGTAACTGTGCAACACAGTCCTTTCCGCATGGTACAACATTCCTTCATAACGCATCCAGTATCTTGTAAATTCCATGCCCCGACGAATTTGAACAGTTCTGAAGGGTAAAGGACGCTCATTACGCTACTTGGTAGGTGTAACTAATAAAATGGCATCTCAGTACATATGTCAAACTTTTTAAGACAATCGATGTTCCTTTTCTCACCAAGGAAAGAGTCGTGGTTAGTGGATAAAATAACCGTTCAGGTCCACTTGGGACTCGAACCTGGAAATATATTGCACGACTAATGCACCAGCTGCTGCTCCTGCATAGTTCGTTTCGCTGTATAAATATGTGCTGGGCTACACTATAAGGGATAATGAACATAAAAATGAAAGCGTTAAATCATGAAACTCATCATATCATTTTACACATGAAATGGCATTCTGTTTACAGCAGTTTATGTTTATAGTTGCTGAGAAACTAGGAAAGCTGTTGATTGAAACTTTTTCCTCATTAATTTGTGGGGGAGAGAAATCTTGGTTAGTCATATATTACCTGTCTTCTACAACCTTTGAAATATGCATAGTCCGATGTGAGACAGTTAATTCCCTTATGCCATCTGCCACAACGATGAGAGCCAGACAACGATTGCCTATTTGTGTTGTGTCTTTCACCCATCATTACATCTCTTGTTTCCATATCATATTACGTGACCATTATAATCTATCGCTAGAAATGTACCATTAAATTCTTTCCACCATAATGAATCACTCATATGGTGCCTCTGTCCATTTGATTGCCAAACATTCCTCAGGCGTGCCTAATTTCCGTGTACAACAAACTGGATTTAGCATGTGTCACTTAAAAATACTGGGGTAGGACTAGTGTTGCCAACCGCCCTGCTTTCAACTGAAATATATGGTGTGCAGGTTATGACTTCAACCAGATGAACGTTTTCTGCTTTTCTGCCTTCGGATTTAACTAATGCACATTTTGGAACCAAGAAAATATTGTTATACATTACATCTAGACAGGTGAGATGCATAGTAGAAAAAATAAAGTTATGGCTTTTACAAAAAGATGACCCATATATAAGCATATAACACTGTTTATTATCACAATAGCTTCAACATTTCATTCGATAACGTCGCTTCTAACAATATGAGTGCTAATGAAATATAAAGGGGTACAACCTGCTTGCTCCTAGGATGAACAGTGCTTGGTCCTCTTAAATTCGTTGCAGTGACAACTATTCATCAAAGCTAACGAAATCTTAGACCTCGTTCGGCGAAGTGAGTTACGAAGTTGGCGTTCAAATTATAAGGGCTTTATATGTTCTTTGTTCTATATATGTTTTTTAATTGAATCTCAACCGGTTAAAAATTCCACTGTATAAACCTGAATCAAGTACTGCAATTAACAAACAGCATAGATATTAAAAATATTAGTTTAGTTAGAGAAAGCTACTAGAGTACACGAGGTGGATAACGAAAATACAGAACAATGATGTGTGAGTGTCTGCAAAGGACTGCTAAAATCCCCTAAAAGATGAAATAATTATAAATTTAAGAAGCGTGTTTGAAGAAAGATTAAATTTTTTTCGAAATTTAATATTATTTAACTTTTTTAAAGAGAATTTTATTTTTTAACGAACTTTTTTTCCTTTTAAATATCCAAACAATTCAGACAAATGCATCCTTTAACTCTCAGTGGGAACCTCCAGGAGGAAAAAGTCTTTCTTCATTGTTTAAAAGCTGGTATAATGAATACGATAGTGTATTAGCACCCATTATTTAAGTTTTTATTAATCGATTATGAGCTCGAACAGTTCTGGAGACGACCAGGCATAATAACAATGGCTGATGGAAATCCAAATTTCGGAAGAGGATGGATGTTTGTATTTAGTCTCATAAAATGTGTAAAACTATTTTTGAATATTTGTTTATATTTTCCCCTAAATATTAGATAGAAAGAAGCAAAACAGTGGGGAGTTTGAAATTTTCCCCCAAACAAAATGTCCATTTTTTTCTGTAATGGAGAGTTGGCAACACTAAGTTTGGGTGGCACTAAGAGGATTCAAGGCACTTATAACCTCGTTTAACCAAAATGTATTGATTTGCTTAAAAACGAAATTTGAACAAATGATTTTTACCTACATTAATTTTAATGCGTTTAAACATTACGTACCATTTAATTTCAACTTGTATTACCATAGAAGTTGAAACCTCCGATTAATGGTCATTTTAAAGGCTAAATAAGTCTGAGAACACTACAAGAAATTATAGTGGTGATATAATTGTACATTTCAGTGTGGATGCATCAAATGGATACAGGAGGATTACCATTTGTGCATTTCGCCAAAAAATCCTATTTTCGTTAAAACTTGGATATATCATCGAGATATATCCGTAATATATCACTCACCTTATTGTGGATAAAGCACTAAGTGATTGAACGACGGATATTTATTTCAATTTCTCTGTTTTATAAAATTAGTGGTAGTTTATAACATTTTTACTTTCGTTAATATCTATTAATTTTCTTATTGTTGTTCCTTCTTTATTTATCGGTTCTACAACTGTTGTTACATCATATCTCTTGAACCCATTGACCCATCGTAACCAATTATTCACCAAATGAACTCTAATAATGCTGGGAGTCTCACAGGTTCTATATAAATCGTTTCGTTCTGTTTCTTCCCTCCACTGAAAAAGGAAATATGAAATCCAGTGTGCCATTATATCTTATATTCAGAGTAACGAGTAATATATTAAATTATAATTTGTGACTTTGGGAGTGTGATTTTGTTATGAATAATTTTTTTTTGCCTTTTCAATTTTTGATCAGACCCACAAGACAATTTGCTTATCTTTAGGTAATAAGAAAACAAACGACAGTTCCATCACCGGGACTCGAACCCGGCCCCATCTGGGTCACCACGAACCAATATACGATATACTGCGTCACTGAGGCGGAAATCTCTCGTGCATTCTTCCCTTAAAACAGGAGCTAAATGTGTAAAGATTGGTGAATCTTTCGACAGCAAATACCAAAGTAACTACTTATGTGTCAAATGAAAGCTTGTGGTGTGAAAAGTGTCATAGGCTACAAAATTTTCCACCTTATGCTTTCTTCTCTCCTGACAAATGAGAAACGTATATAAATAATTGTTCCGTTGCATCTTCGGAAGTATTGAACAGAGGGAAATGAGCTATTTGTCAATTGGAAACTTGTGACATGGGAATTGTCAACTTTATGGATCATTTACCATCCATTCTTTCTTCTCTCCACAAAAGGGTGGGAGGTTCGATTTTGCAAACTATTCCTCTATTATATCGTTCGTGGCTTCCAGGCTGCCGTGAAGACCAAAAATTATGTCCCTCTTTCTTCCGCTCAAAAGGGGTCACGTAAATTTAACGGGGTAAATCTGTAAGAGTCACGTATCAAATGAAAGCTTAAGACATGCAGAGAAACACAGGGAATGTTGAAATTTTCTCTTCCGAAGTAGGGGAAAGATTGATGCATTTCGTGACAAATGTTTTCCTTGACTCCTGAACGAGTGGGTGTATTCTTCTGTAAGCTGCCAGCGCTCTGTCGCTAGGTGTATGAGAAACCACGACAAGCCTCAAAGAAGTTCTGGGTTATTTATGTCCTCTTTCCCTTAAAAAATAAACATTTCCATGAAAAATTATCATTAAAAATCAAAAGGCAAAATATTGAAATTAAGGAAATTTGAAATATATTTATATCTTCTCATGTTTGTTCTAAGATGTAACTTATACAGGGTGAATCTGAAAAAGTGGGCAAAACTTTACGGGATGGTAGAACGCAGCTATACGAGTAATATTCGTCATAGAATGTATGGTCGGAACACAAGCGGTGAGAAGTTAAAAGGTAGTTTTCCACTGTCACATTTAAAGAATGAACACAAGAAGGAGAGGAGATACTCTGTGCCTCACTTGCATTCCCGTCCGCCGCACCGTACACAAAGTGCATATCCGCCATTTCGTGGTTAGTATAACCAGCCATCCTCTCGGCAATCCACGGTAGAAATGCCGTTGGGTGCGAGGACCGACCCTTTCATACCATTTCCAACGCCACCTAGCGGCTCGCCGTTTGCGTTCCGCCCATACTTTCTATGACGAATATTGCTCATATAGCTGCGTTCTACCACCCCGTAAAGTTTTGCCCACTTTTTCAGATTCACCCTGTATATGCTCACTGAATTATGACCATTTCCCTCCATGTTATGTCAGTAGAAGCTAACTTCGAAACTCTACAACTTCTAAGAAACAGTTTTGTGACAGAATGGAACAGAAGGTAAATTAAAAGTCTCAATCAAAACTATTTAAATCTCGATTTTCAACAATATTCCCATAGTATTTGAAGAGTTATAGAAGTTTGAATATTTAACAAGAGCAATGTCTAATGTTGGAACTTAACTCAGAAGTTAATTATAATTTGAATGAGAAATATTATTTCCCACCATTTAATACAACAGATGTATATTTGAAAAGTTAATGTCAATAATTTTTCGATATTTTTCAATTGTTCTAAGACAAATTGCATTGTTGTTGTTAAATATTTAAAGTCCATAACTCTTAAAGTGCAAAGCAAACATTATTTAATCTCTAGATTTAGATAGAATTGATTGAGATCTTTAATTTATCTCCCGTTACCTTTTTTCATAAAATGCTTAGTTTATAAGTTATAGAGCTTCTGATATCTGATACTTTAATTAACATTTATTAAGTTCCTGGCTTTAGGCCTTAACATTAAAATCATTATATATAGCGCAAATGGCAATGGTAGGATAAGAAAACAACCCCGAAGGTGCCAAATGGGCAAAAACAAGGTATTTACATAAAACACAAAAGGAAAAGTATAAAAGTTAAAAACAACCAACATAACAAGAAAATTGAAGATTACACCATAGTGTAAATGCACGGTCCTCATAAACCATTAGCGTTGGTCGTTTAAACTTGTTCAGCACCAAAGGCTCATAATTAAGTAAAATATTTACAATTTTATAAGGGTGATCTTTCACTGCCTCGAAAAAGGTCTGCGAGAGTTTTTTTTCTCATGCTTATTATCATCTTAATTATAGCCTTCTTCGAAATTGATGGAAAATATCTTAACCTTAGAAGGGAATTAAAAATATAACAGATGTAAACAATGACTCTAGGCGGAAGTTTCTTAATCATAGTGTCTGTAATATCATCGAGGCCAGGAATATTTCTAGATTTTAACATCTTAATAGAGATATTAACGCCTTATTTCACTTGTCGAAACAGGTTACAGATATATCAAAAACGGTTGCAATGAAGTTCAAGACACAGTAAAATGCAAACTGGTATTTACTGAAAGTAACGATCAGAGAATTTATCTACAGACTTGTAGATAAATATTATTGTAGACAGCACTCTTCTCTGCCTGTCTGGGCTGAGTTCGTTTTCTAACTATATGTGTGAGAGCTTTTGTAGAATGGTATCTGTCCCTATCTTGTCAGGATAATCTATCTAGGTGGCCGATGGACACAAACTCAGGTGTTTTCTTAAATATACATTTATTTCCATTTAATTATATACATACAGTGACTGGCCACCTGGTACAGTCACTGGCCAAATTCAACACAGGTTATAATGAGGCTCAGCGGTACCACCGCTAGATACAGACAAAGCTTAAACGAGCTGCAAACAAGCAGTCTGACATCCGGACAGCCTCGTGGTCCGCGCGCTAGTCTCTCTTTCAATCACCCTGCTGGATGAGCTCACGTGTCCTTTGGGGACGTTAGGGAGTCTCGGCCAATAGGGAATGGACGAAGTCGCAGTGCCAGGCTGACTCTTGTCGCCTTTCTTCGTCTGGCTCCCAAAACTGGATCCGCTGCCAGCGCTCTGTCGCTAGGTGAGAAAGCCTTGCCACCAAAATGGAGATTCTTGCCTACAAGCCTTCCACTCAAACCGCCGAGTCCCTACAATTATAGAAATAAATGTAACAACAATTTGCACAATGTAATATAACGTATTAGACGCAGTAAACGCAAACTTATATTAATTAAAGAAGATTCCTAATAGCAACTGTATAACTTGTAATAAAACTTCAACGGAAGTTTAAAAGGTTTCAAATCTGACAATTGTAAAATTGTCAGTTAGAAACAGAAAATATAATTAATCTGCAAGAGAGATTAAAAGAGATTAGTGAAATAAGCAGTCAAAAGACAACAATTCACAGAAAATGTAGAGATTTCAATTGAAATCTCTAAAATCCTAAACAAACACTAAAGTTTAATTAAAATATTAAATCATTTCTACCTATCCTGCCGACCAATGGCTCCACCGGATTTCGATACCCGATCTCGCCCAACGCTATTAGGCAATTTAAGTAAAGCTTTAGGTAACTAAATTTCACTTCTTGGAGCTAAGCAAAAACACTACGGCTTCTTCAAGGTCTGAGCTCCAAGTTCCTCGAGCTCCACTTAAAGCAAAATATCTGATTAATTACTTTGGTCTATACAGTAATTACAGTGGTAGATAAAATTCGAATGTAGAATGTGAAAAATAAAGACCAAATTTCAAGCTTCTTCTGAAATGAGACTAAAATTATATATATTAATAATATTATATATAAATAAATGCATTTAAAATATATGAATATTAATTTGCAAGGTCCGACTGACCATTATTTTTGCAAACAATTAAAATTAAACGAATCGTTACAAAAGCTTCAAACCATCTTTTTGTTCCGTAATCAATTTTGATATAAAAGTTTTCTTTTCGCTTGTGATTTTGAAGAATTTTTATGACTGCCAATGTACACATCTAACTGGATAAGAAGGAATGAGCAGCTGTCAAAAGAAAAAAAAAAGGTTTAGTTATTTAACCTATGAGAGGAACTTTTCTGCCTACAATGGCTAAATGGCCAGGTCACAAGGACCCCGATGGTTCAGAAGGCTGTGAGAATCGGGGCCCACTGCATAGCTGTTACGATAGATTGATCGTAGACTTCCATCAAACCCAACGCTGTCTTTAATGTTCCCAGGGCAGGGTTCTCCTGCACAGAGGAGGTACATCCCATCCGACGGACATCGACCTTTCCAAGCTCATCAGTGTTGTCTACTGACAGAGAGGAGGATGGAGATTTAGTGGAGATAAATCTCAACGGTTTCACAGTTGGGACTGGGAACTGCAGATTTCAAACCTGGCGCTCTCTGTTATGAGATAATATTTTCCCCTGCAGTTGGCTCTCTCGTTAGACCTGTGGTCAGGAGTCGGATAGGTCAGGAGTTCCAAAATCACTTCATGTGAGAAGGTGTATCAGTCACTTTTCGTTATATGGCAGGTCGAATTTCATTTTAATAATAAATAAAATATCGTTACTTCCTTTTTTATCTGATATGATTTTGATACCAAAGCTTGAAACTAACTATACATCCCAGAGGCGTATAATGTTAAATGAATAAGAAACCCAATATTGCTGTGGGGATTGCCGGCTTATTACAGTTTAAGTGAGTCAATGATGCATGCTATTAAAGAATGACGTGGAAAATATTAAAGACTGAGTTATAGCAAAGAGCAGTATGAGCATCTAGAATCCTTTAATTGGAGTGAAGAAGAGACAGAGCCTCTTAATCTTCCCTTCATTCTATAATATTACTTTATATTGATCCCACTGTGCGATAAGAAATTGCCACTCAGAGGTAAAACAATCCAACTTTAAAGAACACACTGGATGGACTTAACAGGAGGCTACCATCTGTCATCCAAGAGCTGTCCAGTGGGTCCCCTCATGCTAAACTTCTCTGAGCCCTCGGTATTCTTGTGACCTTTCCATTGATCCCACTGTGCGATAAGAAAGTGCCACTCAGAGGTAAAACAATCCAACTTTAAAGAACACACTGGATGGACTTAACAGGAGGCTACCATCTGTCTTCCAAGAGCTGTCCAGTGGGTCCCCTCATGCTAAACTTCTCTGCGCCCTCGGGGTTCTTGTGACCATTTCATTGATCCCACTCTGCGATAAGAAAGAGCCATTCAGAGGTAAAACAGTCCAACTTTGAAGAACACACTGGATGGACTTAACAGGAGGCTACTATCTGTCTTCCAAGAGCTGTCCAGTGGGTCCCCTCATGCTAAACTTCTCTGAGCCCTCGGTATTCTTGTGAACTTTCCATTGACCCCACTGTGCGATAAGAAAGTGCCACTCAGAGGTAAAACAATTCAACTTTGAAGAACACACTGGATGGACTTAACAGGAGGCTACCATCTGTCTTCCAAGAGATGTCAAGTGGGTCCCCTCATGCTTAACTTCTCTGAGCCCTCGGGATTCTTGTGACCATTCCATTGATCCCACTGTGCGATAAAAAATTGCCACTCAGAGGTAAAACAATTCAACTTTAAAGAACACACTGGATGGATTTAACAGGAGGCTACCATCTGTCTTCCAAGAGCTGTCCAGTGGGTCCCCTCATGCTAAACTTCTCTGAGCCCTCGGGATTCTTGTGACCATTCCATTGATCCCACTGTGCGATAAAACTGTTCCACTCAGAGGTAAAACAATCCAACTTTGAAGAACACACTGGATGGATTTAACAGGAGGCTACCATCTGTATTCCATGAGCTGTCCAGTGGGTCCCCTCATGCTAAACTTCTCTGAGCCCTCGGGATTCTTCTGACCTTTATATTGATCCCACTGTGCGATAAGAAAGTGCCACTCAGAGGTAAAACAATCCAACTTTGAAGAACACACTGGATGGACTTAACAGCAGGCTACCATCTGTCTTCCAAGAGCTGTCCAGTGGGTCCCCTCATGCTAAACTTCTCTGAGCCCTCGGGGTTCTTGTGACCATTTCATTGATCCCACTCTGCGATAAGAAAGTGCCATTCAGAGGTAAAACAGTCCAACTTTGAAGAAAACACTGGATGGACTTAACAGGAGGCTACCATCTGTCATCCAAGAGCTGTCCAGTGGGTCCCCTCATGCTAAACTTATCTGAGCCCTCGGTATTCTTGTGACCATTTCATTGGTACCACTTTGCGATAAGAAAGTGCCATTCAGAGGTAAAACAGTCCAACTTTGAAGAACACACTGGATGGACTTAACAGGAGGCTACCATCTGTCTTCCAAGAGCTGTCCAGTGGGTCCCCTCATGCTAAACTTCTCTGAGCCCTCGGTATTCTTGTGACCTTTCCATTGACCCCACTGTGCGATAAGAAAGTGCCACTCAGAGGTAAAACAATCCAACTTTGAAGAACACACTGGATGGACTTAACAGGAGGCTACCATCTGTCTTCCAAGAGATGTCAAGTGGGTCCCCTCATGCTAAACTTCTCTGAGCCCTCGGGATTCTTGTGACCTTTCCATTGATCCCACTGTGCGATAAGAAAGTGCCACTCAGAGGTAAAACAATCCAACTTTGAAGAACACACTGGATGGACTTAACAGGAGGCTACCATCTGTCTTCCAAGAGATGTCAAGTGGGTCCCCTCATGCTAAACTTCTCTGAGCCCTCGGGATTCTTGTGACCATTCCATTGATCCCACTGTGCGATAAAAAAGTTCCACTCAGAGGTAAAACAATCCAACTTTGAAGAACACACTGGATGGATTTAACAGGAGGCTACCATCTGTATTCCATGAGCTGTCCAGTGAGTCCCCTCATGCTAAACTTCTCTGAGCCCTCGGGATTCTTGTGACCTTTCCATTGATCCCATTGTGCGATAAGAAAGTGCCACTCAGAGGTAAAACAATCCAACTTTGAAGAACACACTGGATGGACTTAACAGCAGGCTACCATCTGTCTTCCAAGAGCTGTCCAGTGGGTCCCCTCATGCTAATCTTCTCTGAGCCCTCGGGATTCTTGTGACCATTCCATTGATCCCACTGTGCGATAAAAAAGTTCCACTCAGAGGTAAAACAATCCAACTTTGAAGAACACACTGGATGGATTTAACAGGAGGCTACCATCTGTATTCCATGAGCTGTCCAGTGGGTCCCCTCATGCTAATCTTCTCTGAGCCCTCGGGATTCTTGTGACCATTCCATTGATCCCACTGTGCGATAAAAAAGTTCCACTCAGAGGTAAAACAATCCAACTTTGAAGAACACACTGGATGGATTTAACAGGAGGCTACCATCTGTATTCCATGAGCTGTCCAGTGGGTCCCCTCATGCTAAACTTGTCTGAGCCCTCGGGATTCTTCTGACCTTTATATTGATCCCACTGTGCGATAAGAAAGTGCCACTCAGAGGTAAAACAATCCAACTTTGAAGAACACACTGGATGGACTTAACAGGAGGCTACCATCTGTCTTCCAAGAGCTGTCCAGTGGGTCCCCTCATGCTAAACTTCTCTGAGCCCTCGGGGTTCTTGTGACCATTTCATTGATCCCACTCTGCGATAAGAAAGTGCCATTCAGAGGTAAAACAGTCCAACTTTGAAGAAAACACTGGATGGACTTAACAGGAGGCTACCATCTGTCATCCAAGAGCTGTCCAGTGGGTCCCCTCATGCTAAACTTATCTGAGCCCTCGGTATTCTTGTGACCATTTCATTGGTACCACTTTGCGATAAGAAAGTGCCATTCAGAGGTAAAACAGTCCAACTTTGAAGAACACACTGGATGGACTTAACAGGAGGCTACCATCTGTCTTCCAAGAGCTGTCCAGTGGGTCCCCTCATGCTAAACTTCTCTGAGCCCTCGGTATTCTTGTGACCTTTCCATTGACCCCACTGTGCGATAAGAAAGTGCCACTCAGAGGTAAAACAATCCAACTTTGAAGAACACACTGGATGGACTTAACAGGAGGCTACCATCTGTCTTCCAAGAGATGTCAAGTGGGTCCCCTCATGCTAAACTTCTCTGAGCCCTCCGGATTCTTGTGACCTTTCCATTGATCCCACTGTGCGATAAGAAAGTGCCACTCAGAGGTAAAACAATCCAACTTTGAAGAACACACTGGATGGACTTAACAGGAGGCTACCATCTGTCTTCCAAGAGATGTCAAGTGGGTCCCCTCATGCTAAACTTCTCTGAGCCCTCGGGATTCTAGTGACCATTCCATTGATCCCACTGTGCGATAAAAAATTGCCACTCAGAGGTAAAACAATTCAACTTTAAAGAACACACTGGATGGATTTAACAGGAGGCTACCATCTGTCTTCCAAGAGCTGTCCAGTGGGTCCCCTCATGCTAAACTTCTCTGAGCCCTCGGGATTCTTGTGACCATTCCATTGATCCCACTGTGCGATAAAAATGATCCACTCAGAGGTAAAACAATCCAACTTTGAAGAACACACTGGATGGATTTAACAGGAGGCTACCATCTGTATTCCATGAGCTGTCCAGTGAGTCCCCTCATGCTAAACTTCTCTGAGCCCTCGGGATACTTGTGACCTTTCCGTTGATCCCATTGTGCGATAAGAAAGTGCCACTCAGAGGTAAAACAATCCAACTTTGAAGAACACACTGGATGGACTTAACAGCAGGCTACCATCTGTCTTCCAAGAGCTGTCCAGTGGGTCCCCTCATGCTAATCTTCTCTGAGCCCTCGGGATTCTTGTGACCATTCCATTGATCCCACTGTGCGATAAAAAAGTTCCACTCAGAGGTAAAACAATCCAACTTTGTAGAACACACTGGATGGATTTAACAGGAGGCTACCATCTGTATTCCATGAGCTGTCCAGTGTGTCCCCTCATGCTAAACTTCTCTGAGCCCTCGGGATTCTTCTGACCTTTATATTGATCCCACTGTGCGATAAGAAAGTGCCACTCAGAGGTAAAACAATCCAACTTTGAAGAACACACTGGATGGACTTAACAGGAGGCTACCATCTGTCTTCCAAGAGCTGTCCAGTGGGTCCCCTCATGCTAAACTTCTCTGAGCCCTCGGTATTCTTGTGACCTTTCCATTGACCCCACTGTGCGATAAGAAAGTGCCACTCAGAGGTAAAACAATCCAACTTTGAAGAACACACTGGATGGACTTAACAGGAGGCTACCATCTGTCTTCCAAGAGATGTCAAGTGGGTCCCCTCATGCTAAACTTCTCTGAGCCCTCGGGATTCTTGTGACCATTCCATTGATCCCACTGTGCGATAAAAAATTGCCACTCAGAGGTAAAACAATTCAACTTTAAAGAACACACTGGATGGATTTAACAGGAGGCTACCATCTGTCTTCCAAGAGCTGTCCAGTGGGTCCCCTCATGCTAAACTTCTCTGAGCCCTCGGGATTCTTGTGACCATTCCATTGATCCCACTGTGCGATAAAAATGTTCCACTCAGAGGTAAAACAATCCAACTTTGAAGAACACACTGGATGGATTTAACAGGAGGCTACCATCTGTATTCCATGAGCTGTCCAGTGAGTCCCCTCATGCTAAACTTCTCTGAGCCCTCGGGATACTTGTGACCTTTCCATTGATCCCATTGTGCGATAAGAAAGTGCCACTCAGAGGTAAAACAATCCAACTTTGAAGAACACACTGGATGGACTTAACAGCAGGCTACCATCTGTCTTCCAAGAGCTGTCCAGTGGGTCCCCTCATGCTAATCTTCTCTGAGCCCTCGGGATTCTTGTGACCATTCCATTGATCCCACTGTGCGATAAAAAAGTTCCACTCAGAGGTAAAACAATCCAACTTTGAAGAACACACTGGATGGATTTAACAGGAGGCTACCATCTGTATTCCATGAGCTGTCCAGTGTGTCCCCTCCTGCTAAACTTCTCTGAGCCCTCGGGATTCTTGTGACCTTTCCATTGATCCCACTGTGCGATAAGAAAGTGCCACTCAGAGGTAAAACAATCCAACTTTGAAGAACACACTGGATGGACTTAACAGGAGGCTACCATCTGTCTTCCAAGAGCTGTCCAGTGGGTCCCCTCATGCTAAACGTCTCTGAGCCCTCGGGGTTCTTGTGACCATTTCATTAATCCCAATCTGCGATAAGAAAGTGCCATTCAGAGGTAAAACAGTCCAACTTTGAAGAACACACTGGATGGACTTAACAGGAGGCTACCATCTGTCATCCAAGAGCTGTCCAGTGGGTCCCCTCATGCTAAACTTCTCTGAGCCCTCGGTATTCTTGTGACCTTTCCATTGATCCCACTGTGCGATAAGAAAGTGCCACACAGAGGTAAAACAATCCAACTTTGAAGAACACACTGGATGGACTTAACAGGAGGCTACCATCTGTCTTCCAAGAGCTGTCCAGTGGGTCCCCTCATGCTAAACTTCTCTGAGCCCTCGGGGTTCTTGTGACCATTTCATTGATACCACTCTGGGATAAGAAAGTGCCATTCAGAGGTAAAACAGTCCAACTTTGAAGAACACACTGGATGGACTTAACAGGAGGCTACCATCTGTCTTCCAAGAGATGTCAAGTGGGTCCCCTCATGCTAAACTTCTCTGAGCCCTCGGTATTCTTGTGACCTTTCCATTGACCCCACTGTGCGATAAGAAAGTGCCACTCAGAGGTAAAACAATCCAACTTTGAAGAACACACTGGATGGACTTAACAGGAGGCTACCATCTGTCTTCCAAGAGATGTCAAGTGGGTCCCCTCATGCTAAACTTCTCTGAGCCCTCGGGATTCTTGTGACCATTCCATTGATCCCACTGTGCGATAAAAAATTGCCACTCAGAGGTAAAAAAATTCAACTTTAAAGAACACACTGGATGTACTTAACAGGAGGCTACCATCTGTCTTCCGAGAGCTGTCCAGTGGGTCTCCTCATGCTAAACTTCTCTGAGCCCTCGGGATTCTGGTGACCTTTCCATTGATCCCATTGTGCGATAAGAAAGTGCCACTCAGAGGTAAAACAATCCAACTTTGAAGAACACACTGGATGGACTTAACAGGAGGCTACCATCTGTCTTCCGAGAGCTGTCCAGTGGGTCCCCTCATGCTAAACTTCTCTGAGCCCTCGGGATTCTTGTGACCTTTCCATTGATCCCACTGTGCAAGAAAGTGCCACTCAGATGTAAAACAATCCAACTTTGAAGAACACACTGGATGGACTTAACAGGAGGCTACCATCTGTCTTGCAAGAGCTGTCCAGTTGGTCCCCTCATGCTAAACTTCTCTGAGCCCTCGGGATTCTTGTGACCTTTCCATTGATCCCACTGTGCGATAATAAAGTGCCACTCAGAAGTAAAACAATCCAACTTTGAAGAACACACTGGATGGACGTAACAGGAGGCTACCATCTGTCTTCCAAGAGCTGTCCAGTGGGTCCTATCATGCTAAACTTCTCTGAGCCCTCGGGATTATTGTGACCTTTCCATTGACCCCACTGTGCGATAAGAAAGTGCCACTCAGAGGTAAAACAATCCAACTTTGAAGAACACACTGGATGGAATAAACAGGAGGCTACCATCTGTCTTCCCAGAGCTGTCCAGTGGGTCTCCTCATTCTAAACTTCTCTGAGCCCTCGGGATTCTTGTGACCTTTCCATTGTTCCCACTGTGCGATAAGAAAGTGCCACTCAGAGGTAAAACAATCCAACTTTGAAGAACACACTGGATGGACTTAACAGGAGGCTACCATCTGTCTTCCAAGAGATGTCAAGTGGGTCCCCTCATGCTAAACTTCTCTGAGCCCTCGGGATTCTTGTGACCATTCCATTGATCCCACTGTGCGATAAAAAATTGCCACTCAGAGGTAAAACAATTCAACTTTAAAGAACACACTGGATGGATTTAACAGGAGGCTACCATCTGTCTTCCAAGAGCTGTCCAGTGGGTCCCCTCATGCTAAACTTCTCTGAGCCCTCGGGATTCTTGTGACCATTCCATTGATCCCACTGTGCGATAAAAATGATCCACTCAGAGGTAAAACAATCCAACTTTGAAGAACACACTGGATGGATTTAACAGGAGGCTACCATCTGTATTCCATGAGCTGTCCAGTGAGTCCCCTCATGCTAAACTTCTCTGAGCCCTCGGGATACTTGTGACCTTTCCATTGATCCCATTGTGCGATAAGAAAGTGCCACTCAGAGGTAAAACAATCCAACTTTGAAGAACACACTGGATGGACTTAACAGCAGGCTACCATCTGTCTTCCAAGAGCTGTCCAGTGGGTCCCCTCATGCTAATCTTCTCTGAGCCCTCGGGATTCTTGTGACCATTCCATTGATCCCGCTGTGCGATAAAAAAGTTCCACTCAGAGGTAAAACAATCCAACTTTGTAGAACACACTGGATGGATTTAACAGGAGGCTACCATCTGTATTCCATGAGCTGTCCAGTGTGTCCCCTCATGCTAAACTTCTCTGAGCCCTCGGGATTCTTCTGACCTTTATATTGATCCCACTGTGCGATAAGAAAGTGCCACTCAGAGGTAAAACAATCCAACTTTGAAGAACACACTGGATGGACTTAACAGGAGGCTACCATCTGTCTTCCAAGAGCTGTCCAGTGGGTCCCCTCATGCTAAACTTCTCTGAGCCCTCGGTATTCTTGTGACCTTTCCATTGACCCCACTGTGCGATAAGAAAGTGCCACTCAGAGGTAAAACAATCCAACTTTGAAGAACACACTGGATGGACTTAACAGGAGGCTACCATCTGTCTTCCAAGAGATGTCAAGTGGGTCCCCTCATGCTAAACTTCTCTGAGCCCTCGGGATTCTTGTGACCATTCCATTGATCCCACTGTGCGATAAAAAATTGCCACTCAGAGGTAAAACAATTCAACTTTAAAGAACACACTGGATGGATTTAACAGGAGGCTACCATCTGTCTTCCAAGAGCTGTCCAGTGGGTCCCCTCATGCTAAACTTCTCTGAGCCCTCGGGATTCTTGTGACCATTCCATTGATCCCACTGTGCGATAAAAATGTTCCACTCAGAGGTAAAACAATCCAACTTTGAAGAACACACTGGATGGATTTAACAGGAGGCTACCATCTGTATTCCATGAGCTGTCCAGTGAGTCCCCTCATGCTAAACTTCTCTGAGCCCTCGGGATACTTGTGACCTTTCCATTGATCCCATTGTGCGATAAGAAAGTGCCACTCAGAGGTAAAACAATCCAACTTTGAAGAACACACTGGATGGACTTAACAGCAGGCTACCATCTGTCTTCCAAGAGCTGTCCAGTGGGTCCCCTCATGCTAATCTTCTCTGAGCCCTCGGGATTCTTGTGACCATTCCATTGATCCCACTGTGCGATAAAAAAGTTCCACTCAGAGGTAAAACAATCCAACTTTGAAGAACACACTGGATGGATTTAACAGGAGGCTACCATCTGTATTCCATGAGCTGTCCAGTGTGTCCCCTCCTGCTAAACTTCTCTGAGCCCTCGGGATTCTTGTGACCTTTCCATTGATCCCACTGTGCGATAAGAAAATGCCACTCAGAGGTAAAACAATCCAACTTTGAAGAACACACTGGATGGACTTAACAGGAGGCTACCATCTGTCTTCCAAGAGCTGTCCAGTGGGTCCCCTCATGCTAAACTTCTCTGAGCCCTCGGGGTTCTTGTGACCATTTCATTAATCCCACTCTGCGATAAGAAAGTGCCATTCAGAGGTAAAACAGTCCAACTTTGAAGAACACACTGGATGGACTTAACAGGAGACTACCATCTGTCATCCAAGAGCTGTCCAGTGGGTCCCCTCATGCTAAACTTCTCTGAGCCCTCGGTATTCTTGTGACCTTTCCATTGATCCCACTGTGCGATAAGAAAGTGCCACACAGAGGTAAAACAATCCAACTTTGAAGAACACACTGGATGGACTTAACAGGAGGCTACCATCTGTCTTCCAAGAGCTGTCCAGTGGGTCCCCTCATGCTAAACTTCTCTGAGCCCTCGGGGTTCTTGTGACCATTTCATTGATACCACTCTGGGATAAGAAAGTGCCATTCAGAGGTAAAACAGTCCAACTTTGAAGAACACACTGGATGGACTTAACAGGAGGCTACCATCTGTCTTCCAAGAGATGTCAAGTGGGTCCCCTCATGCTAAACTTCTCTGAGCCCTCGGTATTCTTGTGACCTTTCCATTGACCCCACTGTGCGATAAGAAAGTGCCACTCAGAGGTAAAACAATCCAACTTTGAAGAACACACTGGATGGACTTAACAGGAGGCTACCATCTGTCTTCCAAGAGATGTCAAGTGGGTCCCCTCATGCTAAACTTCTCTGAGCCCTCGGGATTCTTGTGACCATTCCATTGATCCCACTGTGCGATAAAAAATTGCCACTCAGAGGTAAAACAATTCAACTTTAAAGAACACACTGGATGTACTTAACAGGAGGCTACCATCTGTCTTCCGAGAGCTGTCCAGTGGGTCTCCTCATGCTAAACTTCTCTGAGCCCTCGGGATTCTGGTGACCTTTCCATTGATCCCATTGTGCGATAAGAAAGTGCCACTCAGAGGTAAAACAATCCAACTTTGAAGAACACACTGGATGGACTTAACAGGAGGCTACCATCTGTCTTCCGAGAGCTGTCCAGTGGGTCCCCTCATGCTAAACTTCTCTGAGCCCTCGGGATTCTTGTGACCTTTCCATTGATCCCACTGTGCAAGAAAGTGCCACTCAGAGGTAAAACAATCCAACTTTGAAGAACACACTGGATGGACTTAACAGGAGGCTACCATCTGTCTTGCAAGAGCTGTCCAGTTGGTCCCCTCATGCTAAACTTCTCTGAGCCCTCGGGATTCTTGTGACCTTTCCATTGATCCCACTGTGCGATAATAAAGTGCCACTCAGAAGTAAAACAATCCAACTTTGAAGAACACACTGGATGGACGTAACAGGAGGCTACCATCTGTCTTCCAAGAGCTGTCCAGTGGGTCCTATCATGCTAAACTTCTCTGAGCCCTCGGGATTATTGTGACCTTTCCATTGACCCCACTGTGCGATAAGAAAGTGCCACTCAGAGGTAAAACAATCCAACTTTGAAGAACACACTGGATGGAATAAACAGGAGGCTACCATCTGTCTTCCCAGAGCTGTCCAGTGGGTCTCCTCATTCTAAACTTCTCTGAGCCCTCGGGATTCTTGTGACCTTTCCATTGTTCCCACTGTGCGATAAAAAAGTTCCACTCAGAGGTAAAACAATCCAACTCTGAAGAACACACTGTATGGAATAAACAGGAGGCTACCATCTGTCTTCCATGAGCTGTCCAGTGTGTCCCCTCATGCTAAACTTCTCTGAGCCCTCGTGATTCTTGTGACCTTTCCATTGATCCCATTGTGCGATAAGAAAGTGCCTCTCAGAGGTAAAACAATCCAACTTTGAAGAACACACTGGATGGACTTAACAGCAGGCTACCATCTGTCTTCCAAGAGCTGTCCAGTGGGTCCTCTCATGCTAAACTTCTCTGAGCCCTCGGGATTCTTGTGACCATTCCATTGATCCCACTGTGCGATAAGAGAGTGACACTCAGAGGTAAAACAATCCAACTTTGAAGAACACACTGGATGGACTTAACAGGAGGCTACCATCTGTCTTCCAAGAGCTGTCCAGTGGGTCCCCTCATGCTAATCTTCTCTGAGCCCTCGCGATTCTTCTGACCTTTCCATTGATCCCACTGTGCGATAAGAAAGTGCCACTCAGAGGTAAAACAATCCAACTTTGAAAAACACACTGGATGGACTTAACAGGAGGTTACCATCTGTCTTCCAAGAGCTGTCCAGTGGATCCCCTCATGCTAAACTTCTCTGAGCCCTCGGTATTCTTGTGACCTTTCCATTGATCCCACTGTGCGATAAGAAAGGGCCACTCAGAGGTAAAACAATCCAACTTTGAAGAACACACTGTTTGGACTTAACAGGAGGCTACCATCTGTCTTACGAGAGCTGTCCAATGGGTCCCCTCATGCTAAACTTCTCTGAGCCCTCGGGATTCTTGTGACCTTTCCATTGATCCCACTGTGCGATAAGAAAGTGCCACTCAGAGGTAAAACAATCCAACTTTGAAGAACACACTGGATGGAATAAACAGAGACTACCATCTGTCTCCCGAGAGCTGTCCAGTGGGTCCCCTCATGCTAAACTTCTCTGCGCCCTCGGGATTCTTGTGACCATTCCATTGATCCCACTGTGCGATAAGAAAGTGCCACTCAGAGGTAAAACAGTCCAACTTTGAAGAACACACTGGATGGACTTAACAGGAGGCTACCATCTGTCTTCCAAGAGCTGTCCAGTGGGTCCCCTCATGCTAAACTTCTCTGAGCCCTCGGTATTCTTGTGACCTTTCCATTGACCCCACTGTGCGATAAGAAAGTGCCACTCAGAGGTAAAAAAATCGAACTTTGAAGAACACACTGGATGGACTTAACAGGATGCTACCATCTGTCTTCCAAGAGATGTCAAGTGGGTCCCCTCATGCTAAACTTCTCTGAGCCCTCGGGATTCTTGTGACCATTCCATTGATCCCACTGTGCGATAAAAAATTGCCACTCAGAGGTAAAACAATTCAACTTTAAAGAACACACTGGATGGATTTAACAGGAGGCTACCATCTGTCTTCCAAGAGCTGTCCAGTGGGTCCCCTCATGCTAAACTTCTCTGAGCCCTCGGGATTCTTGTGACCATTCCATTGATCCCACTGTGCGATAAAAATGTTCCACTCAGAGGTAAAACAATCCAACTTTGAAGAACACACTGGATGGATTTAACAGGAGGCTACCATCTGTATTCCATGAGCTGTCCAGTGTGTCCCCTCATGCTAAACTTCTCTGAGCCCTCGGGATTCTTGTGACCATTTCATTGATACCACTCTGGGATAAGAAAGTGCCATTCAGAGGTAAAACAGTCCAACTTTGAAGAACACACTGGATGGACTTAACAGGAGGCTACCATCTGTCTTCCAAGAGCTGTCCAGTGGGTCCCCTCATGCTAAACTTCTCTGAGCCCTCGGGATTCTTGTGACCATTCCATTGATCCCACTGTGCGATAAAAATGTTCCACTCAGAGGTAAAACAATCCAACTTTGAAGAACACACTGGATGGACTTAACAGGAGGCTACCATCTGTCTTCCAAGAGCTGTCCAGTGGGTCCCCTCATGCTAAACTTCTCTGAGCCCTCGGGGTTCTTGTGACCATTTCATTGATACCACTCTGGGATAAGAAAGTGCCATTCAGAGGTAAAACAGTCCAACTTTGAAGAACACACTGGATGGACTTAACAGGAGGCTACCATCTGTCTTCCAAGAGATGTCAAGTGGGTCCCCTCATGCTAAACTTCTCTGAGCCCTCGGTATTCTTGTGACCTTTCCATTGACCCCACTGTGCGATAAGAAAGTGCCACTCAGAGGTAAAACAATCCAACTTTGAAG
Organism: Ryuthela nishihirai; assembly: GCA_038380435.1. Lineage (NCBI taxonomy): Eukaryota > Metazoa > Arthropoda > Arachnida > Araneae > Heptathelidae > Ryuthela > Ryuthela nishihirai. The sequence continues at coordinate 3,975,445 of JAWZYU010000039.1, forward strand.
AACACACTGGATGGACTTAACAGGAGGCTACCATCTGTCTTCCAAGAGATGTCAAGTGGGTCCCCTCATGCTAAACTTCTCTGAGCCCTCGGGATTCTTGTGACCATTCCATTGATCCCACTGTGCGATAAAAAATTGCCACTCAGAGGTAAAACAATTCAACTTTAAAGAACACACTGGATGTACTTAACAGGAGGCTACCATCTGTCTTCCGAGAGCTGTCCAGTGGGTCTCCTCATGCTAAACTTCTCTGAGCCCTCGGGATTCTGGTGACCTTTCCATTGATCCCATTGTGCGATAAGAAAGTGCCACTCAGAGGTAAAACAATCCAACTTTGAAGAACACACTGGATGGACTTAACAGGAGGCTACCATCTGTCTTCCGAGAGCTGTCCAGTGGGTCCCCTCATGCTAAACTTCTCTGAGCCCTCGGGATTCTTGTGACCTTTCCATTGATCCCACTGTGCAAGAAAGTGCCACTCAGAGGTAAAACAATCCAACTTTGAAGAACACACTGGATGGACTTAACAGGAGGCTACCATCTGTCTTGCAAGAGCTGTCCAGTTGGTCCCCTCATGCTAAACTTCTCTGAGCCCTCGGGATTCTTGTGACCTTTCCATTGATCCCACTGTGCGATAATAAAGTGCCACTCAGAAGTAAAACAATCCAACTTTGAAGAACACACTGGATGGACGTAACAGGAGGCTACCATCTGTCTTCCAAGAGCTGTCCAGTGGGTCCTATCATGCTAAACTTCTCTGAGCCCTCGGGATTATTGTGACCTTTCCATTGACCCCACTGTGCGATAAGAAAGTGCCACTCAGAGGTAAAACAATCCAACTTTGAAGAACACACTGGATGGAATAAACAGGAGGCTACCATCTGTCTTCCCAGAGCTGTCCAGTGGGTCTCCTCATTCTAAACTTCTCTGAGCCCTCGGGATTCTTGTGACCTTTCCATTGTTCCCACTGTGCGATAAAAAAGTTCCACTCAGAGGTAAAACAATCCAACTCTGAAGAACACACTGTATGGAATAAACAGGAGGCTACCATCTGTCTTCCATGAGCTGTCCAGTGTGTCCCCTCATGCTAAACTTCTCTGAGCCCTCGTGATTCTTGTGACCTTTCCATTGATCCCATTGTGCGATAAGAAAGTGCCTCTCAGAGGTAAAACAATCCAACTTTGAAGAACACACTGGATGGACTTAACAGCAGGCTACCATCTGTCTTCCAAGAGCTGTCCAGTGGGTCCTCTCATGCTAAACTTCTCTGAGCCCTCGGGATTCTTGTGACCATTCCATTGATCCCACTGTGCGATAAGAGAGTGACACTCAGAGGTAAAACAATCCAACTTTGAAGAACACACTGGATGGACTTAACAGGAGGCTACCATCTGTCTTCCAAGAGCTGTCCAGTGGGTCCCCTCATGCTAATCTTCTCTGAGCCCTCGCGATTCTTCTGACCTTTCCATTGATCCCACTGTGCGATAAGAAAGTGCCACTCAGAGGTAAAACAATCCAACTTTGAAAAACACACTGGATGGACTTAACAGGAGGTTACCATCTGTCTTCCAAGAGCTGTCCAGTGGATCCCCTCATGCTAAACTTCTCTGAGCCCTCGGTATTCTTGTGACCTTTCCATTGATCCCACTGTGCGATAAGAAAGGGCCACTCAGAGGTAAAACAATCCAACTTTGAAGAACACACTGTTTGGACTTAACAGGAGGCTACCATCTGTCTTACGAGAGCTGTCCAATGGGTCCCCTCATGCTAAACTTCTCTGAGCCCTCGGGATTCTTGTGACCTTTCCATTGATCCCACTGTGCGATAAGAAAGTGCCACTCAGAGGTAAAACAATCCAACTTTGAAGAACACACTGGATGGAATAAACAGAGACTACCATCTGTCTCCCGAGAGCTGTCCAGTGGGTCCCCTCATGCTAAACTTCTCTGCGCCCTCGGGATTCTTGTGACCATTCCATTGATCCCACTGTGCGATAAGAAAGTGCCACTCAGAGGTAAAACAGTCCAACTTTGAAGAACACACTGGATGGACTTAACAGGAGGCTACCATCTGTCTTCCAAGAGCTGTCCAGTGGGTCCCCTCATGCTAAACTTCTCTGAGCCCTCGGTATTCTTGTGACCTTTCCATTGACCCCACTGTGCGATAAGAAAGTGCCACTCAGAGGTAAAAAAATCGAACTTTGAAGAACACACTGGATGGACTTAACAGGATGCTACCATCTGTCTTCCAAGAGATGTCAAGTGGGTCCCCTCATGCTAAACTTCTCTGAGCCCTCGGGATTCTTGTGACCATTCCATTGATCCCACTGTGCGATAAAAAATTGCCACTCAGAGGTAAAACAATTCAACTTTAAAGAACACACTGGATGGATTTAACAGGAGGCTACCATCTGTCTTCCAAGAGCTGTCCAGTGGGTCCCCTCATGCTAAACTTCTCTGAGCCCTCGGGATTCTTGTGACCATTCCATTGATCCCACTGTGCGATAAAAATGTTCCACTCAGAGGTAAAACAATCCAACTTTGAAGAACACACTGGATGGATTTAACAGGAGGCTACCATCTGTATTCCATGAGCTGTCCAGTGTGTCCCCTCATGCTAAACTTCTCTGAGCCCTCGGGATTCTTGTGACCTTTCCATTGATCCCATTGTGCGATAAGAAAGTGCCACTCAGAGGTAAAACAATCCAACTTTGAAGAACACACTGGATGGACTTAACAGCAGGCTACCATCTGTCTTCCAAGAGCTGTCCAGTGGGTCCTCTCATGCTAAACTTCTCTGAGCCCTCGGGATTCTTGTGACCATTCCATTGATCCCACTGTGCGATAAGAGAGTGACACTCAGAGGTAAAACAATCCAACTTTGAAGAACACACTGGTTGGACTTAACAGGAGGCTACCATCTGTCTTACGAGAGCTGTCCAATGGGTCCCCTCATGCTAAACTTCTCTGAGCCCTCGGGATTCTTGTGACCTTTCCATTGATCCCACTGTGCGATAAGAAAGTGCCACTCAGAGGTAAAACAATCCAACTTTGAAGAACACACTGGATGGAATAAACAGGAGGCTACCATCTGTCTTCCGAGAGCTGTCCAGTGGGTCCCCTCATGCTAAACTTCTCTGCGCCCTCGGGATTCTTGTGACCATTCCATTGATCCCACTGTGCGATAAGAAAGTGCCACTCACAGGTAAAACAGTCCAACTTTGAAGAACACACTGGATGGACTTAACAGGAGGCTACCATCTGTCTTCCAAGAGCTGTCCAGTGGGTCCCCTCATGCTAAACTTCTCTGAGCCCTCGGTATTCTTGTGACCATTCCATTGACCCCACTGTGCGATAAGAAAGTGCCACTCAGAGGTAAAACAATCCAACTTTGAAGAACACACTGGATGGACTTAACAGGATGCTACCATCTGTCTTCCAAGAGATGTCAAGTGGGTCCCCTCATGCTAAACTTCTCTGAGCCCTCGGGATTCTTGTGACCATTCCATTGATCCCACTGTGCGATAAAAAATTGCCACTCAGAGGTAAAACAATTCAACTTTAAAGAACACACTGGATGGATTTAAAAGGAGGCTACCATCTGTCTTCCAAGAGCTGTCCAGTGGGTCCCCTCATGCTAAACTTCTCTGAGCCCTCGGGATTCTTGTGACCATTCCATTGATCCCACTGTGCGATAAAAAAGTTCCACTCAGAGGTAAAACAACCCAACTTTGAAGAACACACTGGATGGATTTAACAGGAGGCTACCATCTGTATTCCATGAGCTGTCCAGTGTGTCCCCTCATGCTAAACTTCTCTGAGCCCTCGGGATTCTTGTGACCTTTCCATTGATCCCATTGTGCGATAAGAAAGTGCCACTCAGAGGTAAAACAATCCAACTTTGAAGAACACACTGGATGGACTTAACAGCAGGCTACCATCTGTCTTCCAAGAGCTGTCCAGTGGGTCCTCTCATGCTAAACTTCTCTGAGCCCTCGGGATTCTTGTGACCATTCCATTGATCCCACTGTGCGATAAGAGAGTGACACTCAGAGGTAAAACAATCCAACTTTGAAGAACACACTGGATGGACTTAACAGGAGGCTACCATCTGTCTTCCAAGAGCTGTCCAGTGGGTCCCCTCATGCTAAACTTCTCTGAGCCCTCGGTATTCTTGTGACCTTTCCATTGATCCCACTGTGCGATAAGAAAGTGCCACTCAGAGGATAAACAATCCAACTTTGAAGAACACAGTGGTTGGACTTAACAGGAGGCTACCATCTGTCTTACGAGAGCTGTCCAATGGGTCCCCTCATGCTAAACTTCTCTGAGCCCTCGGGATTCTTGTGACCTTTCCATTGATCCCACTGTGCGATAAGAAAGTGCCACTCAGAGGTAAAACAATCCAACTTTGAAGAACACACTGGTTGGACTTAACAGGAGGCTACCATCTGTCTTACGAGAGCTGTCCAATGGGTCCCCTCATGCTAAACTTCTCTGAGCCCTCGGGATTCTTGTGACCTTTCCATTGATCCCACTGTGCGATAAGAAAGTGCCACTCAGAGGTAAAACAATCCAACTTTGAAGAACACACTGGATGGAATAAACAGGAGGCTACCATCTGTCTTCCGAGAGCTGTCCAGTGGGTCCCCTCATGCTAAACTTCTCTGAGCCCTCGGGATTCTTGTGACCTTTCCATTGATCCCACTGTGCGATAAGAAAGTGCCACTCAGAGGTAAAACAATTCAACTTTGAAGAACACACTGGATGGACTTAACAGGAGGATACAATCTGTCTTCCGAGAGCTGTCCAGTGGGTCCCCTCATGCTAAACGTTTCTGAGCCCTCGGGATTCTTGTGACCATTCCATTGATCCCACTGTGCGATAAGAAAGTGCCACTCAGAGGTAAAACAGTCGAACTTTGAAGAACACACTGGATGGACTTAACAGGAGGCTACCATCTGTCTTCCAAGAGCTGTCCAGTGGGTCCCCTCATGCTAAACTTCTCTGAGCCCTCGGGATTCTTGTGACCATTCCATTGATCCCACTGTGCGATAAAAAATTGCCACTCAGAGGTAAAACAATTCAACTTTAAAGAACACACTGGATGGATTTAACAGGAGGCTACCATCTGTCTTCCAAGAGCTGTCCAGTGGGTCCCCTCATGCTAAACTTCTCTGAGCCCTCGGGATTATTGTGACCATTCCATTGATCCCACTGTGCGATAAAAAAGTTCCACTCAGAGGTAAAACAATCCAACTTTGAAGAACACACTGGATGGATTTAACAGGAGGCTACCATCTGTATTCCATGAGCTGTCCAGTGTGTCCCCTCATGCTAAACTTCTCTGAGCCCTCGGGATTCTTGTGACCTTTCCATTGATCCCATTGTGCGATAAGAAAGTGCCACTCAGAGGTAAAACAATCCAACTTTGAAGAACACACTGGATGGACTTAACACGAGGCTACCATCTGTCTTCCAAGAGCTGTCCAGTGGGTCCCCTCATGCTAAATTTCTCTGAGCCCTCGGGATTCTTCTGACCTTTCCATTGATCCCACTGTGCGATAAGAAATTGCCACTCAGAGGTAAAACAATTCAACTTTGAAGAACACAATGGATGGACTTAACAGGAGGCTACCATCTGTCTTCCAAGAGCTGTCCAGTGGGTCCCCTCATGCTAAACTTCTCTGAGCCCTCGGGATTCTTGTGACCTTTCCATTGTTCCCACTGTGCGATAAAATTTCCACTCAGAGGTAAAACAATCCAAATTTGAAGAACACACTGGATGGAATAAACAGGAGGCTACCATCTGTCTTCCGAGAGCTGTCCAGTGGGTCCCCTCATGCTAAACTTCTCTGAGCCCTCGGGATTCTTGTGACCTTTCCATTGATCCCACTGTGCGATAAGAAAATGCCACTCAGAGGTAAAACATTCCAACTTTGAAGAACACACTGGATGGACTTAACAGGAGGCTACCATTTGTCTTCCAAGAGCTGTCCAGTGGGTCCCCTCATGCTAAACTTCTCTGAGCCCTCGGGATTCTTGTGACCTTTCCATTGATCCCACTGTGCGATAAGAAAATGCCACTCAGAGGTAAAACAATCCAACTTTGAAGAACACACTGGATGGACTTAACAGGAGGCTACCATCTGTCTTCCGAGAGCTGTCCAATGGGTCCCCTCATGCTAAACTTCTCTGAGCCCTCGGTATTCTTGTGACCTTTCCATTGATCCCACTGTGCGATAATAAAGTGCCACTCAGAGGTAAAACAATCCAACTTTGAAAAACACACTGGATGGACGTAACAGGAGGCTACCATCTGTCTTCCAAGAGCTGTCCAGTGAGTCCTATCATGCTAAACTTCTCTGAGCCCTCGGGATTCTTGTGACCTTTCCATTGATCCCACTGTGCGATAAGAAAGTGCCACTCAGAGGTAAAACAATCCAACTTTGAAGAACACACTGGATGGACTTAACAGGAGGCTACCATCTGTCTTCCCAGAGCTGTCCAGTGGGTATCCTCATTCTAAACTTCTCTGAGCCCTCGGGATTCTTGTGACCTTTCCATTGTTCCCACTGTCCGATAAAAAAGTTCCACTCAGAGGTAAAACAATCCAACTTTGAAGAACACACTGGATGGAATAAACAGGAGGCTACCATCTGTCTTCCATGAGCTGTCCAGTGTGTCCCCTCATGCTAAACTTCTCTGAGCCCTCGGGATTCTTGTGACCTTTCCATTGATCCCATTGTGCGATAAGAAAGTGACACTCAGAGGTAAAACAATCCAACTTTGAAGAACACACTGGATGGACTTAACAGCAGGCTACCATCTGTCTTCCAAGAGCTGTCCAGTGGGTCCCCTCATGCTAAACTTCTCTGAGAACTCGGGATTCTTGTGACCATTCCATTGATCCCACTGTGCGATAAGAGAGTGCCACTCAGAGGTAAAACAATCCAACTTTGAAGAGCACACTGGATGGACTTAACAGGAGGCTACCATCTGTCTTCCAAGAGCTGTCCAGTGGGTCCCCTCATGCTAAACTTCTCTGAGCCCTCGCGATTCTTCTGACCTTTTCATTGATCCCACTGTGCGATAAGAAAGTGCCACTCAGAGGTAAAACAATCCAACTTTGAAGAACACACTGGATGGACTTAACAGGAGGCTACCATCTGTCTTCCAAGAGCTGTGCAGTGGGTCCCCTCATGCTAAACTTCTCTGAGAACTCGGGATTCTTGTGACCTTTCCATTGATCCCACTGTGCGATAAGAAAGTGCCACTCAGAGGTAAAACAATCCAACTTTGAAGAACACACTGGATGGACTTAACAGCAGGCTACCATCTGTCTTCCAAGAGCTGTCCAGTGGGTCCCCTCATGCTAAACTTCTCTGAGAACTCGGGATTCTTGTGACCTTTCCATTGATCCCATTGTGCGATAAGAAAGTGCCACTCAGAGGTAAAACAATCCAACTTTGAAGAACACACTGGATGGACTTAACAGGAGGCTACCATCTGTCTTCCAAGAGCTGTCCTGTGGGTCCCCTCATGCTAAACTTCTCTGAGCCCTCGGGGTTCTTCTGACCATTTCATTGATCCCACTCTGCGATAAGAAAATGCCATTCAGAGGTAAAACAGTCCAACTTTGAAGAACACACTGGATGGACTTAACAGGAAGTTACCATCTGTCTTCCAAGAGCTATCCAGTGGGTCCCCTCATGCTAAACTTCTCTGAGCCCTCGGTATTCTTGTGACCTTTCCATTGATCCCACTGTGCGATAGGAAAGTGTCACTCAGAGGTAAAACAATCCAACTTTGAAGAACACACTGGACGGACTTAACAGGAGGCTACCATCTGTCTTACGAGAGCTGTCCAATGGGTCCCCTCATGCTAAACTTCTCTGAGCCCTCGGGATTCTTGTGACCTTTCCATTGATCCCACTGTGCGATAAGAAAGTCCCACACAGAGGTAAAACAATCCAACTTTGAAGAACACACTGGATGGAATAAACAGGAGGCTACCATCTGTCTTCCGAGAGCTGTCCAGTGGGTCTCCTCATACGAAAGTTCTCTGAGCCCTCGGGATTCTTGTGACCTTTCCATTGTTCCCACTGTGCGATAAAAAAGTTCCACTCAGAGGTAAAACAATCCAACTTTGAAGAACACACTGGATGGAATAAACAGGAGGCTACCATCTGTCTTCCGAGAGCTGTCCAGTGGGTCCCCTCATGCTAAACTTCTCTGAGCCCTCGGGATTCTTGTGACCTTTCCATTGATCCCACTGTGCGATAAGAAAGTGCCACTCAGAGGTAAAACAATCCAACTTTGAAGAACACACTGGATGGACTTAACAGGAGGCTACCATCTGTCTTCCAAGAGCTGTCCAGTGGGTCCCCTCATGCTAAACTTCTCTGAGCCCTCGGGATTCTTGTGACCTTTCCATTGATCCCACTGTGCGATAAAAAAGTACCCCTCAGAGGTAAAACAATCCAACTTTGAAGAACACACTGGATGGACTTAACAGGAATCTACCATCTTCTTCCAAGAGCTGTCCAGTGGGTCTCCTCATGCTAAACTTCTCTGAGCCCTCGGGATTCTTGCGACCTTTCCACTGGTCCCACTGTGCGAAAAAAAATTTCCACTCAGAGGTAAAACAATCCAACTTTGAAGAACACACTGGATGGACTTAACAGGAATCTACCATCTTCTTCCAAGAGCTGTCCAGTGGGTCTCCTCATGCTAAACTTCTCTGAGCCCTCGGGATTCTTGTGACCTTTCCACTGGTCCCACTGTGCGAAAAAAAATTTCCACTCAGAGGTAAAACAATCCAACTTTGAAGAACACACTGGATGGATTTAACAGGAGGCTACCATCTGTATTCCATGAGCTGTCCAGTGAGTCCCCTCATGCTAAACTTCTCTGAGCCCTCGGGATTCTTGTGACCATTCCATTGATCCCACTGTGCGATAAGAAAGTGCCACTCAGAGGTAAAACAATCCAACTTTGAAGAACACACTGGATGGACTTAACAGGAGGCTACCATCTGTCTTCCAAGAGCTGTCCAGTGGGTCCCCTCATGCTAAACTTCTCGGAGCCCTCGGGATTCTTGTGACCATTCCATTGGTCCCACTGTGCGAAAACGAAAAGTGCCGCTCAGAAGTAAAACAACCAACCGATCTGGGTAGGACCGAATCAGCTTATAGCATAATAGTTTTCCAAACTTTGTAAATGAAAAGTGCTGTACATATAAAAAAACGTTACTAATGGTAACTAGTAATACATCCAAAATTACTAGACATATACACAGTCGTGTCAGAATAACATGACCACCTATCATAGTATATGTATTGTAGGTGGTCATATTACACAGTGGCTGACTCACTAAACTACACACATTTTAAAATATTTACTCACACACTTACTGAATTACTTACACACTGACTGACTCACTTTCTTACTTACATTCTTACTCACTAATCCACACAGTTACTGAATTATTTACTCACACTCTTACTAAATTACTTACTAACACTTTTGCTGAAATATTTTCTCACATACTCACTGATTTTCATCACATTTAGTGACTTACTTTCTTACCTGCTCACTGAAACACTTACTGATTTCGAAAACGGAATTATCACTCACTAAATTACTTACTGGCCTACTGGCCCACATACATAAAGAGGGAAGAAAATAAAATAGCATGCCAAACAGAGTAGGTTATGTGACAAAATAAATGATATAACAATTACGGAAAAAAGAATATCAAGTACTCAGGGACTAAAATGATCTATTTTTGGGATGTTCGAATATCTGTTTCATGGCCTTTTGCATGGAGAGCAGAAATCTCTTCTCTTGTGAAACTCAAATATTCTCAACCAACTGATCTTCAACTCACTGTGAAATCACGAGCTCAAATTTTGTATCGAAACAAATTATTAAAAAAATCACGTAACTTTCAAAGTCTCTAATATAAACGTCTCTTTATCTACAAAAATAAAACTGAGATTTACTCGTATAAAAAAAAAGCCGATCTTCAGGAAGGGGAGCTACAATAAAAGAGCCTTGCAGATTATTCGACTGTCAGTAGATGCTGATCCTGTGAAGATGGGGATTAACAAGAAAAACAGATGACAACTATACTCACCCCCCCTGAGTGTGTCCTTGACTACAAGGTCAAAATCTACCACCACCAAGTCTCGAAACACCATCCAGTAAGAAAGCAGCAAATTGACGTTTTAGTCGTATTGAAAACTACTTGCAGAAAAGTAGTGCAATAGGAGATAAATAATCAAACTGAATAAATATTATATTCATCATCTGAGCGGTGATTCTCTATGCTTCACCCATATGGGCGAATACTACACCCACCAATATTCGTAAGATTCAGGTCTTACAGAACAAGATTTTGAGAACTGCGGTCGATGCCCCTTGGTTTGTCACTAACAGACAACTCCATAAAGACCTGGGCATCGACCATATATACACACACACATAAAACGCATCTCAAAAATATTTTTTTAGGCTGTAAGCAATAATCCCAATGACATTATTTCTTCTCCAATTCTTTACGATCATACTGTTTTGAGTTTTGAACAAGTACAAGAGGCCTAAATCGGTAGCGTTCTCTGAGGAGACCTACCAGTTTTAGGTTTCTTATACAAGTTTACTGCTACTTTTAGCTTTTCTTATGTTTGCCCTTAGGGGCGCACCTAAGGGTGGTTTACTTATATATCTTGTTCTTACTCATGCCAAATAGGCATATCTTTATGATGGATATAGTTAGGGGTAAAATTATTACCCGGTACATCGAATATGATGTACGATATTATGTTCAGAATTTTGGAACACTTGAAGAGATGAATGACGTCACACAAGCTGGTGCTCAATGAGGGTGGGATGTTTATCCTCTGAGCGGCACTTTTTTTTCTGCACACATTGGCCAAAATGACCACTGCAACAGCTGTTAAGAGACAGATGGTAGCCTCGAGCCAAGATCATCCAACATGTTCTTTAATGTGCAGAGGATGTGGCTCTCCTGCACACCATGCCAAGGTTTAACGTCCGATTCGACGGACGGCAACCTTTCCAAGCCCACTGGTGTCCTCTACTGACTCTGGGCAGGGCGGGGAGTTTTGCAGAGATAAATCTTAATGCTGACCCAGCAGGGACTCCAACCTGGGAACTGCAAATTACGAGACTGGTGCACTAATGACTGAGCCACCCCTGTTCCACTCATTGGGGTAAAAGGAAAGTTCCTGAGTATGACTTGTGAACCGTGTTATTAAAGAAATAATCGAATACCTTTCAAGCAGATGCTTGCAAAGAAAGGTTTATGGGAACGTTTTAATAAGCCATGGAGAGACTCTACGAGAAAGGCCAGCCCTCAAAAGAAAGACAACAGAGACATTCATGTCTTACCTTGGGGCCAAACCTAGGTCACTTTGATCCGTAACCAAGCGCCCTAACCATAGTACCACCAAGAAAAACTCCTTGTATACTTGAACCAGAGAGGGGCGGAATGTGTTAATCTTGGAGGGAACCATTTAGGGATATACGAAGGATTTTGCACCTAAAGTGTCAGCAAATCTCAAACATTACTCAATGGTTTCGCAGAGAACTTTCACTACGTTAATCACTTGTCTCTTACGGAATACGTCCTCACCGTTAATCACAAATCATGACGATCACCAGACTCAAAAGCATTTTTGAAATCTGAAACGCTAGTAACCACAGGTTTCTCAAATTCTAAACATTTCTCAAGAATCTGACTAAGTGATAAAATCTGATCTACATATCCCCTACCACTTTTGAATCCACACTGCTGATCTCACAGTTTTCCGTCAATCAGATTATTATTTCTATTAAACCCAATCATGCAAAGAACTTTACATTACACAGTAGTGTAGTCCCATTATACGAATCCCCTTTGCACAGTGCTTCCCCCTATGACATAAGCGACCACGCCCCCTATTAATATTCATAATTAAATAATTAAAAATTAATAAAGATCCCCTGGTTGACCCCTTTATTAAAAACCTGTGGTGCCATCTAGTGTATACCATGAGTATTATACTTTAGTAACCACTCTATTTTAATCCAATTTTTTGACTCCCCCTCATTAAAAAACTCCCTTATGAAATGTTTCACCCCCTTTATTAAAAAACCTTATCAAAACTGCCCCCTGGTTGGCCCAACTATATTTATAAGCCCCCCTGAATTCCTAAAACTTGAAAAATCTTCGATTTTTGTTGGTGCCATCTAGTGTATACTTTAGTAAACATTCTATTTTAATCAAAATTTTTCAAATTTTTTCACTCCCCCTTATCAAAAGTTCTTCCTCCTTTATTAAAAACACTATAAAAACTGTCCCCTGATTCACCCACCTGTATTTTTAAATCCCTCACTTTAAAGACCCCATGGTTGACCCACCTGTATTTTTTAATCCCCCTTATCAAAACTTCTGCCTCCTCATTAAAAAAACCCACTCATCAAAAGTTCCATCCCCTTATTAAAAACCCTATCAAAACTGCCCCCTGGGTGACCCACATGTATTTTTTAATCCCCTTTTATCAAAAGTTCCGCTCCCCATTAAAAAACCACTCTTATCAAAGGTTCCACCCCCTTATTAAAAACACTATCAAAACTGCCCCTGGTTGACCCACCTGTACTTTTAAGACCCCCCCCCCCCCGAAAACTCACCTGAAAAAAAGTCTTCGATTTTTGCTCGTGCCATCTAGTGTATACTTTAGCAAGATTTTAATCACAAGTCCCATATTTTTGACTCCCCCTTATCAAAAGTTTCGCCCCCCTTTGTGAAAAACCCGTGGTGCCATCTAGGGTATATCATAAGTACTATACTTTTAGAAAAGCACTATATTTTAATTGAAAATTTTCCAATTTTCGATTCCCCCCTCATTTAAAAAAAAACCTGATCAAAACTGCCACCCCCTCATTAAAAAAAACCCTTATCAAAATTTCCGCCCCTCTCTATTAAACTTCCAAATAAGTCCCTTAGTTTCTACCCTCATCTGAAATTTACTAAGTCCAACTGAAATTTTGGTGACAACGTTCCAGTCATCCCCTCTCAGAATGGCCTGCTGCAATCCCCAAAAATAATTACTGTCCAAATTTTTGACTCCCTCTCATTAAAAAACCCCCTTATCCAAAATCCCTCCCCTTTGTTAAAAACCCTATCAAAACTGTCACGCCCTCGTTAATTAATCGTTATCGAAAGTTCTGCCCCTTTATTAAAAAACTCCTGTCGCGAATTTTTATTTCCTAATAAATTAAATCCAGTCACACTCTTGATTGTAGTTTGCAGACACATCTCGAAATTTTTCTATGTCCAGAGATGTCACTCATTGACAGCCCTTCTGACTAAACAGCACTGAACCAATAAAAAACTTTTTTAATTCCCGTATATCCGTTACGCTACCAGGTCACATGTTTAAACTTCTTATTCCTAATACTTATTACCTCTGTATCCTCAGTACATGATGCAAAATATTACTCTTTCCTAGGAAGTAACGTTACTCAGTAACAATTGAAAACAAAATATTATTTCTTTGTCCAAGAAAAATCAGCTAATTGTTGAAAGTAAGATATCATTTTTTTTAAATCTACAATTGTAAACGCTCTCACAGTTTTTAAAAAATCCTCTTTTCCACCTTTTACCGGCGAACGTGTGATCCAATGAATAATCACACTGATGAAATTTTATTTCGCGTTGCGACCTCTCGTTAGTACATGTGTGTGCCTTACATTCTAAAAGGTCAGTTGTCTTCCATTGGGTAAAAAATAATTCTGTAAAGAATTTTGTACGTGGCAGAATGCTATAGAAAGTAAGCAATGCTAAAAGTAAAAAACAATTCATACGCTGCGGTACCCTTGCGTACCTTACATTACGGTGCGTAAAACATCTAACTTTAGTTCTACATCCAACTCCAACATGAACGTATGTTAATAGTGTAGGGGATATTAGTTTTATCAAATACTATAAAATACACTCATACACTAAGCTACTATAAAAATAATTCACTTAATAAGTCTCACTCGATCGATATACTGATAACAACTCTCAACTTACCTGCGCTAATCCACCGAAATATTATTTGCAGCTGGACTGATAGTCAAAATTTAGCAAATACTTCAGCGATTATATCAGTATATCTATGGAACAAGCTATATGAGAAAGCTTCTTCGATTCGGTAACATAAAAATCCGCCTAACTAAAAATTTTCAGGAATAATTTAAAAGTACAAACCTCAGCCATAACTTTTGGATACTTATTACTGTTCAGTGATACCGGTGAAAAGGAATTTTTTCCTTGTGCAGAAAGGCAACACTGATGATATACCTTTCATGCAAAAAGACATGAACTTTGTTAATGATCGCGGACTGATGAATTTTTTCCCGCAGACCCAACCACGACACGGACCACTGAATTGGGCGCTTAATTTTCATAGTCACCCCCCCCCCAATAATGTCTTTTCACAACCCCAACGACAATCCGATGGCTCGCACTGTTGAGGGAAGGAGTCGTTTTCTCTGACATATATGTTGTGATCACGCTTAATCTAAAGAAATGGCGGGGAGACGAGCGTGCGCACGAACAGCCAATCCAACCGGTGATAACTCAAAGGTCACGGGGCACTTATGCACTGACCTATGGAACAACCTTTCGATGTGAAAACAGATAAACAGTAGTCTATTTTGTTCAAAAAAAGTTTCGCTCAGAGGTAAAACAACCCAACGTTAGAGAACATGGTGGATGGCCTTGACGGAAGGTTACCATCTGTCCCCTAACAGCTGCTCGAGTATGTCTCCTCCCCCAACCTTCTCTGAGCCTTCGGGGTCCTTGTGACCTGGCCATTTAGCCCATGGTGTGCAAAAAAATGCCGCTCAGAGGCAAAACAACCCAACCCAACCGAAATCCTGTAAGACCTCTGTGGCAAGCAGCTGCTTGAGGGTGAGAGGGTATTTTTTTCTTGTTATTGTGAATAGAAAAATTATTTCTCCTACGAAACTAAAAATATTTCTCCTAGAATTGGAAGTAACAAGCCAGAGTCAATATATCGATGATTTGATTTTAAGGGCAGAAAGTTCTTTTGCGATAAGAAGATAAAACGGGAATTTTTATTTCTTTTTCTACAAATGACATAGATATCGAAGAAAACCTTTAGCAGAAAAGTTCTGTGCTGCATCACACATAATGAATCCCGAATGGAATTTGGCTACAATGACCATTCGTCCCAATTTTAAGGCGTTCTGCTTGTAGATATTTATAAAAACATTCAGAAAAACGTAGTTGCCCTTTTTTTTTGCAATGTCCTTTAAAATCCTTTATTTTTGTCAGCAAATAAAAACTATTTTCTTCCCACTAATTTTGCTAAAATTTCTTTTTATTGTTGATGTGATTGGGGAATTAATAACACATAACTATAATATTTATAATTCGTAATTATTTAATTATACTAAATTATTAAATAATTTTTTTTAACATTGGACACCATTGACAAAGGAATTTATTTGGTTGATACGTTTGCTCTTTTTTTTAGGTTTTTTAATAATTATTTGAATTTTTAAATCATCATCCTCATCATCCTCAAGCAGCTATGGGATACGGAGGTCTAACCAGAACATGCAATTTAGTTTCTAAGCATATCTGTCCTGAGCTACATCTGCATCTACCTACTGCACACCAATTCTAACAAGGTCCTGTTTGACATTGTCTGCCCACCGCATCCTAGGTCTCCCCTTCTTTCTGAGGCCTTCAGGCACACTGTTCATAACCCTATTCGCCAATCTATAATTATTCATACGGGCAACATGGCCAAACCAACGGAGTCTCTCTCTGCACAATATGCTGCTTAAAGGAGGTTGCAAACTCCTTTGCCTAACCTTACCATTACTTACAAAGTTGAATCACCTAATGCCCAAGATACTTCCATAAACATCTACAATCAAAACCATCTAGTTTCCTGTTATTTTGTTTACAAAGCGTCCAAGTTTCATCACCATAACTAATCCTAGAAAGAAACAAAAATATTATACAGTTTAATTTTAGACTTTAAGTGTATATCCCTATTTCTCCACACTCTCAATAGATTTTTAAAAGTCTCGCCAGCAATCCCTATTCATCTGTTAATCTCATGCTGCATAACACCAGTATCTGTTACATAACTCCCAAGATAATTAAACTATGACAGCTGCTGTAGACTGCAACCATTCAGATTAACTGAATCATAGCCTGACTGACAAATTTTCATCACTTTAGTTTTTTGTCTTTTTATAACCAAACCTACCCTACTACCGTCTCATCAACAGCTCGAATGAAAGAGTTCATCTCATCAACATCTTTTGCCAAAAAGGGCTAAATCATCAGCATAATCTAAATCAGAAATTCTCAGATCTCCAGACCATTTGAGGCCAAAAACCTTTCCTTGTACTGAATTTGCATCACAATCAATAACCAAACCAAAAAGAAAGGGAAATAAAATGCACCCTTGTCAAACACCAGAAATAATGCTAAACCAATTGCTACAGGCTTACCAATCTCACAAACGACTCACTGCTATTATAGAGAGCTTTCATTATTTGAACTAACTTTTGTGGCATGCCTCACAATCTCACAATCAACCAAATTATGATGATCAACAGAATCAAAATGCCTTTTAGATATCAACAAAGCTAATAACCAAAGGTTTCTGAAATTCTGAACATTTCTCAAGAATCTGTCTGAGTGAAAATATGTGATCTAAACATTCCCAACCAATTCCGAATCCATGTTGCTCGTCACACACATTCCTGTCTACCACATTCTTAATTCTATTAAACACAATCATGCAAAGAACTTTACTTGGAAAGTAGGCTGATACTCCTTTACTTATTACAAGAACTTCGATCACCTTTTTTCAAAATAGGGATAATAATAGCTCTGGTAAAATCATTAGGGACCATGCCTGTATCATAAAAGATATTCAAAATTCTACTCATCCAAATGATAAACGATACATTCCCAGCTCTAAGCATTTCCGTAGAAATTTCATCTACCCCTGGGATATTATGAAGTTTAAGTTTAGAAATAGCCAAAATAACTTAAGATTATGTCATAGGGCCAACATTAAAGTCACCAATGCATCCATCATTATTGCAAACAGAGAGTAGAATTAATCACATTGTTTAGAACATTACTGGAAAGCTCAGCCCACATAGCCATGACAGAGTTCACACTTTCTATACCTTAACTTGTTTATCCTTCAATCGCTGTATACCTGTCTGTTTTATACCACATAAATCATTAACAATCTGGTAGAACTCTCTGCTGTTGTGTTGTCTAATTGCTTCCTCGGCTTTATCAGCCAAGCCATCAAGCCAAAGATTGTTATCAGCAGCTAACTGATCCTTTACATGTTTATTAAGCTCTCTCTAATCCTTTCTATTAGGACTAGTAGTGTATTAAGGACATTCCTGCAGTTCTTTCTTTATGAAATAAGCTCAAGTACCTATTCACTAAAATAATTCTGTCTCCTCTCCTCTTTTTTGTTAAAAGAGTACCGTTGGCTTACAAAAAAAGCCTGTTTAAAATGGTCACATTCTTCCTCAACTTCAGTAGTAAGTAAACCATGACTGTCATAATGATTAAGTCATGGTAAGCTTTCAGAATTAAAGGTAAACATTTAACCTTAGCACAACAGTTCTTAAGTTCAAGTTTGAAGACATTTTAAGAAGGCAATGATGAGACACAATTTCAGCTCCCCTATATGACCTACTATTATATATATATTATATATATAATTTTTTCATCGTAAAATGGGTTCATATGAAACCAACAAATACTACCTCTTTGCCGTCAGTACTTCGGAAAATGATATGTGATGTAACCAACTTCTTTCACTTTGTTTCCATATGGAGCTTTTCTAGCGTCCAGAACCCGAGCGCCCTCTAATCACTGAAAGAGCGAAGTTGCATTTATGAGGAAATCCATATTATTCTTACACATTAGGAGGGAAGTTTCTTGCTCATTTCATATGCCACTCTTTCGGTTTCATTTTCCCACTTTCCAAAATCCTCCCAATTGCTGCACACTGCTTTTAAAGGCTTCTAGGAATCGGGAAACAATATTAATGACTTCAATGAAAGTGCACAAAAAAAGATAGCATTAATGTGGGTCTTAGACTCAGAGCTATATACGGGTACTAGAGACGGCATCTGCTCTGATTGGCGGGGCAGCCGTGGAGCCATGTTAAGGGGTGAAGGACCAAAAATCTGCAGTAGCTTTACACAGAGTTTAAAGGCAATACATGCGGCGCAGGAAATCAGTAGATGCCTACATTAATGCACACTGCGATTTTTTTTCGAGTAGCATTAAAAAAAAATATATTACAGTACTTAAATATTTATCCGTTTTGAGAAATAGCTATTTTTCCTTATTTTTTAATAATCGCAAATCATTAAGCTACTGATAAAAACGCATCTACATGCGGAGGAAGTGTTATGAAAATTTGTACTTACATCGGTGTGAGTCATCCTTGTGGCTCTGTGGGCGTAACCTACAGCTTTCGATCATGATTAAACCGGTTTCAAGAGTTTGGAACAGGAGAGGCCTCTAGCGCCGGCTGATTAGGAATGGACTGCTAATTTAAACATTATATCAGCATATAATGCAAAGAATTAAAAAATGGTATGGGCAATTATTTTTGAATTATTTTTAGTTTTTTTTTTGTTAGAGAAATTTCTTTTTTTCATCAGGTCTCGGGTAATGTCGAAAATTTTCGTTCCCAGCAGATCCAGCTTTAGATTTCAGCTTAATCTATGCAGAGCGGGCTTACGGAGACATCCTATGGCACAGATCCTACTTCATTCCACTGCAGCAAACGTGTCAAATTTTTTTCAAACAAATGCTCTGAAACTTTTGTGAAAGGAGTAAGCGCTCAAAGTTAATAATATCATTACATATATATATGAATTGCAATGCACTGGAACTTTAAAATACAAAGTCATTCTTACCTGCTTTATAGAATAAAATATTTCGATTTTATTTTACAATTTCGAAATTAAATGAAGAAAACAAACTTCCTCAATTTGTCGAAAAGTAAACAATTCACTCGATAAAGAGAACTGCGTCCATGAAAACAAAGAATGTGTAGGAAATTTGATGAAAAGAAGGAACAAAACATTACTTCCACTAATAGAACACCTTTTGCCTGGCCGTGACAAAGAAGTTTGTGATAAAGAAGTTCATGATATGTTCCTAGAATGTAGCAGACTAAAAGCAGCAGGTTTCGCCGACACGTTTCCAAAGTAGCAACGAAGTTATTGTGTTCATTAAACGGAGCTACTGAAGCGGAACATTCGAAATAATGTAGAAAGTTTCAGGTTTGTTAATTTCCAAACAAGTTATCTTTTGTTTGCTACGAAACTATATTAGGATGGATTAGTTTGATGGTGCATTATGGAACTAGAGTGTATGTGACCGTGTAACGATCCTGTAACTCGGTGATACCATAAGGTAGAAGGTAAGTTTTAATAAACTTTAACCTCTGTGGCAAGCAGCTGCTTGAGGGGGTATTTATTTTTTATTTTTTTTAAATCTCATATTTGAAATACAAAATCTTCGAAATATGCACACTACTTGTGCTGCCATCTAATGACAACATAATGAACTACATTTGAGAACTAACTGCGATCTTTATGTTCACGATCAGTTAATTTTCTGCCCAAAATACTAGAACTGAAACCCAATTCAACTACAAATTTCGTCATTTAATGAACAAGGTCTGGAAACGTGTCATTGCATTAAAAATAAAATTCTGACAAAGTCGCCATAAATATAAATGACTATTATTATTTAAAAATATATACTTTGGCCCGATACTGCAGTTCTGCCAAAACTTTATTGGGTAATGAAACTGTAAGAAATAACTTTGCAGAAATTGAAAATTCCGGAGATGAAAACGTTAAAGCTTTAATGGTTCTTTTCAATAATAATTCCAAACTTTAATAAACACGGGTGAAATCATAGACAAAAGAAAATTTATTATTTTCTTTTTTGACAATTCTAAGCAAAATTATCATTTATAACGGACCTTTTTTTCTTTTTTGAGGAGAGCAAGATTTATTCAAAAACATATTCTGGCAATTTTTTTTTTTTCATTACTACCATATGTGCCTCAATCATTTATTAGAATGGTTAATTTCATGCTGTTGCATGTAAATTCTTGGTTCAAAATGTAGTAAATATGCAAAAAAAGCTGAAAAATAAAACATGATATGCATCCATTAATTTTATTTAAATGCAAGATATTATTGAAAAAATAAAATTCAATAAAACATTCCTAATTTTTCAGTGGTTTACAATAAAAAAATAAATAAATACCTCCTCAAGCAGCTGCTTGCCACAGAGGTCTGACAGGAGCCTGTCAGTTTAATACACCATAGTAGAAGAATCTGCGAAGATGGTGGGTCCTCAGTAGATTTTTTGCCAACGGGACACAGTTGTTCCCAGATGGTCATCCTCCCAAGTACTGACTACCAAAAAGCTGCTTCGGATGAGAACCAGTGTTTTCAGCTTGGTACTGCCATTGGTTGGTTCACAATAATTAAACAAATTTTTAATAATTAGTTGGGTTTTACTTCTGAGGGGCACTCGAAGGCTCAGAGAAGGTTGAAGGAGGGGATGGGTTGTTGGGTTGGGTTGTTTTACCTCTGAGTGGCACTTTTTTGCACACCATGGGCTAAATGGCCAGGTCACATGGACCCCGAAGGCTCAGAGAAGGTTGGGGGAGGGGACCCACTGGAATAGCTGTTGGGAGACAGATGGTAGCATCCCATCAAGGTCATCCAGCGTGTTCTTTAACCTGCACAGGGTATTGCTCTCCGACACACTGGGCCACGGCTTAACGTCCCATCCAACGGGCGGCGGCCTTTCCAAGCCCATCAGTGTCCCATACTGACTGTGGGCAGAGCGGGGAATTTTGCGGAGATAATTCTGAATGCTGACTGAGCTGTGACTCGAACCTGGGAACTACAGATTAGAAGCCTGGTGCGCTACTGACTAAGTCACCCCCACCCTAATAATTTAGTACATTTGATAATGAATAATTATAAATGATAGAGTTATACAATTTTATTTCCTCAATCACATGAACTAATATTAGAAAAATTTATGAAAATTAGTGGGAACACCATATGATTTTTATTTGATATAAAAAATATAGTGCTTTTAAAGGACAGGAAAAAATTAAATGAAAATGGGTTTTGAATTTTTTTTAAATTGGCTTTGCCCTAAAATATTGGACAAATGGTTACATAGTCATTTATCTGCTTTACTTCAATTTGCATGATGCAACACAGAAGTGTTCTGGTAAAATTTTACCCTAAAACTTTGCTTCCTATAAAATAAAAATAATAAACTTTGCGGCTCATTGAAAAGGACTTCTAGCTCATAAAACAAAACACCAAAATATTGACACTGGATCATTTTTGTAAATTATTTGAGAAATTATTTTAGATATTCGCAGCCACTCCAGTTTTAGATGTGGTCTTGTTGTTTTGGACTAAAATTATTGAAGTGGAAAAATATTCCCATCCCGAAATCAATGCCATGACGCTCTAAAATTCGTCACCGAAAACAACTATTTCCAGTTCAGGAAACAAATCTACTGGCAGAACTCAGCCCCCCCCCCATGGGCTCACCCCTTTCTGACATCCTATCCAAGATTGTCCTTGATTTGTTTCAAGATTTAAAAGAAATCCCAAAACAAAATTATTCAATTCAGCAGCAATTTTACCCTTCTTCTGGTGTCACTATGTCGACGATATATTTTTAATTTGGAATGGCGACAATGCCATCCCCAATTTAGAGGTTTTCATCCAAAAAGATGATTCAGGAGCCTTGATGAGGTCAGTATACTGAAAGCCTACCTACATCCCCTCTGTCATACGCATAGACTCATGTACCCCATGGACATACAAAATTGCAGCCTTCTGTTCTCTCACACATAGGGCTTTTGCTGTGTCTTTAAACGAGCAGCTGCTTGAAAAAGAAATTCAAAACATCCATCCCATTGCTGCTTCCCATGGCTACAACTCAACAACAATAGACAAATTAATCAGTAAATATAGAAACAAAAGCAGAAGAGATTCGGCTCTCCTGCCAATCACTGACCCCAAATGTACAACCTTTGCCTGACCTATTTCTTACATTCCTGTCCTATGTGAATCAGTCTGCAAATTACTCTGAACCCAAAATATCAAAATTGCTTACAGCCCAGCTCCAAATTTGAAGAAATTAATCAAAAGGGACAGGGTCAAATTTAGCCTAATTCAAAATTCAGGCGTATACCAATTTCCCCTGCATTTACCAGATAATTCCTTTATTTACTACATCGACAAAACCATACATTCTTTACAAGAGAGGTTTGCAGAGCATCAAACTGATGTCAACCAAAAGTAGCTAATAATGGCTGCCACCGAACTAGCAGTACAACACATGGGAACAAGAGACTGGGAGCATGCCACACTGCTTGCACGTGCATCCACTTTCTATGAAACCATAGTCCAGGAGGCTATTGAAAAAATTACCTCATCCATCCCGACCTGCAACCGAGACACTGGAATCGCCCTTCATGACATGTAGAAAGAAGCTCTTTGTCTAAACAGACCTAATGTCACTACATGGCATCACTTCATTGAAGATAGAACGTTGTCTTTCCTCCGAAAAGCTTCCGAGTTTTCTCCTAAAAATTATTAACATGCAGATGTTTGAAGGATAAACTTTAAAATTATATTGCTCAATGACAGAGAATTTTATGTTATTTTTAATTAATTTCTGAGCAAGAAGGTCCTTTTAATTGTATAAATAAGCAATTCCAACACTTCACACAACTCATTATTTTTTTTATTTTTTTCCTCAAGGTATTTTTGGAGTTCACCCCCTAAACCTCCCTCCCTCTTAACAGAAGCAGTTGAAATTCATATTTTCGAAAATAAAAACACCACACACTGTGTTAATTTTGATTGTGTATAAGGGTATTTCTGCACTTTAAATCACTCAGGTCCGTGGCCAAGTGGTTAGCATGCTTGGCTTGTGATCTACGGGACCTGGGTTCGAGCCCCAGGTAAGGCATGGATGTGTGTGGATTTTCTGCTGAGGTCCTGCCATACTCTCAGACCTTCTACTATAGCATATAAACTGACAGGCTCCTGTCAGACCTCTGTGGGAAGCAGCTGCTTGAGGGAGTATTTAATTTTTTTCTTTACTAGATGATGTCACAAATGGGGACAGAGCATAAATCAGGTGCTAGAGGTAATGTAGGTGAAAAGGTTAAAAGTGTAGAGTATGATGGGAGTTTTCAAGGTATGGATGGTTTTAGGTCTAAAGTTCAAAGAGGTAAGTTTTTCAGTGCAGGAGGGGCAGAAATTTGTTTGACTCATGATTCAGATTTATTTCTTCTATACATACTTAAATTTTGCACCTTAGGTGTGTCATATCATATCACAGATGATTTATATCTAGTTTGATTTTATTTCTTTAAAAATTAGTAATAATCATGGTGTAATTTACATTAATAAATATTAATGCATGTTTAATGGGAAATGCGGACATTGAGATTTCTAATTTGCAGATCACTCTTTAAACTGTGACCTTAAAAAAATTGCAATTGAAAGCTTTAATTGCAAATTTTTTAGCAGAAAACTAATAACATTACCATATTTTTTTCTTTTGGCGTGCTGCTTACTCTCACCTGAGCGTTGTTGATATCAATTTGTCGCCTATGATATTCTTGTTTTTTTGCTGTTTTTCTCTGTTGCGATTATACACATCCTTGGGCCTCTTGTATAATGTGACCTTGCTGTGAATTGTGCATAATGTTCTTCATTTTTAGGTTTGTAATCGCAGTTTTTTATATCGTTTTCAAAGAAAACGACAGACTATGTAATTTTTCTCTCCAGACGTGTCTTTTTTGAGTTACATCTGCTGCATTTGGCCACTCTAGGCCAATTCTAGCAAGGTCCTGCTTGACATTGTCTGCCCATCGCATCCTACGTCTCCCCCTTTTTCTGATAACCTTAGGCACACTGTTCATAATCCTCTCTGCCAATATGCACCTATGTATACAGGCAACATGGCCAAACCAATGCAGTCTCTCTCTGTACAATATGCTGCTCAAAAGAAATTGATGACTCTTTCTAACCTCATAATTACTTAGAAAATCAAACCACCTAATGTCCAAGATACTGCTTAAGCATCTAGAATCAAAGGCATCAAGTTTCTTGTTATCCTGCTTACAAAGGGTCCATGTTTCGCTACCATAACTAACCTTAGAAAGAACCAAACTATTATACAGCCTAATTTTAGTCTTTAGGTGTATACATCTATTATTTCATACTCTCCATAGATTCTTAAAACTCCCAGTGGCAATCCCTATTCTTCTACTTATCTCATACCACACATCACCAGTGTCTGTTACATAGCTCCCAAGATAAATCAACTGAGACACTAGCTCAGTAGTTGTCTCACTAGACAACTACTGAGCATAGCTCCCGAAATAAATCAACTGAGACACTAGCTCAGTAATTGAGACACTAGCTCAGTAGCCATTGAAAGCAACTGAAACACCATCTGCCTGACCAATTTTAATCACTTTAGTTTTTTTCTTTGTTTTTTCACCAAACATACTCTATTTCCAGTCTCATCGACAGCCCTAATGAATGAATTCATCTCATTAACATCAGTAGCCAACAAGGCCAAATGACCTGCATAATCTAAATCAGAAGTTTTGAAATCTCTGGAGCATTTAAGACCAAAATCTTTCCCTTACAGTGAATTTCACATAAAATGATCAATAGCCAAACAAAATTCACCCTTGTCTAATTGCACTAGCAATGCTAAACCAATCGCTGCAAGACATAACAACTCTCACACATATGATTTCAGTGTTCTTATTGACTGTTTGAATGAGTTTACTTATCTATTGAGAGTCAATGCAATTTTCTATATGATATTTAATTGTTGATAGGGATATGATTTTCTATAGGATAGATCAAGACCCTATTCCCTAATCTATAG
Organism: Ryuthela nishihirai; assembly: GCA_038380435.1. Classification (NCBI taxonomy): domain Eukaryota; kingdom Metazoa; phylum Arthropoda; class Arachnida; order Araneae; family Heptathelidae; genus Ryuthela; species Ryuthela nishihirai. Next base: position 4,000,513 of record JAWZYU010000039.1, read on the forward strand.
GTATTCAAATGAGCAACATGGCCAAACCAGCAGACTCCCACTCTGCACAATATGTTGTTCAAAGGAGCTGCCGACTCCTTTGACTGACTTCATAATTACAAACATCATCTGATCAAGGGGGGGGGGGGGGTAACGCTCCAAACAAATGCTAAATATTTTAAGTTTTATGCACCGGATAGCTTAGACGGGCGCCAGGCAATAATTAACAAATTGCCAAAATGTAGAATAAGTTGATTTAGGGTTCAAATGCCAGCGAGCGTTCATAAGTAAGAGTCAAAAATGATTCTTAACAAAATAAGAGTTAATGTAAAAAAGATCCTAAATTAGCGTTGCTCAAGATAAGAAACTACAGACTCAAAAGGTTATAACAAAACAAAATAGATTTATTTCCAAAATAATTAACTCACCAAGACATCAAATGAAAAAACATCTCTTGTGCTACACGCACAGTGCTACGCACCTTACTACATCTCTCTGCTCTCTCTACAACTCTGCTCTCAAGTGCTCAAGTGACTCGCAGGTCACGGTTTTGACAGTGGGCCGGCGCATGCCGGGAAAGACATTTGCATACAATGACGAAGGACGCAAGCTATGACGCAAGAGGGGGCGTGTCCTTGGCACGCGCTTTAACGGTTACGGTCGGAAGTTCGGAGTTGCGCGTACGCAACTCCTAGAAACTTGAAAACGAGTGCTGTGATGCCGAAAAGGAAATAAAAAGCCCCAAAATGATAAATATAACGTAAATTAAACAAAAACTGGTTAAGGTAAAGCAAAAGTGAACGATGGGGCATCACAACTCTCCCTTCCAAAGGGAGTCAAAATGATTGACCTAACAAATTTTGACGAGCAATTTTGAATAAAGGACACATCTTACGCCATTTACACATGGCTAAACATAAATAAGTAAAAGCATGCTAGCGCAAATTTTGATATGATGAACTATTCTTACTTTGACACAATTTTCCAGCACAACCAAAGGTACCTCCTCCCTTTTCCTCCTAACAAAAATATGTATTTAACAGCTAACCTAGTGTACTTACGTACCAGTGGCTGTGACAGTTAACTGTATACTAGCATCATCGGTCTAACTAATATCACATTCTGATACAACTCGAAATTGGCATATCTTGAACTGTACAGAAAAACAAGTTAATCAACTCCTAACTTTCTAAGTCTAATAAATGTTAAAAAGATGAAAAGAAAAAGTGATTCATTACATTTGTTGTTAGCGGGGTAATAACTTCCGCTTTTCCCCTAACCACAATAAAAAATATGTGACAGCCAAATCTTCTCCTAAATCACATAAAAAAACGGGTATTCGAACACCGTTATCTCCTCCTAATTACATTCAAATACGCAAAGCTAAGAAAATTCAAAATTTACAAACAAGCGGGATTGTAATCATCCGCTAATTCTTCTCCTATTCACAGAAATCGCGATCTAGCTGAAATAAAAAATCATTAGTTACCTCCCCCTTCAGAGCCAACGTCCCCCTCCCAAAGGAGTTATGCTGATAACAACTCGGTTATCAGACTAGGCCATTTGGGGACAGCTCCAAAAAGGTACACAAAAAAAACAAAATTCTGCAATCATCATCATGGTCATCATCTATATATACCAATAAATACTGCCAATGTCATCCACAAAAATTACGTATCATTGACACATAAATATCACTGATGACACTGAACAGATTTAAACACATATACATAAATCGTATCTAAGAATAAAGAAAAAAGAGTGTAAATAATTTATAATATACGATGATAACATTTCATCCAATAACTTTTACATGAATCTCCTTTTTTTTTTTACATAAATTCACTTTGGAATGCACGTTATTTTACAATACAAATTCTTAAATCACTAATTCTCTTTCACTCTTCTCATTCATATCCAGAAACATTTTACAATTTCTAAACTTTCCAATACCGACTTACAAAATTTTCAGCTATCAGTCAGCTGAAAAAAATCTACAAAAATACATTTTAACTCACGTAAATACAATAACTAGAACTTCGATGAACAAGAATGCAAAAAAAATTCTATTCACACAAGTATAAACTCGAACTACAAAAATTTCACTTTTCAAAAATAAATATCGAACTCTAAAGTTTCAACAAGAAATTAAACATCGCTAACTATATAATTCACAATAAGGCTTCTTCTTCGTCTTCATCTATTCCGGAAAAAAAAACATTTTATAACTCAATCAAGTGCCAAGTGAAAGAAAAATATACTTAAATTTCATTGTTGGCACTCCGTGGCGATAAATCATCTAGTCCGTTTCCGATAACATCCTTCCGTCGTCGTTGGGTGGCTTCACGTAAAGTTGTTACTGCAGATCTCGTTCAAGTCAAGTCGTCGCTGTAGATCTCTCTCGTGACGTCATCTTCCCGATGTTCGCTGCCGGTTGTCGCTCTGCAGGCTCTGGTCGTTTCGTCGGCTTTTCGTTGCTCCGTGCGGATTTTTGAAGAACCTTTTCTCGTACTTTCTAGGCTTATTGGTGTCCGCCTCCAAATGACGCTTTAATAGTTGAGGACCTCCAGACTTGTCAGGAATACTTGCGGTCGGCACAACTTCTTGGTTGGTTTTTTCTTCACTTAAATCAGACTCAAAATTATTTTCATTATTATTACTTTCTTTTAAAACTTCTACTTTAAAAACCTTTTCAAAAACGGCTTCCTCATACGATTCTTCTACTTCACAAACTTCGTTATTTAAACACTCATTATTTGCACTAACGGGACATTTTATAGGTGCTTCTGAAATAATCTGTTCTGGACCACAAGGTAAGTCAAAAAGTCCACTGGACCGCGGCTGCACTGTCAATTGACATTCGTCATTATTATCGTCGCAAACTTGTTCCTTAGCAAACTGAAGATCGACTTCTGTATCGTGTTGATCTGTTATTTTAGTTACTTCGTGGCAATCAGTAACAAAAGGTAAAGCCATAGTGGCAAGGCTTAACTCATGAGAGGGCTTTTCTTGAGGAACTTTGGCCTCTCGCTTCAAAGATCCCGATGAAAGTTTCCCGAATTTTCATTCCTTCGGTAGCAAAAATTTTCAGTATGTCCCAGTCGGCCACAAAAGTTACAAGTGATAGTTTGAGGTTGTTTAACCAAAGTTTTAGGTCTATGGTTTGAAGCTTGACGTGGCAAAAAGTCTCTACTTCGTTCATATTCTATAGTTCTTGGCGCGTTCGGCGCAAATTGTCGGGACCGTGTAAATTGCGGTCGTGCGGGAGTCATTCTACGCACTCAACCTGATGTTGCTGCTTTGGCGGGAATGGCATCCATTGTTGGTTATGTGTATTTGCTGCAGATTCTCTTCTTGCAGTGTATTGCCGAGCCAATTTGACTAAATTGGACACGGAATTCACGTTTCGTATTTCTAGGAATTCCCGGATGGGCAACAGTAATTGAGACAATATGCAATTTACAATATCAATTTCAGCGGCATCAGCATCGTACAGCTGGTATAGTTCTACTGTACCCCATATGAATTTTTCTATGTCATCTCTTTCCCTTTGTCTTCGTGAAAACAACTCTGTAGCTAGTTCTGTAAAATCATTATAAGCCGGATATATGTCCATGATTTCGTTTTTAAATTCTTCCCAAAGTTCTATGCCATGACGACATCCTACGTTATTCCACCATTGCTTAGCACATCCAATTAGGCAAGATACTGCTAAAACAACTTTTTTATTGCTTGGCACTTCATGTAAACGGAAGTGCTCCTCCATGGACTTGACAAATGTCCACGATGACGGACGTCGAACCTTATCTCAGGTAAAGGCCAATTTACATAAGGACTATAGTTAATGGATGGGTTGGCAAATTGTCGTTGTGGCGGTTGAAAATACTCTGTTCTATCGCTTGCTTCTGACGGAACAGAAAATGGAACCTTACGTTCAAAGTTTCTTCGTTGGTGAACTAACGTAGCATTGTCAGCAAATTTAGGGGTTGTTGTCGTTCCCCTTTTCCCCCGATTATCATCAAGCAGATTCATTAGCACTTCTGCTTCCATCATTACCTCTTGCAATCTACCCTTTACTCTTTCTATGTCGGGAGTCATTATGGCGGAATCGGCCATATTATTAGCAGACATGTTTAGCGGTCTGCTGAAATTTGGAATTTTTGGAAATTTTGAAAACGTTTTATCTTGAGCAGCGCTCAAAGGTACTGCTATACAACAATAATAAAGCTATAACTAAGCTTTACAAAAATATAAATTTGCTTGTAAAAAAAATTTTCTTATCATCCTACGTACTTGTGTGTCCGGACACTTCTAATCATTACATACAACAATCTTAAATATTCAGCAATATCAAAGCTGAAACTTCAGTACCTTTGAATAATCAACACAAATGTTAAGCTATTTGCTCAACAAAAATTCTCGGCTTAAGCTGCCGTTAAATCTACAACTAGTATATACCACTATTGAGCTCAAAAAAATTACTATCTTTAAATACTGGCGAGTCCCTGTTCGTTGCGCCACTTCTTTTATGTGACTCTGTAACGCTCCAAACAATGCAAAATAATTAAAGTTTTATGCTCCGGATAGCTTTGAACGGGAGCCAGGCAATCATTAACAAATTGCCAAAAATGTAGAATAAGTTGATTTAGGGTTCCAGTGCCAGTGAGCGTTCATAAGTGAGAGTCAAAATGCTTCTTAACAAATAAGAGTTAATGTAAAAAAAAAATTCTAAATTAGCGTTGCTCAAGATAAAAACTATAGACTCAAAAGTTTGTAACATAACAAAATAGATTTATTTCCAAAAATAAGTAACTCACCAAGACATCAATGAAGAAACTAAAATCTGTGCTACTCGCACGGTGCTACGCACCTTACTACATCTCTCTGCTCTCTCTACAACTCTCAAGTGACAAATCCTTCAAGTGCCTCGCAGGGCATGGTTTTGACAATTGGGCCGGCGCATGCCGGGAAAGACATTTGCATACAATGACGGACGCAAGCTATGACGCAAGAGGGGGCGTGTCCTTGGCACGCGCTTTAACGGTTACGGTCGGAAGTTCGGAGTTGCGCGTACGCAACTCCTAGAAACTTAAAAACGAGTGCTGTGATGCCGAAAAGGAAATAAAAATCCCCAAAATGATAAATATAACGTAAATTAAACAAAACTGGTTAAGGTAAAGCAAAAGTGAACGATGGGGCATCACATGATGAAAAAAAAAAAGAAATTTCTCTAACCAAAAAACAAAAAAATTCGAAATTGATTGCCATACCATTTTCCAATTCTTTTCATTAAAGGCTAATATAATGTTTAAATTAACAGGCCATTCCTAATCAGCTGGCTCTATAGAGGCCTTTCCTGTTCCAGATGCTTGAAACCGGTTTAATCCACAGAATAAGGAAGGTACAGATGAGTAACTCCCATAGGGCCCATGGTAACCGCGAGGCGATGGCAGCGCAATCACCGGTAGATTTTCGAACTACAATGCGGTTATAATCACTCTCTTCCTATGTTTTCTGTTATTTTGAGTTAATATGTACAAATGGGTGTGAACTAATTTGGTCTTTAGTGTATACTATTTTAAAATATAATTTTAAGTGTTGGATATATTTCATGCTTGGTTTGTCCAGAGTTTATACGATATAAGTTTGTTATTCCTAATCAGTGGTCTAAAGAAAATTTCATTGGTGTAAATTTTTTTTCTATTGAGATTTTTTTAAATGTTCGCGTATATTACCCAATTGTTGCAAACCTAACAGTTTCATATTAGTGTATTTCTCTCTTTGATCAGAAATTCATTCATATATATGTTACCGCTAAAGCTCGAAAGCCGTTATTGTGCACATTACCTAGCTAATCTGCAGATTAACTGATTTGCTCCGTTAACGTGTAGAATCAAGAGTTTTCCGCATTTTACCTAGGTAATGTGCACATTAATGGCTTCCGTATCGTTAAAGTTCAAAAGTTTGTTTCTCTCATAGTGGTGAATCTCCTGAATATGAATCTTCGTGTCACGTGATTCACTCGTCCGCATTACAAAAAACGCCCCCGATGAGCGGAGGCCAATTGAGAACGAATCGGTAAAGTGATTCATTCTTGAAAACGAATCACTAAAATGATTCGTTCTCACTTGGCCTGCTCATTTTGGGGGCGTTTTTTATAATTCGGACGACTGATTCATGTTGACAGAGGGATGACCCTGGTTTCAACTCTACTCTCGGACACTAGATAAATAACATTGTTAATTTAAGCGTACAGAAACGTTCCTGTTGTTCCAGCAAAGATCTTATTTTCATTTTAACGAGTGCCTAGTAGATAATGTGCAGATTATCCAGGTATTTTGCAGATTACCTAGGTAATTTGAGAAATGAAGCAATTTTCCGCACGTTAACGGATCACCCTAGTTAATCTGCACAATACTTAGATAATCTGTAGAATAACTGATTTCTGCACTTTAGCGGTAACATATATATGGTATTTTAGCAAAACACTAAATTTTTCAACTTTACACTTTTGCTATAAAACATATTGCATGAAAGATCAATTTTTCCCTAGTTTTTAAATAAAAAGTATTTCAACATAAATCGAAAATTAATTTTCCCAGGGGTCGGAACAAAAGGGCATGACCCCCCCCCCACACACACACACACAAAAAAAAAAGTTATTAAAGGTAATAGAGGCAAATAATAAACATTTATATTTCACTTATTTTTCAAAATTTTACGTGCACTAAAACGGGGCTGAGGGGGGATTATATTGAATTGTAAGTCTAGTTTCTTGCTCCCTCTTACATTTTTATCAGCTCGACTGTTTCGTAGGCTCCTATCAACTCGACCCCCCCCCCCCAGATCCACGCTTGCATTTTCCTATAAACATTATAATTCTGTTTTAATAAGTATTATGAAGTTATTAGAGAAATTAAAATCTCAGTATTCTGAAATCGTTTTATTTAAAGCAAATGCATTTGAATTTTTTAATAATTAAATTTTGCAGAAATAAAATAAGAATTGAAATGACACTCACAAATAATAGAACTTATTACTCAAAAAACAAACAATATCCAATGTACAGAAATGCAGGTACTAGACAAAAAGATGGAAGCAGATCCATGTTGCAATAAATACACCCTCAAGCAGCTGCTTGACACAGAGGTCTAACAAGAGCCTATCAGGTTAATGTGCCATAGCAGAAGGTCTGTGAGTATAGCAGGACTTCAGCAGAAAAACATCACAAACATCCATGCGTTACCCAGGGTTCGAAACCCAGAGCTAAATAACTTCTTTACTATGATTTTTAGTGAAAAAATGCCTAAAGATAAATTAAAGATCTCAATCTCAAACAATATCTGTTTAGTTTCCAAAAAGTAATTGACATAGGAATCTCAATAAGCTACAAAAAATTTAATCTCAAAACTTAAGACAACCCAATCCTGTTTTAATTACCTCTAAATAATGGGTTAAATGACCATGTTACAAGGATCCCCACACAACTGGGGGAAGGGGACTCGCTAGACAGCACAAAGCATGTTCTTTGATGTGCACATAGTATGACTCTCCCATAGACAGGTCAATGGTTTAATGTCCCATTTGATGGACGGTGGCATTAAAGCAGATTAATTGATCATAGTTGACTGCAGTACAATGTATTACACCCTGTGTTGATCTCTTAGCCAATTTCAATGTATTACATAAATTTCGAGGTTAATTTTTTCAGTCTTTTAAATATTCAGCATTTATCTCCCTGAATTCTAAATAAAAATTGATCAAAATTGAGATATAGAAAGATTTCACTGCATTTATATCTTTAGACATATTTTTGTTAAAAATCATATTGTAGTTATTTACTCAAAATGTGATTTTCATTGAGATAACACGAATCTGTTTCCATGTTTCTGTCCAAAGCCTATATAATATATATTTTCTTACAAATGTGATATTAAATTAATCAATGACAACACATATATACTTTCTTATATGAGATAATAGGATATTAAATTCATAAAAATACAGTGTTCAATATAAATACATGTAACCCCCGTTCATCGCGACCCCGGCGAGTGCGGATTCGTTATATCGCGATATTTTTTTTTATCTCTGCACTTGCGTGGCTTTGAAACATGCCAGGAAAGTCAAAACCAATGTTGCACGTGCGTGCTAACTTTCTTTCTCGCTCAATCACATCATACACATGTACAGTCGCTCAAAAAAGTATCTTAACACTATGGTTGATTAAAAAAATTCAGAAAAAATATCTAGCAACGTTTTTTAGAAATTAGTGATCTGCCAACCTTCGTGTCACGTGACACGAAGGTTGGCACATAACTAATTTATAAAAAAATCGTTGCCAGATATTTTTTCTGAATTCTGTAATCAACCATAGCGTTCGGATATTTTTTAATAGAATTAATAATATTTATTTTATTAACAAAGTGTTTTTTCGAATTTTAAAATTTTTTTTAAAATCTCCCGTTGATCGGGAAATTTCGCTTATCGCGACCATGTCCAGAACGTATCCTTTGCGATGAACGGGGGTTACCTGTATACCAAAGACATGGAATCCATCTATACTCCTATAAACCTTTTAGTGAATTTGCATGTTATATCAATGAGAAATTTTGAATCTGTAAAATTTAAGCTTTTTTAGGGGGGGAAAAATGTTGCATATAATAAGTCTTTTTTATATTTCCCTATAACTTAGAAATTAAATAAGAAATCAATGATACATTCATATACATTTTTCTTTAAGAAAAAATATATAAACAGTGCAAAGTAATGTGTTTAGTGATAAATTATCACAGAAGCACATTATATCTATTTGCATATCATGAAATAAACAACTGTAACATAAAAATATAATTATTCAATGCAAAATTGCAACCACTGTGGTTTAGAAAGAGTACAGTAAATAATTCAGTTATTATGACGGATCGATTTGAAGATTTGGATTGTTTTACCCATGAGCAGCACCTTTATTTGACACAATGGGCTAAATGCCCAGGTCACAAGAACCCAATGGCTCAGAGATTGAGGGAGGACACCCACTGGACAGCTATTAGCCTCTCATCAAGGCCTCTGCAAAATTCCCTGCCCTGCCCACGGTCAGTAGGGGACACCAATGGGCTTGGAAAGGACGCCGTCCATTGGATGGGACGTTAAGCCGTCGCCCCCTCTGCGGGAGAGCCATACCCTGTGCACGTTAAAGAACACGCTGGATGGCCTTGACGGGAGGCTACCATCTGTCTCCCAACAGCTGTTCCAGTGGGTCCCCTTCTCTGAGCCTTTGGGGTCCATGAGACCTGGCCATTTAGCCCATGGTGTGCAAAAAAGTGCCGCTCAGAGATAAAACAACCCAACCCAACTCATCAAGGCCATTCATGTTCCTTGACACGCACAAGGTGTCTCTCCCACACACAGAACCAAGGCCTAACATCCCATCTGATGGATGGTGTCCTTACTGAGCCCATTTGTGTCCCCTGCTGACTGAGGGCAGACCAGGAAGTTTTAGTGGATAAACAAAATATTACCAAAAAATTTTTCAAATCATTTGTCATTTTAAGAATGATGCCACAGAATGAACTAGATGCAACAGAAAGAGGATATATAAATATTACAGTGAGAGCTGTCCTGTATGGGAAGAATTATTAGACACAAGAAAAAAGCTATTCATTGTAAAAGAAAATGCAAAAATATAATATATATTTTCTTAGAAATGTGATATGATATATAAATTAATGACACATACATTATATGCTTTCCTATACAAGATAATGGGATAGTAAATATATGAAAAAACATTGTTTAATGCAAATATATCACCTATCTACCAACTTATTAAGAATTTGCATCTAATACCAATGAGAATTTTTGAAGTTCTATTACTCCTAACTTCAGATTTATATGAAAAAATGCCAATAAAATAAAATACTTCAAGCAGCTGCATGCCACCAAGGTCTGAGAGTAGCCTGTCAGTTTATACCGGGTGATTCAAAACTTATCGTTCAAATTTCGTGGGGAGGTAGGGAATACGTCAGGAAACCGATTTCACATAGGAAAGTATGTCCGCAAATGTACGCATGCGTATGTAGAGGGCGCTGTGTGTACCCAACCAGTGTACAGCTCGCCCGATCACTCCCGCTGTCATCAGTGTACGAGCTGACTTACTAGTGATAAGATGAATCGTTTTACGCATCAAGAGCTAGCGGATATGCATCTCGCATATGGGGCAGCTGGCGAAAGCGGCCTCCGAGCTAGGCAAGTTTACGAAGACCGATACCCCAACAGAAGAATACCGCAGCATCAAATGTTTGCACATGTGCATCGCAATCTGCGCGAACGTGGTTCACTGCGCAGCAACATGCAGGATACGGGGAGAAGACGACTGATGCGGACTGTCAGCATCGCAGAACAAGTCCTACAGTCCATCGAAGATAATCCGAATAACAGACACGAGCTGTTGCTCAGCAGCTTGGGGTCTCTCAGTCAGCAGTGTGGCGGATACTGCACGAGGAACGAGTGCATCCTTACCATCTGCAAAGGGTGCATTTACTGCATCCTGACGATTATCCGAAGTGTGTGGAATTTGCACAATGGTTCATGCAGAAAGGTGCCGTGGATCCCAGTTTTCCAGCTTCTGTCCTTTTTACAGATGAAGCTTCATTCAGTCGTGAAGGTGTGTTCAATACACACAATTCACATGTGTGGGCTTACGACAACCTGCATGGTACGAGAAGTCACGCTGCACAACATCGTTTTGCCGTAAATGTGTGGGCTGGAATCATTGGTGAATGTTTGTTGGGACCTTACTTGCTACTGCCCTGATTGGAAGGCCGGAAATACCTAATATTTCTCGAGACAGTGTTACCGACTTCTCTGGGCGCTGTTCCTGCGCATATCCGCCGAGATATGTGGTATCAACATGACAGGGCTCCAGCCCATAGCACAATTGTTGCGCGTGATTACCTGAGCCGAACATTCGGAGATCGGTAGAGGTGGACCGATCGCTTGGCCACCCAGGTCACCTGATTTATCGCCCATGGATTTCTTATTGTGGGGGGCCATGAAATACCATGTGTACGAGACCCCCGTCGACAGTGAAATGGACCTTGTTGCACGAATAGTGGCCGCCGCAGGCATTGTCCGTGATATGCCAGGCGTTTTTGAAAATGTTCGGCGGTCAATGCAACAGCGCTGTGAATCCTGTGTCCGTGTAAATGGTCGCAATTTTGAGCACCTACTGTGAACCGTACTTTACCTTGTTGGAATAAAAGTCACATTCGTTACCACTTCACTGTACTGTTTCCTTGTGTTCACTTGTCCATTTTGTTCATGTAGATGACGTTTGCGGACATACTTTCCTATGTGAAATCGGTTTCCTGACGTATTCCCTACCTCCCCACGAAATTTGAACGATAAGTTTTGAATCACCCTGTATATCCTAGCAGAAGGTTTGTGCGGATGGCAAGACCTCAGCAGAAAAACAACACCAACATCCATTCCTTACTCAGGGCATGGACGATGTGATCAGTAACCTAGCACGCTAAGCACACAGACAAATTATTTCCCAACAAATCAATTACTTATGCATGTACCTTTTTCTTCAGAAGTGAAGACTTATCAAAGAGAGAAAACATATTTTTGAAATCATTGCACAGAAAGCACCATATCTACCTGCATATAAAATAAATTATACAAATCTATGCTACTCTATGCAAAACTACACCCACTGAGGGGGTGGGGGTGGCTCAGTCGGTAGCACGCCAGGCTCGTAATCTGTAGTTCCCAGGTTCGATTCCCAGCTGGGTCAGTGTTGAGATTTATCTCCGCAAAATTCCCCGCCCTGCCCATGGTCAGTAGGGGACACCGATGGGCTTGGAAAGGCCGCCGTCCGTCGGATGGGACGTTAAGCCGTGGCCCCGTGTGCGGGAGAGCCATACCCTGTGCACGTTAAAGAACATGCTGGATGGCCTTGACGGGAGGCTACCATCTGTCTCCCAACAGCTGTTCCAGTGGGTCCCCTTCCCCAACCTTCTCTGAGCCTTCGGGGGTCCATGTGACCTGGCCATTTAGCCCATGTTGTGCAAAAAAGTGCCGCTCGGAGGTAAAACAACCCAACCCAACACCCACTGAGGTTAGAAGGGTACAATAATTTTGAAAAAGTTTCATGGAATTGTGAAAACTATTTCTTAAACTAATTTCCTTTAGGGAAGAATAGTTGTTTAAATAAGGCAAACCACAAATGAGGTTTTATTTTCAACTATAATTAGGAGCAAAAATATTTGGCTAATTTTTTTCTTGCCCCCGACTCTATATAGTCAGGAAAGGCTTTCCGTTAACTTGGTAGTGCCGTGAGACGAACCGGGGATTGCTGTGGTTCTTGAACATCTGGCAACAAATAGTAACCATTTGGTCACGGGATGGCTGATTAGGAATGGCCTACTGATTTATAGATTATATTAGTCTCTAATAAAAGAACTGAAAATTCGTTTTTGGGAAATCAATTTCGAATATTTTTTTGGTTTTTTGTTAGGGATATTTCTTTTCCATCAGGGCTCGAGTAATACCGAAATTTTTCGTTCCAAGTAGAACCAGATTTAGAGATCAACTTAATCTGTGCAGAGTCTGCTTCCAAAGACATCCTATAGCACAGATTCTAATCCATTCCACTGCATCAAAACCTGACAAATTTTTTTTAAAAGAAATTTCTGAAAATTACTCAAAGTATATACCGAATACTCCGGAAGTTTGGTGAAACGAGTAAGCTCTCAAAAATGGTTCAAAGTTAATAACATTATTATATAAAATGATACCTCGGATCACGAATGTCTCGGTCCACGAACAAATCGGTCTACGAACACCATTTGCGAACAAATTTTGCTTCGCCTCACGAACGATGCTTCAGTTCACGAACACGCATGCACGAAGCGCATAGAGCGCACGTGACTCGTGGCGCACAAAACCCTGCGCACAGCCGCGCCACAGCAACCCAGTTCGCCCATCTCGCGTGGGTGCAGTAAAGTCCAAACAACAAGTGTTGATATTTTAGTTTTTTCTTCATTTAATTAAATTTATCCCTGATTATGGCTCCCAAAAAAGTGAAAAGTGTTAGTGAAGGTGGTGTTAAGAATCCTAAATGTATTACTGTTGATACAAAAAAGGAAATTATAGCTAAACATGGAAATGGTGTTCGTGTTTCGGTTCTCGCCAAGGAGTACGACATGGCGAAATCGACGATCTGCACTATTCTAAAGAATAAAGATGCGCTGAACAAAGCTAATGTATCTAAAGGAGTGACTAAGTTAATGAAACAAAGGCCTCAAGTGTAACAAAAAGTAGAGAAATTGTTGTTAGTTTGGATTAATGAAAAGGGGCTTAAGGGAGATAGTGTGAGCGAGGCTTTGATATGTGCGAAGGCTTTAGAGCTTCAGCAATATTTATTGGTGAACCAGCCAAGTAGAAGTCATATTAGTGTCGAGGAATTTAAGGCAAGTAGAGGATGGTTCGAAAAATTTTGTCGACGAACTGGAATTCATAGTGTTGTTAGGCATGGAGAGGCAGCTAGTTCGGACCAAAAGGCAGCAGAGAAATATGTGGAGGACTTTGGTAAGTTTATAGACTTAGAAGGTTACGTCCCGAATCAAGTTTTTAATTGCGATGAAACGGGGCTATTCTGAAAAAAAAAATGCCAAAAAGGACATACATAACCAAGGGGGAAAAGTTACTACCTGTCCACAAACCAATGAAGGATAGGGTTACACTATTATTGTGTGCGAATGCAAGTGGAGATTTTAAAATTAAGCCCCTTTTAGTGTACCACACTGAAAATCTGCGTGTTTTTAAGCATTTTAAGTTTTTATCTGCGTGTTTTAACAATAAAGTGATAAAAAGTAAGCTTCCAGTAATGTGGAGATCAAATTCTAAGGCTTGGGTTACCAGAATATATTTTAGGGAGTGGTCGAATGATGTTTTTGCTCCTTCTGTTAAAACATATCTTGAGGAAACGAAATTGCCCCTTAAATGTTTGCTGCTTATGGACAATGCTCCTGCTCATCCTCCAAATGTTGAAGAAGGCCTTGATCCTGCATACGACATTATTAAGATCAAATTTCTCCCTCCTAACACCCACACCTCTATTACAGCCAATGGATCAGCAAATAATTTCTATCTTTAAGAAAATATATAAGAAAGCTCTTTTTTCAAGGTGTTTCCAGGTCACCAATGATACAAATTTGACCCTGCGAGATTTCTCGAAGGATCACCTTAATATCATCCACTGCATAAATCTCATTGATAAAGCCTGGAACAATGTCTCTTACTGCACATTGCATTTAGCATGGAGGAAACTTTGGCCAGCTTCTGTGCCTGACAGACATTTTAAAGGCTTTGAGGACGAGGCAGATGTGGTACAAGACATTGTAAGCATTGGCAAAAGAGTTGGAAGTCAACGAGGATGATGTGGTGGAGCTGCTGGAGGATCATAGCCAAGAACTCACCCCAGAAGAACTTATTGAATTGCGACTTGAGCAGGTGAAAGCTATGGAGGAGGAGCACTCAGCAGAAGAGCAAGAGGTGCCAGATGCTTCTACTGCTGAAATAAAGGACATTTGCAGTAAGTGGAGTGAAGTGCAGGCTTTTATTGAGAAACATCACCCTGACGAAACTGTTACCAGCAGAGCAGTTGAAATTTTAAATGATAATGTAATATCCCATTTTCGCAAAATTCTCCAGCAAAGAAAAAGGCAAATTTCTCTTAATCGTTATCTTATGCAATTACCAACTGCCTCTCCTTCGAAGGAGTAACCTTCCCCCTCCCCCTCTCCACCTCCTCTGTCCCGTGTGCCAGCAATTATCAACCACAAAGGTAAATTGTATATGTACTGTAAAATTAGTTTTATTTTGGTAATTAAACTGCTTTCTTCTAATATTACTGTTATATTTATTTCCTTTCTGTATTATTTCCACTCATAAAGCCATAACATGTTTTAAAAAAATTTTCTAGGACAAAAAATGTATTATTTGGATTTACATTAATTGAAATGGGAAAAATTGATTCGGAGCACGAACTTTTCGGTTCATGAACAGGGTCAAGGAACGGATTATGTTCGTGAACCGAGGGATCACTGTATATGAATTACATTACAATACACTGGAACTCTAAAATTTAACGTTATTCTTGCCTGTTTTATGGAATAAAAATTTTCAAAATTTATTTTATACTTTCCAAATTAAATGATGAAACCAAGCGTACATAAAAATATCGAGAAGTAAACAATCACCTTGTTAAAAAGGAAGAAAGCCAAAAACTTTACTTCCGCTAAACGAACACCTTTTTGTTTGGTCTTCCACTTCCTAATAATGTAGCAGATTAAGAAAGCAGTATGTTACGCCTAGCCATTTTCCGAAATTACTCATTGCAACGAGGTTACTGATTCACTAACGGAGCCACTGAAACGGAACATATTAAATAGCATAGGAAGTTCCAGGATTTGAAATTTCCCAACAAGTTATGTTTTGTTTGATACGAAACTATATTAGGATGGATTAATTTGATGGTGTATTATGAAACTAGGGTGTATGTAACCCTGTAACGATCCTTCAACTAGATGATATGATGACATAGAAGGTAAGTTTTTAATAAACTTTAATCTTTTATTTGAAATACAAAATCTCTGAAATGAGTAGGTTTTACTTGTGCTGCCATCTAATGACAGCACAATGAACTGATTTCACATTAACTACGAGCATTGTGTTAGCGTTCAGTTTCGTACTGATTTTCCTGCCCAAAATACTAGAACTGAAACCCATTCAACTAAGTATTTCGTCATTTACTGAGCAAGGATTAGGGAACTCGTGAAAAGATTAAAAATAAAATTCTGACAAAGTTGCCATAAATATAAGCAGGTAAAGGATTATTATTGTTAAAAATATAAACATTGGGTAATAAAACTATTAGAAACAAGTTGTCAGAAAAAGATAATTCCAGGAAAAAATGATTTAAATATTGAAGTTTAATGTTTCTTATCAATTATGATTACCAAACTTGATAAAACGGGTTAAATTATGGACAGGAAACTTATATTCTTTTTTCGCAATTGAAAGAAATGCTCTCATTGATACAGCAATTTGTTCTTTTTCAAAGAGATCGACGTTTATTCAAAAACATATTCAATGGCAATTTTCCCTATTACTATTCTTTGTTTCTCAATATTTTTCCTTAAACTGTTAATTTTATGCTGTGTTCTGCAGTCATCTTTAAAATATAATAAATATGTTACACCGGGAAAAGTAAAACAAATGATATGCACCCATTAATTTTATTTAAATTGAAAGAAGTAAAAGAGGATTTCAATAAAACAACTTCTAATTTGTCAATGTTTCACAATAATTGAAGAATCATTTAATAATTTAGTATATTTAAATAATGAATAGTTCTAAATGTGATAGTTACGCGATATTATTTCCTCAATGACATAAACAAAAATTTGAAATATTTATGAAAATTAGTTGGAGCACCAAATAGTTTTTATTTGATATAAAAAATGTAACACTTTTAAAAGACATAATAAAAATCACAGAACAAAAACGAGTTTTGAATATTTTATAATTATACAATATTGGACGAATGGTTATGTAGATATTTATTCTTCTTTAATTCAATCTTCTACTGTGGCATATAAACTGACAGGCTCCTGTCAGACCTCTGTGGCAAGCAGCTGCTTGAGGGGGTATTTATTTATTTTTATTTATAATTCAATTTGCATGATGTAGCACAGAAGTGTTCTGGTAAAAATTTTCCGAAATATTTGCTCGCTTTGAAATAAATGGAATTGTTATACATTGCACTTCATTGAAAAAATTTGGTCATAAAGCAAACCATCAATATATTTACTCCTGATCATTTTTTAAAAAATCTTCGACCAATTATTTTTAGATGCATAACTAAATAATTTCACCACTTCAGACAACTTATTTCTTTTTTTATTTTTTTCCCTCAATGTATTTTTGAGTTTCCAATCCTAACCCTTCCACACACCCCTTTCACAGAAGGAGTTGAAAATTTTTCGTTTTTTTTTTTTTTTTTTTTTTGGGGGGGGGGGGAACACCACCGACCCTGTTAATGGCTAACTCTGTACAAGGTTATTTCTGCACTTTATATCACTCATGTTATTAGATAGCATTACAAGTGCTGAAGTAATGTAGATGAAAAGGTTAAAAGTGAAGTGTATGATGGTGGGTTTTCAAGGTATGGACAGTTATAGCCTAAAGTTCATAAAGATAATTTTTTAGGGGAGAAATTTGTATTGTGCAACTTGCGATTCAGATCTACTTCTTGATATATAACCATCATCATGCTCAAGCATCCAGGAGTAGCAATTTAGTTATCCAACCAGACCGTGCAATGTACTTCTCCAAAACATATCTGTCCTGAGCTATATCTGCTGCATCTTTCCACTGCACACCAATTCTAACAAGATCCTGCTTTACATTGTCTACCACCACATCCTAGGTCTCCCCCTCTTTCTCAGGCATTTAGGCACACTGTTCATAACCCTATTCAGTAATCTATAATTATCCATATGGGCAACATGGCTAAACCAATGGAATCTCTCTCTCTGCACAATATACTACTAAGAGGAGACTGCCGACTCCTATGTCTAACCTCTTCATTACTTACAAAGTTGAACCACCTAATACCCAAGATTACTGCGTAACATCTAGAATCAAAAGCATCAAGTTTCCTGTTATTAAGTTTACAAAGTATCCAAGTTTCACTACCATAACTAACCCTACAAAGAACCAAAGTATTATACAGCATAATTTTAGTCTTTAGGTGTATATGCCTATTTCTCCCCACTCTCCATAGATTCTTAAAGTCCCAGCAGCAGTCCCTATTCATCTGTTAATCTCATGCCACACATCACCAGTATCTGTAACATAGCTTCCAAGAAAATTAAACTGACACCTGCAGAAGACTGCAACCTTTCAGATTAACTGAATCCCAGCCTGCCTCACCAAGTTCCATCACTTTAGTTTTCTTTCTGTTTATAACCAAACCTTCTCTACTCTCAATAGCTCAAATAAAATAGTTTATCTCATCATCATCATTTGCCAACAAGGCCAAATTGTCTTCATAATCTAAATCAGAAACTTTAAAATCTCTACACCATTTAAGGCCAAAATCTTTCCCTTGCAAAGAATTTCATATAACATAAACAAGATCCAGACGAAAGAGAAAAGGGGGCAAAAATGCACCCTTGTTGAACATCAGAAGCAATGTTAAATTAATTGCTTACCAACTCTCACACACGACTCCATGTTATAGGGAGCTTTCATTATGTTAACCAACTTGTCTGGTATGCCATACGACCTCAAGATCAACCACAAATTAAGGTGATTAACATAGTTGAAAATCTTTTTAAAATCAACAAAGCTTGTAACTTTAAGATTCTGAAACTCTAAACATTTTTCAAGAACCTGCCTGAGTGAAAGTATCTAATCTACACATCCCCTACCACTTCTGAATCCACATTGCTCATCGGACAATTGACCAACCAGATACTTAATTCTTTTAAGCACAATCATGCAAAGAACTTTACCTGGTACAGAGAGTAGGCTGATACCCCTATAGTTATCTCAAGAACTGGGATCACCTTTTTTAAAAATACGGATAATAGGTCTGGTAAAATCCTTAAAAACCATTCCTTTATAATAGGGTGGGGATGGCTCAGTTGGTAGCGTGCCAGACTCGTAATCTGTAGTTCCCAGGTTCGAGTCCCAGCTGGGTCAGCGTTGATATTTATCTCTGCAAAATTCCCCACCCTGCCAACGGCTTGAAAAGTCTGCCGTCCGTCAGATTGGATGTTAAGTCATGGCCCTGAGTGCGGGAGAGCCATTCCCTGTGCACATTAAAGAACACCCTTGATGGCCTTTATGGGAGGCTACTAACTGTCTCCCAACAGCTGTTCCAGTGGGTACCCTCCCCCAACTTTCTCTGAGCCTTCGGGGTCCATGTGACCTGGCCATTTAACCCATTGTGTGCAAAAAAGTGCTGCTCAGAGGTAAAACAATCCAACCCTTTATCATATAAAATATTCAAAATTCAGATTATAATTCAGATTTCTTTCTTCTTATGGAAAATACATGCTTAAATTTTGCACCTTAGGTGTATCATATCAGACAACATTTATCTAGTTTGATTTTATTTGCTTTAAAAATTAGTAATCATCATGGTATAATTTTCATTCATCATCATCCTCAAGCAGCCAAGGGCTACGGATGTCCAACCAGACAGTGCAGTTTAATTCTCCAAGCATATCTGTTCTGAACATCTGGCCACTGCACACCAATTCTAACAAGGTCCTGTTTGACATTGTCTGCCCACCACATCCTAGGTCTCCCCCTCTTTCTGAGGCCTTTATGCACACTGTTCATATCCCTATTCGCCAATCTATAATTATCCATACGAGCAACATGACCAAACCAATGCAGTCTCTCTCCGCACAATATGCTGCTCAAAAGAGGTTGATGACCCCTTCTTCTAGCCTGATCATTACTTACAAAGTACAACCACCTAATGCCCAGGATACTGTGTAAACATCTAGAATCTAAGGCATCAAATTTCTTGTTATTCTGCTTACAAAGGATCCGTGTTTCACTACCATAACTAACCTTAGAAAGACCTAAACTATTATGCAACCTAATTTTAGTCTTTAGGTGTATATGCGTAGTTTTCCGTACTCTCCATAGATTCTTAAAAGTCCCAGTGGCAATCCCTATTATTCTGTTTATCACATGCTGTACATCACCAGTATCTGTTACACTGCTCCCAAGATAATTCAACTGAGACACTTGCTCAATAGTACAGCCATTCAAAGCAACTGAAGCACCATCTGCCTGACCAATTTTCATCACTTTAGTTTTTTCTTTGTTTATCACCAAACCTACTCTATTAACAGTGTCATCGACAGCCCTAATGAATAAATTCATCTCATTAGCATCAGTAGCCAACAGGGCCAAATCACCTGCATAATCTAAATCAGAAATTTTGCATCTCTAGAGCATTTAATGCCAAAATCTTTCCCTTGCAAAGAATTTTGCATTACATAATCAATAACTAAAGAGAAAAGGAGACTACATGCACCCCTCTCTAACTCCACTAGCAATGCTAAACCAATCTCTGCAAGACATACCAACTCTCACACACGATTCAATGTTGTTATAGAGAGCTCTCATTACACTAACTAACTTATCAGGTATTCCATATGATCTAACAATCAACCACAAAGTATGTCGATCAATTGGGTCAAAAGCCTTTTTTGAAATCCATAAAGCTAGCAACCACAGGTTTCTGAAACTAAACATTTCTCAAGAATCTGCCTAAGTGAAAATATTTGATCAATACATTTCCTACCACTCCTCAATTCCACACTGTTCATCACGCAGTTGTCCATCAACCAAATTCTTAATTCTAATAAGTATAATCATGCAAATAAATTTACCTGTAACAGAAAGTAAACTAATTCCACTATAATTATCACAAGAACTGCAATCACCTTTTTTGAAAATTGGGACAATGATAGCTGTAGTAAAATCCATAGGAACAATGCCTTTATCATAAAAAATATTCAAAATTTCAGTCAGCCATGTGACAACACAAATAATTTATTAATTTAATTTTTTTATTAATTTATTTTTAAGTTCCATTTTTTATGTCGGCAGAAGTTGGCAGAAAAAACAATATCAAATTATCCATCCCTACACCTGGACTTGAACCCTCATCCCTTTGACCAGTATCTAAGCACACTAACCACTCAGTGCCACTGAGGCTATAGACTGGTTTATGTTTTCCTTTTTTAACTTGTTATTTCTAATGAGATTATTTTTCTGGGTAATTTTTATATTGCGAATTGGTGATGAATTGTAAAAATTAATTTTTTTGGCTTTTCCAATTTGTGTCCAGTGAGATTGCTTCATTCTGTGGTTGTTTAAAATTGTGGAACAGTACTCTGTTGTTCGGTGATATGAGCCTTTCAAAATAAATTTTTATAAGGTTTTTGAACACTGCTAAATGGCATTCTTTGGTAAGTGGTAATAGGCAGTTGGAAGGGGTGAAACAAAGGGACTGTGATTGTGGAGGGGTGGGGAGATGAAAATTTTTCAACTCTGAAATCAAATTTTTGCCAACTGACAAAATAAGTATTTTACATAAATTTAATTATGTCTCTGTCAGGGAAGTAACCAGGATTTTGTTATATAGGGGGAGGGGGGTGACATTGAGTTTGTTAACTCTCACTATTACCTATCTTTCTTTTGCTCTTATCTCTGACATTTGTTGGTTGGTCAATTTGTCAGTTTCTATGTTTGCCAGTTTGTGGATTTGACAAAATGTTGTTTACCATATTTTTCCAGCGCAATGGAGAAACTTAATGATTTATATGTCAAATGGAAGCCTGTTATGCGAGGAGTGTCATAGTCTTTAAAAAATTAACCCCCCATTCTTTTCCCCCCCCCTAAAAAAAGGGGTAATATCAACACTAAACTCCCACAATATCTGCAGAAAGGGAATACTGAAAACAACAAGTGATGGCTCAAATGAATGCTTCTAACGTGGCAAATGTCACAGGCTACAAAACAATTAACCCTCCCATGCTTTCTTCCCCCTAAGAGAGGGTGGAAATATGGAAATGATTGTTCTCTACATCTCCCAAACACAAGATCTACATGTCAAATGAAAGCTTGTGAAGTAAAGAGTGTCCTATGCTTCAAAAAATTGACCAGACACTTTCTTCCCTCCTAAAAAGCTGGAAATATCGAAGTCATCTTACTATATCTTTGTAGTGTGAGAGCTTACAGCTAGGGTTAGGTGTCAAATGAAAGCTCAGGTAGTGAACGTCATAAACTATTACGAATTTTGTCCCATTATTCTCCCTGATTAATGGGTTATTGCAAATTTTTACATGGTTCACATAACAGGTCATATCTCAAATTATAATTTATAACGGCTACAATGTCATGGGTTAATTCAAACTCAAATCCAAAGTACAGGAAAATATGGTTGATGTTTATGAGTAAATATATCAAATGAAAGTTTTTGAAAGTAGGTTTATTTAGTGTCAAAAAAAAAGATATGAAGAAATTAAAAAATTCCTAACATACCTATCTTCCAATAGGACCCTAAAATGTAGAAAAAGAAATCAAAAGCATATTGATGATGCAATCAGTCACTGGTTACTCTTCACTCCAAAGGAAGATAGGGCGACAATTTACCTACTCCACAAGACTGATGGTGCCCTATCTTCCCTTCAAATGAATACAAATTCAGTGACTGATTGCACCATTAATATGCTTTTAGGTTTGTTTTTCTACATTTTAGGGTCCTATAGGAAAATAGGTATGTTTGGAGTTTTATAATTTATTTGTATTTTTTAGAAAACAATTGCAATTTTTGCAACATATGTATTTTTCTAAGTGGTTTTGAATTTTTCAAATTCCCCAGATTTTACCAAGGTATATAGATTTTACCAATTCCCCAAGATGATTTTGCCAACTCTCCTTAATTTCAAAAACTATACAATTTTCACAACGACCCATATTTTACCAAGTGACATCGTCAAGTTGATTCAAATTCCCCCTTCCCTCTTTAATTTTACAAAAGAAAAATAATCATAATATTCGCAACTCAGTGGATTTTACTGTCACTTCAAATTTTGACAACTGCGATTTAGTTTTGAGGGACCTTTCCCCTAACATGCTTCCCCCCCCCCTGCTGCAATTGTGAGATTTTCTGACATCAAAATGGTGGTATCTTACAAGGTAATCTTGGAGTCATGGTTTTCTTCCCAATGTACTATCTAGTTCCCCATTATCATATATATTCGGTCCTACCAATCCCCAACAAAATTTTCTGGTTACTAGCTTCACACTTTTTCTTAGGTAAATAATTTTTTTACCAAAGAAATGGCTTTTTATGTTCTTCCTAAAGTTTAATCATTACCCTTCTGCAAACGTCTGCTGTCCATTGCATGACAAAAAGTAAAATTTTCCCTTTTTTCAACTCCTATGTATAAAAGGGTTTCATTACTCCCTTTCTCTCTTCATTCTCCCCACCTTACATCTTGATCACTTTCTGTCTTCCTCCCTGTGGTTGTGAGCATTAAACATAGCTAAATTATCCCCTTTGAATCATGTTTCTGCTGCATGATGTATTGCCATCATTAAATCTTTTAAAAGCAGAAAAGAATGTGCCACATCTATGCCCTATTTTACGTAAAGAATGGAGCAGCAAAACCTGAAGATCAACAAAGGTACCAACTGATAGAAAAAGTGCCATACACGGAAAAGATAGCTTTTTTTTCCTGTGTCACCTTTGAAATTGTTTGTATGGGTAATAGAGGCAAAAAAAATATTGAAATTTTGTGTATTTCATGCATTATTCAATAAATATTTTGAAAAACTCCAAAATGGAGAAGGAAATGTTATTTTTCAGAGGAAGTCCCTTCTCTTGCCACATACACCAAACCTTCCTTATTTTATTCTAGATTGGGTTGTTTTGGTAATGCTCTTATTGGCTATTTGAATGACTTTACTGCTCGGCTGAGAGTCGATGCAACTTTCTATATGATATTTGTTGATAGGGATATGATTTTCTCTAGGATAGTTACAAATATGGCCTGATCTAGGGGGGGGGGGGAGTCTAGCCACTCTTTCAGGAGGTGAATAAGGGAAAGAGAGTAAAAAAAAATTAAGTAATTTATATTTCATGCACTTTTAAAAATATATATTTTAAACTGTAAAATGGAGGGGAACTGATATGCTGCATTCTATAGCAAGAGTCTGACCACCTCTTTCCCAACTCCTTTTACAATTTTTTGGCTCAAATGTGTTTCTTGCCCCCCTCTCTTGACTTTTTCCTAGATCTGGGACAGCTTACAAAGGTGAAATACCTGGTCCCCAGGATACTGTGTAAGCATCTAAAATCAATGGTATCAAGTTTTCTGTTATTTTGTTTCCTAAGCGGCAAGTATCACTACCATAACTAAATCTGGAAAAAACAAACTCTTATAGTCTCACAAAAGTCGCAACAGTAATCCCTATATTTTTGTTTATCTCATGCTATACACATCATCAGTATCTCTGATATAG
This sequence comes from Ryuthela nishihirai, assembly GCA_038380435.1. Classification (NCBI taxonomy): domain Eukaryota; kingdom Metazoa; phylum Arthropoda; class Arachnida; order Araneae; family Heptathelidae; genus Ryuthela; species Ryuthela nishihirai. The sequence goes on from JAWZYU010000039.1 coordinate 4,024,627, forward strand.
CTTCAAAAATAATTCAACTGAGACACCTGCACAACTGTGTGACCATTCAGATTAAATAAATCACAGCCTGCCTGACCAATTTTCATCACTTTATTTTTCTTTCTGTTTATCACCAATCCTACTCTATTACCAGTCTCATCAACAGCTTGAATGAAAGAGTTCATCATTATCATTTGCCACAAGGGCTAAATCACCAGCATACTATAACTCAGAAATTTTAGATCTGTAGACCATTTACCCCCAAAATCTTATCCTTACAGTAAATTTTGCATAACATAATCATTAACCAAACTAAAGAGGAAAGGAGACAAAATGCACCCTTATTGTACATCAGAAGCATTGCTAAGCCAATTGCTACATGCCTTATCAACTCTCACACATGACTCTGTGTCATTATAGAGAATTTTCATTATGTTAAATAACTTGTCTGGTATGCCATATGATCTCATGATCAACCACAAATTATGACGATAGATTCAAAACGCTTTCTGAAATCAACAAAGCTGGCAACCAAAGATTTCTGAAACTCTAAACATTTCTCAAGAATCTGCCAGAGTGAATATATCTGAACTACACATCCCCTACAACTTATGAATCCACATTTCTCATCACGCAATTGACTGTGAACCATGTTCTTGATTCTATTAAACACAATCATGCAAATAACTTTTTCTGTGGAGAACATCAAGATAATAATCTCTGTGTAGAGTCCTCACATTCCAACTACCTGAGGTGAGAAATTATTAGTGGGATGATTACAGAAAGCACATATGTTATCCGCTAATAAATCAGCACTTTGAAGTCAATTCAAATTTTAGAGGAAAAATTGTCTTGAGCCGGGTGGGATACGAACCCACGACCTCCTGATAACATGTCAGGTGCTCTGGACCACTGACCTACCTGCTGCTGATCAAGATCTCTAATTAACGCTATGAACATGGAACAGAGAGTAGGCTAATACAGAACAACTTTCACTGGAACAGAGAGTAGGCTAATACCCCTATAGTTATCATAAGAATTGCGATCACCTGTTTTGAAAATAGGGATAATAGTAACTCTGGTAAAATCCTTAGGAACCATGCCTTTATCATAAAAGATATTCAAAGTTTCAGTCACCCAACTGGTAACCGAAACATTCCCAGCTCTAAGCATTTCTGTAGTAATTTCATCTACTCCTGGGGAATTATGAAGTTTAAGTTTAGAAATAGCCAGAATAACTTCAGATTGTGTTATAGGGCCAACATTAAAGCCACCAAAGCACAACAGCAGAGAGCTGTACCAGATAGTTAATGTTTTGTGTGGTAGAAAACGGACAGGCATACAAGGTTTGAAGGATAAACAAGGTAAGGTTATAGAAGGGGAGGATTCTGTCATGGCTAGGTGGGCTGAGCATTTCAGTGATGTTCTAAACAATGTAGTTAGTTCTACTCCCATTGTTTGCAATGATGATAGATGCATTGGTGGCTTTAATGTTGGCCCTATAACACAATCTGAAGTTATTTTGGCTGTTTCTAAACTTAAACTTCATAAATCCCCAGGGGTAGATGAAATTACTACGGAAATGCTTAGAGCTGGGAATGTTTCAGTTACCACTTGGATGACTGAAATTCTGAATCTCTTTTATGATAAAGGCATGGTTCCTAAGGATTTTACCAGAGCTATTATTATCCCTATTTTCAAAAAAGGTGATCGCAGTTCTTGTGATAACTATAGGGGTATCAGCCTACTCTCTGTTCCAGGTAAAGTTCTTTCCATGATTGTGCTTAATAGAATTAAGTATCTGGTTGACAGTCAATTGCGGGATGAGCAATGTGGATTCAGAAGTGGTAGGGGATGTGTGGATCAGATATTTTCACTTAGGCAGATTCTTGAGAAATGTTTAGAGTTTCAGAAACCTTTGGTTGCTAGCTTTGTTGATTTCAAAAAGGCTTTCGACTCTGTTGATCGTCATAATCTGTGGTTGATTGTGAGATCATATGGTATACCAGACAAGTTAGTTAACATTATGAAAGCTCTCTATAATAACACTGAGTCGTGTGTGAGAGTTGGTAAGGCTTGTAGCAATTGGTTTAGCATTACTTCTGGTGTTCGACAAGGGTGCATTTTGTCTCCTTTTCCTTTTAGCTTGGTTATTGATTATGTTATGCGAAATTCACTTCAAGGGAAAGATTTTGGCCTTAAATGGGCTGGAGATACGAAAATTTCTGATTTAGATTATGCTGATGATTTAGCCCTTTTGGGAAATGATGTTGATGAGATGAACTCTTTCATTCGAGCTGTTGATGAGACTGGTAGTAGAGTAGGTTTGGTTATAAACAGAGAGAAAACTAAAGTGATGAAAATTGGTCAGGCAGGCTGTGATTCAGTTAATCTGAATGGTTGCAGTCTTGAGCAGGTGTCACAGTTTAATTATCTTGGGAACTATGTAACAGATAATGGTGATGTGCGGCATGAGATTAACAGACGAATAGGGATTGCTGCTGGGGCTTTTAAGAACCTATGGAGAGTGTGGAGAAATAGGTGTATACACCTAAAGACTAAAATTAGACTGTATAATAGTTTGGTTCTTTCTAGGGTTAGTTATGGTAGTGAAACTTGGACGCTGTGTAAACGAGATAACAGGAAACTTGATGCTTTTGATTCCAGATGCTTACGCAGTATCTTGGGCATTAGGTGGTTCAACTTTGTAACTAATGATGAGATTAGGCAAAGGAGTTTGCAACCTCCTTTAAGCAGCATATTGTGCAGAGAGAGACTCCGTTGGTTTGGTCATGCTGCCCGTATGAATAATTATAGATCGGCGAATAGGGTTATGAACAGTGTGCCTAAAGGCCTCAGAAAGAAGGGGAGACCTAGGATGCGGTGGGCAGACAATGTCAAACAGGACCTTGTTAGAATTGGTGTGCAGTGGCCAGATGCAGTAGATGCAGCTCAGGATAGACTTGCTTGGAGAACTAAATTGCACGGTTTGGTTGGACCTCCGTAGCCCATGGCTGCTTGAGGATGATGATGATGATGATGATGATGATGAATCTATTAATTTGGGGCTGTCAACCCACAAACACACAGAAAACACAACGGTAGATTTTCCCTCCACAGAAGCCAAGCATTATAGCAAATTCAGGATTCACAATCAAGTTCAGAGTCTTATATCAGTCTAGTCCAGTAGGTTAATATGGTCAGCACCATAACCCTGTGTAGTTTACCACTCCTCAGCAGGGTAGGGAAAAAAATGTAGCCATAGTTGTCCAGATCAGCAGGCCACACTAATCTGACAGCCCTCCCATTCCGTTCACTTCCACAAGAGAGTATTTCATTTGAAAGGTGAAACTACCAATGCCAAAGGGACCTAAAACTGCTGCCCAAAGATCAGAATCAGTACCAAGTCTAGCATTGAAATGACCTAGCACCAGAGAAATACCTCCTTTCTTCACAGAACTCAAAATATCTTGAAACAGGCTGCAAAATATATCCTTCTCATTCTCATCAGAGTCGTCTCTTTGGGCATAACAACAGATGACACTCGGGTCTTTAATTTTTGTTTCAAATTTTGCTGTAAGAAATCTTTCATTAATGCAGTCATATCCTAGAAGAGCATCACCGGCATGTCTGTTGAGAATCAAACGTACCCCTGGGAGATGCTTTCCATCCTCCCTGCTTGGAAAGAGAAATTTAAAGTTATTTTTAAGCATCTCACCTTTACCTGGCCAACTGGTCTCTTGCAAGCCTAGAATATCTAGGTTATAAATAATGCTGCAATTCCTGCATGAGGACATCAAGAAAATAACCTTTATGTAACGTCCTCACATTCCACAAACTTGCAGAGAGAAAATGATTAGCAGGATATTTAAAGAAACTAGGTTTAATGAGAGAGGCCAACAATATCAAACAGCCCCCTGATTGCAGACATGGGGCAAAGACCTGTTCCTCCTCTACTAAAGGCTGAAGTCACCGATGCCTGTAGGAACTTCAGGCACCACATTTTCAAGTGGTCCTTTTGAAGAGCCATGTAGCCTGCCTGAGACACGTTACTTCAGTTTATGATTGACGATGCCGAACTAGCTAAGCGAAAGTTCAGGTACCTGCGATGGCCTCTGAGCAGGATTATCCACCAGCTGATATAAGGTATCCCATGTCTCTGTTCATTTAGGGCTGGCAACCCACAAACAGAAAACATAGTGGCAGATTCTCCTTCAACAGAGGCCCACCAAGCAAGTCCAGGATCCATAATAAAGCTCAGATCCATAAACCAGTCCAGTCTAGGTGTGTACAAATGATCAGCACCAGGACACTGTAAAGTTGACCACTCCTCAGTAGGGTTGAAAAAAAGAAGTCTCTACGGATGACCAGATCAGTAGCCCACACTGAGTTGGCAACCTTCCCCTTCCATTCCCTTCCAAAAGAGAACATCTGTTTTGAAAGGTACTAACAGCCTGCACCATTAGAAGGTGAGGTCGGACATTAGGTGCTAGACCTGACAGTTCTGTGCATCATCACTCAGGATTGGCACACAGCTCTCCTTCTAGTTTTTGCCTAGCTACCCTTTACAATCCCGAATATTGAAACAATGTGTTAATTATAGAAATATGGACTTTTGATGGTGGAATGTGAATGTCATGAAGTTTCCTTTGGAAACAATGAAACTGATAAATGGAAAACTTTTTAGTGTGATTGGTACTGATGAAATATTATAATTTGCATTTTTCGAATATTTAGTAATTTCAGTAAAATATCTTTACAAATCACTATATATGAAAATCACAACTGTAATGAGTTTTACAAATAATACATATAGAACAGAATTTTGAAAAAATTCTGGTAGCGTTTGAGGGATATTCCACTGACAGCAATAATATACCCACTTTTCTGACAGAGGTGTGGGAAATGCAATTACTTCAATTGAAGAATTAAAAGACGAATACTTTTATGTTGTATAAATACTAATAAAATATTATTTGCATTTATTCCCATCATCTGCTTGCTCAAATTAAAACTTTTAACGGAATGAAACATTAGGGAAGGGGAAAACTTCATTCTCTTTGAAAACGAGATACTCATATGTGCCAGAGGCGATATTTTTTATTCTACTTAAGGATATTTTTCTTTTTCTATTGGCTATAGAATATAGATTTCTATCTAGAACCTGCTTAGGAATGTAAATTTTATGCCAGTGGCTCTCTAAAGATATAGGCTTGTTTTTTGTCTGGCTTTTAATAATAAGTTTTAACACTTATTATTAATAAGTTACTACATTAAATTACACATTAAATTAAGTTTTAATAATAGTTTTTTCTCGCGGCTATTTACGAATATAATTTTTTATTTGTAGTGACTCTTTAAGAATATTTTTTTTTTCTGCTGACTTTTTAGGAATTTTTTTGGAAAGACATTTTAAGGATACAGTTTTCTTGATGGCTATGAGCTGACATTCGTTTACCACCTCTCACTCTAGATGGTGTGATGGTGGCACATTCCATCAAAGAAAGAACACAGCAACGGACTTTCAAAGTCCATCACTCTCTGCTTTCTCACTCACCACAGCAGGGTAAGAGGGAAGGGGGAGAATCTAAATGTTTGTACAGTTGTGACTAGAGACTGCAAATGGCAGATTGCCAGCCTGGCTTGCAATCTGCCACTAGTTAATTGTATTACTGAACAGTTTTCATCCTCTTTGTTTTAATTTTGTTCATTGTATATATTATGTTTATTCTTGTCTGATTACTTATTTCATTTCTAGGTATATATGGCCAAGTACTTGAAACTTTAAAAAAAAAGTAAAAAAAAAGCTTGCAATAAAGATAAAGAAGTAAATTAACCCTGATAGAAAGCAGAAAATTACAGAACCTGAAAAAAATTCATTTAAACATTCAGTGACACTAATCTACTCTTCGAAATTCTGTACATTCAAAAGAATAAATTCTAAGTGTTTACACATTTATATTTTCTATACAGAAATAGATATATGCCTCATTATTCATTAAAGTGGAACATAGTTTGTCAAATTGACAAAATATGCGTCATGTTTTCAACAATAAAAAGGTGCTTCATGTGCATAAAATATCATGAAAACAACACTGATAAAACTAGAATCATAAATTGCTTTAGCTGGAACCAAAAAATAATGTTTATTTGTCATAAAGGACTGACAAGAAGGCAAAGAAATGCTTTATATTTGTGAGAAAGTACAAAAAGTATCATAGTTGGAACTATTAGCGTGAGCAGAACAAACTCTTGTGTATAGGAAGTTATTCCAGAAGCAAAGATATAAAGAGCACTTCTGAGATAACATGCAGAAATTTTACAGCAGATGTCTTTATACAATGGAGAATATTGATTGAACAGCACATATATTCTAATACATGGGAAAGACTTGTATCGGTGAAATATGCAAAGAAAGTTTCAAAACCAAGCTTCTGCTCTATTATCAGTATTTTACAAACACAATACATAAGACTCAACCAAATCTTCAGAGTCTTCAATAACATTTTCATGCACAGGAAAAGAAAAAAAAGAAATAGGGTATAGAAAGTGTTTCTTAAAATCTTTTATTTGGCACACGATAAGGAGAGGACATATATCAGTGAAGTACAAAACAAAAGTTTTGAAAGAAAGCTTGTGACATTTTTATTTTTCTCCTACAAAATTCAGTCCACATATATGTGAAAAATGCAAATATTCATTTAAAACAAAGCAGAATCTTGAATACCATTTTTCATTTCACAAAAGAAAAAAAACTGTGCGGTATGTATAATAATAAATTAGGTCTATTATCTGTCACACAGAGGAAAGAAGACATCTGTTAAATATGTAGCGAAGAATTCACACAAAAAGCTCATCTAAATAATTATTACTTTGCACATGTGAGAAAGAAGCTACATGAGTGTGAAATATATAACTAGGAATTTGCTGATAAATGGTATCTTAAGTTTCATAAAGTGATATGGAAAACCATATATTTTAAATGTGTAAGAATACATTTTCAAGTAAAAGATCATTAAAATTTCATTATCGAACAGATACAGAAGAGAAGCCACATACCCCCTGAAATATATAACAAGAAATTTCACATGCAGATTTAAGGACCACTCCTGACTCTCACCCAGGAAAGAATGAGCACATTTTAAAAATGAGTAAAAAAGGAATCGTCAGAGAAATCTCATTCTAGGTGTTATTTTCTTAAACACAGAGGAAAAACCATATGTATGCAAAATATGTAACAAGAAATTTGCACTGAAATCTACCCTTAGGAACCATGTACTGACACAGAGGGGAAAAATCGCATGTATCTGAAGTATGCAATAAGAAATTTAAACAGATGTCTAATCTTTGAAAGCATTTTCTGAGATTATTATTTACACAGGGGAAAAGCCGCATGAATGTGAAATATGTAATAAGAAATTTGCACAGATGTCTCAGCTTAGGATGCATTTTTTGACACAAACAGGAGAAAAACCACATTTATGTGAAATATGTAATAAGAAATTTGCACGGATGTCTGATCTTAAGAGGCATTTTCTGACACACACAGGGGAAAAACTGCATCTATGTAAAATATGTAATAAGAAATTTGCACGGATATCTTATCTTAGGGAGCATTTTCAGACACACACAGGGGAAAAACCACATTTATGTGGAATATGTAATAAAAAATTTGGACAGATGTCTGATCTTAGGAGGCATGTTCTGACACACACAGGGGAAAAACCACATGTATGTGAAATATGTAATAAGAAATTTGGACAGATGTCTCAGCTTAGGAGGCATGTTCTGACACACACAGGTGAAAAGCCACATGTATGTGAAATATGTAATAAGAATTTTGTACAGATGTCTAATCTTAGGAAGCATTTTCTGACACACACAGGGGACAAACCACATGTATGTGAAATATGTAATAAGAAATTTGCACACATGTCTCATCTTAGGGAGCATTATCTGACACACACAGGAGAAAAACCGCATGTATGTGAAATATGTAATAAAAAATTTGCACGGATATCTATTCTTAGGAAGCATGTTCTGACACACACAGGTGAAAAACAGCATGTATGTGAAATATGTAATAAGAAATTTCGACAGAAGTCTCATCTTAGGAAGCATTTTCTGACACACACAGGGGAAAAACGGCATGTATGTGAAATATGTAATAAAAAATTTGCACACATATCTCATCTTAGGGAGCATTTTCTGACACACACGGGAGAAAAACCGCATGAATGTGAAATATGCAATAAAAAATTTGCTCGGATATCTATTCTTAGAAAGCATTTTCTGATACATACAGGGGAAAAACTGCATGTATGTAAAGTATGTAATAAGAAATTTGCACTTATGTCTACTCTTAGGGTACATTTTCTGATACACACAGGGGAAAAACCACATGTATGTGAAATATGTAATAAGAAATTTGCACGGATGTCTTCTCTTAGGGAGCATTTTCTGACACACACAGGAGAAAAACCGCATCTATGTGAAATATGTAATAAAACATTTGCACAGATATGTACTCTTAGGGTACATTTTCTGACACACACAGGAGAAAAACCACATTTATGTGAAATATGTAATAAGAAATTTGCACTGAAATCTGCCCTTAGAAAGCATGTTCTGACACACACAGGGGAAAAACTGCATGTATGTGAAGTATGTAATAAGAAATTTGGACAGATGTTTCTTCTTAGGAGGCATGTTATGACACACACCGGGGAAAAACCACATGTATGTAGAATATGTAATAAAAAATTTGGACAGATGTCTAATCTTAGGCAACATTTTATGATACACACAGGTGAAAAACCACATGTATGTGAAATATGTAATAAGAAATTTGGACAGATGTCTTCTCTTAAGGGGCATTTTCTTACACACACTGGAGAAAAACCACATTTATGTGAAATATGTAATAAGAAATTTGCACTGAAATCTACCCTTAGAAAACATGTTCTGACACACAGGGGAAAAACAGCATGTATGTGAAATATGTAATAAAAAATTTGCAAGGATGTCTTCTCTTAGGGAGCATTTTCTGACACACACAGGTTAAAAACAGCATTTATGTGACATGCAAAATAAGAAATTTTCACGGAGAGCTACCCTGCAAGACCATTTACTTACACACTCTGAGTAAAAGTCACATGTTTGTTATATATGTAATAAGAAATTTACCTGCAAAAATCAACTTCAGAAACATTGTCGAACACAGGGGAAAACCCATATGTGTGTGATATATGTAATAATGAATTTGTAAGTATGTCTAACCTTAGAAGACATTTTTTGATGCACAGAGGGGAAAAACTACATATATGTGAAATATGTAATAAGAAATTTAGGTTGAAATATAAACTTAGGCACCATTTCCTTACACACAAAGGAAATGCCACATGTATGTGAAATATGTAACAAGAAATTTGCACATTGAAATGTAGAAAGGCCAAATGTATGTGATGTATGTAATAAAAATTTCTGTATCTCACCTTAGGAATCATATTCTGTCACACAACACATAAATGTGAAATGTGTAACAAGAAATTTGCATGCAAATCTACATTTCAGAACTATTATCTGACACAGAGGAAAAGCTGCATGAATATGAAATATGTAACAGGAAATCTTCATTAAAATCTGCAGTTAAGAATCATTTTCTAACACACAGTTGAAAAACTGAATGTATGTAAAATATGTAATACAAAATTTGTCAATACAATATATCTAACCTTAGAATTAAGATTTTTCCAAACATGGGAAAAAGTGGATGTAATATGAAAGTAACACTGATATCTATACTTAGAAATCACTTTCTGATGCACACTGAGGAAAATGGATAAATACATCTATCCTAGGAAATCATTGTCTCATACAGACAGGGGAAGAACCATATGTGTGTAAAACACGTAAGGAGAAAAATTTGCAGTGGAATATACAATTGAAAATCATATCATCATCATCCTCAAGCAGCAATGGGCTATGGAGGTCCAACCAGACCATGCAGTTTAATTCTCCAAGTATATCTGTCCTGAGCTACATCTGCTGCATCCGGCCACTGCACACCAATTCTAACAAGGTCCTGTTTGACATTGTCTGCCCACCGCATCCTAGGTCTCCCCCTCCTTCTGAGGCCTCTAGGCACACTGTTCATAACCCTATTCGCCAATCTATAATTATCCATACGGGCAACATGGCCAAACCAGCGGAGTCTCTCTCTGCATAATATGCTGCTTAAAGGAAGTTGCAAACTCCTTTGCCTAACCTCATCATTAGTTACAAAGTTAAACCACCTAATACCTAAGATACTGCGTAAGCATCGAGAATCAAAAGCATCTAGTTTCCTGTTATCTTGTTTACACAGCTTCCAAGTTTCACTACCATAACTAACCTTAGAAAGAACCAAACTATTATACAGTGTAATTTTAGTGTATATGCCTATTTCTCCACAATCTCCATAGATTCTTAAAAGTCCCGGTAGCAATCCCTATTCATCTGTTAATCTCATGCCGCACATCACCAGTATCTGTTACATAGCTCCCAAGGTAATTAAACTGTGACACCTGCTCAAGACTGCAACCATTCAGATTAACTGAATCACAGCCAGCCTGACCAATTTTCATCACTTTAGTTTTCTCTCTGTATATAACCAAACCTACTCTACTACCAGTCTCATCAACAGCTCGAATGAAAGAGCATCTCATCAACATCATTTGCCAAAAGGGCTAAATCATCAGCATAATTTAAATCAGAAATTTTCGTATCTCCAGCCCATTTAAGGCCAAAATCTTTCCCTTGAAGTAAATTTCGCATAACATAATCAACAACCAAACTAATGAGAAAAGGAGACAAAATGCACCCTTGTCGAACACCAGAAGTAATGCTAAACCAATTGCTACAAGACTTACCAACTCTCACACGTGACTCAGTGTTATTATAGAGAGCTTTCATTATGTTAACTAACTTGTCTGGTATACCATATGATCTCACAATCAACCACAAATTATGACGATCAGAGTCGAAAGCCTTTTTGAAATCAACAAAGCTAGCAACCAATGGTTTCTGAAACTCTAAACATTTCTCAAGAATCTGCCAAAGTGAAAATATCTGATCTACACATCCCCTACCACTTCTGAATCCACATTGCTCATCAGGCAATTGCCTGTCAACCAGATTCTTAATTCTATTAAGCACAAACATGGAAAGAACTTTACCTGGAACGGAGAGTAGGCTGATACCCCTATAGTTATCACAAGAACTACGATCACCTTTTTTGAAAATGAGGATAATAATAGCTCTGGTAAAATCCTTAGGAACCATGCCTTTATCATAAAAGGTATTCAAAATTTCAGTCATCCAAGTGGTAACCGAAACATTCCCAACTCTGAGCATTTCTGTAGTAATTTCATCTACCCCTGGGGATTTATGAAGTTTAAGTTTAGAGATAGCCGAACTAACTTCAGATTGTGTTATAGGGCCAACATTAAAGCCACCAATGCATCTATGATCATTGCAAACAATGGGAGTAGAACTAACCACATTGTTTAGAACATCACTGAAATGTTCAGCCTACGTAGCCATGACAGAATCCTCACCTTCTACAACCTTACCTTGTTTATCCTGCAATCCTTGTATGCCTGTCCGTTTTCTACCACATAAAACATTAACTAACTGGTACAGCTCTCTGCTGTTGTGCTGCCTAACTGCTTTCTCAGCCAAGCCATCAAGCAAAAAGTTTCTTATCAGTAGCTTACTGATCCTTTACACGTTTATTAAGGTCTCTGTAATCCTTTCTATTAGGACTAGTAGGGTTCTGATTAAGGACATTCCTTCAGTTCCTTCTTTCTGAAATAAGCTCAAGTGCCTTATCACTTAAATAATTCTGTCTCTTCTGCTCCTTTTTCCCTAAAAGTGTACTGTTAGTGTCCAAAAAAGCCTGTTTAAAATGGCCCTATTTTTCCTCAACTTCAGTATTAAGCAAACCATGACTGTCATAATGACTAAGTAACCTATCATGGTAAGCTTTGGCTATAACTGGGTCTTTCAGAGCTTCAGTATTAAAGGTAAATTTTTTAACCCTAGCACAACAATTTTTAAGTTTAAGTTGCAAGACACTTTTAACAAGGTAATGGTCAGATCCAATTTCAGCTCCCCTATATGCCGTGGTATTTCTAACTGAACTAGCCCATTTGCTGTTAGTTAATATATAATCAATCATATTGCTATGCAGCCCATCAGGTGAAACCCATGTGTACTTATGTATGTCGCGGTGTTTGTAATAAGTGTTAGTTACTCTGAATCCATTGAGTTTACTTACCTGTAGGAGACATTGCCCATTGCCATTGCAGCTACCAATACCAAAAGGGCCTATCACCCCTTCCCAAAGATCAGAGTCAGTACCAACTTTGGCATTGAAGTCACCAAGAACAAGGGTAATATCTCCTTTCTTGACAGAATTCAAAATATCCTGAAGTTGTCCATAAAACCTATCCTTATCCTCATCAGCATCCTCAGTGGGGGCATAACAGCAGATAACATTCAAGTTTTTAATGCTTGTCTGAAATTTTGCTGTAAGAAACCTTTCATTAATGCACTCATATCTTAGAAGAGCATCACTAGCATGTCTGCTGAGCAGCAGACCCACGCCTTGGTGATGCTTTCCATCCTCCCTGTAAAGGGAAATTTAAAGTTATTTTTAAGTATCTCACCTTTACCTGTCCATCTGGTCTCTTGCAAGCCTAGAATATCTAGGTTATAGCGCTGGAATTCCTGCATGAGGACATCAAGAGAATAATCTCTATGTAATGTCCTCACCTTCCACGTTCCTGCAGAGAGAAAATGATTAGTAGGATTTTTAAAGAAATTAGGTTTATTGAGATTGGTAGGGCCAACATTATCAAACAGCCCCCTGAGGCATGGGGCAAAGACCTGTTCCTCCTCCGCTAAAGGCTGAAGTCACCGATGCTGTTAGGAATTTCAGGCACCATCTTTTCAAGTGGACTTTTTCAAGAGCCACATGGCCTGCCTGAGACACATTACTCCAGTTTAGGCTTGACGATGCCCAACTAGCTAAGTAAGGTTCAGGTACTTGCGATAGCCTCTGATTAGGATTATCCACCAGCTGATATAAGGTATCCCATGCCTCTGTTCACTTAGAGCTGGCAACCCAGAAGCAAACAGAAAACAGCGGCAGACTCTCCCTCAACAGAGGCCCACCAGAGTGCAAGCAAGTCCAGGATCAATAATCAAGCTCAAATCCATAAACAAGTCCAGTCTAGTAGGTATAAGTGGTCAGCACCAGGACACTGTGAAGTTGACCACTCCTCAGCAGGGTTGAAAAAAAAGAAACAAGTGGCCATAGATGACCAGATCAGTAGGCCATATTGAACTGGCAGCCCTCCCCTTCCCTTCTCTTCCAAAAGAGAATATCTCTTTTGAAAGGTACTAATGGCCTGCACCACGAGAAGGCGGGGTCGGACATTAGGTGCTAGAACTGACCGGTTCTGTGCATCACCACTAGGGATTGTTCCAGTTTACACCTAGCTACCATTTACAGGTCCAAACAAATATTCGAACACTATATTTCAGAAAGAGTATCTGGCAACGAGGTTTTTAGAAATCAGGGATCTGGCAACCTTCGTGTACAGTCGCTCAAACAAATATCCAACACTATATTTCAGAAAGAGTATCTGGCGACGAGGTTTTTTTTTTCAGAAATTAGGGACCTGGCAACCGTGTACAGTCGCTCAAACAAATATTCGAACACTATATTTCAGAAAGAGTATCTGGCAACGACGTTTTTAGAAATCAGCGATCTGGCAACCTTCGTGTACAGTCTCAAACAAATATTCGAACACTATATTTCAGAAAGTATCTGCCTACGACGTTTTTAGTAATCAGGGATCTGGCAGCCTTCGTGTACAGTCGCTCAAACAAATATCCGAACACTATATTTCAGAAAGAGTATCTGGCAAAGGGATTTTTTAGAAATCAGGGATCTGGCAACCTTCGTGTACAGTCGCTCAAACAAATATTCGAACACTATATTTCAGAAAGAGTCTGGCAACGACGATTTTAAAAATCAGGGATCTGGCAACCTTCGTGTACAGTCGCTCAAACAAATATTCGAACACTATATTTCAGAAAGAGTATCTGGCAACGACGTTTTTAGAAATTAGGGATTTGGCAACCGTGTACAGTCGCTCAAACAAATATTCGAACACTATATTTCAGAAAGAGTATCTGGCAACGACGTTTATAGAAGTTAGGGATCTGTCAAACTTCGTGTACAGACGCTCAAACCGAACACTATTTCAGAAAGAGTGTCTGGCAACGACGTTTGTAGAAATCAGGGATCTGGCAACCTTCGTGTACAGTCGCTCAAACAAATATTTGAACACTATATTTCAGAAAGAGTATCTGGCAACAAAGTTTTTAGAAATTAGTCATCTGGCAACCTTCGTCTAGAGTCGCTGAAACAAATATTCGAACACTATATTTCAGAAAGAGTATCTGGCAACGATGCTTTTAGAAATCATGGATCTGGCAACCTTCGTGTACAGTCGCTCAAACAATATATTTCAGAAAAAGTATCTGGAAACGACGTTTTTAGAAATCAGGGATCTGGCAACCTTCGTCTACAGTGGCTGAAACAAACATTCGAAAACTATATTTCAGAAAGAGTATCTGGCAACGACGTTTTTTGAAATCAGGGATCTGGGAACCTTCGTGTACAGTCGCTCAAACAAATATTCGAACACTGCATTTCAGAAAGAGTATCTGGCAACGACGTTTTTAGAAATCAAGGATCTGGCAACCTTCGTCTACCATCGCTCAAACAAATATTCGAACACTATATTTCAGAAAGAGTATCTGGCAACGACATTTTTAGAAATAAGGGATCTGGCAACCTTCGTGTGCAGTCGCTCAAACAAACATTCGAACATTATATTTCAGAAAGAGTATCTGGCAACGACGTTTTTAGAAATTAGGGATCTGGCAACCTTCATCTACAGTGTCTCAAACAAATCGAATACTATATTTCAGAAAAAGTTTCTGGCAACGACATTTTTAGATATCAGGGATCTGGCAACCTTCGTCTACAATGGCTCAAACAAATATTCGAACACTATATTTCAGAAAAAGTATCTGGCAACGACATTTTTAGAAATAAGGGATCTGGCAACGTTCGTCTACAGTCGCTTAAACAAATATTCGCTTAAACAAATATTCGAACACTATATTTCAGAAAAAGTATCTGGCAAAGACGTTTTTAGAAATCAGGGATCTGGCAAATTTCGTGTACGGTACACGAAGTTTGTCAGATCACTAATTTCTGAAAAAAAATCGTTGCCGGATATTTTTTCTCTATTCTGTAATCAACCATATTGTTCGGATATTTTTTTGAGTGACTGTACACATTAAACAACACGCTGGATGATTTTGATAAGAGACTACCATCTGTCTCCCAACAGTTGTCCAGTGGGTCCCTTTTCCCCAAACTTCTTTGAGGTCTCGGAGTGCTTGTGACCTGGCCATTTAGCCCATTGTGTACAAAACATGTCCTCACAGGTAAAACAACCCAATTCCCTTTGTTTGATTAACTATTATTCATTTTTAATCTCTATTTTATAAATATAAATTATTTTTTTATGAAGGATTTTTTCACCTCTTATTTACTAAAATGATCCAAACGATTGCTCCCTATGATATGAGCCACATCTTCAGAATATTCTTAATAGAAAAGCTTTTTAAACACTTGTAAATAAAAAAAATTTTTTTTAAAGCCCAATTTAAAACTTTCAAGCTGTGGGCGATCATTGAATCCATCAGTATTTTGAACTGTAAGGGCAATTATTTTCAAATGATCAGACGAAAGAACGGTCTTTGGAATAAAATAAATGACTTTTCATCTGCATAGTTTGTTGGCGAGATCTGGCAACGAAAACAGACTGTTCTAAACGATGTACAGGTAGTTCAGCTTCCATAGAGTCAATGTAAAATCAAGTCATTGGTGTACAGATAGAAATTAGTTTTAAATGCTTCTGTAATTACTTATTATTATTCAATTATATTAATATTAAAATTTACATTCTGTTAGAATTAGCTATTAATGGTTTTCATCATAAATTGGCATCTAATCATTTATTGAAGAAAATGTCGTTAAACGGTTATTTATTAATAATTTAGTATTTAATGATTTTAACAATTTGTAATATTTACTCTTTGGCCTATTTTAAGTGTTTTTTCTCCTTGTTTTACTTATAGAAGTTGATTCAAAAAAATAATTTCAAATGATCAAGTATTAAAATCATTCTTCAAATGTGAAATTCAATTTAATTTTTTTCTTGAAATATCAATTTCTCTAGCTTCGTGTACAGGAGTTATACCTGTCCCCTAGGGTTAAGTTATTATCTTAGCCCTAGGGCCATTTATCCCATTCTCTGCAATAAAATACCGATCAGACGAAACTTTTGTAATAAAATTAATGAATTATCGTCTGCATAACATGTTAGCGAGATCTGGCAACGAAAACAGAGTTTGCTAAATAATGTAGAAGTAGAGAATTAACTTGTGATGTCAATTCGAAAGTACTTTTCAAAATTTTGCCTCGAAATAGGTAAAATGGAAAAGTTTTAAATGTTATTTGCTAAGAATTAACCTTTTGCAATAAATTGCATAGATTTTAATAGTAACCCTCTACCTGTCTAGAAGTATTGAAACGCCTTCTTCGTTCCTACAATAAACATTTGCATTTAGAAATTGAAATGAATTAATGCACTGAATAATAATAATAATGGATTTGAAAAACACTCTATTATAAGGTGACTCAAATGTGAGATTGCGAGAAAAACGCTGCTATTTATGAATGAAACTTTCTACCTCATCCCTAAAGCTGACAAACCGAAATCAATATCTGGTTCTTATTGCGAAAATGTATTTCTTATAAAACCGTGAAACTATACTACGCATGAAATTGAAGAAAAATATTCGGAAAGTGTACGAATCCTTTGCGGAGTGTTATATAAAAAAGAAAAGAGTGAAATTCTCATCAAAAAGGCTCTAGAATTGTTTAAAAGAGATGTGAAAACCCTTACATTGCTCTGCCCTGTAGGCATCCATGTTTTTAAAGACATGAAGAATGCCATATCCTTATAACTGCAGAATAACCGTAGTCGAAAAATAAATAATGAATTCATTATTTCTGATGGCTAGAGTGAAGGACCGTTTGACCCAGTTTACCCATAGGTTAACATGTGAAGAGTTCAAGTGAGGAGGCCCATAGAGAAAGCATGGCGCCATCTCAGGGGTGGGTTGCTGTTCTCAAAAAAAAAATTGTATATAGAGTGATGTCATGATTAAGGTTTGAATTGATTGGTTGTCATAAATTATGTTAATGAGGTCTGTCTTCTGCGCAGATCTGATGGGCAATGTGATCGATATGTCAGAGAGTGTAGAATAGAGTATTTCCGAGGTGAAATTAAGTATCCAATCGAATCCGTTGACATCTTAAGATTTAAATGTGACTGGTTAAAAATAATTATTAAATTATCTACCTAGACCATGTATTATTTAAAATGTTTAAAAAGTTTAAACTCCATTTAAATATTTTAGAAGCTAATTTAAATAGTAAGACAGGAATCCGTGTTCCGAATTATCATGAGACGCCCTTATTTTTTTAAAGCCAAGTGAGAACGAATCAATAAGGTTATTTTCATTGGTCCTTTATCTGTGACCTCATTGATTTCTGATTTCTGCTTCAATGGCTATTGATGTGTAACGTCATGTGCAGATCGAATGCGCCATGAGATTTCTACTACTACCTTATTCCATATTTGTATGAAAAGTTTAAATCTCCGAGTCATGTGACATTTCAGAATCTGTTTTTTGAACTTTTCTCTCTTCCTATTGGACCTTTGGTTTGGAGACTTTGTGGTCACTTTGTGGCACCCCATTTACGCACTACCCCACCGCTAGGGGGATTTTGCACACTATCTCACCGCTAGGGGGCTATTAAGTACTATCCCACAGCTAGGGGGATTTTACGCACTATCCCACCGCTAGTGTGCTTTTTAGGTCGAAAGTGGACCATTTCGGCACCGTTTAATACCAAGTGGTAGTGATTTGGGGACTGACCCATGGGGTCAGTGTGTAGTACTCTTGGGGGGACATCTGGCGGTCACTTTGGATTGGTCAGTTTCCCGCTCTTTCTTGGTGGAAAATGGGTCTGAAGTTTTCAACTTTTTAAAACGATGACGTCATCTACTACATCTACACGATTCTCCCATGATGCATTCTGGGAAAAGTGCGAACCTCTCCGAACATCGTTTAACATGGTTGCTGTTTCCCTTTGGAAAGGTTGTCCGCCCTCGGTTTCTCTTAGTGTTCGGATGGTTTCCTTCATGTTATTTCTATGGGGCCTTTGAATGCCTTTAAAAAAAACTTCACCAATCTTCATGAAATTTGCTATTTGATTAGATCGCGATGACCTCTAACGACCCCTGATCAGATTTTTTGCATTGCCAGATTCCTTAATATTGACGACGAAACTTTGAAAATATTAGCTGCCGCTAATTTCTTAAGGTTCCAATTACCTACTATATATAAGCAAATTGCCTGTTAGGTGGATTTGTAAACCTTTCCCACGACCCGCGTTTCGTTCTCTGCCCCAAGGCGGAAACAGGCGGAATTCGTCGTATTTGGGGGGTAGGGGGGGGACTCGCGATCACTATGCTACGGCCACAGAGCATAGTGAGCTATCCCCCGAAGTCACCAGTGGTGCCTGCGCAGGTCTCTGGGCTTTTGGCAGCCTGGGATCGAGCGCAGTGCAACACTGGTGGGCGCTGGTCGAAGTGTGGCCCTTAGCAAGTATACTTTTTCGTTTTTTAGCTATTCTATTATTCAGATAATATATCTTCGTACTCAGGAGACTTAGTACCTCAATGTATTGAATGGCTTTGTTACCAGATTCCGTGTCACTCTTTTTTCCCCGGCGGAATGCAAATTAGCGATCTGGTAACCTTCGTGTGCAATACATGTACAGTTGCTGAAAAAAATACGAACACTGTGGTTGATTACAGAAATCAGAAGAAATATCTGGCAACGATTTTTTTTTACAAATTAGTGATCTGGCAACCTTCGTGTCACGCGACACGAAGGATGCCAGATCACTAATTTCTAAAAAAAAATCGTTGTCAGATATTTTTCTGAATTCTCTAATAAATCATATTGTTCGGATATTTTTTTTCAACGACTGTACGTGTGACTTGCCCTTTTGGTAATCTGACCACTTTTATTTCTAAGGACATTTTTCTGGGGTGCTTTTTTAGGTTGCCAGTGGGTCAGCTCCCCCAGCTTTCTGTGAACCTTTTGGGTCCTTGTTATTTTGCCATTTAGACCATTGTGTGCAAAAAATGTGCCGCTCGGAAGTAAATCAACCCAGTAGAGATTGTTAAAATCAACTCCATTGTTTTCCATAAAGAAAATCCCTATGTTAGGTCAAATGGATGGCTAACGTCTGAGCTCTATAACTGCTAAAACAAGAAGATCTATAACTGCTAGAATAAGTTTTTTTTGGTTTTGAAAAATGCGATTGCAGATAAAGATCTCAATTAAATCAATATCTCGATTTTCAACAATATTCGTTCAGTATTTAATGAGTTATTTGAATATTTAGCGATAAGAATGCCAACCAGAAAAATTGACTTCAGAAGAATCTTAGTAGCAAGTATTATTGTATCAAAGTGTTTAATAAAATAAGTTTGTGTTTTAGAACTTTGTGTAAAGAATTCTTTCACCATTCTTCAGTTTTGCTGAAGTTTCTTAAGACGGTTCGAATCCCCCTACGTCGGAAATGATTTTTTTTTTGACATCTAAGGATTGGTTGAATCAGAAAAGATGCGTCTCAGCCCTATCGCAATCAACTAGACAATTGGACAATTGGGGATCAAAAGCATTTTAATCTCGTAAACGTACATCAGATCGGACCGATGGCCGAAATAGGACGAATGAACCGAAACGGAAAATTGTCAATCTGACAACAAAGGACAACTCCAATACCTATATAGGTGACGCAACAGTGCTTTCTGAACACTTTCGTATCGTATACTGTTTCGCTACGCCACAAATTGAAATCGAAAAAAGTAACTGTTGTTCCTCCATTGTTATCGGTTGGCTTCTAAAAACGATCCCCGGATGTACCCAATGCAAATTCATGTCTCTTTCGGTCATCGGGCATGTTCACTTACAATTCTGCAAACAACATAACGGTGAAAACGATTCTTTCATAAATGCGGACTCTTTACTGTATTGAACTGCCAAGGAGGTTCTTGTTGTTTGTTACAAAACATACCCCCATTAAATGAATGTGGGGTCACTTTCGGTCGCCTATGCTGCGATTGGTTCCTTAACCAACCACCTAGAGTGGTTGCATCATTCGCATTCAGGGTTTCCATACCTGCAATGACTTTTGGTACATTGTAAACTCCCATGGTGCTTGGAAAGGCCGCCTTCCGTCGGATGGGACGTTAAGCCGCGAGTTGGAGAGCCATACCCTTTGCACGTTAGAGAACACGCTGGATGACCTTGACGGTAGGATTTGTCTCCCAACAGCTGCTCCAGTGGTTCCCCAACCTTCTCCGAGCCTTCGGGGTACTTGTGACCTGGCCACTTAGTCCATGGTGTGCAAAAAAGTGCCGCTCAGTGTTAAAACAATCCAAATGCACTTACGATTGGTTTACTGCGTACTACTCCTTAACAGAGATTCAGAAGATGTTTTTGTGGGTGCTGTAATGAAACGATTAAATGCAGTGTTGCCAACCTCGAAAGATGAAATGATGCCTAAGCTTCAGAATATGACGGCAATGGATTTGCAGCGATTTTGGTTCCAACGTAGGATTGGTTGGTTGTTTTACCTCTGAGCGGCACTTTTTTGCACACCATGGGCTAAATGGCCAGGTCACATGGACCCCGAAGGCTCAGAGAAGGTTAGGGGACCCACTGGAAAACCTGTTGGGAGACAGGTGGTAGCCTCCCGTCAAGGCCATCCAGTGTGTTCTTTAACGTTGGCTTGTTTTACCTCTGAGCGGCACTTTTTTGAACACCATGGGCTAAATTTCAGAAAAAGTATCTGGTGACGACATTTTTAGAAATCAGGGATCTGGCAACCTTCGTGTACAGTCGCTCAAACAAATATTCGAACAGAATATTTCAGAAAGAGTATCTGGCAACGACGTTTTTAGAAATTAGGGATCTGGCAACCTTCGTGTACAGTCGCTCAAACAAATATTCGAACAGAATATTTCAGAAAGAGTATCCGGCAACGACGTTTTTAGAAATTAGGGATCTGGCAACCTTCGTGTACAGTCGCTCAAACAAATATTCGAACACAATATTTCAGAAAGAGTATCTGGCAACGACAATTTTAGAAATCAGAGATCTGTCAACCTTCGTCTACAGTCGCTCAAACAAATATCCCATTGCCTTTGCTTCGAAGATGCTCTCGGAACCCAGCAGAAATGTGGGGTGGGGGTGGCTCAGTCGGTAGCGCGCCAGGCTCGTAATCTGCAGTTCCCAGGTTCGTGTCCCAGCTGGGGCGGCTTTGAGATTTATCGCCGCAAAATTCCCCCGCTCTGCCCACGGTCAGTAGGGGACACCGATGGGCTTAGAAAGACTACCGTCCGTCGGATGAGACGTTAAGCCGTGTTCCCTTGTGTGGGAGAGCCATACCCTGTGCACGTTAAAGAACACGCTGGATGGCCTTGACGGGAGGCTACCATCTGTCTCCCAACAGCTGTTCCAGTGGGGCCCCTACCCCAACCTTCTTTCGGGGTCCATGTGACCTGGCCACTTAGCCCATGGTGTGCAAAAAAGTGCCGCTCAGAGGTAAAATAACCCAACTAACTCATAATTATAGGATCTCGCGTTCGGAAGATAGAGTAGAATGACTTTCACATTACCCATTTTTCTAGGGGGAAGAACACAAGAGGGTGAATTTATATAGACTATGACACTTCCTACGTCACAGGCTTTCATTTGACACAAAGGTTGTTACTGTTCGCACTCACATTGAGAAGATATAGGAGGACAATCATTTTCATATTTCGTTCTTTTTTTCGGGGGAAAAAAGCAGGGGGAGTCACGTTTTCGTAGCCTACGTCTTCCCGTGCTTCAGAAGGATTCATTTGATGTACAGCTTGTTGCTTTCTGCATTCACGTTCTGGAGATACAGCCAAGAACATTTGTCATATTTCCTCTCTTTTGAGTGGGAAGAAAACATGGGGAGTTAATTTGTTACAGCCTCTGACACTCCCGCGTCACAAGATTTCATTTGACATATAAATCATCAGTCTTCTCATCGCGTTCGAAAGATATGGTGGAATAATCTTTTGTCAAATCCTCAAATAGACAAATCGACAAATTGTCAAAGCCAAAAGCAAGAGGAAGATAGGTAAAATCGACTTGATCCGAAAGGGATACAAACCTAAGAACTCCTAAAGGTGTGTCATGTTCTCTGACAGTTTCACTACCATCCGCCGACTGAGATCTCTTCTATTGATGGCTTTTTTATACCACGGAGTCAGTCATTGGAAGTTGCTTAAATGCAATTGAAGATGGCGGTCGAAAAATCACTTTCCAGATATAACAGCTGAGCTAGTTACAATGAGTTTCGTGTTTACAGAAGATTTTCCGAGTTTTCCTAATATTGAAAATTAAATTAAAAAAAATCCCCTTAAGTAGCAGCTTGCCACAGAGGTCTGACAGGAGCCTGTCAGTTTATATGCCAAAGTCGAAGTTCTAAACTACTTCGATTTCTTTATCATGATGCCTACCGATTTATGTGTTGTTTCAGTTATGATCTGAAATGTGCAAATATCAAATATTACTTATAACCATTGAGTTATTTCAAAAAGCTTACTAGGGAATTGTCAGTTTCATTTGAGTAATTTCGTATATAAACATAAGACAAATAGTTTAGCAAAAATATAATAATTTATTTTATCCTTAAAGCAGTCAGTGTAATAATGAAGATATTATTTCAACGAAACACTAAAATATTGTTGCGGATTACAAAAATGGATAGCCACTGAGCGTGAGTATTAAAAGCTATATTTCAAAACCAAATTCAATACAAGGTAAATTGTTACAAAGGAAATATGGATGAAGTATCTTATTAACAAATTAACTATTAACATGCACAAGTCATCAATCTTCCTGCGTGAGCACACAACATCAGCTCTGTGTATTTTACTAAATACTACTTTTCACTTGATTTACCAGGTCACCCGAAGATCTTCACTCGTAAACCAATTCTCGTCCTGTGCTAATAACTTTTCACACACTAGCCGAACAAAAAGACAGTCCGTGTAGACATTCGAAGTTAGCCATAAAAGTTCCCACTTTTATACTTCCGCGTATACACAACACATCAAGTTACTTCTTGATACTTAACGATAAAAGATCCCACTTTTATCCTTCCGCGTATACACAACACATCAAGTTACTTCTTGATACTTACGCGCACTGTCTCAGAACAGCTCACCGTCCATTTTCGAACTCCTCGACCGTTACAACACAACGACCGTTAACGCTCCACTCTTCTTCTCCAAATTCTCCCAACGTTCTTATTCGTTGGCTGAAACTTTTTTGCTTTCGGTTGCCAGATTCCTTCTGTCGTAACACTGCCCCCTTCCTAGGTCTTGTTCGTCCCGAACAATTCTGGATTCCAAAGTTTCTTCAGTTCTTCGATGAAACGGGGTCAAACGATCCACGTGAACCACCTTGCTCTTTGTAGCTGGACGTTGACGAATGCGATATTCCACGTCTGTGTCAAAATGAAAGCGAATCTCATTATGACTTAGATTTCTTTTCTGACTGAAGCCTCGTCCACAAATATAATACGTGTAAGGCCTATAGCCCTTGTGAACACGTTTATGTCTCCGCAGGGAGAAGAATCGACTAAGAGTTTTCGTGCAAAACCTGTAAAAAGTTTTCTTCTTTGTCGAAAGTTTTCTTCTTTGGATTTTTACTTCTATCAACAGTAACAAGGAATGAAAGTCATTAGTGACATAAAATCTAGGGAAGAGTTTCATCCTCCAGTCTGACCCTTTTGTCAGTTGACTTTCACTTAATTCAGAACTGTCGTGATGAACCTTCAGCCATATTTCACCTGATTCAATTTGATCCCCAAGGTGCTTCACAATTATATCAGCTCCATAATTCTTTTTAGCGCTTCGGTCCATCTCCTCCTTCCATACTCTTGCTAGGACTGCAGCTTCTAATCCGACAACCTTACCTGTTTCTCCTGTATAAGTGAAATCAGTGATGTGTCGGGCTGCTAGCAATATTTTTTCTGTTTTATCTTCACATAGCCAGCTTGCAACATCTTCAGATACTCCTTGTTCTATTAACATGTTAAGAAACTTGTTCAAAGCATTGCCGTTATGCAGAACCTTGCAGACACGTGATGCTTCATCTACCCTATTATCCACAATGTTCACCAAACGCAGAAGTTCTCCTCCTAACTCTTCGACGAGCTCTTGCAGTTCCAAGGATCCGTTACCAAGGAAACACTGAACAGCTTCCATCACTTCCAGAGAGTTGTCAACAGAGTTTTCAAGAGGTGAATCCATGTTGCTGATAACAGCTGAACTCTTCATTCCACGAGTTTGTGATGCTGCAACCATTTTCTTAACTAAATCAACAGCAACATCTTCTGTACTGATGAGATCAATAGCTCCTTTTCCGAATTCATCATCATAAACCAAAGCGCACACTCCTTCAGCCAGCTTTTTGGACACAATTGAGCATCTCATTAGAGGAACGCTATCTACGGTAGCCGTCAGATCCTTGCAGCGGTAAATCTCCTTATCTGTTGGCACCAGCTCCTCTGTCTGTCCTACGATGCAGCATCCGACGTCTTCCATCATCTGCTCGATTTTATCTTTAGTGCAGTCGACTGTAAAGCCAGGGATGGATTCCAATTTGTCCAGAGTATCTCCCGTCAATTGGAGAGCACGACCGGAGATCATAGGGACCTTGAGACCTAAAGCAGCAAGTGCAGGAGCCAAGACAAGACTCACTTTGTCGCTGACACTTCTTGTGCTGTGTTTATCCACCATCCGATGGCGCCACTCAGGTCTCCAGCAAAACACATGACTCGAGGAGGTCATAGTTGCTGTTTCTTCCGAATTCACTTTCTTGGAGCTCTCATTGTAGTCGTGATAAAACTTTTCTATATCCTTATAATCTAAATGGTTATAATGTCCAAATCTGCACATTGACTGTTCAGAAAAGAAATTCAGCGTGGCTACGTTGAAATTATCTGAGGGATTCACTTCTCTCTGATCGTAACTCTGAGGCTTAGTTTCATCCAGAAAGTTAGTCTTTGAAGTACTGTCTCTGCCTGAAGCTCCTTTACGAGCATCACCTGTTACGCTTCTAAACCATTCTTCGGAATTCTTCTTTCTTAAATCCCCACTTTCTATAAACGATTCGAGTGTGTCTATATGCTTCGGTAAAATCTCTCCGACTTCCCCGGTAACGACGAAGGGCACTTTGTATCTATGATGAATGGACGCCTCTTCTTTACTCCAACCACTCTGCGAAACGTAAATTCTGTTTCGTTCCCCCTCATTACCACTCGTTACTCTGCCTTTGCCATAATTGTCCACGACACATTTTGCTGACGGCGAGGAATAGAATACCTTTCGTGTGGATCTCTCTTCAGATCGTGCCAGACTTGTATACCTAGGTATTTTGAAGTGCAAAGCGTACTGTATAGTCTCACAGCTCTCTGATCTGTGTGATTGTTCTTCACAGTTCCTAGACATGTCACCAGCGACATAGACACTCTGCCATGCATCACCAGTAGTTGCGTGGTCAAAGGCATTATCTGCGCTATCTCTACGATTCTTGATTTCCAGTAGCAGATCCACATTTTTATATGCGTTGCCTTTCTCTTTTTCTTTTCCATGTTTACAATCTAACTTAACACTATCAAGATCATCTTTTTCACTGACAAATTCAACATTTAAACTATTGCATTGTCTATTGAGTTCGGTTTTACTATCCTTGAACTGATCAATAATCTTACCAACTTGAGGAGCCACTTCAGCTCTCATCTCAGTATTTGGTGCGGCCAGGTCACCTCTTTTATTTCTCAACTCATTATTTCGTGCGGCCATTTCGGCTTTCAAATCAGTCATCTGCATAGCCATATAGGCTTTCAAGTCAGTCATCTGCATAGCCATATAGGCTTTGAAGCTATTTATCAACTTTACTAATTCATCCATACTTCTAGTTAACGGCATTCAATTAATTAATCCCACTTCTGACACCAAATGTTGCGGATTACAAAAATGGATAGCCACTGAGCGTGAGTATTAAAAGCTATATTTCAAAACCAAATTCAATACAAGGTAAATTGTTACAAAGGAAATATGGATGAAGTATCTTATTAACAAATTAACTATTAACATGCACAAGTCATCAATCTTCCTGCGTGAGCACACAACATCAGCTCTGTGTATTTTACTAAATACTACTTTTCACTTGATTTACCAGGTCACCCGAAGATCTTCACTCGTAAACCAATTCTCGTCCTGTGCTAATAACTTTTCACACACTAGCCGAACAAAAAGACAGTCCGTGTAGACATTCGAAGTTAGCCATAAAAGTTCCCACTTTTATACTTCCGCGTATACACAACACATCAAGTTACTTCTTGATACTTAACGATAAAAGATCCCACTTTTATCCTTCCGCGTATACACAACACATCAAGTTACTTCTTGATACTTACGCGCACTGTCTCAGAACAGCTCACCGTCCATTTTCGAACTCCTCGACCGTTACAACACAACGACCGTTAACGCTCCACTCTTCTTCTCCAAATTCTCCCAACGTTCTTATTCGTTGGCTGAAACTTTTTTGCTTTCGGTTGCCAGATTCCTTCTGTCGTAACAATATCATTTTTTATCATATGCTTTTAACTAGATAAAAGTATTCAAAGTAAGAGTGGAAACAACTACCACTATAAATTACAATATCTTTTAGTGTAATATTTGGTATTCGTTTAATCAGAAAATTATTTCCTGAATGTCAAAAATTCAAGTTCAGTGACTTGCAGTGTAAGTCGCTAAAATTAACATCAAAAGAGTACAATCTATTTACTTTTCAACCGGTCGTCTATAATTTATATAACGTATCAGAAGGATTTAACACTTCACCCTGTACGCAGTGCATAGCGGGACCGTCACTTCATTTTACGTAACGTATTTTGTGTAGGAATCTTTACTTTTGTACGAGTGTCAACATACCAAGTGAGTGTTAACTGTAGTAGTATTTCATTACAAGGGGGTCATACATAAAAAAGTATTATGTTTGTAATCGAAAAACGTTGCAAGGAACTAAGCACAAAAGTAAAAATAGCATTTTAATGTCATAGCGTAGTAGGTCGGTGGTTTTTTTTATTAAGATCGTTAATAGTATGTTATTTAATCTTAAAAGTATGTTAATTGATCTGAGGATCGTCACGGAATTTATGGAGGAGACCCCACAGAATGCATGTACGCAAAGCGACCCCTTCATTAAGTAATACAGTTCTATGTTATGTCAATAGTAACTCAGGTATAGAACTCAGTAATTTATTAAATAAAAGATTTATGAAATATGCGACTCAAAATATTTTAAAGATCTCAAAAAAAAACTCTTTATATCCTTCATTCAAACGCAACAAGTTTCTAAAAAGATGCGTTCAGTATTTAAAGAGCTATGGAGGTTAGCAAGTTAGCTTGTTTTGGAAAGCGTCATTCATAATTAGCAAATATTAACATACTTATTATTACAAGGGCTAAAACTACTCTTTCAATTGTTAATAAAGCTTAGTAAAACGGTCATTGCTTTTTTTTTATCTTGTTTTTATTAATTTATCAGAGCAATTATTTAAACTCTTATTTTTATTGTTAAAATATTCAATTTCCCTAATTCTCTAAATACCAAAAGAATATTGTTGATAATCGACATTAAATAGATTCGACTATCTTTAAATTACCTTCAGTAATATTTTTATTGTGAGAAATGTATTTAAGAAGTTACTAGATTCTGTTTATGAATTATTACAGATCAAAAATAAAAGTGTAACTAATAAAGTTGATGCTGAGTGTATATTTAACAGGAAAGTTACCTGAAATACGACTTCTCCTAAAAAGCAGGAAAATGGATTCTCTTTCATGGATCTTGTTCCTTGCCTTTGGGCTCTTGTGACCATCAAAATTAATCAATTACACTGTAAAGAAATTGACACAACTGATGTAAATATAAATATACGAAGCAGGAGGAAAATACATCGCCTACGACAAATATTATTTCAAAGAGAATGAAGTTTTGCTTTTCCAACTTTCGCATACTTTAAGAGTGGAAGTTCAAACTAATGGACGATTAGGGAAATATGCAAATAATAATATTTTTTTAGAACTTATAGAACAACAAAGAATTACTCATTTTACTCTTAGCAGCCTGTTGCCTAAATGTTGGGGATAAAATATTAGATTAAAAGTTATTTCATTGTGCTCTGACGTGGTACTTGAGGGGAGATTATGGCTTGGCCACCTCGAAAAAGAAGGGTTCCTAGACGATAGTTACATTGAAGGAATATCACACAGTAACAGGTGGGAAATGCTGTGTGATTTCATCAACGCCAGAAAATGTTACATTCTCCATATCCAATAATAATTAGTGCTCTCATTACCATTCAGCTGGAAGTGTGCCTCCCCACTCTGCAAAATGTCCCACGGATAACTGTTGCACAAAGCCAGGAACTTAAGAACAAGGTTCCGACATTGCAGAGGACCACTGGGAGTCAGCTGTTGCCTCATGCGCAGTTTGTACAGGAATCAGAGCAATACTCTTCGCACAACCTTGAAGACGATGGATCACGCAAGATTCAGGAGTGCCATTTCCGCTATAGCTGTAACAGAAGACTATCTACTGCACTAGCAATTCACAATGTGTTCCAAAACCGGTATACTTCCTCTGCAATGACATAACGATAAATAATAATTTCCTTAAATATCTGAGTCGTGTTTCGTAATTCATTTTGGTCAAAGACGTCTCAATCTGTTCAATAAGCGATATTCAGCTAAAGCAGCCATGTCATTGTCATTGTTTGATAATAGAGTTCAACCAATAATGAACGATTCTTCAATCCCTGTCTCTAATTCAGAGAATCCAGAGACTTAGCGCGTTTGATATGCGAGTTTGATATACGGAAATTATGGAGGATACCCCACAGAGTGCATGCACAAAGCGGCCCCTTCATTAAGTAATACAGTTCTATGTTATGTCAATAGTAACTCAAGTATACAACTCGGTAATTTCTTAAATAAAAGATTTATGAAATATGCGGCTGAAAATATTTTAAAGATCTCAATAAAATATATTTAAACTCAATATTTTTTTCAAACACAACAAGCTTTTAAAAAGATGTGTTCAGTATTTAAAGAGCTATGTAAGCCACCCTGAGAGGGGGTGGGCTTACAACAGTGCCATGGAACGAAAAATATATGTCTGTCTAATTCAGTTCCGGTCTCTAATTCCTGTCCACTAATCTGGGAAAATGATAAAGGCCCTTTCCTCTATTCCAAAAGGATCAAGTTTTTTTCATTCTGGATCACTGTTTTCATTCTGTTATCACCAGATCTCACATTCTTTTACTGACATGTTGACTGGAGATTAATTTACATGCTTTTTCTTCATAGCGCCATGTTCAACCAGCTGGAAGCTTTTATATGAGATTTAATTCTTGACTTCTCGTTCCATTCCACATGCACCTGATTATTATCCATTTCAAATTTCATCTTTGTGCAATTAATCGTTTCTCATCCGCAGACCTTCAAGGAAGCGCAGTTGAATTACAACCACTCAGGATATAATGCCAGTTTATAACCTTTCACTTGACACCTCTTCCTTTCCTGAATTTGAAGGTTAAATACTGACCTGCATTGAGAAAAGATACATATATTTTTTCATGTCTTGAAATTCATTGTCTACAAATATTATTTGGTTTCATCAAGAAATAGAAGTTCAGACTATATGCTGACCACGTATGAATGAAACAGCCTGCAAATACACGTGGAAAACCATCGTATATATATATGTATTCATTTGTGGCACGTGAGCATCTAAACAAGTGAAAGCAATACGTATAACGAAACCAACTCACAATGAAGGAGGAAAGTATGGTTTTTGCATTGCCCCAGAGCAGTTGGGTTGGATTTTTTTTTGCACTTGAAAGGTTCTTTTCTGCACACGATGGGCTAAATGGTTAAAATATTGGGAGCAAGGGACCCACAGGAGAGCTGTTAAGAGACAGATGGTTGTCTCATATAATTTGAGTTGGGTTTTTTTACCTCTGAGCGGCACTTTTTCGCACACCATGGGCTAAATGGCCAGGTCACATGGACCCCGAAGTCTCAGAGAAGGTTGGGGGAGGGGACCCACTGGAACAGCTCTTGTTAGACAGATGGCAGCCTCCCGTCAAGGTCATCCAGCGTGTTCTTTAACATGCATAGGTATGACACTCCGCACACGGACCGTCAAGGTCATCCAGCGTGTTCTTTAACATGCATAGGTATGACACTCCGCACACGGGGCCCCGGCTTAACGCCCCATCCGACAGACGGCGGCCTTTCCAAGCCCATTGGTGTCCCCTAATGACCGTGGGCAGGGCGGGGAATTTTGCGTAGTCTCCTAAAAAGGACATTCATCGTGTTATTTATATTATGCATGTTAGTTAATGTCATGCATAGTGTGCTCTCCCATACACGGTGTCATGATTTTATGCCCCATCCAATGGTCGGTGGGCTTTTCCAAGTCCATCAATATTCTTACTGACCAAGAACAGGGTGAGGGTTGTGGAGAGATTAATTTCATCGATGGCTCACGAGGATTCGGTTGGATTGTTTTACTTCTGAGCGGCGCTTTTTATGGCCATGTCTATGGACCCCGAAATTCCCCCAATTGTAAATGGCCATGTCTATGGACCCCAAAATTCCCTCGATTGTAAATGGCCAGGTCACAAGAACCCCGAAGGCTCAGAGAAGATTGAAGGGAGGGGACCCACTGTACAGCTGTTAGGAGACACATGGCAGCCTCCTGTCAAATCCATCCAGCATGTTTCTTTAACGTGCACTGGGTATGGCTCTCCCACACCTCAAGCCACAGTTTAAAGTCCAAAGCCAAGTACGGTGGCCTTTCCAAACACATCGGCGTTCCCTACTGACCGTGGGAAGGTCTGGGTGTTTTGCGGAGATAATTCTCAACGCTGGTCCAACTGGGATACATTGACTTTTATATATTTATAGATTTATGAATTCTGTATTTGATTTTTGGAGCACAGCTAGAAACGTTTCTGTTTAATGCCTTGTTAAACTTTAAATGTTTCTAGGCTTTTAGGTTAACATTTCAGAAGAAAATATTATACATATTTGTTATTGTTCTGAATTTGTTAAATTATCATTTTAAGAAAGTTGGAATGAAACTACCAGTACGAATAAAAAAAATTATGTTTTATTTTTATCTGACACTCATTAGAATGAAAGTGTAAAAAATACTTTTATTATAAAGGACACAATTGGAAATCAATCGAAAGTATTAGAGGAAATCAAAACAAATGAGATTGAGAATTATTCTCGCTAATCCGACTTTCTATACAACGGATTTTACATTTATGTTCCATGCTGTTCGTTCGAAGTAAAACGATCTGGCATAAAAATAACCTATCCTAGAAAACGAAACTCCATAGAGACAGTTAATATTCTGATTAAGCCAGCATTGAATAAAAGAATGTTTTGAAGATTCTTTTCTTCTTATAGAAACTGACGGAAATCGAAAAACGTATAAAAGCAAATGATAACATCCACCAATATTATTATTCTCGCTAATCAGGATTTGCTCGACACGGATTTTCACGAATCAATTTCATTATGTTTCTTTTAAAGTCAAGGAAAAGGAGGTCTTAAGTTAAAGGAAAGGACTGTTATATAATGTTTAAAACAGGGATCAATATAAATATTTCACGAATTTTAAAGTTTCTTTTAATTCATATCTATGCTATATCATATTATAATATATACGTTATTGCGTTTGGGCAATTATATTTCAACAAATATTTTCGATACAGAAAAACTAAAAAATACATAAATTAAATGAAAAATAATTTACATAAATAATTTTCTAATTAATAAATTATATAATTTTTAAATAACAATTCCTAATGATCTAGGATCGAAGTCACGACTCAGTTCTTTAAATGTGGAAAATACAAAAATTAAAAACGAATGTTTCAAATAATATATCATGAGAGAGATTTAGAATTTAGTTGATGGAATGTGATGATCAAAATATTTATTTACATTTCTTCCCCTTAACTTCAAAGGGATGGGAAAGTAAAAGATTTTCGTTTTAAGAGATATATGAGAGAATGTTTTCTATTTCGTGTTTTGTTTGTACCAGTACATTATTGCGATTTTTTTTAATAAATCATCCATTAGTTAGTATTTCCAGTAGCAGATGGGGAAAAATTGGAAACCGAAAAAACTTCATTTTCTTTGAAAACAAGCAACTTATTATCACCAGAGATGATTAGCTATTCTTTCAATTGTTCGTTACATCTTTTTAGAAGGCTTTCTTGTTTTATCCGAATTTGTATTTCTAACTTTAACTCAGTTAATCGAAATTTCATCCTACATAGCAACAGAAAAATATTTGAAAAAGAAAAGACAAACTCTTCAATTTAAATCCACTCTTCTTTTGTAGCAAATTATGATACATAAAATATTCTTTACGTGTGGACTCAAAATCGATTACTAGATAACCACATTTCCTTAACGTTTATCAAAATTTTCTGTCCAAAACGATTTCGATTCATCATACCTAGTATCATCCAAACTCTCAAATTCTCCTCATTTATAATCAGTTAACTAACAAATGTAATAGATTTGACCCTTATTTCAAATATATACATATTTTTTTTTTGAAAAATCATATCCAACCAATGCTCTTTGATTTTAATTGCACAGAAGCGCTCTCATTTGACTTATTATCGTGCTCTTTGAAAATTCGATTATTATGGTTTTTAACGGCTAAACTGCTGAAATTATATTTAACGTGACTGGATGCATGAAAATTGCTTTGGATACTAAGAAGCAATATCGATGATACAATTGTATATTCAGTATCAAGACATACAAAGAATGCATGAGCATATCACTTGCCTTTCGCAGTAAAATATAATTTTCTTAAATATTGGACATATCATTGAAGATACATCCGTGATATACTTCTCACCTTTTAAAACATACCGATGATTGAACGAATTATATTTAATTGTATTAAACTATTTTATTAATAGAGTGGTAGTTACTGCCATTTTTCCATTAATTTCTACCTATTTTCCAAGTGCTTTAACCACGTCCTTTGTTGCGTTTCTCAATTTATGTCAGTGTTAAAGCGACTGTTCCAGTATCTAATTACAACATTTTGACCCATCACAACAAGTTGTGTATTCACACTCTAGAACATTTACCACCCCTTCGTTTTCTCCTTCCAAAAAAGTGGGAAATAGCATAAACGATTGTTTTCTATATCCATGGGATTCTCACCAGTAGTGAATGAAAAGTGCTTTGGACACTACTCTAAGATATAGGGGAGTCTTTACTAATATATGAGGAGTTAGCGAAGATATTCACTTGGAATTGCCTTGCATCAACTTAAATATAGTGCAGGATATTATGAGGCAAGTTTTAAAATGTGCCCAGAAATAATAACTGATTGTAAACAATTATGCCACGTATATATTTGTAATAAGATGGATCCAACTTCAATTGTCGAAAATGTGTATGCATGTCATTACTATATCGCGATTTTTCTTTTTATAAGAGGCTAAATTTCATTTTACTTAACTGGTAATTGTTGCACAAATTCCTTCGAATATTTCGGTAATGCATAGATATACTGTATATATATATAGTAAGATTCTGTTATTATTAATATTTATTCCATGCAGGTCGATTACAGTAAAGCCATTGTACAGGTGTTTTAGGTATTAAGTGTTCAAGTGGCTATTTAGATTTAATTAACTATTTTCTGGAATAAACTATAAAAAAATAATAATAAAATAAATACCCCCTCAAGCAGCTGCTTGCCATAGAGGTCTGACAGGAGCCTGTCAGTTTATATGCCATAGTAGAAGATCTGTGAGGATGGCAGGACCTCAGCAGAAAAACGACACAAACAGCCATGCCTTACCCGGGGCTCGAACCCAGGTCTCGTAGATCAGTAGCCAAGCGCGCTAAGAATCGGCCAGGGGACTATAGCAATGAATAAATGTTCTTCAAGTCATTACAGACGACCAATCTAAATTTACATTGATCATCTGTTACGACTATCCTTAGAAGTATTAGTAACTCAACGAACTATATGTATATAGTCGCCCCTTTGCACAGTTGTATCGCTTTCGCTTGCAGTGACATTGCTTCTGCCGATGTCCGAGTCAGAATCCTAGGATGGCACAGTCGTTTGTTCAATCATTTACGTTGCGATTGTCTCTCATTAACCAGTCCAGTTCCAGATAGGTACAGTCGCTCAAAAAAGTATCCGAACGCTATAGTTGCATACAAAATTCAGAAAAAACAACTGGCAATGATTTTTTTTAGAAATTAGTGTCTAGCAACCTTCGTGTACTGTACACGAAGGTTGCCAGATCATTAATTTCTAAAAAAATCATTGCCAGATGTGTTTTCTGAATTCTGTAATCAACCATAGCGTTCGGATACTTTTTTGAGCTACTGTACAGTCGCTCAGAAAAGTATCTGAACGCTATGGTTGATTACAGAATTCAGAAAAAATATCTGGCAAGGATTTTTTTAGAAATTAGTGATTTGGCAACCTTCATGTACAGTCGCTCAAATAAATATCCGAACACTATGGTTGATTACAGAATTCAGAAAAAATATCTGTCAACGATTTTTTGGAAATTAGTGACCTGGCAGCCTTCGTGTACGTACACGAAGGTTGCCAGATCACTAATATCTAAAAACATTTTGCCAGATATTTTTCGTGTACTGTAAACCACGTTCCATCCGACGGACGGCGGCCTTACCAAGCCCATCGGTGTCCCCTACTGACCGTGCTCAGGGCGGGGAATTTTGCGGAGATAAATCTCAACGCTGAACCAGCTGGGACTCGAACCTGGGACTACAGACTACGAGCCTGGTGCGCTGCCAACTGACCCCCCCGCCCCCCCCATTCATAAGGTAGGCGACGGCAGCGGTCCTAGAAATTTCGGACACTTTTCGAGCTATCACTCCAGACCATGGCAGCCAGAAACCAAATCTGTTATCCCAACAAGGCTAAAACTCAGTGGTACTAAGGCCATCAAATTAAGATCGATCAAGTAGCTGCGGAACTGGAAGAGAACTGCTCATTTCTGTCACCATGACGTCACACCTCTGCCCAGCTTTTCGCCGGAAACTTCAGTTACGTAATATGATCATTCCTAGGTTTAGAGGAATATTTTTCCCAAGTTTCGAAAATTTTCCAAAGTTGGAATTTTGCATATTCGGAAAATGGAGTTTCCATTGTTAAGGCTCTAAAGTAGAAAAAAATATGTTTATTAACAATTTATTAAATACTCCTCTTTTACTTGCTTAATTGAAGAGAGGAATAATAAGTTTTTTTAGTTTTAATCATAGTAATTAAGGTATTTTTCAATTATTTCAAAATTCCTTAGCCTATATTCTTAAAATGTTTAAATTATAGTACATATAAGTAAAATATATATATATATATAATATATATAACTTCAATTATAGTTTCCCCCAAATTCTATAGACACAGATCTAAATGGTTCCTGCATAAGCAGTAGCTGAAATGTTGGTATTCAGCGAATTAGAAAAGATAATGCAATTCCAGAATAGTATATGAAATTATGAACAAAAATATTACAGAATATACTTACGTAATCTGGCAACGAATTTTTTTTAGAAATTGGTGATCTGGCAAACTTCGTGTACGTACAGGAAGGTTTCCAGACAACTAATTTCTAAAAAATCGTCGCCAGATATTTTTTTCTGAATTCTGTAATCAACCATAGTGTTCTGATATTTATTTGAGCGACTGTACACGAAGAATGCCTGATCACTAATTTCTATAAAAAATCATTGTCAGATATTTTTTCTGAAATCTGTAATCAACCATATTGTTCGGATATTTATTTGAGCGACTGTACACGAAGGTTGCCAGATCACTAATTTCTAAAATATTGCTGCCAGATATTTTTTCTGAATGCTGTAATCAATCATTTATCTATAAATATATATATTTCTATATCATCCTCCACTTATACAGGGCTAAAGGTGAAAGTTTGACTCCAGAGGTTAAGTTCGAGGTTCATCCGTGAGCAATAGTGATTATGTCTCGTTTAAGGAAAAACATCAATAGTTGCTGCTTTCCTGGTTGTATTTTCCCTCTTGCTGATATTCATATTGGTAAACGGCCTTTCGATCTGTTTAGACTCGATAGAGTGATTATGCCAATCGACCCTAAAAGTTTTTCTTTCCTCCTGTTCTAACCACCACTACTCTTTCAAACTCGATTATTAGAAAAACAAAACGTTTCGTTTAATCTAGTGGGCGGGGCTTCGTAATATCGATAAGTATCCGGAACGCATCCGTAGGATGCATCATAAGAGTGAAAAGATAAATATGGGCTACAATGAATGGTCAAACGCTGTACAGTTCCTCTGAGGAAGATCGAAGCTTCCCTTTAAAGCTACCAAGAATGTTCTTTAAATTATGCTCTCCTGTCCACGGCTTAACCGATCTACGAGAGCCTTTCAAACTCATTCATGTCTTCTTTCTCACCAAGAGAACGATGGAGTTCACCGGGGATAAGTTTCTTCTCTGACATAATTGGGACTGGAACCTGGGAACTGCAGATTACGACACTGGCACGCTCCCAACTCTCGTCTCTCATTCAAATGAGCTATATATTTCATTCTATATTCTTGTACAAAACACAAAGGATGGAGATAGAAGCTCTCTTAAGCCATTCCAGGCTTCTCTTACAACATCAAACACAGCCTTCTCTATAACACTGCCTGTCCATTCGCCCTCAAAGTAAGTAAAAATAATCAACATCCGCCTAGTTTAAGCTGTGGGCACTAGATGGCAGCATCTGCATGAAAAAGATTTAAATATGGGAAATACTGATACTGAATAATTTTCTACATATTCAGCAAAAAATATTACAGTTATTAAACCAGTATAGAAATAAATCTGCGTGGCATTGCTTCTGTTACAGCTCAAATATAGGAAAAACATATATATTCTATCCGTTATCCTAATTGCTAATGGATAGTTTCAGATGCTTGAGTCCTACTTTTCATGACTTTCAATATTGAACGAATAAATTTAACCCTAAATAAACTGCTCTACCAAATTATTACAGAATTTTCATGTTCTAACAATGGGAATTTAACTTCAAAGCTCTATAATTTCTATAAGACGCATTCCATGTCTTTTTTTCTAAGTGATAAATATCATTCATACATGCGTACATGTCCAATGAATGTAACATCCAGCAGATCTGTGACTTCACTTATAACCTCAGGTGAAGAGAAATTGTTCGGGAATTACCACACCAGTCTACGACAACATCGTTGGCGTTTAATTCTTCCATTTCTAGCTGTAAAATAATTTAAAAAGTTTTCCGAAAAA
The DNA here is from genome assembly GCA_038380435.1 of Ryuthela nishihirai. NCBI lineage: Eukaryota > Metazoa > Arthropoda > Arachnida > Araneae > Heptathelidae > Ryuthela > Ryuthela nishihirai. The sequence continues at coordinate 4,062,384 of JAWZYU010000039.1, forward strand.
TTTACGTTCCTGCAGAACTTTTTTCGTGCAACGAAACTGAGTCGTGAAATAAAATTTCCGTAAGTGAGAAATTAGTAAGTGAGTAAGTGTTCCTAAGTGAGAAATTTTATTACAGCAATCTATCTATATACATAATTTTCGTAAATCGGAGACTACTGTAATAAAAAATTAATAGGAGATTATGGTTAGTTTCGCTGCACCGTAATTATAAAATATAGTAAGAAAGCAATCGGGAAAGCTTGTATCCAAACACATGATATTTTCCTATAAAAATATCTGTGAGTACCTCAGTGGAAATTGTTTATTGCAAGTGTCACATTGGAAATATTTTACGATTCGTGAAGCACTGAAGGATAAATTGAGCTGGATATAATATTCGAAATCTTTGGATGATGTTCTGTGATGCTTTGTAGATGACATCATAAGACAGAAATGTATTGCATTCATAAACTCCGTTGAAGTTCTTCGATTGTTCCTTGGGAATCTTTTCCTGTCTATAGAATGATAGGAGAATTTCGAATTCGAATCGTGATTTAAAACAGGAAAATCTCTGAAATTGATCGTCATAATCGCGGCGATTCATGACACGTGGAGATTATTTAAACGACTCCTTTTATTTCTAGTGATGTACAGAAACTTGCTTGCCATTTGGGAAAAACCTCTTCTAATCACTATGCACTCTTTTTTTCCCCTGTTTTTATACATTAAATTGAAAGTAATGCAAACATGTTATTATAACCCTCTGATAAGCTTGCTACGTCGCAGTATTTAGATGAAAATGATTGTGTTTCAAAATTATAGACAACTAATTTTTGTTTCGATTTTCTCTTAGTGATCCTTCCTCAGTATAAAAATGGGGGCGGGAGTAGTTCAGTCGGTAGCGCACCAGGCTCGTAATCTGTAGTTCCCAGGTTCGAGTCCCAGCTACATCAGCGTTGAGATTTATCTCCGCAAAAATTCCCCGCCTTGCCCACGGTCAGTAGGGGACACCGCTGGGCTTGGAAAGGCCGCCGTCCGTCGAATGGGACGTTAAGCCGTGGCCCCGTGTGTGGGAGAGCTACACCCTGTGCACGTTAAAGAACACGCTGGATGGTCTTGACGGGAGGCTACCATCTGTCTCCCAACAGTTGTTCCAGTGGGTCTCCTCCCCCAACCTTCTCTGAGCCTTCGGGGTCCATGTGACCTGGCCATTTAGCCCATGGTGTGCAAAAAACTAGTACTCGGAGGTAAAACAATCCAACGTTAAAGAACAGGTTGGATGGCCTTGACGGGCGGCTACCATCTGTCTCCCAACAGCTGTTCCAGTGGGTCTCCTCCCCAAACCTTCTCTGAGCCTTAGGGGTCCTTGTGACCTGGCCATTTAGCCCATGGTGTGCAAAAAAGTGCCGCTCAGAGATAAAACTACCCAACACGGTGTGCAAAAAAGTGTCGCTCAGAGGTAAAACAATCCAACGTTAAAGAACACGCTGGATGGCCTTGACAGGAGGCTACCATCTGTGTCCGAACAGCTGTTCCAGCGGGTCTCCTCCCCCAACCTTCTCTGAACCTTCGGAGTCCATGTGACCTGGCCATTTAGTCCATGGTGTGCAAAAAAGTGGTACTCGGAGGTAAAACAATCCAACGTTAAAGAACACGCTGGATGGCCTTGACGGGAGGCTACCATCTGTGTTCGAACAGCTGTTCCAGTGGGTCTCCTCCTCCAACCTTCTCTGAAACTTCGGAGTCCATGTGATCTGGCCATTTAGCCCAGGGTGTGCAAAAAAGTGCCGCTCAGATGTGAAACAACCCAACGTTAAAGGACACGCTGGGTGGCCTTGACGGGAGGCTACCATCTGCGTCCGAACAGCTGTTCCAGTGGGTCTCCTCACCTAACTTTCTCTGAGCCTTCGGGGTCCATGTGACCTGGCCATTTAGCCCATGGTGTGCAAAAAAGTGCCGCTCAGAGGTAAAACAACCCAACCCTCTTGCTGATATTCATATTGGTGAACGGCCTTTCAAAATGTTTAGACTCGACACAGTGACTATGGTAATTGGCCCAAAGAATTTTCTTTTCTCCTGTTCTAACTACCACTATTCTTTTAAACCTGTTAATTAGAAGGAGAAATGTTTCCTTTTTTTATCTACAATATTTTCGTACGATTTTCCCATATTAAAGATCCGGAACGCATCCCTAGGATGCATTATAAGAAGTCAAGAATCGAAGCATTTACATGAAAAAGACGTTTATTACCGGTGGATAAGGCATTGAATCTAACATATGCTATCGTGTTACACATAGAGTAACATCGGATGCATTATAAGACGTCGCAATAACAATAATAGTGACCGTGTACGGATTAATGATGATATTTTAAAGAGAAAAAAAAATGCACTTTAATAAAGTCACAAATTAAAAGAATAATTTATTTTATGAAAATGAAGCGATCTTTCTGCTGACAGAGCAAACTAGTTGAAAAAATTACTCGGTTGTTGCGTATAAAATTTGAATTAAAAGTATGAAATTTCAGTCGTTCAAATCACGAAGTCTACAGAGTGAAATGGAAAGGAGAGATGTTGGTTAATAAAGTGAATAGACTTTCGATAACAGTGTATAATTATATTTAAAGAAGAATTAGGAAAATTCAGATTTTAGATGGATTGGTAGTGACACATTTATTATTGTCATTTGCTTTTCCTGACTCTTCGATTAGTTTCAAATGCTAAACTTTATCTCCTATTAATATGAACATCTGTTATTTCGTTGGAAGAATTTGCGTTTGCTATTTTGCAAATAATTTTAAAATCCTACTCAGAAGATTATTGAACTGGCTTCTACCATTTGGAAAATTTTCAATTATCCTAATGCTACCCATTTTAATTTGAAACAAAGAGTTTTAAGAGGCTAAATCACTTTTTTTTTTAACTTTCTATGGGACATCAATACTTTCAAGTGCATTGCGCTTGTGTCAACTCCTCTTCCTAGGTATTTCCTTTGCTAAACCAATCGCAGGTTCATCTTTCAATCAATCGTCTTTTCTATAATGCACTGTTGCACCTTTCTGATTAATAGGGGCGGGGGTGGCTCAATCGGTAGCACGCTAGGCTCGTAATCTGTAGTTCCCAGGTTCGAGTACCAGCTGTGTCAGCGTTGAGATTTATCTCCGCAAAATTCCCCGCCCTGCCCACGGTCAGTAGGGGACACCGATGGGCTTGGAAAGGCCGCCGTCAGTCGGATGGGACATTAAGCCGTGGTCCCGTGTGCGGGAGAGCCATACCCTGTGCACGTTAAAGAACACGCTGGATGGCCTTGACGGGAGGCTACCATCTGCCTCCCAACAGCTGTTCCAGTGGGTCCCCTCCCCCAACCTTCTCTGAGCCTTCGGGGTCCATGTGACGTGGAGAACTACAAAGTTGCTCTTCGCCACCACCCGGAAAGGCGTATTTCAAGCCTAACAGTTAACTACAAAGTTGCTCTTCGCCACCACCCGGAAACGCGTATTTCAAGCCTAACAGTTAACTACAAAGTTGCTCTTCGCCACCACTCGGAAAGGCGTATTTCAAGCCTAATAGTTAACTACAAAGTTGCTCTTCGCCACCACCCGGAAAGGCGTATTTCAAGCCTAACAGTTAACTACAAAGTTACTCTTCGCCACCACCCGGAAAGGCGTATTTCAAGCCTAATAGTTAACTGGGGCGGGGTTGGCTCAGTCCGTAGCGCACCAGACTCGTAATCTGTAGTTCCCAGGTTCGAGTCCCAGCTGGGTCAGCGTTGAGATTTATCTCCGCAAAATTCCCCGCCCTGCCCACGGTCAGTAGGGGACACCGATGGGCTAGGAAAGGCCGCCGTCCGTCGGATGAGACGTTAAGCCGTGGCCCCGTATGCAGGAGAGCCATACCCTGTGCACGTTAAAGAACACACTGGATGTCCTTGACAGGAGGCTCCGTCTGTCTCCCAACAGTTGTGCCAGTGGGTCCCCTCCCCCAATCCTTCTTTGAGCCTATGGGACCTGGCCATTTAGCCCATGGTGTGCAAAAAAGTGCCGCTCAGAGGTAAAATAACCCAACCAACCTAACAGTTAATTACAAAGTTGCTCTTAGCATTAAATGTAAGCGCACTATAAAATCAAATTAATTATTATTCTTTAAATGGTTCGTGTTGTTTTCACATTTCCGTAACTAATAATCTTTCTAGTTTATATTCAAGCTTTTTCGGTTACCGGCGTTCCCTGGCCGAGTGGTTTGCACGCATGGCTACTGATCTAAGGGAACTGGGTTCGAACCTGGGGTAAGGCATTGATATTTGTAGCTTTTCTGCTGAGGTCTCGTTCTACTATGGGGTCACAAGCTCGTGCTTAGTTACAGTAGCAATCAGTTTAGGTTAATGAGTTACAAATCGAAATCTCAATCAAGTATTTTACTTAGTTGCACAACCAATTCTGTTTTTACATGGAATTATTTTACACGATTTTATTTTAACACTCTTTAGAAAACATTTCCCATTCTCGTTTTACACGATTAATTTTGATGTAACACGGTTCAAAAAACTCTATTTGAATTTAAATGACAAAATATTCAAGAAAAGATTCCTAGAATTTACATTTATATAACAAAGATGCCGCTTTTATCGCACATTGCTGGATATCGTTTTAACTTTGGAAATGTACTATAGATACACATTTTCTGCACAAAAATCCCCAAAGTAAAAGCAACACTAACATAACTACACAAGTTTTCTATATTTTATTCTAAATTTTATGGAAATATTGTACAAAACCTTCTTCATTCGGAATAAAGTGGCAACATTGAGTTCTGGTAATTTCCCTCCATTTTTTCTCAATACATACGTTAGTCTCATCTCTCATTAGTTAGAGTGTTAGTTTAAATATCTTTATAAGTAAAGACCAACATGGCGACTACAGAAGCGACATATAGGTACGGTGACCATATTTTTTCGGAGAAAATAAAAGACAAAACACAAATTGTTTCAGAATGAAAAAAAAAAAAACAGGTTGCGTTTATTTGTTTCACTAAAACTAAAAATCTTTATAGCATTTATTATAAAATATAATCATACAATAGCATTTTAAACAATCATGTTATTTAAAACATTTAATCTTGATATTTTTCACAAGAATGAACTCATCTTAATAAATCAGGTTTATGTTTTAAAAATTCATAAAACTGTATACAATTCATATCGAAGTTGCATTTGGTATAAATGCATGCTTTTAATGTTTCGATTTTTAATTTTGTTTTTTCAGTGTACACATATTGTTCGCTAATCAAAATTCTCGTTCAGTTTCCGTTACAGAATTTTATTTCCGATGGAAGAGATATGGGACCCCATCCAGTGCTCTGTATTTGACATTTGATCTGACGATTCATGTGTAAAATATTCGACTGCTTCGATGTAATGGAAGCATTGATCACAATCTACGGATTACGATCCATCTGGCAAATTTGCAAACTCGAGAAAACTATCATTTTCAATCACTTTAATGATATGGCACGATGCAGGGAAAAAAACTTTACTTCTGCAGAAAATCTGTACGGAATGCAGATGAATGCCCATCAGTACAATTTAAGAAGAATCATGATAACAAGCCTTCAGTCCAGCAAACAACCACTTTCACAGAAATAATCGCACTTCAGCTATGGGAAGAAAAGGAAACAGTTAATAAATAAAATAATGACACAGAGGAATTTGCATTCTACCCAAAAAACTACGTTATGGACCCGATAATGAAATATCGTTTCGAAATACAAATGCAACCAAAATAAGTAATCATATGGCAAAACACCAACTAGTATGCATATATATATATGGCACAATCACCGTCAAAGATAAATCTCGCTGACTATATCAGGGACCATTTAACTCTTCTGGCAAATGAAACGTCAAAAACCTACTGTACAGATCATAAAAATGTTACCGAAATGATATAGCAAAAGAAGAAGTAACAGGAGTATTGTTAATAATGAAAAAAACAACACACTAGAGGACACAGTATGTGGTAGCTATTTATGTTGCATTAGGGTTCGCAACTTTTGTCGTGGTATTTTTGTAAACTGAGTATGCACACCTGATAGCCTTATTAAATTAAAAAAAATAAAATAAATACCCCCTCAAGCAGTTGCTTGCCACAGAGGTCCCTCAGCAGAAAAACGACACAAACAGCGATGCCTTACCCGGAACTCGAACCCAGGTCCCTTAGATCAGTGCCCTGGGGCTCGAACCCAGGTCCTTTAGATCAGTAGCCAAGCGCGCTAACCACTCGACCATGGGACGACGAATAGCCTGATTAGGGCAACCATTAAAAAGGAAATGAACCCACTTTCTCCTTTTCCACTGCATGCATTCCGTTTCCGGATATCCTGCTACTCTCTCCCATCGCATTTTAAGGGCGGGGGTGGCTCAGTCGGTAGCGCGCCAGGCTCGTAATCTGTAGTTCCCAGGTTTGAGTCCCAGCTGGGTCAGCGTTGAGATTTATCTCCGCAAAATTCCCCGCCCTGCCAACGGTCAGTAGGGGATACCGATGGGCTTGGAAAGGCCGCCGTCCGTCGGATGGGACGTTAAGCCGTGGCCCGTGTGCGGGAGAGCCATACCCTGTGCACGTTAAAGAACACGCTGGATGGCCTTGACGGGAGGCTACCATCTGTCTCCCAACAGCTGTTCCAGTGGGTCCCCTCCCCCAACCTTCTCTGAGGCTTCGGGGTCATTGTGACCTGGCCATTTAGCCCATGGTGTGCAAAAAAGTGCCGCTCAGAGGTAAAACCACCCAACGTTAAAAATCACGCTGGATGGCCTTGACGGGAGGCTACCATCTGTCTCCCAACAGTTGTTCCAGTGGGTCCCCTCCCCCAACCTTCTCTGAGCCTTCGGGGTCCATGTGACCTGGTCATTTAGCCCATGGTGTGCAAAAAAGTGCCGCTCAGAGGTAAAACAACCCGACCCATCGCCTTTTACTATTCCGCATCGCCTTTTCTTTTTGCCTGCCTTCTGTATCGCCTTTTCCTTTGTCATTAGCGCCATGCATAAATTTCGTTGATTTCGATTGCAGGCGTCGAAAATGCTGCGGATGACATTAGGATTCCTTGTAGAGCCTTAGTATGTTGATAAATATGAAAGATTTCTAATTAGCGATGGAATATTTTTGGATAGCTCGGTTTGTTTCGATAAGAACCGGGATTGACAGATGGAGATAGAAAGAGTTTGGAAAGTAGGGAGTGAATTTGTTATGTAAAAGAATTCGAAGTTGTTAAAAGGATTATTGTAAAGAAAAGGATTTTAAGGGGATAATAGGATTTCCATGGTGAAGGGAATTCGAGGAAAGAAGCATTGTGTTGTTTTGGGTTGTTTTACCTCTGAGCGGCACTTTTTGCACACCATGGGCTAAATGGCCAGGTCACATGGACCCCGTAGGATCAGAGAAGACTGGGGAAGGAGACCCACTGGAACAGCTGTTGCGAGGCAGATGGTAGCCTCCCGTCAAGGCCATCCAGCGTGTTCTTTAACGTGCACAGGGTATGTCTCTCCTGCACACGGAGCCACAGCTGAATGTCCCATCCTACGGACGGCGTTCTTTCCAAGCCCATCGGTGTCCCCTGCTGGCCGTGGGCAGGGCGGGGAATTTTGCGGAGATAAATCTTAACGCTGACCCAGCTGGGACTCGAACCTGGGAACTACAGATTACGAGTCTGGCGCGCTACCGACTGAGCCACCACCGCCCCAGGGTTGGGTTGTTTTACCTCTGAGCGGCACTTTTTTGCACACCATGGGCTAAATGGCCAGGTCACATGAACCCCGAAGGCTCAGAGAAGGTTGGGGTAGGGGACCCACTGGAAAAACTGTTGGGAGACAGATGGTAGCCTCCCGTCAAGGCCATCCAGCGTGTTCTTTAACGTGCACAGGGTATGGCTCTCCCGCACACGGGGCCACGGCTTAACGTCTCATCCGACGGACGGCGGCCTTTTCAAGCCCATCGGTGTCCCCTACTGACCGTGGGTAGGGCGGGGAATTTTTGCGGAGATAAATCTCAACGCTGACCCTGCTGGGACACACACCTGGGAACTTCAGATGACGAGCCTGGCGCGCTACCGACTGAGCCACCCCGCCCCCCTGTTAGGGTACGTTTATACGGTGTGTGTGTGTGTGTGTGGGGGGGGGGTTCTGTTGCCAGCGTTGGGAATTGTTGGGCGAGTGCGTTTCTGAGACGGCGATGTCAGTACTTGCTAGGTGTGTGGGGTGGGGATGGAGGGTGAATAAGACGAAGGGAGATTGAGGTGAAGGGAGGATCTGCGGGTGGAGGTGATTGCGACTGCGTTTCCGGGAATCCGCCGGACTTTTAAAAAAAAATACATCCGACGGAATTTTTAAACAATATGTCGAAAATTTTTAAACAATACATCCTGTTCTGCTCTACACCTGATACGATTCGTAAAGGACTTTAAATGTTTCATGAACTAATTTTGGATTAAATATGTGGGCCGCTACCGGAAGTAGTACAATACCGGTCCAACCCGTGACAGAGGTTGAGCAAGCTCAAAGCACTCCGCCAAACTGCAAAAATAAGATTAATATCTTGATTTCATATGGAAATCGTATCCGATATTAAGCTGAAAAGATCAGATGTTTTTTTTTGTTACCGGTACACTTTCATCTTTGCCAAAAGGCCGAGAGGCGATATCAAATAATCTTCTTAAATTATTAATATTTTCAATAAGCAGAAATTCATACACGGTAGCTGGCGCGTAAGAATCCAAAAGTCTCTAGGCCAGGCATGGCCAACATACGGCCCGCGTAATGAATTTATGTGGCCCGCGAACAATTTTCCAATATTAACATTTAACTTCTAGTAATTAATCGAATGAATTCTCGATACTTCTATATTTTTTTAAAAAGATTCCGTTATAAAGAATTAAAACTTTTATACTCATCTGCACTCGATGTTCAAGCGACGTTGCCAGCAGGCGAGTAAAATATTTTTGCATAGTGCAAAAATATTTTAAAAATCGATCATGTTACAAATGTAGTTGTGAAATTAGTGAATTTCCTACGATCAAAAGGATTAAATCACAGGCAATTTATTGATCTCCTTGAAGAACTAAATACCAGTCATTTAGATGTACTATATCACAATAAAATCCTTTGGTTAAGTTTGGGAAAAGTTTTAAGACGTGTGTGGGACCTTCAAGAGGAAATAAAAATATTTTTAATGCTTAAAGAAAATGAGGATTTTCCTGAATTATTAGATCCAAATTGGATTTGTGATTTAGCATTTTCTTTGGATATTCTCACACATTTGAACGAATTTAACACATGTTTACAAGGAAAAAATTTATTTGCTCGTGATTTAATACAGGAAATTAAGAGCTTTTAAAATGAAGCTTAGCCTTTTTTCTACAATTCTGGCTGAATGTAAATTTGATCATTTTCCAACGTTACAGACCATATCTTTAAATATTTTGAAAGAAAAGGTTAAAACATTTAATAAAAACATCCTTGCACTAATGACAGATTTCGAGCCGAGATTCGATTGCTTCAAAAAAATTGATAAAATTTTATCTATTATCCGAAATCCATTTTCTGTACAAATTGATGACGTTCCTGTTGATATACAATTAGAAATAATTAATTTACAATGTGATGAATTATTACATGAGAAATATCGAGAAGAGCAAGAAAATTTGTGTAATTTTTATAAGCAATTGAATAATGAAAAATATGGAAATTTAAAAAAACTTGCCAAGACGTATTTAGTAATCTTTAGCTCAACTTATATTTGTGAACAAGCCTTTTCTTTAATGAATCTAAATAAAAGTACAACAAGATCAAGATTGAATGATTTACATTTAGAGGCTGTGTTAAGAATAGCTAGTACAAGTATAGAACCAGATATTAAAAAAATAATAAGCGATGCAAACCGCCTCAACACGTCGCATTAGTTATTATGTTAATTTGTTGTATTGATTTGCTTACAATTATTCATAAACAAATTTCATAATAAAATTTTGCTTACTTAAAGAAATAAGTGTTTTGCTTAACATTTTTCAATTTTAATATTTCGTCCGGCCCGTGAAAACATTTTTTTTTTCCATTCCGGCCCGTGAAAATATTTTTTTTTTTCCAATCCGGCCCGGGGGCAAAAACAGTTGGCCATGCCTGCTCTAGGCGAAGTCGCGTTTGTAGTAAATCAGTCGGTTCTCCTGAACGGTTAGTCGAGTTTTTGGAGTCCTTGCGACTGCATGGAGTCCTTGTGGAGTGGGCATTTTGTCCAATATGTGCCAAAAGTGCCGCTCATACGTAAAATAACCCCTCATGCGAGGGATGGAACAAATTTCGTTTTACACTCGTTACCTCCTTAAATCTTTCAATCACATGTGAAACTTTTACGGAATTAAATAATATACTGAATTAATGAATAATTTAAATGCTCAAAACGTCACAATGTTACAAGCTAGGTAACGGTTTTCAACATTAAACCGTAATTATTCATAATTTAGTATGTTATATATATATTAAGTAAATACGAGGAAAAAATCACATTTTTTACGTGGGGTAAAGTGGTCTACAGCAAAAAATCGAGAACGTCCTAATGTGGCTGTGAAATGCTCAGCACATCACAAAATTCTGGAACTTTAAAAGTATTCCCTGCCGTAATATATTTGCATAACATCCGTCGTAATAAGAGTTCACTGAAGTGAACGTTACTGCAACAGTATCACGCCGTGATAAAGGAGTCCGTTGTATTCCATAACTATTCGTAATTGAGGAAATCCTATTTCGACTAAACTTACCTGCAGAAATGACTCCTATGTGTCGTTTCGCAGACTCCCGGAAAGCTCTTAGTAACACAAATAACGATATCTAAAACAAAACAATGAAATCTATTTGAGTTGAAATTCTAATTTCTACATTCACTACTAACTGCTACAATGCATCGAAAATATTTCTTTCTCATCATACGATGAGACTTTTTTAAAAAAAATTAACCTTTCACGATGAAAGAGAAACGAATAAAACAGCTTCTATGCTAAAGAATCGGTGACACAACAATGCTTCTACAAACGTTAACCCGGATACGCCATTTATTTGTTTCATCATTAGGATTTCCGTCACGAATTAGTTTTAGCAAGCAGTCAAATCTAATCCTCCTACTTGACGAAAGAGAAGTAAAAGTGATTAGTTCTTATTCCACAAAGGAGCGAAGAATTTAAACCGTTCAGAAACAGAAGCGACAGGTCAATTCATCATCTCCTTGATTGATAATCTTCCCTTTGAAGAAGTAAGTCACTGAGTCACTGATATTACCGAACTTTTTAAAAACGACAGACAACGGAAGTTTTCTCCGTTATACGGAATGAATTTGGTAACGATTTTTTAAATCCAAATTTTACCGACCTTTGTCGCTTAAAATAATATTTGAGTGGCTATTTTATAATGCGTGATATGGATGTTCCTTACTTTAAGGACAGGGATTGATTAAATTGGAATTATAACTTTTTTAATGTAATTTCAGTTTCACTTTCTCAAACGTCCGATGAAAAACACAAGCATGATTTATTTTAAACTAACAACGTGCCCGGTGGTGACTACGATCGTTGTTGGTTAGGAATCCCATTTTTGGTTAGAAAATCAAGTCCTTAGCTGCAATGGAACGCCTAAATAATGATTTTTAGAAATGTGGGGAATCTGGCAACGGCGTCAGTTTTGCGGCATAAGGTTTACGATTTGCATTTTTCGAATCTTCCAAAAGTTAATATTGCGCCCTCTAGCGGCGACAATTTATTCATGTTAGAAATATTAAATTTTGGCGTTGCTGTGAAGGTTAAGAAGTTGACATTGACAATAATAACTTGACCTTTTAGGTTTTAAACACGGGGAAGAATGCTTTTTTTGTTTTAAAAGAAATTTGTAAGTTTTTAGAAATATAAATTCTTTTGGGGTTGGATAGGTATTGATGAAATATCACAATTTGCATTTTCAGAATCTACCAAAACAAATAATTGCGCCCTTATAAAGAAGAAAAAAATATCGAAAAATCCCGAAATTTAAAATGTATTTTGCAAACGATGTAGTTATGGTAGAAATTTTGGTTGTGGAATATGAGGGTCTTGAAGATTCCATTGACAACAATGCGTTCACCCCTACGTCCAAGGTAGGAAACAACGGTTTTAAGCGATAATTGGAAATATCTTTTTTAGTTGGTGCTAATAAAATATTAATTGCATTTTCAGAGGAAGTTTTAAACAAGCCACCGACCAAGTACACTACGACATTAAAATGCTATATTTATTTTTGCGATTAGACTTTTTAGCGTTTTTCGATTTAAAAAATCATGTTTTTTATGTATTATCCCTTGTAATTAAATGCGAGTACAGTTAATACTCACTTGGTATGTTGACATTCGTACAAAAGTGAAGATTCCTACACAAAATACTCTAGTAAAATGAAGAGGCAGTCCTGCTATGTACAGCGGGTGAGGTGAAGTGTTAAATCCTTCTGATACGTTATATATATTATAAACGACCTGTTCTAAAATAACAGGTCGTACACTATTATTGTTAATTTTTAGCGACTTACGTTGGAAGTCACTGAACTGGAATCCATATGGTGAAATATACAAGATACTGATTAAACGACTGCACAAAACTACACTAAATGATACTATAATTTATAGTGGTAGCTATTTTCACCCTCCTTTAATTACTATTATCTAGCAAATAACACGATAAAAAAAGAGGATTTAGGGTTTCGTTGGAAAAAAATATTCATTATTTACACTGACTGTATATCGAGATACATCAAGAATACTTTAAAAAGGAGGAATTCGGAATAAAACGAAAAAGTACAATGTACCGGCTATTACAATTCCGTAATAGCCGATACGCCATACCTTTCCTAAGGGCCACACTTCGACCAGCGCCCGCCAGTGTTGTCTGCGCTCGATCCCAGGCTGCCAAATGCCCAGAGACCTGCGCAGGCACCACTGGGGACTTCTGGGGCTAGCTCACTATGGTTTGTGGCCGTAGCATAGTGATCGACGAGTCCCCCCCTACCCCAGCAAACACAAATTCCGCCTGTTTCCGCCTTGGGGCCGAGAACAAAACGGATCGTGGGAAAGATTTGCAAATCACCCTCTCAGGTCTCAGGTCAGGACGTGACAATGCAGCACCGGGTGTATAGCCCATATCTGCCTTAACTAAAATTGGGAAGGGGGTGACAAGCCACATTTAAAACTACCACGGTTAAGTAACCGTCGCGAAAAATTATTCGCACGCATAAGTAGTTGATGATATGAGACGGAAAAGCCAGAGGGCGAATGGAAGAGAAGAAGGGAGACTGAGGTATGGGGTGTGAGTTTAAGAGAGGATAGCCTTGCATCTTTTAAACCGTTGATTATGAATTACTTCATAATCAACAGAGTATCTGATAAGTTCATTAGGATGAAGAGTAGCTTCGTGAAAGATTTTGGAGGCCATTTTATTAATGGTGGTGGATGTGGAATCCATGTTAAGATCATGTGCAATTATTGAGTTTCTTACAAACCAGGGAGCTGCTATAGCTGATCGGAGGATGGAATTTTGAAAGGATTGAAGTTTTTTGATGTATGTAGGTAAACATGTAGCCCAAACTGGGGCGGCGTAGAGGAGGATGGGTCGGAGGATTTGTTTGTAGATTAAAAGTTTGAGTTTAGGTGCCAAAACAGAGTGTTTGTGGATGAGGGAGTAGAGTTGAATTTTAAGGACTCTGGCCTTGTGTAGGGCGGAGTCAATATGAGTGTTCCAAAGTAGGTTTCTGCTAATCGTGAGGCCTAAATATTTAGCAGAGTCTTTCCACACAATTTGTTTATCGAACAACAGGATATTGGTGAGGTGGGGGTTTCGTTTGCGAGAAATGAGTACTGCCATACTTTTATCGGTATTGACTTGGATACGCCAAGAGGTGCACCATGCCTCATAGGCGTCCAAGACCTTTTGCATTTTGTTGCAGGCGTGTTTAAGATTGGGAGAGGAGGAGATAAAAGCAGTGTCGTCTACATACATAGCAGTATGCACTCTATCCACACTTGGAGTGTCTGAGACGTAGATGTTGAACAAGGTAGGAGCAATAATGGACCCCTGTGGAACCCCGGCATGGATATGCCTTCTGCTGGAGACATCTGAGCCAAGTTGGACCTGAAATGTTCTACCCGTAAGATAGCTCCGCAGAATACGCACAAGCGCAAGGGGGAAATTAAATTGAACCAGTTTATATAGGAGTCCATTTATCCAGACCTTATCAAAAGCTTTGCCAACGTCAACGAAGACAGAGATTGAATGCTCTTTCTTATTTCCGGCCGCAGCACGGATTTCCACCACTCGAAGGATTTGGTGGACAGTATATTTTTCTGCTGAGGGACTGCCATCCTCTCAGACCTTCTACTATGGCATATAAACTGACAGGCTCCTGTCAGACCTCTGTGGCAAGCAGCTGCTTGAGGGGGTATTTATTTTTTATTTTATTAGAATGCTGTTTACGGAAGCCGAATCGTTGTGGCCTAAACAGTCAATTTGCTTATATGGTAGATAGAGTGCTTATTAATTAGCGGTAGCTGATATTTTCAAAGTTTCGTCACGAATATTAAGGAATCTGGTAATGCGAAAAACCTGACCAGGGGTCATCCGGTAGAGGTCATCGAGATCTAATGATTTATAACATTTCATAAAGATGGGTAGATTAGTTTTTTTTTTAAAGGCATTCAAAATTCCCTTAGAAATAACGTTAAGGAAACCACCTCAAATTTCATTAGAAACCAAAACCGAGGGAGAACAACTTTTCGAAGTGAAACATGAAATCTGTTAAATGACGTTCGCCGACGAATGAGGTTCGTCACCCTTTGAATTATGGGTAAAGGGTTATAAAGATGGCCTAGAGCAAATGAGATTTCTTGGTAATGTTAAAGTATAGGGAAAAGCTGGATCAAAAAGCTAATGTTATCCTATGGACATTAGGCCTAGAAGAAAATCGTTATAACGCTCGAACCGTTGGAGATAGCGGGTTCGGACCACGTGATTCGGGATCTATGTCAAATTACTTCACTCCCATATCCAGCACGAGGCTCTGAACTCAATATTTAAAAAGTTTAACGTGAATTTTAAAACGTTAAAATCTTGAAAACGACAAGTCCTGGGTCGAAACCGGGTTCGGAATCGGATGCGTCTCAACGAGATCTTTCGGAAAAGAGTTCATAGCATAGGGCTACCTCTAATATTTAAGAAGTTAGCATCAGCCAATCAGGATTCAGCATTTCAAAATTCAGGAATCCCATTCGTTCTACGTGGTAGAGGTAGATTTAAAATGCGCGTCCTTTTTTCAATGTAAAGGAATTCCTATGATAAGAACGCACTTATAATTTTCATCCAATGAGAAATACTTAACTGATTCGTTCTCACTTGGTTTTAAAAAAAGAGGGTCTTGTCATGATAATTCGGACAACTCATTCCTGTCTCACTAGAAATATGCACTGTTTAAAGTATTTAAATAGATTTAAAACTTTAAACATTTAAAACAATACATATTCTAGGTAGATAGATAAATAATTATTTTTTAACCAATCAGATTTAAACGCTAAGATGCCAACAGATTTCATTGGATGCTTATTTTCACCTCGGAACTGCTCTATTCTGCACTCTGTGGCATACGAAGTACACATTAGATCTGCGCATATCTGTGACGCTATACACTACCTGCCATATAAAGACAGATCGATGACGTCATATATAAATAACCAATCACATGAAAGCTTAAGAATGACATCATTCTATACTTATTCTAATTTAACCCATCAAAATACCACAGCGCATTCCATCTGAGCATACCGATGACGTCACCCATAACTACTGCGCATACAATCTGCACATACAGATCACATCTACACAATATGCCATATAGGGACAGCCTTATCACGTGACTAAGAATTAGCCAATAACAGGACAGCTTTATCACGTGACTCTAATCAACCAATCATTTCAAACTTTAATCATGACATCACTGTATACTAATCTTAATACATACTCCATAAGGTTAACATGGCTAATGATTTTCAATACGGACCTTACAATTTTTTATGAACCCCTGCGATGGCACCATGCTTTCTCTATGGAACTCATGAATTGAACTCGACCCATGTTATCCTAGACGTAATCTGGGTCAAACAGTCACTCAGCCTAGCCATGAAATTAAAGAATTTATTTATTTATTCATCACTCTGTCATTCTGCAGATATAGGGATATGGCAGTCTTCATATCACGAACAAGATGGAGGCCTACAAGTAGACAGGGACTAGAGTAGACTTCTTTTCATCGATTTTAGGGCGTTTTTTATTATTCCTTTTTTATCTAACACTCCGCAAACACTTTATGTACTTTTTAAATACATTGATTTAGAAGAAACGACTTTCTTAGCATAGCTTCATTTCACTAAGCCTATTCTAATACAATTAACATAGGGCATCATTCCAACAGCTTCTAATCACTCTTTTCACACGAGGTAAACACCGACCTTCAGTGGTCGGATACTTTTTCGATAGCTAGTTCTTAAGAAAGACCGGAATATCTGAAAGTGGCTCAAAAAAGTATCCGAACACTATGGTTGATTACGGAATTCAGAAAAAAATATCTCGCAACGATTTTTTTTTAAAAGAACTTAGTGATCTGTCAACCTTCGTGTACAGTCGCTGAAACAAATATTCGAACACTATAGTTGAATTCAGCAAAAGTATCTGGCAACGACGTTTTTAGAAATTAGTGATCTACCAACCTTCGTGTACAATACATGTACAGTCGCTCAATAAAATATCCGAACACTATGGTTGATTACAGAATTCAGAAAAAATATCTGGCAACGATTTTCTTTTTTGCAAATTAGTGATCTGCCAACCTTCGTGTACAATAATACGTGTACAGTTCCTCAAAAAATATTCGAACACTATGGTTGATTTTAGAATTCTGAAAAAATATCTGGCAAAGATTTTTTTAGAAATTGGCGATCTGGCAACCTTTGTGTACTGTACACGAAGGTTGCCAGATCACTAATTTCTAAAAAAAAACTTTGCCCGATATTTTTTCTCTATTCTGCAATCAGCCATAGAGTTCGGATATTTTTTTGAGTGACTGTACACATTAAACAACACGCTGGATGGTTTTGATAAGAGACTACCATCTGTCTCCCAACAGTTGTCCAGTGGGTCCCTTTTCCCCAAACGTCTTTGAGCCCTCGGGGTGCTTGTGACCTGGCCATTCTTCAGAATATTCTTAATAGAAAGGCTTTTTTAAACTCGTAAATAAAAAAAAAATTGCTTTAAAGCCCCTTTAAAACTTTCAAGCTCTGGGCAATCACTGAATCCATCAGTATTTTGAACTATAAGGACAATTATTTTCAAATGATCAGACGAAAGAACTGTTTCTGGAACGAAATAAATGAATTTTCATCTGCATAGTTTGTTGGCGAGATCTGGCAACGAAAACAGACTTTTCTAAACGATGTACAGGTAGTTCAGCTTCCATAGAGTGTTAATGTAATATCAAGTCATTGGTGTACAGATGGAAATCAGTTTTAAATCCTTCTGTAATTACTTATTATTATTCAATTATATTAATATTATAATTCATATTCTGTTAGAATTAGCTATAATAGTTTTCATCATAAATTGGTATCTAATCATTTATTGGAAAAAAGTCGTAACACGGTTTATTTATTAATAATTTAGTATTTAATGATTTTAAAAATTTCTAATATTTAACTTTAGCCTATTTTAAATGTTTTTTCTGCTTCTTTTACTTATAGAAGTTGATTCAACAAAAATAATTTCAAACGATCAAGTATTAAAATCATGCTATCATTCTTCCAATGTGAAATTCAATTTAATTTTTTTCTTGAAATATCAATTTCTCTTCTCTAGCCTCGTGTACAGGAGTTATACCTGTCCCCTAGGGTTAAGTTATTATCTTAGCCCGAGGGGCCCTTGTAACCTGGCCATTTATCCCATTCTGTGCAATAAAATACCGATCAGACGAAAGTAGAACAGCTTTTCTAATTAAAGTTAATGAATTATCGTCTGCATAATATATTAGCGAGATCTGGCAACGAAAACAGAGTTTGCTAAATAATGTAGAAGTAGCAGATTAACGTCTAATGTCAATTCAAACGTACTTTTCAAAATTTTGCCTCGAAATAGGTAAAATGGAAAAGTTTTAAATGTTATTTGGGAAGAATAACTCATAATTAACCTTTTGCAATAAATTCCGGAGATTTCAAGAGTAGAACTGCATGGAATATTTTTCCCTCTACCTGTCTTGTTCTCTAGAAGTATTCAAACGCCTTCGTTCCTACAATAAACATTTGCATTTAGAAATTGAAATGAATTAATGCACTGAATAATAATGGATTTCAAAAACACTCTAAGCTAAGTACTAACTATAAGGTGACTAAAATGTGAGATTGCGAGAAAAACGCTGCTGACTTTTCATTTATCAATAAATTTTTTTTTATTTATCTACTTAATCTCTAAACCTGACAAACCCAAATCAATAACTGGTTCTTATTGCGAAAATGTATTTCTATAAAACTGTAGATTATGTAAATGTTTCAATCATTTTGAAAGAAGTAACTGCAGAAATTCGCAGCTCGTTAGCTTCGGTTGCTCTTTTTTATTTCCTTTAATGCATAATGCAAACAAAGTTACTTAAACTTACTCTGTTCTTTAAAATATTTCACTGGGACTGAAAGCAAAATTCCTTTCGATTGCTAACCATGAAATGGAAGAAAAAAATTCGGAAAGCAATCAGTAAAACATCCCCCTCAAGCAGCTGCTTGTCGCAGAGGTCTGACAGGAGCCTGTCAGTTTATATGTCATAAGACAAGGTCCTGAGAAGATGGTAGGACCTCAGCAGAAAAACATCGGGGCTCGAACCCAGGAAGCTTTGGGGTCGTTTCACACAGCGTTTTTTGGGGCATTGGTGCGTTTTCTGCCACTAAGGGCCTGTTTATGGGTGTTTGGAACCAATTTTGGGGCGTGGGCTTTATCTGCCGATATTGGGAGTATTTCAGGATCAGTAGCTATCCATCCATCAATGCCTTACCCAGGGCTCTAACGCAGGTCCCTTAGATCAATAGCCAAGCGCGCTAACCAGTCGGCCACGGGACGGGGAACTTGCCTTTATTCTCAGCACCACGAACAGACGTGTGTTCTTTACCTTTTCTTCATTCTCTTATTTCCCACCGAAAACAATATTCTTTAATATACTTTCACAGCCAAAAGGCAGGAAAAATATATTTTACCTTCCCCTCCCACGAGCGTACAGTCGCTCAAAAAAAAAATCCGAACACTGTGGTTGATTACAGAATTCGGAAAAAAATATCTGGCAACAATTTTTTTTAGAAATAAGTGATCTGGGAACCTTCGTGTCACGCTACACGAAGGTTGCCAGATCATTAATTTCTAAAAAAATCGTCGCCAGGTATTTTTTGTGAATTCTGTAATCAACCGTAGGGTTCGGATACTTTTTCCAGCGACTGTACACGAAGGAAGCCGGATCGCTACTTTGTAAAAAAAGAATCGTTGCCAGATATTTCTTCTGAATTCTGTAATTAACCATAGTGTTCGGATATTTTATTGACTGACTGTACACGAAGGTTTCCAGATCGCTAATGTGAAAAAAAATCGTTGCCAGATATATATTCTGAATTCTGTAATGAACCGTAGTGTTCGAATATTTTTTGAGCAACTGTACATGTATTGTACACGAAGGTTGCCAGATCACTAATTTGTTAAAAAAATCGTTGTCAGATATTTTTTCTGAATTCTGTAATCAACCATAGTGTTCAGATATTTTTTGAGCAACTACACATGTATTGTACACGAAGGTTGCCAGATCACTAATTTGTAAAAAAAAAAATCGTTGCCAAATATTTCTTCTGAATTCTGTAATCAACCATAGTGTTCGAGTATTTTATTGAGCGACTGTACACGAAAGTTGCCAGATCGCTAATTTGTAAAAAAAATCGTTGCCAGATATTTCTTCTGAATTCTGTAATCAACCGTAGTGTTCGGATATTTTTTGAGCAACTGTACATGTATTGTACACGAAGGTTGCCAGATCTCTAATTTGTAAAAAAAAATCGTTGCCAGATATTTTTTCTGAATTCTGTAATGAACCATATTGTTCGGATATTTTTTGAGCAACTGCACATGTATTGCATACGATGGATGCCAGATCGCTAATTTGTAAAAAAAAAATCGTTGCCAGATATTTTTTCTGAATTTTGTAATCAACCGTATTGTTCGAATACTTTTTTGAGCGACTGTACATGAAGGCGACTGTACTCGAACCTGGGAAATGCAGATTGCGAGCCTATCGCGCTACCGATTGAAACTCCCCTGCCCCGAGGAGTAAGTCTAATATAGTGCGGGTTCTGGGCTTTTCGGGGCGTGCGTCTCTCGCGGGTTGGGGGTTTTTTATATGTGGGCCCTGCGGTTTCCCGTTGCAAGGGGCTTTGCGGCAAGTCTTCCCCTTGTGAGTTGGGGACTATTTTGCACGGGCCCTGTGGCTTCACTCTGTGGAGGGTTTTGAGGCTTGCCCTATGTATAGAATGAAAGCAGATTGAAAACTATGAAGAAATGTGAAAATAGTGATTAGAAGTTGAGATACAGCTCATCCGTATGTTAATAGTACGAGATTAGGTTTAGTGAAATTAAAATGTAATAGAGAAGTCCTTTCACTCAATTGAAAGTATTTAGAAAGTGTATCGATCCTTTGCGGAGTATGGGATAAAAGAGAAAAGAGTGAAATTATTATAAAAAAACGTCCCAGATTTTGTTAAAAGAAGTCTCATCCTACTTACATCCCTGTCTACCTGTAAGCATCCATGTTTTTAAAGACATGAAGAATGCCATATCCCTATACTGCAGAATAAGAGTAGTAGAGAAATAAATAATTAATTTATTCATTAATTTAGTGGCTAGACTTAGTGACTGTTTGACCCAGATTAACCATAGGTTAACATGTGAGGATTTCAATTGAGGAACTCCGTAGAGAAAGCATGGTGCCATCGCAGGGGCGGGTGAATTTTTACTGTCCCTATACCAAAACATTAGGATAAATATACAGTGATGTCATTATTAACGTTTGAATTGATTGGTTCATTGAAATCACGTGACAAAGCTGATTGGCTAATAAATTGTGACGTCATAAGGCTGTCCATGTATACGTATAAGGAGATTGAAATGATCAGATTGAGTGCGCCTATGTATTATCATAGGATACATATTGGAATAACTATACCCTGATGTCATCGTTAAGGTTTGAAATGATTGGTTATTTATATATGTGACGTCATCGATATGTTCTTATATGACAATTCATGTGTAAAGGTCCTTGGTATGCGCAGATCTCATGTGCAATGTATTTCGTATGTTGCAGACTGCAGAATAGAGAAGTTCCGATCTGAAATGAAGTATCCAATAGAATCCGTTGGCATCTGAAGGTTTAAATGTGATTGGTTAAAAATAATTATTCAATTATCTTTATTAAATATGGAAGATTTAAAGTTAAAAATGCATTTAAATACTTTAATTAATCCATTTGGTGACTCCCATGATTCCCTATTCTGAGGCATAGGAAGTAGTAGTAAGTCACTGACAGTTAGGGGCCATTTTAACCCTTTCTTAATCAGCTTCCTGAGCTGTGATTGGTTAAAAATATTTATTTATCTATCTCGTTAGGGATAAAATCTCTATCCCTTCAGTCCTCCTAGTAAGAAAAGAATCCGTGTTCCGAATTATCATGAAACGCCCCACATTTTTTTAAGCCCAGTGAGAACGATTCCGTCCAGTTAATCTCATTGGTTGAAAATTATAAGTGTGTTCTTATCATAGCAAATCCTTTACATTGAAAAAAGGACGAGACTTTACATCTACCTCTACCACGTAGAACCAATGGGACTCCAGTACTTTGAAATGCTGAATGCTGATTGGCTGATGCTAACTTCTTAAATATCAGAGGTAGCTCTATTGTGTGGTCCCTTTTCTGAAACGTCTCGTCGAGACGCATCCGATTCCGAACCCGGATTCGACCCGGGACGTGCGGTTTTCGATATTTTAACATTTTAAAATTCATTTTGAACTTTTTAAATATTGAGTTTACAGCCTCGTCCTCGATATGGGAGTGAAGTAATTTGACGTAGATCCCGAATCATGTAGTCCGAACCCGCTATCTCGAACGGTTCGAACGTTACAAACATTTTTCACAAGCACTAATGTCCATAGGATAACATTAGCTTTTTGATCCATCTTTTCCCTATACTTTAACATTACCAAGAAATCTCATTTGCTCGAGGCCATCTTTATAACCCTTTACCCATAATTTAAAGGGTGACGAAACTCATTCGTTGGCGAACGTCATTTAACAGGTTTCATGTTTCACTTTGAAATATTGTTCTCCCTCGGTTTTGGTTTCTAAAAAAATTTGAGGTGGTTTCCTTCATGTTATTTCTATGGGAAGTTTGAATGCCTTTTAAAAAAAACCTACTTGACCTATCTTTATGAAATTTCCTCCATAATTAGAACTCGGTGACCTCTAACCGATGACCCTTGGTCAGATTTTTTCCGTTACCAGATTCCTAATTTTTTATGACGCAACTTTCAAAATATTACCTCATCATCATCATCATCATCATCATCATCCTCAAGCAGCCATGGGCTACGGAGGTTCAACCAGACCACGCAGTTTAATTCTCCAAGCATATCTGTCCTGAGCTACCTCTGCTGCATCCGGCCACTGTACACCAATTCTAACAAGGTCCTGTTTGACATTGTCTGCCCACCGCATCCTAGTCTCCCCCTCCTTCTGAGGCCTCTAGGCACACTGTTCATAACCCTATTCGCCAATCTATAATTATCCATACGGGCAACATGGCCAAACCAGCGGAGTCTCTCTCTGCACAATATGCTGCTTAAAGGAGGTTGCAGACTCCTTTGCCTAACCTCATCATTAGTTACAAAGTTAAACCACCTAATACTCAAGATACTGCGTAAGCATCTAGAATCAAAAGCATCTAGTTTCCTGTTATCTTGTTTACACAGCGTCCAAGTTTCACTACCATAACTAACCCTAGAAAGAATCAAACTATTATACAGTCTAATTTTAGTCTTTAGGTATATACGCCTATTTCTCCACAATCTCCATAGATTCTTAAAAGTCCCGGCAGCAATACCTATTCGTCTGTTAATCTCATGCCGCACATCACCAGTATCAGTTACATAGCTCCCAAGATAATTAAACTGTGACACCTGCTCAAGACTGCAACCATTCAGATTAACTGAATCACAACCAGCCTGACCAATTTTCATCACTTTAGTTTTCTCTCTGTTTATAACCAAACCTACTCTACTACCAGTCTCATCAACAGCTCGAATGAAAGAGTTCATCTCATCAACATCATTTGCCAAAAGGGCTAAATCATCAGCATAATCTAAATCAGAAATTTTAGTATCTCCAGCCCATTTAAGGCCAAAATCTTTCCCTCGAAGTGAATTTCGCATAACATAATCAACAACCAAACTAAAGAGAAAAGGAGACAAAATGCACCCTTGTCGAACACCAGAAGTAATGCTAAACCAATTGCTACAAGACTTACCAACTCTCACACACGACTCAGTGTTATTATAGAGAGCTTTCATTATGTTAACTAACTTGTCTGGTATACCATATGATCTCACAATCAACCAAAAATTATGACGATCAACAGAGTCGAAAGCCTTTTTGAAATCAACAAAGCTAGCAACCAAAGGTTTCTGAAACTCTAAACATTTCTCAAGAATCTGCCTAAGTGAAAATATCTGATCTACACATCCCCTACCACTTCTGAATCCACATTGCTCATCACGCAATTGCCTGTCAACCAGATTCTTAATTCTATTAAGCACAATCATGGAAAGAACTTTACCTGGAACAGAGAGTAGGCTGATATCCCTATAGTTATCACAAGAACTGCGATCACCTTTTTTGAAAATAGGGATAATAATAGCTCTGGTAAAATCTTTAGGAACCATGCCTTTATCATAAAAGTTATTCAAATTTTCAGTCATCCAAATGATAACCAAAACATTCCCAGCTCTGAGCATTTCTGTAGTAATTTCATCTACTCCTGGGGATTTATGAAGTTTCAGTTTAGAGATAGCCAAACTAACTTCAGATTGTGTTATAGGGCCAACATTAAAGCTGCCAATGCATCTATCATCATTACAAACAATGGGAGTAGAACTAACCACATTGTTTAGAACATCACTGAAATGCTCAGCCCACCTAGCCATGAGAGAATCCTCACCTTCTATAACCTTACCTTGTTTATCCTTCAATTCCTGTATGCCTGTCCGTTTTCTACCACATAAAACATTAACTATCTGGTACAGCTCTCTGCTGTTGTGCTGCCTAACTGCTTCCTCAGCTTTGTCAGCCAAGCTATCAAGCCAAAGATTTTTATCAGTAGCTAACTGATCCTTTACACGTTTATTAAGCTCTCTGTAATCTTTTCTATTAGGACTAGTAGGGTACTGATTAAGGACATTCCTGTAATTCCTTCTTTCTGAAATAAGCTCAATTGCCTTGTCACTTAAATAATTCTGCCTCCTCTGCTCCTTTTTTCCTAAAAGAGTACTGTTAGTTTCCAAAAAATCCTGTTTAAAATGGCCCCATTCTTCCTCAACTTCAGTATTAAGCAAACCATGACCGTCATAATGACTAAGTAACCTATCATGGTAAGCTTTAGCTATAACTGGGTCATTCAGAGCTTCAGTATTAAAGGTAAATTTTTTAACTCTAGCACAACACTTTTTAAGTTTAAGTTGCAAGACACTTTTAACAAGGTAATGGTCAGATCCAATTTCAGCTCCCCTATATGCCCTGGTATTTCTAACAGAACTAGCCCATTTGCTGTTAATTAATATATAATCAATCATATTCTTATGCAGCCCATCAGGTGAAACCCATGTGTACTTATGTATGTCACGGTGTTTGTAATATATGTTAGTTATTCTGAAACCATTGAGTTTACTTACCTGTAGGAGACGTTGCCCATTGCCATTGCAGCTACCAATACCAAAAGGACCTATTACTCCTCCCCAAAGGTCAGAGTCGGTACCAACTTTGGCATTGAAGTCACCAAGAACAAGGGTAATATCTCCTTTCTTGACAGAATTCAAAATGTCCTGAAGTTGTCCGTAAAACCTATCCTTCTCATCCTCATCAGCATCCTCAGTGGGGGCATAACAGCAGATAACATTCAAGCCTGTCTGAAATTTTGCTGTAAGAAACCTTTCATTAATGCACTCATATCCTAGAAGAGCATCACTAGCATGTCTGCTGAGCAGCAGACCCACGCCTTGGTGATGCTTTCCATCCTCCCTCCCTGTAAAGAGAAATTTAAAGTTATTTTTAAGTATCTCACCTTTACCTGTCCATCTGGTCTCTTGCAAGCCTAGAATATCTAGGTTATAGCGCTGGAATTCCTACATGAGGACATCAAGAGAATAATCTCTATGTAATGTCCTCACGTTCCACGTTCCTGCAGAAAGAAAATGATTAGTAAGATTTTTAAAGAAATTAGGTTTATTGAGATTGGTAGGGCCAACAATATCAAACAGCCCCCTGATCGCAGGCATGGGGCAAAAACCCGTTCCTCCTCCGCTAAAGGCTGAAGTCACCGATGCTGGTAGGAACTTCAGGCACCACCTTTTCAAGTGGACTTTTTCAAGAGCCACATGGCCTGCCTGAGACGCATTACTCCAGTTTAGGCTTGACGATGCCCAACTAGCTAAGTAAGGTTCAGGTTCCTGCGATGGCCTCTGATTAGGATTATCCACCAGCTGATATAAGGTATCCCATGCCTCTGTTCACTTAGAGCTGGCAACCCAGAAGCAAACAGAAAACACAGCGGCAGACTCTCCCTCAACAGAGGCCCACCAGTGCAGCAAGTCCAGGATCCATAATCAAGCTCAAATCCATAAACAAGTCCAGTCTAGTAGGTATAAATGGTCAGCACCAGGACCCTGTGAAGTTGACCACTCCTCAGCAGGGTTGAAAAAAAAAGAAAAAAGTGGCCGTAGGTGACCAGATCAGCAGGCCATACTGAACTGGCAGCCCTCCCCTTCCTTTCCCTTCCAAAAGAGAATATCTCTTTTGAAAGATACTAACGGCCTGCACCACGAGAAGGCGGGGGTCGGACATTAGGTGCTAGACCTGGCCGGTTCTGTGCATCATCACTAGGGATTGGTACACAGCTCTCCTTCCAGTTTACGCCTAGCTACCATTTACAGGCACTTTCAAAAAATTAGGGATTACTGCATGCCTCCCACAAGTGAGCAAAAAGTTAAGGCCAAGGACGAGTCGCATCAGCGAGACACGCATTTTAGTAAATTTCTCCCCCTCTTCCTTCATTTCTGCACGTTTTACTTGTGCGCTAACTATTTAAATATTAAGAAGCACAGTTGGATAAAACACTTTAATTTCTCACGAATAAAATACTGTACAATAAATTGATCATGTATATTACACCTCTATAACCCAGGAGAGTGCAATGAGTATCACATAAGATACATAACTCAACAACCTAAATGCAACCTTTTTTTTGTGTTTCCCTCTATGAGGGTTAAAGACTCCATTTTAACAATCACGAAAACTAGAAGTCAGTATGTACCCTTATCAAGATGTTATACAATTAACACTACCAACTAAGGTATAACCTTTAACTTATACACTTAAAGGACCCTAGTGGAGTATATAACAAAGGATATTACCTACCGCTAATTAATAAATGCCCTGAAGACCTACTATATAAGCAAATTGGCTGTGGAGTCCATTTCGAAGACTCTCCTCCACGAGCCGTTTTGTTCGAAACCACGACGCCGTAGTCTGGTACATTACGATCCGTCCACACGCCGTGATGAGCTAGCCCCCGAAGAAACCAGTGGTGTCTGCGCAGGGCCTGGGCATTTGTGCAGCCTGGGATTCAGCGTAGGCAACACTGGCGGGCGCTGGTAAGAAGATGTGGCCCTTAGGAAAGGTATGGTGTATTGGCTATTACGGAATTGTAATAGCCGGTACATTGTACTTTTTCCGAATCGCCTTTTTAGAGTATTCTTAATGTATCTCGATTTACAATACACCGCCTGCCGCATTATTTAAAACGCCTTTAATGAACGGACGAATCCGTCAAGTGATGCATCTCTGGAGTGTGAATCTTCGGATCACGTGACTCGGTGCTTCGAATTATCATGACACGCCCCTGCTGAGCGGAGGCCAAGTGATGAATCTCTTGAGTGTGAATCTTTAGGTCACGTGACCTCTACCTTGGACAGTAGAAAGTGTCATTTTTTTTTAACTTTTCTGAGTAAAATGTCTTTTTACGATGTTTTTGTTTTAAATCCGTTTTTCTTCAGTACGGTATACCGATATCCCGGGTTTGGGAGCGCCACCGTTCATGGGATGGGACGTTAAGCTGTGACCCCGTGCACACATTAAAGAACACAGTGGATGGCTACCATCTGTCTCCCAACAGCTATTCCAGTGGTCCTACCCAATCTAGTCTTCGGGTGCTTCTGACCTGGCCATTTAGCCCATGGTGTGCAAAAAGGTGCCGATCAGAGGTAAAACAACCCAACGTTAAAGAACACACTGGATGGCCTTGACGGGATGCTACCATCTCTCTCCCAAAAAGGTTTTCCAGTGGGTCCCCTAACCTTTTCTGAACCTTAGGGGTCCATGTGACCTGGCCATTTAGCTCATGGTGTGTAAAAAAGTGCAGCTCAGAGGTAAAACAACGCAACGTTAAAGAACACACTGGATGGCCTTGACGGGAGGCTATCATGTGATTCCCAAATGCTGTTCCATTGGGTCCTCTCCCTCAACCTTCTCTGAGCCTTTGGTGTCCATGTGACCTGGCCATTTAGCACATTGTGTGCAAGAAAGTGCCACTCAGAGGTTAAAACAACCCAACGTTAAAGAACTCGCTGGATGGCATTGACGGGAAGCTATCATCTGTCTCCCAATAGTATTTCCAGTGGGTCCCGTAACATTCTCTGAGCCTTAGGGGTCCATGTGACCTGGCCATTTAGCCCATGGTGTACAAAAAAGTGCCACTCAGAGGGAAAACAACCCAACGTTAAAGAACACACTGGATGGCCTTGACGGGAGGCTACCATCTGTCTCCCAACAGGTTTTCCAGTGGGTCCCCTAAACTTCTCTGAGCCTTAGGGGTCCATGTGACCTGGCCATTTAGCCCATGGTGTGCAAAAAAGTGCCGCTCAGAGCTAAAACAACCCAACGTTAAAAAACAAACTGGAAGGCCTTGCTGGAGGCTACCATCTGATTCCCAACAGCTGTTCCAGGGGTCCCCTAACCTTCTCTGAGCCTCAGGGGTCGATGTGACCTGGCCATTTATCCCGTTGTGTGCGAGAAAGTGCCGCTCAGAGGAAAAATAACCCAATGTTAAAGAACACACTGGATGGCCTTGACGGGATGCTACCATCTCTCTCCCAACAGGTTTTCCAGTGGGTCCCCTAACATTTTCTGAAACTTAGGGTTCCATGTGACCTGGCCATTTAGCCCATGGTGTGTAAAACAGTGCAGCTCAGAGGTAAAGCAACCCAACGTTAAAGAACACAGTGGATGGCCTTGACGGGAGGCTACCATCTGATTCCCAAATGCTGTTCCAGTGGGTCTCCACCCTCAACCTTCTCTGAGCCTTCGGGGTCCATGTGACCCGGCCATTTAGCCCATTGTGTGCAAGGAAGTGCCGCTCAGAGGTAAAACAACCCAACGTTAAAGAACACGCTGGATGGCCTTGACGGGAGGCTAACTTCTGTCTCCCAATAATTTTTCCAGTGGGTCCCGTAATATTCTCTGAGCCTTAGGGGTCCATGTGACCTGGCCATTTAGCCCATGGGGTACAAAAAAGTGCCGCTCAGAGGTAAAACAACCCAACGTTAAAGAACACGCTGGATGGCCTTGACGGGAGGCTACCATCTGTCTCCCAATAGTTTTTCCAGTGGGTCCCATAACCTTCTCTGAGCCTTAGGGGTCCATGTGACCTGGCCATTTTGCTAATGGTGTACAAAAAAGTGCCACTCAGAGGTAAAACAACCCAACGTTAAAGAACACACTTGATGGCCTTGACTGGAGGCTACCATCTGACTCTCAACAGGTTTTCCAGTGGGTCCCGTAACCTTCTCTGAGCCTTAGGGGTCTATGTGACCTGGCCATTTATCCCATGGTGTACAGAAAAGTACTGCTCAGAAGTAAAACAACCCAACGTTAAAGTACACGCTGGATGGCCTTGACGGGTGGCTACCATCTGTCTCCCAATAGTTTTTGCAATGGGTCCCCTAACCTTCTCTGAGCCTTAGGAGTCTATGTGACCTGGCCATTTAGCCCATGGTGTACAAAAAAGTGCCACTCAGAGGTAAAACAACCCAACGTTAAAGAACACACTGGATGGCCTCGACGGGAGGCTACCATCTCTCTTCCAATAATTTTTCCAGTGGGTCCCGTAACTTTCTCTAAGTATTAGGGGTCTATGTGACCTGGCCATTTAGCCCATGGTGTGCAAAAAAGTGCCGCTCAGAGGTAAAACAACCCAACGTTAAAGAACACGCTGGATGGCCTTGACGGGAGGCTATCATCTGTCTCCCAATAATTTTTCCAGTGGGTCCCCTAACCTTCTGTGAGTCTTAGGGGTTCATGTGACCTGGCCATTTAGCGCATGGTGTGAAAAAGTGCCGCTCAGAGGTAAAACAACCCAACGTTAAAGAACACGCTGGATGGCCTTGACGGGAGGCTATCATCTGTCTCCCAATAATTTTTCCAGTGGGTCCCGTAACTTTCTCTAAGTATTAGGGGTCTATGTGACCTGGCCATTTAGCCCATGGTGTGCAAAAAAGTGCCGCTCAGAGGTAAAACAACCCAACGTTAAAGAACACAGTGGATGGCCTTGACGGGAGGCTACCATCTGTCTCCCAACAGGTTTTCCAGTGGGTCCCCTAAACTTTTCTGAACCTTAGGGGTCCATGTGACCTGGCCATTTAGCCCATGGTGTGTAAAAAAGTGTCGCTCAGAGGTAAAACAACCAACCAATCCTACGTTGAAACAAAAATCGCTGCCAAATCCATTGCCGTTTCCGAAAATTAATCCGGCGTTTCGGGTACAGTCGCTCGAAAAAGCATCTGAACAATACGGTTGATTACAGAATTCAGAGAAAATATCTGGCGACGATTTTTTTAGAAATTAGTGATCTGTCAACCTTCGTGTCACGTGACACGAAGGTTCCCAGAGCACTTATTTCTAAAGAAAATTGTTGTCAGATATTTTTTTCCTAATTCTGTAATCAACCACAGTGTTCGATATTTTTTTTAGCGACTGTACGCTCGTGGGAGGGGAAAGTAAAAAATATTTTTCCTGCCTTTTGGCTGTGAAAGTATATTAAAGAATATTATTTTCGGTGGGAAATGATACAATGAAGAAAACGTTAAGAACACACGTCTGTTCATGGTGCTGAGAACAAAGGCAATTTCCCTGTCCCGTTGCCGAGTGGTTAGCGCGCTTGGCTATTGATCTAAGGGACCTGCGTTAGAGCCCTGGGTAAGGCATTGATGGATGGTTGGCTACTGATCCTGAAATACTCCCAATATCGACAGATAATGCCCCAGCCCCAAAATTGGTTCCAAACACCCATAAACAAGCCCTCAGTGGCAGAAAATGCCCAAAAAAACGCTGTGTGAAACGACCCCAAAGCTACCTGGGTTCGAGCCCTGATGTGTTTCTGCTGAGGTCCTACCATCTTCTCAGGACCTTGTCTTATTGCATATAAACTGACAGGCTCATGTCAGACCTCTGCGACAAGCAGTTGCTTGAGGGGGATGTTTTACTGATTGCTTTCCGAATTATTTTCTTCCATTTCATGGGTGGCAATCGAAAGGAATTTTGCTTTCAGTCCCAGTGAAATATTTTAAAGAACAGAGTAAGTTTAAGTAACTTTGTTTGCATTATGCATTAAAGGAAATAAAAAAGAGCAACCGAAGCTAACGAGCTGCGAATTTCTGCAGTTACTTCTTTCAAAATGATTGAAACATTTTACATAATCTACGGTTTTATAGAAATACATTTTCGCAATAAGAACCAGTTATTGATTTGGGTTTGTCAGGTTTAGAGATTAGGTGGATAAATAAAAAAAGTTTTATTGGAATGAAAAGCCAGCAGGGTTTTTCTCGCAATCTCACATTTTAGTCACCTTATAGTTAGTACTTAGCTTAGAGTGTTTTTGAAATCCATTATTATTCAGTGCATTAATTCATTTGAATTTCTAAATGCAAATGTTTATTGTAGGAACGAAGGCGTTTGAATACTTCTAGAGAACGAGACAGGTAGAGGGAAAAATATTCCATGCAGTTCTACTCTTGAAATATCTGGAATTTATTGCAAAAGGTTAATTATGAGTTATTCTTCCCAAATAACAATTAAAACTTTTCCATTTTACCTATTTCGAGGCAAGAATTTGAAAAGTACGAACTGACATTACAAGTTAATCTCCTACTTCTACATTATTTAGCAAACTCTGTTTTCGTTGCCAGATCTCGCTAACATATGATGCAGACGATAATTCATTAACTTTATTAGAAAAGCTGTTCTACTTTCGTCTGATCGGTATTTTATTGCAGAGAATGGGATAAATGGCCAGGTTAAAAGGGCCCTTAGGGCTAAGATAATAACTTAACCCTAGGGGACAGGTATAACTCCTGTACACCAGGGTAGAGAAGAGAAATTGATATTTCAAGAAAAAAATTAAATTGAATTTCACATTGGAAGAATGATAGTATGATTTTAATACTTGATCGTTTGAAATTATTTTTCTTGAATCAACTTCTATAAGTAAAACAAACTGAAAAAAACACTTAAAATTGGCCAAAGAATAAATATTACAAATTTCTAAAATCATTAAATACAAGTTATTAATAAATAAACCGTTTCACAACTCTTTTTTCAATAAATGATTAGATACCAATTTATGATGAAAACCATTAATAGCTAATTCTAACAGAATATAAATTATAATATTAATATAATTGAATAATAATAAGTAATTACAGAAGAATTTGAAACTAATTTGCACCTGTACACCAATGACTTGTTTTTTTATTAACACTCTATGGAAGCTGAACTACCTGTACATCGTTTAGAAAAGTCTGTTTTCGTTGCCAGATCTCGCCAACGAACTATGCAGATGAAAAGTCATTTATTTTATTCAGAAACCGTTCTTTCGCGTGATCATTTGAAAATAATTGCCCTTAGTGTTCAAAATACTGATGGATTCAGTGATTGCCCACAGCTTGAAAGTTTTAAAGGGGCTTTAAAGCAATTTTTTTTTTATTTACAAGAGTTTAAAAAATTACAGAATAGAGAAAAAATATCCGGTAACGATTTTTTTTAGAAATTAGTAATCTGACAACATTCGTGTACAGAACACGAAGGTTGCCAGATCGCCAATCTCTAAAAAAAATCGTTCCCAGATATTTTTCCTGAATTCTCTAATCAACCATAGTGTTGTAATATCTTTTTGAGCGACTGTACACGAAGGTTACCAGATCCCTAATTTCTAAAAAAAAAAACTTCGTTGCCAGCTACTCTTTCTGAAATCAACTATAGTGTTCGAATATTTGTTTGAGCGACTCTACACGGAGTTTGCCTGATCCCTGATTTCTTAAAACGTCGTTGCCAGATACTCTTTCTGAAATATAGTGTTCGAATATTTGTTTGAGAGACTGTACACGAATGTTGCCAGATCCCTAATTTCTAAAAACGTCGTTGCCAGATACTCTTTTTTTTAAATATAGTGTTCGAATATTTGTTTGAGCGTCTATACACGAAGGTTGCCAGATACCTCATTTCTAAAAATGTCGTTGCCAGATCCCTTTTCTGAAATTTTGCCCATGGTGTACAAAAAAGTGCCGCTCAGAGGTAAAACAACCCAACGTTAAAGAACACACTGGATGTCCTTGACGGTAGGCTACCATCTGTCTCCCAACAGGTTTCCAGTGGGTCCCCTAACCTTCTCTAGCCTTAGGAGTCCATGTGACCTGGCCATTTAGCCTATGGTGTGCAAAAAAGTGCGCTCAGACGTAAAACAACAAACCAATAATACGTTGAAACAAAAATCGCTTCCAAATCCATTGCCGTCATATTCTGAAGCTTAGGCATCATTTCATCTTTCGAGGTTGGCAACACTGCATTTAATCGTTTCATTACAACAGCCACATAAACATCTTCTGAATCTCTGTTAAGGAGTAGTACTCAGTAAACCAATCGTAGGTGCATTTGGATTGTTTTAACACTGAGCGGAACTTTTTTGCACACCATGAGCTAAATGGCCAGGTCTCAAGTACCCAGAAGGCTCGGAGAAGGTTGGGGACCTACTGGAACAGCTGTTGTGCGACAGATGATAGCCTGCCGTCAAGCCCATCTAGCGTGTTCTCTAACGTGCACAGGGTATGGCTCTCCCACACGCGGCTTAACGTCCCATCCGACGGACGGCGGCCTTTCCAAGCCCCATGGGAGTTTACAATGTACCAAATATAATTGCAGGTATGGAAACCCCGAATGCGAATGATGCAAACTCTGTAGGTGGTTGGTTAAGGAACCAATCGCAGCATAGGCGACTGATAGTGACCCCATATTCATTTAATGGGGGGTATGTTTTGTGTTTGCCCGATGACGGAAAGAGACGTGAATTTGCATTGGGTACATCCGGGGATCGTTTTTCGAAGCCAACTGATAACAATGGAGGAACAACAGTTGTTTTTTCGAATTCCAATTGTGGCGTAGCGAAAACAGTATACGATACGAAAGAATTCAGAAAGCACTGTTGCCTCATATATAGGTATTGGAGTTGTCCTTTGTTGTCAGATTGACAATTTTCCGTTTCGGTTCATTCGTCCTATTTCGGCCATCGGTCCGTCCGATCTGATATACGTTTCCGAGATTAAAATGCTTTTCAACCCAATTGTTCAATTTGTCTAGTTGATTGCGATAGTCTGAGACGCATCTTTTCTGATTAAATCAATCTTTAAATGTGAAAAAAAAAATCATTTCCGACGTAGGGGGATTCGAACCGTGTTAAGAAACTTCAGCAAAACTGAAGAATAGTGAAAGAATTCTTTACACAAAGTTCTAAAATACAAACTTATTTTTTTAAGCACTTTGATACAATAATACTTGTTACTAAGATTCTTCTGAAGTCAATTTTTCTGGTTGGCATTCTCGTCGTTAATATTCAAATAACTCATTAAATACTGAACGAATATTGTTGAAAATCGAGATATTAATTTAATTGAGATCTTTATCTGCAATCGCATTTTTCAAAACAAAAAAAAAAACTTATTTTAGCAGTTATAGAGCTTCGACGTTAGCTTTCCATTTCACTTAACATAGGGATTTTCTTTGTGGAAAATAGTGGAGTTGTTTCTAACAATCTCTACTGGGTTGATTGACTTCTGAGCGGATATTTTTTGCACACAATGGGCTAAATGGCAAGATCACAAGGACCCCAAAGGTTCACAGAATGCTGGGGGAGCTGACCCACTGGCAACCTAAAAAAGCACCCCTGAAAAATGCCCTTAGAAATAAAAGAGGCCAGATTACCAAAAGGGCAAGTCACATGTACAGTCGCTGAAATAAAATTTCCGAACAATATGGTTGATTAGAGAATTCAGAAAAAATATCTGGCAACGATTTTTTTTTAGAAATTAGTGATCTGGCAACCTTCGTGTCGCGTGACACGAAGGTTGTGAACAGCGCCCCCTAGTGGTGGAAAAGAGTTGCCCCAAAGTGACTATAAAATCTGAGAACCCTAGGGCCCATAGAAGGAGAGCAAAGGTAAAAAAAAACTGATTGTCAAAATGGACGGAAAGCAAGAGAGAAAAAGACATTTTACCCAGAAAGGTAAAAAAAAGGACCCTTTACTAATGTCCAAAGTAGAGTCACATGACCTAAAGATTCATCACTTGACGGATTCGTTCTCACTTGGCCTCATCCGTGGCGTTTCCTGATCATTCGGATCACCCGGAGATTCACACTACATAGATTCATTCGACAGATTCGTTCTCACTTGGCTTTCGCTCACCTCCCAAACACGACGATTCCGCCTGTTTCCGCCTTGGACCAGAGAACAAAACGCGCGTCGTGGGAAAGGTTTGCAAATCCACTTAGCTGGCAATTTGCTTATATAGTAGGTAATTGGAGCCTTTATAAATTAGTGGTAGCTAATATTTTCAAAGTTTCGTCGCCAATATTAAAGGATCTGGCAACGCAAAAAAATCTGACCAGGGGTCGTCCGTTAGAGGTCACCGATATCTAATCACATTTAAATCTTAAGATGTCAACGGATTCGATTGGATACTTAATTTCACCTCTATTGTACACTCTCTGGCATACGAAGTACATTGCACATCAGATCTGCGCATACCTAGGACGTCTACACATGAATTGCCAAATAAGGACAGATCGATGACGTCATACATAAGTAGCCAATCAGTTCAAACCTTAAGGGTATAGTTATCCTAATTTATACTCCTTTAGAATACTACAGCGCATTCAATCTGCGCATACCTATGACGTGACAGATAACTACTGCACATATATTTGACATGTACTCCATTATGCCATATAAGGACAGCCTTATCACGTGACACAGAATCAGCCAATCAGAAGACAGACCTCATTATAAAAAATTTATGACAGCCAATCATTTCAAACTACAGGGATCACATGACTCCATACTAATATATTTTTTTTAAGTCCAGCCACCCACCCCTCCGATGGCACCATGCTTTCTCTACGGAGCTCCTCACTTGAACTCTTCAGATGTTAACCTATGGGTAATCTGGGTCAAACAGTTACCAAGTCTAGCCATGAAATAAATCAATTAATTATTTATTTTTCGACTACGGTTATTCTGCAGACAGAGGAATATGGCATTCTTCATGTTTTTAAAAAGATGGATGCCTACAGGGCAGATCAATGTAAGGGTTTTCACATCTCTTTTAAACAATTCTAGAGCCTTTTTCATGAGAATTTCACTTTTTTCTTTTTAATATAACACTCCGCAAAGGATTGATATCCTTTTTAAATACTTTCCGAATATTTTTCTTCAATTTCATGCGTAGTATAATTTCACGGTTTTATAGAAATACAGTTTCGCAATAAGAACCAGATATTGATTTCGGTTTGTGAGCTTTAGAGATGAGGTAGAAAGTTTTATTGATAAATATCAGCGTTTTTCTCGCAATCTCACATTTGAGTCACCTTATAGTTAGAGTGTTTTTCAAATCCATTATTATTATTCAGTGCATTAATTCATTTCAATTTCTAAATGCAAATGTTTGTTGTAGGAACGAAGAAGGCGTTTGAATACTTCTAGACAGGTAGAGGGATACTCTTAAAATCTCTGCAATTTATTGCAAAAGGTTAATTCTTCCCAAATAACTTTTAAAACTTTTCCATTTTACCTATTTCGAGGCAAAATTTTGAAAAGTAAGTTCGAATTGACATTATAAGTTAATCTACTACTTCTACATTATTCAGCAAACTCTGTTTTCGTTGCCAGATCTCGCTAACATGTTATGCAGACGATAATTCATTAATTTTATAAGAAAAGCTTCGTCTGATCGGTATTTTATTGCAGAGAATGGGATAAATGGCCCTAGGGCTAAGATAATAACTTAACCCTAGGGGACAGGTATAACTCCTGTACACAAAGCTAGAGAGATTGATATTTCAACAAAAAAATTAAATTGAATTTCACATTTGAAGAATGATTTTAATACTTGATCATTTGAAATTATTTTTCTTGAATCAACTTCTATAAGTAAAACAAGCAGAAAAAACACTTAAAATAGGGCAAAGAGTAAATATTCCGGGTCCGTATAGAACCGTATAGAAGGTCCGTATAGAAAAGCATTAGCCATGTTAACCTTATGGAATATGTATTTAAGAATGGTATACATTGATGTCATGATTAAAGGTTGAAATGATTGGTTGATTAGAGTCACGTGATAATGCTGTCCTGTTATTGGCTAATTCTTAGTCACGTGATAAGGCTGTCCCTATATGGCATATTGTGTAGATGTGATCTGTATGTTCAGATTGAATGAGCAGTAGTTATGGGTGACGTCATCGGTATACTCAGATGGAATGCGCTGTGGTATTTGGATGGATATAAATTAGAATAAGTATAGAATGATGTCATTCTTAAGCTTTCATGTGATTGGTTATTTATATATGACGTCATCGATCTTTCTTTATATGGCAAGCAGTGTATAACGTCACAGATATGCGCAGATCTGATGTGCAATGTACTTCGTATGCCAGAGAGTGCAGAATGGAGCAGTTCTGAGGTGAAAATAAGCATCCAATGATATCCGTTGGCATCTTAGCGTTTAAATCTGATTGGTTAAAAAAATAATTATTTATCTATCTACCTAGAATATGTATTATTTTAAATGTTTAAAGTTTTAAATCTATTTAAATACTTTAAACGGTGCATATTTCTAGTGAGACAGGAATGAGTTGTCCGAATTATCATGACAAGCCCCTCTTTTTACAAAACCAAGTGAGATCGAATCAGACAAGTTATTCACATTGGATGAAAATTATAAGTGCGTTTTTATCATAGGAATTCCTTTACATTGAAAAAAGGACGCACATTTTAAATCTACCTCTACCACGTAGAACGAATGGGACTCTAGAATTTTGAAATGCTGAATCCTGATTGGCTGATGCTAACTTCTTAAATATTAGAGGTAGCCCTATGCTATGACCCCTTTTCCGAAAGGTCTCGTTGAGACGCATCCGATTCCGAACCCGGTTTTGACCCAGGACTTGTCGTTCTCGAGATTTTAACGTTTTAAAATTCACTTTAAACTTTTTAAATATTGAGTTCAGACCCTCGTGCTGGATATGGGAGTGAAATAATTTGACGTAGATCCCGAATCACGTGGTCCGAACCCGCTATCTCCAACGGTTCGAGCGTTATAACGA
The DNA here is from genome assembly GCA_038380435.1 of Ryuthela nishihirai. Classification (NCBI taxonomy): domain Eukaryota; kingdom Metazoa; phylum Arthropoda; class Arachnida; order Araneae; family Heptathelidae; genus Ryuthela; species Ryuthela nishihirai. The sequence goes on from JAWZYU010000039.1 coordinate 4,100,485, forward strand.
TTTTCCTCTAGGCCTAATGTCCATAGGATAACATTAGCTTTTACCTATTCTTTAACATGACGAAGAAATCTCATTTGCTCGAGGCCATTTTTATAACCCTTTACCCATAATTCAAAGGGTGACGAACCTCATTCGTTGGCGAACGTCATTTACCAGGTTTCATGTTTCACTTCGAAAAGTTGTTCTCCCTCGGTTTTGGTTTCTAAAAAAATTTGAGGTGGTTTCCTTAACGTTATTTATAAGAGAATTTTAAATGCCTTTTAAAAAAAAAACTACTCTACCCATCTTTATGAAATGTTATAAATCATTAGACCTCGACGACCTCTACCGGATAACCCCTGGTCAGGTTTTTCGCGTTAGCAGATTCCTTAATATTCGTGACGAAACTTTGAAAATATCAGCTACCGCTAGTTAATAAGCACTCTGTTTACTATATAAGCAAATTGACTGTTTGGGTGATTTGTAAACCTTTCCCACGATCCGTTTTGTACTCTGCTCCAAGGCGGAAACAGGCGGAATTCGTGTTTGGGGGCGGGGGAGTTAGGGGGGAATTGTCTCGTCGATCACTATGCTACGGCCACAAACCATAGTGAACTAGACCCGAAGTCACCAGTGGTGCCTGCGCAGGTCTGTGGGCATTTGGCAGCCTGGGATCGAGCGCAGGCAACACTGGCGGGCGCTGGTCGAAGTGTGGCCCTTAGGAAAGGTATGGCGTATCGGCTATTACGGAATTGTAATAGCCGGTACATTGTAGTTTTTCGTTTTATTCCGAATTCCTCCTTTTTAAGGTATTCTTGATGTATCTCGATATAGAATACACCGCCTGCCGCATTATTCAAAACGCCCTTAATGAGCGAAAGCGAAGTGAGAACGAATCCGTCAAGTGGTGAATCACTTGAGTATGAATCTGTAGGTCACGTGACTCTACTTTTACACTAGAAAGGGTCATTTATTTTTTGAATTTTTCTGATGTTTTTTTTTCAGTAGGGTACAGCGATGGGCTTGGGAGCGCCACCGTTCATGGGATGGGAGGTTAAACTGTGACCCCGTGTACACATTAAAGAACACGCTGGATGGCCTAGATGGGTGGCTACCTCTGTCTCCCAACAGCCATTCAGGTGGGTCCCCCACAATCTAGTCTTCGGGGTGATTCTGACCTGACCATTTAGTCCATTGTGTGCAAAAAAAGTCTCTGAGTGGTAAAACAACCCAACTGGACGGGAGGATTGCATCTGTCTCCCAACAGCTGTTCCAACAAAATTTCTCTGAGTCTTCGGTGGCATTGTGACCTGGCCATTTAGCCCATGGTGTGCAAAAAATGCCGCTCAGAGGTAAAACAATCCAACGTTAAAGAACACGCTGGATGGCCTTGACGGGAGGCTACCATCTGTCTCCCAATAGCTGTTCCAGTGGGTCCCCTCTCCAAACCTTCTCTGAGCCTTCGGATTCCTTGTGACCTGCACATTTAGCCCATTACATTAAAAAAAAACGTGTCACGTGACACGAAGGTTCCCAGATCACTTATTTTTCCCAGACCAGATATTTTTTTCTGAATTCTGTAATCAACCACAGTGTTCGGTTATTTATTTCTGCGACTGTACACGAAGGTACTTGTTTGGAAATTAAAAATCCAGAGTAATGACAGTCTATAATAAGAACGGCATTCCTCCAGTAGTTCCATCAGCATGTACCCTCTGCTTCGCGATTCCGAAAGTGGGGACCCCCAGAATCGCTCATCTGGACACTGCGTTTGCATTCTCTAAACTTGAACCGTTTCGTCAGAGCGATACGTCTCTCCACGGTTATTTCATACTATACACATAAACTTCAACTCAACACATTACAGAAGTAAGGAAGATTGAAAAGGAAAGGGAGAAAAGATAGGAAAGTCCTAAACTCATTCACCCAAAACAAAAGAGAAAACATATAAATAACTCAGAAAGTAACGTAAGCATTCAAACGAAAGAGACTAATGCATCTAATCAGCGAAGAAACAAAAATCGGGTCAGCTCGATAGAGGGCGCCCTTTGTTCCTTCCCTGTACCGGATCGAAAGGCAGCAGAGAGCAAAAGTCGATGGAGAAATCTCCTATGGAGAAAGTCTCTTAGGGTCACGACCGTGCAGTAAATTTAAAACATCGGACCTTAGTTAATTACTCGCGCATGCGCGACCCAAAACGAGGCGGTGTTCTTTAACTTTGGATTGATTTACCTCAGAGCGGCATTTTTTTGCACACCATGGACTAAATTGTCAATTCACATGGACCCCAAAGGCTCGGAGATTGGATTGGATTGTTTTACCTCTGAGCGGCACTTTTTTTGCACACCATGGGCTAAATGGCCAGGTCACATTGACCCCGAAGGCTCAGAGAAGGTTAGGGGATATTTATTATTTCGCACTCAATTCCTATTTATAGAAATATAATTGCAAGTGTTTATTTCGTCTGTCAATAAATAAGTTTTACCCCACCCACCTGTCAATAAAAAAGTTTTACCATTTTTTTTTCACTCTAAATCGAAATAATTATTCACCCATAAACTTAATTTTTAAACACTGCAAGCGTTCGGCAAAGGTTTTTCTATCTTATTACACCACGACGTGCACATAACTGTTAATTTTCATTTCTGGGCCAAAACAATAATATTAATCTTGAGATTACTCGCAAAAACCTAAGTTTTTACCGAAAACGACTTTTCAAAAACCGGAATTTCCAAAGCTTTAACGGTTCGTAAACGTACAAATGGTTGCTGCCTACGTAAAGCCCTTCCACATCGCAGTATCACTAAAATCTCACCCAAAATATATTAAACAAAAGAATGGTTACCTCCACCGTGGATCGTACGAGGGGGAGAAAAAAAAATCCAGTGGAACAACTCAAAAAAGCTTCCAATGCGAAACTCAAAGTATGCAACTTTCAACTTTTACTACGGCTTCACAATGTTTCGTCTATACTTCTCCGAAACTTTATATAACCATTTTTCTTCTCTGTAGAAAAATAAAAATGCATCTTACGTACCTGAGATGATCGAAAATTAATATAAAAATATACCTAAAATAGCAACGCATAGAACCGGCCAGGCCTAGCACCTAATGTCCGACCCCGCCTTCTCGTGGTGCAGACAGTTAATACCTTTCAAAAGAGATACTCTCTTGTGGAAGTGAACGGAAGGGGAGGGCTGCCAGATTAGTGTGGCCTACTGATCTGGACAACTATGGCTACTTTTTTTTTCTACCCTGCTGAGGAGTGGTCAACCACACAGGGTCCTGGTGCTGACCATATAAACCCACTGGACTGGACAGATATATGGCTCTGAGCTTGATTATGGATCCCGATTTTGCTGCGCTGGTGGGCTTCTGTGGAGGGAAAATCTTCCGCTGTGATATTTTTGAAATGTCAACCAAGAAATGCCAACTTGGCGATAAAAATATAATTTACCCACTACACGGAAACGCATTGTTCAGAGCTAAGAAGAAGGTAATGTACAGTACAGCGAAATGTGTAATAGAAACCTTAGATTAAACCACAGGGTTGTCCTTTGGGAACACAGGAAAAAGCGTTCTTTACCACTAAGGACAAAGTTGCCTATGACATACGTAAGAGATTCACACCTAGCCTCGATCTAGGAATTTCTCGTTAGACACCACAGGGAAACGCGTTTTGTGAAAGCCACCTAGTTACCGCCTGTCTGGACAGCCTTCAACAAAAAGAGCGAAAATAAATATGCCTAAATAAGCAATTCCTTTCATTGGTTTAAGATAAGTTAAAGTTAATTTATTTTATTAACATTCAAAATAATTTACTTATTAAGATTTTATTTAAATATTTCAGAATATTATAAAAATATTTACGAAAATTGAAAAAAGAATAACTACCAGTTAATATTTTAGGATTAGAAGTGTTTTAATTTATACACTTTGGCTTTGACAGATCTTATAGAAATTATGGTGACAATACTTGGACATTCCAGAGATGACGTCACCTCCGTGTTTTCGCGATATGATTTGTAATTCTAATTTACCTGCTGAAATAATAATTCCAGTTTCTCACTGGCATACCACTGAAGATTATTGTTAACCATTCCAGCTTCCGCAACCATTTAAATACTAAAACAATATTTTTGAAAACCGATATTTAAAAAATATTTGATTATGATCTTTAATTTAACATCAGTGACATTTTTCCATTGAATGCATATTTTTAGAGCTTCCAAGTAAGGTTTCTCACTAGCATAACAAGGAAATGCTGTAACCTTTCGGTAGGGTACCTGAAAAGCATAGGAAATGAATAATGTCCGTATGACGAGCCAAAATAAAGTGGTCGACACCGACAAATAGCGGTTAACTATCAATTTTATATCCCATAATCAGAATAATGTGCTGCATACTATTTGTCGGTTCGAAACCGACCGAAATTTCATAGCTCTTAGGCTAAAAAGTGTAGAATTAGATTACCTCTACTCTAAACTAATTATTCACTACAAAGTTACTTACCTGAAGGAAAATATAAAAGAACCGCAAACACTTCACGAATATTATTTAACTTGATTCAGCTGATACTTTTCGAGCAGCAAAGTTGTGGGTTACAGAAGGAAAGGCAGACGGAATTTATCAACCGCACGGGCCTTGCCTATGGCTGCTTATGATACTCAAATCTGTTCGCGATAGGCAAAGCTCTGATAACTACAAACCCTCAAAAGAGGATGACTTCTTCGCCATATTTTAATACCTAACGCGGCACATGGAACAGCGAGAAAAGCGTCGGACGATTTCAATAATAGGCGACTGACATCTGACAGTGACGATTGAGAATGCATTGTTTGCAGAATCGCAAGGAAGTGACATTTACATTGTTTCGTATTCCCAACAGAGGAGTTTGTTTACTCTTCCGCACTTAGGTTTTTCGATACCTTCTATGCCAAATTTACTAAAAATTATTCTTTTAATCTAGTACCTCTTTCAAACGTTTTTCGGATTCACCGTGAGTATCTTAAATACTCTTTTCGGGAGGAAAGACAATAAACATCATCAAGGCGTGGGTCTGCTTCTCAGCAGACACGCTAGTGATGCTCTTCTAGGATAAGAGTGCATTAATGAAAGGTTTCTTACAGCAAAATTACAGATAAGCGTTAAGGACTTCAATCTTATCTACTGTTATGCCCCCACTGAGAATGACGATGAGAACAAAGGTTTTACAGACTCCACACTGTCTCACACACACGGATCCTCATACGAGCTTCCATTTCAAAGGAAATTCGTAATTCTTTGCTGTCCGAACATGTAGTAACTAGTAAATTTCTTCTATTTTGACGGGAAAGAAAACGAAGGTTGTTAGTTTTATGGACAGCAGCATTACCTACTTACAGAGTTTTCATGTGACATGGAACTTGTTCCGTTCGGGCCCCACGTTCCTGACATTTAACATAAACTGGGCCGCATGTAGAATAAGAAATAAACTTTTTTTTTTTTTTTTTTGGGGGGGGGGGGTTATTTCCTGCATAGGTCAACCATGAGTTAACTAATAATTTTTGATATTAACTATTATGGAAATACTTAAGGAAGGTTTTCAGCGTAAGAACTAATTTTTTATTTTTCAAACTAAAAGTTACCGGTTTGTTTTTAAAGAAAATAAATATATAAAGAATTTTAATTTTTATTTTTGAAACTTGTACGTGCTTGCAATCATGCCTTGAATGTGCCATCCAACCTGTTCTTTAACATTGGGTCGTTTCACTTCTGAGCGGCACTTTTTTTGCACTCCATGGGCTAAAATGGCTAGGTCACATGGACCCCGAAGGCTCAAGGAAGGTTGGGGGAGGGGACCCACTGAAATAGCTATTGGGAGACAGATGGTAGCCTCGGTCACATGGACCCCGAAGGCTCAGGGAAGGTTGGGGGAAGGGACCCACTGAAACAGCTATTGGGAGACAGATGGTAGCCTCCCGTCAAGGCCATCCAGTGTGTTCTTTAACGTGCACAGGGTATGGCTCTCCAGCACACGTGGCAACGGCTTAAGGTCGCATCCGACGGATGTCGGCCTTTCCAAGCACATCGGTGTCCCCTACTGACCGTGGGCAGGGCGCTGAATTTTGTAGAGATAAATCTCAACGCTAACCCAGCTGGGACTCGAACCTGGGAACTACAGTTTACGAGCCAGGCGTGCTGCCGAATGAGCCACCCTCGCCCCCGGTGTTACGTTTGGTATTGGCAATGGAAAAGCAGCCGACGTAGCATTGATTCGAAAGTAAATTCTCTGATTATCTGCTTAACACGTCAAATACTAATTTTCTGTGATTATGTTTTGTGGGCCAGTGCCCAGGTGGCCTAATGGACGAAACCATTCTGTTGTACCGGTGCCTGCGTAATGGGAATACCTGCCTGTCAAGACGTGAAGCGACAGCAGCGCTATTTCGGCGTTTCTTCGGAGGCTAGTTACATTTTCGTCCGCTATGGCGCTGGCGATCCGCTGTTTTGCTTGTTACTTGCTTCGTTGCAGTATAGGTTATTACACTCTTTACCGCATAATTCAAAATTGGATTCTGAACGGATTTGTTCATATGTGATTTATTTACTGTTCTGTCTACTTTCTCCTGTCTTTAAGTAGATATTTGAACGATGATGCAGCATTGTGTGATGTTCTGCAGAAGCGAAACTTATGAAACAAAACTCAGTTTCTAGAGAATCTCTTCCAAATAGATCTGCAAGACAGGTGGCTGCAGTAATAATATTTCGGCAATGTAACGTTGACATGAAATTAGAAAAAAATTCTGAGATCACTTTTCACTAAATAATATTTTGGAATCTCAGAAATCTTTACAATATATGGAATTCAGTTACACTGCCGTAACAAAGTATTAGAGAATTTATCTGCTATGTGAATTGGAGTCTTACTTACAAGATCTGTAACTTCTAACATATTCATTCAATGAAAAAGTATTACTAAAAATAAGTTCGAGATCATAATCTTATCCATTTAAATCTTGATTTTCAACAGCATTCGTCAAGTATTTAAGGAATTATGGAAGCCAGAATATTTCATAACAGTAATGGATCATAAGAATTTATTTCAGATATTAATTAAAACTTAATAAGTACTTCTTCAAATCACTTAATGAAATATAAATTTTAAAAGTTTCATAACGATTATTTCGATGCTAGATAATTATGAATGATTTTTATGAAACAAGATAATTTATTATTAAATTTTTCAGCCTCCATAACTCTTTAATTACTGAACGAATATTGATAATAAATCGAGAATTTAAATAAATCAGATTTTACTTCAGTCCCAGTTTTTCATTAAATGCATCAAATGCGTATATATAAAATCCGAGTTTGGTGTTTATCGGCAACCTAGATAGCACTAACATCCTGACAAAGTGGAGACAACTATCCTTCTGCAGAGACGAGCGGCTCGAAAAGGATCTAGCCCTGACGGGTCTACAATTACCAATCTACAATCTTTATCCTCATCACATTTCTCTATTAAATGCACATTTTAGATGTTATAGAGCAGAAACGACCAAATAGTGAATGGTGTAGCTGCCAGTTTTAGATGGAAAAGATTTTAATTAATGTAACAATGTCAGGTTAGTATGTTTGATGCTGAATTGTTATTTTATACTTAGTTGGTCAAGCAGTGTTAAATCATTATTATGACTTATATACTAAGGTCGATAGCGAAAGATTTTCTGTCTTAATAGTCGGGGCGGGGGTGGCTCAGTCGGTAGCGCGCCAGCCTCGTAATCTGTAGTTCCCAGGTTCGAGTCCCAGCTGGGTCAGCATTGAGATTTATCTCCGCAAAAATTCCCCGCCCTGCCCACGGTCAGTAGGGGCCACCGATGGGATTGAAAAGGCCGCCGTCCGTCGGATGGGATGTTAAGCCGTGGCCCCGTGTGCGGGAGAGCCATACCCTGTGCACGTTAAAGAACACGCTGGATGGCCTTGACGGGAGGCTACTATCTGTCTCCCAACAGCTGTTCCAGTGGGTCCCCTCCCCCAACATTCTCTGAGCCTACGGGGTCAATGTGACCTGGCCATTTAGCCCATGATGTGCAAAAAAGTGCCGCTCAGAGGTAAAACAACCGAACCCATCTCTTCTGAAACCAGTCTTGTACATATATATGACTAATGAAATGTTGAAGTTTATAACACTTTTTGTGAGCTTTCTGAACTGCACAAATATGTGTATGAACCAGGGCGCATTAAGCAATTTGGAGTTCTGGAGCCAGGTTCCAAATGGGTGCTCTGGAACAAAGTTCTAAATAAGAGTCTTGGAGCAATATTCTAAATGGAGCCCTTTTATCCTTCTAAACTGAAAAATGAAGTAAATTGTACTACTTATGTAAAATCGTCGATTGACGTCATAAAAATAAATAACATTACTTTAAAACAAGCAAAAACAAAACAGTAGGGACCCTGTAGGTCGGGAGAAGTAATGAAATGAAAAGACCAACATATAAAGAGTCACCTCTGTACTGCAACATAAACTTTACCCGTATTGCATTTAAAAAATTATTACTTTTAATCTTTAATTTTTTAGCAAATTTACCAATTCATGCTTAATTTAAAAAATCGAGTATTAATATCAAAATAATCTTGCCAAAACCTATTGCTTATGAATTTCCCTTAACAATAAATAAGCTCTATTGCAATAGTAATTAAAATTATTAAATTAGATAAAGAATTGGTTTGGAAACAATTTAAATTTTGTTCTTTAAAGAATTACCGTTAAATAACGTTATTGGGTAAACACTTGAAAATTTCGGATTCTAATGGATAATAATTTTCAAATGTATCACGATTATTTTTAAACATATTTTTCGTTATTCCCGTTGTATCTCTGAGAAAGATTCTAGTTTATTACATTTGATTAACCATCTGTCTGATTCTTTACCATATGACTTCGAACAGATCGCTATATACTTACCATTGGGTTCGAGCCCCGGGTAAGGCATGGATGTATGTGTCGATTTTCTGCTGAGGTCCTGCCATCCTCTCAGACCTTCTACTCTGGCATATAAACTGATAGGCTCGTGTCAGACCTCTGTGGCAAGAAGCTGTTTGAGGGGGGTATTTATATGTATATTATAGCGTAGGTTAGGTGACCGAGGAACTGTGCTGCCCTCATGTGGCAAGTTCTAAAGCTTCCAATGCGCGCTCGCTAACACGGAGATTCTCGGAATTCGGCATGCATTCCCATTACGTAGGCACTGATTATACCATGCTATCAGTCATTGGAAGTTGCCTTAAATATAATTGAAGATGACGGTCGTCAAAACAATTTCTAAATATGACAGCTGAGTTAATTGCGATGAATTTCATGTTTACAGGATATTTTTTATCTTCTGTAAAATTTAAAATTACACTACTTCCATTTGTATATCATGATACCTAATGTTTTATGTATTGCTCCAGTAATGATCTGAAATGTGGAAATTTAAAATATTGCTTAAATCCACTGAGTTCTCTCTACATATTTATTAAATATTGTCAGTTTCATTTGGGTAACCTCTTACATAAAGTTTAAGATTCATGGTTTAGAAAAGGTAGAAAACTTTATTTCATTCTGAAAGCAGTCAGTGTAAAAAATGAATATTTTTTTTTCAACGAAACGTTAAATCCTCATTTTTTTTTATCGTATGCATATTTGTTAGATAAAAGTAATTAAAGGTGGCTGGAAACAGCTACCACTATAAATTATAGTATCATTTAGTATAGTTTTGTGCAGTCGTTTAATCAGTTTATTCATGTTCTTTAACTTTTGGATTCCAGTTCAGTGACTTCCAACGCAAGTCGCTAAAAATTAACAATAATAGTGTACGACCTGTTATTTTACAACAGGTCGTTTATGATGTATAAATATAACGTATCAGAGGATTTGACACACCCATGTATCACGACTGTCTCTTCATTTTACTAGCGTATTTTGTGCAGGAATCTACACTTTCGTACGAATGTCAACATACCAAGTGAGTATTAACTGTACTCGTATTTAATTACAAGGGATATTACATAAAAAACGTGATTTTTTAAATCGGCAAACGGTAAAAATACTAATCGCAAAAATAAATACATCATTTTAATGTCGTAGTGTACTTGGTCGGTGGCTTGTTTAACGAAATGCATGTTTAGGTGAATTCTGTAGATGAGAATGTGTAATGCCAAAATAAATATCATGTCAATAACGTTCAACTGACGAATTGATAGTGCACAAACAATGTAAAGTGAAAGACCTATTGATAACGCTGATGATTTAATTCATCAATATTCCTCTGCATTTGAGGTTTTTATAATTCTTTTCCTGAATGTTTGGAAAATGATCTTCTCTGTTGTTCTTGTGCACAATAAACTCAACCGTAGAGTTGCAGTTACATATTCAGGACATCCAGAGTCTCCATTTCATAATAATTCATTGTTAAAAAGTTCGATAAAATCTATTGACATCTTCCCATTATTTTCTGTTTACGTACTCTTTGAAATTACGATTTTACGGAGATTCCAATATATCATAAGTTACCTTACGATGAAAAGTGTTATGGAAAAGACTTGAATATTTCACTGGAAATCAATTTACAGTCTACAGTTTGATGATCAAATCGTAATCTTTTATGTCAATTTCTGAAGAGACAGATTCGATTTCTCTTTGTAAATCTCTAATGGACGGAAAATCTCAAATAGTCATTTTATGCAATACATTTCAATAAATTAATTCTTTCAGTCATGGCATCAATAAGTGAATGATAAAAGACACTTCTTCATTACGTAGAAAATTAATTATTTCGGTACAGATTATTACATATTTGACAATAAATGTAAACATTTGAATCATTTTTGACGAAACAAAGCACAAGAGAGGTTTTCAGTAACAATTTGTTCCTTTTCTCATTTCAATTCTTCTTCGCAGAAAGAGGAATTCCCTGTCGGTTTCTGGTAGAAAGTTGAAATAGATGAATATATAATCGTGTAAGGTATAACTACGAATATAGGTAATCATAAGAGGTAAGTTAAATTAGACATTTTGCCATAAAAAGTTAAAATAATTTAATTCGAAGCAGCGTTTTTGGATTATGCGTATTTTCCGCTGTTTTCCATTAATCAAGACTTAAAAACAACCTGAAAGCACCGTTTTACTGAAAATCCATTTGATCTCTTACATGTGAATGGGAATGTAAGTTGAGTTGGGTTCTTTTACCTATGAGTAACACCTTTTTGCACACAATGTGCTAAGTGGCCTGGTCACAACGACCCTGAAGGGGGGAACCACTGGATAAATGCTAGAAGATAGACGGTAGCCTCCCTTCAATGCCATTCAAGGAGTTTTAAGTTCAGGGTTCCACCAGTGGTCAAGTAAGCACATCATTATATGGTTCCCATTGCACTACGCGATGAAGTTGACCGTCAGGTGGGAGACTGAAGGGATTGATTATGCCCTTCAACAGTGAGTTTACGCACCCAGTTGCTTGTGTGGCGAAAAGAGACTGTACAGTGAGGTTATGCATCATCTTTCACAGCCTCAATGCCATCACTGGGTGGCAAACCCAATTGAGTTGCTGTACTAGGTGGAACGGACGAGCTATATAACAACTCTGGATATGCTAAAGGGATATTGGGCAAATACCAATCAGAGTAAAAATAAATATCAATTGGCATATACAATTAATAATGTAATTGTGCTATACCAATTCAGGAGTGTTACATCGGCCCTGGCTCAAAGAGAAGACTACTGCATTAGCCATTTACAATGTGTTCAAAAACCAGTAGACTTCCTCTGCATTGGCATTACGATTAATAACTGTTTCTTCAAAATTCTGAGCCCTGTTCTGTAACTAATTCTCCTCAAAGGCGTCTCCTCTCTCTCGATATTCGTCTATAGCATTCGTGTCTTTGTTATTGTTTAGGAAATAGAGCTTAACGAATAATGCACGATCCTTCAGTTCCGGTGTCGTGGCTCTTCCTGTTCACTTTTCTGGAAAGTTTGGGGAAGTGAAAATGATCATGCTCTCTATTACAAAAGGGTCAGGTCTCATCATGGCTTTCTGTTTTCATACTGTAACCACGTGATATATTCTCTTACTAACAAGTGATTGGAAAATAATGTGCATGGTTTTTCTGTACAGCGCCACGTTCAATCCTCTGGCAGTTTTTATAAAAATTTAATTTTTTTACCTGCCATTCTGTTCTGCATGACCTGATTACTATACTCTTCAAATTTCAGTTTTGTGCAACTAATCGTTTTTATCCGCAGACCTACAAAGTAGCGTAGTTTCATTTAACCACTCAGTATGTATCATCAGTTTGAAACATTTCAATTGAGACCTCCTCCACCTTTTGGGGGTGGCTCAGTCGATAGCGTGCCAGGCTCGTAATCTGTATTCTCAGTTTCGAGTCCCAACTTGGTCAGCGTTGATATTTATCTCCTCAAAATTCCCGGCATTGCCCACGGTCAGTAGGGGACACTGATGGGCTTTGAAAGCTCGCTGTTAAGCCCATGTGCTGTGTGGCCCTGTGTGCAGGAGAGCCATACCCTGTGCACGTTGAAGAACACACTGGATGGCCTTAACTGGAGGCTACCATCTATCTCCCAACAGCTGTTTCAGTGGGTCCCTTACCACCAACCTTCTCGGAACCTTTGGGGTCTTTGTGACTTGGCCATTTAGCCCATTGTGTGCAAAAAGGTGCCGCTCAGAGGTAAAACAACACAACCTCGTCCTTTTAAAAAATTTCAAGGTTATATCCTAACCGTCATTGAGATAATAAATAATCATTTTTTTCTTGAAACATTACCTAAAATGTTATTTAGTTTCATAAAGAAATAGAAGTACAACCGTATATGGTGACCGCGATATATATAGTGCAAATACACATGAAAACCCATCATACATAGATTCAGTGGTGGCCCGTAAATATTTGAAGAAGCGAAAGCAATCCGTATCGCAAAACCAATATGTGAGATTGGAGGAAAGTTTTTTGGTATTGTTCGAGAGCATTTGGGTTAGGTAGTTTTACCTCTGAGAGGTACAGTCGCTCAAAAAAATATTCGAACACTGTGGTTGATTACAGAATACGGAAAAATATCTGGCAACGATTTTTTTAGAAATAGTGGTCTGGCAATCTTCGTGTACGTACACGGTGGTTGCCAGATGCAACCTTCGTTCCTACAACTTACAGAATAGTATTAGCTAATTTCTAACTGTATCATTATGCAGTCTTGTTCAAACCATATCCATTGCAATTGGAATTTGGTAAAAAAAGAAACACCGATGGGCTTGGTAAGATTTATTTATATATTACTAGAAATCAATCGTTGTCATGTCATTTACCAGACTGGTTGTTTCTGATTGGATTATTCTGCTATGATGTCGTTATGCAGATCAGCTTCCCACTTAAGCAAAGCACTGAAACTAAATAACCCAATCAGAGACAACTTGTCCGAAAAGTGTAAATTCATGAACAAGTCACTTCCAGTCCATACTTATAAAAACACGGAGAGTGAATAATGGAATCAATAGCACTTATTATTATTTTCTGGTACAAAGTGTTGTAAATAATAAATGTTCTTGTAAGTCACTACAGACAATCAATCTAAACTTACAGAATACCATTAGCTAATTTCCAACTCTATCACTATGCAGTCCTGTTCGAACCATATTCATGGATTTACACTAACTCACTTTCGAGAAATAAGCATGTCCATAGACTTCAAGTTCGACAGCGATTCCGTTAACAAAAACTCTAATTCTCTATGAGATTTTATCCCCGTTTAACCTTCTGATATAATAAAATAAATAAATAACAAATACCCCCTCAAGCAGCTGCTTGCCATAGAGGTCTGACAGGAGCCTGTCAGTTTATACGCCAGAGTAGGAAGTCTGAGAGGATGGTAGGACCTCAGCAGAAAAACAACACGAACATCCATGCCTTAAATGGCTCGAACCCAGGTCCCTTAGGTTGGTAACCAAGCGCGCAAACCACTCGGCCATGGGATGGCATACCCTTCTGATATAAACCTATTTATTACATTTCTTAACTAAAGCCATTCAAAATGCCAGTAAACGATTTTAAGAAATTATCAATTTTTTTAACTGTATTTTTTATCAGAATCAAATATTGGACTAAGATCAAAAGAGTCCAAAGCTATTTTTACCTTAGAATTCAGCAATTAATTGCTTTAATGCTTCTAAGAGAAATTGTTATGTAAGTTCCATCATATTTAGGCAATGTTAATCATTTTCAAAAATTTTAGCGGTAGAAGATGGTGCCCGCTTTGAAAATTTTAATAAGGGTAATGGAAGCCAAAAATATTAAACATTTGCATATTCATCCACTATTCAAGATAATTTTTAAAGATCTCTGAAATGGAGAGGCAATATCATATTGCAAAATTCTTCAATATTATCTGCAAAAATCTTCCCTAATTCATTTTTCTAGCTTAGAGCCTGTTATACGATGGTTATGAATTGCAAACGAAACGGAAGAAATTGAACAGATTTCGTAATTAACTCTATTCAGGTTTAAATTAAGATAAAAATTTGAAATTGACTTAAAAGTATATTACAGAAAGGTTGGTGAAGCTGGATCTCTAATTGATGATGCCTTTGGTCATAACCATTATAAATATATGATAGTTAACCTTACTTCTTACTATTCTTCCTTCCTTCCATAAATTTAATAGAGATGCTAATGACTTTTCTTAAACCTGATAACTGCTTTGCTTCAACAAGACATTGAAGAATCACATTTTAGCATTTGTATTTGTTTCAAACCTGTTCAAACATCTAACCCGTTGATCGTTACCATTTGTTTTGTCTGCGAATCATTCCAAAAGTGGTAATGTCGATTATCATGAGAAATAAACTCTTTCCTAAATTCTGTACTACCATTTGCTTCATATGTTGCTTTTATTAATGATCTGAAAGGCGTAAATTCATGTATCGTGTGTTTCAGCTGAGTTGCTTCTACAAGAATTTTCAAGTGTTGCCATCTTAATTCCGATCACCGGCTACTAAAAATTAACATCCGAATTTGTTTATGAAAAGATATGTTATTGAATTTTGAAACCAGTCAGAGAATTTCATAAATTTTTCCTAAACTTTATACATCTTAGATATTTCAGGGCTTGTAAATGGTAGCTAGGCGTAAACTGGAAGGAGAGCTGTGTACCAATCCCCAGTGATGATGCACAGAACCGGCCAGATCTAGCACCTAATGTCCGACCCCGCCTTCTCGTGGTGCAGGCCGTTAGTACCTTTCAAAAGAGATATTCTCTTTTGGAAGGGAACGGAAGGGGAGGGCTGCCAGTTCAGTATGGCCTACTGATCTGGTCATCTATGGCCACTTTTTTTCTTTTTTTCAACCCTGCTGAGGAGTGGTCAACTTCACAGGGTCCTGGTGCTGACCATTTATACCTACTAGACTGGACTTGTTTATGGATTTGAGCTTGATTATGGATCCTGGACTTGCTGCACTGGTGGGCCTCTGTTGAGGGAGAGTCTGCCGCTGTGTTTTCTGTTTGCTTCTGGGTTGCCAGCTCTAAGTGAACAGAGGCATGGGATACCTTATATCAGCTGGTGGATAATCCTAATCAGAGGCCATCGCAGGTACCTGAACCTTACTTAGCTAGTTGGGCATCGTCAAGCCTAAACTGGAGTAATGTGTCTCAGGCAGGCCATATGGTTCTTGAAAAAGTCCACTTGAAAAGGTGGTGCCTGTAGTTCCTACCAGCATCGGTGACTTCAGCCTTTAGCGGAGGAGGAACAGGTCTTTGCCCCATGCCTGCGATCAGGGGGCTGTTTGGTATTGTTGGCCCTACCAATCTCAATAAACCTAATTTCTTTAAAAATCCTACTAATCATTTTCTCTCTGCAGGAACGTGGAACGTGAGGACATTACATAGAGATTATTCTCTTGATGTCCTCATGCAGGAATTCCAGCACTATAACCTAGATATTCTAGGCTTGCAAGAGACCAGATGGACAGGTAAAGGTGAGATACTTAAAAATAACTTTAAATTTCTCTTTACAGGGAGGGAGGATGGAAAGCATCACCAAGGCGTGGGTCTGCTGCTCAGCAGACATGCTAGTGATGCTCTTCTAGGATATGAGTGCATTAATGAAAGGTTTCTTACAGCAAAATTTCAGACAAGCATTAAAGACTTGAATGTTATCTGCTGTTATGCCCCCACTGAGGATTCTGATGAGGATGAGAAGGATAGGTTTTACAGACAACTTCAGGATATTTTGAATTCTGTCAAGAAAGGAGATATTACCCTTGTTCTAGGTGACTTCAATGCCAAAGTTGGGACTGACTCTGATCTTTGGGGAGGGGTGATAGGCCCTTTTGGTATTGGTAGCTGCAATGGCAATGGGCAACGTCTCCTACAGGTAAGTAAACTAAATGGTTTCAGAATAACTAACACATATTACAAACACCGCGCCATACATAAACACACATGGGTTTCACCTGATGGGCTGCATAAGAATATGATTGATTATATATTAATTAACAGCAAATGGGCTAGTTCTGTTAGAAATACCAGGGCATATAGGGGAGCTGAAATTGGATCTGACCATTACCTTGTTAAAAGTGTCTTGCAACTTAAACTTAAAAAGTGTTGTGCTAGGGTTAAAAAATTTACCTTTAATACTGAAGCTCTGAAAGACCCAGTTATAGCTAAAGCTTACCATGATAGGTTACTTAGTCATTATGACAGTCATGGTTTGCTTAATACTGAAGTTGAGGAAGAATGGGGCCATTTTAAACAGGCTTTTTTGGAAACTAACAGTACTCTTTTAGGGAAAAAGGAGCAGAGGAGGCAGAATTATTTAAGTGATAAGGCACTTGAGCTTGTTTCAGAAAGAAGGAACTGCAGGAATGTCCTTAATCAGTACCCTACTAGTCCTAATAGAAAGCATTACAAAGAACTTAATAAACGTGTAAAGGGTCAGTTAGCTACTGATAAGAATCTTTCGCTTGATGGCCTTGCTCACAAAGCTGAGGAAGCAGTTAGACAGCACAACAGCAGAGAGCTGTACCAGATAGTTAATGTTTTGTGTGGTAGAAAACGAACAGGTATACAGGGATTGAAGGATAAACAAGGCAAGGTTATAGAAGGTGAGGATTCTGTCATGGCTAGGTGGGCTGAGCATTTCAGTGATGTTCTAAACAATGTGGTTAGTTCTACTCCCATTGTTTGCAATGATGATAGATGCATTGTTGGCTTTAATGTTGGCCCTATAACACAATCTGAAGTTATTTTGGCTATTTCTAAACTTAAACTTCATAAATCCCCAGGGGTGGATGAAATTACTACGGAAATGCTTAGAGCTGGGAATGTTTCAGTTACCATTTGGATGACTGAAATTTTGAATAACTTTTATGATAAAGGCATGGTTCCTAAAGATTTTACCAGAGCTATTATTATCCCTATTTTCAAAAAAGGTAATCGCAGTTCTTGTGATAACTATAGGGGTATCAGCCTACTCTCCGTTCCAGGTAAAGTTCTTTCCATGATTGTGCTTAATAGAATTAAGAATCTGGTTGACAGGCAATTGCGTGATGAGCAATGTGGATTCAGAAGTGGTAGGGGATGTGTAGATCAGATATTTTCACTTAGGCAGATTCTTGAGAAATGTTTAGAGTTTCAGAAACCTTTGGTTGCTAGCTTTGTTGATTTCAAAAAGGCTTTCGACTCTGTTGATCGTCATAATTTGTGGTTGATTGTGAGATCATATGGTATACCAGACAAGTTAGTTAACATAATGAAAGCTCTCTATAATAACACTGAGTCATGTGTGAGGGTTGGTAAGTCTTGTAGCAATTGCTTTAGCATTACTTCTGGTGTTCGACAAGGGTGCATTTTGTCTCCTTTTCTCTTTAGTTTGGTTGTTGATTATGTTATGCGAAATTCACTTCAAGGGAAAGCTTTTGGCCTTAAATGGGCTGGAGATATGAAAATTTGTGATTTAGATTATGCTGATGATTTAGCCCTTTTGGCAAATGATGTTGATGAGATGAACTCTTTCATTCGAACTGTTGATGAGACTGGTAGTACAGTAGGTTTGGTTATAAACAGAGAGAAAACTAAAGTGATGAAAATTGGTCAGGCAGGTTGTGATTCAGTTAATCTGAATGGTTGCAGTCTTGAGCAGGTGTCACAGTTTAATTATCTTGGGAGCTATGTAACAGATAATGGTGATGTGCGGCATGAGATTAACAGACGAATAGGTATTGCTGCCGGGACTTTTAAGAATCTATGGAGATTGTGGAGAAATAGGCGTATACACCTAAAGACTAAAATTAGACTGTATAATAGTTTGATTCTTTCTAGGGTTAGTTATGGTAGTGAAACTTGGACGCTGTGTAAGCAAGATAGCAGGAAACTAGATGCTTTTGATTCTAGATGCTTACGCAGTATCTTGGGTATTAGGTGGTTTAACTTTGTAACTAATGATGAGGTTAGGCAAAGGAGTCTGCAACCTCCTTTAAGCAGCATATTGTGCAGAGAGAGACTCCGCTGGTTTGGCCATGTTGCCCGTATGGATAATTATAGATTGGCGAATAGGGTTATGAACAGTGTGCCTAGAGGCCTCAGAAGGAGGGGGAGACCTAGGATGCGGTGGGCAGACAATGTCAAACAGGACCTTGTTAGAATTGGTGTGCAGTGGCCGGATGCAGCAGATGTAGCTCAGGACAGATATGCTTGGAGAATTAAACTGCGCAGTCTGGTTGGACCTCCGTAGCCCATGGCTGCTTGAGGATGATGATGATGATGATGATGAGATATTTCAGTGGAGCAGTTCAACGAAATGTTTAAATTTCATTTCTTACTATATGTATTTATTTATGAAAAGGAAGCTAAGATATAAGTAGAGGTAATTACCGCTATGAAATGCGATATTTTAAATACAAATTCGAATGGTCTTTTAATCGATATCATTCACGAAGTATCAAACTAGATCAGTGGCCACAACTTAAACTGCTAAAATGAATACGAAAATCATTCAACTTGTTAAATAACTACATAAAATATATGCTATATTCAAGAAGAAAATTATAATAGCCGTTCATTTATAATTTGAGAACATGAAAATGTTGTTTTCTGTTTGGATTTGCAGAGCTAAGGCCAAAACATTCAATAATATTTGACAAACTGAATATTTTAATTGCATAATCATCGCAATTATCCAAACTGAATATGAATTAATCCGATGAATCTAAAGCAATTTAAGTTACCCTTTCTTGATAATAGTTAAGATATTTTAAGATATATTTTAAGTTATAAGATCTTGAAGTTTTACCAGAGAGCATTAGCTATATTTCCATTTCTTTTAAATATTATCTAACGAGTCAACAATTTAAAATTATGAAAAAGGATCGGGTTAACGCTAAAATATATTGTGGGGGTGGATAATTAATCCCCATATTATGTATAATTATATTTATATATTCATACACCTCTGTTCCACTGTTTACAGGAGCTCAAAAAATATCCAAAGACTATGGTTGATTACAGAATTCAGATAAGATATCTGGCAACGATGTTTTTAGAAATTAGTGATCTTGCAACCTTCGTGTACGTACACGGTTGCCAGATCACTAATTTCTAAAAAAATTGTTGCCAGATTTTTTTTTCTGAATTCTGCAATTAACCTTGGTGTTATGATATTTTGTGATCCACTGTGCTCTTCACATCAGACAATCTGAAATATCTGAAACGATCTGAACGACCCTGAAAGGCGAATCCACTGAATAACTGCTAGAAGACAGACGGTAACCTCCCTTGAATGCCATTAAGGGTGTTCTTTAAGCTCAGGGTTCCACCAGTGGTCAAGTAAGCACATCATTATATGGTACCCATTGCACTACGCGATGAAGTTGACCGTCAGGTGGGAGGCTGAAGGGACTGATTATGCCCTTCAACAGGTTGTTTGCGCACCCAGTTGTGTGTGTGGCGAAAAGAGACTGTACAGTGAGGTTATGCATCATCTTTCACAGCCTCAATGCCATCACTGGATGGCAAACCAAATAGAGTTGCTGTAAGAGGTGGAACGGACGAGCTATATAAAAACTCTGGATATGGTAAAGAGATATTGGCAAATACCATTCAGCCCCTGTAGTAAAAATCACGCAGCATTCGTGACCCACCGAGGACTGTATCAGTGGGAAGTGCTTCATTTCGTACTGAAGAACTCTGGGGCATTTTTCCAGAAAATTGTGAATACCATAATTACGCCCCATGTTGATTATTGCTGTGCATTTCTAGATGATATAGCTTTCTTTTTCGAACAGCTGGGAGGATCATCTTAACATCTTGGAGCGGATCTTAGGGATATCAATGTCAAGTTTTTGATCACATTTTTGGTGCTGTCAGTCATCGCCCCCACCATGCAAAACTACAGGTCATCAGAAATATGAAAGCTTCTCGAATGAAGAAGGAACTGCAAAGCATGTTAGGACTCTTCCGATGTTACCGACACTAACTAGGTCAGTATTCAGCGATTGCAAATCCACTCACAGACGTGACTCTGAAGCAGGCACCTGCACAATTGAAATGGTGCACACAAGCAAAAAAGGCATTCGAGTCACTGAGGTGGGGGGTGGACTCTGCGAGGCAGCAGAATGCAATACGTCTGATCCAGCGTGATCTTACATTCTGCATTGAAATGCATCTACGCATTTCTCTGCCAGATTGAAACCCAGGGACAAGAACATCCCATCGTCTTTTCTTCGAAGAAGCTCACGGAACCCAGCAAAAATCTGATGGTGGTGTGTGTGGGGGGGAGGGGGCTAGAAATGGTTTTGACCTGATTATATGAATCCCAGGTCGAGTTTCTTTCTGACCATAACCTGCTTAGATTCCTCATAGCTGTCGCAACATTCTGCAGCAAATTGCAGAGATTGGCCTTTGTCATTAATCAGCATGATGTTGGGTTGTTTTACCTCTGAGCGGCACTTTTTTGCACACTATGGGTTAAATGGCCAGGTCACACGGACCCCGAAGTCAAAGAGAAGGTTGGGGGAGGGGACCCACTGGAATAGCTGTTGGGAGACAGATGGTAGCCTCCCGTCAAGGCCATCCAGCGTGTTCTTTAACGTGTACAGGGTATGGCTCTCCCGCACACGGGGCCACGGTTTAACGTCCCATCCGACGGACGGCGTCCTTTCCAAGCCCATCGGTGTCCCCTACTGACCGTGGGCAGGACGGGAAATTTTGCGGAGATAAATGTCAACGCTGACCCAGCTGGGACTCGAACCTGGGAACTACAGATTACGAACCTGGCGCGCTACCGACTGAGCAACCCCCGCCCAATCAGCATGATGCAACAGTGCATTGCAGGAAAGGTGCTTCCCACCGAAACATGGACCTATCAAGGCTGACTGAACCTGCGAATTCGGATTAGCAAGGGAAATACTTAGGAATGAGGGCTGATACAAGCGCAGTGTACTTAAATTTATTGATATGCCATGGAAAGGAAGGAAACAGTGATTTAACTTCGTATCACTCTTTATTTCAATTTATAGGATAATTGAAAATTTCCCAAATGGCAGATGCCAGCTCAATAATCTTCTCAGTAGGATTTTAAAATTATTTGCAAAATAAAAATCGCAATTATCTTTAAACAAATAAGGGATGTTCATATTAATTTAAAGATATAGTGTAGGGATAAAGTTTAGCATTTCAAATTAATGGAAGAGTCAGGAAAAGCTAATACAATATTAAATATGTCATTACTAATCCATCTAAAACCTGCATTTTCCTTATTTTTCTTTAGATATAATTATATGCTATTATCGAAAGTCTATTCACTTTATTAACCAACATCTCTCCTTTCCATGTCACTCTGTAGACATCGAGTTTTGCACGACTGAAATTCAAGTTTTTTACGCAATAGCCGAATAATATTTTCAACTTGTTTGCTCTGTCAGCAGAAAGATCATTTCATTTCCATAAAATAAATTTTTCTTTTAATTTGTGACTTTATCGAAGTGCATTTTTTCTCTTTAAAATATCATCATTGAATTTTCAAATTAGTTTTTTCTCATTATCGAAAGTCATTTTCCCTTTAGGTCATATATCAATAATGCAGTAATGTTTGAACACGTTTCAAGAGATTTTATCTCTAGTGAAATGTTTCAAACTGTCCGTAGTAATATAAATATTTTATCCAAGGCTTATGGGACCAGCACGCTCACTCTTTCAGAATACTAGTAAGGGTATTTGGGTTGTTTTACCTCTGAGCGGCACTTTTTTGCACACCACGGGCTAAATGTGCAGGTCACATGGACCTCGAAGGCTCAGAGAAGGTTGGGGGAGGGGACCCACTGGAACAGCTGTTGGGAGACAGATGGTAGCCTCCCGTCAAGGCCATCCAGTGTGTTCTTTAACGTGCACAGGGTATGGCTCTCCCGCACACGGTGCCACGGCTTAACGACCCATTCGACGGACGGCGGCCTTTCCAAGTCCATCGGTGTCCCCTACTAACCGTGGGCAGGACGGGGAATTTTGCGGAGATAAATCTCAACGCTGACCCAGCTGGGACTCGAACCTGGGAACTACAGATTACGAGCCTGGCGCGCTACTGACTGAGCCACCCCCGCCCCATTTGGTAAACTGAAAATGATCATGCTCTCTATTACAAAAGGGTCAGATCTCTTGATGGCTTTCTGTTTTCATTCTGTAACCACATGATATATTCTCTTACTAACACGTGATTGGTAAAAAAATGTGCATCGTTTTTGTGAAGAGCGCCACGTTCAACCAGCTAATATTTTTTATAAGAATTTACTTTTTTACCTGCCATTTTATTCTGCATGACCTGATTATTATCCCCTTCAAATTTCAGCTTTGTGCAACTAACTGTGTTTATCCGCAGAACTACAAAGTAACGTAGTTTCATTTAACCACTCAGTATATATCATCAGTTTGAAACATTTCACTTGAGACCTCCTCCTCCTTTTAGGGGCGGCTCAGTCTGTAGCGCGCTAGGCTCGTAATCTGTAGTTCCTTGGTTCGAGTCCCAATTGTGTCAGCGTTGAGATTTATCTCCGCAAAATTTCCCGCCCTGCCCACGGTCAATAGGGGACACCGATGGGCTTTGAAAGGCCGCCGTCCCGCACGGATGGGACTTAAAGCCGTCCGTCCGTGTACGGGAGAGCCATACCCTGTGCACGTTAAAGAACACGCTGGATGGCCTTGACGGGAGGCTACAATCTTTCTCGCAAAGCTGTTCCAGTGGGTCCCCTCTCCCAAACTTCTCTGAGACTTCGGAGTCCTTGTGACTTAGCCATTTAGCCCATGGTGTGGAAAAAGTGCCACTCAGAGGTAAAACATCCCAACGTTAAAGAACACACTGGATGGCCTAGACGGGAGGCTACGATCTGTCTCCCAACAGCTGTTCCAGTGGGTCCCCTCCCCCAACCTTCTCTGAGCCTTCGGGGTCCTTGTGATCTGGTCATTCAGCCCATTATGTGTAAAAAAGTGCCGCTCAGAGGTAAAACAACCCAACCTCCTCCTCTTATAAATTTCAAGGTTAAATCCTAACCTCGATTGAGATAATAAATAATCATTTATTTCTCGAAACATTACCTAAAATGTTATTTAGTTTCACAAAGAAATAGAAGTACAAACGTATATTCTGACCATGGATGAGTGTAACAGTCTGCAAATACACATGAAAATCCATCATACATAGATTCAGTGGTGGCCCGTAAGCATCTAAAGAAGCGAAAACAATCCCTCTTCCAGTGTAGATGGCTTCAGCCTTTAGTTGTGGGGGAACGGGTCTTTGCCCCATGTCTGCGATTAGGGGGCTGTTTGATATTGTCGGCATTCCCTCTCTCAATAAACATAGTTTCTTTAAACATCCCACTAACCATTTTCTCTCCATAGGTAGTTGGAATGTGAGGACTCTGCACAGAGCTTTTTCTCTTGATGTCCTCACACAAGAATTCCACCGTTATAATTTAGATGTTCTCGGCTTGCAAGAGACCAGATGGACAGATAAAGGTCAGATTCTTAAAAATAATCTTAAATTTCTCTTTTCAGGGCGGGACGACAATAAGCATTACCAAGGCGTGGGTCTGCTTCTCAGCAGACACGCTAGTGATGCTCTTCTAGGATATGAGTGCATTAATGAAAGGTTTCTTACAGCAAAATTTCAGACAAGCGTTAAAGACCTGAATGTTATCTGCTGTTATGCCCCCACTGAGGATGCCGATGAGGATGAGAAGGATAGGTTTTATGAACAACTTCAGGATATTTTTAATTCTGTCAAGAAAGGAGATATTACCCTTGTTCTTGGTGACTTCAATGCCAAAGTTGGTACTGACTCTGACCTTTGGGGAGGAGTAATAGGCCCTTTTGGTATTGGTAGCTGCAATGGCAATGGGCAACGTCTCCTACAGGTAAGTAAACTCAATGGATTCAGAATAACTAACACTTATTACAAACACCGCGACATACATAAGTACACATGGGTTTCACTAGATGGGCTGCATAAGAATATGATTGATTACATATTAATTAACAGCAAATGGGCTAGTTCTGTTAGGAATACCAGGGCATATAGGGGAGCTGAAATTGGATCTGACCGTTACCTTGTTAAAAGTGTGTTGCAATTTAAACTTAAAAAGTGTTGTGCTAGGGTTAAAAATTTACTTTTAATACTGAAGCTCTGAAAGATCCAGTTATAGCCAAAGCTTACCATGATAGGTTACTTAGTCATTATGACAGTCATGGTTTGCTTACTGCTGAAGTTGAGGAAGAATGGGATCATTTTAAACAGGCTTTTTTGGACACTAACAGTACTCTTTTAGGAAAAAAGGAGCAGAAGAGGCAAAATTATCTGAGTGATAAGGCACTTGAGCTTATTTCGGAAAGAAAGAACTGCAGGAATGTCCTTAATCAATACCCTACTAGTACTAATAGAAAGCATTACAGAGAACTTAATAAACGTGTAAAAGATCAGTTAGCTGCTGATAAGAATCTTTGGCTTGATGGTTTGGCTGAAAAAGCCGAGGAAGCAGTTAGACAGCACAACAGCAGAGAGCTGTACCAGATAGTTAATGTTTTGTGTGGTAGAAAACGGACAGGCATACAAGGATTGAAGGATAAACAAGGTAACGTTATAGAAGGGGAGGATTCTGTCATGGCTAGGTGGGCTGAGCATTTCAGTGATGTTCTAAACTATGTTGTTAGTTCTACTCCCATTGTTTGCAATGATGATAGATGCATTGGTGGCTTTAATGTTGGCCCTATAACACAATCTGAAGTTATTTTGGCTGTTTCTAAACTTAAACTTCATAAATCCCCAGGGGTAGATGAAATTACTACGGAAATGCGTAGAGCTGGGAATGTTTCGGTTACCACTTGGATGACTGAAATTCTGAATATCTTTTATGATAAAGGCATGGTTCCTAAGGATTTTCCAGAGCTATTGTTATCCCTATTTTCAAAAAAGGTGATCGCAGTTCTTGTGATAACTATAGGGGTATCAGCCTACTCTCTGTTCCAGGTAAAGTTCTTTCCATGATTGTGCTTAATGGAATTAAGAATCTGGTTGACAGTCAATTGCGTGATGAGCAATGTGGATTCAGAAGTGGTAGGGGATGTGTGGATCAGATATTTTCACTTAGGCAGATTCTTGAGAAATGTTTAGAGTTTCAGAGACCTTTGGTTGCTAGCTTTGTTGATTTCAAAAAGGCTTTCGACTCTGTTGATCGTCATAATTTGTTGTTGATTGTGAGATCATATGGTATACCAGACAAGTTAGTTAACATTATGAAAGCTCTCTATAATAACACCGAGTCGTGTGTGAGAGTTGGTAAGGCTTGTAGCAATTGGTTTAGCATTACTTCTGGTGTTCGACACGGGTGCATTTTGTCTCCTTTTCTCTTTAGCTTGGTTATTGATTATGTTATGCGAAATTCACTTCAAGGGAAAGATTTTGGGCTTAAATGGGCTGGAGATACGAAAATTTCTGATTTAGATTATGCTGATGATTTAGCCCTTTTGGCAAATGATGTTGATGAGATGAACTCTTTCATTCGAGCTGTTGATGAGACTGGTAATAGAGTAGGTTTGGTTATAAACAGAGAGAAAACTAAAGTGATGAAAATTGGTCAGGCAGGCTGTGATTCAGTTAATCTGATTGGTTGCAGTCTTGAGCAGGTGTCACAGTTTAATTATCTTGGGAGCTATGTAACAGATAATGGTGATGTGCGGCATGAGATTAACAGACGAATAGGGATTGCTGCCGGGACTTTTAAGAACCTATGGAGAGTGTGGAGAAATAGGCGTATACACCTAAAGACTAAAATTTGACTGTATAATAGTTTGGTTCTTTCTAGGGTTAGTTATGGTAGTGAAACGTGGACACTTTGTAAACAGGATAACAGGAAACTAGATGCTTTTGATTCCAGATGCTTACGCAGTATCTTGGGCATTAGGTGGTTCAATTTTGTAACTAATGATGAGATTAGGCAAAGGAGTTTGCAACCTCCTTTAAGCAGCATATTGTGCAGAGAGAGACTCCGTTGGTTTGGCCATGTTGCCCGTATGAATAATTATATATTGGCGAATAGGGTTATGAACAGTGTGCCTAAAGGCCTCAGAAAGAAGGGGAGACCTAGGATGCGGTGGGCTGACAATGTCAAACAGGACCTTGTTAGAATTGGTGTGCAGTGGCCAGATGCAGTAGATGTAGCTCAGGATAGACTTGCTTGGAGAACTAAATTGCACGGTCTGGTGGGACCTCCGTAGCCCATGGCTGCTTGAGGATGATGATGATGATGATGATGATGAATTTTACCTCTGAGAGGTACAGTTGCTCCAAAAAATATCCGAAAACTATGGTTGATTACAGAATTCAGAAAAAATATCTGGCAACGTTTTTTGGAGAATAGTGATCTGGCTACCTTCGTGTTCGTACAGTCATTCAAATAAATATCCGAACACTACGGTTGATTACATAATTCAGAAAAAAATATCTGGCAACGATTTTGTTTTTGAAATTAATGATTTGGCAACCTTCGTTTACATAGTCGTTCAAATAAATATCCGAATCTTATGATTGATTACAGAATTCAGAAAAAATATCTGGCAATGATTTTTTTTAGAAATTTGTGATCTCGCAATCGTCGTGTACTTTCAAAGGTTGCCAGATCACTAATTTCTAAAAAAATCGTTGCCAGATATTTTTTCTGAATTCTGTAATCAATCATCCTGTTCGGATATTTTTGAGCCACTGTACGTGTTTGCAAAAAATGAGTTAAATTGCCAGATCACACAGACTCCGATGTCTCAGTAAAGGTTGGGGCAGGGAATCCACTGGACAACTGTTAGGAGACAGATGGTAATCTCCCACCAAGGCCATCCAGTATGTCCTTTAACGTGCATAAGGTATGGATATCTCTCGCATGAGGAGCCACGCCTTAGCGTCGCATCCGAAGGACGGTGGCCTATCTAATACCATCGGTGTCCCCTACTGAATATATAATATAGCAAAGAACTTGGAAAATCCTAATATAAGATTCTCCAATGTCAAATGTAAGTCATGTTTAGGTTTCATTCAAATGGTTAAGGATTCAATGAAATGTGACGTCGACAAGTTGTTATTTATCTGATACCCAGGAACAGGTTTTTGAGGAAACCATAAGAATATTTTGAACAGTACAATTAATATATTTTTAACTAAACATATATTTTTATTTATCTTAATTAAACTAATTTCTTTAATAATTAGCAAACACAGGTAAGAACCTGTAAGCTGAACAATGCCAAACAGAGAAAAAATCGATTTAATCCTGTTGGGACACAAACCTACGATCTCCTGATGACATGGGTCAGGTACTCTAACTGTTGAGCTACCATCTGCCGACTGAGATCTCTTCTATTGAGGGTTTTTTATACCATTATTACCTTTATATTACCTTTATTATACCAATCATTATTTAATTTTTTTTTACCAACCAATATTTAAGGCAACTACCAATCTTCATTGGAAGTTGCCTTAAATATAATTGAAGATGATGGTCGTCAAAACAATTTCTAGATATAACAGCTGAGCTAATTGCGATGAATTTCATGTTTAGAGGGCATTTTTTGATCTTCTGTAAAATTGAAAATTACACTATTCCATTTGTATATCATGATACCTACTGTTCTATGCTTTGCTTCAGTGACGATCTGAAATGTGAAAATTTAAATTATTACTTATATCCACTGAGTTCCCTCTACAAATTTACTTAAATATTGTCAGTTTAATTTAGGTTACCTCGGATATAAAGATTAAGATGCATGGTTTAGAAAAGGTAGAAATCTTTATTTCAATCTGAAAGCAGTCAGTATAATAATGAAGATATTATTTCAAAGAAACTTTAAATAATCATTTTTTTATCGTATGTTATTTGCTAGATAAATATAATTAAAGGATGGCGAAAACAGCTACTACTATAAATTATAATATCATTTAGTGTAGTTTTGTGTGGTTGTTTAATCACACACCTACCTATATTCCTAGAATGGATTCCAGTTCAATGACTTCAAACGTAAGTCGCGAAAAATTAATAATAATAGTATACGACCTGTTATTTTAGAACAGGTCGTTTATAATATATATAACGTATCAGAATGATTTAACACTTCACCTCACCCGCTGTACGTAGCAGGATCGCCTCTTCATTTTACTAATGTATTTTCTGTAGGAATCTTCACTTTTGTACGAATGTCAACATAATAATGTAATAAATACCCTCTCAAGCAGCTGCTTGCCACAGAGGTCTGACAGGAGCCTGTCAGTTTATATGCCATAGTAGAAGGTCTGAGAGAATGGCATGTCCTCAGCAGAAAACCGACACAAGCAGCCATGCCTTACCCGGGGCTCGAACCCAGGTCCCTTAGATCAGTAGCCAAGCGCGCTAACCACTCGGCCATGGGACGGCAATGTTAACATACCAATTGAGTATTAACTGTACTAGTATTTAATTACAAGAGATATTACATAAAAATATGATTCTTAAATTCATTAAACGCTAAAACGACTAATCGCAAAAAGAAATATAGCGTTTTAATGTCGTTGTGTACTAGGTCGGTGAGGTCGGTAGTGTACAAGGATGTTTCTTAAATAATAGTTTTATTTAAAAAAATGCTTCCTAAGTTTAAAAAAAACTCAGTCAATTCTATTTAAATCAGAATATCTTTTCCAAACGGAACAAATTTTTAAATATATGTGTTTAGTGTTTAAAGTGTTGTTGAATCTGAAACAATTAGCAAGTTAGCTAGTGCTGCAAAACGTCATTTATAATTAGTAGAAATTAACATAATTATTATAAGAACTGCTAAAAACACTCTTATATGGATTAGTAAAGTTCAGTATGACGGTTTTGCTATCTTTTAAAGTAGTTTTTGTTAACTTAGTACAACAATTATTTAAACTGTCATTTTAGCTGTTAAATATTGCAATCTGTGCAACTGTGAAAATAGTAAAATAATATTATTGGAAATCGACACTGAAATAGATTTGATTGCGATGATTTTAATGTAATGCTTATTTAAGATGTTATTAAGTTATGTATCTGAGTTACTACTGAGAAAACATGAAACTGTACCAAATAAAGCATTATTCTCTGGACATGCTTTATTTGTGTTATACGTGTTAAGAGATCATGACTTGGACCTCCTCGAAGAAGAAGGGTTCCTAGATGATATTAGAATTGAAAACACACCACACAGTAACAGGTGGAGAATGCTGTGAAATTTGATCAACGCCATACGATGTGACGATTCCATTACCCAACAATGATGGGTAAAGACATTAGCTGGAAATACGCCTCCTTACTCCGTAAAATGTTACATGGCCAATGGTTGTCCAGCTCCATCCTATCCAGTCGTAAGCCATGAAAACATCAATTTATACTGGAAGACTCTTCGTAAGATTGTGAAATATAGTCGATCACGCAAGATTCAGGAGTATTACATCGACCCTGGCTCTAAGAGAAGACTCCAGCATCAGACATTTACAATGTGTTCAAAAACCGGTAGACTTCCTCTGCAACCGTTTTGGAGATAGGATTTCCCCTTTCGGTAGGATTTCCCTATTCGGATAAGATTTCCCTTTTCGGATGGGATTTCCCCTTCAAAATGCTTCACAGCGGTAGGTGTCTTTACTTTCGCATCAGTTCCTTTTTTATGACTATCTATAATTATTATGTTATATAAAAATATGTCTTATGTCTATAAAAATAATATTTGAATATATTCAGTCTCTTCCCCCAACTTCCATATTTTTCTAGATTCGGTCGTGGACACACACACACACAGTGATATACCCAGGAAAGAGACAGGGCCCCTTAAAAATTCGTTCGTCTTATACGAAATCTGAAAATTATCTACTTGCTTTGAAATCCGAAACATTTTTGTTTGCATAAATTTATTCTAGCACCACATTTTATGTCAGAATTAAAATACATTGAAAAACACTAAGAAATATCATGCCATATAGAATAGCATTTTAACTTTTCGTGTTCGGTGGAATATTATTACCCACGTCTTACCTCTTGAAACTAAATTATTCTCAAAACCCTCCGCCCCCACGAGACTAAATTCTCGGACCACCCTTTCCCCGAAAAAAAATTCTTGGAATAATACATACGTACATACATACAGAATCCTCAAGCAGCCATGAGCTTTGGAGCTCCAACCAGATGGCAAAATAGTTCCCCAGATATTCTGTCCTGAGCTACGGCTATGGATATGGGCTCGATTACTGAAACGTAGTGTCGATGAGTTATCAAAAAAGCAGATTAATTAGCCGACCTTATTAAGTCAGTCTCTTAAAACGTTCTTTGTATATATATGACAAGATAAAATGAAAGTAATTTTATTCTGTAATTGATTTTGCAATCCAATGAACTTGTCTCTAAACGGAATAGATATTTTTATTTAGTTGAATGAAATGTAAATTTACAATAATCTGTAATCTAAACAGCTTTCCAGTTCCCTTTAAAACATTTGTACAATTATATTACACCACTTATAAATTTATATTATTATCATTTCTGAATTTTTTTCAAGAAAAAAAAATAAATACCAAATATCATTTGGAAGAAAATATCGTCTTTAATCATGAATTGAGACATTTTGCTTAAGTCGTAAACAAAGTAGTGTCGGATTACGTTAGTTTTTAAACTAATAAGTTCGTCAGATATCCTAGCCATTGGAACTATGGTCGCATTTCTAAACATCTATTATTTGTGCGTCATATATAATATCTATCTGGGATAAAGATCATTGAAACTTTCATACTTATGCATGTAACCTGCAATTGACATTCTTCAGATTGTCTTAAGGGATGATCGCCCACTAATGACCAAATTCAAATTATTGTGTTTTACACATTTAGAAAAGTGAAAATTTTAAATATCACATTTATCCACTGAGCAATTTTACATACAAAAGTGAAAATACTCGTATATTGTCAGTTTAATTTCCTTCGCTTCACACCTATAGATTAATTCTTATATCACTCATTGGACTAGGGAAGAATTTTTCATATTTATTGTTTAAATATTGGTGTATTAGATTCTTAAGTCGATTACTTGTAAAACGAACAGTAAATGTTTATTTCTTTCATAATTTTTTACCCAGCGAAAAAATTAAGATATAAGTGAAAACAACTACCACTATAAATACTGATAAATTTTATTGAAGAATTAAACTTTCGTTTAATGTAAATCGTCTGAATGGTAGAGAATTTTCCAGTTCAGTGGTCTACAGTGAAGACCACTAAAAATCAATAACCTACAATTTGTTAAAAACCCTAGGGGTCGTTCATAAATTTCAAACAACTGTTATAGAAAAATTTGAACAATCTTTTTCACTTACGTTACACAGTGTAACACTTGAACGAAACTCTATAAAACCTTTTCCTACCGATTTTTCTTTCTCAAAGTAACAGTTAATTATAACTCATTAAAAAAAGAACCATTTCTCCTTAGAAAACAGAAAAGAAATTAATAAATGCTTACGGAGTGCTTCATTACTATTTGAAATCAAACACTTTATCATCATTTCTATCTTCTCTGGCGAGGCGTAAAGTTCGGTCTGCGAAATCTGTGCATTGTTGCTGTAGAGCCTACTAAAGAAGGTAAAAGATTTTACATTTTTAGAAGTATATAGGTTCGGGAGAAGGAGAAAAAAAATCATGCCAATTTATCACAAGTATATGAGGATAACGCCTGTTCACATGGCACTGTTACGAAATGGATGCACAAATTCAGAAAAGGAAGGCAGTGCTTCGAAGAACTCCCTCATGCAGGAAGACAAAGGAGGCCGTGAACGAGAGAACCGTCGCTGATGTTCGTGTCGTAAACTGATTACGGAAAACCCACACATCACCATTCAGATAATGCCAGTTTATCAATTGGCAGTGTGGAAACAATTATTCATCAATAATCCGAAGCATCTGTGCCAAATGGATACCCCACAAGCTCAGAGAGCGGAAAAGAGGACTTGAGTCGACTCCTGCAAGGAGATGCTGACAATGGTTGAACCTATGGCCCCAAATGGTTAACAGAAGATGGTCACAAAGATGAGACCTGGTTTTATTACTATACAACTCCTAGAAAGATCGGAAATATGTTTGTGCTGCTGAAGATGAACCGGGTCCACAAATCCTCCGACAAGACTTTCGCACAAGAAAAAGGATTTTCATAGTTTCTTTCAATTACCAAGGAGTGATAGTCATGGATACATTACCTAAAAAAATGCATTTAAATGGTAATACTACACCAACATCAGAGGGCGGGTTGGCTCAGTCGGTAGCGTGCCAGGCTCGTAAAATGCAGTTCCCAGGTTCGAGTCCCAGATGGGTCAGCGTTGAGATTTATCTCTACGAAACCCCCTGCCTGCCCACAGTCAGTAGGAAACACCGATGGGCTTCGAAAGAGCGTCATCCTTCGCGTGAGACGTTAAGCCATAGCCCTTGTGCCTGAGACCTATATCCTGTGCACGTTAAAGAACACGCTGGATGGCCTTGACGGGAGACTACTATCTGACTCCCAACAGCTGTTCCAGTGGGTCCCATCCCCCAACCTTCTCTGAGCCTACGGGGTCCTTGTGACCTGGACATTTAGCCCATGGTGTGCAAAGAAGTGCCGCTCAGAGGTAAAACAACGTGCTCACAAAACTTGAAATTTATGACCTATCTGGAAGAGTAAAAAAATCAAATAGCTGCCCCATCTAGCATATTTACATAATTTTGCACCGTACGATTACTGTTTCTTTTCTTCTAAAAATTAAAAGGTAATTTGCTGAGAAAACGTTTTCAAGGGTGCAAAGGTTCAAGGTACCAAATGCGTTTATGCAGAGTTGTGAAGTATTTTTCCCAATAGGAGTACAACCAATCTTTCCAGAATTGGCGTAGACGTCTGCAACTATCCACAGGCGCTGGAGGGAAGTACTTTGAAGGACAATAAAAGCTTTGTTGAGGTAACTACAATGATTTTTGCTCTGCAGATGCATGTCGAGATCTTCAACACACTTCTTAAATATGTTACTATAATCCATCTAAAATCTGCATTTTCCTAATTTTTATTTAAATATAATTATACGCTATTGCTGAACCTCTGTTCACTTTATTACCCAACATCTCTTCTTTCCATTTCACTCTATAGACTACGAGATTTGCACGACTGAAATTTCACAAATTTAATTCAAATTTTTTACGCAACAGCCGAGTAATTTTTTGAAATGGATTGCTCTGTCAGCAGAATGATCGCTTCATTTTCATAAATTAAATTTTTCTTTTAATTTGTGACTTTATCCAAGTGCATTTTTTTTTCTGTTTAAAATAACATCATTGAATTTCCAAAGTACCTTTTTCTCATGATCGAAAGTCATTTTCCCCTGTGGTCATCTATCAATAATGCAGTAATATTTGCACACTTTTCTGCAGATTTTATCTACTTTCCGTGGTAATACAAACATTTTATTCAAGTCTTACGGGACCAGCACGCACACCCTTTCAGAATACTAGTAAGGGTAAGAGAGTGTCTTAAAATATCTAACGTATTTAGCAAATTTTACAGACCTGTAAAACGGAGGGTGTTGTGTTATACTACATTAATCCAGTCTTTTGCAACCCCTCCCTTGCATTTTTCTGGTTGGATGGTGTTTCTTGCCCCCATTCCCTCCCCTTCGATGTTTTGTGGATCCGAACCCGGTCACTGTTATTGTGACGTCTTTTAATGCACCCCATACACTAACTGTAACATGATAGGATATGTTAGACTCAATCCATTGTCCACCAGTAATAAACGTCTTTTTCAAGTGATTGCTTAGATTCTTGACTTCTTATAATGCATCCTATTGATGCGTTCCGGACATTTATGGACAAAGATAGAAGAATTGTATTATAAACGAAACATGAAAAACAAAACGGTGTTTTGATTTTTTTTATTACAGTAGTCACCAATTTACGAAAATTATGTACATAGAAAGATTTACGGAAATTATGTATATAATTTCCGTAAATCGGCGACAGCTGTAATAAAAATTTCTCACTTATGAACACTTACTCACTTACTAATTTCTCACTTACGGAAATTTTATTTCACTACTCAGTTTCGTTGCACGGAAAAATTTCTGAAGGAACGTAAATTTTTCGGAAAAGTTTTTTAAATTATTTTGCAGCTAGAAATGGAAGAACTCAACGCCAACGTTGTTGTCGTAGACTGGTGTGGTAATTCCCGAACAATTTCTCTTCACCTGAGGTTATAAGTGAAGCCACAGATCTGTTGGATGTTACATTCATTGGACCTGTATGCTTGTATGAATGATTTTTATCTTGTGTTATATTTTTCCATTGAATGCGTCTTATAGAAATCATAGAGCTTCGAAGTTAGATTCCCATGGATATAACATGGACATTATGTAATACTTTGGTAGAGCAGTTTATTTACAGTTAAATTTATTCGTACAATATTGAAAGTCATGAAAAGTAGGACTCAAGCATCTGAAACTATCCATTAGCAATTAGGATAACGGATAGAATATATATGTTTTTCGTATATTTGAGCTGTAACAGAAGCAATGCCACGCAGATTTATTTATATACTGGTTTAATAACTGTAATTTATTTGCTGAAAATGTAGAAAATTATTCAATATCAGTATTTCCCATATTTAAATGTTTTTCAGGCAGATGCTGCCATCTAGTGCCCAAAGCTTAAACTAGACTGAAATTGATTTATCTTTTTCATATTGTGAGGGCGAATGGAGAGGGTTGGGTTGGGTTGTTTTACCTCTGAGCGGCACTTTTTTGCACACCATGGGCTAAATGGCCAGGTCACATGGAACCCGAAGGCTCAGAGAAGGTTGGGGGAGGGGACCCACTGGAACAGCTGTTGGGAGACAGATGGTAGCCTCCCGTCAAGGCCATCCAGCGTGTTCTTTAACGTGCACAGGGTATGGCTCTCCCGCACACGGGGCCACGGCTTAACGTCCCATCCGACGGACGGCGGCCTTTCCAAGCCCATCGGTGTCCCCTACTGACCGTGGGCAGGACGGGGAATTTTGCGGAGATAAATCTCAACGCTGACCCAGCTGGGACTCGAACCCGGGAACTACAGATTACGAGCCTGGCGCGACGAATGGAGAGGCAGTGTTAGAGAGGAAGCGTTGTTTGATGTTGTAAGAGAAGCCTGGAATGGCTTAAGAGAGCTTCTATCTCCATCCTTTGTGTTTTGTAAAAGAATATTGAATGAAATATATAGCTCATTTGAATGAGAGACGAATGTTGGCTTAGTTGTCAGCGTGCCAGACTCGTAATCTGCAGTTCCCAGGTTCCAGTCCCAATTATGTCAGCGAAGAAACTTATCCCCGGTGAACCCCATCGTTCTGTTGGTGAGAAAGAAGACATGAATGAGTTTGAAAGGCTGTCGTAGATCGGTTAAGCCGTGGGCAGGAGAGCGATACTTTAAAGAATATTCTTCGTACCTTTAAAGGGAAGCTTCCATCTTTCCTCACAGGAACTGTACAGCTTTTGGCCATTCATTGTAGGTGTCCTGCTTACAATATACGTCTATATATATCTTTTGACTCTTTTGATGCATCCTAGGGATGCGTTCCGGATGTTTAATACAATTGAAGAGCTCCGGCATTAGATTAAATGAAACATTTCTTTTTTCTAATAATCGAGTTTGAAAGAATAGTGGTGGTTAAAACAGGAGGAAAGAAAAACCTTTATGGTCGATTGGCATAATCACTGTATTGAGTCTAAACAGATCGAAAGACCGTTTCCCAATATGATTATCAGCAAGAGGGAAAATACAACCAGGAAAGCAGCAACTATTGATGTTTTTCCTTAAAAGAGACGTAATCACTATTGCTCACGGATGAACCTCGAACGTAACCTCTGGAGTCAAACTTTCGCCTTTAGCCCTGTATAAGCGGAGGATGATATAGAAATATATATATTTATAGATATATGATTGATTACAGCATTCAGAAAAAATATCTGGCAGCAATTTTTTTAGAAATTAGTGATCTGGCAACCTTCGTCTACGTACAGTCGCTCAAATAAATATCCGAACAATATGGTTGATTACAGATTTCAGAAAAAATATCTGACAATGATTTTTTTAGTAAATAGTGATCAGGCATTTTTCGTGTACAGTCACTCAAATAAATATCCGAACACTGTGATTGATTACAGAATTCATAAAAAATAACTGGCGACGATTTTTTTAGAAATTACTTGTCTGGCAACCTTCGTGTACGTACACGAAGGTTGCCAGCACTAATTTCTGGAAAAAAAATCGTTGCCAGATTACGTAAATATTTTTGTTCATAATTTCATATATTATTCTGGAATTGCATTATCTTTTCTAATTCGCTGAATCCCAACATTTCAGCTACTGCTTATGCAGGAACCATTTAGATCTGTGTCTATAGAATTTGGGGGAAACCATAATTGAAGTTATATATATATTATATATATTACTTATATGTACTATAATTTAAACATTTTAAAAATATAGGCTAAGGGATTATGAAATAATTGAAAAATACTTTAATTATTATGATTAAAACTAAAAAAACTTATTATTCCTCTCTTCAATTAACCAAGCAAAAGCGGAGTATTTAATAAATTGTTAATAAACGTATTTTTTTTTCAACTTTAGAGCCTTAACAATGGAAACTTCATTTTCGGAATATGCAAAATCCGAACTTTGGAAAATTTTCGAAACTTGGGAAAAATATTCCTCTAAACCAGGCATGTCAATCTCGTTAACCACCGAGGGCCATATTAAGTATTATATATTAAATCTTGAGCAGCAAAACAAAAAAAAAATGGAAATAAAGATGAAGCATAGCTTTTATTATAAACAAATCAATACATACAAAATAATAATACACAGAATATAAACATATTAAAAAATACATATGTATGTAGGAAAGTTTCTTTTTTTCAATTTAACATTATTTACATAAAATAATATTATCTTTTTTTTTAAAGAGACTTGGCAACGTTTTTCATTAACCAAATCTTCAAAATTTAATTGAATTTGCTGAGCTGTAGTTATTTTTAAAATTGCTTGCACATGCTTTTCTGTTACTCTTGATCTTTCCGCAGTTTTATTATTTTTTAGAGTGGAAAATAGTTGTTCGCACAAAATAGTTGTTCGCAATTCTACGATCGGGCTCCGACATATACATTTATGCGCAATAGTTTCCCTTATATATAAATGGAAATGTTTTCTGAAATACGTATATTTAATTCATGTACCGTGTACGTACTTATAATTTTTATTAAAGAATCCAGTGTTATCAAAAGTTAAATAAACGTATTGGTTATCAATCTTGGCGGCCGCGTCTTTGACATGCCTGCCCTAAACCTGGGAATGATTTTATTACGTAATTGAAGTTTCCGGCGAACAGCCGGGCAGAGGTGTGACGTCATGGTGACAGAAATCAGCAGTTCTCTTCCAGTTCCGCATCTACTTGATCGATCTTAATTTGATGGCCCTGGTACCACTGAGTTTTAGCCTTGTTGGAATAACAGATTTGGTTTCTGGTTGCCATGGTCGGGAGTGATCCCTCGAAAAGTGTCCGAAATTTCCAG
The DNA here is from genome assembly GCA_038380435.1 of Ryuthela nishihirai. NCBI lineage: Eukaryota > Metazoa > Arthropoda > Arachnida > Araneae > Heptathelidae > Ryuthela > Ryuthela nishihirai. The sequence continues at coordinate 4,138,604 of JAWZYU010000039.1, forward strand.
GATTTCCAGGCTCATACTCTGTAGTCCCAGTTGGGTCAGCGTTGAGATTTAACTCCGCAAAATTCCCCCGCCCTGCCCACGGTCAGTAGGGGACACCGATTGGATTGGAAACGCCGCCGTCCATCGCATGTGACGTGGTGTACAGTACACGAAAAATATCAAGCAACGATGTTTTTAGAAATTAGTGATCTGGCAATCTTCGTGTACAGTCGCTCAAATAAATATCCGAACACTATGGTTGATTACAGAATTCAGAAAAAATATCTGGTAAAGATGGTTTTAGAAATTAGTGATCTGGCAATCTTTGATTACATACACGAACGTTGCCAGATCACTAATTTCTAAAAATCGTTGCCAGATATTTTATCTCAATTCTGTAATCAACCATAGCGTTCTGATACTTTTTTGAGCGACTGTACGTATCTGGAACTGAACTGTTAATGAGAGACAATCGCAACGTAAATGATTGAACAAACGAGTGTGCCATTCTAGGATTCTGACTCGGACATCGGCAGAAGCAATGTCACTGCAAGCGAACGCGATACAACTGTGCAAAGAGACGGCGATATACATAGTGTTGGTTGAGTTAGTAATACTGCTAAGGATAGTCGTTACAGATGATCAATGTAAATTTAGATTGGTCATCTGTAATGACTTGAAGAACATTTATTCATTGCTATAGTTTATTCCAGGAAATCATTAATTAAATCTAAATATTAAATTAGACTCGGTATTTCATTTTTAGTACTGAACAGAGCTGTCTTGAGACAACATCATTACAAAATAATCCAGTCACAGAGAACTACTTCAAACGATGGAAATTCTTTAACAAGACACTTACCCGGTTAAGAAAACAACTGAAACTTAATCATCAGTGACTTAAACCTTATTAACGATTTATTGGAATAAACAATTTTAACATTAGAAACAAAGAACACAAATTTTCAGAATTCCGTTAGAAACATTACAACTCAAGCAAATGTATCAGTTCGCAAGCTGCAAATATCCATCCGCCTACAACTCCTCAACAGCACACAGGTAAGTAGACTAGGCATCGAATTAATAGTATTCTACCATAAAAAGAATTCGTTACAATTTATTACGGCACATTTTAAAACTTGCCTCATAATGTCCTGCACTATATTTAAGTTGATGCAAGGCAATTCCAAGTGAATATCTTCGCTAACTCCTCATATATTAGAGAAGTCTCCCCTATATATTAGAGTAGTGTCCAAAGCACTTTTCATTCACTACTGGTGAGAATCCCATGGATATAGAAAACAATCGTTTATGCTATTCCCCACTTTTTTGTGAGGGAAAAAGAAGGGGTGGTAAATGTTCTAGAGTGTTTGCAAGGCAATTCCAAGTGAATATCTTCGCTAACTCCTCATATATTAGAGAAGTCTCCCCTATATATTAGAGTAGTGTCCAAAGCACTTTTCATTCACTACTGGTGAGAATCCCATGGATATAGAAAACAATCGTTTATGCTATTCCCCACTTTTTTGTGAGGGAAAAAGAAGGGGTGGTAAATGTTCTAGAGTGTGAATACACAACTTGTTGTGATGGGTCATAATGTTGTAATTATATACTGGAACAGTTATTTTAACACCCACATAAATTGAGAAACACAATAAACAGGAAAAGCAATTGGTAAATAGGTAGAAATTAATAAAAAATTGGCTATAACTACCAATATATTAGTAAAATAGTTTAATACAATTAAATATCATTCGTTCAATCACCATTGCGTTGCTTTGTCGGACAGGTATATCACGGATGTATCTTCAACGATATGTCCAATATTTAAGAAAATTATATTTTACTGCGAAAGGCAAATGATATGCTCATGCATTCTTTGCATGTTTTGATACTGAATATACAATTGTATCATCGATATTGCTTATTAGTCTCCAAAGCAATTTCATGCATCCGGTCACGTTAAGTTTAATTTCAGCAGTTTAGCCGTTAAAAACCATAATAATCGAATTTTCAAAGAGCACGATAATAATTCAAATGACAGCTCTTTTGTGCAGTTAAAATCAAAGAGCATTGGTTGGATATGATTTTTCAAAACAACAAATATATATATATTTGAAATAAGTGTCAAATCTATTACATTTGTTGGTTAACTGATTATAAATGAGGAGAACTTGAGAGTTAGGATGATACTAGTTATGATGAATCCAAATTGTTTTGCACAGATATTTTTGATAAACATTAAAGAAATCTGGTTATCTACTAATCGATTTTGAGTCCACATGTAAAGAATATTTTATGTATCATAATTTGCTACAAAAGAGGAGTGGATTTAAATTGAAGAGTTTGTCATTTACTTTTTCAAATATTTTTCTGTTGCTATGTAGGATGAAATTTCGATTAACTGAGTTAAAGTTAGAAATACAATTTCGGATAAAGCAAGAAAGCCTTCTAACAAGATGTAACAACAATTGAAAGAATAGCTAATCATCTCTGGTGAAAATAATTTGCATGTTTTCAAAGAAAATGAAGTTTTTTCGGTTTCCAAGTTTTCCGCAACTGATACTGGAAATACGAACTAATGGATGATTTATAAAAAAAAATCGCAATAATGTACTGGTACAAACAAAACACAAAATAGAAATCATTCTCTTATATATCGCTTAAAACGAAAATCTTTTACTTTCCCATCCCTTTCAAGTTATGGGGAAGAAATGAAAATAAATATTTTGATCATCACATTCCATCAACTAAATTCTAAATCTCTCTCATGATATATTATTTCAAACATTCGTTTTAAATTTTTGTATTTTCCACATTTAAAGAACAGAGTCGTGACTTCGATCCTAGATCGTTAGGACGTGTATTTGTTTATGTATTTATGATATTATTTTTATGTATTTTTTAGTTTTTTCGTATCGAAAATAATTGTTGAAGTATAATTGCCCAAACGCAATTAAGTATATGTTACAATCTGATATAGCATAGATGTGAATTAAAAGAATCTTTTGAAATATTTATGATGATCCCTGTTTTAAACAATATATAACAGTTGTTAAACACATTTTTCAGAATACTAACGTTTCAAATTCAATATTTCATAGGTTAGCCCTGTGTTTAAATAAATGTTTTATGTGATTTTGGCATGGAATGCACTAATTTAAGTTCGTCTGTAATAAAATATGATTAAGAAGTAACAGGAAAGCCTTTATTAATTCGCGTATTTGGACATCTCTGCTTGGAAATTTCCTTACCTATTCTGCAATACAAGCTCTGTATAGTCTTAAAGTGTGGAGACTGTCCAGTCGATTCCATCTTTTCAATCTTGCTATCTGCTAACCACTTCTGAAGAACCTTTTCACACTGACAAAGTGCATTTCGTCCAGTTAATTAAAACATTATTAAGATCTAGGTTCATTCCAAAATAAGATCAAAGACCCTTGGTAATAATTTTGTTTCCGGTATTTTGATGTAGTCCTTAGCTTTCACTATTCCTTTTACCATATGTAGCTTTCCAACATCCTGACAGAACATGGAACACCATACAATGACTTTCGTTGAATGTTCACAATAACAGTAACAGACTAAGTGCTGAATGCCTTATGAGATCGTTTTCGTAATGTGGACACTGATATACAGTAAAGAAAAGCTTATTTCCATCACTAAAACTTTCATTTGCACCGAAACATTAACTGTAAGAAATATTACAATCCAATTTCAAGGAATTTTCCTCTTACAGTTATTGAGCACACATTACTGCCTGCTGCCAAAATTCATCCTTTCAGTATTTCTGTTGATTTAACTTCTTACAGTAATTCCCAGCTTTACGACGATTCACTTTATGACGATATTATTCATAAGACGATTTTCAATTATGACGAGAACGCATTCGCTCATACGAAGGTTTTAGCGACATGACTTGCACTGATCAACCAAAGCTTCTGGAAGTGGACCGGTGCCTACGTAATGGAATATCTGCCGATTTCACGACGTGAAGCGACAGCAGCGCTAGTTACGTTTTCATCCGTTGTGGCGCTGGCGATCCGCTGTTTTCAGATGTCCTATATAGGGAGAGGTTGGCAAACGGCGTTCATTGGTGCCATGTCTGTGCTCTGCGAGTGCGTCAGTTTGGCTAGCTGACTGATGATCTAGCTTCGTCAGCACACACATGAGGACGGAGCAACTACGCAAAAATAGAATTTGTTATTTGAAAATATTAGGATTTTGTTACTGAAAAATCATGGAAGTGCTTTCTGTTCTCAGTATTTTATACTAATATTTATTGATTGTTAATTTAATCAGAATTACTTAAAATAATAAAAATTAAAGCAATAACTGTTCTTTCATACATTCAGTCCCAGATATTAAATTTTTACTTAAAAATAAAAATGCTTAACTTTCCTGAAACGATATGGCAATATTTTTAATTTGGACTCTGATTTATGCTTTTATAATTTGTACCTGTAGCATAAGCGAGCTTTATAAAAATATGTTTACATATTCGGAAATCTGTCAAAATTATGCTATATATATATATGCAGAACTAGAATTTTCTAAATGAATATTTTTTTCCTTTATTACACTACAATAATATAAATAAATACCCCTTAAGCAGCTACTTGTCACAGAGGTCTGACAGGAGCCTGTCAGTTTAATATGCCATATTAGGAGATCAGTGAGGATGGTGAAACCTCAGAAGAAATACAGCATACATCCATGTCTTAACCGGGGCTCGAACCTAGGTCCCTTTGATCAGTAGCCTAGAACGCTAACCACTTGTAATCACTTTATATTGTGCATTTACACGTTTTTTCAATCTGGTAACCTCAGCCTGTAGTTTAGCACACGAAGTACTCTGTTCAGATTTCAGTTGGGATGCTTTACCTCTGAGCGATGCTTTTTTGCACACCATGGGTTAAATGGCCAGGTCACATCGACCCCGTAGGCTCAGAGTAGGTTGGGAGAGGGAACCCACTGGAACGCTGTTTTAAGACAGATGGTAGCCTCCCGTCAAGACCATCCAGTATGTTCTTTAACGTGCACAAGGTATGGCTCTCCCGCACACGGGGCCACGGCTTAACGTCCCATCCGACGGACGACGGCATTTCGAAGCCCATTGTTGTTCCCTACTTACTGTGGGCAGAGCGGGGAACTTTGTGGAGATAAACCTCAACGCTGACCCAGCTGGTACTCGAACCTGGGAACTGCAGATTACAAGCCTGCCGCACTACCAACTGAGCCACCCTCGCCCCTACTCTGTTCAGATGTGTCACCATATGAATAATTGCCAACAGATCATCAACATTAACTTCATTTTTGACGCAATCTGCGATATATTCCCTATTACCAGGGCGGGGGTGGCTCAGTCGGTAGCGCGCCAGGCTCGTAATCTGTAGTTCCCAGGTTCGAGTCCCAGCTGGGTCAGCGTTGAGATTTATCTCCGCAAAATTACCCGCCCTGCCCACGGTCAGTAGGGGACACAGATGGGCTTGGTAAAGGCCGCCGTCCGTCGGATGGGACGTTAAGCCGTGGCCCCGTGTGTGGGAGAGCCATACCCTGTGCACGTTAAAGAACACGCTGGATGGCCTTGACGGGAGGCTACCATCTGTCTCCCAACAGCTGTTCCAGTGGGTCCCCTCCCCCAACGTTCTCTGAGCCTTCGGGGTCCTTGTGGCCTGGCCATTTAGCCCATGGTGTGCAAAAAAGTGCCGCTCAGAGGTAAAACAACCGAACCGAACCCTATTACCAGTGTTCACAATAAAGTTTTATTACATGAAGTAAAATTATAAGTCGTTTCTTCAGCCACCAAAAAGTTTCTTTTACAATAATTACGATCCGGATAAACCCTTGCTTCTTCAGGAGCTTCTTTTACATGGTTTCTTCTGGGAGGGCTTTTACGTGCCTTTGATACTGGGCAATATAAAAATACGGTTGGTACTGCTGAATTTTTTTAACTTCCTTTGGCCATGAAATCGAATCTTCTCCCATTGAGGTGTATCAAAGTTATCCTGAAAACGAGATATCAAAAGTTAATTAGAACTCTCATGAATACACATTTAAAAAACATCTAATTCGTTTGCTTTTCAATGACCTTTGCCAATTGCCCATAATCAAATTATTATTTTATGAGTTGGGTTGTTTTACCTCTGAGGGACACATTTTTGCACACCATGGGCTAAATGGGCAGGTCACAAGGACCCCGAGGTCTCAGAGAAAGGTTGGGGTAGGGGACCCACTGGAAGAATTGTTGGGAAGCAGATGGTAGCCTCCAGTCAAGGCCATCCAGCATGTTCTTTAACGTGCACAGGGTATTTCTCTCCCGCACACGGAGCCACAGCTTAACGTCCCATCCGACGGACGACGACCTTTCTCATTCCCATCAGTGTCCCCTACTGACCGATGAGCAGGGAGTGTTGTGGAGATAAATCTCAACACTGACTCAGTTGGGACTCGAACCTGGGAACTGCAGATTACAAGCTTAGCGCACTGCCTACTGAGCCACCCCCGCCCCATTATTTTATGGAGATAATTATACTAATGACATTGTTTGAATATAGACACTCTGACATTATTTTAATAATTTGTCTCAGATAAATAACTTGGAATATATTTGATTACATACAATATTTTACAAAAAGTTTCCGACAGTTACATGTCATGTGAATGGAAAATTACATCCAAATTTCCTTAACTGCGAAAGCAAGTTTTTTAAAAAATGTCACTAGAAATGAATTGAAGATATCATATAGTGGATGTGACACATGAAGAGTTCATTGTGTCACGTGGTCGCCAACGCACCAACACAACACGGTAACGCATGGCAGAGATAACTCTGCCATGAGTAGAAAATATTATATTTTATATTTCATATGAGTAGATGACACTTTTACCACAAGTCTTGAGTTTCGACAACACTGAAACTTAGCTTTCCGATTTTCAGCCAACACTAAAGGTCTCCGAATAGGATACCGACTGCAGAATTACAAATAGCGGAGTTCCCTGTGGATTGTCCGAATATATGAGTCTTATTTTGAAAGCAGTCGTGATTTCTTGCACAGTCGTACACAGCCTCTACCTTTTCTCTCATATAGTATTGAAAAAAGGATTAGTTCACTCGGTAACGCCCCTGAATCGTAATCTGTAGTTCCAAGTTTCGAATCCCAGCTGTTCCAACATTCATTTATCACAGCTAATTCGAACCATTCCCTCGGTGAGAAAAGAACACCTATGGGATTGGGAATGCTGTCGTCCGTGAGGTGAAATCCAAGGCTTGGAGACAATAAATACGGTAGATGGCACGCAAACATTGACGGTAAATACGGTAGATGGCGCGCAAACATTGACGGTAAATACGGTAGACGGCGCGCAAACATTGACGGTAAATACGGTAGATGGCGCGCAAACATTAACGGTAAATACGGTAGATGGCGCGCAAACATTAACGGTAAATACGGTAGATGGCGCGCGAAGACTTGGTAGACGATAATGATGATTAAGCCGACGCTTGGTAGACATCAAATAATCCGTTGGATGGTCTTGATATGCGGCTACAATCTGTCTGCTGCTGACCAGTAGGTTCCATTTCCCCAACTTTCTCTGGGTCCTTTCGGTCCTTGTAGCCTTTGGGTCATTTAGCCCATTGTGAACAAGAAGTGTCACTCAAAGGTGAAACACCCAGCTGTTACACTATCGTAAACATGACACAATTACTCCAGCCAGTCCTCGGGACTCATTTCTACTGAGGAGGTTCACACTGTTTTTGATAAGTGTCTGTAGATTTTCACTCGTTCCATTGAAGTTAGTGAGCTACTACTTCTTTGAACGCTTGTGAAAACTTCCAATTACATGGAAGTTTTCACAAAAATATTACATGTTAAAACAAAAGCTGCATGAAAGATCATTTCTAGATATAACATCTGAGCTAATTACGATGAATTTCATGTTTACAGGACATTTTTTTATCTTCTCTGAAATTGAAAATTACATTACTTCCATTTGTATATCATGATGTTTACGGTTTTATGCATTGCTTCAATAATTATCTGAAATGTGCAAATTTAAATTATTGCTTATATCCACTGAGTTATCTCTACAAATTTACTTAAATATTCTGTTTAATCCAGGTCACCTCGTATATAAAGAGTAAGACACATGGTTTAGAAAAGGTAGAAATCTTTACTTCATTCTGAAAGCAGTCAGTGTAATAAAGATGTTATTTCAACGAAACTTTAAATAATCTTTTTTTTATCGTATGCTGTTAGATAAACGTAACTAAAGGAGGGTGAAAACAGCTACCACTATAAATTATAGTATCATATAAGTAGTCTTGTGTAGTCGTTTAATCACAGAAGGGTTAGATGGTTGAAGATGGATTCCAGTTCAGTGACTTCCAATGTAAATCGCTAAAAATGAAGAATAATAATGTAGGACCTGTTATTTTACAACACGTAGTTTATAATATATATAACGTATCAGAAGGATTTAACACTTGATCCCACACGCTGTACATACAGAACGGCTTCTTCATTTTACTAACATATTTGGTGTAGAAATCTTTACTTTTGTATGAATGTCAACATACCAAGTGAGTATTAACTGTACTAGTATTTAATTACAAGGGATATTACATAAAAAATATGATTCTTGAAATCGGTAAACGCTAAAAAGTCTAATCGCAAAAATAAATATAACATTTTAATGTCGTAGTGTACTAGGTCGGTGGCTTGTTTAATAAGAACGTTAATAGTACGTTATGTGATACCACATTATAACATCCATCCCACCCTCAAAGCTCTTCTCGGTGTTTACAGATGAGTCCCTACAGAGTACGTTCACTCACAAAAATATCCGAACACTATTGTTGATTTCAGAAATTCAGAATTCTGAAATCAACATTAGTGTTCCGATATTTTTTGAGCGATTGTACATGTACACTAAGCTGTTCCATCATTAAGTGCAGTCATATATTATGTCAAAATAAGTCAGTTGCAGAATTCGTAAATTCCTTAAATATGAGTTTTATAAAAAATGTTTCATATTTCAAAAACCTCAGTCAAATCTATTTAAATCAAAATATCTTCTCCGAACGCAAAATGTTTTAAAAAATATGCGTTTAGTGTGGAAGCTGAAACATTTAGCAAGTTGCCTTGTTCTCAAAACATTTATAATTAGTGGAAATTAACATATTTATTACAAGAACTGCTAAAAACACTCTTATATGAAGTAGTAATGTTCAGTACGACGGTTTTGCTTTCTTTTTAACTAGTTTTTATTAACTTACCAGAACAATTATTTAAACTGTCATTTTAGCTGTTAAATATTAAAATCTGCGCAACTGTGAAAATAGTGAACGAATTTTGTTGAAAATCGACACTGAATTAGATTTGGTTGCGATGATTTTAATGTAATGCTTATTTAAGATGTTACTAAGCTATGCATCTGAGTTATTACTGATATAACATTAAACTGTACCAAATAAAGCATTGTGCTCTGGACATGCTTTATTTGTGTCATACGTGTTAGGAGATCATGGCTTGGACGTCCTAGAAGAAGAAGGGTTCCTAGATGATATTAGAATTGGAAACACACCTCACAATAACAGGTGGAGAATGCTGTGAAATTTCATCATCCCCAGAGGATGTGACGATTCCCTTACCCAACAATTCTGAGTTTTGACAATACTGCTTAGCCGGAAGTGCGACTCTTTACTCCGTAAAATGTTACATGACCAGTTGTTGTCCAGCTCCATCCTATCCAGTCCTAAGTCATGAAAACACAACTTTGTACATTAACCAGCGCAACACATTTCGTAGGACCTTGAAGACAGTTGATCACGCAAGTTTCAGGAGTATTACATTGGCCCTGGCTCTAAGAGAAGACTACTGCATCAGCCATTTACAATGTGTTCAAAAACCAGTAGACTTCCCCTGCAATGGCATAACCATTAATAACCGTTTCTTCAAAATTCTGAGCCCTGTTCTGTAACTCATTTTCCTCAAAGGCGTCTCCATCTCTTCAGTAAGCGATATTCGGCTATAGTAATCGTGTCTTTGTTATTGTTTCGGAAATAGAGCTTAACGAATAATGCACAATCCTTCAGTTCCAGTGTCGTGGCTCTTCCTGTTCACTTTTCTGGAAAGTTTGGGAAAGTGAAAATGATCATGCTCTCTATTACAAAAGGGTCAGGTCTCATCATGTCCTTCTGTTTTCATACTGTAACCACGTGATATATTCTCTTACTAACAAGTTATTGGTAAATAATGTGCATGGGTTTTCTGTACAGCGCCACGTTCAACCCGCTGGAGGTTTTTATAAGAATTTCATTTTTACCTACCATTTTATTCTCCATGGCCTGATTATTATCCCCTTCAAATTTCAGCTTTGTGCAACTAATCGTTTTTATCCGCAGACCTACAAAGTAACATAGTTTAATTCAATCACTCAATATATATCATCAGTTTGAAACATTTCACTGGAGACCTCCTCCTCCTTTTGGGGGGAGGGGGTGGCTCACTCGGTAGTGCCGCAAGTTTTGTAATCTTTAGTTCACAGGTTCGAGTCACAGCTGGTTCAGCGTTGGGATTTATCTCCGTAAAATTCCCCGCCTTGCCCATGGTCAGTAAGGGACACCGATGGGCTTTGAAAGGTCGCCGTCCGTCGGATGGGACGTTAAGCCGTGGTCCGTGTGCGGGAGAGCCATACCCTGTGCACGTTAAAGAACACACTCGATGACCCTTGACGGGAGGCTACCATCTGTTCTCCCAGCAGCTGTTCCAGTGGTCCCCTCCCCCAACCATCTCTGAGCATTCGGGTTCTTTGTGACATAGGCATTTAGCCCACGGTGTGCAAAAATGTGCCGCTCAGAGGTATAACAACCCAACCTCCTCCTTTTACAAATTTCAAGGTTAAATCCTACACTCGATTGAGATAATAAATAATGATTTATTTCTTGAAACATTGCCTAAAATGTTATTTAGTTTCATAAAGAAATAGAAGTACAAACTTATATTCTGACCACGGATGTATGTAACAGCCTGCAAATACACATGAAAACCCATCATAACATAGATTCAGTGGTGATCCGTAGTCATCTAAACAAGCGAAAGCAATCCGTATCGCAAAACCAATTTGCTCGAGAGCATTTGGGTTCGGTAGTTTGACCTCTGAGAGGTACAGTCGGTCAAAAAAATATCCGAACACTATGGTTGATTACAGAATTCAGAAAATATATCTGACAGTCTTTTTTAGAAATTAGTGATCTGGTTACTACCGTGTACATACAGTCGTTCAAATAAATATCCGAACACTATGGTTGATTACAGATTTCAGAAAAAAATATTTGGCAACGATTTTTTTAGAAATTAGTGATCTGGCAACCTTCGTGTACGTACATACAGTCGCTCAAATAAATATCCGAACACTATGGGTTGATTGCAAATTTCAGAAAAAATATCTGGCACCGATTTTTTTTTAGAAATTAGTTATCTGGTAACCTTCGTGTACGTACAGTCGCTCAAATAAATATCCGAACACTATGGATGATTACAGAATTCAGTAAAAATAAATCTGGCAACGATGTTTTTAGAAATTAGTAATCTGGCAATCTTCGTGTACGAAGGTTGCCAGATCACTAATCTCTAAAAACATCGTTGCCAGATTTTTTCTGAATTCTGTAATCAACCATACTGTTCGGATATTTTTTGAGCGATTGTACAGTCGCTCAAAAAAGTATCCGAACACTATGGTTGATTACAGAATTCAGAAAAAATATCTGGCAACGATGTTTTTTAGAAATTAGTGATCTGGCAACCTGATATTTTTTCTGAATTCTGTAATCAACCATAATGTTCGGATACTTTTTTGAGTGACTGTACGTGTTTGCCAAAAATGAGTTAAATGACCAGATCAAAAGACTCCGATGTCTCAGAGAAAGTTCGGGGAGGGAACCCACTGGACAATTGTTAGGAGACAGATTATAATCCCACCAAGATCATCCAGTGAGTTATGCTTTTTGAATTAAATTATTTTTTAATAATATAAATTTTAAATTATTCTTTTTTAGGTTAAATAGAGTATACTTAGTCTTTTTCGTATTTAAACGTAATCCATTTAAATCCAACCATTTCATCACACATTTTAGATCAGTGTTCATGTTATAAAGGAAATTTTCCAGAGAATCAGCACATAAAGTTAATGATGTATCATCTGCAAAAGTGTTAATATAGCTATTTATTTTTAATTTACATAGGTCATTTATGAATATCAGAAACAAGGTTGGTCCCAGGACTGAACCTTGTGGTACGCCACATTAAATAGGTTTTGGGTTACTAAGTGTATTAAAAAGACTAACACATTGCGTTCTGTGCTGTAAGTAGTCTTTAAACCATTTTAATACAACACTACGAATGCCAATATTTTCTAGTTTGCTAATTAAAATTTCGTGATCAACGGTGTCAAAAGCTTTCTCCAAGTCAATAAATACGGATAGAGTAAATTGATTATTGTCAATTGTTGTATGGAATGAAACACCTTTGACGTATAACTCAACAATGCAGTTTCTGTACCTCTGCTCTATCTCGCCGAACGAAGGTTGCCAGAAGCAACCTTCTTTCGTACAACTTACAGAATAGCATTAGCTAATTTCTAACTGTATCACTATGCAGTCCTGTTCGAACCATATCCATGGCAATTTGGAATTCTGTAAGAAAAGATACACCGATGGGCTTCGTAAGATTTATTTAAATATTACTAGAAATCAATCGTTGTCATGTCATTTACCAGACTGGTTGATTCTGATTGGATTATTCTGCTATGATGTCGTTATGCAGATCAGCCTTCCCACTTAAGAAAAGCACTGAAACTAAATAACCCAATCAGAGACAACTTGTCCGAAAAGTGTAAATTCATGAACAAGTCACTTCCCGTCCATACTTACAGAAACACGGAGAGTGAATAATGGAATCAATAGCACTTATTAATTATTTTCTGGTACAAAGTGTTATAAATAATAAATGCTCTTGTACTACAGACAATCAATCTGAACTTACAGAATACCATTTGCTAATTTCCAACTGTATCACTATGCAGTCCTGTTCGAACCATATCCATGGACTTACACCAACTCACCTTCGAGAAATAAGCATGTCCATAGACTTCCAGTTCGACAGCGATTCCGTTAACAAAAACTCTAATTCTCTATGAGATTTTATCCCCGTTTAACCTTCTGATATAATAAAATAAATAAATAACAAATACCCCCTCAAGCAGCTGCTAGCCACAGAGGTCTGACAGGAGCCTGTCAGTTTATACGCCAGAGTACAAGGTCTGAGAGGATGGCGGGACCTCAGCAGAAAAACAACAGCGGTAGGTGTCTTCACTTTCGCATCAGTTCCTTTTTTATGACTAAATGTGTATAAAAATAATATTTGAATATATCCAGTCTCTTCCTCCACTTCCATCTGTTTCTAGATTCGGTCGTGGACATACATACATACATACATACAGGGATAAACCCAGGGGAGAGATAGAGCCCTTCTAAAAATTCGGTCCTCTTATACGAAATCTAAAAATTGTCTACCTGCATTGAAATCCAAAATATTTGTCTTTGCATAAATTTATTCTACCACCATATTTTATGTCCGAATTAAAATACGTTGAAAAACACTATAAAATATCATGGCATATAGAATAACATTTTAACTTTTCGTGTTCGGTGGAATATTATTACTCAAGTCTTACCTCTTGAAACTAAATTATTCTCGAAGACCTCCGCCCCAAGAAACAAAATTCTCGGACCACCCTCTCCCCAAAAAAATTCTTGGGATACATACATATATAAATACATACGTACAGTCACTCAAAAGAATATCCGAACACTATGGTTGATAACACAATTCAGAGAAAATATCTGCCAACCAATTTATTTTAGAAATTAGTGATCTGGCAACCTTCGTGTTACGTACACGAAGGTTGCCAGATTATTAATTTCTAAAAAAATAGTTGCCAGTTATTTTTTTCTGAATTCTCTAATCAACCATAGTGTTCAGATACTTTTTAAGCGACTGTAGATACCTACAGAATCCTCAAGCAGCCATGGGCTACGGAGCTCCAACCAGACGGCAATTTAGTTCTACAGATATTCTGTCCTGAGCTACGACTCGTATATGGGCTCGATTACGGAAACGTATTTCGATGAGTTATCAAAAAGGAAGATTAATTAGGCGACCTTAAGAAGTCAGTCTCCTAAAACGTTCTTTTTATATATGTTACCGCTAAAGCTCGAAAGCCGTTAATGTGCACATTACCTAGCTAATCTGCAGATTAACTGATTTGCTCCGTTAACGTGCGGAATCAAGAGTTTTCCGCATTTTACCTAGGCTCATTAACTGCTTCCGTATCGTTAAAGTTCAAAAGTTTGTTTCTCTCAGAGTGGTGAATCTCTTGAATATGAATCTTGGTGTCACGTGATTCACTCGTCCGCATTATAAAAATCGCCCCGGATGAGCGGAGGCCAAGTGAGAACGAATCGGTAAAGTGATTCATTCTTGATAACGAATCACTAAAATGATTCGTTCTCACTTGGCCTGCTCATTTTGGGGGCGTTTTTTATAATTCGGACGACTGATTCAAGTTGACAGAGGGATGACCCTGATTTCAACTCTACTCTCGGACACTAGATAAATAACATTACGTTAATTTAAGCGTACAGAAACGTTCCTGTTGTTCCAGCAAAGATCTTATTTTCAGTTTAACGTGCCTAGTAGGTAATGTGCAGATTATCCAGGTAATTTGCAGATTACCTAGGTAATTTGAGAAATAAAACAATTTTCCGCACGTTAACGGATCACCCTAGTTAATCTGCACAATACCTAGATAATTTGTAGAATAACTGATTTCTGCACTTTAGCGGAACAAATACATGACGAGATAAAATGAAAGCAACTTTATTCTGTAAATTGATCTTCGCAATCCAATGAACCTGTTTCTAAACGGAATGGATATATTTATTTAGTTGAATGAAATGTAACTTTTTAATACTCTGTAATCTAAACAGTTTTGCAGTTCCCTTCAAAACATTTTTACAATTATATCACACCACTTATAAATTTATATTTTCATTTCTGAATTTTTTTCATGAATAAAAAATAAATGCCAAATATTAATTGTAAGACAATATCGTCTTTATTCATGAATTGAGACATTTTGCTTAAGTCGTAAACAAAGTAGTGTCGGATTACGTTAGTTTTTAAACTAATAAGTTCGTCAGATATCCTAGCCATTGGAACTATGGTCGCATTTCTAAACATCTATTATATGTGCGTCATATATAATATCTATCTGGGATAAAGATCATTGAAACTTTCATACTTATGCTTTTAACCTGCAATTGACATTCTTCAGATTGTCTTCAGGGATGATCGCCCCTCTAATGACCAAATTTCAATTATTATATTTTACATATTTGAAACAGTGAAAATTTTAAATATCACATTTATCCAATTTTACATACAAAAGTGAAAATACTCGTATATTGTCAGTTTAAATTTCTTCGCTTCACACCTATAGATTAATTCTTATATCAGTCAGTGGACTAGAGAAGAATTTTTCATATTTTTTGTTTAAATATTGGTGTATTAGATGCTTAAGTCGATTACTTGTAAAACAAACAGTAAATGTTTATTTCTTCCATAATTTTTTACTCATAGAAAAAATTAATATGAAAATGAAAACATCTACCACTATAAATACTGATATACTTTAATGAAGAATTAAACTTTCGTTTAATCGTAACACTCTTCACATATATCCTAGAATATTCCAGTTCAGTGGTCTACAGTGTAAGACCACTAAAAATCAATAAGATACTATTTGTTAAAGACATAGGGAGGCGTTCATAAATTTCAAACGACTGTTATAGAATAATTATAACATTCTTTTTCACTTACGTCACACAGTGTAACGCTTGAACGGAACTCCATAAATCCTTTTGCTTTTCTCTTTTGCAACTAAAAATCAATAACATACAATCTGTTAAAGACCCTAATTACTTCTATTGTTGATTCTGTTTTCATGAAAAAAGTGAATTCAATATAAACCTTTTTTTTTTTAAATAATTGTAAAAAAGGTAAAATTATTACAATTTAAATTATTATAAAAAGGTTAATTAATTATTTATAAACACATGGGTAAAGTGAGAATCTAAAATAAAAATAATCATTCTTCATAATTTGCATAATAAAATTTATTCAATTTGGCCTTGATTAAACACGCTGCATTTATCCGATATCTCTGGGAGCATTGGCGTTCCCACCGTATGACTGGAATAGTACGTTATCGATAGGAAAAGGTCTCCATGGAATAGATGTTTCTCGTCAAACTTTTGATGTCATTTGCATACATTTGATACACTTGCTTCTCGCCGGGAAATCCACAGAGGGTAGACGGCGTGCTGTTGGACTTTCGATCTGAAATTTGGCACTGCAATCAGGACCACAAACTGAAACATTCTCTGAAAATGTGGAATCTGTACGTTGATTTCCCAATGAGTTGTGGCTGCCACAGACAGACAGTAAAGGACACTCCCCAACTCGCTATGACGCCGTATTCCGTATCATCTCATTCGGATAAAATTTACGAAGAATAATTGGTTGAAAAACACAAAATAAAATAATATAAATAAAATAAATAAATACCCCCTCAAGCAGCTGCTTGGCACAGAGGTCTGACAGGAGCCTGTCAGTTTATATGCCACAGTAGAAGATCTGAGAGGATGGCAGGACCTCAGCAGAAAACAACACGAACATCCATGCCTTACCCGGGGCTCGAACCCAGGTCCCGTAGATCAGTAGCCAAGCGTACTAATCAATCGGCCACAGGAAAATAATACCCTTATAATTAACAGACATTAGAAAATCTATTTTATTTTACCATTTCAACTGATGCAATATTTAATTAGTAACGCAAGTTCATATGTTTAACAGCAGCGATATCAGTTTATTTATTCTGAAACCCTAACAGAAACAAGTTTATGGGAAGGCAGAATCGAATAATCTACATTTCTTTGGGCGGACAGAAATAAATATTTCGGTTTCCATTACTATTTGATTCCTATTGATATTTATGATCCTTATTTATAATCCTCCTCCTATTGCAGAGATAAATCTCAACGCTGAGTATCCTCAGCGTTGAGATTTATCTCAACAAAACTCCCCGCCCTGCCCACGGTCAGTAGGGGACCCCAAATGACTTGGAAAGGCCGGCGTCCGTCGGATGGGACGTTAAGTTTTTTTTCCGTGTGCGGGAGATTCCGGAAGTTCTTTAACGTGCACAGGGTATGGCTCCGTATTCGGAGCCATACCCTGTGCACGATAAAGAACATGCTGGGTGGCCTTGAAAGGAGGCTACCATCTGCCTCCGAACAGCTGTTGCAGTGGGTCCTCTCCATCAACCTTCTCTGAGCCTTCGGGTTCCTTGTGACCTGGTCAATTAACCCACTGTGAGCAAAAAAAGTGCAGCTGAGAGGTCCTTTACACATATTTAATTATTCTTCTTTGTCGTTTCTTTTGCTATTCAGCTGTTCGGGTCCGGTCATATCTATGTAGTACTGACATCTGTTGAACAAAATAGTCACGAAAAATGTAAAAAAAAATGTCTTTTTTATTATTTGAATTTGTTTAAAATTTAATTTTAAGCCATTTATTTCAAAAATGACAAGCAATAAACTAATTTATTGAGACTTTATTAAAAGATCATGGAATATTTCGAAATTGATTAAAACCTTTTTTAGAAATATGAGAGAAATTAGTTGACTTTCAATACAAACAGTTTTCATAGCACCGGAATGTAATTAGTACTCCAAAATTTGAACTACGTCTTCAAAAGACAAATAAATCTGGTTCTGATTAATTCTAAGCTCAGTTAAGAGATTTATATACAAATGCACAATATAAAAATTTACCTAAAAAACAGCATAATTGTTACGATTTTTTGTTTTACAGACTATACAGGGATTAACTGATTATTCGAGGAGTCATTTCACACCTTAAACAGTTAACCTCTTCCCAATCCAAAGAGGCTTTTAGATGTTAGGAAAAAGGGTGAAAATATCTTCATAAATGAAATAAAAAAAATTAAAAAAACTCCCTCAAGCAGCTGCTTGCCAAAGCGATCTGACAAGAGCCTGTAAGTTTCTGCGACATAGTCGAAGGTCTATGGGGATGGTGAGACCTCAGCAGAGACAACACAAATATCCATCCATGCCTTACCTGGGACTCGAACCCGGGTCCCTTTGATCACTTTAATACGCCATAGAGAAGATATGTGTTGGGTTGGGTTATTTTTCCTCTGAGCAGCAATTTTTTCTAGACAATGGGGTAAATGGCTAGGTAATAGGTAACCCAAAGGCTAAGAGAATGTTGGGAGAAGGTGATCCAGTGTAACAGCTGTTAGGGGACAGATGGTAGACTCCCGTCAAGGTCATCCAGCGCGTTTTTTCTTTGGTTTATCTCTGAGTGGTAGTTTTTTTCACACAATGGGGTAAATAAAATAAATAAATAAATAAATAAAAAAATAATAATATAATAAAGACCCAGTAGGCTCAGTTTAGGTTGTGGGAAGGTGACCCAATGGAACAGCTGTTAGGAGACAGATGGTATCCTTCCGTCAAGGTCATTCAGCGTGTTTTTTACATTAATTGTTTTATCTCTGAGCGGTAGTTTTTTGCACAAAATGGGCTAAATGGCCAGTTCATAAAGACCCAGAGGGCTCTGAGAAGGTTGGGGACCCACTGGAACAGCTGTTGAGAGACAAATGGTAGCCTCCCATCCAACGTTTTATTTAACCTGCCCAGGGAATACACAGAATTTAGTACAGAATTTCTAAACTCTTTTCTTTCGGTTTTCTTCAAATTTTTATTCTAACAATATTCTGATTTTATGACAGTTTGGTTCGTCTCGTGGCCGAGTGGTTAGCGCACTTGGCTACTGCTCTAAGGGATTTGGGTTCGAGCCACGGGTAAGTCATGGATGTATGTGTCGTTTTCTTGCTGAGGTCCTGCCATCCTCTCAGATCTTTTACTATGGCATATAAACTGACAGGCTCCAGTCAGATCTATATGAAAAGCAGCCGCTTGAGGGAGTATTTATTTTTCATTTATTTAGTATTGGCTTTGCTAACTTTACGCTTATGACGTCATCTCCTTGAGTTTTATATAAATAATAGAGCAGTGGTTCTCAACCTTTTATGCTTCACGTATATATGCTGCAGTAATTTGTCGATGCTTGAACATAATAATATACCGAATCCGTGCCATGTGATTCCCTTCAACCACATAAAGTGGATGTGACACATGAGGAGTTCATTGTCTGACGTGGTCACCACCACACCCTAGCTCTGCCATCTGTAGAAAATATTATATTTTATATTTCATATGTGTAGATGACACTTTTACCCCAAGTCTTCAGTTTCGACAACATGAAACTTAACTTTCCGATTTTCAGCCAACACTAAAGGTCTCCGAATAGGATATCGACTGCAGATTTACAAATAGCCGAGTTCCCTGTGGATTGTCCGAATATATGAATCTTATTTTGAAAGCAGTCGTGATTTCTTACACAGTCGTACACAGCCTCTACCTTTTCTCTCATATAGTATTGAAGAAAGGATTAGTTCACTCGGTAACGCCCCTGAATCGTAATCTGTAGTTCCAAGGTTCGAATCCCAGCTGTTCCAACATTCATTTATCACGGCTAATTCCAACCATTCCCTCGGTGAGAAAAGAACACCTATGGGATTGGGAATGCTGTCGTCCGTGAGACGAAATCCAAGCTTGGGGACAATAAATACGGAAAATGGCGCGCAAACATTGACGGTAAATACGGTAGATGGCGCGCGAAGACTTGGTAGACGATAATGATGATTAAGCCGAGACTTGGTAGACAATACATACAGTTGATGGCTCGCAATCATTGATGGTAAATACGGTAGATAGTGCGCCGAAACTTTATTAGACGATAATGATTATTAAGCTGAGGCTTGGTAGACGTTAAATAACCCGTTGGATGTTCTTGATATGAGGCTAAATTCTGTCTGCTGTTGACCCGTGGGTTCCATTTCCCCAACTTTCTCTGGGCCCTTTCGGTCCTTGTAGCCTTTAGGTCATTTAGCCCATTCTGTACAAGAAGTGTCACTCAAAGGTGAAACACCCAGCTCCTGTATTATCGTAAGTCTGACACAATTACTCCAGCCAGTCCTCGGGACTCATTCCTACTGAGGAGGTTCAAACTGTTTTTGATTAGTGTCTGTAGATTTTCACTCGTTCCATCGAAGTCAATGAATCTTCTTTGAACGCTTTTTTAAACTTCCTGTTACATGTTAAAACAAAAGCTGCATGCAAGATCGTTTCTAGATATAACAGATGAGCTAATTGCGATGAATTTCATGTTTACAGGACATTTTTTGATCTTCACTAAAATTGAAAATTATATTACTTCCATTTGTATATCATGATGCCTACTGTATTATGTATTGCTTCAGTAATGATCTGAAATGTGCAAATTTAAATTATTGCTTATATCCACTGAGTTATCTCTACAAATTTACTTAAATATTGTGTTTAATTCAGGTCACCTCGTATATAAAGATTAAGATGCATGGTTTAGAAAAGGTAGAAATCTTTATTTCATTCTGAAAGCAATCGGTGTAATAATGAAGATATTAATTCAGCGTAGCCGTAAATCACCATTTTTTATCTTATTCTATTTGCTAGATAAAGTAATTAAAGGAGGGCGAAAACAGCTACCACTATAAATTATAGCATCGTTTAGTGTAGTCTTGCGAAGTCGTTTAATCACACAGTTCACCATTGACTGAAAATGAATTCTAGTTCAGTGACTTCCAACGTAAGTCGCTAAAAATGAAGAATAATAGTGTAGGACATGTTATTTTAGAACACGTAGTTTGTAATATATATAACGTATCAGAAGGATTTAACACTTCACCCCACACGCTGTACATACAGAACGGCCTCTTCATTTTACTAACGTATTTTCTGTAGGAATCTTTACTTTTGTATGAATGTCAACATACCAAGTGAGTATTAACTGTACTAGTATTTAATTACAAGGGATATTACATAAAAAATATGATTCTTGAAATCGGTAAACGCTAAAAAGACTAATCGCAAAAATAAATATAGCATTTTAATGTCGTAGTGTACTAGGTCGGTGGCTTGTTTAATAAGAACGTTAATAGTACGTTATGTGATACCACAATTTAACATACATCCCACCATAAAAGCTCTTCTCGGTGTTTACAGATGAGTCCCTACAGAGTACGTTCGCTCAAAAAATATCCGAACACTATGGTTGATTTCAGAAATTATGAAATTCTGAATTCTGAAATCAACCATAGTGTTCGGATATTTTTTGAGCGATTGTACATGTACACTAAGCGGTTCCATCATTAAGTACAGTCATATATTATGTCATAATAAGTCAGTTGCAGAATTCGGTAAATTCCTTAAATAAGAGTTTTATAAAAAACGTTTCATAATTCAAATATCTCAGTCAAATCTATTTAAATCAAAATATCTTTTCCGAACGTAACAAATTTTTGAAAATATGCGTTTAGTGTTTGTGTGTTGTGGAAGCTGAAACATTTAGCAAGTTAACTTGTTCTGCAAAACGTCATTTACGATTAGTGGAAATTAACATAATTATTACAAGAACTGCTAAAAACACTGTTATATGGATTAGTAAAGTTCAGTATGACGGTTTTGCTTTCTCTTTAACTAGTTTTTATTAACTTAGCAGAGCAATTATTTAAACTGTCATTTTAGCTCTTAAATATTAAAATCTGCGCAACTGTGAAAATAGTAAAAGAATTTTGTTGAAAATCGACAATGAAATAGATTTGATTGCGATGATTTTTGTAAAAAGCATATTTAAAATGTTACTCATTTATGTATCTGAATTATTACTGTGAAAACATGAAACTGTACCAAATAAAGCATTGTGCTCTGGACATGCTTTATTTGTGTTATACGTGTTAGGAGGTCATGGTTTGGACCTCCTCGAAGAAAAAGGGTTCCTAGATGATATTAGAATTGAAAACACACCACACAATAACAGGTGTAGAATGCTGTGAATTTTCCTCATCCCCAGAGGACGTGACGATTCCTTTACCCAACAATTCTGAGTTTTGACAATACTGTTTAGCCGAAAGTGTGACTCCTTACTCCGTAAAATGTTACATGGCCAGTTGTTGTCCAGCTCCATCCTATCCAGTCCTAAGTCATGAAAATACCACTTTGTACCTTAACCAGCGCAACACACTTCGTAAGAGTTTGAAAGACAGTTGATCACGCAAGATTCGGGAGTGTTACATCGGCCCTGGGCTCTAAGAGAAGACTACTGCATCAGCCATTTACAATGTGTTCAAAAACCAGTAGACTTCCTCTTCAATGGCATAACCATTAATAACCGTTTCTTCATAATTCTGAGCCCTGTTCTGTAGCTCATTCTCCTCAAAGGCGTCTCCATCTCATCAGTAAGCGATATTCGGCTATAGCATTCGTGTCTTTGTTACTAATTTGGAAATAGAGCTTAACAATAATGCACAATCCTTCAGTTCCGGTGTCGTCGCTCTTTTTATCAATTATTCTGGAAAGTTTGGAAAAGTGAAAATGATCATGCTCAATCTTACAAAAGGGTCAGGTTTCATGATGGCTTTCTGTTTTCATACTGTAACCATGTGATATATTCTCTTACTAACTCGTGATTGTGAAATAATGTGCATGGTTTTTCTGGACAGCGCCATGTTCAACCCGCTGGCAGTTTTTATAAGAATTAATTTTTTTTTACCTGCATTCTGTTCTGGATGACCTGATTACTATCCTCTTCAAATTTCAGTTTTGTGCAACTAATCGTTTTTATCCGCAGACCTACAAAGTAGAGTAGTTTCATTTAACCACTCAGTATATATCATCAGTTTGAAACATTTCAATTGAGACCTCCTCCACCTTTTAGGGGTGGCTCAATCGATAGCTTGCCAGGCTCGTAATCTGTATTCCCAGGTTCGAGTCCGAACTGGGTCACCGTTGATATTTATCTCCTCAAAATTCCCGGCATTGCCCACGGTCAGTAGGGGACACTGATGGGCTTTGAAAGCCCTCTGTTAAGCTGTGGCCCTGTGTGCAGGACAGCCATACCCTGTGCACGTTGAAGAACACACTGGATGACCTTGATCTGTCTCCCAACAGCTGTTCCAGTGGGTTGCGTCCCCCAACCTTTTCTGAGCCTTTGGGGTCTTTGTGACCTGGCCATTTAGCCCATGGTGTGCAAAAAAGTGCCGCTCAGAGGTAAAACAACCCAACCCATTACCTAAAATGTTATTTAGTTTCATAAAGTAATAGAAGTACAAACGTATATAGTGACCGCGGTATATATATAATGCAAATACACATGATAACCCATCACACATAGATTCAGTGGTGGCCCGTAAGCATCTGAAGAAGCGAAAGCTATCCGTATCGCTAAACCAATTTCTAAGATTGGAGGAAAGTTTTTTGGTATTGTTCGAGAGCATTTGGGTTCGGTAGTTTCGAAGTCGCTCAAAAAAATATTCGAACACTATGGTCGATTACAAAATTCAGAAAAAATATCTGGCAACGATTTTTTTACAAATAGTGGTCATGCAATCTTCGTGTACGTACACGGTGATTGCCAGATGTAATCTTCGTTCGTACAACTTACAGAATAGTATTAGCTAATTTCTAATTGTATCATTATGCAGTTGTTCAAACCATATCCATCGCAATTGGAATTTGGTAAAAAAAGAAACACCGATGGGCTTGGAAAGACTTATTTATATATTACTAAAAATCAATCGTTGTCATGGCATTTACCAGACTGGTTGTCTCTGATTGGATTATTCTGCTATGATGTCGTTATGCAGATCAGCTTCCCACTTAAGAAAAGCACTGAAACTAAATAACCCAATCAGAGACAACTTGTCCGAAAAGTGTAAATTCATGAACAAGTCACTTCCAGTCCAGACTTACAGAAACACGGAGAGTGAATAATGGAATCAATAGCACTTATTATTTATTTTCTGGTACAAGGTGTTGTAAATAATAAATGCTCTTGTAAGTCACTACAGACAATCAATCTAATCTTACAGAATACCATTAGCAAATTTTCAACTGTATCACTATGCAGTCCTGTTCGAACCACATCCATGGACTTACACCAACTGACTTTAGAGAAATAAGCATACCGATTGACTTCCAGTTCGACAGCGACTCCGTTGACAAAACTCTAATTCACTACCAGTTTTTATCCCCGTTTAACCTTCTGATAAAATAAAATAAATAAATAACAAATACCCGCTCAAGCAGGTACAGTCGCTCAAAAAAGTATCCGAACACTATGGTTGATTACAGAATTAAGAAAAAAATCTGGCAACGATATTTTTAGAAGTTAGTGATCTGGCAACCTTCGTGTCACGTGACACGAAGATTGCCAGATCACTAACTTAAAACGGATGAAATTGAACAGATTTCGTAATTCACTCTATTCAGGTTTAATTGAAATAAAATTTGAAACTGACTTAAAAGTATATTTCAGATAGGTTGGTGAAGCTGGATCTCTAATTAATGATGTCCTTGGTCATAACCATTATAATTATATGATAGTTAACCTTACTTCTTACTATTCTTACTTCCTTCCATAACTTTAATAGAGATGCTAGTGACTTTTCTTAAACCTAGTAACTGCTTTGCTTCAAGAAGACATTGAAGAATCACGTTTTAGCATTTCTATTTCTTTAAAACCTGTTCAAACATCGAACCCGTTGATCGTTACCATTTGTTTTGTCTACGGATCATTCCAAAAAGTGGTAACGTCGATTATCATGAGAAATAAACACCTCTTTCCTAAATTCTGAACTACCGTTTACTTCATATGTTGCTTTAAATAATGATCTGAAAGACGTAAATTTCATGTATCGAGTGTTTCAAATGAATTGTTTCTACAGGAATATTCAAGCATCGCCATCTTAATTCCAATCACCGGATACTACAAATTAACATCCAAATGTGAAAAGATGTTGTTAGAACAGATGAACACGCTAAAATGGCATGTGACAGGTGTATCATGAACGCTCCTGTATGCTTAACGTGACGATTTAAGTTATAAATTGTTTAGAACGAGAATGCTTTGAAAATTGTAAGAAGTGTGAAAGAAAGCAAAGAGATAGTGGAGTAGTAAAAGGAAGAAGAAGATAGAGGATTAAATTAGTGTTGTGTAATTCTATATGAAAAGACTTCTCTTATTAAATTTAAGATGAAGCCTGGTTGCGGTGGAGAAGACGAATCAACGGTATAGTTTGTTATTGGGTCCTCTATCAGGGAGATCAATGTTAAACGTTTCACATGTATAAGGTATAAAGTTTTATTAAGGTTATTGAATGTTGCAAATGAGATTCAATGCAAAGTGGTTTGTCTTTATGCTAAGAGAAATAGAAGTACTTAAGTTTATATAAAATTGATTAATTTGTAATAATATTGTGACATTGTAATAAATTACATCATTCATACTTTAGTGGTATTCATTTGTGCTATTTATTAAATCACGCCAAACTTTCATCTCTTTGAATACATAACAATATTTTATTGAATTTTGAAACCAGACAGAGAATTTCATAAATTTTTCCTAAACTTTAAATGTCTTGGATATTTCAGTGGAGCAGTTCGACGACATGTTTAACTTTCTTTTCTTTTATATGTATTTATTTATGAAAAGGAAGCTAAGATATTAGATAGAGATAATTACCACTAGGAAATACGATATCGTTCAGTAAAATTTAGAAACTGTTTTTTTAATCGATATCATTCACAAGGTTGCAACCTAGATCAGTGGCCACAACTTAAGCCGCTAAAATGAATGCGAAAACCATCCAACTTGTTAAATAACTACATAAAATATATACTATATTCAAAAAGGAAATTAAATTAGCTATTCGTTTATATATTTTGAGAACATGAAAATGTTGTTGTTTTCTGTTTGGATTCGCAAAGCCATGGCCAAAATATTCAAGAGATTTTGACAAACTGAACAATGTTTTACATTCATTTGCATAATGATCTGAGTTATCCAAACTGAATATGAATTAATCTGTTGAATCTAAAGCCTATTTAAGTTATTCTTTCTTGATAATAGTTAAGATATTTTAATAGATATTTCAAGTTATAAGATCTTGAGGTTTTACCAAATAGCCGGAACTGTATTTCTATTTCTTTAAATTATTTTCTAACCAGCCAACTATTTAAAGTTATGCAAAAAGATCGGATTAACGCTAAACTATATTGTGGGGTAGATAATTAATCCCCATATTATGTATAATTATATTTATATATTCATACACCTCTGTTCCACTATTTACAGTCGCTCAAAAATATATCCGAACACTATGGTTGATTACAGAATTCAGAAAAAAATATCTGGAAAACGATTTTTTTAGCAATTAGTGATCTGGCAACCTTCGTGTACGTACACTAATAATGATCTGGCAACCTTCGTGTACGTACACGAATAGTGATCTCGGGGTCTTGTGACCTGGCCTTTAGACCTTTGTGTGCAAAAAAAGAATTTCTAAGAAAGTGATTTTAGTGATTTTTTTGTACGTTTCGCTGTGTTTTATCTTACTTTCTTTGACTAGGCATTTTATCTTAAAGCTATAACAAGTACAGTCGCTCAAAAAAGTATCCGAACGCTATGGTTGATTACAAAAAATGAGAAAATTATCTGGCAATGATATTTTTAGAAATTAGTGATCTGGCATTCTTCGTGTATGGTTACTCAATTAAATATCCGAACACTATGGTTGATTACAGAATTCAGAAAAAATATCTGGCAACGATTTTTTTAGAGACTAATAATCTGGCAACCTTCGTGTACAGTCGCTCAAATAAATATCCCAACACTATGGTTGATTACAGATTTCAGAAAAAATATCTGGCAACGATGTTTTTGGAGATTAATGATCTGGCAACCTTCGTGTACAGTACACGAAGTTTGCCAGATCATTTTTTCTCAAAAAATCGTTGCCAGATATTTTTTCTGATATTTGTAATCAACCATAGTGTTCGGATATTTCTTTGAGCGACTGTACATTAGAGAGCATCTCTCTCCTATCAGCTATCAAGTGGATCCACTTCCCCAATCTTCTCTGAGACTTTGAAGTCACTGTGTGCGAAAAAAGTGCTGCTCAGTGGTAAAGTAATTCAGCATAATGGAATATTAACGAAATGCATGTTTAGGTGAATTCTGTAGATGAGAATCTGTAATGCAAAAATAAGTCTCATGTTAATAATGTTCAAATGACGAATTGATAGTGCACAAACGCTATAAAGTGTAAGACCTTTTGATAAAGCTGAAGATTTAATTTATCAGTATTTATTTAATTTGGGGTTTATATATTTCTTTTCCTGAATGTTTGGAAAATGATCTTCTGTGTTGTTCTTGTGTACAATAAGCTCAACCGTAGAGCTCCAATTTACATAATCAGGACATTCAGAGTCTCCATTTCACAATAAGCATTGTTTAAAAGTTTACCAAAATCTATTGACCTCTTCCGATTATTGCCTGTTTACGTAGTCTTTGGAATTACGATTTTACGCAGATTCCAATATATCATAAAATACTTTACGATGAAAAGATTTTTGGAAAAGAACTGTATATTTCACTGGAAATCAGTTTACAGTCTACAGTTTGATGATGATATCGTAATCTTTTACGTCAATTTCTAAAGAGAAAGATTCGATTTCTTTTTGTAAATCTCTAATAGACCGAAAATCTCAAAGAGTCATTTAAAGCAATATATTTCAATAAATTCATACTTTTAGTCATGGCATCAATAAGTCAATCATAAAAGACAGTTCTTAAGTACGTAGAACATTAATTATTTCGCTACAGACTATGACGTATTTGCAATAAATGTAAACAATTGAATCATCTCTGACGAAACAAAGCGCACGAGAGATTTTCAGTAACAATTCGTTCCTTTTCTCATTTCAATTCTTCTTTACAGAAAGAGGGATTCCCTGTCGATTCCTGGTTGAAAGTTGAAATAGATGAATATATAATCGTATAACTACAAATAGAGGTAATCATAAGAGGTAAGTGAAATTAGATATTTTGCCATAAAAAGTTACAATAATTTAATTGTAAGCAAAGTTTTTGAATTTGCGTATTTTCCCCTGTTTTCCATAAATCAAGACTTAAAAACAACCTGAAAGCAACGTTGTACTGGAAATCCATTTTGATCACTTACATGTGAATGGGAATATAAGTTGAGTTGGGTTCTTTTACCTATGAGTAGCACCTTTTTGCACACAATGTGCTAAGTGGCCAGGTCGTAACGATCCTGAAGGGGGGAACCACTGGATAACTGCTAGAAGACAGACGGTAGCCTCCCTTCAATGCCATTCAT
This sequence comes from Ryuthela nishihirai, assembly GCA_038380435.1. Lineage (NCBI taxonomy): Eukaryota > Metazoa > Arthropoda > Arachnida > Araneae > Heptathelidae > Ryuthela > Ryuthela nishihirai. Next base: position 4,167,071 of record JAWZYU010000039.1, read on the forward strand.
GGTGTTCTTTAAGCTCAGGGTTCTATCAGTGGTCAAGTAAGCACATCAATATATGGTTCCCATTGCACTACGCGATGACGTTGACCGTCAGGTGGGAGACTGAAGGGACTGATTATGCCCTTCAACAGTGAGTTTACGCACCCAGTTGTGTGTGTGGCGAAAAGACTGTACAGTGAGGTTATGCATCATCTTTCACAGCCTCAATGCCATCACTGGGTGGCAAACCCAATAGATTTGCTGTACCAGGTGGAACGGACGAGCTATATAACAACTCTGGATATGCAAAAGGGATATTGGCAAATACCAATCAGCCCCTGTAATAAAGGTCACACAGCATTCGTGACTCACCGAGGGCTGTACCAGTGGCAAGTGCTTCTCTTCGTGCTGAAGAACTCTGGGGCAGAAAGGAATTTTCTTTTCAGAAAATTGTGAATACCATAATTACACCACCCTTGTTGATTATTGCTGTCGATATCGAGATGATATAGCTTTCTTTTTCGAACAGCTGCGAGGATCATCTTAGCATCTTGTAGAGTATCTTAGGGATATCAATGTCAAGTGTTTCACAATCAACATAGCAAAGTGTTATTGTGGGAAGAGCGAGACCAAATATTTTGGCCACATTTTTGGTACGGTCAGGCATCGCCCCCACCATGCAAAACTAGAGGTCATCAGAAATATGAAAGCTCCTCGAATAAAGAAGGAACTGAAGAGCATATTAGGACTCTTCAGTTATTACCGACACTACCTAGATCAGTATGCAGCGATTTCAAAGCCACTCACAGACGTGACTCTGAAGCAGGCACCTGTACAGTTGAAATGGTGCTTACAAGCAGATTAAGCATTCGAGGCACTGAGGGCGGGGGGGGGGGCGCTCTACGAGGCATTAGAATGCAATACGTCTGATCCTGCGTGAAATTACATTCTGCATTGAAATGCATCTGCACTTGCGGTCTGCGCATGTCTCTCCCAGATTGAAGCCGAGGGACAAGAACATCCCATCGCCTTTACTTCGAAGAAGCTCACGGAACCCAGCAGAAATATAATGGTGGTTGTGAGTGTGTGGGAGGGTTTGGGAGGGAGGGCTAGAAAATATTTTGACCTCTTTATACGGATTCCAAGTCGAGATTCTTTCAGACCATAACCTGCTTAGGTACCTCATAGCTGTCGGAACAGTGAGCAGCAAATAGCAGAGATTGGCCTTTGTCATTAATCAGCATGGTGCAACAGTGCATTATAGGAAATGTGCTTCCCACCGAAACGCGAAGCCCTATCGAGTTTGACTGAACTTGCGATTTCGGATTAACAAGGGAATTACTTAAGAAGTGGGGTTGACATAAGCGCAGTGTACTTGAATATATTAATCTGTCATGGAGAGTTAAAAAAACATGATTATTAAGTTATAACTCTTTTTTCCAAATTAAAATGGGTAGCATTACGTGTAAGATAATTGAAAATTTCCCAAATGGTAGAAACGTCTCAGTAGGATTTTAAAATTATTTGCAAAATAAAAATCGCAAATTCCTGTAAACAAATAAGGGAAGTACAATTAATAGTGGATAAAGTTTAACATTTCAAACAAATGGAAGACTCAGGGAAAGCAAATGAGAATAATAAATATGTCACTACCAATCCATCTAAAACCTGCATTTTCCTTATTTTTCTTTAAATATAGTTATACGCTATTATAGAAAGTCTATTCACTTTGTTAACCAACATCTCTCCTTTCCATTTCAATCTGTAGACTTCGTGATTAACACGACTGAAATTTCACACATTTAATTCAAGTTTTTTATGCAACAGCCGAGTAATTTTTTTCAACTAGTTTGCTCTGTCAGCTGAAAGATCGCTTCATTTTCATAAAATAAATTTTTCTTTTAATTTGTGACTTTATCCAAGTGCATTTTTTTCTCTTTAAAATATCATCACTGAATTTTCAAATTAGCTTTTTCTCATTATCGAAAGTCATTTTCCCCTTAGGTCATCTATCAATAATGCAGTAATGTTTGAACAGGTTTCAAGAGATTTTATCTACTGTCCGTGGTAATATAAATATTTATCCGTGGCTTAAGGGACAGCACGCACACCCTTTCAGAATACTGGGAAGGGTAAGAGAGTGTCTAAAAATGTTTAACATATTTAGCAAATTTTAAAGACCTGTAAGAGGGAGGGGGATGTGTTATACTACATTAATCCAGGCTTTAGCCCACCCCCCTTGCAGTTTTTCTGGTTCGATGTTGTTTATTGTCCTCACTCCCTCCCTTTCGATGTTTTGTAGATCTGGACCCGATCACTCTTATTTTTGTGTCGTCTTATAATGCATCACAAGGTACTCTACGTATAACACGATAGAATATGTTAGATTCAATCTATTATCCACTGGTAATAAACTTTTTTTATACGTAAATGCTTCGATTCGTGACTTCTTTTAATGCATCCTACGGATTTTTTCAAAATGTTAATACTTAAACGAAACATTTTATATTTTTAATAAACAAATTTGAAAAAGTAGTGGTGGTTAGAACAGGAGTAAAAAAAAAAAATTTACGGCCGATTTGCATATTCATTGTATCGAGTCTAAACAGATCGAAAGGCCATTCACCAATATGAGGGGGCGGGGGTGGCTCAGACGGTAGCGCGCCAGGCTCGTAATCTGTAGTTCCCAGGTTCGAGTCCCAGCTGGGTCAGCGTTGAGATTTATCTCTGCAAAATTCCCCGCCCTGCCTACGGTCAGTAGGGGACACCGATGGGCTTGGAAAGGCCGCCGTCCGTCGGATGGGACGTTAAGCCGTGGCTCCGTGTGCGGGAGAACCATACCCTGTGCACGTTAAAGAACACGCTGGATGGCGTTGACGGGAGGCTACCATCTGTCTCCCAACAGCTGTTCCAGTGGGTCCCCTCTCCCAACCTTTTCTGAGCCTTCGGGGTCCATGTGACCTGGCCATTTAGCCCAACGTGTGCAAAAAAGTGCCGCTCAGAAGTAAAACAACCCAACCCACCAATACTAAATCAGCAAGAGGGAAAATGCAAGCAGGAAAGCAGCAACTATTGATGTTTTTTCTTAAAAATGATGTAATCACTATTGTTCACGGATGAGTCAGAAATGTAATCTCTAGATTTGAAATTGCGCCTTTAGCCATATAATAAGCGGACGATGATAGCGATAGAGAAAAATTGAGGATTCTCAAGCTACGTATCCAGCATCATACATCACATAATTATCTCCCAACTCCATCTTCAATCAAACTAACTCGTCATTTCCTTCTGAAGATAAAGGTTTTGCATTTGAGTCATTTAGAATACATTGTATTCTATGCATTTAACACGGCAGCGGACAATTCGGTGGAAGTCAACTGGGTGGATAACAAATGGAAATGCGACAATTGGTTGGATACAACAAACGCGAAGATACGACAATTTGATAGACAATTGAAAGGAACACATTTGGGAGGATATGACAATTGGGTTGAAATAAGGATATTATGAGAAATAACAGATATCCATCTGAAAAATTGTTACCGACAGTGCTTCTAAATATATTTTTATTCAATGCTGGCTTAATCAGAATATTAATTGTCTTACGGAGTTCGGTTTTCTAGGGTACGTCATTTTTATTTCAGATCGTTTCACTTGGGACGAACAAGATGGGAACAGAAATGTAAAAATCCGTTGTATCGAAAGTCGGATTAGCGAAAATAATAATCAATCTCATTTGTTTTGATTTCCTGTAATACTTTCAATTGATTTCCAATTGTTTCTTTTATAAGAGAAGTATCTTTTAAACATTCATTCTATTGAGTGTCACATTATTCAGAATAATGGTTATTACAATAACTGTTATGGATGGATAACTGTTATTTCTCATAATTCTCCGCATTTTCGGTTCCTGCAGTCTTTTCTTTTATTTGAGATTGTTTCACTTAGAAGTAAAGAATCTTTAAATTTTCATTGAGGGTCGGATTAATGAGAAAATATTGGTAGTCATGTATTTTCGTTTCCTGTAGTCGTTCCCTTTATTTGAGATTGTTTCCATTAAAACGGATGAGGGCGGTGGTGGCTCAGTCGGTAGCTCGCCAGGCTCGTAATACGTAGTTCCCAGGTTCGAGTCCCAGCTGTGTCAGCGTTGAGATTTATATCCGCAAAATTCCCCGCCCTGCCCACGGTCAGTAGGTGACACCGATGGGCTCGGAAAGGCCGCCGTCCGTCGGATAAGACGTTAAGCCGTGGTCTCGTGTGTGGGAGAGCCATACCCTGTGCACGTTAAAGAACACGCTGGATGGCCTTGACGGGAGGTTACCATCTGTCTCCCAACAGCTGTTCCAGTGGGTCCCCTCCCCCAACCTTCTCTGAGCCTTCGGGTTCCATGCGACCTGGCCATTTAGCCCATGGTTTGCAAAAAAGTGCCGCTCAGAGGTAAAACAACGCAACTAGAACGGACAGAATAAAACAGAAATTTAAGAATCCGTTATCGAAAGACGGACCAAGTGACAATAATTCTCAATATCTTTTTTTTAATTTTTTCTAATGATTTTCTCTAAATGTGAAATTGAAGCATCTCTCCTGAGTGCTAATGACTAACCATTTTGATTCTTTAAAAATGCCTAATGCAATTGATCATACACTCTCTGCTTACACTCTTAAACAGAAAAATCTAAAGTCTAAAGTCTTTGTAGTTCCCAGATTAGTTGTGTTGGGTAGTTTTACCTCTGAGCGGCACTTTTTCGCACACCATGGGCTAAATGGCCAGATCACATGGACCCCGAAGGTTTAGAGAAGTTTGGGGAGGGTACCCAATGGAACAGCTGTTGGGAGACATATGGTAGCCTCAACGTCAAGGCCATCCAGAGTGTTCTTTAACGTGCTCAGGGTATGGCTCTCCTGCACACGGGGCCATGGCTTAACGTCCCATCCGACGGACGGCGGCCTTTCCAATCCCATTGGTGTTACTACTGACCGTGGGCTGGGCGGGGAATTTTGCGGAGATAAATCTCAAAGCTGACCTAGCTGGAACTCGACCCGGGTACTGCAGATTACGAGCATAGCTCGCTACCGACTGAGCCACCCCCCGCCCCCTGCCCCTCCCAGGTTAGAGTTCTGCCCGGTGTTAATGAAATTAAACCTAACGTGACCGGATGCATGAAATTGCTTTGGAGGCTAAGAAGCAATATCGATGATCCAATTGTATATTCAGTATCAAGACATGCAAAGTAGGTATGAGCATATCATTTGCCTTTCGCAGTAAAATGTAATTTTCTTAAATATTGGACATATCGTTGAAGATACATCCGTGATATACCTGTCCACAGAAGTTCTGAACTAGTGATTGAACGAATGATATTTTATTGTATTAAACTATATTATTAACATAGTGGTAGTTAATGCCAATTTCTATAGATTTCTACTTATTTTCCAATTGCTTTTCCCACGTCATTTGATATGTTTTTCAATTTATGTGAGTGTTAAAACGACTGTTCCAGTATCTAATTAAAATATTTTGATTATTTTATTAATTAGAACAAGCTGGATGTCCTTCATGGGAGGCTGCTACCATCTGTCTCCCATCAGCTGTACAGTCGCTCACCTGTGGTGTCACGATTTTTTTTAGAAATTAGTGATCTGGCAGCCTTCGTGTCACGTGACACGAAGGTTGCCAGATCACTAATTTCTAAAAAAAACACGTTGCCAGATATTTTTTTCTGAATTCTGTAATCAACCATAGTGTTTGGGTACTTTTTTGAGCGATTGTACAGTGAAACAACCGAAATTCGCACAAAATCACACGAAATCCTGTGCGTTAATCTTTTGTAAAAAGCATTCTTTTCCAGGAAACGCCGGATGCTCTGTCAAGTCTTATTTTCACTTGTTCATAAAAAATCCTATAATGAAGCAGAGCTTGTAATACATAGGTGACACAGAATAATTTGCAAAATATCGTTTCGTTATAAGCATTTTGGAAAACTCTCTGTTTTTGTTTCTGCTAAGTATTTGTAAATTTTTAAAGACATTGTATTGAAATTTCGCATTATGTTTCAGAATAAGAAAGGAAGATAATATAGAAGGTAAGTTTTACATTTGGTTACTACTCCAAAATATATTATTACCTACAGAAAAAAGTACTAATTTTTCATAAATTGTAAGAGCTACGACCACCAAATTCCGCACAACGATTCATCTGAACATTCGGTAGCGCGCCAAGCTCGTAATCTGTAGTTCCCAGGTTCGAGTCCCAGCTGAGTCAGCTTTGAGATTTATCTCCGCAAACTTCCCCGCCTTGCCCACGATCAGTAGGGGACACCGATGGGCTTGGAAAGGCCGCCGTCCGTCGGATGGGACGTTAAGCCGTGGCCCCGTGTGCGGGAGAGCCATACCCTGTGCACGTTAAAAACACGCTGGATGGCCTTGACGGGAGGCTACCATCTGTCTCCCAGCAGCTTGTTCCAGTGGGTCCCCTCCCCTAACCTTCTCTGAGAGGTCCATGTGACCTGGCCATTTAGCCCATGGTGTGCAAAAAAGTGCCGCTCAGAGGTAAAACAACACAATCCATCTCATCTGAACATAACTAAAAGCAACGTAATGGGTTTCCACTCAAACATTTTTCCCCTGTAAAAAAATGAGAAACTTCTTACATACTAGAGTTGAGATCATGGGATTCGTTTGCAGATTCCTCTTATAGTAACGTTAAGCAACCTTTTTCCTCTAAGAAACGAAATTCTCCTACCACTAAAAGGAGTAGAACGCCTCTTAAATGGACCACTAAATTCGGCATAGTTTCCATTTAATTGGAAGATCAGGAAACGTAAGGGTTTATTAACAAACTCTTATCAACAAAACCCCTTAGAGCAGTGGTTCTCAACCGTTTATGCTTCACGTACCTTCTGGAAAGGTGTATGTAACTGGCGTACCTCTTGTATAGATAAAACGATATTTATAGTATAACAGTGGGAATAAAATAAAATATATATCAGTGGTTCTCAACCTTTTATGCTCACGTACCCCCCAGAAATGTGTATGTAACTGGCATACCCCATAGACTGGCATACCCTATAGATAGATAAAACTATAGTTATACTATAACAATGGGAATAAAATAAAACATATATCAGTGGTTCTCAACCTTTTATGATTCACGTACCCCCTGGAAATATGTATATAATTGGCATACACGTTTTATAGATAGATAAAACTATAGGTATAGTATAACAATGGGAATAAAATAAAACATATATCAGTGGTTCTCAACCTTTTATGCTTCACGTACCCGCTGGAAATGTGTATGTAACTGGCATACACCTTTTATAGATAGAAAAACTATAGTTATAGTATAACAATGGGAATAAAATAAAACATATCATTGGTTCTCAACCTTTTATGCTTCACGCACCCCCTGGAAATGTGTATGTAATTGGCTTACACCTTTTACGGATAGATAAAACTATAGGTATATTATAACAATGGGAATAAAATAAAACATATATCAGTGGTTCTCAACCTTTTATGCTTCACGTACCCCCTGGAAATGTGTATGTAATTGGCTTACACCTTTTATAGATAGATAAAACTATAGGTATATTATAAAAATGGGAATAAAATAAAACATATATCAGTGATTTTCAACCTTTTATGCTTCACGTACCCGCTGGAAATGTGTATGTAATTGGCTTAGACCTTTTATAGATATATAAATCTATAGGTATAGTATAACAATGGGAATAAAATAAAACATATATCAGTGGTTCTCAACCTTTTATGCTTCACGTACCCGCTGGAAATGTGTATATAACGTTTCCTGGCATACACCTTTTATAGATAGATAAAACTTTAGTTATAGTATAACAATGGGAATAAAATAAAACATATATCATTGGTTCTCAACCTTTTATGCTTCACCCACCCCCTGGAAATGTGTATGTAATTGGCTTACATCTTTTATAGATAGATAAAACTATAGGTATATTATAACAATGGGAATAAAATAAAACATATATATCACTGGTTCTGAACCTTTTATTCTTCACGTACCCCCTGGAAATATGTATATAACTGGCATATACGTTTTATAGATATATAAAACTATAGGTATAGTATAACAATGGGAATAAAATAAAACATATATCAGTGGTTCTCAACCTTTTATGCTTCACGTACCCGCTGGAAATGTGTATGTAACTGGCATACACCTTTTATAGATAGAAAAACTATAGTTATAGTATAACAATGGGAATAAAATAAAACATATCATTGGTTCTCAACCTTTTATGCTTCACGCACCCCCTGGAAATGTGTATGTAATTGGCTTACACCTTTTACGGATAGATAAAACTATAGGTATATTATAACAATGGGAATAAAATAAAACATATATCAGTGGTTCTCAACCTTTTATGCTTCACGTACCCCCTGGAAATGTGTATGTAATTGGCTTACACCTTTTATAGATAGATAAAACTATAGGTATATTATAAAAATGGGAATAAAATAAAACATATATCAGTGATTTTCAACCTTTTATGCTTCACGTACCCGCTGGAAATGTGTATGTAATTGGCTTACACCTTTTATAGATATATAAATCTATAGGTATAGTATAACAATGGGAATAAAATAAAACATATATCAGTGGTTCTCAACCTTTTATGCTTCACGTACCCGCTGGAAATGTGTATATAACTGGCATACACCTTTTATAGATAGATAAAACTTTAGTTATAGTATAACAATGGGAATAAAATAAAACATATATCATTGGTTCTCAACCTTTTATGCTTCACCCACCCCCTGGAAATGTGTATGTAATTGGCTTACATCTTTTATAGATAGATAAAACTATAGGTATATTATAACAATGGGAATAAAATAAAACATATATATCACTGGTTCTGAACCTTTTATTCTTCACGTACCCCCTGGAAATATGTATATAACTGGCATATACGTTTTATAGATAGATAAAACTATAGGTATAGTATAACAATGGGAATAAAATAAAACATATATCAGTGGTTCTCAACCTTTTATGCTTCACGTACCCGCTGGAAATGTGTATGTAACTGGCATACACCTTTTATAGATAGAAAAACTATAGTTATAGTATAACAATGGGAATAAAATAAAACATATATCATTGGTTCTCAAACTTTTATGCTTCACGCACCCCCTGGAAATGTGTATGTAATTGGCTTACACCTTTTACGGATAGATAAAACTATAGGTATATTATAACAATGGGAATAAAATAAAACATATATCAGTGGTTCTCAAACTTTTATGCTTCACGTACCCCTTGGAAATGTATATGTAATTGGCGTAACCCCTGGTATAGATAAAATATACGAAATCACCATTAGCAACAATCACTTGACCCTTTAGTCCCGGGGGGGAGGGGGAAGTGAATGCAACTTTTTTTCGTTTTAACAGAAAAGTGTATGTTTTCAGAGATAAATTCAAAAATCTTTTTGGGTTGAATAGGTATTGATGAAATATTGCAATCTGCATTTTGAAATTTTCCTAAAATCTATATATGCGCTCTCTATCGGTGGAAAAAATCGAAAAACCCCAAAATTTAAAACGAATATTGCAAACGATGTATTTATGCTATAAATTTGAAATTTTGATCGTGTAATATGACAGTGTGGAAAATTCCATTGGCAACAATGAGTTGACTCCTTCACGCAAGGAAGGTAAGAAACGGAACGGTGTTTTTTTTTTTAAGAGATAATAGGAAATCTCTTTTTAGTCGGTACTAATGAAATATAATTCGCATTTTCAAAAGGTAGTTTTAATTTATATCATTAGAGATCACTGAATATCGAAACTGCAAAACTTCTAACGAATGTTTCAAGTGATCTGTTTATGGCAGAAATTTCTGCTTGCATAGCTCTGTTATAGTGAAAATTCCACTGAAAACAATGATCTGTCCACTATTTTCAGAGGAGCGAGTTGGATTGTTTTACCTCTGAGGGGCACTTTTTTGCACACCATTGGCTAAATGGCCAGGTCACACGGACCCCGAAGGCTCAGAGAAGGTTGGGGGAGGAGACCCACTGTGGGACACAGATGGTAGACTCCCGTCAAGGCCATCCAGAGTGTTCTTTAACGTGCACAGGGTATGGCTCTCCCACACACGGGGCCACGGCTTAACGTCCCATCCGACGGACGGCGGATATTCCAAGCCCATCGGTGTCCCCTACTGACCGTGGGCAGGGCGGGGAATTTTTGCGGAGATAAACCTCAACGCTGACCCAGCTGGAACTCGAACCTGGGAACTACAGATTACGAGCCTGGCGCGCTACTGACTGAGCCACCCCCTTGAGGTTCGAGAATTACAGTATTCGAAAGCGTGAGCCCCGCCGCATTTTTTACAGCGAACTCTGCTGCTGAAGCCTATGGCAGAAAGTCCGAATCTGAAACATCTGAACCACAGAAGAGGTCGTAAGTAATGATTCTGAACTTTGAAATAAAAATCATCTATTTCAATAAAATCGGGAAAAGGTTTGGCTGCAAACGTGGGAATGATATCTTGGTAGATGGTTGTTATTTTTTGGTCAGAGTTCATACTTTTTTCACTGTAGGTAATCCTGTGCACATCAATGACCCAATGAGATTTGCTCTGTTCATAAATTTCCACTTCTGAAGTGTTAATGAGAATTCCTCTTAGTAGTCCTTCAGGATGAAACACATGCTTTTTGAGCAAGCGTAGGTTGATTCCGTCCTCCATGATATGCGTGATATTCTTGCAAATGTTAGTGGCTCTTTGTGTCTTCAGTTCCATAAGAATATTTTTTCTTCGAGTTAGCCTTAATTTAAATTTTGTGTCAAAAATTAATTTTATTTCGTCCAGAAGTTTCGCTGTGACATAGGCTGCGAGATCTGCCTCACTACAGGTAATGATACATATTTTCGGTTCTTTAAGTATATGGTCTTCTTCTGAATCTGGGATCATGTGGTGGGTTCTGTACAAGTTCAATTATTATCCTCTAAGACAGTGCTATTTTAGCCACTGCTTGGAGCTACTTCACTTTCGGGAAGGTCTTTTTTGCAAGACGGGTCTTGTTGGATGGGACTGCATGAAACTTGAGGGTTATCGTCTTCTAACAGAATACCGTTTTTCGCTTCAATTCTGGTATGCATTTGGATGGGCAGCAAAGAGAAAGTAAAAAATACGACCTGAGCAGAAGCACGATTCTTCCTGGATCCAGAAAACCATGCATAACTCATCTAATCTAACTGTTAAGCTCTGAAAAGAGCTGTGGAACGTTTTCCTCAAAGTTAGGTTTAAAACTAAGCTAACCTGACTAAGCGAGGTAACAAACTGAAAGGAAAGAAACAGTGATTTAACATCTTAAAACTCTTTATTTCAAATTAAAATGGGTAGCATTAGGCGTAGGATAATTGAAAAATTCTCAAATGCTAGATACCAGCTCAATAATCTTCTCAGTATAATTTTAAAATAATTTGCAAAATAAAAATCACAAATGCCTGTAAACAAATAAGGGATGTTCATATTAATAGGGGATAAAGTTTAGCATTTCACACTAATCGAAGAGTCAGGGAAAGCAAATGGCAATATTAAATATGTCACTATCAATCCATCTAAAATCTGCATTTTCCTTATTTTTTATTAAATATAATTATACGCTATTATTGAAAATCTATTCACTTTATTAACCAACATCTCTCCTTTCCATTTCACTCTGTAGACTTAGTGATTTGCACGACTGAAATTTCACACATTTAATTCAAGTTTTTTACGCAACAGCCGAGAAATATTTTCAACTAGTTTGCTCTCTCAGTGGAAAGATCGCTTCATTTTCATAAAATAATTTTTACTTTTAATTTTTGACTTTATCCAAGTGCATTTTTTTCTCTTTAAAATATCATCATTGAATTTTCAAATTAGCTTTTTCTCATTATCGAAAGTCATTTTCCCCTTAGGTCATATATCAATAATGCAGTAATGTTTGAACACGTTTCAAGAGATTTTATTCGAGGCTTAAGGGACCAGCCCGCACACCCTTTCAGAATACTAGTAAGGGTAAGAGAGTGTCTCAAAATATTTAACATATTTAGCAAATTTTAAAGACCTATAAAACGGAGGTGGAGATATAAAACGGATGACGGAACCTGAAACGGAGGTGGATAAAACGGAGGTGGATGAAAACGGAGGTGGAACAGAGGCTGATGTGTACTACATTAATCCAGTCTTATGCGCCTCACCCCGCTTTGCATTTTTCTGATTCGGTAATATTTCTTGCCCCCACTCCCTCCCCTTCGATGTTTTTTAGATCCGGGCCCGGACACTGTTATTGTGACGTCTTACAATGCATTCCGATGTTACTCTATGTGTAACACGACAGGATATGTTAGATTCAATCCATTATCCATAGGTAATAAACGTCATTTTCATGTGATTGCTTCGATTCTGACTTCTTATAATTCATCCTATGGATGCGTTCCGGATATTCAAATCTTGAATCAAATTATTGACATTTTTCATTTGTAATAATTGCAATTCTTTCATTTGTAATTAACATATTTGAAAGAGCACTGGTAGTTAGAACAGCAGTAAAGAAAAACCTTTTGGGCCGATTGGCAATAAGTCACTGTATCGAGTCTAAACAGATGGAAAGGCCGTTCAGCACCATTAATATCAGCAAGATGGAAAATACAAGCAGGAGTAGTAGGTTCGCCTCTTTCGGGGCAAATGACCTTGAACTCTATTTTGACCTTAAAGGTCATGCAACACTCAGATATCACGACCACGCCCCCTTTTGAAAAAGTCCCGCTATTTTGCCGTTCGTCGGCCATTTTTGATTCTGACGTCATCAAACTCCCGTGATTTTGCCCTTCGTCCGGCATTTTTAATTCTGACCCCAAATCCATCGTGAAGTAAACAACTCTGAAGGTCTCAAATAATTTTAAGTCCGCACTTTGGAACTTTTTTATTCTAAAAAATTATATTTTTATTTCGTGTAAATTAGGAATATATTTTTCTTTATTTCTAGTAAACCACACTGGGAATTAATTTTATTATTCCTTGTAAACCACATTGAGAATTAATTTTATTATTTCTTGTAAACCACATTGAAAATTAATTTTTTATTTCTCGTAAATGACACTTAGTTATCAATTTATAAGTACTTCCCCCATCCTGTGGACCACGTTTCATTGACGGATGGATTTGCGATCTGAAAAGTCCTGGGAATCACACGTTTAAAATCCGTATTTAAAAAAAAAATCCTTATATATTTTTGGATGATTCATACGTTCAGGAGTTTACGCGTTTATCCACGGCATGGAGGATGACGTTGATGAGTGATCCCGTTTATCAAAGGTTATTATGTTTGCGAAAACGTGAGATAACAATGATTCATAGGGACACGTTCCAATACGTTTAGCAATGACGCGAAGTGTGATTTTCGACTTTGATTCTTAAAGATGGTATACAACCCTAGAAGTTTTTTCCCTCTCTGAATACCTTAATAAAACGACTCATAATATTATAAAAAAGGCTTTTTTCCTTCGATGCGCTGGAATAATTACGATCTTAATTCATCCCATTGATTTTAATGATTATTTCTTTAACTTTGGACAGTGAACATTGTTTTTTCTTCACTCTCTCGTTCACCTCTGTTTATCATACTTTATTGGGTTACATCCCTGGAGAAATAAATGTTTTATATCGGTAAACATTATTTTATGCTACGAGTCGTACTTCATATATTTCAAAAAAAATTCCTAATAAATAGTGTAAACATTTTTTTCCACTAGTAAATCTATAAGCCGAACACATTTTAGGTTTCTATTCAACACCAGAAGAATTTTCTTTGGAGTAAAAACGTTTACATAATCGTGTCATACACAATGAACCCGGGGGCGAGGGTGGCTCAGTCATCAGCGCGCCAGGCACGTAATCTGTAGTTCCCAGGTTCGAGTCCCAGCTGGGTCAGCGTTGAGACAAAACCCGCACATGAAGGTTTGTTTAGACTCTTCATATAATGTTGTCTCTCCACATTCACATGAATGGATCACTTAGAAATTGCTTCAATATTTATTTCAAAAGTTTTGATCTATTCAACCTAACAGCATCTGTGTTACGAATATTTATTACTAATCGATCATCAAGTTTTTTCGTTTACGATATATCAGAAAGCTACTCGTAACTTTGACACGTCTTCTAAGACATGCCCTACTAAACCCAAAGTCACTGCTGACCACTAAACTCAGTTAGAGCTAACACATAACGTTTTCCCTGCTGGACCATTAGCTCTAACCAATACGTCAAAGTTCATCGCTAAGCCTATGGGTTTGAATAAATGTACGTGTCATTCAGATGTAAAAACTCAATAATTTTTAAAAGTATGATTTACACTTAGAATGTGATTCGCATTTGCATAGGAATATCTGAACGAAAATAATGTATTAGTCAAGCAGTTATTTGAAGAATTTATCCTATGCGATTTTCTCTGTATATCTCACTTGATTGAAATAGCTTTAGGATAAGAATGGTTAGATAAAACAGGACAATCGAGAGGCGCACTTCGGAAATGGAGTGTTTGTTCTTGAGGGCTGGAGCTCTCCGGGACAAAGTCCATGACTCAATCGCATGCAGCTTAATCCCACGCTTAGGGTATTGAAAACATATAATTAACATTCTTCTAAAACGGAATTTTTACATTTTGACATTCTGTGGAACATATATACATTTGAACTTCGGTTTCAATTGCAATACACTGATTTATTTCTAAATTAATTTTCACGTGTAAAATTCTAGCTGAAGTTTCGTGTAAACTGTAGCTGAGAAACACTATACAGAGCAGTTCTGAAACGTAAGGAAAAAACCTTTATTGAAAAAATATACAGAGAAAATCATGAACCTCATACTTGTTAGCTATATACATACAAGTCATGATAGATACACGACAGTCAGGATTATTATTTCGTTAAAATTCAGCTTTATGGAAAAGAAAAACCTTGGAAATGAGAGATTTAACTAATCAATAAAAACCATCACTAAGGGAAGGTATCAAAACGAATTTCTGTGTGTGAATGAAATCGGTAAAAAACCTACGTACGAAACGTAGTGTGTAAACTTTATGCTTCTAAATTACTGACTAATAGGTTTCTTTACACTTTTAGTCTTTCTGCCTGCTTTATGTAGGAAATAAACAATCCTGAAAACTAAAATTCGAGACGTTTTTAGGACTGTTATGCACAAAAATGTTTTTTAAATAAAGTTGTATGTTAGGGAAAAATTTTAATCCATGACAAAGTAAATTATTTTCGAATTGCACAAAACGTTTTTGTGTTAAAAAAATATTTTCTGACGTAAAAGTGAAACAATAAAAATAGAAATTGTTAGTAATTGGAAAAATAATCCAAAAATGAAAAAAATTTGCAATTTTTTTCTAAAATTTTAAGTCTAAAAAGAGTTTAATGATAAAAAAATTAAAACACAAAATTAAAAAAGAGATACAGTGTACAAATTTTTAAAAGACGAAAAAAAAGTGTGAAAATTCTTTTAAATTAATAATTAAATGAAAAAATAAAAAAAACTTAAAACTTTTCAAACGTACGTAAATTTTAAGAAGTATTAAATTGAAAAAAATTGTTATGTAATACTTAGAAAAAATAATGGTAAAAAATTTAAATGATCTTAACCTGAAATTCGAACCTTAAAATGTGAAATATGAAAAAAAAGTATAAAATTTTCGGGGGGAAAATAAAAACTTAGGGATCAAGCAATAAACAGTTTATAAGTAGTGAGTTAAAAAATTATTTGAAAAAAAAAAGAATCTTAGAATGAGAAAATAAATAATATGAAAATGGAAAATATGATAAACTGAGATAAAAAATTTTTAGAAGTTAAAACTACGCGAAATCAAAATTTTCAACAGAAAAACTTATACTTAGAAATTAAAAAAACAACAATTTTGAAATCCAAAATATTAATAGAGTTATAAGCGTAGTTAAGAGTTTTCAAATCTTAGCTAAGTGTAATATTAACAATGATGCAAAGTGGAAAAATGAAAAATAAAACTGAGATTTTTCTAAAGTCTCTTATTAATAGAAAACCAATTTTTTAAAACTGAAATTGAACTTTTGAAATAAAAAGGAAAATGGAACATTTTTTTTAAAAGGTATTATTTGAAAACAAAACTTGTGAGAAAATCAAAAATCGAAAAAAATTAATAACGCTATTAAAAATTGAAAAAGTATTACAAATATTTAATACTAAAAACTTTTAACGAAAAAAAAAACTCAAGTTGTGGGAAACTATTTAAAAAAAATGCTTTCCTGAAATCTCACAAATAAAGTTTTCCGATGAGGGAATCTGAAAGACCGCGTTGTTCATGTTTCCCAATACTCGAGAAAAGTGTACACATCGTTTCGTTATTTTAGGGTGAATCTGTATAAAGCAGGACTGTCTTAGGTTATGTTTTCTAACAGGTGTCTCATAACTAGGAAAACATATGCTTCCTGTCTAAGTCTTAGAATTGTAAGTATTTTTCTGGGTGGGTTTACGTACTTAAAAGAAAAGAAATTAGACTTTTGCCATTACTCGAAATGCGAAAGAAACGGAATAGAGAGAGATATATAAGAACTTGAGTCTAAAACCGAATTCGTAGAGTATAAGGGATGTACTAGGCGCTTTATAATAGACTGATGTAAAACGGATAGTAGTCGGAAACGGTACAAGCAGGTTGTTTCTCAAAATGGACGATCAGTCTTCATTTTAGAAACAACTGGATTTCCCATTTCAGGCTTCCTGTACTGTACACGAAGGTCGCCAGATCACTCATTTCTAAAAAAATCTTTGACAGATATTTTTTCTAAATTCTGCAATCAACCAATATGTTCGGATGTTTTTTGAGCGACTATACATTAGAGAGCATCTCTCTCCTATCAGCTATCAATTGGATCCGCTTCCCCAAACTTCTCTGAGAATTCGAAGTCATTGTGTGTAAAAAAAGTTCTGCTCAGTGATAAAGTATGCCAACACAATGGAATACTAACGAAATGCATATTTAGGTGAATTATGTAGATGAGATTGTATAATGCCAAAATAACTCACATGTTAATAACATTCAACTGAAGAATTCATAGTGTATAAACGGTGTAAAGTGAAAGACCTATTCATAACGCTGAAGATTTAATTCATCAGTATTCCTTTGCATTTGCGGTTTATATATTTCTTTTCCTGAATATATGGAAAATGATCTTCTCTGTTGTTCTTGTGCACAATAAACTCAACCGTAGAGCTCCAGTTACATATTCAGAACATCCAGAGTCTCCATTTCATAATAAGTAATTGTTAAAAAGTTCGATAAAATCTATTGACATCTTCCCGTTATTTTCTGTTTACGTACTCTTCGGAAATACGATTTTACGGAGATTCAAATATATCATCAGTTACCTAACGATGAAAACATTTTTGGAAAAGACTTGTATATCTCACAGAAAATCAATTTACAGTCTACAGTTTGATGATCACATCATCTTTTATGAAAATTTCTTAAGAGAAAGGTTCGATTTCTTTTCTAAATCTGTAATGGATGGAAAATCTGAAATAGACAATTATGCAATATATTTCAATAAATTAATTCTTTCAATCATGGCATCAATAATTGAATCATAAAAGACAATTCTTAATTACGTAGTACATTAATTATTTCGCTACAGATTATTAAATATTTTACAATAAATGTAAACATTTGAATCATCTTTGACGAAACAAAGGTTTTCAGTAGCAATTTGTTCCTTTTCTCATTTCCATTCTTCTTCACAGAAAGAGGAATTTCCTGTTGGTTCCTGGTAGAAAGTTGAAATAGATGAATATAGATATAATACTACGAATACAGTTAATCATAAATGGTAAGTGAAATTAGATATTTTGCCATAAAAATTTAAAATAACTTAATATTAAGCAAAGTTTTTCGACTATACGTATTTTACCCTGGTTTCCATAAATTAAGACTTAAAAACAACCTGAAAGCAACGTTTTTTTCGAAATCCTTTTTGATCTGTGTTACATGTGAATGGGAATATAAGTTGAGTTGGGTTCTTTTACCTATGAGTAGCACCTTTTTGCACACAATGGAATAAGTGGCCAGGTCACAACGACCCTGAAGTGGGGTACCACTGGAAAACTGCTAGAAGACAGACGGTAGCCTCCCTTCAATGCGATTCATGGTGTTCTTTAAACTAAGGGTTCCACCAGTGGTCAGGTAAACACATAATTATATGGTTCCCATTGCACTTCGCGATGAAGTTGACCGTCAGGTGGGAGACTGAAGGGACTGAATATGCCCTTCAACGGTGAGTTTACGCACCCAGTTATGTCTGAGGCGAAAGGAGACTGTACAGTAAGGTTATGCATCATATTTCACAGCCTCAGTGCCATCACTGTACTGTCGCTCAAAAAAGTATCCGAACACTAAGGTTGATTACAGAATTCAGAAAAAATATCTGGCAACGATTTTTTTTAGAAAGTAGTGATCTGGAAACCTTCGTGTACAGTTGTACGAAGGTTGCCAGATCACTACTTTCTAAAAAAATCGTTGCCAGATATTTTTTCTGAATTCTGTAATCAACCGTAGTGTTCGGATACTTTTTTGAGCGACTGTACCAGGTGGAACGGATGAGCTATATAGTAACTCTGGAGATGCTAAAGGGATATTTGCAAATACCAACGAGGTTACACAGCATTTGTGAGCCACCGAGGGCTGTACCATTGGGAAGTGCTTCCCTTATGACTGAAGGACTATGGGACATTTTTCCAAAAAATTGTGAATGTCATAATTACGCCCCATGTTCATTATTGCTGTGCTATCTAGATGATATAGCTTTCTTTCTCAAACAGCTTGGGGGATCATCTTAACATCTTGGAGCGTATCTTTAGGGATATCAATGCCAGGCATTTCACAATCAACCTAGCAAACTGTTCTTGGGAGAGTAGCGAGACCAAATATTTTGGTCACATTGTTGGTTCGGTGAGGCAACGACCCCACCATGCAAAACTAGAGGTCATCAAAAAGATGAAAGCTCCTCGAATGAAGAAGGAACTGAAGAGCATATTAGGACTCTTCGGATATTACCGACACTACCAAGATCAAGGATAGACTTGATCTAGTTAGTGTCGGTAATATCCGAAGAGTCCTAATATGCTCTTCAGTTCCTTCATCATTCGAGGAGCTTTCATCTTTTTGATGACCTCTAGTTTTTCATGGTGGGGTCGTTGCCTCACCGAACCAACAATGTGACCAAAATATTTGGTCTCGCTACTCTCCCAAGAACAGTTTGCTACGTTGATTGTGAAACTTGCTTGGAGAACTAAATTGCACGGTCTGGTTGGACCTCCGTAGCCCATGGCTGCTTGATGATGATGATGATGATGATGATGATGATGATGATGATGATGATGATGATGATGATGATGAACTAGAACAGTATGCAGCGATTGCAAAGCCACTCACAGACGTGACTCTGAAGCAGGCACCTGCACAGTTGAAATGGTGCTTACAAGCAGATTAAGCATTCGAGACATTGAGGGTGGGGGTGGGGGGGCGCTCTACCAGGCATTAGAACGCAATACGCCTGATCCTGCGTGAGATTACATTCTTCATTGAAATGCATCTGCGCTTGCGGTCTGCGCTTGCGGTCTGCGCATGTATCTCACTGACTGAAGCCCAGGGACAAGAACATCCCATCGCCTTTACTTCGAAGAAGCTCACGGAACCCAGCAGAAATATAATGGTGGTTGTGTGTGTATGGGAGGGTGTGTGTGGGAGGGCTACAAAAGTTTTTGACCTGGTTATGTAGACCCCAGATCGAGTTTCTTTCAGACCATAACCTGCTAAGGTACCTCATAGCTCTTCCAACATTGAGCAGCAAATAGCAGAGAGCCTTTGTCATTAATCAGAACGATTCAAAAGTGCATTATAGAAAAGGCGATTGATTGAAAGATGAACCTGCGATTGGATTAGCAAAGGAAATACCTAGGAGGAGGAGTTGACACAAGCGCAATGCACTTTAAAGTATTGATGTCCCATAGAAAGTAAAAAAAAAGTGATTTAGCAACTTAAAACTCTTTGTTTCAAATTAAAATGGGTAGCATTAGGAAAATTGAAAAATTTCCCAAATACTAGATGAAAGCTCAATAATCTTCTGAGTAGGATTTTAAAATTATTTGCAAAATAAAAATCGCAAATTCTTTCAACGAAATAACAGATGTTCATATTAATAGGAGATAAAGTTTAGCATTTCAAACCAAAGGAAGAGTCAGGAAAAGCATATGACAATAATAAATATGTCACTACCAATCCATCTAAAATCTGAATTTTCCTAATTCTTCTTTAAATATAATTATACGCTATTATCGAAAGTCTATTCATTTTATTAACCAACATCTCTCCTTTCCATTTCACTCTGTAGAATTCGTGATTTGCACGACTGAAATTTCACACATTTTATTCAAGTTTTTTACCCAACAGCCGAGTAATTTTTTCAACTAGTTTGCTCTGTCAGCAGAAAGATCGCTTCATTTTCATAAAATAAATTTTTCTTTTAATTTGTGACTTTTTTTTTTTATTAAAGTGCATTTTTTTCTCTTTAAAATATCATCGTTAGTCCGTACACGGTCAGTATTATTGTTATTCTGACGTCTTATAATGCATCCGATGATACTCTATGTGTAACACGATAGCATTTGTCTGATTCAATGCCTTATCCACCGGTAATAAACGTTTTTTTCAAGTAAATGCTTCGATTCTTGACTTCTTATAATGCATCCTACGTATGCGTTCCGAATCTTTAAAATGAAAGAATCGTACCAAAATGTTGTGGATGAAAGGAAACGTTTCTACTTTCTAATTAACTGGTTTGAAAGAATAGTGGTAGTTGGAACAGGAGTAAAGAAAATTCTTAGGGCCAATTACCATAATCACTGTGTCGAGTCTAAACAGATCGAAAGGCCGTTCACCAACATGAATATCAGCAATAGGGTTTGGTTGGGTTGTGTTAACTCTGAGCGGCACTTCTTTGCACTTAATTACACCACTGGCAAAATGGCCAGGTCACATGGACCACGAAGGCTCAGAGAAGGTTAGGGGAGGAGACCCACTGGAACAGCTGTTGGGAGACAGATGGTAGCCTCCCGTCAAGGCCATCAAGCGTGTTCTTTATAACGTTGGATTGTTTTACCTACGAGTACCACTTTTTCGCACACCATGGGCTAAATGGCCAGGTCACATGGACCCCAAAGGGTCAGAGAACGTTGGGGAAGGAGACCCACTGGAACAGCTGTTGGGAGACAGATAATAGCCTCCCGTCAAGGCCATCCAGCGTGTTCTTTAACGTTTTATTGTTTTACCTCTGAGCGACACTTTTTTGCACACCGTGTTGAGTTGGGTTGTTTTACCTCTGAGAGACACTTTTTTTCACACCATGGGCTAAATGACCAGGTCACAAGGACCCCGAAGGCTCAGAGAAGGTTGGTGGAGGAGACCCACTGGAATAGCTGTTGGGTGACAGATGGTAGCCTCCCGTCAAGGTCATCCAGCGTGTTCTTTAACGTGCACAGGGTATGGCTCTCCCGCACACGGGGCCACGGCTTAACGTCCCATTCGACGGACGGCGGCCTTTCCAACCCTATCGGTGTCCCCTACTGACCGTGGGCAGGGCGGGGAATTTTGCGGAGATAAATCTCAACGCTCACCCAGCTTGGACTCGAACCTGGGAACTACAGATTACGAGCCTGGTGCGCTACTGACTGAGCCACCCCCCGCCCTCAGCAAGAGGGAAAATACAACCAGGAAAGCATCAACTATTGATGTTTTTCCTCAAAAACGACGTAATAACATTTGTTCACTGATGAGCCTGAAACGTAACAATCTCTGGATTTGAAATTGCACCTTTAGTACTGTATAAGCGGAGGATGATAGTGATGATGAGAGATGAATTGAAGACTCTTAAGCTACATATCCATCATCATCCATCACATAATTATCTCCCAACTCCATCTTCACTGAAAACTACTCTTCATTTCCTTCTTAAGATAAAGGTTTTGCATTTGAATCCTTTAAAATATATTGTATTCTATGAATTTTATACTAGAGCGCGACAATTGTGTGGAAGTCAACTGGGTGGATAACAACTGAAAGTGCGACAATTCGGTGGACAATTTGATGGAACACAATTAGGAGAATATGACAGTTGGGTTGAAATAAAGAAATTATGGGAAATAACAATTATCATAATTTCATTTGAAAAATTATTGCTGATATCGCGGGATTCGAACCCGCAACTCTCTAGATAAATGCCAGAGCGTTCTACCATAAAAACCACGTATCAGACGAAACACGCTTCCAGGATAAGACTTATAAATCTTTCACTGACATGTGGCGGACCTTGCGCCATTTGTACTTCATGACAGGCAACTTATTTTCCAATTGTTGCCGATGATTTAGAGTGGGGCGTGGGTGGCTCAGTCGGTAGCGCGCCAGGCTCGTAATCTGTAGTTCCCAGGTTCGAGTCCCAGCTGGGTTAGCGTTGAGATTTATTTCCGCAAAATTCCCAGCCCTGCCCACAGTCAGTAGGGGACACCGATGGGCTTGGAAAGGCCGCCGTCCGCCGGATGGGACGTTAAGCCGTGTCCCCGTGTGCGCGAGAGCCATACCCTGTACATGTTAAAGAACACGCTGGATGTCCTTGACGGGAGGCTACCCTCTGTCTCCCAACAGCTGTTCCAGTGGGTCCCCTCCCCCAACCTTCTCTGAGCCTTCGGGGTCCATGTGACCTGGCCATTTAGCCCATGGTATGCAAAAAAATGCCGCTCAGAGGTAAAACAACCCAACGTTAAAGAACACGCTGGATGGCCTTGACGGGAGGCTACCATCTGTCTCCCAACAGCTGTTCCAATGGGTCTCCTCCCCTAACCAATCACGTGTTAGTAAGAGAATATATCACGTGGTTACAGAATGAAAACAGAAATCCATCAAGAGACCTGACCGTTTTGTAATAGAGAGCATGATCATTTTCACTTTCCCAAACTTTCCACAAGAGTGGACGAAAAAGCCTCGACACCGGAACTGAAGGATAGTGCGTTATTGGTTAAGCTCTATTCCCGAAATAGTAACAAAGACACGAATACTCTAGCCGAATATCGCTTACCGATGAGATTGAAACGCCTTTGAAGAAAATGAGTTACAAAACGGGACACAGAATTTTGAAGAAATGTTTATTAATCGTTATGCCAATGCAGAGAAAGTCTACCGGTTTTTGAACACATTGTAAATGGCTAATGCTGTAGTCTTCTCTTAGAGCCAGGGCCGATATGACACTTCTGAATCTTGTGTGATCCAATGTCTCCAAGATCATACGAAATGTGTTGCGCTATTTTCGGTACAAATTGGTATTTCCAAGGATTAGGGCTGGATAGGATGGAGCTGGCCATTGACTCTTACAGAGTGAGGAGACACACTTCCGGATGAATGGTAATGTCAACACACAGCATTGTTGGATAAGACAATTTTCACATCCTCTGGGGATGATGAAATTTGACAGCATTCTCCACCTGTTACTGTGTGGTGTATTTTCAATGCTACTATCATCTAGGAACCCTTCTTCTCCACTAGGTCCAAGCCATGATCTCCTAACACGTATAACACAAATAAACATGTCCAGAACATAATGCTTTATTTGCTACAATTTCATGTTATCTCAGTAATATCTCAGATACATAAATTAGTAACTTCTTAAATACATTAAAATCATCGCTATCAGATCTATTTCAATGTCGATTTTCGACAAAATTCGTTCACTATTTTCACAGTGCGCAGAATGTAATATTTAACAGCTAAAATGATAGCTTAAATAATTGTTCTGTCAAGTAAATAAAAACAAGTTAAAAAGAAAGCAAAACCGTCATACTGAACATTGCTAATCCATATAAGAGTGTTTTTAGCAGTTCTTGTAATAATCATGTTTATTTCCACTAATTATAAATGACATTTTGCAAAACAATCTAACTTGCTAAATGTTTCAGCTTCCACAACACTTAAACACTAAACGCATCTTTCTAAAAATTTGTTGCGTTTGAAAAAGATATTTTGATTTAAATAGATTTGACAGAGATTTTTAAATTAGGAAGCATTTTTTTTTATAAAACTTTTATTTAAGGAAGTTACTGAATTCTGCAACTGAGTTACTATTGACATAACATGGAACTTCATTTGATGATGGAACCGCTTAGTGCACATGTACACTAAGATTTCAAAAATCATTTTTTTAATGTAATATTCCTGTACAGTCAATAAAAAAATATCTGAACAGTATGGTTGATTTCAGAATTCAGAAAAAATCTGGCAACGATTTGTTTAGAAATTAGAGATCTGGCAACCTTCGTGTCACGTGACACGAAGGTTTCCAGATCACTAATTTGTAAAAAATCGTTTTTTGAGCGACTGTGCTCTGTAGGGACTCATCTGTAAATTCCGAAGCGATATGAGGGTGAGATGGATGTTATAATGTGATATCACAAAACATACTATTAACGTTATTATTAAAGAAGCCATCGACTTAGTACACTACGACATTAAAATGCAATATTTATTTTTGCGATTATTCTTTTCAACGTTTTCCGATTTTAAAAATATTTTTTTAGAATGTAATATCCCTTGTAATTAAATACTAGTTACAGTTAATACTCACATGGTATGTTGACACTCGTACAAAAAATAAAGATTCCTACAGAAAATACGTTAGTACAATGAAGAGGCGGTCCTGTATGTACAGCGGGTGGGGTGAAGTGTTAAATCCTTCTGATACGTTATATATACTATAAACGACCTGTTCTAAAATAACAGGTCCTACACTATTATTGCTATTTTTTACCGACTTACGTAGGAAGTCACTGAACTGGAATTCGTTTCCGTAATCTCCAAGATCGTGTGAGTAAACGACTACACAAAACTACACTAAATGGTACTAAAATTTATAGTGGTAGCTGTTTTCGCCCTCCTTTAATTACTTTCATCTAGCAAATAGCATAAGATAAAAAATGATGATTTAAGGTTACGTTGAATTAATATCTTCATTATTACACTGACTGCTTTCAGAATGAAATAAAGATTTCTATCTTTTCTAAACCATGCATCTTAATCTTTATATACGAGGTAACCCAAATTAAACTGACAATATTTAAGTAAATTTGTAGAGAGAACTCATTGGATATATGCAATAATTTAAATTTGCACATTTCAGATAATTACTGAAGCAATACATAAAACACTAGGCATTCTGATATACAAATGGAAGTAGTGTAATTTTCAATTTCAGAAAAGATAAAAAATGTCCTGTAAACATGAAATCCATCGCAATTAGCTCAGCTGTTATATCTAGAAATGATCTTGCATGCAGCTTTTGTTTTAACATGTAACAGGAAGTTTAAAAAAGCGTTCAAAGAAGACTCATTGACTTCGATGGAACTAGTGAAAATCTACAGAGACTTATCATGAACCTCCTCAATAGGAATGAGTCCCGAGGACTGGCTGGAGTAATTGTGTCAGACTTACGATACTACAGGAGCTGGGTGTTTTACCTTTGAGTGACACTTCTTGTACACAACGGGCTAAATTAACCAAAGATTACAAGGACCGAAAGGGCCCAGTGAAAGGCGGGGAAATGGTACACACGGATCAACAGCAGACGGATTGTAGCCTCATATCAAGACCATCGAACGGGTTAGTTAACGTCTACCAAGGCTAGGCTTAATTATAATAATCATCTACGAAGTCTCGGCGCGCCATCTACTGTATTTATCGTCAATGTTTGTGCACCATCTACCGTATTTATTATCTACCAAGTCTCGGCTTAATCATCATTATCGTCGACCAAGTTGCTGTACGTCACCACACGGAAACACGTATTACAAGCCTAGCCGCAAACTACCAAGTTGCTCTTCGTCACCGCACGGAAATGCGTATTTCAAGCCTAACAGTAAAATACCAAATTTCTCTACGCCACCACATGGAAACACGAATTGCAAGCCTAACAGTAAACTACCAAGTTGCTCTACGTCACCACTCAGAAACACGAAGTGCAAGCCTAACAGTAAAATACCAAGTTGTTCAACGCCACCACACGGAAACACGTATTACAAGCCTAACCGCAAACTACAAAGTTGCTTTTCGCCACCACACGTAAACGCGTATTTCAAGCCTATCAGCAAACTACCAAGTTGCTCTTGGCCACCACACGGAAACACTTATTTCAAGGCTATCAGCAAAGTACAAAGTTGCACTACACCACCACACGGAAATGCGTACTACAAGCCTAACCGAAAACTACCAAGTTGCTCTACGCCACCACAAGTGTTGGGTTGGGTTGTTTTACCTCTCAGCGGCACTTTTTTGCACACCATGGGCTAAATGGCAAGGTCACATGGACCCCGAAGACTCAGAGAAGGTTGGGGGAGGGGACCCACTGGAACAGCTGTTGGGAGACAGATGATAGCCTCATGTCAAGGCCATCCAGCGTGTTCTCTAACGTGCACAGGGTATGGCTCTCCCGCTCACAGAGCCACAGCTTAACGTCCCGTCCGACGGACGGCGGCCTTTCCAAGACCATCGGTGTCCCATACTGACCGTGGGCAGGGCAGGGAATTTTGCGGAGATAAATCTCAATCCTGACCCAGCTGGGACACGAACCTGGGAACTACAGATTACGAGCTTGGTTATTTTGGATACTGGCGTTCCGTGGCCGCGTGGTTTGCACGCATGGCTGAGGAAACTGAGGGAACTGGGTTTTAAAAATAATAATATCTTTATTAAGCCTTAGTATGGTTATATACATAGATTATCCCGCTAAGCCTTATGGCTTGTCATTCGAACCTCGGGTAAGGCATTGATGTGTGTTGCTTTTTATGCTGAGGTCCCGTTCTTCTATGGCGTCACAAGCTCGTGCATAGTTACGGCACCAACAATGCAATCAGTTTAGGTTAATGAGTGACAAATTGGAATCTCAGTCAATTATGTTACTTCGTTGCACACCCAATTCTATTTTGAAACGGAATTCTTTTACACGATTTTGATGTAACACAGTTTAGGAAAAAAATCCATTTCTCGTTTTACACGATTTATTTTGATGTAACACGGTTCAAAAATCTCTATTTGAATTTAATTCTGAAAAAATATTCAAGACAAAATTCCTAGAATTTACATTTATAAGAAAGATGCCGCTATTATGGTCACATGTTTCGAAGTTGTTTTAACTCTGAAAATATACTACAGACACACATTTTCTGCTCTGAAAACCCGAAGATAGAAACTACACTAACATGACTACACAAGAAATTTTCTGTATTTTATTCTGTATTTTACGGAAAAATTATACAAAACGTACTTCATTCGAAATAAAGTGGCAACACTGAGTTTCGGGAATTCCCCTCAATTTTTATATTCAATACATACGTTAGTCTTGGTCTATCATTCGTTTTTTGGGGCGGGGATGGCTCAGTCGGTAGCGCGCCAGGCTCGTAATCTGTAGTTCCCAGGTTCGAGTCCCAGCTGGGTCAGCGTTGAGATTTATCTCCGCAAAATTCCCCGCCCTGCCCACGGTCAGTAGGGGACACCGATAAGTTTAGAAAGGCCGCCGTCCGTCGGATGGGACATTAAGCCGTGGCCTCGTGTGCGGGAGAGCCATACCCTGTGCACGTTAAAGAACCCGCTGGATGGCCTTAACGGGAGGCTACCATCTGTCTCCCAACAGCTGTTCCACTGGGTCCCCTCCCCCAACTTTTTCTGAGCCTTTGGGGTACATGTGACCTGGTCATTTACCCCATGGTGGGCAAAAAAGTACCGCTCAGAGGTAAAACAACCCAACCCTAGAAGAAAACGTGAAAAATGTCCACTCTACACACGTTTCACTTCAACAGATTTCATTAACTCTATCCTGATTGAAAGTAATCCTAATAATTCGTTGTTGACGTCTGACAATAACATTGCTAATTTAATTGTTGTCTGACTTCGAAGGAAGTGACACTTCTCGATATTCGCAACAGAAGTTCCATCTCTTTAAGCTTCCTTTCTGACCATTTCTCGTACCTGGGTGATGCTAATTACGAAATATTTTAGAAACGAATATTATCTCACATAATCTAGCAGTGGGAATCGCCATCAAATAACCGAAGATAATCCAAAAACGAAATATTTCCCTCCCTAGATTCGTTAAAATAAATAATATCCCACGTGTACCATGTAAGAGCTACGTATTGCGATAAGTAAGCAAATTAAAATACGTGCGCGTCTTAATAATAAATTGGATAAAACATAGAGATGACGTCAGCAAAGCGCTTTCGGCTACTTTCCAGCATAATTTCTATAATATGAAGAGGAAAAGCATTTCCAATGTGTCATGAACGCCATACAACAAAAATATATAGTGCAAGAAACAATCACAGTTCAATATTCATTTCAATACATTTTCCAAAACATTTTTTCCCTTGAGGTCACTTACAATAGGTATCTGATGGGAAAAAAAGAAAAAAAAACGGTAACATTGCCATAATACCTCAGTAGCAAAATAATGTCACTAGCTCAATAACTTATTCAATATCATTCGCATTACATATCTCTAACACCTATACGACATATCTGTAATATCGATTATAAAGAAATTGGTTGCCGTAATATATAAATGGTGAACGCTGCGATATTTAACACGCATAAAATATTAAATGCAAAGTTCACATGAAACTTGAAATCATGTTCAGATTTTAGTTTAACTCTTAATCGAATAATTCGTGTATTGCACCGGATAATTGTTTTCCATCTTCGCATTGCATTGTCAGTCATTTATTTCGTTCCTGAAAAATTATCCTTTCGTTCATAACTATAAAAAGGAAACAATGTAGTTCAAAAAACGCAATTTCCATAGCTACAATTAGTGGAGCCTATTTTGTGTGAACACAAATATTTCATTACGAATAAGTTACTGAATTATGAACGTGAATTCCTATTTATAGAAAGGTAATTGCAACTGTTTATTTCATCTCTCACTAAATAAGATTTACCCCACCATTCACTCTAAATCGAAATATTTATTGACCATAAAGATAATTTTTATTTTTCTAAACACTTCAAATTTCGAGGAAAATGCTTAAGGTGCGATACAAATCCATTCCTATTTTTTTTTATCTTATTATAGCACGACGTGCGCATAAGTGTTAATTTTCATTTATGACCCACAACAGAAATATTAATCTGGAGATTATTCGCGAAAAATAAGTTTTTACCGAAAATGATTTTTAGAAACCGGAATTTCCAAAGCTTCAACGATTCATAAAGGTATAAATGGCTGCTTCTGACGTAAAGCCCTTCAACATCGCAAGTCCATCACTAAAATCTCACCCGAAATATATTAACAATTTTCTTTTACTTCCTCACTCTCTTCGACCCCCCCCCCCCCTAACCTTTCTCCGTGGATGGTAGATTGTTGGGTTGTTTTACCTCTGAGCGGCATTTTTTTCCACACCATGGGCTAAATGGCCAGGTGACATGGACCCCGAAGGC
Organism: Ryuthela nishihirai; assembly: GCA_038380435.1. Taxonomy (NCBI): domain Eukaryota; kingdom Metazoa; phylum Arthropoda; class Arachnida; order Araneae; family Heptathelidae; genus Ryuthela; species Ryuthela nishihirai. The sequence goes on from JAWZYU010000039.1 coordinate 4,196,635, forward strand.
ATAGAGAAGGTTCGGGGAGGGGACCCACTGGAACAGCTGTTGGGAGACAGATGGTATCCTCCCGTTAAGGCCATCCAGCGTGTTCTTTAACATTGGGTTGTTTTACCTCTGAGCGGCACTTTTTTGCACACCATGGGCTAAATGACCAGGTCACAAGAACCCCGAAGGCTCAGAGAAGGTTGGGGAGGGGACCCACTGGAACAGCTGTTGGGAGACAGATGGTAGCCACCCGTCAAGGCCATCCATCGTGTTCTTTAACGTGCACAGGGTATAGCTCTCCCACATACGGGGCCTACACCAAATATGTTAGAAAAATGAAGAGGCCGTTCTGTATGTACAGTCCCTCAAAAAAGTATCCGAACACTATGGTTGATTACAGAATTCCTAAAAAATATCTGCAAAGATTTTTTTTAGAAATTAGTGATCTGGCAACTTTGTGTCACGTGACACAAAGTTGCCAGATCACTAATTTCTAAAAAAAATCGTTGCCAGATATTTTTTAGGAATTTTGTACTCAACCATAATGTTCGGATAATTTTTTGACCGATTGTACAGCGTGTGGGGTGTAGTGTTAAATCTTTCTGATACGTTATATATATTATAAACTATGTGTTGCAAAATAACAGATCCTACAACATTATTCTTCATTTTTAGCGACTTACGTTGGAAGTCACTGAACTGGAATCCATCTTTGTTTCACAGTAGATTCTGTGATTAAACGACTACACAAGACTACACTAAATGATACTAAAATTTATAGTGGTAGCTGTTTTCGCCCTCCTTTAATTACTTTTATCTAACAAATAGCATACGATAAAAAAAAGATTATTTAAAGTTTCGTTGAAATAATATCTTCATTATTACACTGACTGCTTTCAGAATGAAATAAAGATTTCTATTTTTTCTAAACCATGCATCTTAATCTTTATATACGAGGTGACCTAAATGAAACTTAGAATATTTAAGTTAATTTGTAGAGAGAACTCATTGGAAATAAGCAATATTTTAAATTTGCACATTTCAGATCATTACTGAAGCAATACATAAAACACTAGGCATCATGATATACAAATGGAAGTAATGTAATTTTCAATTTTAGAGAAGATCAAAAAATATCCTGTAAACATGAAATTCATCGCAATTAGCTCATCTGTTATATCTAGAAATGATCTTGCATGCAGCTTTTGTTTTAACATGTAACAGGAAGTGTACACAAGCGTTCAAAGAAGTAGTAACTTATTGACTTCGACGGAACGAGTGAAAATCTACAGACACTTATCAAAAACAGTTTGAACCTCCTTAGTAGGAATGAGTCCCGAGGACTGGCTGGAGTAATTCTGTCAGACTTACGATACTGTAGGAGCTGGGTGTTTCACCCTTGAGTGACACTTCTTGTACACAATGGGCTAAATGACCTAAAGGCTACAAGGACCGAAAGGGCCCAGAGAAAGCTCGGGTAATGGAACCCACGGGTCAACAGCAGACAGATTATAGCCTCATATCAAGACCATCCAAGGGTTATTTAACGTCTACCAAGCCTAGGCTTAATTATAATAATCATCTACGAAGTCTCGGCGCGCCATCTACCGTATTTATCGTCAATGTTTGCGCACCATCTACCATGTTTATTGTCTACCAAGCCTCGGCTTTCATCTCACGGACGACAGCATTTCCAATCCCATAGGTGTTCTCTTCTCACCGAGGGAATTGTTCGAATTTGCCGTGATATATGAATGTTGGAACAGCTGAGACTCGAACCTGAGAACTACAGATTACGATTCATGCGCGTTACCGAGTGAACTAATCCTTTCGTCCGATACTCTATGACAGAAAAGGTAGAGGCCACGTGAAAGCGATACGACTTCAACTGTGTATGAAATGACGACTGCTTTCAAAATAAGACTCATATATTCGGACACTTCCACAGGGAACTCCGCTATTTGCAATTCGGCAGTCGGTGTCCTATTCGGAGTGTTGGCTAAAAATCAGCTAGGTTTCAGTGTTGTCGGAAGAGGCATGAGTGAATTGTTAGAAAACTTGGGGGAAAAAGGTCATCTAGTCAGATGAAATATAAAATATAATATTTCCTACAGATGGCTGAGCTAGGGTGTGGTGGTGACGACGTGACACTATGAACTCATGTGTCACATCCACTGTATGATGTTGAAAAGATTCACATGGCACGGATTCGGTATACTGTTATGTCTCAAGCATGGACAAAATACTGCAGCATATGTAAACAGCATATCTAATTTTTCACTGATAGAGACGAAGCCTTTCAAGATGATAATGTAACAGATAATACATCTGTAAACACCGAGAAGAGCTTTGAGGGTGGAATGGATGTTATAATGTGGTATGACATAACGTACTATTAACGTTCTTATTAAACAAGCCACCGACCTAGTACACTACGACATTAAAATGCTACATTTATTGTTGCAATTAGTCTTCTTAACGTTTTCCGATTTTAAGAATTATTTTTTTATGTAATATCCCTTGTAATTAAATACTAGTACAATTAATACTCACTTGGTATGTGACATTCATACAAAAGTAAAGATTCCTACACCAAATATGTTAGTAAAATGAAGAGGCGTTCTGTATGTACATCGTGTGGGGTGTAGTGTTAAATCCTTCTGATACGTTATACATATTATAAACTACGTGTTCTAAAATAACAGGTCCTACATTATTATTCTTCATTTTTAGCGACTTACGTTGGAAGTCACCGAACTGGAATTCATCTTCAATACAAATTCAGGTTGTGTGATTAAACGACTACACAAAACTACACTAAATGATACTATAATTTATAGTGGTAGCTGTTTTCGCCCTCCTTTAATTACTTTTATCTAACAAATTGCATACGATAAAAAAAAGATTATTTAAAGTTTCGTTGATATAATATCTTTATTATTAATTACACTGACTGCTTACAGAATGAAATAAAGATTTCTACCTTTTCCAAATCATGTGTCTTAATCTTTATATACGATATGACCCAAATTAAACTGACAATATTTAAGTAAATTTGTAGAGATAACTCAGTAGATATAAGCAATAATTTAAATTTGCACATTTCAGATCATTATTGAAGAAATGCATAAAACCGTAAGCATCATGATATACAAATGGAAGTAGTGTAATTTTCAATTTCAGAGAAGATAAAAAAATGTCCTGTAAGCATGAAATTCATCGCAATTACCTCAGCTGTTATATCTAGAAACGATCTTGCATGCAGCTTTTGTTTTAGCATGTAATAGGAAGTTTTCACAAGCGTTCAAAGAAGTAGTAGCTCATTGACTTCGACGGAACGAGTGAAAATCTACAGAACTTATCAAAAACAGTTTGAACCTCCTCAATAGGAATGAGTCCCGAGGACTTGCTGGAGTAATTGTGTCATGCTTACGATACTATAGGAGATGAGTGTTTCACCTTTGAGTGACACTTCTTCTACACAATGGGCTAAATGACCTAAAGGCTACAAGGACCGAAAGAGCCCAGAGAAAGTTGGAGAAAGTTGAACCATGGGTCAACAGCAGACAGATTGTAGCCTCATATCAAGACCATCCAACGGGTTATTTAACGTCTACCAAGCCTAGGCTTAATCATCATTATCGTCTACCATATCTTCACGTGCCATCTACCGTATTTATCGTTAATGTTTCCGCGCCATCTACCGTATTTGCCGTCAATGTTTGCGCGCCATCTACCGTATTTATTGTCTCCAACCCTTGGATTTCGTCTCACGGACGACAACATTCCCAATCCCATAGGTGTTCTTTTCTCACCGAGGCAATGGTTGGAATTAGCCGTGATAAATGAATGTTGGAACAGCTGGGATTCGAACCTTTGAACTACAGATAACGATTCAGGGGCGTTACCGAGTGAACTAATCCTTTCTTCAATACTATATGAGAGAAAAGTTAGAGGCTGTGTACGACTGTGTAAGAAATCATGACTGCTTTCAAAATAAGACTCATATATTCGGACAATCCACAGGGAACTCCGCTATTTGTAATTCTGCAGTCGGTATCCTATTCGGAGACCTTTAGTGTTGGCTGAAAATCGGAAAGCTAAGTTTCAGTGTTGTCGAAACTCAAGACTTGGGGTAAAAGTGTCATCTAGTCATTTGAAATATAAAATATAATATTTTCTACAGATGGCAGAGCTAAGGTGTTGTGGTGACACAATGAACTCATGTGTCACATCCACTGTATGATGTTGAAGAGAATCACATGGCACGGATTCGGTATATTATTATGTCTCAAGCATCGACAAATTACTGCAGCATATGTAAACAGCATATCCAATTTTTCGCTGATAGAGACGAAACATTTCAAGATGATAATGCAACAGACTACTTTGCGACATCTGTTTGTCAGTCGTTTGAGCAAAATGACCAAAATAATGAATGAATGGAAAAAAAATGAATTCAAAAAGTTGTATTTCTTCTCCCCTCGGGTCTAAGAGGTCACCTCATTGTTCACAAAGAAAATTTCGTGACCTTTACATTCTACCACCAACATTTCAAATTTCCAGCATAACTACATAGTTTGCAATATTTGTTTGGAATTTCCAAAACTTTCCGACATTAGAGGTCGCATTTATAGCTTTTGGAAGATTCGTAAAAGGAGAAATTTATAGAAACGAAGGATTTTAATTTGTCATTACGGTAGACAGAAGCGAAAGCACCAAACGTATTATGAATTCTAAATCTGAATCTGTACGATTTTTTGCTCCTTAAAATCACTTTCCAAATGAACATATTAACAGGATATAAGTTGCAAATAGAAATGCTGACATATTTTCCTTCCCAAGGTCCTTCCCATTCATGTCATTTAAAGTTTTTCCGCTCCACTTTAACATAAAAACGACCCAGGAGAATTTTTTTTTCCATGTGTTTGTGCGCCATCTAGCGAAATTTTATATTATAGGAGACTATGCGTAAAGCTTCGGTTTTCGAGCAATTGGGCAGGCCTTAGTATATCATTACTAACATTTTGAAAGATTGGGAGGGGGGGGGGCTGGGTCCATGGGCTCCATGCCCTCCCCATTCCTTAGATCCGGAACTGATATATATAATATAGATTATTTATAAATAATCTGAGAAATATTATTTTATAACAATATTTTATTCAAAAATTGCTTACATAAGAAACTTACGCACAAATATTAAAATACTTATATAAGAAAAATGACGTAAAAACAATTATTTAAAGAGACACTGAGGATGAACTTGATAGGCTACAAGTTCTTTTATGTCAAAGTCGATGTCAGTTGTGATCCCAGGTATCTGCTCAAGTGCCGTGTCCTTAATGCAGTTTTTGAAGTCCCAAATCTCTTATGTTTGGATATTTTTCAGTTGATAGAAGCTTAAGCAGTTCTTTCCCGGTTTCTTTTCCACATCCAACAAAAATGCATCTGCCTGCAACTCGCATAATATCATTTCATATTTAGGATCTATATTTGCAATATCAATATTTAATGAATTGTTAAATAACATTATAGCACCTTGTACACCAAACAACGTGCTGTTCCTTTGTCCAAAATGAACAAATATTCAACTGACCATCGTTCTCGCAATTCACGATTTTCATTGTAAATATTTCTTTGCTTATCGAGCGCTCATATTTATGGGTTACTGTTAATAGATAAATAAAAGTTCTGCTAATGCAATGGAAGGTGTGCACACATAAAATATTGTTATTCAACCAAGTTGTCATTATTTGTACCGATTCGCACAACACCAAAGGACGAACTAAACACAAAGTGTCCACTGATTTTTTACGAGAGCATGGTTGAAAAGAGAAAGTACAGATAGATTATATTTCAAAAGCCAAATCATTCAAATTCAAACTGCTATTCATCCGAAGTTCCAGTCCTAATACACAAACTCGAATGAAAAATTTCACATTAACCACCGCTAAATTTATACAAAAACTAATTGAATAAAATCCCATTTGTTCAATTAAAAACGTTTTAGATTTCCCTTGTATGGTCGCAATATCACGGATATATCTTAGCGATATGCCCAAAGTTTTACAAAAAAAAAAATTCCGTGAATGGCATCAATGATATTCATTAAATGTTTCCATAAATATGTTGTATTTGTATAATCGCTATTGCTTCTTAGAATAGTCTGCAAATCACCTTTCATTTATTCGGTCACGATAAACGTTTTGTCTAATTTATCATTTAAAAGGCCCGCCCAAAGCTGGTTAACTTCGGGGATCGGACGAGAACCGGTGTCTTCCGCTTGGTATGGACGTTGACATACTGAGTTCCTTTCCTTACCTACCTTATAAAGTTACACACATTATCAATAACAGAACGATTGTTAAAGTAGGAAAGAGTTCGGATGGTGCAAAAAATTTCCTTAACGACAGTATTAAAAATATATATAAACCCAACCTTGTTCTTAAATACTGATTAGTTTTCATTTTTTTACTGTTGTTGAGAATTTATATTTCCCTTTTTTTCAACATAATAGCGTGCAATTAAACGTAACACACAAAGGTAATACAATAAAATTTTTTCTATTTACCCTACTTCCGAATGAAAGAGATTAGACTAGAACTGAAATAGATTAGACTAATTAAGGCTAATTAGAAATATAGATTAGACTAATTAGAAAAAGAGAACTAGATTAGAACTGAAAGAGACTAGACTGAATGTAAGAGATGAATTATTTACTTTCAACAGTAATTATTCTTTTTCGTTTCCTTGGTTATTCCAACCTCCCAGAGGCCTCGGGCTAAACTGATAAATCACGACGACTCCCGATAGCTAAGACCACATTTCGATAAGGGTACGCACTGGAAAACTTAGACAGATAGGAGAGTCCAGTAAGTCCATCCCAGCGCGTGTTTTAATCTGATCGTTCTTTCGCACCGTGTCATGGGTAAACGTCCCGAAGGACGGGTTTTCAAAGGTCATCGGTGTCGCATACTGTCAGAGGAGAGGGGGAGGGGATTGTAACGTTGGAACGGTTCGAAATATTACGATATGTGTCGTTGACTCAGATTGTGCCTCCAAACGGTGGGAAAAGTTCCAAGATGGAATATTGCAAGCGATTTATTTTGATTTTTGTAACAGGTAAGGATTGCGTTGGGGAAAATGCAAATGGAACACAGGGAATAAGTATCGTTTTATCCGATAAAACATACCAATGAAACCTGTTTCTATTATATGGTGACAGTGTGGTAGCAGATACATCGCGAAAATGACATGTTTCTGACATGTCATTTTCATGACATGTCAGTATATACACCATAGAAGTAAGAGCTTTTTCTTCTTTGTAATAGCTTTTTCGTAAAAAATAATTAGTATAGCTATTATTTATTGCGTAAATTAACGTATTTTTAACGTTATTCTTCGTAATCGCTTCTTCTTTCTAGAAAATTCTTTTTCTGGTATGAAGACCATGCAAGTAATAGCTTTTTCTTTACGTGTTCATGCCATTCACATCGTGAAACGTAATGAAAGATGGAATTTAGTATCATGGAACCGCGATATTTTGATCTGCATGCCAATATGTTAGGGATGAACTAGGAATCAGTGTCGTAGCTGATACCCCATCATTAAAAGTAAATAATTACATAACAAGCATGCGTTCTGCAGTGTAATATTTAACATCATGAAAAAGTAATACTCACCTTTATTAGGAAAGACGTTTGCGAGAGATCCTACATTAAGAGAAACGAGTTTCTATTCAACAAAGTTTATACGCACACAAAATAGAGAAAATAAAGACAGGTAAGAAGAGTAAACAGAGATACCTCTGTTGCGAATAGGAAACACTGTTGTTGGAGTCTCACTTCCTGCGAATGAGGAAACATTGCATTCCAAAACCTCATTGTCGATGTCATTACACTATTATTGGAAGGAAATCAAAAGTTTAGTGATAGTAAATAAACTGTCGTCAAGCACCGTCACGTTTCGGTCATTGAATTTACCGTGCGAAAAGGGGCGGGGGTGGCTCAGTTGGTAGCACGCTAGGCTCGTAATCTGTAGTTCCCAGGTTCGAGTCCCAGCTGGGTCAGCTTTGAGATTTATCTCCGCAAAATTCCCCTCCCTGCCCATGGCCAGGTTCGAGTTCCAGCTGGGTCAGCGTTGAGATTTATCTCCGCAAAAATTCCCCGCCCTGCCCACGGTCAGTAGGCGACACCGATGGGCTTTGAAAGGCCGCCGTCCGTCAGATGGGGCGTTAAGCCGTGGCCCCGTGTGCGGAAGAGCCATACTCTGTGCACGTTAAAGAACACGCTGGATGACCTTGACGGGAGGCTACCATCTGTCTCCCAACAGCTGTTCCAGTGGGTCTACTCCCCCAACCTTCTCTGAGCCTTCGGGGTCCATGTGACCTGGCCATTTAGCCCATGGTGTGCACAAAAGTGCCGCTCAGAGGTAAAACAACCCAACCCAACCCTGCCCATGGTCAGTAGGGGACACCGATAGGTTTGGAAAGGCCGCCGTCAGTCGGATGGGACGTTAAGCCGTGACTCCGTGTGCGGGAGAGCCATACCTGTGCACGTTAAAGAACACGCTGGATGGCCTTGACGGGAGACTACCATTTGTCTCCCACAGCTGTTCCAGTGGGTCTCCTCCCCCAATCTTCTACTAAGCTTTCGGGGTTCATGTGACCTGGCCATTTAGCCCATGGTGTGCAAAAAAGTGCCGGTCAGAGGTAAAACAATCCAACCGTGCGAATACGATAAGGAAGTGAAGAGAGTTCGTGGGATTGCAGTTACCTCCGCATTGCTTACCGCGAAACAATAGGAGTATAATAAATCTAGTTGTTCGAGATAAAACGAAACCTTAGTATGCAAATATCGACACGGGCTTTAATCCTTATCCCCTTCAAGTGTAACCAAGCACTCGGCCACCCGAAAAACATCAGGTAAATCTTGTTAAGTATTGTCCAATCTTCGCCACCAACCGGAACTTAATGGTTTACAACCACTGCTTTATTTATTATTTAATTTTGATGTTTTTCACAAGAATGAACTCATCTTAATAAATCAGGTTTATGTTTTAAAAATTCATAAAACTGTATACAATTCATATAAAAATTGCATTTGGTATAAATGTATGCTTTGAAAGTTTCGATTTTTAATTTTGTTTTTTCAGTGGTCCACATATTGTTCGCTAATCAAAATACTCGTTCAGTTTCCGTTACAGAATTTTATTTCCGATGGAAGAGATATGAGACCCCATCCAGTATAAATATCCAGTAAATATTCGACTGCTTCGATGTAATGGAAGCATTGATCACAATCTACGGATTACGATCCATCTGGCAAATTTGCAAACTCGAGAAAACTATCATTTTCAATCATCTTAATGAAATGGCACGATGCAGGGAAACAAACTTTACCTCTGCAGAAAATCTTTACGGAATGCAGCTGAATGCCCATCAGTACAATTTAAGAAGAATCATGATAACGAGCCTTCAGTCCAGCAAACAACCACTTTCACAGAAGTAATCGAACTTCAGCTATGGGAAGAAAAGGAAACAGTTAATAAATGAAATAATGACACAGAGGAAGTTGCATTCTACCCAGAAAACTAAATTATGGACCCGATAATGAAATATCCTTTCGAAATACAAATGCAACCAAAATAAGTAATCATATGGCAAAACACCAACTAGTATGCATATATATATATGGCACAATCACCGTCAAAGATAAATCTCGCTGACTATATCAGGCTGACTATATCATATAACTCTTCTGGCAAATGAAACGTTAAAAACCAACTGTACAGATCATAAAAATGTTACCGAAATGATATAGCAAAAGAGGAAGTAACAGGAGTATTGTTAATAATGAAAAAAACAACACACTAGCGGCAAAAGTATGTGGTAGCTATTTATGTTGCACTACGGGTTCGCAACTTTTGTCGTGGTATTTTTGTAAACTGAGTATGAACACCTGATAGCCTTATTAAATAAAAAAATAAAATAAATACCCCCCTCAAGCAGCTGCTTGCCACAGCGGTCTCTCAGCAGAAAAACGACACAAACAGCGATACCTTACCCGGGGTTCGAACCCAGGTCCCTTAGATCAGTAGCCAAGCGCGCTAACCACTCGGCCATGGGACGACGAATAGCCTAATTAGGGCAACCATTAAAAAGAGAGAACCCACTTTGTCCTTTCCCACTGCATGCGTTCCGTTTCCAAATCTCCTGCTACTCTATCCCATAACCTTTTAAGGGCGGGGATAGCTCAGTCGGTAGCGCGCCATGCTCGTAATCTGTAGTTCCCAGGTTCGAGTTCCAGCTGGGTCAGCGTTGAGATTTATCTCCGCAAAAATTCCCCGCCCTGCCCACGGTCAGTGGGGACACCGATGGGATTGGAAAGGCCGCCGTCCGTCGGATGGGACGTTAAGCCGTGGTCCCGTGTGTGGGAGAGCCATACCCTGTGCACGTTAAGAACACGTTGGATGGCCTTGACGGGAGGCTACCATCTGTCTCCCAACAGCTGTTCCAGTGGGTTCCCTCCCCCAACCTTCTCTGAGCCTTCAGGGTCCTTGTGACCTGACCATTTAGCCCATGGTGTGCAAAAACGTGCCGCTCAGAGGTAAAACAACCCAACCCATCGCCTTTTACCATTCCGCATCGCCTTTTCTTTTTGCCTGCCTTCTGCATCGACTTTTCCTTTGTCATTAACGCCATGCATAAATTTCGTTGATTTCGATTGCAGGCGTCGAAAATGCTGCGGATGACATTAGGATTCCTTGTAGAGCTTAGTATGTTGATAAATATGAAAGATTTCTAATTAGCGATGAAATATTTTTGGATAGCTGTGTTTGTTTCGATAAGAATCGGGATTGACAGGTGGAGATAGAAAGAGTTTGGAAAGTAGTGAGTGAATCTGTTATGTAAAAGAATTCGAAGTTGTTAAAAAGATTATTGTAGAGAAAAGGATTTTAAGGGGATAATAGGATTTCCATGGTGAAGGGAATTCGAGGTATAAAGCATTGGTATTGTATATTTTTTTTTCTTTGTTGGCTATGGTAAGGGTGTAGTTGTTCGTGATTTCTAATTATTTTGTGTATGAGAGGTGTTAGGGTACGTTTATACGGTGTGTGTAGGGGAGGGGATTCTGTTGAAAGTGGTGGGAGTTGTTGGGCGAGTGCGTTTCTCAGACGGCCATGTTAATACTTGCTGGGTGTGTGGGGTGGGGATGAATAAGGCGAAGGGAGATTGAGGTGAAGGGAGGATCTGCGGGTGGAGTTGATTGCGACCGCGTTTCCGCTGGACTTTAAAAAAAAATACATTCGATGGAATTTTTAAACAATACGTCGAAAATTTTTAAACAATACATCCTTTTCTGCTCTACACCTGATACGATTCGTAAATGACTTTAAATGTCTCATGAACTAATTTTGGATTAAATATGTGGGCCGCTACCAGAAGTAGTCCAATACCGGTCCAACCCGTGACAGAGGTTGAGAAAGCTCAAAGCACTCCATTGAACTACAAAAATAAGATTAATATCTTGATTTTGTATTTAAATCGTATTAAGCTGAGAGGAACAGATGTTATTTTTTTGTTACCGGTACTGGAAGAAACTATAAAACACTTGATCTTTGCCAAAAGGCCGAGAAGCCATACCAAATAATCCTCTTAAATAAACAGAAATTCATAGACGGTAGCTCGCGCGTAAGAATCCAAAAGTCCCTAGGCGAAGTTGCGGTAAATTTGTTAGCGTGTGCGGTAAATCAGTCGGTTCTCCTGAACGGTTAGTCGAGTTTATGTAGTCCTTGCGACTGCATGGAGTCCTTGTGGAGTGGCCATTTTGTCCTATATATGTGCCAAAAAGTGCCGCTCATACGTAAAAGAACCCCTCATGCGAGGGATGGAACAAATTTCGTTTTACACTCGTTACCTCCTTAAATCATTCAATCACCTGTGAAACTTTTACCGAATTAAATAATAGACTGAATTAATGAATAATTTAAATGCTCAAAACGTCACAATGTTACAAGCAAAGTAACCTTTTTAAACATTAACCGTAATTATTCATAATTTAGTATGTTATATATATTAAGTAAATACGAGGAAAAATTAAATTTTTTACGTGGGGTAAAGTGGTCTACAGCACAAAATCGAGAACGCCCTAATTTAGCTGTGAAATGCTCAGCACATCACAAAATTCTGGTACTTTAAAAGTATTCTCTGCCGTAATATATTTGCATAACATCCGTCGTAATACGAGTTCACTGAAGTGAACGTTACTGCAACAGTATCATGCCCTGATAAAGGAGTCTGTTGTATTCCATAACTATTCGTAATTGAGGAAATCCTATTTCGACTAAACTTACCTGCAGAAATGACTCCTATTTGTCGTTTCGGAGATTCCCGGAAAAATCTTAATAACACAAATAACGATATTTAAAAAACCAATGAAATCTATTTCAGTTGAAAACCTAATTTCTATATTCACTAGTAACTGCTACAATGCATCGAAAAAAGTTCCTTCTCATCATACGATGAGACTTTCAAAAAAAAATAATTAAACTTTCACGATGAAAGAGAAAGGAAGAAAATAGATCGAATGCTCTAGAATCGGTGACACAACAATGCTTTTCGAATCGTTAAACCGGATATGTCTTTTGTTTCGTAATTTGCATTTCCGTCACGAATTAGTTTTAGCTTTAACAACCTTCGTATAAAGAACTAAGTCACTGACCATATATTACCGAACTTTTCAAATACGACAGACATCGGAAGATTGCTCCGATATCCGGAATAAATCTGGTAATGATATTTTGATCGAAAATTTTACAATAAAGAATGTGTGTATATCTATATGTTTTATTTTATTCCCATTGTTATAGTATAGCTATAGTTTTCTGTATCTATACATGGGGTACGCCAGTAACATACACATTTCCAGGAGGTACGTGAGGCATAAAAGGTTTTGAGAACCACTGCTCTATTATATATATGTAAAGTTCAAGGAGATGACGTCATAAGCGTAAAATTACCAAAGCCAATACTAGAAGACAAAAAATGCCAAACTGTCGTAAAATGATAATATTGTTAGAATAGAAATTGATGAAAACCACAAGAAAATAGTGTAGAAATTCTGTATGTATCATACCCTGTGCAGGTTAAATAAAACGTTGGATGGGAGGTTACCCTCTGTCCAATAACAGCTGTTCCTTTCGGTCACCTTCCCGCAACCTAAACTGATCCCTCTGGTTCTTTATGATGTGGCCATTTAGCCCCTTGTGTGCAATTAACTACCGGTCAGATATAAAACAACCCAACCAAACGCATATCTTCTCTATGGCTTATTAAAGTGATCAAAGGGGTCACCACCCTCACAGATCTTCGACTATGGCGGAGAAACTGACAGGCTCCTGTCAGATCGCTGTTGCAAGCAGCTGCTTGAGGGAGTATTTTTTTTATTTCTTTATTATATTCATGAAGATATTTTCACACTTTTCCCTAACACGTTAAGCCTCTTTGGATTGGGAAATAAAATAATCATTAGAGGTTAACTGTTTAGGATGTGAAATGACTCCTCGACTAAGCACTTAATCCCTGTGTAGTCTGTAAAACAGAAATTCGTTAAAATTATGCCTGCTGCTTTGGATATTTTTATATTGTACATTTCAATGTAAATCTCTTAACTGAGCTTAGAATTAATGAGAACTACATTTATTTGTGTTTTGAAGATGTAGATGAAATTTTGGATTACCAATTTGCATTACGGTGCTATGAAAAATGTATTGAAAGTCAACTAATTACTCCTCAATTTCTAAAAAAAAGTTTTAATTAATTTCGAAATATTCCATGATCTTTTAATAAAGTCACAATAAATTAGTCTATTAATTGTCGTTTTTGAAATAAATAGCTTATAATTAAATTTTAAATAAATTCAAATAATGGAAAAAAAACGCATTTTTTTTTACATTTTTCCTGACTATTTATTTCAACAGATGTGAGGACTATATATAAATGACCGGCCTCGAACAGCAGAATAGCAAAAAAAGTGACAAAGAAGAATAATTACATATGTGTAAAGGACATCTGAGCGGCACTTTTTTTTTTACCCACAGTGGGGTAAATGACCAGGTCACAGGGAATCCGAAGGCTCAGAGAAGGTTGCTGGAGGGGACCCACTGGGACAGCTGTTGGGAGACAGATGGTAGCCTACCTTCAAGATCACCCAGCTTGTTCTTTAACGTGCACAGGGTGTGGCTCTCCCGGACACGGAGACACGTTTAACGTCCAATCCGACGGACGTCGGCCTTTCGAAGCCCATCGGTATCCACTACTGACCGTGGGCAGGGCTGGGAGTTTTGCGGAGAAATCTGAACGCTGAGGATTCTTTATGAGTTCCTTATTTAAATAGTAATGGAAACCGAAACATATTTATCTCGTTCTGCCCAAAGAAATGTAGATTATTCCATTCTGCCTTCCTATAAACTTGTTTCTGTTAAGGTTTCAGACTAAATAAACAGATATCGTTGCTGTTAAACATCTCGAACTTGGGTTACTAATTAAATACTACATCAGTTGAAGTAGTAAAATAAAATAGATTTTCTAATGTCTATTAATTATCAAGGGTTTTTTTTTTGTGTTTTAAAACCAATTATTGTTCGTAAATTTTATCCGAATGAGATGATACGGAATACGGCGTCATAACTTAGCGAGTTGGGGAGTGTCATTTAGTGTCTGTCTGTCTGTCTGTGGCAGCCATAACTCATCGGGAAATCAACGTACATGCTCGAAATGTTGAGAGAATATTTCAGGTGGTGGTCCGGATTGCAGTGCGAAATTTCAGGTCGAAGGTCTAACAGAGGAGCTTGCTAGGAACAAAAATATTTACCATGCTCTCTTCCTACGGGAAACGAGAATAGGTGTGAAAATTACTGTTGCCATTTTCTGATCCCCAAGTGTGAAGAGTTAAAATAGCATTTAAACCTTCGGCCGCAAAAATGATGCCGTTGCCAGATTCCCCAAATTCTAAAATCATTATTTAGGCGTTCCATTGTAGCTAGCGAACTGATTTTCTAACCAAAAATGGGGTCGGGCAGGGAGAACCCGCAAAGGAAATTTGGGAAATTTTCGTGAAATATGTCGGGAATTACAGAATGTGAAATTCTGACGAAATATCTCGATTGTTTGTCAAAGGCTGAGAGCGCGCTTCCAAGTCAGCAATGACCTTTGCAACACCGGGAAATTATTCGTATTCAAACTGTGATAAAATGTCGGTGTGGGAGATTAAAAGTGAGACACGACATGTCACAATTTGTGTAGAAACGAAGCCACGGGCCAAGTGGGAACCTGATTTTTAAACCAATCACTGGGGCACAGGGGAGACGCTATGCGAGGAATTTCGACCGTGAGGTCGAATATCACGGGAGCCATAAGGCGGCAAATTCTGTGATAACAGATATAAAGATATCGATAGCTTCAACATAAAATATTTGAGAGCTCGCTGACGTCAATTTCTTCCTGTTGAAAATCCATGCTAATGTGTCGGTGGGGGGGGGGGGGGGGGATTTACAACATTTACCTTTACTGCAGCGGAAATAAGAATATACAGATTAAAAGTAACATCCGGGCAACGCCAGGTACTTTCAGCTAGTAATCTATAAATGAAACACATCTGCCGTCGCCGCAAAATTTCACCGCCCTGCCCACGGTCAGTAGGGGATACTGATGGGCATGGAATAGGCCGCCGTCCGTCGGATGCGATGGTTAAGCCGTGGTCCCGTGTGTGGGAGAGCCATATCCTGTGCACGTTAAAGAACACGCTGGATGGCCTCGACGAGAGCCTACCATCTGTCTCCTAACAGCTGTTCCAGTGGGTCCCCTCCCCCAACCTTCTCTGAGCCTTCGGGGTCCATGTGACCTGGCCATTTAGCCCATGGTGTGCAGAAAAGTGCCGCTCAGAGGTAAAACAACCCAACGTTATAGAACACGCTGGATGGCCTTGACGGGAGGCTACCATCTGTCTCCCAACAGCTGTTCCATTGGGTCCCCTCCCCCAACCTTCTCTGAGCCTTCGGGGTCCATGTGACCTGGCCATTTAGCCCATGGTGTGCAAAAAAGTGCCGCTCAGAGGTAAAACAACCCAACCCAACCCATTAGCCGTCGAAAGCGAAAAGATAAAAATGATTGTTCCCGCAAAGGGAGGGCTAATTGTGACATGTGGATTACCCCCACCCCCGTCCCCTAAAAAAAAAACGACAGTAAACATGTGGATGATTGTTCTAATGAAGAAAGGAACAGAGGATAACCTTCCGTCCTCCAGAATGCTAGTAAGAGTAGAGTCAACAATATTAATAACCTTATTTTTATTACATGCATATTCCTAAATTATTTTTATGGAAATTGCGCCATCCATAGGATTCGACGTTAAGTCGTAGCCTCGGGTGCGGTAGAACTATACCCCGAGCACATTAAATAACATACTCGATGGTTAGACGGGAGGCTACCATCTTTTACCCAACAGGGGTTCGTGTTTCCCCTCCCGCAACCTTCTCTGAGCCTTCAGCTTCAGGGTCTCTGTCACCTGGCCATTTACCATGGTGGGTTGGGTTGGGTTGTTTTACCTCTGAGCGGCACTTTTTTTGCACACAATGGGCTAAATGGCCAGGTCACATGGACCCCGAAGGCTCAGAGAAGGTTGGGGGAGGGGACCCACTGGAACAGCTGTTGGGATACAGATGATAACCTCTCGTCAAGGCCATCCAGCGTGTTCTTTAACGTGCAAAGGGTCTCCCGCACACGGGGCCACGGCTTAACGTCCCATCCGCCGGACGGCGACCTTTCCAAGTCCATCGGTGTCCCCTACTGACCGCGGGCAGGGCCGGGAATTTTGCGGAGATAAATCTCAACGCTGACCCAGCTGGAACTCGAACCTGGGAACTACAGATTACGAGCCTGGTGCGCTACCGACTAATCCACCCCCGCCCCAGTTTAGGTGTGAAAAGAAAGATCGCATGAAAAGCATAGAGATATCTCCCCCCCCCCCCACATCTCCGCCCTCCATATTGACCGCCGATAGGAATTTTCACCTGGGTCGACCATAAAGATTTATATCTTAAAATAAAACTTCGCGCTATGTCGTGTGCTACCTTAATACATGGGGGCGGGGGTGGCTCAGTCGGTAGCCGTGGCCCCGTGTGAGGGAGAGCCATACTCTGTGCACGTTAAAGAACACGTTGGATGGCCTTGACGGGAGGCTACCATCTGTATCCCAACAGCTGTTCCAGTGGGTCCCCTCCCACAACCTTCTCTGAGCCTTCGGGGTCCATGTGACCTGGCCATTTTGCTCATTGTGTGCAAAAAACGTGCCGCTCAGATGTAAAACAACCCACAACCCAACCTTAAACAATGAGTTAAGTGAATAAATGGGGCAAGGTTTTCTAAGTCGTTAGCGCTCTAGACTCGTAATCTGAAGTTTCTAGTCCCAGCTGGGAAGTGTAAAGATGAAAACTGCCCACCAGCAGTGCTATAGGGTTCACTGGTGAGCTTAGAAAGTCCACCGTGAAAGGTTAAGCCGCGGTTACGTGTGCTGCACAGCCATACCCCGTGCACGTTAAATAACACGCAGGAGGCTACGAGTTACGCACATGGACTCACGTGTTTAAGTGCCTTACGACGGACGGCGGCCTTTCGTAGCTATGCAGTGTCGCATACTGAAAGAGAGGGAGGGTTGCTAAGATGAAACGGATTGAAATATTGCGTTAAGTATCTATGACTCTGAAAGTTTAAGACTGAGAATTCAATTTGTTATATTGTAAGCGAAGTAATTATTTTACTTGTTAATTGTTGAGGTATTAAAGTTTGTATTGCGTACATTAATACTGCCCTCTGCGCAGGTGCAACCTACGCATTCACACCTGTTATTAATTAATTTTATCCTCTACGCAGTTTTCTTTGAAAAGGATAAGTGTTCGATTTATAAACAGCGGAGAAAGGGAGAAAGTGGAACACCGGAAATAATTCTTGCTTTACGGGTAAAGAAAAATTAAACATGACGTAAATGAAAGGACGAGGTCAGTAACAATGGTGTATTTTTGTTCATGTTGCTGCCGTTGACAGCGTAAAAGGTAACGAAAAGGAATTCAGTACCTTTCCAACATATATTTTGTTGTAGTTGGGTTGTTTTACCGCTGAGCGGCACTTTTTTTGCACACCATGGGCTAAATGGCCAGGTCACATGGACCCCGAAGGCTCAGAGAAGGTTGGGGGAGGGGATCCATTAGAATAGCTGTTGGGAGACAGATGGTAGCCTCCCGTCAAGGCCATCCAGTGTGTTCTTTAACGTGCACAGGGTATGGCTCTCCCGCACACGGAGCCACGGCTTAACGTTCCATCCAACGGACGGCGGCCTTTCCAAATCCATCGGTGTCCCCTACTGACCGTGGGCAGGACAGGGAATTTTGCGGAGATAAGTCTCAACGCTGACCCAGCTGGGACTCGAAACTGGGAACTACAGATTACGAGTCTGACGCGCTACCGACTGAGCCACCCCCGCCCCTATTTTGTTGTACGTATCGATTTGTTGGGAAGAAACTAGAATAAGCGTCATAGCTATGTACTTTATCTTACCCCACCTCATTGATATAAAGTGAGGATTATTAATTGTAGGTATAATTATTAAATATCCTGAAGAAATAATACTCACCGTGAATCCGATGTTTAAAGAAATGCGTCTTATTTCTTTTCCACAATTCATAGTAATTTTCGTAAACAAGATATTGGAAAATACAACTGCGGAATAGTAAACAAACACCTCTGTTCGCAATACGAAACACTGTAAGGGTCACTTCCTATGAATGAACAAACAGTGCATTCTTCAACGTCACTCTTGTCAGACGTCATTACCCTATTATTACAAGGTAAAAAAATTATAATGTCAGGTTATGAGTTTATATGAAGCATCTATGTTGCTGCTACGTTTGCCGCGTTAGCGTATGGATATGGCGAAGAATTGATATAATTTTAGGGTTTTTTGAGGTTTTCAGAGCTTTGCGTACCGCGAACAGATTTCAGTATAATAAGCAACCATTGGCAAGGTCTATGCGATTAAAAAATACACGCGGACTGTATTCCTTATGTCCTTCTCTAAACCACCATTCTGCTGCTAGAAAAAATATCAGGTGAATCAAGTTAAATAATATTCATAAAGTGCTTGTGGTTCGTTTATAAATTCTTTCAGGTAAGTAACTTTGTAGTGAATAATTAATTTACAGTAGAGGTAATTTAATTTTCCCCTTTTTAGCATGAGAGTTATGAAATTTCAACCGAGAGCTGCTATACAGCACATTATTCTGATTATGGGTTATAAATTTTATAGTTAAACGCTATTTGTCGCTGTCGACCACTAACGACTCCTTCATTTCGGCTCGAATGTTGTAAAGCTCGCTCAGTAGAACTAATGGTGTAACTAAGGGTGTCAGTAGAACTAATGGTGTAATGGTTTAATAACCTGTTACGTAACAAATATTTTTCTAGAGAGAATTGAAAATGCTTATGTAGAGATACAGACGTATACATTCTTATGTATCTCTACATAATATATACATACGTCTTCTACGTATGTATATATTATGTCTCTACATATATACATACGTCTTCGTAGAGATACAGACGAAACATTGCGAAGCAGCGTAGTAAAAGTTGGAAGTTTCGTATTGCGAGCGATTTTTGCTGGGTGATGGGAAATCCACGGGATGATTTGTCTTACACTACTACCATCCATAGGGGAAGGGGGGATAGAGGATAAAATCTTTTTTTTTTTTATTAAATATATTTCGGGTGAGATTCTAGTGATGGACTACGGTATTGCAGGGCTTTTCAGTTGGCAGCAGCCATTCACATGATTACCCATCGTTAAAGCTTTGAAAATTCCGGTATTTGGAAAGTCATTTTCGGTAAAAACTCTTTTTTTTTCGAATAATAATATCAAGATTAATATTTTTATTGTGGCTGACAAATCAAAATTAACACTTATGTGCACGTCATGGTATAATAAGATAGAAAATTAGGAATGGAATTGCATGGCATCATAGACGTTTTCCTCAACGTTTCAAGTGTTTAAAAAGAAAAAAAAATGCCCTTTTTGGTAAAGGTAGACTATGCCAATAAATATTACGAATTAGAGTGATTGGTGGGGTAATTTTAACGAGATTTATAATCGAAATTAGAGATATCTTGTGTAGGTGTTACAGATGTCAAATGCAAATGATATTGTATAAGTTCTTGAGGTGGGTCTGTTATTTTGCTACTGAGGTATTACGGAAATGTTTCTGATTTTTTGATCATTGACCTACGTGTTCCGATTGACCTCAGGAGAAAAAATGCATTGAGATGAATATTGAAATATGATTGTTTCTTTCGATATATATTTTTCTTGTATGGCTTTCATGACACATTAGAAATGCTTTTTCGAGACATGCATACTATAGGAATTATGTCTGGAAGCAGCCAAACCGCGTTGCTGACGTCATCTCTGTGTTTTATACAATTCATTATTAAGGCGCGCACATATAAGAATGTTATTGTAACTCGTAATTTTGTTTATTTTTTTATGCCAATATATGTTACTTTTTTATGGCGATACGTAGCTCCTATATGCTATAGGTAGGATATTTTTTTTTATTTTAGCGAGTCTATTTAGGGAAGTTTTTCGTACTTCGAATGCGTAACTCTGTCGCGTTCGGCTATATTTGGTTATTTGATGGAGATCCCCAGTGACGATCTTCGTTTTTAAAATATTCAGTAATTGGCGGTCACACAGATAGCAGAGATGGTGAGAAAGGAAGCTTTAACAGAGGCAACATTTTTGCGAGTATCGAGAAGTATCACTACTCCGAAGTCAGACAACAGTTAAAACAGTAAATTTATTGTCAGACGTCACCAACGGATTATTACGACTATTATGAATCAGAATACAGTTAATGAAATCTGTTGTTGAAGTGAAACATATGTAGAGCGCACTTTTCACGTTTTGTTCTACGGAATCGATGATATTATTTCAGGTTTGAAAAATAAGCCGTCTTTTAGTCATGGAGGAAGAGAGTGGAAATTTTAATGATATCGTAGATGTCGCTTGGGTGGTCGTCGAGAACAAAAGTCGCCATGTTGTTCTTTGTGAGACAGCCGCACAGTAAGTAGTCACATATCGTAATGTTTCATACTGCGGGATAAAAACGTGACTGTTATCCTTTCGAAATGTTATATAAAAAGATTTCCTATTCAGCATTTAAAGTTTTTCATTTACCGTTTCTGGAAATGCTGCTGATTCCAGTTTTAAGAGCAACAGGGCATTTATCGACAGACCTGGAAAAAGAAATCCCTAAAAGCAAAACGAATCTTCCGATTAGACCAGCGGCATCCTAATTACGTGACATTAACTCCTAATTACGTGGCATTAACTCCTAATTACGTGAGCGGAAAATTTTAGACACCGAGGTGTACCAACAAGTTTCCGATATCAAAGCGGGGGAGGGGGTTGCTCAGTCGGTATCGCGCCAGGCTCGTAATCTGTAGTTCCCAGGTTCGAGTCCCAGCTGGGTCAGCGTTGAGATTTATCTCCGCCAAATTCCCCGCCCTGCCCACGGTCAGTAGGGGACACCGATGGGTTTGGAAAGGCCGCCGTCCGTCTGATGGGACGTTAAGCCGTGTGCGCGAGAGCCATACCCTGGGTACGTTAAAGAACACGCTGGATGTCCTTGACGGGAGGCTACCCTCTGTCTCCCAACAGCTGTTCCAGTGGGTCCCCAACCTTCTCTGAGCCTTCGGGGTCCATGTGACCTGGCCATTTAGCCCATGGTGTGCACAAAAGTGCCGCTCAGAGGTAAAACAACGCAACCCGATTTCAAAGCCGGACGGAATTTGGATTAAGACGATAAACAGATATAACTCGCCACAAAATCGTGTCGAGCACGATAATTTCCTCAAAAAAATATGCACACCAAAATGTATACTTGTATTATAACAACACCTGAGGAAACTTTATCATTACATCACCGAGTTAATATAAAAAAACGTTGCCACTCACTCTTCTAGAAGTTCAAACTAAATAAATATTAAATGGTTATCGTGACAGTATGAAAAGGAAACCGATAAGGAAAAGTAAATTAATCGACAACGTCATCATGCCATATTAAATCCTCCTTTCATCCAGCAGTATTTTCAGAGAATTTTTAAAATATCTTTTTTTTCGCATAACATCTTCCTCCACATTTACATTCTAATATGTGCTAATTTCAAGTGCCATGTCTTGATTTAAACCCTAAGAACATACTAATAAGTTGCTCTTCGCCACTACATGAAGAAGCGTAATTCAAGGAGAACAGTAAACTACAAAGTTACTCTTCGCCACCACACGGAAACGCGTATTTCAAGCATAACGGTTACTAGCGTTAGGTGGCCGAGTGGTTTGCACGCGTGGTTAACAATGTAAGGGAACTGGGTTCGAACCTCGGGTAAGGCATTGATGTGTGTTGCTTTTCTGCTGAGGTGCTTACTTACGGTGGCAACATTGCATTCAGTTGAGGTTAATGAGTGACAAATTTGAATCTCAATCAAGTATATTATTTTTTTACACGTTTTTGATATAACACAGATCAGAAAAAAAAATTAAATTCCCTATTTACACGATTTATTTTGATGTAACACGGTTCACACGGCGCCTTTTTAAAAATCCCCAATTGAATTTAATTTTGAAAAAATATTCCTATTGAAGAAAATATTTCTAGAATTAACATTTATAACACATATGCGCTTTTGTTTCGAAGTAGTTTTATGGTTTCAGGTAACAAGAATAAGATGAAAACCAAAAGAAATTTAAGAATTCTTTATATATTTATTTTCTTTAAAACCAAACCGGTGGTTACTGTTTACTGAACAGATTAAGGTTACTACAGTCGCTCAAAAAAGTATCCGAACACTATGGTTGATTACAGAAGTCAGAAAAAATATCTGGCAACGATTTTTTTAGAAATTAGTGATCTGGCAACCTTCGTTTACGTAACACGAAGGTTGCCAGATCACTAATTTCTAAAAAATCGTTGCCAGATTTTTTTTCTGAATTCTGTAAGCAACCATAGTGTTCGGATACTTTTTTGAGCGACTGTACCTGAGTGAATATGTCTAAACAAGGCAGAAGCTTAAATTACTTCCAATCATTCCTCAGAAGCTACCCCTAATAAAGAATATTCATTAAAAACACGTAAGGATTAGAAAAATGTGCTTATTACAATATCCGTTGCCCAGTGGTTAGCGTGCTTAGCTGCTGATCCAAGGTGTTCCAACAAACACTTCTAACGCCCGGATGTTTCGTTTGCTTTTATGCCCGGATGACGCCTTCACCTACGGCGTATAACATAACAGCCTCTGTGACAACCAGATGCTTGAGTTGATAAATAAATTTTCTTTATATTTATAACCTCAAAAATAAATATTATTGTTTAAACAATCTCTTCACACAAGAGTCATTGGTCTTATGTTTTGCCTATTTAACCCTTTTAGCCAGAAACAGAGGATTTTATTTCTTCTTAGGAATGCTTGAAATAAATAAAAATTTTAGAAAAAAAAAACGTGTCTCAACGTGTCTCTGAATGCATAAACGTGTCTCAAGTTATGTACTTTCTCATACGTACCACGTTCAGTGCCGAACGAAAGAAATTCCTGGAAGTGCTGTTAATGTATTTCTAATGGAATATTTCCTTGTTACCGCGTTCGCAACGGTTTTTGCTCTATATCTTCTACGATTGGTCAAATATTTTGCAATGGCAGGTGCGTGTTGAGAACATAACGCGTGCACCCTTAGTAACGATAGCAACAACGTGTTCGCTTTAACTTTAGTCTCAATGGATTTCTTCTTTTCCGTATTACAGTTTATTAGACCACTTTAAGTAATTTTAACGTACACAGGAATCGATCTATAGTGAGCAATGATCAATAGTAATAATGTAAACTTCCAGTAATATTAATATTTATAAAATGCGAATGCAATGTAATATTGAAGCTGGAAATTACGTACCATTGCACTGTTTCGTTTCAGCTCAAATAACTACGATTTATTAATTTCATTATAAAACGTTACAGGTTTTACTAACAATTGTGTTCTCCGTTCTGCCCACGGTCAGTAGGGGACACCGATGGGCTTGGAAAGGCCGCCATCCGTCGGATGGGACGTTAAGCCTTGGCCCCGTGTGTGGGAGAGCCATACACTGTGCACGTTAAAGAACATGCTGGATGGCCTTGACGGGAGGCTACCATCTGTCTCCCAACAGCTGTTCCAGTGGGTCCCCTCCCCCAACCTTCTCTGAGCCTTCGGGGTCCATGTGACCTGGCCATTTAGCCCATGGTGTGCAAAAAAGTGCCGCTCAGAGGTAAAACAAGACAACAACACAACTAACAAATGTGACACCGTGGAGACACCCAATTTATAGAAATTAAATCATCACGGACATGATATCATGCTTTATAGGATAAGGTCTGCCGCATTACTAAATACAATCTCAAAACATATGCGGTCAAGTCGTTAGGCGTCCACGCTGCGAATCTGAAATTTTGAGGATCGAGTCACACTTCGGGCAACGTTAAGATTTAATGCCGTTGTTCTGCGAATGAAAGAGGAAACATCAACAGGTTTGCAAAGTCGCTGTGAAGTTAACTCATGGTTGACCTATGCAGGAAATAAATGACCCCCCCTCCCCCCCAAAAAAATATTATTTCTTCTTATGCCCAGCTTAGTTAAATCTAAATTATTATCTTCTTATGCCCAGCTTAATTTATAGTTATTAAAAATTAACATAAGCTAATAATAATAATTATCTTATGTTAAATATTAGGAACGTGAGGCCCGAACGCAACAAGTTCCATGTCATATGAAAACTCGTTAAGTAGGTAATGCTGCTGTCCATAAAACTAACAACCTTCGTTTACTTTCCCCTCAAAATAGAAGAAATTTACTAGTTACTACATGTTCGGACAGCAAAGAATTACGAATTTCATATGAAATGGAAGCTCATATGAGGATCCATGTGTGGGAGACATCCATACCCTGTACATGTTAAACACGCTGTGTGCCCTTGATTGGGCTCAGTAGGTAGCGCACCAGGATCGTAATCTGCAGTTCCCAGGTTCGAGTCCCAGCTGGGTGAGCGTTGACACCTATCTGTGCAAAACTGTTTGCTACTGCCCCGATGGGCTTGGAAAGGCCGTCGTCTGTCAGATGGGACGTTAAGCCGTGGCTCCGTGTCTGGGAGAGCCATACCCTGTGCACGTTAAAGACACTGGATGGTCTTGACGTGAGGCTACCATCTGTCTCCCAACAGGTGTTTCAGTGGGTCCCCTCCCCCAACCTTCGAGGTCCTTGAGACCTGGCCATTTAGCCCATGGTGTGAAAAATAATGCCGCTCACAGGTAAAACAACCGAACCCTTGAGAGGAGGAAAAGCTGGAATTGGCATTTCGAACGTGTCGAGTGTTACCAGTATACTCTGACGATGGTCTAAAATTCGTACCTTACATATATAGTTTTTGTTCCAGATACCTAGAACCGTTGCAGGTTTTGTAACCAAAGGAAATTCTCCTTTATTTATTTACTAAAAATGGAATGGAACCCGGCGACCGACGTAGAATGACTTTGGCTAATATTCTAGGAGTACAGCGTTTAGGGAAAAAAAATTGTGAACTGCACGTGGTCACCCTCCCAAGTACTGACCGCGCCCAAAGCTGCATAACTTCGGGGATCAGACGAGAACCGGTGCTTTCAGCTTGGTATGGCCGTTGACATTCCAATTCTTTCTTACCTGCCTTATAAAGTTACTCGCATTATCAATAACGGAACAATTCTTAAAGCAAGGAATCAGTTATTAAATGGCGTGGAATAGTGCTAAAGGATTTCCTTCACGATAGTATTTCATAGATTGATATAAATAAGTAATAAAAAATAAATACCCCCTCAAGCACCTGTTTGCCACAGAGGTCTGACAGGAGCCTGTAAGTTTATATGCCATAGTAGATGTTCTGAGAAGATGGCAGGACCTCAGCAAAAAAACAACATTCACATCCATGCCTTACCAGGGACTCGAACCCAGTTCCATTGGATCACTAGCGAAGCGCGTTACGCACTCGGTATATTTAAAAAAAAAATTAACACTTACTGATTCCTTTTAAAATATTTGAATTTAAACTTTCTACGGTGGTTAATATAGAATTCATATTAACATTTTTTTGGACATAATAGCGTACAATTAAACGTAACACAGAAAAGTAATAAATACATTATAATTATTTATATTTCATCACCCTACTTCTGCGACCCGTCCGAAGAGAGTAGACTTAATTATTTTCACAGAGCAAGTTTGTTTTTCATTTCTTTGTTTTTTTCAATGACCGAGAGGCCATTTCTTACAACACCGCGGACTAAGCTGATAAATCACGACGACCCCGATAGTTCGGACCATTTGTCG
Organism: Ryuthela nishihirai; assembly: GCA_038380435.1. Lineage (NCBI taxonomy): Eukaryota > Metazoa > Arthropoda > Arachnida > Araneae > Heptathelidae > Ryuthela > Ryuthela nishihirai. The sequence continues at coordinate 4,223,103 of JAWZYU010000039.1, forward strand.
ATTACGGGATCTTTAGAACTGTTAGCCGGCAGATGGGAGAGTCCAGTAAATGCATACTGAGAGAAAGGGAGGTTGTAAGGCTGTAAATATTTCGATAACTGTCGATGACTGAGATTGCGCCTAGAAACGGTGGGAAGCGATTAAATTTCTGTTTTTTGTAACAGGCTGACTGGCCGTTAGGTTTGGGTCGGACTAAATTGAAAAATGCATTTACTGGAAAAATGTGACTATGGTTAAATTAAAGATCATAATGAAATGTATAGGAATATCGTTTTTCAACAATATTATATTGATATTAAAAATGTTGACGATGCTTGAACATCTTAACAATCTTCCATAAAATGCGTGAGAAACTAATTTGGAGGGTCTATAACTCCTAAAATATGCATTTAATGGAAAAATCTGACTGAAGGTAACTTAAGGATCCTAATGAAATGTATTTAAAAATCATGTTAGTATTTAAATAGATGCGAAAGCTGGAATATTTAAAAATCTTCCATGTTATGCCAGTGAGAACCAAAGTTGGAAGCTATAATTTGTACATGTATTTAATGGGAAATCTGACTGAAGGTAAATTAAAGATCGTAGTAAAAACTATTTAAAAATTGTTTTCTCAAAATATTGTTTTACTAATTAAGTAGTTGAGGAAGCTCGAATATATAACAATAAACTTCCATGTTATGCCAATTTTAAGCTGTAACGTAAGTTGGAAGTTCTATAATTTCCCAAAAATATGCATTTAATGTACACACGTGACGATAAATTAAAGATCATAATGAAAATTATTTAAATATCCACTTTCAACATTAGAAAATTTTGCTTAAAGAATGATACGACTTTGAAATATTATGCGGTTGAGGGGTGATTTAGCATTCTATTTTATGTATGAAGTTTTTTCCTTGATATGTTAGAAAATTAAATTTTTTGTCACATAATTAAGTTTATATATATCATGTCATTTCATACATATTGCAAGAAATTCTATTTTGAACTTTCTCCTGGGGAAATTCTCTTTGAAAGTTGCGCTGAAACAGGACCTGAAAACTAAATCGATCCGAAAAATGTAGGCGGGGTTTAACATTTTCCCCTTCGTTTCATAGGTATTTACAAAAATGAAACCATAGATTTTCCTTCAGTAGCACGACATATAAATAAGTTTATAATTTTTTTTGTCCTTGTTATCTTTAGTGCATTGAATATAATTCTACAATAAATTTCTATTTTATGAAAAAGATGCTACGTAGCTTATTTCATATGTAATTAGTTCACTAATCTTAAGTTGGGTTAAATAACTGTGTTTAAAAGGAAAAGTGAACGCAAAACCTAAAAAATTGTTTTTGATAACTACAAAAAAATTATTGGTCTTCAATAAAAAAATAGATTGTATTTCGCAATCATTGTAGAAATAGTATGTATGCTAATTAAATGAAACGAGTTCAATCACTTTTACGTCGTGAATAAGAATCTGTTGGTACACGAAAGAATTGCGTTTTTATTGAGCAGTATTAACAGTAAATTTTCGGATATATTGCAACTGACGTGCAGCTTTCTGAGTAGGAACATGGCTACCGCCGTTCTCCGCGGCTACTCTAGGGACCTATGCTAAGAAATAGTACGGGCGCCTTCCCGTCTTCTTACGCCAAATGGATACAACATGGAAACGCGTATTACACGTCTAAGAAAGAAACCGCACTCTTGACCAGCACACTGAAACGCACAGATCGCTATTGCGCCGTGGACATCACATAGAATTTTTTAATACAAGCAGAATATGCCCTCTTAGGAAACTTTAGTAATATATTTTATAAATTAGTTCAATTTGGAATAAGGATAACTATCTATTTTTGATTTTTCACTCTTTGGATTACAAGTATTTTGATTTCTACACTTTGGATTTCAAAGATTGTGTATTATAGAAATTAGGGTGGCAACTCCCGGAAAGATCACTGCTGACGTCACGTGCGTGTTTTCGCGATATCATTTGTAATCCTTATTTAACCGCTGTATTCTTCTAGAAATTTACCTTTTAATTTATAGTCACACGTTATAGTTTTTATTCTGAGGAATTCATACAATCTGTAGCTGAATTTCTTGTCACTGTGGTAAATAATAATTATTGATGACACATTTGAAATTTCGGTAGGAGAATAGATAGTTTCGTCGGTGCAGTGTAAAATTTTACCTTTAGGCCTTTGTAATTACTTTACAAGTTATTTGTGACGCAGAATTGCCTGGTACAGCTCTCTGCTGTTGTGCTGTCCAACTGCTTCTTCGGCTTTGTCAGCCAAAGATTCTTATCAGCAGCTCACTGATCCTTTACACGTTTATTAAGTTCTCTATAATGTTTTCTATTAGGATTAGTATTGATTCAGGACATTCCTGTAGTTCTTTCTTTCTAAAATAAACTCAAGTGCCTTGTCAGTCAGATAATTATGATGATAATAATAATAATTATAATAATTACTGTTAGTTTCCAAAGAAGCCTATTTTAAGTGGTCACATTTTCCCTGAATTTCAGTAGCAAGCAAACCACGACTGTCATAATGAGTAAGTAACCTATCATGATAAGATGTATTATAATTAAGTCTTTCAGAGCTTCATAATTAAAGGTAAATTTTTTAACCTTAGCACAACTCTTCTTAAGTTTAAATCGCAAAACACTTTTAACAAGATAATGGTCAGATCCAATTTCAGCTTCCCAGTATGACCTGGTCTTTCTAACAGAAGTAGTCCATTTGCTGTTAATTAATATATAGTCTATAACATTCTTATGCAGCCCGTCAGGTGAAACCCACGTGTACTTATGTATGTCGCGGTGTTTGTAATAAGTGTTAGTTATTCTGAAGCCATCGAGTTTAACATTGGCATTGACGTCACCTAGAACAAGGGTAATATCTCATTTCTTCACAGAATTCAAAATATCTTGAAGTCTGTAAAACCTTTTTTCTCATCCTCATCGGCATTCTCAGTGGGGGCATAACAGTAGATAAGATTCAAGTCCTTAACGCTTGTCTGTAATTTTGCTGTATACAACCTTACATTAATGCACTCTTATCCTAGAAGAGCATCACTAGCGTGTCTACTTTGTCTTTCCTCCCCGAAAAGAGATATTTAAGATACTCACGGTGAATCCGAAAAACTTTTGAAAGAGGAACTAAATTAAAGAAATGCGTCTTATTTCTGCTCCTTAATTTTTAGTAAATTTGGTATAAAAGGTATCGAAAAACGTAAGTGCGGAAGAGTAAACAAACTCCTCTGTTGGGAATACGAAACAGTGCAAATGTCACTTCCTTGCGATTCTGCAAACAATGCATTCTCAATCGTCACTGTCAGATGTCATTCACCTATTATTGAAATCGTCCGACGCTTTTCTCGCTGTTCCATTTGCCGCGTTAGCTATTAAATATGGCGAAGAAGTCATCCTTTTTTGAGGGTTTGTAGTTATCAGAGCTTTGCCTATCGCGAACAGATTTTAGTATAATAAGCAGCCATAGGCAAGGCCCGTACGGTTGATAAATACCGTCGGCCTGTCCTTCTGTAACCCACAACTCTGCTGCTCGAAACGTATCAGCTAAATAAAGTTAAATAATATTCGTGATGTGTTTGCGGTTCATTTATATTTTCCTTCAGGTAACTAACTTTGTAGTGAATAATTAGTTTAGAGTAGTGGTAATCTAATTCTACACTTTTTAGCCTAAGAGCAGTGAAATTTCGGTCGGTTTCGAACCAACATAGAGTATGCAGCACATTATTCTGATTATGGGATATAAAATTGATAGTTAACCGCTATTTGTCGGTGTCGACCACTTTATTTTGGCTCGGAATTTATTTTGGCTACAGAATTTCCTTGTTATGCCAGTGAGAAACCTTACTTGGAAGCTCTAAAATATGCATTTAATGGAAAAATGTCACTGATGATAAATTAAATATCATAATCAAATATTTTTGAAGTATCGGTTTTCAAAAATATTGTTTCAGTATTTAAATGGTTCCGGAAGCTGGAATGGTTAACAATAATCTTCAGTGGTATGCCAGTGAGAAACTGGAATTATTATTTCAGCAGGTAAATTAGAATGGCGTCATCTCTGGTATGTCCAAGTGTTGCCACCATAATTTCTATAAGATCTTTCAAAGCCAAAGTGTATAAATCAAAACACTTCTAATCCTAAAATATTAACTGATAGTTATTTCTTTTTTTAATTTTGGTAAATATTTTTATAATATTATGAAATATTTAAATAAAATTTTAATAAGTAAATTATTTTGAATGTTATTAAAATAAATTAAATTAACTTTAACTTATCTTGAACCAATGAAATGAATTGCTTGTTTAGGCATATTTGTTTTCGCTCTTTTTGTTGAAGCTGTCCAGACAAGCGGTATCTAGGTGGCTTTCACGTTACGCGTTTCCCTGTGGTGTCCAACGACAAATTCCTAGATCAAGGCTAGGTGTGAATCTCTTACGTATGTCATAGGCAACTTTGTCCTTAGGGGTAAAGAACGCTTTTTCGTGTGTTCCCAAAGGACAACCCTGTGGTTTAATCTAAGGCTTCTATTACACATTTCGCTGTACTGTACATTACCTCCTTCTTAGCTCTGAAGAATGCGTTTCCGTGTAGTGGGTAAATTATATTTTTATCGCCAAGTTGACATTTCTTGGGGTCGTTACGTCACCCTATCAGCTCGATATATCTGTTGCGAATATCAGACGTTGGTTTCGAACTTCGTCCACGATAATGGGCAAATAGATCTGAAAGCCTGTACATAAAAATACTGCCGTTTGATCATTTACGATATAGAAATATTTCTACTCATACTGTAACGACGATTAGCAAAATGAAGAAATCAAAAATTAATCAAAGAATTTTTTTTCCTCGGACAATTATTAGTTCTACTGAGCGAGTTTTACAAAATCCGAGTCGAAATGAAAGGGGTCGTTTGTGGTCGACAGCGACAAATAGCGTTTAACTATAAAATTTATATCCCATAATCAGATTAATGTGCTGTATAGTAGCTCTCGATTGAAATTTCATAACTCTCATGCTAAAAAGTGGAAAATTAGATTACCTCTACTGTAAATTAATTATTCACTACAAAGTTACTTACCTGAAAAAATTTATAAAAAAACCACAAACACTTTATGAATATTATTAAACTTGATTCACCTGATATTTTTTCGAGCAGCAGAATGGCGGTTCAGAGAAAGACATAGGGAATACAGCCCGTGTGTATTTTTTAATCCCATAGACTTTGCCAATGGTTGCTTATTAAACTGTAATGTGCTCCCGGTACGCAAAGCTCCGAAAATCTCAAAAAAAAACCCTCAAATTATGTCAATTATTATTCGCAAATCTATAATTATTCATACGGGCAACATGGCGAAACCAACGGAGTCTCTCTCTGCACAATATGCTGCTTAAAGGAGGTTGCAAACTCCTTTGCCTAACCTCATCAATAGTTACAAAGTTGAACCACCTAATGCCCAAGATACTGCGTAAGCATCTGGAATCAAAAGCATCTAGTTTCCTGTTATCTTGTTTACAAAATGTCCAAGTTTCACTACCATAACTAACCCTAGAAAGAACCAAACTATTATACAGTCTAATTACAGTCTTTTGGTATATACGCTTATTTCTCCACACTCTCCATAGATTCTTAAAAGTCCCGCAGCAATCCCTATTCGTCTGTTAATCTGATACCGAACATCACCATTATCTGTTACATAGCTCACAAGATAATTAAACTGTGACACCTGCTCAAGACTGCAACCATTCAGATTAACTGAATCACAACCTGCCTGAACAATTTTCATCACTTTAGTTTTCTCTCTGTTTATAACCAAACCTACTCTACTTCCAGTCTATTCAACAGCTTGAATGAAAGAGTTAATCTCATCAACATCATTTGCCAAAAGGGCTAAATCATCAGCATAATCTAAATCAGAAATTTTCGTATCTCCAGCCCATTTAAGGCCAAAATCTTTCCCTTGAAGTGAATTTCGCATAACATAATCAATAACCAAACTAAAGAGAAAAGGACACAAAATGCACCCTTGTCGAACACCAGAAGTAATGCTAAACCAATTGCTACAAGCCTTACCAACTCTCACACACGACTCAGTGTTATTATAGAGAACTTTCATAATGTTAACTAACTTGTCTGGTATACCATATGATCTCACAATCAATCACAAATTATGACGATCAACAGAGTCGAAAGCCTTTTTTAAATCAACAAAGCTAGCAACTAAAGGTTTCTGAAACTCTAAATATTTCTCAAGAATCTGCCTAAGTGAAAATATCTGATTCACACATCCCCTACCACTTCTGAATCCACATTGCTCATCACGCAATTGACTGTCAACCAGATTCTTAATTCTATTAAGCACAATCATGGAAAGAACTTTACCTGGAACAGAGAGTAGGCTGATACCCCTGTAGTTATCACAAGAACTGCGATCACCTTTTTTGAAAATAGGGATAACAATAGCTCTGGTAAAATCCTTAGGAACCATGCCTTTATCATAAAAGATATTCAGAATTTCAGTCATCCAAGTGGTAACCGAAACATTCCCAGCTCTAAGCATTTCTGTAGTAATTTCATCTACCCCTGGGGATTTATGAAGTGTAAGTTAAAAATAGCCAAAATAACTTCAGATTGTGTTATAGGGCCAACATTAAAGATAACAATGCATCTATCATCATTACAAACAATGGGAGTAGAACTAACCACATTGTTTAGAACATCACTGAAATGTTCAGCCCACCTAGCCATGACAGAATCCTCACCTTCTATAACCTTGCCTTGTTTATCCTTCAATCCCTGTATACCTGTTCGTTTTCTACCACACAAAACATTAACTATCTGGTACAGCCCTCTGCTGTTGTGCTGTCTAACTGCTTCCTCGGCTTTTTCAGCCAAACCATCAAGCCGAAGATTCTTATCAGCAGCTAACTGATCTTTTACACGTTTATTAAGTTCTCTGTAATGCTTTCTATTAGGGCTAGTAAGGTATTGATTAAGGATATTCCTGCAGTTCTTTCTTTCCGAAATAAGCTCAAGAGCCTTATCACTCAGATAATTCTGCTTCTTCTGCTCCTTTTTTCCTAAAAGAGTACTGTTAGTGTCCAAAAAAGCCTGTTTAAAATGATCCCATTCTTCCTCAACTTCCGTAGTATGCAAACCATGTCTGTCATAATGACTAAGTAACCTATCATGGTAAACTTTGGCTATAACTGGATCTTTCAGAGCTTCAGTATTAAAACTATATTTTTTAACCCTAGCACAACACTTTTTAAGTTTAGGTTGTAACACACTTTTAACAAGGTAATGGTCAGATCCAATTTCAGCTCCCCTATATGCCCTGGTATTCCTAACAGAACTAGCCCATTTGCTGTTAATTAATATGTAATCAATCATATTCTTATGCAGCCCATCGGGTGAAACCCATGTGTACTTATGTATGTTGCGGTGTTTGTAATAAGTGTTAGTTATTCTGAATCCATTGAGTTTACTTACCTGTAGTAGACGTTGCCCATTGCCATTGCAGCTACCAATACCAAAAGGACTTATTACTCCTGCCCAAAGGTCAGAGTCAGTACCAACTTTGGCATTGAAGTCACCAAGAACAAGGGTAATATCTCCTTTCTTGACACAATTCAAAATATCCTGAAGTGTTCATAAAACCTATCCTCCTCATCCTCATCGGCATCCTCAGTGGGGGCATAACAGCAGATAACATTCAAGGCTTTAACGCTTATCTGAAATTTTGCTGTAAGAAACCTTTCATTAATGCACTCATATCCTAGAAGAGCATCACTAGCGTATCTGCTGAGAAGCAGACCCACGCCTTGGTGATGCTTATTTTCGTCCCTCCCTGAAAAGATAAATTTAAGATTATTTTTAAGAATCTGACCTTTATCTGTCCATCTGGTCTCTTGCAAGCCGAGAATATCTAAATTATAATGGTGGAATTCTTGTGTAAGGACATCAAGAGAAAAAGCTCTGTGCAGAGTCCTCACATTCCAACTACTTATGGAGAGAAAATGGTTAGTGGGATGTTTAAAGAAACTATGTTTATTGAGAGAGGGAATGCCGACAATATCAAACAGCCCCCTAATCGCAGACATGGGGCAAAGACGCGTTCCCCCACTACTAAAGGCTGAAGCCATCTACATTGGAAGACTTTCTACAATGTAGAATTTGACGATGCCAATAGAAGCAAAGAGTTCAGGTGCCTGCGATGACTTCTGCTCAGGATTATCCACCAGCTGATAAACATATCCTGTGAATCTATTCACTTGGGGCTGTCAACCGACAATCAAACAGAAAACACAGCGGAAGATTTTCCCTCCACAGAAGCCCACCAGTGCAGCAAAATCAGGATCCATAATCAAGCTCAGAGCCATATATCTGTCTAGTCCAGTGGGTTTATATGGTCAGCACCAGGACCCTGTGTTGTTGACCACTCCTCAGCAGGGTAGAAAAAAAAGAAAAGTAGCCCTAATTGTCCAGATCAGTAGGCCACACTAATCTGGCAGCCCTCCCCTTCCGTTCACTTCCATAAGAGAGTATCTCTTTTGAAAGGTACTAACGGTCTGCACCACGAGAAGGCGGGGTCGGACATTAGGGGCTAGGCCTGGCCGGTTCTATGCATCATCACAGGGGATTGGTGCATAGCTCTCCTTCCAGTGACTACCTAGCTACCATAGGGGGTTTAAAAGACCGAAACGTTTCTAATAAACGCAGATTTAACTTATTAACTAACTAGAAAATTGAACAATCTAGGAACAAATGATGTTGATGAACTCTTTCATTCGAGCTGTTGATGAGACTGGTAGTAGAGTAGGATTGGTGAAACACAGAAAAAATTAAATTGATGAAAATTGTTCAGGCAGGCTGTGATTAAGTTATTCTTAACAGTTCCACTGTTGAGCTGGTGTCTTAGTTTAATTACCTTGGGAGCTATTCAACATATACTGGTGATATCTGGCAGGATATTAACAGAGAAATAAGGATTGCTGCCAGGACTTTTAAGAATTCACGGACAGTGTGGAGAAATAGGTGTATACACCTAAAGACTAAAATTAGACTGTATTATAGTTTGGTTCTTTCAAGGGTCAGTTATGGTAGTGAAATTTGGATTCTTTGTAAACAAGATAATAGGAAACTTGATATTTTTGATTCTAGATGCTCATGCAGTATCTTGGGCATTATGTAGTTCAGTTTCCTAACAAATTATTTGCTTAGGCAAAGCAGTCGACAACCTCCTCCGTTGGTTTCTTCATATTGCCCTATCAAAAGTAATAGGGCCCTCCCCAGTAAGATGTACCATATAGATTAGCGAATAGGATTATGAACTGTGTTCCTAAAGGCCTCAGAGCAGAAAATTAGAGAAGACAAATAGGACCTTGTCAGAATTTTGTGCAATGAGCAGATGTAGCTCATTCCTGATCTTGGTCAAATGATAGCACATTTTATTATAATAAGTGATGAAGTTTAAAATCTCCCATCGTGTGGTATATTAAATGCTCTACCTAAGGATGAATCATATAATATTAATCAGTGTCTCGCAAACGTTTTTACTCTGCCGCACACTGAATCAAATTTTATTTCCGCGGCACACTGAATCAAATTTTTTTTCCGCGGCACACTGAATCAAATTTTTTTTCCGCGGCCCACCTAAAAAAGAATAAAAGCAAACTCTATATAATCGTCATTATATTTGCGCTTTGTTGAAGTCATCCGCCTGGTTTTACTTGTAGATTTGCTCTCTTCTTTAATTCATAACTCGGTGTTTATTTTAAATATTTGTCCATTCTATGGCTTGAAATAATCAAATATTAATACCAAAATTTGGAAAAAGCTTGATAAATACTTACAAGATCCCATTTGATAAAATCTGAAAGATTTTTATTAAAGCACGTCGATAACACAAGTCAAGTCAAAATGAAATCTTTGGAATATCTAGTGTCAATTCGAAAATCTCTCGCGGCACACAGTTTGCGAGACACTGATATAAATGAACTAATTTTCCAACATTTTCGAACTGAAAAAGCTAAGAGAGAACATAGCTGCAGCAAATAACTACGTTCACTCCTGAAAATCCGAATTTGAATTCGAGCTTCATAAATGAATGAACTGAATGAATTTGAATTTATTGAACATTGAACATACAAAAACGTAGAACTTTAACAGTAATCCACAACACAGATACAGTATATACACATTCTCAGAGGTATACCCATATTGGAATACCCATAATGAGACATCGTTCTTTCCGTTCTGCAGCAATTCATTAATCTTTATTTCATTTTTATATGAAAACAAAAACTTTAAACACTAAGAAAAATTAGAAAAAGAAACGCCTACAAAGAAACAAAAAATGTTTCTGATTAATATTTTTTAACATATTTTTAACATCCACTCCCACTGCTTTTGCTTATCATTTAATCATTTTTAGTAGTAATCCTATATCTTCTATTTCCATATGGTAAGTCTTTAGCTATTGTAAACTATTTTTTATATATATATATTTTTTTTTTCGATTCTCATATTTATGGGCAAAGAATTATAGATTCTCGGTCCATAAAACACAAAATGTCTATATGAAATTCCCTTTTTAGCCTGTGGGTTTAATAATTTACATTCTCCATTTTGCAGATTTCAACATGTGTCCTTTTTCTTTGAAGTATAAGGTATATAAAATATTTTATTCAAATATTGCCATTCATTTCTACACATTTATCAGATTGCGATTCGGTCACATTATCAAATTCTCTTTGATAATAATTATGTTTAGCTATTCCCGTGGCCGAGTGGTTAGCACGCTTGGCTACTGATCTACGGGACCTGGGTTCGAGCCCTGGGTAAGGCATGGATGTGTGTGCTGTTTTTCTGCTGAGGTCCCGCCATCCTCACAGACCTTCTACTATGGCGTATTAAATTGACAGGCTCCTGTCAGACCTCTGTGGCAAGCAGCTGCTTGAGGGGGTATTTATTGGTAGCTGTCCCATGACCGAGTGGTTAGTGCGCTTGGTTACTGATCTAAGGGACCTGGGTTTGGGCCCTGGGTAAGGCATGGATGTGTGTGCTGTTTTTCTGCTGCGGTCCCGCCATCCTCACAGACCTTCTACTATGGCGTATTAAATTGACAGGCTCCTGTCAGACCTCTGTGGCAAGCAGCTGCTTGAGGGGGTAGTTATTGGTAGCTGTCCCATGGCCGAGTGGTTAGTGCGCTTGGTTACTGATCTAAGGGACCTGGGTTCGAGCCCCGGGTAAGGCATGGCTGTTTGTATCGTTTTTTCTGCTGAGGGCCTGCCATCCTCTCAGACCTTCTACTGTGGCATATAAACTGACAGGCTCCTGTCAGACCTCTGTGGCAAGCAGCTGCTTGAGGGGGTATTTATTGGTAGCTGTCCCATGGCCGAGTGGTTAGTGCGCTTGGTTACAGATCTAAGGGACCTGGATTCGAGCCCCGGGTAAGGCATGGCTGTTTGTATCGTTTTTTCTGCTGAGGGCCTGCCATCCTCTCAGACCTACTGTGGCATATAAACTGACAGGCTCCTGTCAGACCTCTGTGGCAAGCAGCTGCTTGAGGGGGTATTTATTTATTTTATTTTTTACTGTAAAATTTCTAATATTTTTATATTGATCCCAATAATCTCTTAACTTAAAAAGGTCAATCAATTCGTTCACTATGCAAGAATTTTTATTTTTATACCTTTTACCTTTATTATCATATTTTGCTGTTTCCTTTACTGTACTGCTTTCCACTGCTACTTGTATCTGATTAACAAAATCACCATTTGCACTATTTCATTCTGCAGAGTTGTTAAAATTAGTATTTAGATGTAAATTTTATTTTCATACACGTTTTTAAGGCAATATAATCGCTTTTTTTTTCCTTAAGAAATAATGAGTAGCACATATTTATTCACTAACTTGTTAACCTTGCCCAGTTTTAGTATTATTGGAGAGTGATCAGTTACATCCTTAACATAGATCGCTGAATTATACTGACCAAGATATTTCTGTGTCCTTATAAAAATATGATCAATGCAAGATCTTGAATCTTTAACTATCCTAGTATGATTTGCTATTAAAGAATGATAACCATATTCACACAGTAAATTTAAATATGACAGAGTATCATTCGTATCTTGTAATATATCAATATTTATTACCCCAATTATTACACTATTTTTATAATCCGTCGTTTTTAACATATCTTCCATCTTCTGCACAAAATTTGAAATGGTGTGAATATGTGATCGATATATCGCCCAAATATTCATATCCAAATTTTTATCATACACATTCTGCAGTATTCATTCTGAAAATCATTTTAACGAAGTTAAAGACATTAGTTTTATAAAATAATACCCCAGGAGAGCTTTTTCCTTCCCTACAATTATAAAAATATCATACCCATCAATTTTAAATATATCAACTTCGTTTTTGATACCCAGATCTCACTAAGTATCAAAACATCAATTTCGTAATTAGACATTGCTAATAGTAAGATTTCATCAAAACGCGGAAGAATACTTCTAACATTAATCTGAAAAATAATATAATTCACAATATTATCACTCTTTATATATTTTATGAACTCATTATCGCTACACAATTCGAATGAAATGTAATTAGCTACACTACTCTCTAAATCGTCACTTGTCCACATTAAGTTATTATTCGTATTATTGAACGCATTTCTAGCCATTTTTAATTCAGCACTCTTGATTCTAATTATTCTCGTGTTTTAATCTTTTGTGATGAAAATATTCCCATCTTTTGTCCATAAAAATTTACAGTGTTGCTTTTGCTTATATTGTTTCGTTTCGTAGAGTAGTTCTTTATTTTAACGGTGTCAAATGATCTTTGTTATATATATTTTTGACCTCGTGAATCTTCAAAATAGACATTCTGAGGAAGTAAACTTTTTCTTCTTTGCCACCAGCAAATGATCAGGACCCACGTGTCATGTCCGTCTAATTTACTTTGTTGTATTTTATGGTCTTTGAATATATCTATGTTAACTACATTTTCTGAAGTGTCCGAAATGGGAATGTAAGTCATTAGTTTGCATTCAAGCCGAGGTAGACAATGATCCACATATCCTGTAATGCAGCGTAAGTGAAAACGCTTTTAAAGTCCTGATGTCCCCAACTGGAGACCCTAGTGCGTTTGATGGATAGGAGCGAGCAAACAATAAACTTCAGACCGAGAGTTGCGGGCAAACAGGAAAAAACATTTGTTAAGCACGTCAAAGGGTCTTAGCTCTATCTCTAAAGGACCAGGATTCGGTTCTGTGTGAATCAGGTGGTTTAGGCAAGGATTAAATATCCTCTCGCCCGAGTTTTGAGGTTGATAAGGAGATTTCTGTATAGATTTCGACCTCATCATATGAATGCTTGCAGTAGCAAAGTGCATTCGGATTAAAGAAAGCTGAGAGGAGGAAGTCTACCAAGACCACCAGTAATGTCATTTCATTGTGATCTTGAGCGCAGCTAAGGCCCACGGAATTGAGCATATTCCCATACGTACACATATGTGTGAATGAAAATAAACTATGTCGTCCGTAGTCTACTCTGGTGCATTAGTTTATTTAATCTTTGTACACAACATTTACCACAGCACATCTGAGGCACACCTAAGCCCGGGCATAAAAACCTGCGAACCAGTGGTTTCACCTAGGATAATGGTGAATATTAATGAAGTGGATTAATTGATTGACCCTTACGATGCCTCCGAAGATTTTTACTTCTTTTGTTTCTCGCCTCTTCTCCTCGGCGCACAGACCATGCCAGATCGAAGAATTTATGATATCTGAGAGACACTTACAGATACCTAAATAGACTTTCTCAAAAAACGTATCTCAGAACTAATGTTGAAAAAAAAGTCTCAACTACGGATACTCTGGACTGAGAATGACGGGTTTAGTGACAATTCGCTAACCTTTCTCAGATTCAAAAAGCCAACTGTTAAAATCAAAATTAATTGAGGAATTTCTTAATATGTTATAAAATATTAAGTGTAATGATATTTTTACTTAGCATTGAACAAAAACTATGAGAAAAAATAAACTTTTTATTCAAAAAAGAAAAAGAAAAAAACCCTGCTACATAATATTTGCTTCAACTTACTTTCACTTACAAATAGCAAGCGGCGTAACCTAGATTTATAGGATACGGTGCTTGCTATTTTTAAGCATTGGAGCAGCAAATTTTAAGCTAATTTTTAGCTACTACTCCTTTCACAAAATGATTTATGCCATTTTAAGGTTGTTCATAGTAGCAGTCAGTTCTAACATAATGGCAGACATTGACATTTCTGTTGAATAATTAGAGAATAAAGCACGATATTACGATGCTTTGATAGACAACTAAAATTCAAAAGAAGAACTCTTACAAAGAAATTAACATTATCCTGGCTTCCTATCTTTTCTGTTCACAGCCTATCGTTATATCATTGAAATCATTTAGTGTTGAACAAGGCTTAAAAATTCATTGATAGTTTCTTAAATATTTGAATTAGCGAAGTTATTTTTCACGTGAACAAGGTGATGCAACATTTTCTGCTTTTATGTGAAAATCTATTGTTACATATTTTAAAAATATTAATTTCCTCTTTTATTTGAAGAAGAAAAGGAGATTTTAATCTGGCACCCTGAGGAAATCCTTTGATGCATTCACTGAATGGACATATTATTACATACACATCAATAACAATGTGGAAAGCAGAAGTATCTTGTCCAGTCACGTACCCCCCCCCCCCCGGAGTGGGACCTCCTTGACGAGGGGGGGGGAGCTAACGGTGCCTCCGAGAAGTTGGGCGCGGATCGCTGGCACTCTGGAGTTCTGAAGTCTGGTGGCCCCCGGTGGAGGGGACCTGTTGAAGGCTGGCGGACTACCTGGGCTGTGTTGGTCCAGTCAGCTTATTGACTTGTCCCCAGCGAAGCTGGGGGTTGCAGCCGAGATTGAGGGGCCGTTCTAAGGGCCTCGGACGGGGCTTGGGGAACCCTTTCTTCTGTAGGCACACCGGGGAGTACCGTGGATTGAGTTGTGCATCTCTCCATACACTCATCTGTGGGATCTTCGGTGCGGTCTCTGTGATATCGAGGTGGACGGAGGTTCACTGGGGGGCTTCGGCCCGTTCACAATGGGGAGGTAGAAGTTGGTGGCTCGCGGCCTAGGTTGACCACCATGGCCAGCGGGCTTATCGATGGAACTGCCAAACTAAGAGTCCCAAAGAATGAGATTTGGACTCTATAGCTTTTGCAGTGGAGGAACTTGGGTTCCTCTGCAAAGTGGGGTCTGGGTGCTGCAAGCCCCGGTAGGCTGATGGCTTTGTCGGGGTTGTGGGAAGGCCGCCAGCTGAGTTTTTCTGGTTTACTGGCCAGGTATCCACGAAATGGCCTCGACACGGTTAAGGCCGAGACGGGGAGTGGGCTGTGGTCGCCCTGCTCGATGGAGAGGACGAAGTCGAAGGTCATGCCGAAAGGATTGGAGCCCTGATTAGGTGTGGCCTATCGATGGAAGTACCTAGGAGATTCTGCTGCAGAGGACTCTAAAAGTTAGGACTTCTGTTTATTTTTCAGGCTCAAAATTCAGAAGACAAGATCTTTTATTTTATAAGTTGGCAAGTTTCTGGACAAAATTCAGTGAGTGTTGGGCATTTCCTAGGCACTATACAAAATTTTAAAAGATCCCACTCTCACTGCACCTCAATGATTATATCTTCAAGCAGGCTACTAAATCCCAAGCAATGCTCTTCTCTTCACAAAAGTCTTCTCCCTTTGTAGGTAGGTTCAATGTAAGGCAAGCTAAAATGTTAGGTACCTTTTTAGTCGACAGTGGTTTCAGTGACTTCTCCCATATGGTGATATGCAGTCTTTGTACAGCGGTGCCGGGGTTGCACTGGGGTTGTCACGATTACTTCGTTGTCCAGTCACGTGGGACTCTGAAACTGGCAATGTCTATAAATAGAGCAGGTCTCTGTACATTGGAAACCAGATGCAGAGAAGTTTTCACGGGTAAAGGAAGTGACGTAACTCTCTTACATCACTGTCTTTAACCGCGATTATAGCGATCCAGTTACTACACTTGATAGCGGCCAGATAATAGGTGCGAGTGAGGCCGGTTGTTCAAACACCGCAACTGCTGAATTGTTGGGATTTCCACTTCAGACAGTCGCACAAGTGTACCACGACTACGAGAAATGTGGTGAAACTTCCAACCAGCGGGAGAAACGTGGATGTAGACGTGCAATTGATTTTTGAGGTGAGTACAGACTGTACTGCATCATTAATAGCAATCGCATGGTTGCCATGGAGAAGATACCATAGGATTTGAACGAGAGCACATCCACAAGCTTATGCACAAAGACTATTCATTGTACCACAGAAAAAAATAGCTATGACACTCAACGTCCACATCGTGTCTCCTTGTTGAGTGCAAGACACCAAAAGATTGGGCTGCAATTTGCAGACATCATCTGGTGTGACGAATAATGTCGATGGGAGGGTGCGTGTGGGGTGCAAACCACAAGTGATGGACCGAGCTGCCAAGTTGGAGTCAAACAGGCAGGTGGAGCCGGTGTAACAGTTTGGGGTGTGTTTACCTGTGCTTCCTTGGGGCTTCTTGCAGCTGTCAAAACCTCTGTCACTGGCAAAAGGTATGTGAACATCCTCGCCGACCATCTCCACCCAATCATAATGATTCTCTATCCGCACCATGATGCCATCTATCAACAGGAGAGCTCCACACCACATACTTTCCGAGTGGCGACCAATTGGCTGCAGCATCATCAAAGTTAGTTTACCACACTTGAATGGCCCGCTCGATAGCCTGACCTCAACCCCATTGAAAATTTGTGGGACGAATTGGAAAGATCTGTTCGAGACTGCCAAACCCTGCCAGTTGGGTTGGGTTGTTTTACCTCTGAGCGGCACTTTTTTGCACAATATGGGCTAAATGACAAGGTCACATGGACCCCGATGGCTCAGAGAAGGTTGGGGGAGGGGACCCACTGGAACAGCTGTTGGGAGACAGATGGTAGCCTCCCATCAAGGCCATCCAGCGTGTTCTTTAATGTGCACAGGGTATGGCCCTCCTGCACACGGGGGCACGGCTTAACGTCCCTTCCGACGGACGGCGGCCTTTCCAAGCCCATCAGTGTACCCTACTGACTGTGGGCAGGGCGGGGAAACCCAACCGGCAACTGCAAATGCTGTATAACAGGCGATCTTCGTTTTATGGGTAGCAATACCCCCTCTGTATTTGCAACACCTCATTGTGTCCTTAGCAAGATGTCTGTCTGTTCTTGTGAGGGTGTGCAGCTGCAGGAAATTATGTAGGTATATATAACAATTTGTCCAATCAGTTTACATTAAGTTTCAAATTTCTGTGGATATAATGATAGGGTTTTAAATTAACGTTGATCTTGAAATATTTTTGTTCAAAATCATAGACATCAGGTTTGGACTTTTCAGGTATAAAGTTTCTTCTGAATGAAAATCGTGTTAGATTTTTTTGTGATATAATTTGCGAATTTAAGTTTCTACTGCTGGAAAATCCTGTTATATATTTCATATATATATGAGGAATCATTTTTGTCAGCATAACACAATATAATTTAATGTGGCCACTCAATGAAAGTAATTTGTTTTATATTTCACAGATATGAGGTTTTTATAAGTGCAGTTCCATAGCATGTGAAATTCCGTTGTTATATATTTCTTAGTTATTAGATTCCTATTTTGTAAGTGTAAAATGATGCAGTATCAAATAGATATATTAGGAAAAATCCTTGTTTCATAATCAATAGTTATGAGTACCCTCATTTGGATTATTACTTGGAGAAAACTTTGCATATTTGAAAGACTTATTATTCTCCTTTTTGCAGGTATGAGGATGCGATTTAAATTGCCAATACCTAAAAAATTATTTGCTACAAATTTAAGAAAGATCAGGTTTCAATTTTGTATATGAAATCCAATAGAGGTTTAGGTTGCTGCTCTATGAAACTCCTGTATTACATATCTCACAGTTGTGAAGTTTCTTATTTATATGGATAATTTCAAATTACTACACTTGGAAACGCTTTATTGCATATTTCAGTGGCACGAGGTTTTGGTTTTGTGTGGATAAAATAGGAGGGATTATGATTTATATAAAATGAATTTCTTTACTTTTCATTTTTAAGTTCTAGGTTTCGTCTCTTACATTATGCTTCTACAAAGGAAATTTTTTTCAATATACATTTCAGGATATGAGTTTCTATTTGATATGGATAAGAAGATAAAGCTTTAAATTCCCACGCTATCAAATTCATTCGTTAAATATTCACAGGATGTGGTTGCTCTGTTTCATGAGTTAAACTGTGTACATTTAAATTGCTCCTCTGTGTGAACCCTTTGTTACATATTTCACAGACATAAGGTTTCTCTCCCGTGTGGATAATACGGTGCGATTTTAAATTGCTACTTTGTATAAATCCTTTGTTACATATTTCACAGTGGTAAGGTTTCTCTTCTTTGTGAACAAAATGATGTAGCTTTAAATAACTCTTACTTGTAAATCCTTTGTTACATATTTCACAAATGTGCGGTTTTGTTTTTGAATGGATATGGAGGTGCTTCTTTAAATAACTAATATGTATGAACCCTTTGTGACATATTTCACAAATGTGTGGTTTTGTTTTTGAATGGATATGGAGGTGCATCTTTAAATTACTAATCAGTGTAAACCCTTTGTTACATATTTCACAGACATAAGGTTTCTCTCCCGTGTGGATAATACGGTGCGATTTTAAATTGCTACTAAGCAAAAATCCTTTGTTACATATTTCACAGTGGTAATGTTTCTCTTCTTTGTGAATAAAACGATGTAGCTTTAAATAACTCTTACTTGTAAATCCTTTGTTACATATTTCACAAATGTGCGTTTTTTTCTTTGAATGGATATGGAGGTGCTGCTTTAAATTACTAATATGTGTGAACCCTTTGTTACATATTTCACAGACATAAGGTTTCTCTACGGTGTGGATAATACGGTGCGATTTTAACCTGCTACTATATAAAAATCCTTTGTTACATATTTCACAGTGGTAAGGTTTCTCTTCTTTGTGAATAAAACGATGCATCTTTAAATAACTCTTACTGGTAAATCCTTTGTTACATATTTCACAAATGTGTGGTTTTTTCTTTGAATGGATATGGAGGTGCTGCTTTAAATTACTAATCTGTGTGAACCCTTTCTTACATATTTCACAGATGTGTGGTTTTGTTTTTGAATGGATATGGAGGTGCTGCTTTAAATGAATAATCTGTGTGAACCCTTTGTGACATATTTCACAGATGTGAGGCTTCTCTTTTGTATGGATACGGCGATGCAACTTTAAATAAGTACTACTTGAATATTCTTTGTTGCAAACTTCACAAATATGAAATTTCCTTTTTTTGTGCACAATATTATGCATTTTTTGGCTGCTTTTAATTGAAACCCCCTCATTGCATATTTCAGAAACAGAAAGTTTGTCTTCGTTCTTGCTAAGATGATTTCCGTTTAGGATGTTACTCTCAGAAATCATTTCGTTATAAACTTCAGCTTTCTTTCTTGTGTGGTTAAAATGATGCAGTGCTAATCGATCACTTTGTGAAAATCTTTCGCTACATATTTCACACATATAAGGTTTCTCTTCTGTGTTAATAATTGGATCAGATTTTACAGAGTTCTCCTCTGAAACTTTGTCGTTGCAAATTTCAGAAATATGGAGTTTCTCTTCTTCCTGGGTGAGATGATGTGCTTTTAAGTTGTCATCGTGGTAAAATGTTTGGTTACCTACTGCAGAGGTGTGAGATTTCTCTTGTGTGGGGATAAAATCATACAGTGTTAGCTGATTTTTATGTGAAAAACTTTTCTTACCCATTTCATAGATGTAATGTTTTTGTTTCTTGTGTTTTACCTGATGTTGCTTTAATAACTTTTTATGGGAAAATTCCTGGTTGAAAATATCAAAAATATAGGTTTTCTCTTTCGTATGGATAAGACGGTGAGATTTTCAAGAACTACTCAGCAGAAATCCTTTGTTGCATATTTCACAGGGGTAGGGTTTCTTTTCCTGGTGGATAAAGCGATGGGAATGTCAGCTACCATGCAATAAAACTCTTTTGTCACATATTTCACAGATACAAGGTTTCTCTGCCGTGTGGATACGATGATGTGTCTTTAGGTTGGAAGATTTTGAAAATCCTTTTTTGCGTATTTCAGAGATTGCAGATTTTTCTTCTGTTTGCACTAATGCGATTTTGCACTGTTTTTTTTTCCTGAAACTCCACGTTGTTTTTTTCAAGAAACGTCAATCGTCTTTTTCGGTTGAAGACTTACAATATATAGAGTTAATATGAAAATCACTTACTATATATTTAAGAAAATATGAAGTATATTCCTTCAAATAATCAGTTTAAAATTTTTTATCTAGTAAATCTTTCTAAAAAGTTTTTTTGAAATACTAGACTTTGTGAAATCTTGGGATATTTGTGATTTATACGACACCAATCTTTTATAAGAATTATTTCCTTAAACATATCATTAATATAAATTTTCTCTTTTAAGTATGTGAGATCATTATCTTCAAGAGCAATTTTTATGAATTTTTGGTACAAGTTAAAGTAAAATATTTTCTCTTCTTTATGTGAAAATTATCATTTTTAAAATTCTGGATAAGAGTTCATTCCGTTTTCTGAAATCTTTGTTTACATTCTTTCAGAGATCAAATGTGTTCCTGATACCAATCAGATATTTTCTTTTAATGCAATTCCTTATTAAAACTCATATACCAGATATTGAATACATATGGTTTTTCTGATTTGCTGAGGAAAATGGCCACACTGGTCTTAAAATCCTTTCAGTGAATTCGCAAAGATTTTAAAATGTTATCAATATATCGTAAAGCATTTAGAAGGGAAGTATTTTTGTTAATCCTTTGCTCTAAGTTACATTGATATACAAATTGTACTTTTCGTCAGCTATCTCTTGCATACAGAGTATTATTTTCCAAAGACGAAGACGAAACCTTATCTTCCAAAATTAAACTCTCATTTTCAAATACATTTTTGGATTAACAAAGTGATTATTTGCACCTAACATAAATTGATATAGGTCCACAGAAGAATAATTTGGATTCTTTCTTTTGCAATCTAGAAATGAAAATATTAGGTCAGGCATTAAAATATAGATAATAACATAAAAAATTTTAAACCTAAAACGAAATGAATAAAGTTTAATAACACTGGACAATAAATTGGAACTTTTTTTTATATATAAATATATAAATAAATAAATACCCCCTCAAGCAGCTGCTTGCCACAGAGGTCTGACAGGGGCCTGTCAGTTTATATGCTACAGTAGAAGATCTGAGAGGATGGCAGGGCCTCAGCAGAAAACAACACGAACATCCATGCCTTACCTGGGGCTCGAACCCAGGTCCCATAGATCAGTAGCCAAGCACGCTAACCAATCGGCCACGAAACGTCAAATAGGATGTTTTTAACTAATTTTGGGGGCTGAATTCAAATATGGTTGTGAAAAATCTGCACCACGTACTCTTATTTTTTTAATTATGGATTGATGTGTTTCTAATTTCAGTGGTCTGTAAATGGTAGCTAGACATACTCTGGAAAGAGAGCTGTGTACCTATCCCTAGTGATGATGCACAGAACCAGCCAGGTCTAGCACTTAATATCCGACCCCGCCTTCTCGTGGTGCAGGCCGTTAGTACCTTTCAAAAGCGATATTCTCTTTTGGAAAGGAACGGAAGGGGAGGGCTGACAGTTCAGTATGGCCTACTGATCTGGTCATCTATGGCCACTTTTTTCTTTCTTTTCAACTCTGCTGAGGAGTGTTCAACATCACAGGGTCCTGGTGCTGACCATTTACACCTACTAGACCGGACTTGTTTATGGATTTGAGATTGATTTTGGACCCTGGACTTGTTGCACTAGTGGATCTCTGTTGAGAGAGAATCTGCCGCTGTGTTTTCTGTTTGTTTCTGGGTTGCCAGCCCAAAGTGAACAGAGGTATCGGATACCTTATATCAGCTGGTGGATAATCTTAATCAGAGGCCATTGCAGGTACCTGAACCTCACTTAGCTAATTGGGCATCGTCAATCATCGCAGTAATTTGCAGTCATTCAGCCTGCAAATGACTGCGACGATGCACAGTCATTGCATCATCGCAGTCATCAGCAGTCATTTGCAGTCATCTGGAGTAATGTATCTAAGACAGGCCATATGGCTCTTAAAAAAACCCACTTGAAAAGGTGGTGCCTGAAGTTTCTACCAACATTGGTGACTTCGGCCTTTAGCGGAGGAGTAACAGGACTTTGACCCATGCCTGTGATTAGGGGGCTGTTTGATATTGTTGGCCCTACCTATCTCAATACACCTAGTTTCTTTAAAAATCCTACTAATCATTTTCTCTCTGCAGTAATGTGGAACGTGAGGACATTACATAGAGATTATTCTCTTGATGTCCTCACGCAGGAATTCGAGCGCTATAACCTAGATATTTTTGGCTTGCAAGAGACCAGACGGACAGGTAAAGGTGAGATAATTAAAAATAACTTTAAATTTCTCTTTACAGGGAGGGAGGATGGAAAGAATCACCAAGGCCTGGGTGTGCTTCTCAGCAGACACCTAGTAATGCTCTTCTACGATATGTGTGCATTTATGAAAGGTTTCTTAAGGCAAAACTACAGATAAGCATTAAAGACGTGAATGTTATCCACTGTTTTGCCCCCACTGAGAATGCCGACGAGGATGAGAAGGATAGGTTTTATGAACAACTTCAGGATATTTTGAATTCTGTCAAGAAAGGAGATATTACCCTTGTTCTAGGTGACTTCAATGCAAACGTTGGTACTGACTATGACATTTGGGGAGGAGTGATAGGCCCTTTTGGTATTGGTAGCTGCAATGGCAATGGGCAACGTCTACAGGTAAGTAAACTTAATGGTTTGAAAATAACTAGCACTTATTACAAACACCGCGACATACATAAGTACACATGGGTTTCAGCCGATGGGCTGCATAAGAATATGATTGATTACATATTAATTAACAGCAAATGGGCTAGTTCTGTTAGGAATACCAGGTCATATAGGGGAGCTGAAATTGGATCTGACCATTACCTTCTTAAAAGTATCTTGAAACTTAAACTTAGGAAGTGTTGTGTTAAGGTTAAAAATTTTACCTTTAATACTGAAGCTCTGAAAGACCCAGTTATAGCTAAAGCTTACCATGATAGGTTACTTAGTCTTTATGACAGTCATGGTTTCCTTACTTACTGAAATTGTGGAAAAATGGGACCATTTTAAACAGGCTTTTTTGGAAACTAACAGTACTCTTTTAGGAAAAATGAGCAGAGGAGAAAGAATTATTTGAGTGGTAAGGCATTTGAGCTTATTTCGGAAAGAAAGAACTGCAGGAATGTCCTTAATCAATACCCTACTAGTCCTAATAGAAAGGATTACAAAGAGCTTAATAAAGGTGTAAAGGACCAGTTATCTGCTGATAAGAATCTTTGTCTTGATGGCTTGGCTGACAAAGCCGAGGAAGCAGTTAGATAGCACAACAGCAGAGAGTTGTACCAGATAGTTAATATTTTTTGTGGTAGAAAACGAACAGGTATACAGGGATTGAAGGATAAACAAGGTAAAGTCATAGAAGGTGAAGATTCTGTCATGTCTAGGTGGGCTGAGCATTTCAGTGATGTTTTGAACAATGTGGCTAGTTCTACTCCCATTATTTGCAATGATGATAGATGCAATGGTGGCTTTAATGTTGGCCCTATAACACAATCAGAAGTTATATTTGTTGTCTCGTAACTTAAACTTCATAAATCCCCAGTTGTAGATGAAATTACTACGGAAATGCTTAGAGCTGGGAATGTTTCTGTTACCACTTGGATGACTGAAATTCTGAATATCTTTTATGATAAAGGCATGGTTACTAAGGATTTTACCAGAGCTATTGTTATCCTTATTTTCAAAAAAGTTGATCGCAGTTCTTGTGATAACTATATGGGGTATCAGCCTACTCTCTGTTCCAGGTAAATTTCTTTCCATGATTGTGCTTAATAGATTTAAGAATCTGGTTGACAGAATGAAGTTATTTCAAAAATTTATTTCTTTGGTCCCGGTATCTAAATTGTGCAATAGTAGGTTTAATTTTATTTCCAATCGTTGTAGGACTCTGTGAATAGCAGAGAGTTCGATTTTTTATGTAATGTTTAATCGCTTGCTTATATTTTAACTATATCTGTTAAATCCTCTTCTTTATCTTCTGGAATGCCAACAAACTCAAGGTTCCAGTTTCTTGAATATTGTTCGATATTATTCATTTGAGTCTTAAGAAGTTCTATTTCTTTTAACAGACTGCTGTTATTATGATTTAAATATTGAGTTTCTTTCCTAAGATGTTCAATTTCTTGTTTCATTAAGTCAATAGTGCTCATTAACTGTTGTAAATATCTGAGTTGAAGTTAAGAGACTCTTTTATCTGGGACAATTCACTAAACATTTGCTTATTAAAAACTTCTAATTCTTCTTGTATACATTTGTTTATCATACATGGGAGAGAAGATTCAGTCACATTAAAAAGAAAGTTTTCCGATTCTCCAGCCTCTTTATTTATTTCAACATTAGATGTCATATGTAAATTAGGTGTCATGGTTTCAGAACAAGATAATGCACTGCACTTATAATATCTCCAAATATTTTGTCTTTTCTCGAGTAAATCTCTTATAACTGTTTTTTGATATGCCAGTACAATAATAATGGAATTTATTACCATATAGCAAGTACGAAAATCTTTATCTTCTACAATTGATTCAGAACATCTATAGAACTTCATATTGAAAGCAAATTAACACTTTTGAAACTGGGAATTAAAAAAACAGATAAACTGCAAAAATTTCAATCAATTATCTCTCAATATTTCAATAAACAGCAAACAGCATTCACGTGGTATCACTCCAGAATACGTAATAATAATATAGAATTGATGCTCAAGTTTCAGATTCGAATGTCACTTATAAATCTACAACGCATTCAATGTCTTATTAATTTCTACTTCAAAGAAATTTACCAAATACTGCAACTCTGTAATTCCTGATTTCGCTATGAAAATGAATAAGCGTTGAAGACTAAAAGAAACACTAATGAGAAAATGATAGGATATTAAAAAATCAAAATAAACTTACAAGTGCAATGAAATACACAACATAGCTCGAGGCAAACTATGTTGCCAACATCGTTTGAATTCAATGAAATGAAAAACATTACCAAAAAAATGAAACCCACATCAAATGAAAACATATGATGGGTGAAATACCCTAAGCTATGAAAAATTGACCCCCGTGCTTACGTCACCTCTAAAAAGGGAAAATGTGAACACTATTCTTAAGCTATATCTGCAGAACACGAAGACCGAAAGTAACAAGCTATACGTCAAATAAAAATTTATGATGCGTGAAATGCCCTAAGCTATGAAAAATTGACCCCCATGCTTTCTTTGTCTAAAAAAAGGGGAAAACAAGAAAATAATTTTTTCCATATATCTCCTCAACTCGAGTGCATTAGTAACGACCTATGTGTCAAATGAAAGAACTGAATGAAAAAAAAAAAGCTATTTAAAACTGACCTCTCATGCATTCTTCCCCCTCTAAAATAGGGGAAATACTAAATTATTATTCTTTTATATTTCCAGAAAACGATTGCGGAAAGTAACACGCTCTATGTCAAATGAGAGCTACTGACACGGGGAAGGTCAAAAGTTATGAAAAATTGCTCCCCGATGTCACGCTCCCCCTGAAAAACGGGAAATACGAAAGTCACCCCTGCTCGATCTTCCGAACGCGAGGGCCTGGCTATGAGTTAGTGTCAAATGAAAACTTGCATAATTATGCTTTTTGGAATTATGGCCCCATTATTATTCCCTGATAAAATGGGGGGAGAGGCTTTTCTCGGGGTTCGACTTTAACGCTGTTTTACCTCCGAGCGGCACTTTTTTTGCACACCATGGGCTAAATGGCCAGGTCACAAGGACCCCGAAGGCTTAGAGAAGGTTGGCGGAGGGGACCCACTGGAACAGCTGTTGGGAGACAGATGGTAGCCTCCCGTCAAGGCCATCCAACCCTCCCGTCAAGGCTCTCCCGCACACGGGGCCACGGCTTAACGTTCCATCCGACGGACGGCGGTCTTTCCAAGCCCATCGGTGTCCCCTACTGACCATGGGCAGGGCGGGGAACTTTGCGGAGATAAATCTCAACGCTGACCCAGCTGGAACTCAAACCTGGGTACTACAGACACGAGCCTGGCGCGCTACCGACTGAGCCACTCCCGCCCCTCGACTTTAAAGAGTTGTGTCTCAAATTAAAGCTTGTGACGTCTCCAGTGTCGTGAGCTGTCTCAAGCATGACTTCAAAAGGGGGGTAAATGTGCTCGATAGTTATAGGGCGTATATCAATTGAAGGTTTTTGAATTGATTTAGTTAAAACAGAAAAAAATATGATTTTAAAATTTTAAATAATACCTATCTTCCTAAAATAATAAAATAAAATAAATACCCCCTCAAGCAGCTGCTTGCCACAGAGGTCTGACAGGAACCTGTCAGTTTATATGCCAAAGTAGAAGGTCTGAGAGGATGGCAGGACCTCAGCAGAAAACGACACATACATCCATGCCTTATCCGGGGTTTGAACCCAGGTCCCTTTGATCAGTAGCCAAGCGCGCTAACCACTCGGCCACGGGTAGGGCTCTAAAAAGTAGAAAATAAACCTAAAGCATATCGATGGTGTAATCCGTCGCAGAATTCGTATTCGCTTTAAAGGAAGATAGGGCGCCAATTAATCTACTTGACCTATCTTCCTTTGAAGCGAATACGAACTCAGTGACTGATTGCACCATTGATAGGCTTTAGGTTTATTTTCTACTTTTTAGAGCCCTATAGGAAGACAGGAATTTTTAAATTTTAAATTTATATTTTTTAATAAATATGTTTAAAATAGTAATAAGTTATATCATTTTACGGCCATACTAATTTTTGGTTCTTATTTCTACTTTGCTATTATTGCTGTGGAAATTTGCATATCCAGCCTTAAGGATATAAGCCTGTTTACAGCAGATGGGCTTATAAGCAGTGGTTTTATTCCACTAGTTATGTCAAACTAAATGCTAAAACAATTAATTAACCCTAAAATATTGATAATGAATGAAATATATGCATATATAAGAATGGTTGCAAAAAGGGTCATATGCCAATAAATTTCCGTTTTTTTAATTCATATTTCATTTTAAAAATACTTCATAAAATAAAGCCAATAGAAAACTATAAAATAAAGAAAATAGCACAGTATAAATTAAAGAGTTTCAAGCAGTAGTCAGTGCATAGTAGAAAATATGTTTCATTAGTTTAAATTCTCAGTCAATTCTGATTGGTTAGTGCTGATGATGAGTGCTATATGATGTCTATTGTAAGGCTTGCAACTGAATTTGTATGTTAACAAATGCATAAAGAGCAAACAGAACAACTCAAATTTAACCACATGATTCTTATTTCCTTCTAATGCATGGTTAATTAGCAGGCTTTTCTTTTGCTGTACTGTTACATAATGATAATTTGTCGACCATTATAGGATAGGGTAAATTGTACTTGGTTGGCATACATCAGTGTCTCGCAAACTTTTTTACTCTGCGGCACACTGAATCTAATTTTTTTTCCGCGGCAAACTAAATCTATTTTTTTTTTCCGCGGCACACCTAAAAAAGAATAAAAGCAAACTCTATATAATCGTCATTATATTTGCGCTTTGTTGAAGTCATCAGCCTGGTTTTACTTGAAGATTTGCTCTCGTTCTTTAATTCATAACTCGGTGTTTGTTTTAAATATTTTCCATTCTATGGCTTGAAATAATCAAAAATTAATACCAAAATTTGGAAAAAGCTTGATAAATACTTACAAGATCCCAGTTGATAAAATCAGAAAGATTTTTATTAAAGCACGTCGATAACACAAGACAAGTCAAAATGAAATCTTTGGAATATCTAGTGTCAATTTGAAAATCTCTCGCGGCACACAGTTTGCGAGACACTGGCATACATGATCAAAAGGTTATTTAGTTCTAGTCCTAAATTTTAAATAACTGTTAAAGTAAAAATCAAGTAATGTTTAAACTTTTTCAATGTCGAACTTTTGTGGTTTTATATACATTCCAAATTTTGTTACAATTAACCTAGTTTCAAATTATATTTTACATTCAAATACGGTAATATTTTATTGAATTTTAAGAGAAATATTGCTTCTGAAAAAAAAAATTCAGATATTACAAATGAATTGTAAAAAATATAGTTATGAACAAATAAAAGTTAAAAATAGAGTTAAGTAAAAAAAAGTTATGATTTTAATATAAATAATGTAGTCTTTAGTAAAAATGACTTAAAAATATTTTAACCATAGATTGTTTTACCTCTGAGTGGCATTAAGTTTGGACACCTAATGGCTAAATCGTCACGCCACAAAGATCAATGGCAGAAAAAAGATTGGGAAAGGAGA
Source organism: Ryuthela nishihirai (assembly GCA_038380435.1). Classification (NCBI taxonomy): domain Eukaryota; kingdom Metazoa; phylum Arthropoda; class Arachnida; order Araneae; family Heptathelidae; genus Ryuthela; species Ryuthela nishihirai. The sequence goes on from JAWZYU010000039.1 coordinate 4,251,719, forward strand.
TCCATTGTATACAGGTATGTACGAAGGAAATTCAAACAATATTTCTGGGGCTCAATCTCTTTGGTATGACTAGGATACTTTTACAAATAAGTATAATATAAAAGCAGATTTTTTCAAGGGGTAGTTATCATATCATAATATAATAGGAAATAAAAATTTAACTAAGAGTAACATATATGTAACAAATCATTCAAGAAACGAGACAGAATTACAGCCAAAAGGGCACTTGAAAATCCTGCGGCCCTATTGATTAATCTGGACTCTAGCATTAATCGTTGAGTACTAACCAATCAGAATCGATTGAGAATTGGAAGTAATGAAACATTTCTCCTACTATGTCCTGACTACTAATGACCATTCGTGATTGGAACTCTTTCTTTTATACTGTGTTTACAAGTCAGGCTCAACAGCAGGGCCGGACTTTGACCTTCTGAGACTCTCAGCTGTGGTAAGCTTAAGTGGCACCAAAAATTTCGAAAGTTGAGATATAAAATTGTTATTCTTATTGAAGGGAGCATTGAAAGCTAAACACGAAATTAATATGGGAAAGACATTGGTATGCAATGGTAACCGTGTAAAAGTGAGATGAACAATGTTTGCACAACAGATTAATCTAAATATAAAAAATATCGTGCCAGAAAACTTCGTACCCAATTTTTTAGACCCCTCTAATTGTGAGGCCCTAAGTTAGAGCTTAGTTAGCTTATGCGTAAGTCCTGTCCTGCTCTCCAGTCTAGAACTTAATGTCCATCCAAGTGAATGTTGGGCTTTCCAAGCTGTTCAATTTTCCTATTATATAATATTGTTGTGTTCTGATTTGCATCACGCTTAAAGATTCTTTTTTCAGTTTGTCACTTAATTGAGATTTTTACCAATACAGAGGGAACAGACGAACAGGGAGCCACGTTAGTTACACTTTAGGAGGGAAAGACGGAATTCACAGCTGCAGACGAAAGTCCACACACACATTACACCAAGTGCTCATTTTTTCACATCCAGGGAACCCTTTCCGATAAAGAACACGGCACTCAGACACCTCGAAACTAGCTCCCCGTGGAGAGAATGACATGCAGAACCTCAATTTATTCCCTTACAGTGTAAGGTCAGACACGGAATTGTCTGGTGGTGCGAGTAAATGCAGACAACTAAAATGCGTCTTCACACGGAAAACGCCACCACGAAATCGTATCCATGCGCAAATTTAGACTTAGAACTGGACAACATCATCCTCTGTTTATACCCACCAACGAGAAATCCCCTTCTCCCAAGCGTCGATATCAACATCTAGCGCAGAGGCAGACCTCCTGGGTGGTTTTTTACGACTGTTAAGTTTGTTATTATTATTATATTTATATAACTATATAATATAAATATAAACTAATATAATAAACTAAAGGGTGAAGGAGCCTGGGAAATGGCTAGCGAAGTAGAGGAGGACGTCAATTAGATCCGAGATTTTGGGCATAGCAGATAGCGTTAGTTACTCTCGGAACGAGTAGAAGCATGGGGCAGCCATAACTGTGGATTGCCCCAGGCAGATCAAGTATCGGGAATGTATCGAAATATAGGAATCATCGGAAGTGAGTGATAGACGGTAATGAATGAGGCCAATTTGAGACTGTTTAATGCTCAAATCGAATTCGATAATAACTTAGTGCATTCCGAGCAGACAGAAGAAGTATAGTATGCATGGGCACGTGGGACTTAATGCATCGAGGCAAGGGAATCTCTGTCAATGAGTGGTTTTGTGAACGGTGTTGAACTGAGTTTATGATTCCTCACTGTCTTATCGTCTTGAAGAGCGAACTCTGACCTGCAGCTAAGCGACCGTCCCACCCATTAGGAGATAACCCTAGGAAACTCCCATTGCCGCTGAGGGACCGTTCCCACATCAATATCTCTTCGACGAAGGAATTCCCCTTCTTCGGCAAAAGGCGCCATAAGATGACCCCCCCCCCCCCCCAATAAGAACTGAAGCGTCGCTGACCACAACCTATATCTCCTGATCCTAAGCAGCTCTCGGACGAACTAAGGACGACATATAAACACGGTACGCCAATCCTTACTTTCATTTAAAGATTGCCATCCTAAATTTTACGGGGCGGGGGTGGCTCAGTCGGTAGCGCGCTAGGCTCGTAATCTGTAGTTCCCGGGTTCGAGTCCCAGCTGGGTCAGCGTTGAGATTTATCTCCGCAAAATTCCCCGCCCTGCCCACGGTCAGTAGGGGACACCGATGGGCTTGGAACGGCCGCCATCCGTCGGATGGGACGTTAAGCCGTGGACCCGTGTGCGAGAGAGCCATACCCTGTGCACGTTAAAGAACACGCTGGATGGCCTTGACGGGAGGCTACCATTTGTCTGCCAACAGCTGTTCCACTGGGTCCCCTCCCCCAATCTTCTCTGAGCCTTCGGGGTCCATGTGACCTTGCCATTTAGCCCATGGTGTGCAAAAAAGTGCTGCTCAGAGGTAAAACAACCCAACCCTAAATTTTACTTTAAAGATTTAAATTTAAAGAGGTTCGATAGTTCATTTGGTTGCATTTTAATCTTACGTTCCATTGGTTTTGAAAAATTAATTGTTTACTGCCAGTAATTTTAGATTACATTTGTCTCATTAAATAATCTTTTTACTGTTTTTTCATAAACCTGAGTTTTTTTCGTCATTGGAATTCATCATAAAATGTCTTTCCCTAAGGAGACGGCCTGGGAATTTATAGCGGACTTCATTTTCTAATTAAGGAAATGATCCGTAATTTGGTTATGCTGGAAACACAACGCAACACAAACAGGCATTTAAGCTTTTATACTTCTCCATACAAGTACAAAAGTGCTTGGAACAGCGAGGAGCGCAGAACAGTTACCAAAGAAAAATCTCGACATGGGTACATTTGGGATTTCACTGTTTCAATTTTAATGAATTGCTTTCTGAAATGCATTGAACATTAATGAGGGTTGATTATCACACTGTAATAGCAATATACGTATATCTATATTAACAATAAATGCATTTCGTATCAATCTAATTGTATGAGTCTTTGGCAGATTGGATATGCAAAATTCCTCGACATTTAATAATGAAATTGTTATATAGAACATAAAGATTTTTATATAGAAAAGGTTTTAATATCAATCCCACCTCTAGTTCTAAGTATTTAGTCACTGAAAGTATTAAAAAATTAATAATACAAAAAGTAATGCAGCAGATTTGTTTACGTTGTATAATTTGCAGTTAAAATTATATATGTATAGAAATAAGTTAATAGAAATGAAATTGGCAGTAGATTGAGTAAGAGTTTTATACGCATAATCCATATAGCATAAAGTATATTTATTGGTTATGAAAGAACCTGTATCAAATATCAGTTTGTGTGTTTTGTAAATATGCAGAAATATGCTAGAATTAAATTTTTATCATCCAAAGAAATTGCAGTTGTCAATTGTTCCTAAATGACGTGTACTACTGTATACTCTTGAACAGTGGTAAGCAGTTGTTTCAGTTTTTTTTTAATTGGTGAAGTGTTAGATAATTACTATAGTGATATTTGCCTTGTTGAATAATAAATTGACATCCAAAATCCCATAAAATGATTTGAAGGAGATGCAAATAGTGAAGGTTGTGCAACGCAACATTGATGAAGTATTGGCGTTTCATCCATCATATCTTAATATGATGGATGATATATCCATCATATCTTAGTAGTAGTATCATTCAGGAATTAGCATCTTCATTATCTATTACGTAGAGCTGAAGAACTGGAATTTGAATTCCGTATCCTGGGTTGGAACCTCGGGTGAGGCTGTTAGTGTTGTTTTTCTGCTGAGGTCCTGCCATTCCTCACAGACCTTCTACTATGGCGTATAACTGATAGGCTCCTGTCAAACCTCTGTGGCAAGCAGCTGCTTCAGGGAATTTTTATTTTTATTTTTCTAAGGTACTTAATGATGCTTAAAATATTTCATAATATACTTTTACAGTATGAAGGTAAATTAAAACTAATGACGAGTAATATATGCATGATACATGAATAAAGAATGATTTATAACCGTTTGGGGACAGACGAATTACACAATCGGTTTCACAGTCGCTCAAAAAAATATCCGAATACTATGATTGATTACCGAATTCAGAAATAATATCTGGTAACGATTTTTTAGAAATCTGGCAACCAGATTTTCGCTAGTCCACTGGCGAAAAAATAGATTTCACAAGTTTAGTAGGCCTTTAGGCAGAAAAATAATCTGTTCTTTTCCTAAATTCTTTTTCTTTTGGACACAAAAGCAATTTAGTAAATAAAATTTTCCCGCAATAATAAAATCGATTTCATATAAAATAACAAATAATATTAACAAAATAGATTTAATATATAATATTTCGCCGTTCTTCTTCGGGCTCTACGGGAAGGGGGGGCTTTGCCCCGATTCTCCCCACCCCCTTGGAAACGCCACTACATTGGACGAAACGTACCTTTGCACCAATCGGCATTAGACGAATCGTCCGGGACGGTTTTTTTTTGTTATTTTGATGGTATTATTTAGTTCCAGGAACTTTTTATAATTCGGAGGGGTGGTGCACTGTTTCCGATTTTCCTGTTTGTCGGTATGTGTTGTCTCCGATGAGTTTATTTAGTTTCGGGGCTTTTTTCTAATGCAGATCGGCGTGGAATTCCCGAATTTCATGTTTTTAAGATTCGAGTTTGAGATTAATTTTGATGTTCTATTTAGGGTAATTTTTCTATGAGTTGATTTCTTTAAGGAGTTTATTTACGGAAATATATTTATGTTGCGTTTTAAATATTAAGAAAAGCGTAGTGGGGAGGTGATTGGAAGAATTTGTAATAAGTTGGAAAGCAATTGCTGGTTTGTGTCTTTATGGGGATTATTTTCCCCATGATTTTATTTCTTTTTTGCAATTCATGGTGGTGACGAATGTTTTTTAATGGGGGAAAGGTATTCGCGAATTTTTTCGCTACGTTGCGTTTGACGTAAACGCGAGTTATCGTTACTATGGTAACGGAAAAAATAATCATTTTTCTAGATACCCCTGTTTGGGTTAGGGTCTGGGGTGTCGTGGAAAACATCGTAAAGGACTGTTTCTTACGTTGCTTAAAAAAAAAGACTGCCGAGGACCGTGAAGTACACTTTTGCCATAAACATTTTTTTTGCCTTCAGTATGAAATACACCTATTGCTAAAAAAACATCTCAGGTGCTTTGTCCACTGAGTCAAGTACCATGGGATATCATCCCAAGGAGTATAAAGCCTTTCTCCTTACACAAAAAGAAATTCCATCTTTTATGAAATCAAACTTGTTTATCTTCTTTGAAATCCAAAACAAGTATCTTTGTATAATTTTATTTTAGCCACTATTTCAACACTAGAAATAGATTAAAAAAAATACAAACCTTGTTCCATATAGAATATCATTTTGACCTTTCTGTGGAATATTTTAGTAATTGAGAAACTCCACTTGTCTTATCCTCATTAGTGCACTAGTCTCGTAATCTCTAGCACCCATGTTTGAACTTGACCTGTGTCAGTACTGATATTAATTTCTGCTCAACTTATATTTAGTTAGAAAAGGATACTAATGGATTTGGAATGGTTATCATCCATTAGCTGAGAAGCAAAGTTGTGGCCCCACGTACAGGAGGGACTAACCTCTGCATTTTAAAGAAAACACACTAACAACTGCCCCTTTCCTAACCTCAGCCCTTATGAGCTGACCTTTTAAATTTGGTTTTGTTTTGTGATGTTGTTTCTACACTACTACATGAAGTAGGTGGTGTAAATTTTGCAAATGGATAGAGAAAAAATTGACAGGAACTGGTAATAAATTCAGTTAATTAGGGAACAAAGCTAAAGGGTCATTTTACAGATGTTTAACCATTTCACGACTAAGGGAAACATTTTTCCCATTTTAAAATTGGTGATTGTCGTATTTAATTATAACCTTATCTGCATTTTTTATACAGATTGTGAAAATAGAACGTATGCCGAACGCAATTACGTAAACGGGAACGTTTAGAAAACAAAAACAGAACTGTCAGGACGCATAATATATGTACTATGTGCAATGTCCATCTTTGCCTCACTACCAAAAGAAATTGCTTCTCCGAATATCATAATTAGCACATCATTTTGTATAGTAATTTTATTTCATAATTTTGTATTATTTTAGTTAACATTTTGTTCTAATAAACCAATAAATAAAAGACATTGCATAATAAGCCTAACTATAATTTGTGTTACCTTTATAGTCCATTGGGAAAAATATTTCCCATAAAATTCCAAAAAAACTACACATTGTTATGTATTTTTCTTATGATTTTTATTTATTTTACGTCTAAACAAACTAAAATAAACAGTTACATACTATTATTTATTCTTAGCAACCTTATGGTCCTGAAAGGGTTAACATGTTGATCGCCGTAGGAATCGTATGATTTGCACTTGTTCCAGACTACTATGGCACTCAAATCATATTTGCTTCGCATCTAGGTTTTTTTAAATGCGGCTGTATAGGTCAACCATGATTCATGCTGTAATGAATGGCTTATGGGCGATAGGAAAGTGTTGCCCCATAAACAAAGCAGCAAAATTCCATCTGCAATGCAATAGGTTACCTTATTACTAGGGGGGCGGGGGTGGCTCAGTCGGTATCGCGCCAGGCTCATAATCTGTAGTTCCCAGGTTCGAGTCCCAGCTGGGTCAGCGTGAGATTTATTTCCGCAAAATTCCCCGCCCTGCCCACGGTCAGTAGGTGACACCGATGGGCTTGGAAAGGCCGCCGTCTGTCGGATGGGTCGTTAAGACGTGGTCCCGTGTGCGGGAGAGCCCATGCATGTTAAAGAACACGCTGGATGGCCTTGACGGGAGGCTACCATCTGTCTCCCAACAGCTGTTCCAGTGGGTCCCCTCCCCCAACCTTCTCCGAGTCTTCAGGTTCCTTGTGACCTGGCCATTTAGCCCATGGTGTGCAAAAAAGTGCGGCTCAGAGGTAAAATAACCCAACCGTTATTACTAGGCTTTAATTTTTATGCCTAATGCAATGCGAATCATGTTTCTGTATTCACCGCATAGCCCAGTATGAAAATTTTTGTCCTATAGGCAACGCTGTAAACACGTGAATCACGTTTAAAAAGATGATGTTTTTTTTTTTAAGTTTTTTGACGTAATTTAATTATTAAATATTCGTGGTATTTTGAGCTAAATACAAGAAAATGGCATGGCCTAGAAGACCCAAATTTTCTTAGCATTGTGGCAGTGAACATGACAAAGCTATATTCAGCATTTTCAGAATAACATGCTGTGTGTTGGGAACTACTAAGAAAAAGTCATTTTGATTTTTTTTTTGTTTAATAAACATAAAATGGACATAAAGTATGTATTAATTGTTTTAGATCAATCAGTTGTTTAATGAAACACATTGTCTTAGGACAGTACTGTGAATTTACTATGGTACTTGCTTAGGTAAGAATTTCAAATCTTTGCATGTGATAATTTGTGAATAGTAATAGTTGAATGAAAAAAGCAATGAATGATCCAAATATGTGATCAAATAGTTTTAGAAGATTAATAATTAGCAATATTTACGTTTAATGTTATTTTACAGCTACCAAAACAAAATTGTGCTGCAAAAATAACTCAGTTGAAATATAAATGATTAAGTATTTAGAATCATTAGTTTTCATATGATTTTTGTGAATATGACAGTTGCAATAGTTTAATTTCCATCACTCATTTGTATATCTATATATGATAAAGTAGTTTATTATTATTAGTAAATAGTTTAAAAATATTTGGCAGCTGCTACAAGAAAAATCTGCCAGAAGAAGTAATAGAAATAGAAATGACTATAAGTTTGTGTAGCTGAGGACAGATATGCTTGGAGAACTAAATTGCACGGTCTGGTTGCACCTCCGTAGTCCATGGCTGCTTGAGGAGGATGAGGAGGATGACGAGGTATGCAAAGGTAGATCTCAATATGTTCAAAACATGCCTGAAAATTTGTAAATACCATGTTGTTTTCCATGATTGTTATTTTGAAAGTAGTAATCTAAAAAAGTGTGAATAAATTGAATTTTATTTTGTTATAAATGTTTTATTAATTTATTTCAGAAATGGGAGTAATAGGACATTTCTGATAAATTGTAGAAGAAATTGAATTTGAATCACATTAGAACTTCCTAAGCAATAAAAATGGGTAGGTTTGCTTTTTTAATTACAATTTTGAATATTAAGTGAAAAAAAGGCATTGCCAAAGCTGTAATAGAAATATTTTCATGATTTACAGAAATGATATAAATGATGCATTTACATTAAAAAGTATTTTTCTGTTGGCATTTCAAATGCTAAATACAGGATGTCCACAAAGTCTCCGAAAGTTGTAAATTTTTGTAATATCAAAGTTTTAATATATATATATATTTTCTGTTTCAGATAAGTGGCATAACAACTGATAATTAGTGGTAACTATTGAAAATGACCAACCCTCAAGAAAAGCGACATTGGTGGCCAAGTTTATGGAAACAAAATCAGATACGCAAGTTCAGAGAAATTTCAGGACTAAGTGTGAAAGAAATCCACCATAACATTCGATTATTCGCGAGTGGCACAAGGAGTTCATGGAGACAGGGTTGGTTGGTTGTTTTACATCTGAGCGGCACTTTTTTCCACACAATGGACTAAATGGCCAGGTCTAAAGGACCCCGAAGTCTCAGAGAACGTTGGGAGAGGGGATTCACTGGAAAGGCATTGCCAACTTTTTTTGCATCCACTTTATTTGGAGACAGATGGCAACCTCCCGACAAGGCCATCCAGCGTGTGCTTTAACGTGCACAGGGTATGACTCTTCCGCACACAGACCCACGGCTTAACGTCCCATCCGACGGACGGCGGCCTTACAAGCACATTGGTGTCTCCTACTGACCGTGGGCAGGGCGGGGAATTTTGCGGAGATGAATCTCAACGCTGACCCATCTGGGACTCGAACCTGGGAACTGCAGATTACGAGCCTGGCACCCTACCGATTGAGCCACCCCGCCCCATAGAGACAATTGTGATAAATTGTATGGCAAGTCCCGATGTACCGCTGTACATAGACAGCACTACATCTTGTGGGAAATGCCATTTACCGCCATCCACCGTCCAGCAAAACCTTCAATGGAAAAACCTTGTGCTGTGGAACAGCAGAGAAAGGACCTGTTGTTATGAGCTTGACCGTTGCTGAAAATCAGTATGAGTCTGGGTTTATAATCATCGAGGTGCGTGGGAAGACTTTTAGAATTTAGAGCGCATGTCTAATTGGGAATGCCAATCCAATAATAATTTGATCTAAATATGGCAAGCCAAACACCGATGAGAGATTTTGAATTTTGAGACCAATATAGGTATATAAGGCATTACTTAATTCAAGCCATTTGTTATAGTGTACAGTAATTGACCTAAATTAAGCCATTTATTATAAGTATACATTTTTATACTTAATTTGAGCTTATGGTAGTAGGAGGGTAGGATGATAGGAAAGAGTGCGGTAAGAAGAGATGCGGTTACTGGGGATGGGTTGGGTTGTTTTACCTCTGAGCGGCACTTTTTTGCACACCATGGGCTAAATGGCCAGGTCACATGGACCCCGAAGGCTCAGAGAAGGTTGGGAGAGGGGACCCACTGGAACAGCTGTTGGGAGACAGATGGTAGTCTCCCGTCAAGGTAATCCAGCGTGTTCTTTAACGTGCACAGGGTATGGCTCTCCCGCATACGGGGTCACGGCTTAACGTCCCATCCGACGGACGGCCAGCGACGGATTTCCAAGCCCATCGGTGTCCCCTACTGACCGTGGACAGGGCGGAGAATTTTGCGGAGATAAATCTCAACGCTGACCCAGCTGGGACTCGAACCTGGGAACTACAGATTACGAGCCTGGCGCACTACCGACTGAGCCACCCCCGCCCCCTGGGGATGGGAGGCAAAGGTCCTGTGCAGTGTTACTCCACTGGACCACGCCTACAAAGAGAGGGGGAAAGGTCAACGGGAGCCCGCGAACCAAAAGGGGCAGAAACGGCCCGGAAGGAGTGATGCCGGTCAGGGCTCTCGCCCCAGACCCCCACCACCCACCAAGGCAGTGGAGCAGTCCGGCCGAAAGCAGAGCAGTGTGGACCCAGGTTTCCCTGCGTCCCCACTGAAGCACGTGACACGGTTAGGTGAAGACAAGATCAGAATGAGAATAAGTATGTCGGAAGAAAGGAGTGAACATGATTAGCAATATACTGTAGTTACCTGGGGCGCAGACCAAGGTCCGATATAGGGTGACTACGCCAGGCCTAGTCAGCAACAGAAGGGGAGAAGGCCAACGGGGGCCCGTGTGCCTTAGGGGGACTGAAGCCGGCTTGGCCCACCCCCACCACCCACCAAGGCAGTGGAGCAGGCAGCCGAAAGCAAGACAGCGAGGACCCAGGCTTCCCTGAGTCCCAACTGATGCACATGACATGGCAAGTGAGAGACTAGATCAGAATGAAGCATAGAGGGAGGGTGTAGGGCAAGGGTTTCGAAAAGAATAGATGTTCACATATTGCTGAATACTCTGCAGAGAATAGTTAGAGAGGTTAATTAAATTTGATATTAGGTGAGATAATGGTTCCTTCTTTTCCTTCCATTTCCCTCCTTCCCCTTTCATTCCTTTTCCTTCCATTTCCCTCCTTCCCCTTTCATTCCTTTTCCTCCTTTTATTTCCATTTCCCTCCTTCTCCTTTCATTCCTTTTCCTCCTTTTCCTTCCATTTCCCTCCTTCCCCTTTCATTCCTTTTCCTTCTTTTACTTCCATTTCCCTCCATTTCCCTCCTTCCCCTTTCATTCCTTTTCCTCCTTTTCCTTCCATTTCCCTCCTTCCCCTTTCATTCCTTTTCCTCCTTTTCCTTCCATTTCCCTCTTTCCCCTTTCATTCCTTTTCCTCCTTTTCCTTCCATTTCCCTCTTTCCCCTTTTATTCCTTTTCCTCCTTTTCCTTCCATTTCCCTCCTTCCCCTTTCATTTCTTTTCCTCCTTTTCCTTCCATTTCCCTCCTTCCCCTTTCATTCCTTTTCCTCCTTTTCCTTCCATTTCCCTCCTTCCTCTCTCATTCCTTTTCCTCCTTTTCCTTCCATTTCCCTCTTTCCCCTTTCATTCCTTTCCTCCTTTTCCTTCCATTTCCCTCTTTCCCCTTTCATTCCTTTTCCTCCTTTTCCTTCCATTTCCCTCCTTCCCCTTTCATTCCTTTTCCTCCACTTCCTTCCATTTCTCTCCCTCCCCTTTCATTCCTTTTCCTCCTTTTCCTTCCATTTCCCTCCTTCCCCTTTCATTCCTTTCCTCCTTTTCCTCCCTTTCCCTTTTCTTTCCTTTCCCCCTCCCCCTTCCTTATTTCCTCCTCTCCCCATTCATTCCTTTTCCCTTTTTTTTCTTTTTCTTTTCTTCTCTCCCCCTCATCCCCCTTCTCCCCCCTTTCTTTTTCCTTTTTTCTTTTTTTTTTCACCATAACTTTAGCCTCCCCCCCCACCCAAATATCTATTGGCCACAATTAACTTGAAAAATTCTTACTTTAAATATTTATTTAAATGTTATTCTGTGCTATTAATACTATTTGAGATTTGATTCATAACTTTTCAGATCCTATCGATAGTCAACCTCACCACCCCATTAACCATTCCATCCATCATGCATCTATATCACAAACAAAAATCACTTTTAACTATCTGTATTATCTATAAAGGGTGATATTGGGTCCCTTTCTCTTCCTTCAATACATGTGATACTAGGTTTCCCACATTCGAAATCATTTCAGTTGTCCACCTCACCACCCCATCAAACATTCCCTGCCTCCCGCATCCAAGCAATATCCAAAGTTGCATTTAATTAAACTTTTGTATTGTCTATAAATGGTGATATCGAGTTCCTTTCACCCACATCATAACACTAGTTGCCCCCCCCCCTCCACCAAAATAGCCATTTGCTACTATATATTTTGTGGTTTATTACATTGTGCTATTCAATTTAAAATCAATCAGTGTTAACTGTTCTAGATGATATGTGGTCCTTTATTGTCTTCTTTCTATCATATCCATCTCTATCCACCCCCTCTACCATTCTGTCCCTCTAGCTTATAAAGCACTAAGCTAAAATACATCTGATTCAACCTTCTGTATTATTTATAATATGTGATATTAGGCTCCCCCCTGCTCTCATCGTAAAATTTACCCTAACCTAAAATATTTATACCATTAATTACCCATTTAAATACCTTCAATGCCATCAGTACTATATAATACTAGGTTCCCCACATTTCAATCATATAATTATTCAACTCAACATCCAAAATTACTTTTAGTTCAACTTTTGTGTTATCTGTAAAAGATGATATCCGGTCCCCCTCTCTCCACCCCCACAACACCACCACCCTCCTCCATCAGAATATCAATGTGCTACTATTTAGCTTGTAATATTCATACCTCTAATTATTTAATTAAAATTTCAATCTGTGCTAACAATGCTATATGATACTTGGCTCCCCACTACCCAAATCATACCGCCCTGCCCACGGTCAGTAGGGGACACCGATGAGTTTGGAAAGGCCGCCGTCCGTCGGATGGGACGTTAAGCCGCTGCCCCGTGTGTGGGAGAGTCATAACCTGTGCACGTTAAAGAACAAACTGGATGGCCTTGACGGGAGGCTACCATCTGTCTCCCAACAGCTGTTCTAGTGGATCCCCTCCCCCAACCTTCTCTGAGCCTTCGGGGTCCTTGTGACCTGGCCATTTAGCCCATGGTGTGCAAAAAGTGCCGCTCAGAGGTAAAACAATCCAACGTTAAAGAACACGCTAGATGGCCTTGACGGGAGGCTACCATCTGTCTCCAAACAGCTGTTCCAGTGGGTCCCCTCCCTCAACCTTCTCTGAGCCTTTGGGGTCCTTGTGACCTGGCCATTTAGCTCATGGTGTGCAAAAAGTGCCGCTCAGAGGTAAAACAATTCAACGTTAAAGAACACGCTGGATGGCCTTGACGGGAGGCTACCATCTGTCTCCAAACAGCTGTTCCAGTGGGTCCCCTCCTTCAACCTTCTCTGAGCCTTTGGGGTCCTTGTGACCTGGCCATTTAGCCCATGTTGTGAAAAAAAATGCCGCTCAGAGGTAAAGCAATCCAACGTTAAAGAACACGCTAGATGGCCTTGACGGGAGGCTACCATCTGTCTCCAAACAGCTGTTCCAGTGGGTCCCCTCCCTCAACCTTCTCTGAGCCTTCAGGGTCCTTGTGACCTGGCCATTTAGCCCATGGTATGCAAAAAGTGACGCTCAGAGGTAAAACAATCCAACGTTAAAGAACACGCTGGATGGCCTTGACGGGAGGCTACCATCTGTCTCCAAACAGCTGTTCCAGTGGGTCCCCTCCCTCAACCTTCTCTGAGCCTTTGGGGTCCTTGTGACCTGGCCATTTAGCTCATGGTGTCCAAAAAGTGCCGCTCAGAGGTAAAACAATTCAACGTTAAAGAACACGCTGGATGGCCTTGACGGGAGGCTACCATCTGTCTCCAAACAGCTGTTCCAGTGGGTCCCCTCCTTCAACCTTCTCTGAGCCTTCGGGGTCCTTGTGACCTGGACATTTAGCCCATGGTGTGCAAAAAAGTGCCGCTCAGAGGTAAAACAATCCAACCCAAACCATATCACTAGTCAACTCGACCAACCCATACCCCATTCCCTCCCTCAAGCTTGTGAAGCTTAAACCAAAATTATTTTTAAATCAGCTTTATATGTTGTCTAAAACAGGTGACACTAGGTTCCCTTTGCATCACAACTCATCCCCCCCCCCCATACGCCCATATATTCGATTGTCACCACCTGTAAATTTCATACCATCAATTATTTAGTTTAAATATCATTCTGTGCTGTCAATACTATGTAATATTTGGTCCTTTATTATCCGTTTCATATCACTAGTCTACCTTCCCACCCAATAAACCGTTCCCTCCTTCCAGCATCCAAATCATATACCGTCAGTAATTTAGATGTCTGGCCCAGTGGACCAACACCAGACCACGTAAAAGTGGGTGTGGAGACGACCGCCGTCCATTGCTCTGGGTTTGGTGAGACTCGATAGCCTTAACCCTTTCAGGACCATAAGGTTTTTATGAGTAAATATTAGTATGTAAATGTTTATTTTAGTTTGTTTAGACGTAAAATAAATAAAAATCATAAGAAAAATACATAACAATGTGTAGTTTTTTTGGAATTTTATGGGAAATATTTTTCCCAATGGACTATAAAGGTAACACAAATTATAGTTAGGCTTATTATGCAATGTCTTTTATTTATTGGTTTATTAGAACAAAATGTTAACTAAAATAATACGAAATTATGAAATGAAATTCCTATACAAAATGATGTGCTAATTATGATATTCTGCGAAGCAATTTTTTTGGTAGTGAGGCAAAGATGGACATTGCACATAGTACATATATTATGCGTCCTGACAGTTCTGTTTTGATTTTCTAAACGTTCCCGTTTACGTAATTGCGTTCGGCATACGTTCTATTTTGACTTCTGTATAAAAAATGCAGATAATGTTATAATAAAATACGACAATCACCAATTTTAAAATGGGAAAAAATGTTTCCCTTAGTCGTGAAAGGGTTAACGACAGTATGTGTGTATGTCCTTCCCAGCTCAGTGGGGTCAGAGTGTAGTGTATATATTGCAGCATTTCCTGTTTTGTCTCCGGTGGAAGCGGATTAACTTATTTTCGCTGGGTAGAAGAGGCTATTAGCCTGGGTTGCAAGCCGGGGAGAGTGGGAGGCAGTAGGGGGGGATGGGATACAAGCTGCCTGTGTATGTATAAGGAATCAGGAGTTGCCCGCTAAGGCAGGAGGGAAGGAGGGGGAACAGATGGAATGTGGGCCCCAAGATATAGAAGTGAAATCTATTTGGGAACACAGTATAAGTTTAAGGGAAGTGGAAAGGCACCTTACATAGCATAGGACAAATACATGTTAATATTGTACATTTTATTTTATTTTATTTTTAACTTATATAATTTAAATTATATGATTTTATTTTATATATTCCCTGCTAGGAAAAAAAAGGAAAAAAAAAGAGAAGAAGAAAAAAAAAAAGGACATATTTAATACTCTGCAGACTGTCCAGTACACTATGTTATGTTTTTATGTAACCACAGTACAGAGAAGAATCTTATAAAGTATTTCCAAAAAAAAAGAGAAAAGAAAAAGATATATTTTCCCCTTTTATTCTCTTCCACCCCATAGAGACAAGGATTGTGTTGAATAAACAGAGAACTGGTCGTCCAAGAACATGTGATGAGAATGTTGATCGTGTTCGTGAAGCATTTGTTCGTAGCCCTTCTAGTAAATCCAAAAGTTCTGTTTCCAGAGAGCTACAATTACCACGATCAACAATTCAAAAAGTTTGGTACAAGAAGTTGCGTCTCTATGCATTCGAAGTGCAACTTCTGCGGGCTCTCAAACCAAATGATAAACCCCAAAGGAAAGAGTTTTCTGCACTGCCTTAGTGAAGACGAACACTTCCTCAAACGTGTCCATTTTAATGATAAGGCAACCTTTCATGTCTCAGGAAAATTGAAGAGGAACAATGTCAGGATTTGGGGATCAGACAAGCCTCATGAGACAAAGGAGTTTCAACGAGATAGTCCAAAGGTTAATGTTTGGTGCACCACCATGTACAATCGCATCATTGGGCCATTTTTTCTTCTTTTGGGAGCACCCGTGGTACCACAGTTGGAACGCCTGCAACCAACTATCATATTCCAGCAGGGTGGTGCACCAGATCACTTGGTACAAGCTGTTCGCCGATTCCTCAGCGAAACATTTCCAAATAGATGGATTCCAAGAGGAGAACCAATTCCTTGGCCACCACATCCTCCAAGTATCACTCCCATAGACTTCTTCCTATGGCGGTATGTTAAAGATATCGTTTTTGAGATTACATTTCCGACATCAACGACCTGAAGGAAAAAATCACTGACGCCATTGCCAATGTTGATGAAACGACGTTAGAACGAACGTGGATGGAAATTGAATGACGTCTTGATGTGCTTCATGAGAAGAATGGTGCCTTGGGTTGGGTTGCCTCTGAGCGGCACTTTTTTGCACACCATGGGCTAAATGGCCAGGTCACATGGACCCCGAAGGCTCAGAGAATATTGGGGGAGGGGATCCACTGGAACAGCTGTTGGCAGACAGATGGTAGCCTCCCGTCAAGGCCATCCAGCGTGTTCTTTAACGTGCACAGGGTATGGCTCTCCCGCACACGGGACCACGGTTTAACGTCCCATCCGACGGACGGCGGCCTTTCCAATCCCCATCGGTGTCCCCTATTGACCGTGAGCAGGGCGGGAAAATTTTGCGGAGATAAATCTCAACGCTGACCCAGCTGCGACTCGAACCTGGGAACTACAGATTACGAACCTGGCGCGCTACCGACTGAGCCACCCCTGCCCCCACGAATGGTGGATATGTGGAAGTTTTCTAATGAATGTGGAAAAACTTTTGTAATGTTTCTTTATTATCGAACAAACTTTATAGAGTTTTCTCTTCATTTGTACTTTTAATAATTTTTTTTAAATTGTTTGGGGACTTTTTGGACACCCTATATAAAGTTTCCTAGCCATCAAAAGAAAAGTTTCTTTGAAAACAGTTGAAGGTAACAGCTTCAAAGCGTCCTCAGTGATGAGGGGATCAAAGTTTCATAATTATACTAAACAATATTTTTAGATAATTAAATATTTAGAAAAACAAAAACTGAATTTTTCGTAAAAATTACTGCGAGCGCAGACCGATTACAATGTATTCCTATCCATACATTAATGGCTTGCTAACGATATAATGCACTTTACGAGTATCTACTGTTTCATGCGAAGCTTTAGTAAATTCAAATTAAATAAAAATTACTTAAAATTGAATATGATTCAGGAACATTTGACAAATCTTGCTATTATTTCAATAGAGTATGATATCGTAAAGTCTTATGGATATCTTCTGTAAGTTACAGATGCTATTGATAAGTACGTGTATTCATTAAATAATGGGGCGGGGGTAGCTCAGTCGGTAGCGCGCCAGGCTCGTAATCTGTAGTTCCCAGGTTCGAGTCCCAGCTGGGTCAGCGTTGAGATTTATCTCTGCAAAATTCCCCGCCCTGCCCACGGTCAGTAGGGGATACCGCTGAGCTTGGAAAGGCCGCCGTCCCTCGGATGGGACGTTAAGCCGTGGCCCCGTATGCGGGAGAGCCATACCCTGTGCACGTTAAAGAATACCCTGGATGGCCTTGACGGTAGGCTACCATCTGTCTCCCAACAGCTGTTCCAGTGGGTCCCCTCCCTCAACCTTCTCTGAGTCTTCGGGGTCCATGTGACCTGGCCATTTAGCCCATGGTGTGCAAAAAAGTGCCGCTCAGAGGTAAAACAACCCAACAACTCATTAAATAATTATATCATTTAATCATTACACGTCTATTATTTTTTTCCTATCTTGAATATTAATAAAATGGTTTGATATCTGATTCGTTGCCATATTTTCGTTAAAATTACGCGGTGCAGGAATGGCTGGTTACGGCCCTGCACCCGACTATATTAATTGATACATTATCCCTGTGTTGATAGCTAGAAGCACTTCCACGAAATGTACATCCTTTATGATAAAAAAAATACTTGAAATCTTCTATACAGACTCAAATAGTCAGAAAATAGTGATAAAATCAATACATCAAGTAAATGGTGAGAATTTGATTAGACACAATAATTTATACATCGTGTGAATGGCGACAAATTGAATAAAATACAAAAATCAGTAGATCATAAGTGAATAGCGAGAATTTCATTACAACATAAAATTGTTTTTACCTATCTGCCTATTGCTTTTGGATTTGACAAAATGTTGTCCCACCATATCTTTCGAACACGATGGAGAAACTTAATGAATTATGCGCCAAATGGAATCCTGTGACGTGGGGAGTGTCGGAGGCTGTAAGAAATTGACCCCCATGTTTCTCTTCCCCCTAAAAATGGGAAAATTTTAAAATTGGATTGGATTGAATTGGATTGTTTTACCTCTGAGCGGCACTTTTTTGCACACCATGGGCTAAATGGCCAAGTCACAAGAACCACGAAGGCTCAGAGAAGGTTGGGGGAGGGGACCCACTGGAACAGCTGTTGGGAGACAGATGGTAGCCTCCCGTCAAGGCCATCCAGTGTGTTCTTTAACGTTGGGTTGTTTTACCTCTAAGGGACAATTTTTGGCACACCATGGGCTAAATGGCCAGGTCACCAGGACCCCGAAGGTTCAGAGAAGGTTGGGGAGGGGACCCAATGGAACAGCTGTTGGGAGACAGATGGTAGCCTCCCGTCAAGGCCATCCAGCGTGTTCTTTAACGTGCACAGGGTATGGCTCTCCCGCACATGGGGCCACGGCTTAACGTCCCATCCTATGGACGGCAGTCTTTCCAAGCCCCACGGTGTCCCCTACTGACCGTGGGCAGGGCGGGGAATTTTGCAGAGAAAAATCTCAACGCTGACCCAGCTGGGACTCGAACCTGGGAACTACAGATTACGAGCCTGGCGCGCTACCGACTGAGAAAATTTTAAAATTATTCTTATGTTATATCTGCAAGACTCGAAAGCCCACAGTAACAAGTGATACGCCAAATGAATGCTTCTGACGCGAGGAATGTCGTAGACTACGAAAAATTGATTCCCCCTAAAAAAGGGTGGGGGGAATGAAATAATTGTTCCCCTATATCTCCTGAATGGGAGTGCGGAAAGGTAACAAGCTATGTGTCCAATGAAAACTTGTGATGCGTGGTGTGTAATGTACCCACACAGTCTCTCACCACGGAATCTCACCACACAGTCTCTCACCACGGAATCTCACCACACAGTCTCTCACCACGGAAAACTTGTGACGCGGGGAATGTCGTAGACTACGAAAAATTGATTCCCCCTAAAAAAGGATGGGGGGAATGAAATAATTGTTCTCCTATATCTCCTGAATGCGAGTGCGGAAAGTTAACAAGCTATGTTTCCAATGAAAACGTGTGATGCGGGGTGTGTAATGTACCACACAGTCTACCCACAGAGTCTCTCTCCCTAAGAAATGGGAAACTTGAAAGTCGTTCTACGCTGAATGGACACATTGTTATATATACCCTGTCAACAATATGAGAAGCAGAAGTATCGGGTTATTGCGATACTTCTGCTTTGCATATTGTTATCAAGTGTCACGTTTTCGACGCCACGAATGACGTTGAAACTGGCAATGCCTATAAATAGAGCAGGTCTCTATGCATTGGAAAACAGTCAGGAAGAGTAATGACGGGTAAAGGTAGCGACGTGATTTTGACCGTGGCCAGATAGTAGGTGAGAGGAATGGCAGTTGTTCAATCACTGCAACTGCTGAACTGTTGGGATTTCCATGTCAGACAGTCTACGGAGTGTCTACCAAGTCTACGGGAAATATGAGGAAACTTCCAACCATCACGAGAAATGTAGACGTAAACGTCCAATTGACTCTCGAGGTGAGTGCAGACTGTCCCGCATCGTTGGAATCAAAGAGCTACCATTGTGCAGATAACGTCTGAATTGAATTAGAGCGTGTCCACAAGCTTATGCACAAAGACTATCCGTTGTACCATGGAAAAATGAGGATATGAGAGTCGACGTTCACATCGTGTCCCCTTGTTGACTGCAACCCCCCCCCCCAATAGGGGACCACCTTGACGTGGTGGTGGTGGGGGGGGCTTCGGGCCCAGCAACCCGGTCGAAGGCTGTGCCGGCCGGATTGGGTCACCGGTTGGACATAGCCAAGACCAACCGAGGTCGACGATGCCGCCGACCGGTTCCCTGGCTGGTTGGATGGTGACGGTGTCTGAGACCTCACCTATCAGGTGCTCTGGGTGAATAGTTCGAGGGCTCTTCTGAAAAGATTTGCGTCGAGCCCTCTCCAAGTTGGTCGAGCCCTCTCCAAAGTCTGGGCCTTAGTAACAGTCTCCATCCCGGATGCCGAGCGAACTTGGATCTATATATCCTTGTTCATGGCTAACTGGGGAACAGATTAAAGTTAAGTTTCTTCCGGTGGTTAGCTTTCCTTTTATAGGACTGCTACCAAGTGAGGCCAGGGTTGAGGTGGGTCTATATGACGCTTTCTTGCCCCCGCTCTAGATAAGCACGGCTTTTCATAACTGGTAGTGTCGTAAGGCGGAATCGAGAATTGCCGTGGTTGCATAAGATCGCAACAAAAGAGAGGTGTTGACTGCAAAGCACTGAAAGATTAGGCTGCAGTTTGCAAAGATCTATTGCAACTGGAGTGCACAGAACTGGAAACAAATATGAATCATGGTTTCAACTCTCTCACACCTATCTGAAGGTGGGTGTGACTTAAACAACATGAAGTGATGGATCCATCTTGCCAGGTTGGGGTAATACAGGCAGGTGGAGGTGGTGTAACAGTTTCGGATGCATTGATATCGGCTTCCTTGGAGACCCTTGTAGTGGCCGAGACCTCTGTCACTGGTAGAAGGTATCTGAACATCCTCGTCGACAAGCTCCAAGCAAATTCTCTTAATCATCCAGAGCAGAACAAGGGGCGGGAGTGGCTCAGTCGGTAGTGCGCCAGGCTCGTAATCTGTAGTTCCCAGGTTCGAGTCCCAGCTGGGTCAGCGTTGAGATTGATCTCCGCAAAATTCCCTGCCCACGGTCAGTAGGGGACACCGATGGGCTTGGAAAGGCCGCCATCCGTCGGATGGGACGTCAAAGCCGTGGTCCCGTGTGCGGGAGAGCCATACCCTGTGCACGTTAAAGAACACGCTGGATGGCCTTGACAGGAGGCTACCATCTGTCTCCCAACAGCTGTTCCAGTGGGTCCCCTCCCCCAACATTCTCTGAGCCTTCGGGGTCCATGTGACCTGGCCATTTAGCCCATGGTGTGCAAAAAAGTGCCGCTCAGAGGTAAAACAACCCAACCCAACCCAGGACAACGATTGGAAAAACAGAGCCAATTAACTCGAAAAAGGGAAACGATGGTGAGTTCGGAAACGTCGTAGCAGTTGTAATGTTTTTAATTGCCCGATATCTTTATTAACTTAATCTTTTATACCAGAGGCTGACTGGCACTTTAGTTTTTCAAGGATTCAGCTGTAGTAGAGAGGCCCTTGCTGCGATAAAAAAATCGGTCTCTTTTTCAAGATTTCAATTTCATTCTGTTGACAGTTTGTACATGACGCATAAAATAAGTTTCCTCAATTCTTTGGAACTTGTGTAAAATTAAAAAAAATTCTTTAACCTATGAGGATTAAAAAAAATCCTTCACCTATGAGGGCCCAGTGGCACTGACTCTTTTTATTTCTGATTGTGCTGTTCGAATTAAGGCTCCTTTCTCGGGATTCAGGGATCACGGGAGAATTCATTGAATTGAAAATTTATTTTATTGGTTTCGTAATTCCCGGGAACTATAAAAATTCCCGGAAAAAAGTCCCGGGAACATTAAAAAAAGGTAAGAAAAATTGTAAAAATATTCCGAACTCTTCTCTCAAGAATGAAATTCCTCAAAACTACGTGAAAGCAGAACATGATTGCCAAAAGATGCCAATTTTAGATTCGAAAACTCTGTAGGAGATTTTATTGGGTCTGATTGAGATATTTTTAGAAAAAAGAAAAGGATTCTCTAAAGCATCAATTGATATTAATGAAAAGGAAAGTTTAACTAATGAAGACTTTGATATCATGCAAGATATTGTTTCAACCCTGCAGCCAGTAAAAATTGGTGCAGAGAAATTATGCAGCCGTGATGTAACTCTGTTAACTGCTGAAGGAGTATTTGCTTTCATTATTAATGAGTTACAACAACAAAAGTCAGAATTCGCCAACAAGATGAAAAACTCTCTTATAAAACGGATTTATGACAGAAAGAATATTGATTCAGTATTTAAATAATGGTGAAATTTATGTGAATTCTGAAGTGACTCCTTGCCTCCCATCGTTACCAAATAATGAATCATTATTTGAATTTGCTAAGATGACATTGATTAGACATTTCAACGAATCCCCACCTAACCCCAACTCTCCCCAATCAGTAGATAAAGAAAATCAAGAAATTGCACAACCCATGAGTCCCATGACATTGAGAGACAAGTTAGAAGCAGCGATTCAATCTAAAGACAAAACTTGTGCAATCTTCAACTCAATCTCAGGATCGCAGTGTTTAGGCCTGGTTTTGAAGCCAGAATTGCAATTATTCGAGGCAACTGAGGACAGAGCTTCCAACATTATGCATTTAGTTGATTCACTAAAAACCATTCCAGGGACCTCTGTTGAATCGGAGTATTTTTTGCCGTCGGTTTATTTACCACAGAGTTGAGTTTACCAAATTTATACAACCATTCCCGGGATTCAGGGAATCGGGAAAGAAAAAACTGCATATTTGAGAGACCTTAGTTCGACATGTCGATATTTTAAAAAATAAATATTCTCTCAAACAGCTGCTTGCCACAGAGGTCTGACAGGAGCCTGTCAGTTTATACGCCATGGTAGAAGGTCTTTGAAGAAGGTGAGACCGCAGCAGTAAGACAACACAAACATCCATGAATACGAAACATTCATGATGAATATGTCCATATGAAATAGAGGATTATCAGTAGGAATATTTTCATTTTCAGAATAACACGGAACAAATACAAAGTCTTATAAATATGCACCCACTGGGGCAAGATCTAATGAGGGAATTGAACCGCAGTTCACTTCCTTAAGGAACCTCGCTACTGGATGGAGAGAAAAAAATTACACAACTATATACCATTTTTTCTCGCATTATTCAAGAAATGTTTCTAAAGAATTACCGCTAAAATGAAAAAAAAAATTATTTTTTAAAAGGAACGGCGTTCTGCTTTGTTCCGACTCGATTCAGCAAATTCCGCTGGCGCCCCCCCCCTCCGCTCAATTAGCAATATTTATTTCTTTAATTAAATGTCCCGTTTTACAGTATTTCAAAAAAGGAGGTCAGTTTTCGGGGTATACAGATGACATCCAAACTCTATATGAAGTATAGATTGTGAAGTTTCACTTGATATTGTTACGGATTTTGGTTGCATTTGAATATTTCACAATCGACAATGAATTCAAAATTAATGAGGAGGCTATAAATGAACAGATTTAATAGCTAAGGCAATAAAATGACATAAATCATAGAAAAATTTCTGTATTAGTCACACTTTAATTTGCTATCTATCGGTATTAATTGATCCTGTTGATCATAATTACTACACTTACTGATAAATCAAAGACATTTGGAAACTGATTCACCAATCAATGTATAAACAGGAATCTCATTATTCATGTTTCACTCTTTTAATAATGGGACGGGGGTGGCTCAGTCGGTAGCGCGCCAGGCTCGTAATCTGTAGTTCCCAGGTTCGAGTCCCAGCTGGGTCAGCGTTGAGATTTATCTCCCAAAATTCCCCGCCTTGCCCGCGGTCAGTAGGGGACACCGATGGGCTTGGAAAGGCCTCCGTCCGTCGGATGGGACGTTAAGCCGTGGCCCCGTGTGCGGGAGAGCCATACCCTGTGCACGTTAAAGAACACGCTGGATAGCCTTGACGGGAGGCTACCATCTGTCTCCCAACAGCTGTTACAGTGGGTCCCCTCCCCCAATCTTCTCTGAGCCTTCGGGGTCCATGTGACCTGGCCATTTAGCCCATGGTGTGCAAAAAAGTGCCGCTCAGAGGTAAAACAACCCAACCCACTCTTTTAATAAAATAAAAACATAAAAAACAAATAATAAATGCCTCTGTGGCAAGCAGCTGCTTGCCACAGAGGTCTGACATGAGCCTGTCGGTTTATATGCCAGAGTAGAAGTTCTGTGAGGATGGCAGGACCTCAGCAGAAAAACACATACAACCATTCCTTATCAGCGGCTCGAACCCAGGTTAATTAGATCAGTAGCCAAGCGCGCTAACCACTCGCTAAAAGAATAACAATAACTGCGATACAGATACATTACCCGGTCACTTCAAAAGGAAACTTCTCTTACCGCATAAATATCGAGAATCTATCACCGCGCAAAACATAAGCTGAAATTGCCTCTGGCTATTTAGCCCATTTCATGCACATAAAACTCCGCTCAGAAGGAATTGAGTTTATTGGATATTTTTTGTTTCAAATTACTTAGTTTTAATCTTTTTACTTTTTAAATACATCTTATTGTAAGCTTAATCACAGATAAATTACGAATATTGGCAGTTCACGATATTAGAAAAAGTGATCGGACTCTTCCTTGCTATAAGTGAATTGAAAATGACCTTGAAAGCTCTCAAACGTTGAAAATAAGCCTTTTGAAGTGGGGTACACAAAAGTTTTAGGCATTGGTTAGGAAAGAAAAATAATCTTTTGATGTGGGCCAATAGTTGGGAAGGAAATAATAAAAAAAAACTAGATTTGTACATTGTACTTCTCATATGCATTTTCACTAAATAATAAGCAAATACTTGAAGAACGTGCAGGTGGGAATTTCGTTTTCAGAGATAATGAAGTTCTTCGTTTACTTGTATTTTTACTCTTTAAAGGTTTCAATTGGGTTGGGTTGTTTTACCTCTGAGCGGCAATTTTTTGCACACAATGGGCTAAATGGGCAGGTCACATGGACCCCGAAGGCTCACAGAAGGTTGGGGGAGGGGCCACACTGGAACAGCTGTTGGGAGACAGATGGTAGCCTCCCGTCAAAGCCATCCAGCGTGTTCTTTAACGTGCCTAGGGTATGGCTCTCCCGCACCACGGCTTAACGTCCCATCCGACGGGCGGCGGCCTTTCCAAGCCCATCGGTGTCCCCTACTGATTGTGGGCAGGGCGAAGAATTTTTGCGGAGATAAATCTCAATGCTGACCCAGCTGGGACTCGAACCTGGAAACTACTGATTACGAGCCTGGCGCGCTACCGAGTGAGCCACCCCCGCCCCAAAAGTTTCAATTCGAACTAATGGATGATGGGGGAAATGCAAATAGTAGCATTTCATTCGCAATTCTACAACATAAAAGGGAAATATCTGGGAAAGGAATGGTCGCAGGAAGCAAACACAAGTGCTGCCATGGATAAACATCCTGCCGTCCCAGCCACCCCTGCGGCTACAGAAAGGAACGGTGCGAAGAACGACCAAGTGTCTCATAGCCTTCCTATGTGGAAGGAATGGGGAAGGGACATTTTCATGCTTTCGTCTCCCAGTTTCAGTTGTTGCTGCAACCCGACCTTAGACTTCTGTAAAGATTCGCCGGAAGTCCCTGTGTACCTGTCCCGTTATTTTATTTTTGTCTCTCCACCGAGGACCAATGAGCAAAAGAGCCCAGGGGAAGAAATCTTGGCCAGCATTTGTTAACAAATTACATATTGTGGCACCAGGCCTACTTTCTACGGGGGCGGGGGTGGCTCAGTTGGTAGCGCGCCAGGCACGTAATCTGCAGTTCCCAGGTCCGAGTCACAGCTGGGTCAGCGTTGAGATTTATCTCCGCAAAATTCCCTGCCCACGGTCAGTAGGGGACACCGATGAACTTGGAAAGGCCGCCTTCCGTAGGATGGGACGTTAAGCCGTGGGCCATGTGCGAGAGAGCCATACCCTGTGCACGTTAAAAACACACTGGATGGCCTTGACGGGAGGCTACCATCTGTCTCCCAACAGCTGTTCCAGTGGGTCCCCTCCCCCAACCTTCTCTGAGGCTTCGGGATCCATGTGACCTGGCCATTTAGCCCATGGTGTGCAAAAAAGTGCCGCTCAGAGGAAAAACAACCCAACTCTCTCCACCGAGGACCAGTGAGCAAAAGGGCCCTGGAGAAGAAATCTTGGCCAGCATTGGTTAACAAATTACATATTGTGGCACCAGGCCCACTTTCTACGGAACGTTGAGCTTGGTGAAAAACTGAATGCTCTCGTGCCCTTATTTTTTATTAGTTAACGTCAGGCCACTCCAAAATACTCAGGGGTGGTCACGACAATATCTCTTGACTTTCTATCAATGAAATTTCAAAATTCTACCAGAAACAGATCACATGCAATATTGGAAACAATTTTGTCATTTCCTTATTTAGTGATATTTAATGATATAAATTAATACTACCTAAATATTTGAAAAAGGCGAATTGTAATACTTTGTGAATATATATTTGTTAAAAATATCGGAATTCAGTTTTTTTTTCAATGAGAGAGGGCGCAAATATAACTTTTCAAATATTCGAAAAGTGCCGCACGTAACAGTTCATCAATACCTATATCACAGAAAAAGAATTTTTAATTTATCTTTGAAAACAAAGAATTATCTCTTAAAACCGAAACTGAGTTACGTGCCCCCCCCCCAAAAAAAAAAAAAAGATAGAAACAAAAACAAAGGGTGAACACATTGTTACCATTGAAAAGTACGAAATTAAGAATTTCTAGCATATATACATAGTTTGCAATATTTTTTCCAAGTTTTAGAACTTTCAACTTTTCCACCGTTAGGGGACGCAATTACAACTTTGGAGAGTTTCTGAAAATGCAGATTGTAATATTTTATTAATACTTATCAACACAAAATAAAATAATACCCTCTCAAGCAGCTGCTTGCCACAGAGGTCTGACAGGAACCAGTCAGTTTATATGCCATAGTAGAAGGTCTGAGAAGATGGCAGGACCTCAGCAGTAAAACGACACGTACATCCATGCCTTACCCGGGGCTCGAACCCAGGTCCCTTAGATAAGTAGCCGAGCGCGCCAACCACTCGGCCATGGGACGGCTATCATAAAAAAAAACTATATTTTTTTTTTCTCTTACAACCAAAAAATTTCATTTCTCCCACCCCCTTGGTCTAAGGGGTCAACCCATTGTTTCCTTCGGAAAGTTCAGGACCTTCACATTCCACCACCAAAATTAAAAATTTCTTATTTAGCAACATCGTTTGCAATATTCGTTTGAAATTTTGGAATTTTCAACTTTTTTCACCGTTAGAGGGGGCGGGGGTGGCTGTGCACGTTAAAGAACACGCTGGATGGTCTTGACGGAAGTCTACCATCCGTCTCCCAACAGCTGTTCCAGTGGGTCCCCTCCCCCAACCTTCTCTGAGCCTTCGGGGTCCATGTGACCTGGCCATTTAGCCCATGGTGTGCAAAAAAGTGCCGCTCAGAGGTAAAACAACCCAACTCACCGTTAGAGAGCGCAATTATAGCTATGAGAAGGTTCCGAAAGTGCGAATCGTAATTTATTATCACTGCCTATCCAACACTAATAAAAATAAATATGTCACTTTGATACGGCGTAAAAATTTTTCAAATTATCTCTACAAAAATAAAAGTTCGATGACCGCAGACAGACCGACCCGAATAAAACTATTATATCGTTTAGCGAAGAAATCGAGCTAAAAGTAAATATATATAAAGTTTTGTTCCTACGTTAAAATAAAGTTCTCTCGTGAAGCAGTATGTGAAGACCGGATGCCGGAAATAAACTGCTGAACATTCCGTTGCAATGATAAAAATAAAATCAATTTTTCTTTTATAGCGAAAAAACTGCTTTTCCCACACACCCTTGGGTCTAAGGGGTTGGGGTTGTTTGGGTTGTTTTACCTCTGAGCGGCACTTTTTTGCACACCATGGGCTAAATGGCCAGGTCACATGGACCCCGAAGGCTCAGAGAAGGTTGGGGGAGGGAACCCACTGGAACAGCTGTTGGGAGACGGATTATAGTCTCCCGTCAATGCCATCCAGCGTGTTCTTTAACGTGCACAGGGTATGGCTCTCCCGCACACGGGGCCACGGCTTAACGTCCCATCCGACGGACGGTGGCCTTTCCAAGCCCATCGGTGCCCCCTAGTGACCGTGGACAGGGCGGGGAATTTTGCAGAGATAAATCTCAACGCTGACCCAGCTGGGACTCGAAACTGGGAACTACAGATTACGAGCCTCGCGCGCTACCGACTGAGCCACCCTAAGGGATTGGGAAATTTTGCGGAGATAAATCTCAACGCTCACCCAGCTGGGACTCGAACCTGGGAATTACAGATTACGAGCCTGGCGCGCTACCGACTGAGCCACCCTAAGGGATTGGGGAATTGTTTCCGTAGGTAACAATGCTCTTCTTTCATGTTATTAGAACACCATTCACATTAGTAGAGACAGATGGGGGAAAAAATGTTTTATATTTTTCATTGGTGGGATAAAATTTCTCAAAGGTCGGAGTTCATGTATGACTGCTTTAGCAGAAAAGTGCCTGTGATGATAAAGTGAAGCTGAAACTGTGATCTGCATTTGCAAATAATGGTCATAATTTTTAGCTCGTTTTCAGGAAAAAAAAACAAGATAATGTTTTCATTTTGACGCCCTCTAATTGCCAAGAAGATATTTCATTGGTGGTACAAGTTAAATTTACGAAGGTGGAGAAAAATAAAATAATGCTGCACGGAAATTCAACATCGATTAAAATTAGAAATGCATTTTTTTAGTAGAGTTCATAGTTGCATGTAATGAAAACCAGAAGAATAACATATCACCACTGGCAAATATCGGATTCTAAGAGACTAACGGATTATTCAGAAAACTTAAATAGTAATTTTCTTAATACTTTTTCATCCACCTCCTACATGAGACCACAGATATTACTGAAACTATAAAGTTGTTGACCTGCATTCAGGGATATGTTTTAATGATCAATGACATGGACGGCTGCCTTTGCAAGCTCATCGATGACTCCTTTTCCGTCGATAGAATAATAAAATAAATAAAATAAATGCCCCCTCAAGCAGCTGCTTGCCACAGAGGGCTGACAGGAGCCTTTCAGTTTATATGCCATAGTAGAAGATCTGAGAGGATGGCAGGATCTCAGCAGAAAAACGAAACATACATCCTTGCCTTACCCGAGACTCGAACCCAGGTTCCTTAGATCAGTAGCCAAGCGCGCTAACCACTCGGTCACGGGACGGCAACC
The DNA here is from genome assembly GCA_038380435.1 of Ryuthela nishihirai. NCBI lineage: Eukaryota > Metazoa > Arthropoda > Arachnida > Araneae > Heptathelidae > Ryuthela > Ryuthela nishihirai. Next base: position 4,280,690 of record JAWZYU010000039.1, read on the forward strand.
TTCGATAGAAGGGTGGGACAAATTCTCAAACACCGAAATTTCAAATTTCTATCTTAATTAATTATTTTATAATATTAGCTTAGAGATTTGGTATTTTCAAAAAATTTTCCAACGTTGGAGGGCTAAAGTTAACCTCTTTTGGCAGATTTGAAAATAATTTATAAATGCATATCCAAATCAAAATGAATTTATAATAATATCTTAAAAATAAAAAGTTGAATATTAAATAGACAGTCAGATGACAAAAATAAAAGTATTACTTGTTTAAAAAAACAAACAAATTAGAATCTACAAATTATAACAAGTAAATTCATATGGTATTTCTTTTCCCGAAATGGACCTGCTTTAGTATATATGGATAGTATAGATATCTAAGAGATGTCTGAAAAAACATCTGTTCAAAACACTGTATCACAAAAATCAACTCAAAACACTGTAAGAATAATAATCAGTAGTAAAATTACCTGAATTAGAAAACCGAAGGCCTTGTTAATCAACTTCTGATTCTTTCAAGGTATTTTAAATCGTGATGAAATTCGACTTCAGTAAGGGGCTCCACAACTGAAATGCACTCCACACAGACACAAAGTACACATCGCGTTGCTGTTCAAGCAGCGAAGAAGATTTTGCAAGTAGCCCGCCAAAATGAGTCGGTGAAGAGAGTGTGTCTGACTTCCTCCAATGGGAGACGCCTTACGCTCTCACAGCTTTCGGATCACGTGGCTCAAGTCAAGAGAAACAGGTTGCTGATTACGATCTCGTGTCGCTTCGTTCCCTCAAGGTTATTACGCTCCATCGAGTCACCTGGGGCAGTTGTAACGAGCGGGAGTCGGAGAAATTTCTCACGGCAGACAAGTCAGCCACCAATCCGTAATTGATTTCTTTTGCGTCTTGTGAATGTTCTGCTATTAATTAAAATTGGCAAAATATTAAAAAAAAAGTCTTTTCATCTGTTTTTGCATTTGGTGAAAATGAACTTTCACAGTTTTAGGGTGGACAGGCTTAGAGATGGGTGAGGGAAGGTGGCCTTCCCGTGGGGCTGCAGGGGATAGCGTTCATTCCCTTGTTTGTCATAGGGCAGTTCTGTGTGGGAGAGTCCATCGATGACTTTTTACAATCGATAGACATAGATGTTTTTGCAAAAAAAAAAAAGCAATCGATACATCGATTGTACTATCGATAGAGTTTTAATGTTGCCAACTTATAGATATGATATTTTTGTTATGTTTAGCTGGAAATAAGTACCAATAAAACTTGTAAAAGATAATATATTCCAGTGACTTGGGTTCTTTAAAAATATTTTGAATTGAAAAATTGTATTTTTTTTATTTAAAAATATTAAAAACTAATATTATATTCAGTAAACTGTTAATACATATCAATTCAATGTTATGCGTCTGAAATCATATTTCTTTCCTGATTGGGACTAAAGTTACCACTGGGAAAGTTTGTGAAAACATTCTTTTCGACAAAAGCAGCCGAAGTAGCTAATCTGATGAACTACGACAACACTTGTGAGGAAACACACAAGCGTCCACGCTCGATATTATAATGAGCTATGTTATGCAACCTTCGGTTTCTGGACTATTCCAGCTTATCTAGGTGTAGCTTAACACTGTGATATATGTGATGCACAACACTGCCTAATTCACGATGAAGAAGGATAGGGACAAGAGTTTTGTTCGGTACATAGAAAATCCATTTATGATCTCTGAACTCTGGATCGAACCACAGCCATAGGTTGCAGCTGGCTACTTTCTGACGACTCTCGAACCATCGCTTTGAGAAACACGGTTTGGAAAGGTTTGCACAAACAAATGATTTGGGTTGAGTTGTGTTACCTCTGAGCGGCACTTTTTTGCACACCATGGGCTAAATGGCCAGGTCACATGGACCCCGAAGGCTCAGAGAAGGTTGGGGGAGGGGACCCACTGGAACAGCTGTTGGGACACAGATGGTAGCCTCCCGTCAAGGTCATCCAGCGTGTTCTTTAACATGCACAGAGTATGGCTTTCCCGCACACGGGGCCACGGCTTAACGTCCCATCTGACGGACGGCGGCCTTTCCAAACCCATCGGTGTCCTCTACTGACCGTGGGCAGGGCGGGGAATTTTGCGGAGATAAATCTCAACGCTGACCCAGCTGGGACTCGAACCTGGGAACTACAGATTACGAGCCTGGCGCACTACCGACTGAGCCACCCCCGCCCCACACAAACAAATTATTTCTGGTGGTACGGTAAAGAGCGAGTACGATTCCTACTAGCGATAGAGAAAAGAAAATACAGTGTTAATATAATCTTTATTTACACGTGTTTCACTTTCTTTGCTCGGACGAAATCTCGTGGCTTGAAAGGAGAAAAGACTAGCAACTTCGGAACTTTCTGTTGTGTAACTTAATCATCTTATTCCTATCATACTTAGAACTTTTATTGTGCGTTTCAAGTAAAAAAAAAATGGCTCACCCGCAAAAAATAGCTTTGAATACAGTCAAAGTTACTCATTCTGGCGTCTACTATCTCGATGCAGTTGAAGCGCTATGGAAATTAGGGGGCCAAAGAGATTCTGTGGAATGTGCCCAATCAATAAACCCAGGCACGATCAGAGTGCTGTTTAAATCAATTGCTGAACCAATCAAGTCGGCGGTAAAACCATCTATTGCGAGTTGATGATGGATCATATGGCTAGTGTTTATATTAAGAAATTGCCACCATGCCTCACTGACGGGGGCGGGGGTGGCTCAGTCGGTAGCGCGCCTGGCTCGTAATCTGTAGTTCCCAGGTTCGAGTCCCAGATGGTTCAGCGTTGAGATTTATCTCCGCAAAATTCCCCGCTCTGCCAATTGTCAGTGGGGACACCGATGGGCTTGGAAAGGCCGCCGTCCGTCGGATGGGACGTTAAGCCGTGGCCCCGTGTGCGGGAGAGCCATACCCTGTGCACATTAAAGAACACGCTGGATGGCCTTGATGGGAGACTATCATCTGTCTCCTAATAGAAAAATTATTTTTTGAAAAATCATATCCAACCAATGCTCTTTGATTTTAATTTTAACAAAAGCGGTGTCATTTGACTTATTATCGTGATCTTTGAAAATTCGATTATTATGGTTTTTAATGGCTAAACTGCTGAAATTAAACTTTACGTGACCGGAGGCATGAAAATTGCTTTGCATACTAAGAAGCAATATCAATGATACAATTCTATATTCAGTATCAAGACATGCAAAGATTGCATGAGCATATCATTTGTCTTTCGCAGTAAAATATAATTTTCTTAAATATAGGACATATCGTTGAAAATACATCCGTGATATACCTGTCAACATCCGACTCGGCGTCGCTGACTGAACGAATGATATTTAATTGTATTAAATTATTTTATTAATATAGTGGTAGTTACTGCCAATTTTCTATTAAATTCCACCTATTTTCCAATTGCTTTTCCCACGTCATTGTAGCGTTTCTCAATTTATGTGGGTGTTAAAGCGACTGTTCTACTATATAATTACAACATTTTGACCCATCACAACAAGTTGTGTAAACACACTCTAGAACATTTACCACCCCTTCTTTTTCCCCTCCCAAAAAGTGGGGAATAGCATAAACGATTATTTTCTATATCCATGAGATTCTCACCAGTAGTGAATGAAAAGTGCTTTCGACACTACTCTAAGATATAGAGGAGACTTCTCTAATATATGAGGAGTTAGCGAAGATATTCACTTGGAATTGCCTTGCATCAACTTAAATATAGTGCAGGATATTATGAGGCAAATTTTAAAATGTGCCGTAAAAGCTGATTGTAAACAATTATGCCACGTATATATCTGTAATAAGATGGATCCAACTTCAATTGTCAAAAATGTGTATGCATGTCATTATTATATCGCGATTTTTCTTTTTATAAGAAACTGAATTTCTTTTTACTTAACTGATAATTGTTATACAAATTCCTTCGAATATTTCGGTAATGCATAGATATACTGTATATATATATATCAAGATTATGTTATTATTAATTTTTATTCCATGCAGGTCGATTAGAGTAAAGCCATTGTACAGGTATTTTAGGTATTAAGTGTTCAAGTGGCTTGTTGCTCCAAATATTAAATCGATCATTTTAATTTTGTTATGGAAAATATTTTTCTCCACATTCAAGCATTAGGATTCAAACGTGTCAAAAGCTATAATATTTGCTCAGTAATTGCAGCACAGGTAAAAATGCAGTAAAATGATTTATATAAACTTAAAACTATTAAAATTCGCATTTAAATATTATAACTAAAGACAATATTGTAATATGCTTTAATAACGTACAGATATTTTGAAGAGGATTTTATTATAATTGTAGAAAAGAGTTGTTTTTCAGAGAGGTAAAGGTCGATAAAGAAAAACTTTTATGGGTAATCATTATTTATGAATTTAAGAAAACTGTTGTAACGAAATCTTTTTATGGTGGAATACTATTAATTCGATGCCTAGTCTACGGACCTGTGTGCTGTTTAGGAGTTGTAGGCGGATGGATATTTGCAGCTGGCGAACGGAACAGTTGCTTAAGTTGTAATGTGTCTAACGGAATTCTGTAAATTTGTGTTCTTTGTCTGTACCGACAAAAGCATTAATTCGTTAAAACTGTTTGTTCCAATAAATCGTTAATAAGGTTTAAGTCACTGATCATTTAGTTTCAGTTGTTTTCTTAACCGGGGTAAGTGTCTTGTTAAAGAATTTCCATCGTTTGAAGTAGTTCTCTGTGACTGGATTATTCTGTAATGATGTTGTCTCAAGACAGCTCCGTTCAGTACTAAAAATGAAATACCGTGACTAATTTAGCATTTAGATTTAATTAACGATTTTCTGGAATAAACTATAGCAATGAATAAATGTTCTTCAAGTCATTACAGACGACCAATCTAAATTTACATTGATCATCTGTTACGACTATCCTTAGCAGTATTACTAACTCAACCAACACTGTGTATATCGCCGTCTCTTTGCACAGTTGTATCGCGTTCGCTTGCAGTGACATTGCTTCTGCCGATGTCCAAGTCAGAATCCTAGGATGGCACAGTCGTTTGTTCGATCATTTACGTTGCGATTGTCTCTCATTAACCAGTTCAGTTCCAGATAAATACAATCGCTCAGAAAAGTATCCGAACGCTATGGTTGATTACAGAATTCAGAAAAAATATCTGGCAACGATTTTTTTAGAAATTAGTGATATGGCAACCGTCGTGTCACGTGACACGAAGGTTAAATTAAGAATTCCTATAGTATGCATGTGTCGAAAAAGTATTTCTAATGTGTCATGAACGCCATACAAGAAAAATATATATCGAAAGAAACAATCATATTTCAATATTTATCTCAATATATTTTTCCTCCTGAGGTCAATGACAACACGTAGGTCAATGATCAAAAAATCGGAAACATTTCCGTAATACCTCAGTAGCAAAATAACAGACCCACCTCAAGAACGTATACAATATCATTTGCATTAGACATCTGTAACACCTACACAAGATATCTCTAATCTCGATTATAAATCTCGTTAAAATTATCCCACCAATCACTCTAATTCGTAATATTTATTGGCATAGTCTACCTTTACCATAAAAAACATTATTTTGTCTTTTTAAACACTTGAAACGTTGAGGAAAACCTTTATGATGCCATGCAATTCCATTCCTAATTTTCTATCTTATTATACCATGACGTGTACATAAGTGTTAATTTTGATTTGTCAGCCACAACAAAAATATTAATCTTGATATTATTATTCGAAAAAAAAGAGTTTTTACCGAAAATGACTTTCCAAATACCGGAATTTTCCAAGCTTTAACGATGGGTAATCATATGAATGACTGCTGCCAACTTAAAAGCCCTGCAATATCGCAGTCCATCACTAGAATCTCACCCGAAACATATTTAATAAAAAAAGATTTTATCTTGTATCTCCCATCCCCCTTCCCCTATGGATGGTAGTAGTGTTAGAAAAATCATCCTGTGGATTTCTCATCTTACAGCAAAAATCGCTTGCAATACGAAACTTCAAACTTTTACTACGCTGCTTCGCACTGTTTCGTCTGTATCTCTACGAACCTTACATAAGCATTTTCAATTCTCTCTAGAAAAATATTTGTTACGTAACAGCTTATTAAACCATTACCCATTAGTTCTACTGACACCATTACTTACACCATTAGTTTTACTGAGCGAGCTTTACAACATTCGAGCCGAAATGAAGGGGTCGTTAGTGGTCGACAGGGTTGGGTTGGGTTGTTTTACCTCTGAGCGGCATTTTTTTGCACACCATGGGCTAAATGGCCAGGTCACATGGACCCCGAAGGCTCAGAGAAGGTTGGGGGAGGGGACCCACTGGAACAGCTGTTGGGAGACAGATGGTAGCCTCCCGTCAAGGCCGTCCAGTGTGTTCTTTAACTTGCGCAGGGTATGGCTCTTCCGCACACGGGGCCACGGCTTAACGTCCCATCCGACGGACGGCGGCGTTTCCAAGCCCATCGGTGTTCCCTACTGACCGTGGGCAGTGCGGGGAATTTTTGCGGTGGTCGACAGCGACAAATAGCGTTTAACTATAGAATTTATAACCCATAATCAGAATAATGTGCTGTATAGTAGCTCTCGGTTGAAATTTCATAACTCTCATGCTAAAAAGGGGAAAATTAAATTACCTCTACTCTAAATTCACTACAAAGTTACTTACCTGAAGGAATTTATAAACGAACCACAAACACTTTATGAATATTATTTAACTTGATTCACCTGATATTTTTTGGAGCAGCAGAATGGTGGTTTAGAGAAGGACATAAGGAATACAGTCCGTGTGCATTTTTTAATCGCATAGACCTTGCCAATGGTTGCTTATTACACTGAAATCTGTTCGCGGTACGCAAAGCTCTGAAACTCAAAAAACCCTCAAATTATATCAATTCTTCGCCATATCCATTCGTTAACGCGGCAAACGTAGCAGCAACATAGCCGCTTCATATAAACTCATAAACTGACATTATAATTTTTTTTCCTTGCAATAATAGGGTAATGACGTCTGACAGACATGACGTTGAAGAATGCACTGTTTGCTCACTCATAGGAAGTGACTCTTGCAGTGTTTCGTATTGCGAACAGAGGTGTTTGTTTACTCTTCCGCAGTTGTATTTTTCAATATCATGTTTACGAAAATTACTATGAATTGCAGAAGATAAATAAGACGCATTTCTTTAACATCGGATTCACGGTGAGTATTATTTCTTCAGGATATTTAATAATTATACCTACAATTAATAATCCTCACTTTACATCAGTGAGGTTTGGTAAGATAAGCTATGACGCTTATTCCTAGTTTCTTCCCAACAAATCGATAAATAATAAATACCCCCTCAAGCAGCTGCTTGCCACAGAGATCTGACAGGAGTCTGTCAGTTTATATGCCAGAGTAGAAGGTCTGAGAGGATGGCAGGACCTCAGCAGAATAACGACACAAACAGCCATGCCTTACCCGGGGCTCGAACCCAGGTCTTTTAGATCAGTAACCAAGCGCGCTAACCACTCGGCCATTGGACGGCTACGTACAACAAAATATATGTTGGAAAGATACTGAATTCCTTTCTGTTACGCTGTCAACGGCAGCAACATGAACAAAAATACACCATTGCTGCTAACCTCGTCCTTTCATTTACGTCATGTTTAGTTTTTCTTTACCCTGTAATGCAATAGTTATTTCCGGTGTTTCACTTTCTCCCTTTCTCAGCTGTTTATAAATCGAACACTTATCCTTTTCAAAGAAAATTGCATGGAGGTTAAAATTAATTAATAACAGGTGTGAATGCGTAAGTTGCACCTGCGCAGAGGTCAGCATTAATGTACGCAATACAAACTTTAATACCTCAAGAATTAACAAGTAAAATAATTACTTCGCTTACAATATTACAAATTGAATTTTCAGTCTTAAACTTTCAGAGTCATAGATACTTAACGCAATATTTCAATCCGTTTCATCTTAGCAACCCTCCCTCTCTTTCAGTATGCGACACTGCATAGCTACGAAAGGCCGCCGTCCGTCGTACGTCACTTAAACACGTGAGCCCATGTGCGTAACCCGTAGCCTCCTGCCAAGTACATCCAGCGTGTTATTTAACGTGCACAGGGTATGGCTGTGCAGCACACGTAACCGCGGCTTAACTTTTCACGGTGGACTTTCTAAGCTCACCAGTGAACCCTATAGCACTGCTGGTGGGCAGCTTTCATCTTTACACTTCCCAGCTGGGACTAGAAACTTCAGATTCAGACCTGGGAACTACAGATTACGAGCCTGACGCGCTACCGACTGAGATACCCCCGCCCCCATGTTTTAAGGTAGCACACGACATAGTGCAAGGCTTTATTTTAAGAAATAAATCTTTATGGTCGACCCCGGTGAAAATTCCTATCGGCGGTCAATATGGAGGGCGGAGATGTGGGGAGGAGATATCTCGATGCTTTTCGTACGATCTTTCTTTTCACACTAAACTGGGGCGGGGGTGGCTCAGTCGGTAGCGCGCCAGGCTCGTAATCTGTAGTTCCCAGGTTCGAGTCCCAGCTGGGTCAGCGTTGAGGTTCTCCGCAAAACTCCCCGCCCTGCCTACTGTCAGTAGGGGACACCGATGGTCTTGGAATGGTCGCCGTCCGTCGGATGGGACGTTAAGCCGTGGCCCCGTGTGCGGGAGAGCCATACCCTGTGCACGTTAAAGAACACGCTGGATGGCCTTGACGGGAGGCTACCATTTGTCTCCCAACAGCTGTTCCAGTGGGTCCCCTCCCCCAACCTTCTCTGAGCCTTCGGGGTCCATGTGACCTGGCCATTTAGCCCATGGTGTGCAAAAAAGTGCCACTCAGAGGTAAAAAAACCAACCCAACCCACACCTAAACTCGCAAAATTTTAGTCTTACGTTCGAAGGTGTAATTATTTTTCAATATCTTCCATTCTAACGGAGAAGAAAGCGAATGGGTTTGTTTTTACGGCTAGCGACATTATCCACTTCCTGAGTTCTCGTCTGACATACAACTTCTTAGAATCGGCCTTCGCGTTACTAACATATAACCTGGGCCGCATATACAAAAACATAAAAAGGGGAGGACGGGGGTTATATCATTTCGCCCTCCGATTCATGGGTGTTTAAAAATACAGTTTGAATTGGGTTTTACTTCTGAGCGGCACTTTTTTTGCCCACCATGGTAAATGGCCAGGTGACAAAGACCCTGAAACGGAAGGCTCAGAGAAGATTGCGGAAGGGGAAACACGAACCCCTGTTGGGTAAAAGATGGTAGCCTCCCGTCCAACCATCGAGTGTGTTATTTAATGTGATCGGGGTATAGCTCTACCGCACCCGAGGCTACGACTTAACGTCCCATCCGATGGACGGCGCAATTTCCATAAAAATAATTTAGGTTGGGTTGTTTTACCTCTGAGCGGCACTTTTTTGCACACCATGGGCTAAATGGCCAGATCACAAGGGCCCCAAAGGCTCAGAGAAGGTTGGGGGAGGGGACCCATTGGAACAGCTGTTGGGAGACAGATGGTAGCCACCCGTCAAGGCCATGCAGCGTGTTCTTTAACGTGCACAGTGTATGGCTCTTTCGCACACGGGGCACACGGCTTAACGTCCCATCCGAGGACGGCGACCTTTCCAAGCCCATCGGTGTTCCCTACTGACCGTGGGCAGTCGGGGAATTTTGCGGAGATAAATCTTAACGCTGACCCAGCTGGGACTCAATCCTGGGAACTACAGATTACGAGCCTGGCGCGCTACCGACTGAGCCACCCCAAAAGAAAAAGGAGAGCATAATGTTTTGTATCTCATGATATTATCGACGTCAAAAGCTGTCACTTGATATATAACTCACTGAGATCCACCTCCCTGAATTCTCACTCACTTTGTTTGGGAGAAGAATGATGGAGGTAAATCTTTTGCAAATTTTATTTTATATTTCGGGGATAGATACCCGCAAGATAATTGTTTATAACACTGAGACACTCCCTACTTTACAAGTGTTAATTTGACACAATGGCTCACTTGTTTGTTATACATTGCTAAGTTGATATTACATGTTTGCTTTTTTTGTTGGCGTAAACATATGCTATATATAGTGTTCATTCATTCTTTTAGGATTATGCAGTATGGAGCAACCAAGCTTAAGTGGTATGTCTTCTGCCATCTCAAGGAAGCTCCATCAGGCTGAACAGTGTGATCTTCTGATCCTGTAAAAGCAAATGTTGCTGCTTATGTAGCAGGATATGTTGCTGCTTATTTAGCAGGATATGTTGCAAAACGAATATGTACAATGTTTAATTGTGTGTTCGATTGTTTTATGCGAAAGGAAACTACATTCGCATAATGTGCTTCTATTCTGAACTTGGAGTAACGAGGAAGAAGTTTTCGATCCTGATTTATTTACAACCCAAAGTGAAGTTCATTTTGGAGAAAAATATCACCTTTTCAGATATGAGTTTATTAGACATTGAAAAGGAACTAAATATCTACAACGTGAGAGGGATTATCGCTGAATAATGTTTCATTTGATCATGTTCTCCACATGCTTGCCTTGTTTGTTCAGTTGGTAAGAAAGATCAGCTTTGGTGACTTTATCTCCCTTTGAAGTCTCGCATGAATTCAGTTAATGAAAATACTATTTACGCATTTTGCCTATATTTTATATTTAAAGGGCGCATATAGTAAGATAGGTATGTTTCAAATGCTTTAAATTTTATTTTATTTTTCCATTTCAGTATGCACTTCGTAAGGAATTTTGTTTCCAAAAGGAATGTATGCACTTCGTAAGGAATTTTGTATGCACTTCATTCAGTATGCACTTCGTAAGGAATTTTGTTCCAATCCTCCTTCACCTGCTACGGAGGAATGCAAAGACTCATACGAAAACGGAATACTTATGTTCTTCTGTAATTCTTAAGCTTTCATTCGACATATTTAATCAACAATTTTCCCTCCGTCCTATTAGAGGAAAAGAAAGAAAAACGATTGTTTAGGTTGTTTTACCTCTGAGCGACACTTTTTTGCACACCATGGGCTAAATGGCCAGGTCACATGGACCCCGAAGGCTCAGAGAAGGTTGGGGGAGGGGACCCACTGGAACAGCTGTTGGGAGGCAGATGGTAGCCTCCCGTCAAGGCCATCCAGCGTGTTCTTTAACGTGCAGAGGGTATGGCTCTCCCGCACACGGGGCCACGACTTAACGTCCCATCCGACGGACGGCGGCCTTTCCAAGCCCATCGGTGTCCCCTACTGACCGTGAGCAGGGCGGGGAATTTTGCGGAGATAAATCTCAACGCTGACACAGCTGGCACTCGAACCTGGGAACTACAGATTACGAGCCTGGCGCGCTACCGACTGAGCCACCTCAAAAGAAAAAGGAGAGCATAATGTTATGTATCTCATGATATTATCGACGTCAAATGCTGTTACTTGATATATAACTCACTGAGATCCACCTCCCTGAATTCTCCCACCCTTTGTTTGGGAGAAGAATGATGGAGGTAAATCTTTTGCAAATTTTGTTTTATATTTCGGGGATAGATAGCCCGCAAGAAAACTGTTTATAACACTGAGACACTCCCTACTTTACAAATGTTAATTTGACACAGTGGCTCACTCAGGATTTAATCTTGGGGGTGGGGGTGGAGGGTGCGAGGGGCACTCTGTCCCTGCTCGGGCAAACGAGCGCTCAGTCCGCCAGATTCGTTCGCCTTGTGTTCACAGCGGCCGTGATTCCCGAGAACTATAGGGTATTCCCACCTTATGTGACCGCTAATTCATAAGTAGCATAGAAATAGAAGATACGACACAACATAAATAAAAAAAAATAAATTTTAATTAGGAAATGATTTTTAGAAAATCTTCTACTGTTTTATTCCCTTTCTTGTGGGGGAGTGTGCCAGGACCCTTTGGCCCCCCTCTGGGTGCACCACTGATTTGTCATATAACTCGTTACTCTCTTATCTCGTGTTTGAAATATGAAGTGGCAATTTTGTTTCACATTCCGTTTTTTTAGGGGTATTTGAAATCATGAGAGGGAATTTTTTATACCTTAGACACTCTCCACTACACAGTAGTTCATTTAATACACAATACAATCGTTACACAATACAATCATACAATCGTTGCGATTGGTGAAAGGGTTGAGAAGACATGTTGGAACAGAACTTTAGATAAACACAAGAAATTATGAGGGAAAAGCAATAGGAAAGTAAGTTAAAATGACAAGCGAAATTTTACAATTACTACCACCTGTTTTATGAAACAATATAATATAATTAATTTTAGTTCGTTTAATCCAAGCATACGTCAATGCACGTCGACTATTATATATCACGGATGTATCTCAATGTTACGTCCATTATTTAAGGAAATCAAATTTTACTGCAAAATGTTTGGGATAGCAGGAAGCCCATTGTTGAAGAGTTTCTAACCTACCCATCACATTTTATCACATCACAATGCAAAATGCGCAAAAAATATCCTAATTCATTCATTGGGTATTTCCATACTAATTATAAAATTCTTTATCGTTTTTGCTTTTTAAAGTGGTACCAAGGTACTTTTAATTCATTCGGTCATGTTAAGTTTTCTTTCAGCAGTTTACTTGTTAAAAGCACATTAATCGATGTTTAAACCTCTATGGTAATACGTCAAATTGCAACATTTTTTTTTTCACTAAAAGGAAGTCTCGGTAAAATACGTTTCGTCAGAATTTTTGACCGAAACAAATATATACATTCGAAATGGGTCTGAGGGCTATTACAATAATTGGTTAGTTGATTATATATTAACCCTTTCAGGACCATAAGGTTTCTAAGAGTAAATATTAGTATGTAACTGTTTATTTTAGTTTGTTTAGACGTAAAATAAATAAAAATCATAAGAAAAATACATAACAATGTGTAGTTTTTTTGGAATTTTATGGGAAATATTTTTTCCCAATGGACTATAAAGGTAACACAAATTATAGTTAGGCTTATTATGCAATGTCTTTTATTTATTGGTTTATTATAACAAAATGTTAACTAAAATAATACAAAATTATGAAATAGAATTACTGTACAAAATGATGTGCTAATTATGATATTCTACGAAGCAATTTCTTTTGGTTGTGAAGCAAAGATGGACATTGCACAGATGCAACATTATTTCAAAGATGAACATCGACTAAAAGTTCCCGTTTACGTAATTGCGTTCGGCATACGTATGGGTACCATACGTATGGGGCCATACATATGGGTCCTAAAAAGTAGAAAATAATAAATAAACACGCCCTCAAGCAGCTGCTTCTATTTTGACATTCTGTATAAAAAAATGCAGATAAGGTTATAATTAAATACGACAATCACCAATTTTAAAATGGGGAAAAATGTTTCCCTTAGTCGTGAAAGGGTTAAGGACACGTGGCTGTAAGATATCCAATTCATTTTTTTTTAAAAGTTCTTTCAACGTTGAAGTCATGTGCTTATCTTTATTAAACCGTTTTAGAGGAAACAGAAAAAATATTTTATGTATATTAATTTTCTAGAATTGTTGTTTTACATTATATTTACTGTAAAAATTTAAAAAAAAGGTTGTTTTGAAATGAAGGGTTTGTAATCTGCTTTTGCTATTTGGGTAAAACTTCGATTTACCGATTTAACATCAGAAATTCAAATTCGTAGAATAGAAGAGAATCCTCCAACCAGACGTAAGCAACAATTAGTAGAATAGCATATCATCCCTGGTAAATATGGGATGCTCATTTACATAGAGGACGAAATTTCTTAATTTCCGATTTCGCCTCATTTTCAGGGTCAGCAAAGAATGATGCTACATGAATGATGATGATGAACTTGCTACAATGAACGTACTACAATTTAACTATCTTGGGTTAATTGTAACACGTTTTTCTGTCATAACAATGTATAATGAATCAATGTCAAAACAATAAATATAATCAATCAATTTAACCATCCTGGGTTAGAGCAATTAAACCAACTTTGGTGGGTCCCGTATGGGGAAAAAAAAGGTGTAGTAAAAAATATTATTATTATTATATATTATAATTAAAAAAGTAGGTGCTAAAACTACACTATGCTAAAAAAAATACAAATAAATGTTTTTAAAAAATACCGATCTCCCGATATGGGTCCTAAAAAGTAGAAAATAATAAATAAACACGCCCTCAAGCAGCTGCTTGTCACAGAGGTCTGACAGGAGCCTGTCAGTTTATATGTCATAGTAGAATGTCTGAGAGGATGGCAGGACCTCAGCAGAAAAACGACACATACATCCATGCCTTACCTGGGGCTCGAACCCAGGTCCCTTAGATCAGTAGCGAAGCGCGCTAACCACTTGGCCATGGGACTACCTGAAGCATATCGATGGTGCAATTAGTCACTGAATCCGTATTCACTTCAAAGGAAGATAGGCACCGATTTACCTACTCAATAAGATTTTTGGCACATATAGGACAAAATGGCCACTCCACAAGGACCCCATAAACTCGACTAACCGTTCAGGAGAACCGACTGATATACCGCTCACGCTAACAACCTTACCGCGACTTCGCCTAGGGACTCTTGGATTCTTACGCGCGGGCTACCGTCTATGAATTTCTGCTTATTCAAAATATTAATAATTTAAGAGGATTATTTGGTATCGCTTCTCGGCCTGTTGGCAAATATCGAAGTGTTTTATAGTTTCTTCCAGTGCCGGTAACAATAAAAACATCTGTTCTTATCAGCTTAATATCAGATACGATTTCCACATGAAAACAATATATTAATCTTATTTTTGTAGTTCGACGGAGAGCTTTGAGCTCGCTCAACCTCTGTCACGGATTGGACCGGTATTGGACTACTTCCGGTAGCGGCCCACATATTTAATCCAAAATTAGTTCATGAAACATTTAAAGTCCTTTACGAATCGTATCAGGTGTAGAGCAGAACAGAATGTATTGTTTAAAAATTCCGTCGGGTGTATTTTTTTTAAAGTCCGGCGGAAAAAAAAATAAATATCCAAACACTATGGTTGATTACAGATTTCAGAAAAAATATCTGGTAAAAATCTTTTTAGAAATTAGTGATCTGGCAACCTTCGTGTACGTACAAGAAGGTTGTCAGATCACTAATTTCCAAAAACAAATCGTTGCCAGATATTTTTTCTGAATTCTGTAATCAACTATAGCGTTCGGATACTTTTCTGAGCGACTGTACTTATCTGGAACTGAACTGTTAATGAGAGACAATCGCAACGTAAATGATTGAAGAAACGACTGTGCCATCCTAGGATTCTGACTCGGACATCGACAGAAGCAATGTCACTGCAAGCGAACGCGATACAACTGTGCAAAGAGACGGCGATATACATAGTGTTGGTTGAGTTAGTAATACTGCTAAGGATAGTCGTTACAGATGATCAATGTAAATTTAGATTGGTCGTCTGTAATGACTTGAAGAACATTTATTCATTGCTATAGTTTATTCCAGAAAATCGTTAATTAAATCTAAATGTTAAATTAATCTCGGTATTTCATTTTTAGTACTGAACGGAGCTCTCTTGAGACAACATCAATACAGAATAATCCAGTCACAGAGAACTACTTCAAACGATGGAAATTCTTTAACAAGACACTTACCCTGGTTAAGAAAACAACTGAAACTAAATGATCAGTGACTTAAACCTTATTAACGATTTATTGGAACAGTTTTAACGAATTAATGATCTTGTGATCACAAATTTACAGAATTCCGTTAGAAACATTACAACTCAAGCAACTGTATCAGTTCGCAAGCTGCAAATATCCATCCGCCTACAACTCCTAAACAGCACACAGGTCCGTAGACTAGGCATCGAATTAATAGTATTCTACCATAAAAAAGGATCCGTTACAACAGTTTTCGTAAATTCATAAATAATGATTACCCATAAAAGTTTTTCTTTATCGACCTTTACCTCTCTGAAAAACAACTCTTTTCTACAATTATAATAAAATCCTCTTCAAAATATCTGTACGTTATTTAAGCATATTACAAAATTGTCTTTAGTTATAATATTTAAATGCGAATTTTAATAGTTTAAAGTTAATTTAAATCATTTTACTGCATTTTTTACCTGTGCTGCAATTACTGAGCAAATATTATAGCTTTTGACACGTTTGAATCCTAATGCATGAATGTGGAGAAAAATATTTTCCATAACAAAATTAAAATGATCGATTTAATATTTGGAGCAACAAGCCACTTGAACACTTAATACCTAAAATACCTGTACAATGGCTTTATCCTAATCGACCTGCATGGAATAAATATTAATAATAACAGAATCTTACTATATATATATACAGTATATCTATGCATTACCGAAATATATTTAGGAATTTGTGCAACAATTACCAGTTAAATAAAAAGAAATTCAGCCTCTTATAAAAAGAAAAATCGCGATATAGTAATGGCATGCATACACATTTTCGACAATTGAAGTTGGATCCATCTTATTACAGATATATACGTGGCATAAATGTTTACAATCAGATATTACGGCACATTTTAAAACTTGCCTCATAATATCCTGCACTATATTTAAGTTGATGCAAGTCAATTTTAAGTGAATATCTTCGCTAACTCCTCATATATTAGAGATGTCTGCCCTATATATTAGAGTAGTGTCCAAAGCACTTTTCATTCACTACTGCTGAGAATCCCATGGATATAGAAAACAATCGTTTATGCTATTCCCCACTTTTTGGGAGGGGAAAAAGGAGGGGTGGTAAATGTTCTAGAGTGTGTTTACAACACTGTTGTGATGGGTCAAAATGTCGTAATTATATACTGGAACTGTTGTTTTAATACGCACATAAATTGAGAAACGCAACAAATGACGTGGTTAAAGGCAGTTGGAAAATAGGTAAAAATTATATAGAAAATTGGCAGTAACTACCACTATATTAATAAAGTAGTTTAATACAATTAAATATCATTCGTTCAATCACAGAGATAATTTCCAACAGTACACAGGTATATATATCACGGATGTATCTTAACGATATGTCCAATATTTAAGAAAATTATATTTTACTGCGAAAGGCAAATGATATGCTCATGCATTCTTTGTATGTCATGATACTGAATATACAATTGTATCATCGATATTGTTTCTTAGTCTCCAAAGCAATTTTCATGCATCCGGTCACGTTAAGTTTAATTTCAACAGTTAAGCCATTAAAAACCATAATAATCGAATTTTCAAAGGGCACGATAATAAGTCAAATGACAGCGCTTTTGTGCAATTAAAATCAAAGAGCATTGGTTGGATATGATTTTTCAAAAACCATATATGTGTATATTTGAAATAAGTGTCAAATCTATTACATTTGTTGGTTAACTGATTATAAATGAGGAGAACTTGGGAGTCAGGATGATACTAAGTATGATGAATCCAAATCGTTTTGGAGAGAACATTTTGATAAACGTTAAAGAAATGTGGTTATCTAGTAATCGATTTTGAGTCCACACGTAAAGAATATTTTATGTATCATAATTTGCTACAAAAGAGGAGTGGATTTAAATTGAAGAGTTTTTCATTTCTTTTTTCAAATATTTTTCTGTTGCTATGTAGGATGAAATTTCGATTAACTGAGTTAAAGTTAGAAATACAAATTCGGATAAAACAAGAAAGCCTTCTAACAAGATGTAACGAACAATTGAAAGAATAGCTAATCATCTCTGGTGATAATAAGTTGCTTGTTTTAAAAGAAAATGAAGTTTTTTCTGTTTCCAATTTTTCCCCATCTGATACTGGAAATACGAACTAATGTATGATTTATAAAAAGAAATATCGCAATTGTCAGTGTTTTTGCTGTTATGGAAAAAGCTGTAAAAAAATTTCTGCCCACTTTGAGTTCAAAGAGAAAAAGTGTTAAATCTGTTAACGTTAACATTTCTACCAAGATTAAGCAAAAATAAATTATTTCATTGTTCTTTTAATGATGAGAGCCAGATAGAAAAACCTTTGTAAATTAATAATACAGAAATTTTTAAAATCATATTTAACGAATTATGGTAGTAAGTGTATTGAAGAAGTTGCACAACTCAAGCTGAATTCTAAACCCCTCTCAAGAAAAATGCTTAAATTAGAAATATTTCAGTTGCAAATTCCTGTTATATTTCTGATAGAACGTTTAAGTAATCAACAGAATCCTTGAATTGCACAAATACATGTATAAATATTCTTTAATGTAAGTTTTAAAGATTAGAAGTAATTAAGAACTGAAATGTTAGGAACACTGAAATAAAAGAGTTATTATAAAGAGTAAATTCTGTGCTGCAGCATGAACTTCATTTGTGTTTATTGGTAAAGTTTCACTGCCTATGGAAATAGCATTATGTAGTAAAATTATTCAGTTAAAGAATTCTGCATATATATTATAATAATAAGTCATGGATTAACCTTAAGTAAAGATAAAGTGATTTAAAATTTTTTATTTATTAATATTTTGGTGAATTTTCCTCCAAATAATTACCGTTGAATAAATATTGGTTGCCCAGATCGCTATATACTTAACATTAGCGTAGGTTATCTTACCACGGAACGGTGCTGCCCTCATGTGGCAAGTTCTGAAGCTTCCCATGCGCCCTTGCTAACACGGAGATTCGCGGAAATCGGCAGGCATTCCATTACGTAGGCACCGGTATGACTCTCCGGCACACAGTGTCACATCTTAATGACCCATCTGACGAACAGTGGCCTTTCCAAGCCCACCGGTGTCCCCTACTCACTGTTGGTAGGGTGGGACTCGAACCTGGGAACTGCAGATTACAAGCCTGGCGTTCTATCGCCTGAGTTTCCTCAGCCCCTGGATTTTTCCCATTTTGGTAAATAATAACAGTGGTAGCTGATCCTAAAGTTATTCAATGAGCCTTTTATCCCTTTTAGGAGCACATTTTACGATACCCTGAAGAATCGATGTAGGTTTTATTTCAGTACTTTTGCACAATTTTTAAATAAATATGTAATAAATAATGTAATAAATATGTAAATTAATACATTTAATCATCTTGCGAACATGTAAGTCAATGTATGTTGCAGAGTTGTTCCCTGGAGCATATCGGTGTTTATAGGTGTCTGCATTGTGTTCTAATAGTGCAGTTTTTTTTTATGGTTGATAGGAACATTCAGTTCTAAAATTTCAAATTCTTAATAAACAATTCCAGAGTTTAAGCTAAGCACAATGTCACTTCTTCTAAAATCAGAATATAATATCCGAATCCTCGACTTTCACATTGCCTCTCCGCTGTATGCTGTGTTAGGCGAGAGTCATGTGTGACCCAAATGACCTGCGAAACTCTGGCGGGCACATTGTGAAATGCCGTGACGCGGGATCACCTCCGCGCGTTCAGCGGGAAGGAATAGGGAAGTGGAGACCGTCGGAAAAGAAAGGAACTTCTCTCCTCACCGTCGAAAGGGATGGAAGTAAAGCAGATCCCTGCGCTGTGAAAGCCAGCACATTTGAAGGACTTTTTAATGAAGTCGGGTCAACACTCTGGGATTGTGTGACTGGATATTCTCGGTGGGGCAGTGGATTGAGGCTGCACCCTTGTCAAATATATATGTAGGTAATGTGAAGTGTTGTTAATTAAACGTGATATTCAATCGAGAAATACCGAGTTGATGGTTTCATTGAGTACGTTAACGACTGTGTTATTATGATCCACTAAAGACATTCGTCTAACAGATCTCTCAAATAAATAAGAACCATCCTGACCGAGATCTTTAAAACTTTTATTGAAAATAGCAAGAAAAATTCATAAAATTAATGATTTTTTTTTATCAATTACCTGAACAGCATTCTCAAATTGTGGATGGATGGCCCCTCTTGCACCCCTCGGATTCGACCATGGGTGGTAATGAATTTTTATTTATCTGCTTACGGAATTTTAGTCTAATGAAGGACAAAAAAGTCATTAATTTAGAATCATTTTGTTTTCAGACAGACAAATGATATTCCAATACCGAAACAAAACACGTAACCATAGCAACCATAAGCTTCCTTGTTTAGAAAGGTGACCATTACTATTATATGTGGATTTAAAAGAGTGACATTCTCGAAAATAACTTTCACTTTCTTTTTAATTTCGATTTCTCAATAAATAAGCCCGGGGTCTTAGGATATCAATATTGTAAAAATATTCGTACACTGGATATAACCGACAATTTCCCATTCAGTATAAATTTTGTATATAAAGTATCCGTTGGATACATTCTAGATACCAAATTATTCCGTGGATTAATTAGGTAATTAAATTGAACAATTTCATTCATACTTTATTAGCACTATAAATAAAATGGAAGGAAAAACACATTGATATACAAGTCATTCAGAATTATGCTCCTTTGATTACATGCATTAATATGTGTCTTATCTCGTGTCTGAACATTTAGATTTATTGAAAATATCCGTTTCAAATATTTATAATCATTTTTGAACTTTATTCTTATAGCAACCCTAATGGAACGGATCTAGGGAAATAATAACAGATCATAGGGCAATAGAACTTGATTCTGGTAAACATTTTCTTAGAAATTAAATTCCCCATCGGTAACGAAACATTTTTTTCTACAACCTAATACACAATATCATTCAAAAAGTCATTACTGTTAAAATATTTTTATTCTAATGACACTTTTTTATTTTAACGTGCACAAGATATGGCTCTCCAGCACAAGAACCATGATTTAACGTCCCATCTGACGGACGACGCCTTTTCGTAGTCTATTGTTTTCCCCTATTGACCGAGGGCAGGTAGGAGAGTTGAGCAAAAGAAGGTTTAAGGAGAAGAAGACCAATTTCACATAAGCGTACGTGGCGTCGCACTGCGGAATTTTTTCAAAACTGAACGTGGCAAATTGCCCTGCAGGCACAAAATCAACTGTAAAGAGCTATCTGCTCAAATAAGAGCTCTATCAAATGAGTGATAATCATTAAAGAAAATGTCATTGACTCACCTGGTGCCACATGTGATTATTTTCATACATAACTTGTTACGATCTATAGAAGATTAACAATTACTGGGGTGGCTCAGTCGGTAGCGCGGCAGGCTCTTAATCTGTAGTTCCCAGGTTCGAGTCCCTGATGCGTCAGCGTTGAGATTATTTCTTAAAAAATCGTTGCCAGATATTTTTTCTGAATTCTGTAATCAACCATAGTGTAGGGATATTTTTTTGAGCGACTGTAAAACTGGTAACCATTACGGCTAATGGCAGCATTTAATAAACTCAGCGAGTTTGTACGAGTTCTATCCTGTGTCTATATGAAGCAGAATGGTCTACACGACGAACTGCAGTTCATTTGGGAGGTGATGTGCGAACAGTTCACTACTATTGGCAGAAAAGGATAGAGGAAGTAGTTTTTACGTTATCGTTCAGGATCAGGTAATCCTTGAATGACTAGGTGTAGAGATGATCGGCAGATTCGACAGATATCCAGTAACACAACGACTGATGGAGCAGTCGATATCTGTCACTACCATTCATCAATGCCTGAACGAAACTGGTATGCGAGGGTGGCGCCCTCTTTCTGCATACCACTCGCTAGAAGCCAGAATATATTGAGGCTAAGATGGATCAGTCGGTAGCGCGCCATGTTCGTAATCTGCAGTTCCTAGGTTCGAGTCCCAGCTGGATCAGCGTTGAGTTTTATCTCTGCAAAACTCCCTGCCCTGCCCGCGGTCAGTAGGGGACACTAATGGACTCGAAAAGGCCGCCGTCCATCGTATGGGACGTTAAGCCGTGGCTTTTTTGTGAGAGAGCCATAGTTTGTGCACTTTAAAGAACACACTGGATGGCCTTGACGCGAGGCTAACATCTGTCTCTTAACAGCTGTTCCCAGTGGGTTCCCTCCCCCAACCTTCTCTGAACCTTTGGGGTCCATGTGACCTGGCCATTTAGCCCATTTTATTCAAAAAGTGCCGCTCAGAGGTAAAACAACCCAACCCATTCTTTGTATAGGGGAGCACCTCCTACCATTAAAAAATAGTATGAAGCATAATTATGTCAAGAAAGCAAATGAAAAGAGCTATCATATTGACTCTTATTTTGCCTAATTTTATAAGCATGCAATATTTAGTAACTTGAATAAAGATAATAAAATTCTCTCCTATCGAAGGTTTCGCTAGAAATTTGACAGACTTACCCTTCTGACTCAGTTTGTCGCCCACCTCTGATATTTTGTGAAAAGCCAATTCTTCCGAAAATCTCTCTGACATTCCAGGTCTCTCCTCTTCTTCAACCTCTAGACTTTAAAGAGCAAAAGGAAATTATTTAATGCGAAATCTTCGATCGAAGTATTTGAAATTAACTTTTCACTTTTCTTCTTTCACTTTTCATATTCGTTTAATTATTGCGCATTTCAAATAATAAAGGCATCTGTTTGTTACGTCTTTGTTTGGCTGATGCCATATTACTTGAGTATTAATTCTACAAATCTCCAAACATTTCTTATGATAATCTCTAGTTTAACTCAATTAGAAATCTAAAATTATTTAATATAATAACCAGACAATTAATCTAATGTGAAACAGAATATCTTAAACGTCTACTGCATAACTTCACAAGCTGGTAAGTAGAGTGAATCAAAATAAAACATGCGATATAATCATTGATCCGAAAAGTGATATTTATCGAAACCATGAAAAGGTTTGAACATTAGTTTCTTGTTAGGACATTAGGAAATAACACTGAGTAAAAATTTCATAAAGGTCATGCCTCTGAGATAAAAGTAGCCATTTCTTAAAGATTCCCAGGTGCTGAACCCGAATATGATAATGAAAATACAAAATTGGCTACGATTTCTGAGAAATTCGCAACGGAGTGGCAACTGTAATAGGAGAAGGATGTGGTTCTGATGACTCTTATATCACTTAATAGCATGATCATTCGTCGTTCTGTGAGTTTAAACCTTTATATTTAATGTTTTAAAGATTTGCTTATTTCCTTAGATATCTTTCTTGCCCATTTCGAGAGCTACCTCATTAAATCTTTGCAACTTTGAAATGGTCATTTAGTTAAGCCTAACGTTGGGCAGCTCGGCGTGCCTCTTGTCTCGTACTGATCCTTTCAAGCGCATGCGCATACGAAATTCAGTAAAGGGGCTGCTTCAAGGACACCCACGCTGTAGTCAACTCTATATTCCTCAGCAATGGAAGACTTGTGTGCTATCTGTGGGAATGAAATTCTAGAGCCTACTGACAAACGATCAGATTCCATCAGATGTAAAGGTGACTGTCGAATCAATCCAAAAAAATCGAAACATCCTTAAAAATAATGAGCAATTTAAACTTATTTCTCACGCTGTAACACAAAGAGAATTTCCATTGAGAATCTAACAATATCTATCTCTTGGGTGATAAAAACGCTAAAATTTCGCCATAGTTAATCAACGGCATTGTTTCAAACTTATTTTATTTCCATGGAATATATTGTGGGTTATTTATTTCAACACATCCTTGCGCAACTAACATGAATAAGAAAGTGAATTTCTTTCTACAGACCATTCTCTTCTTTTGATGTTTTTCTAAACTGAAAAAATGAAGAAAATTGTACTACTTGTGTAAAATCGTTGATTGACGTGATAAAAATAAATAACATTACTTTAAAACAAGCAAAAACAAAACAGGAGGGACCCTGTAGGTCGGGAGAAGTAATGAAATAAAAAGACCAACATATAAAGAGTCAATTCTGTACTGCAACATGAACTTTGCGCGTATTGCATTTAAAAAACTATTACTTTTAATCTATAATTTTTTAGCAAATTTACCATTTCATACCTAATTTAAAAATTCGAGTATTGATATCAAAATAATCTTGCCAAAATCTATTGCTTATGAATTTCCCTTAACAATAATTAAGCTCTATTGCAATATCAATTAAAATTATTAAATTAGATAAAGAATTGCTTTGGAAACAATTTAAAATTTGTTCTTTAAAGAATTACCGTTAAATAATGTTATTGGGTAAACAATTGATATTTTCGAATTCTAATGGATCATAATTTTCAAATGTAACACGATAATTTTTAAACATATTTTTCGTTATTCCCGTTGTATCTCTGAGAAAGATTCTAGTTTATTGCATTTGATTAACCATCTGTCTGATTCTTTACCATATGACTTCGAACAGATCGCTATATACTTACCATTGGGTTCGAGCACCGGGTAAGGCATGGATGTACATTCGCTCAAAATAGTATCCGAACGCTAAGGTTGATTACAAAATTCAGAAAAAATATCTAG
The DNA here is from genome assembly GCA_038380435.1 of Ryuthela nishihirai. Lineage (NCBI taxonomy): Eukaryota > Metazoa > Arthropoda > Arachnida > Araneae > Heptathelidae > Ryuthela > Ryuthela nishihirai. Next base: position 4,305,007 of record JAWZYU010000039.1, read on the forward strand.
CAACGATATTTTTAGAAATTAGTGATCTGGCATCCTTCGTTCACAGTACACGAAGTATGCCAGATCACTAATTTCTGAAAAAAATGTTGCCAGGTATTTTATCTCAATGTTGTAATCAACCATAGCGTTCGGATAATTTTTTGAGCGACTGTATGTATGATACCTAGAGTTTTATGTATTGCTTCAGTAATGATCTGGAATGTGGAAATTCAAAATATTGCTTAAACCCACTGAGTTTTCTCTACATATTTACTTAAATATTGTAAGTTTAATTTGGGTAACCTCTTATATAAAGTTTAAGATGCATGGTTTAGAAAAGGTAGAAAACTTTATTTCATTCTGAAAGCAGTCAGTGTAAATAATGAATATTTTTTTCAACGAAACCTTAAATCCTCTTTTTTTATCGTATGCTATTTGTTAGATAAAAGTAATTAAAGGATGGCGAAAACAGCTACCACTATAAATTATAGTATCATTTAGTATAGTATTGTGCAGTCGTTTAATCAGATCTTTCTACTTATAATATTTGGATTCCAGTTCAGTGACTTCCAACGTAAGTCGCTAAAAATCAACAATAATAGTGTACGACCTGTTATTTTACAACAGGTCGTTTATGATATATATAACGTATCAGAGGATTTGACACCCCACCCCACCCGCTGTACGTATCACGACTGCCTCTTCATTTTACTAACGTATTTTGTGTAGGAATCTTCACTTTTGTACGAATGTCAACATACCAAGTGAGTATTAACTGTACTCGTATTTAATTACAAGGGATATTACATAAAAAAACATGATTTTTTAAATCGGAAAACTCTAAAAACACTAATCGCAAAAATAAATATAGCATTTTAATGTTGTAGTGTACTTGGTCGATGGCTTGTTTAAAACTACCTCTGAAAATGCAATTAATATTTTATTAGTACCAACTAAAAAAGATATTTCCAATTATCGCTTAAAACCGTTGTTTCCTACCTTGGACGTTTTCCTACCTTTTTGTTGTCAATGGAATCTTCAAGACCCTCATATTCCACAACCAAAATTTCTAACATAACTACATCGTTTGCCAAATACATTTTAAATTTCGGGATTTTTCGATATTTTTTCTCCTTTATAAGGGCACAATTATTTCTTTTGGGAGATTCTGAAAATGCAAATTGTAATATTTCATCAATACCTATCCGACCCCAAAAGAATTTATATGTCTAAAAACTTACAAATTTCTTTTAAAACAAAAAAAATGCATTCTTCCCCGTGTTTAAAAGCTAAAAGGTCAAGTTATTATTGTCAGTGTCAACTTCGTAACCTTCACAGCAACGACAAAATATAATATTTCTAACATGAATACATCGTCGCCGTTAGATGGCGCAGTATTAACTTTTGGGAGATTCGAAAAATGCAAATCGTAAACCTTCTGCCGCAAAACTGATGCCGTTGCCAGATTCCCCACATTTCTAAAAAAAATTATTTAGTCGTTCCATTGCAGCTAGGGACTTGATTTTCTAACCAAAAATGGGATTTCTAGCCAACAACGATCGTAGTCAACACCGGGCACGTTCAGCTAATTTAAAATAAATCGTGCTTGTGTTTTTCATCGGACGTTTGAGAAAGTGAAAATGAAGTTACATTAAAAAAGTTATAATTCCAATTTAATAAATTCCTATCTTTAAAGTAAGGAACATCCATATCACGCATTATAAAATAGCCACTCAAATATTATTTTAAGCGACAGAGGTCGGTAAAATTTGCATTTAGAAAATCATTACCAAATTCATTCCGTATAACGGAGAAATCTTCCGTTGTGTGTTAAAAAGTTCGGTAATAACTGCTAAATGACTTACTTCTTCAAAGGCAAGTTGTTAAAGGCTGAGAAACTTTTACAATATATTTATTAACGCTGGAGAAGATCATTTGACCTGTCGCTTCTCTTTCTGAACGGTTTAAATTCTTTTCTCCTTTCTGGAATATTAACTAGCCACTTTTTCTTTTATTCCCTCAATTAGGTGGATTATTTTGATTTAAGGAAATGTATTACGATACAAATAAAAGGCGTATCCGGTTTCACGATTCGAAAGCATTGTTCTGTCATCGATCTTTTAGCATACGATCTGTTTTCTTCCTTTCTCTTTCATAGCGAAAGGTTAATTATTTATTCAAACGTTTTATCCTATGATGAGAAAACCACCTAACGAACTGTTTTCGATACATTGTAACAATCACTAGTGAATATAAAACTTAGGTTTTCAACTGAAAAAGATTTCATTGGTTATTTAGATATCGTTATTTGTGTTATTAAGAGCTTTCCGGGAGTCTCCGAAACGACACATAGGAGTCATTTCTGCAGGTAAGTTAAGTCGAAATAGGATTTCCTCAATTACGAATAGTTATGAAAATACAACGGACTCCTTTATGACGGCATCATACTGTTGCAGTAACGTTCACTTCAGTGAACTCTTATTACGACGGATGTTGCGCAAATATATTACGGCAGGGAATACTTGTAAAGTCCCAGAATTTTGTGATGTGCTGAGCATTTCACAGATAAATTAGGACGTTCTCGATTTTGTGCTGTAGACCACTTTACCCCACGTAAAAAAAATTGATTTTTTCTTCGTATTTACTTAATATATATATAACATACTAAATTATGAATAATTACGGTTTAATGTTTAAAAAGGTTACCTTGCTTGTAACATTGTGACGTTTTGAGCATTTAAATTATTCATAAATTTAGTCTATTATTTAATTCGGTAAAAGTTTTACATGTGATTGAAATTTTTAATTAGGTAACGAGTGTAAAACGAAATTTGTTCCATCCCTCGCATCATCCCTCGCATCATGGGTTCTTTTACCTATTCTTGGTACAAGATCTCTATGTTGCGATCTTGTGCAACCACGGCAATTACCGGTTCCGCCTGACAGCACTACCTGGTTAAAGAAAAGCCATGACTATCTAGAGCGGGGGCAAGGAATACGCCCTATAGGCGCACCTCAACCCCGGCCTCACATGGCAGCCGTCCTATAGAAGGAAAGCTAACCACCGGAAGAAACCTAAATTTAATCTATTCCCCGGTTCGCAAATGTGCAAGGATATAAAGATCCAAGCTCGATCGGCACCCGGGGTGGAGACTCTTAGTAGGACCCAGACTTTTTGGACGGCTCGTGCCTACTAGGCAGGAGGGACCTTTCGACCGAGCCGTCGAACTGACCACCCAAGGTCCCTGAGGTGAGGTCTCCGACGCCGTCACCACCCGACCGGCAATCAAGCCGGCCAGCAGCGTCTTCGACCTCGGTTGGCCTTGGCCATGTCCAACCGGTACCCTAATCCGGCTGGCACAGCCTTCAGCCGGGTTGCTGGGCCCTAGGCCCCCCCACCACGACAAGGTGGTCCCCTATTGGGGGGGGTCTTGGTACAAGAAGGAAAAAATGGCCACGTCACAAGGTTGGGTTGTTGGGTTATTTTACCTCTGAGCGGCACTTTTTTGCACACCATGGGTTAAATGGCCAGGTCACAAGGACCCCGAAGGTTCAGAGAAGGTTTGGGAGGGGACCAACTGGAACAGCTGTTGGGAGACAGATGGTAGCCTCCCGTCAAGGCCATCCAGTGTGTTCTTTAACGTGCACCTGTCGCTTCTCGCCGTGTGCAGTTTAACGTGCACTCGCCGTGTGCAGTTTAACGTGCACTCGCCGTGTGCAGGATATGGCTACTTATATAAAACTTATATATTTTACTACTTATATAAAATCGTCGATTGACGTGATAAAAACAAATAACATTACTTTAAAACAAGCAAAAACAAAACAGGAGGGGCCCTGTAGGTCGGGAGAAGTAATGAAATAAAAAGACCAACATATAAAGAGTCAATTCTGTACTGCAACATGAACTTTGCGCGTATTGCATTTAAAAAACTATTACTTTTAATCTTTAATTTTTTAGCAAATTTACCATTTCATACCTAATTTAAAAATTCGAGTATTGATATCAAAATAATCTTGCCAAAATCTATTGCTTATGAATTTCACTTAACAATAAATAAGCTCTATTGCAATATCAATTAAAATTATTAAATTAGATAAAGAATTGCTTTGGAAACGATTTAAAATTTGTTCTTTAAAGAATTACCGTTAAATAATGTTATTGGGTAAACACTTGATATTTTCGAATTCTAATGGATCATAATTTTCAAATGTAACACGATAATTTTTAAACATATTTTTCGTTATTCCCGTTGTATCTCTGAGAAAGATTCTAGTTTATTGCATTTTATTAACCATCTGTCTGATTCTTTACCATATGACTTCGAACAGATCGCTATACCATTGGGTTCGAGCCCCGGGTAAGGCATGGATGTACAGTCGCTCAAAATAGTATCCGAACGCTATGGTTGATTACAAAATTCAGAAAAATATCTAGCAACGATATTTTTAGAAATTAGTGATCTGGCATCCTTCGTTCACAGTACACGAAGGATGCCAGATCACTAATTTCTGAAAAAAATGTTGCCAGGTATTTTATCTCAATGTTGTAATCAACCATAGCGTTCGGATAATTTTTTGAGCGACTGTATGTATGATGCCTACTGTTTAATGTATTGCTTCAGTAATGATCTGGAATGTGGAAATTCAAAATATTGCTTAAACCCACTGAGTTTTCTCTACATATTTACTTAAATATTGTAAGTTTAATTTGGGTAACCTCTTATATAAAGTTTAAGATGCATGGTTTAGAAAAGGTAGAAAACTTTATTTCTTTCTGAAAGCAGTCAGTGTAAATAATGAATATTTTTTTCAACGAAACCTTAAATCCTCTTTTTTTATCGTATGCTATTTGTTAGATAAAAGTAATTAAAGGATGGCGAAAACAGCTACCACTATAAATTATAGTATCATTTAGTATAGTTTTGTGCAGTCGTTTAATCATAAAGGCCTAGTTTCGAGTGGATGGATTCCAGTTCAGTGACTTCCAACGCAAGTCGCTAAAAATTAACAATAATAGTGTACGACCTGTTATTTTACAACAGGTCGTTTATGATATATATAACGTATCACAGGATTTGACACCCCACCCCACCCGCTGTACAGTCGCTCAAAAAAGTATCCGAACACTACGGTTGATTACAAAATTCAGAAAAAATATCTGGCAAAGATTTTTTAGAAATTATTGATCTGGCAACGATTTTTTAGAAATTATTGATCTGGCAACCTTCGTGTCACGTAACACGAAGGTTGCCAGATCAATAATTTCTAAAAAATCGTTGCCAGATATTTTTTCTGAATTTTGTAATCAACCGTAGTGTTCGGATACTTTTTTGAGTGACTGTACGTATCACGACTGCCTCTTCATTTTACTAACGTATTTTGTGTAGGAATCTTCACTTTTGTACGAATGTCAACATACCAAGTGAGTATTAACTGTACTCGTATTTAATTACAAGGGATATTACATAAAAAAACATGATTTTTTAAATCGGAAAACTCTAAAAACACTAATCGCAAAAATAAATATAGCATTTTAATGTTGTAGTGTACTTGGTCGGTGGCTTGTTTAAAACTACCTCTGAAAATGCAATTAATATTTTATTAGTACCAACTAAAAAAGATATTTCCAATTATCGCTTAAAACCGTTGTTTCCTACCTTGGACGTTTTCCTACCTTTTTGTTGTCAATGGAATCTTCAAGACCCTCATATTCCACAACCAAAATTTCTAACATAACTACATCGTTTGCCAAATACATTTTAAATTTCGGGATTTTTCGATATTTTTCTCCTTTATAAGGGCACAATTATTTCTTTTGGAAGATTCTGAAAATGCAAATTGTAATATTTCGTCAATACTTATCCAACCCCAAAAGAATTTATATGTCTAAAAACCTACAAATTTCTTTTAAAACAAAAAAAATGCATTCTTCCCAGTGTTTAAAAGCTAAAAGGTCAAGTTATTATTGTCAGTGTCAACTTCGTAACCTTCACAGCAACGACAAAATATAATATTTCTAACATGAATACATCGTCGCCGTTAGAGGGCGCAGTATTAACTTTTGGGAGATTCGAAAAATGCAAATATTAAAATTTCTGCCGCAAAACTGATGCCGTTGCCCGATTCCCCACATTTCTAAAAATCATTATTTAGGCGTTCCACTGCAGCTAGGGACTTGATTTTCTAACCAAAAATTGGATTTCTAGCCAACAACGATCGTAGTCAACACCGGGCACGTTCAGCTAGTTTAAAATAAATCATGCTTGTGTTTTTCATCGGACGTTTGAGAAAGTGAAAATGAAGTTACATTAAAAAAGTTATAATTCCAATTTAATAAATTCCTATGCTTAAAGTAAGGAACATCCATATCACGCATTTTAAAATAGCCACTCAAATATTATTTTAAGCGACAGAGGTCGGTAAAATTTGCATTTAGAAAATCATTACCAAATTCATTCCGTATAACGGAGAAATCTTCCGTTGTGTGTTAAAAAGTTCGGTAATAACTGCTAAATGACTTACTTCTTCAAAGGCAAGTTGTTAAAGGCTGAGAAACTTTTACAATATATTTATTAACGCTGGAGAAGATCATTTGACCTGTCGCTTCTCTTTCTGAACGGTTTCAATTCTTTTCTCCTTTCTGGAATATTAAGTAGCCACTTTTTCTTTTATTCCCTCAATTAGGTGGATTATTTTGATTTAAGGAAATGTATTACGAAACAAATAAAAGGCGTATTGGGTTTCACGATTCGAAAGCATTGTTCTGCCATCGATCTTTCAGCATACGATCTGTTTTCTTCCTTTCTCTTTCATAGCGAAAGGTTAATTATTTATTCAAACGTCTTATCCTATGATGAGAAAACCACCTAACGAACTGTTTTCGATACATTGTAACAATCACTAGTGAATATAAAACTTAGGTTTTCAACTGAAAAAGATTTCATTGGTTATTTAGATATCGTTATTTGTGTTATTAAGAGCTTTCCGGGAGTCTCCGAAACGACACATAGGAGTCATTTCTGCAGGTAAGTTTAGTCGAAATAGGATTTCCTCAATTACGAATATTTATGGAATACAACGGACTCCTTTATCACGGCATCATACTGTTGCAGTAACGTTCACTTCAGTGAACTCTTATTACGGCGGACGTTATGCAAATATATTACGGCAGGGAATACTTTTAAAGTCCCAGAATTTTGTGATGTGCTGAGCATTTCACAGCTAAATTAGGGCGTTCTCGATTTTGTGCTGTAGACCACTTTACCCCACGTAAAAAAAATTGATTTTTTCTTCGTATTTACTTAATATCTATATAACATACTAAATTATGAATAATTACGGTTTAATGTTTAAAAAGGTTACCTTGCTTGTAACATTGTGACGTTTTGAGCATTTAAATTATTCATAAATTCAGTCTATTATTTAATTCGGTAAAAGTTTCACATGTGATTGAAATTTTTAAGGAGGTAACGAGTGTAAAACGAAATTTGTTCCATCCCTCGCATCATCCCTCGCATCATGGGTTCTTTTACCTATTCTTGGTACAAGAAGGACAAAATGGCCACGTCACAAGGTTGGGTTGTTGGGTTATTTTACCTCTGAGCGGCACTTTTTTGCACACCATGGGCTAAATGGCCAGGTCACAAGGACCCCGAAGGTTCAGAGAAGGTTTGGGAGGGGACCCACTGGAACAGCTGTTGGGAGACAGATGGTAGCCTCCCGTCAAGGCCATCCAGTGTGTTCTTTAACGTGCACCTGTCGCTTCTCGCCGTGTGCAGTTTAACGTGCACTCGCCGTGTGCAGGATATGGCTCTCCCGCACACGGGGCCATGGCTTAACGTCCCATCGGACGGGGGAGGCCTTTTCAAGCCCATCGGTGTCCCCTACTGACCGTGGGCAGGGCGGGGAATTTTGCGGAGATAAATCTCAACGCTGACCCAGCTGGGACTCGAACCTGGGAACAGCAGATTCGAGCCTGGCGCGCTACCGTCTGAGCCACCCCAGCCCCACACGTCACAAGGACTCCATGCGATTGGCGAAAGGAACCCACTGCATCCACATGTTAAGAGACAGATGACAATCTCACATTACGACCGTCGAACGTCTTATTTAATAGCTGCAGGGTATATTTCTCCTACACACACGTACCATGGCTTTATTTGACATCCGATGGACGACTGCCTTTACAGAAACCATCAGTGATCGCCTTTCTAACCGATATAATGATGGGGTATTTAACGAAAATTAATCAGATCTTTGAGTCTAGTGGGAATCGACCCTGTGAATTGCATATTCCTTTCCTGCAGCAATACCTAACGTTCCACCCCTTCACTTTAATGAAAGCACTCCTGATCGTATGATGTGGGGCGGGGGTGGTTCAGTCTGTAGCGCGCCAGGCTCGTAATCTGTAGTTCCCAGGTTAGTGTCGCAGCTGGGTCAGCGTTGAGATTTACCTCCACAAAATTCCCCCGCCCTGCCCACGGTCAGTAGGGGACACGGATGGGCTTGGAAAGGCCGCCGTCCGTCGGATGGGACGTTAAGCCGTGGCTGGTGTGCGGGAGAGCCATACCCTGTGCACGCTAAAGTACACGCTGGATGGCCTTGACGGGAGGCTACCATCTGTCTCCCAATAGCTGTTACAGTGGGTCCCCTCCCCCAACCTTCTCTGAGCCTTCGGGGTCCTTGTGACCTGGCCATTTAGCCCATGGTGTGCAAAATAGTGCCGCTCACAGGTAAAACAACCCAACTTTAAAGAACACGCTGGATGGCCTTGACGGGAGGCTACCATCTGTCTCCCAATAGCTGTTACAATGGTTCCTCTCCCCCAACCTTCTCTGAGCCTTCGGGGTCCATGTGACCTGGCCATTTAGCCCATGGTGTGCAAAAAAGTGCCGTTCAGAGGTGAAACAACCCAACCCTGATCCTATGTCTTTTGGCGGCATTTGTAATAGCAAGGCATAAGACCGCTTAGTACGAAAGCAGATATCGTTACTTCGCGCTGACGTATAATACATACGTAACTGCGGATCTCAACGCTCTCACAGGTGCTACTCTAACCAGAAAAAGCTGCACACGAATAGAATACACACGAAGAGAGCATAGCAGTTATTCATTCCTTATCGCAAAGAAACTCTGCGAGCGCTGGGGTAGGGATGGGTAAGTTAGTAGCGCGCCAGGCTCGTAATCTGTAATACCCTGGTTAGAGTCCCCGATGGGTCAGCGTTTAGATTTTTCTCCACAAAACTGCTCGCCCTGCTAACGGTCAGCAGGGGACACCGATAAGCTTGGAAAGGCCGCCGTCCGTCGGATGGGATCTTAAGCCGTGGCACCGTGTGCGGGAAAGCCATAACCTGTGCACGTTAAAGAACACGTTGCATGGCTTTGACGTTGCATGACTTTGACGGGAGGCTACCATCTGTCTCCCAACAGCTGTTCCAGTGAGGCCCCTCCCCCAACCTTCTCTGAGCCTTCTGGGTCCTCGTGACCTGGCCGTTTAGCCCATTGTCTACAAAAAAAAGTTCCGATCACAGGTAAAACAACCAACTCTGAGCTCTATGTGATATCAAATGCGTTTTATTGTATGAAATTCCAGTCAGTTATTCAAATTGATTCTCTTAACATTTAAAAGATTTTTAACATTATTCGTATTCATCACAACGCACTCCTCCTATTATATTCTCTAAAATTTGTTTCAGGATTTTACTCAACTTTAAAATAATTCATTTATACTACAGAAAAGGATTCTGTTTAATACACCTAATTCTGTTTCCAATTTTAACACGGTAAATACGTTCCCGAAAAAACCGTGTAAAAAAAAAAAACTTATAAAACAAAATACAGTGCATATGAAAAAATAGAAGATTGGTTCCAGATGTGAAAAAAACATACCCCCTCAAGCAGCTGCTTGCCACAGAGATCTGAAAGGAACCTGTCAGTTTATATGCCATAATAGAAGGTCTGTGAGGATGGCAGGACCTCAGCAGAAAAACAGTACAAACGTCCATGCCTTATCCGGGGCTCGAACCCAGGTCGCTTAGACGGGAAAACCGAATACAAATGAGTTGTTTTCAGACAAGTCATATCAAAATCATTGTCTTTATTTCATTTTTATAAATTTTAACACATTTTTTATTTTATAAACTTAGATAAAACTTAACTTTAAACCGTTAGTTGTATTGCATATATTTTTGTATTTTAATTTTCCTCTTAGACGTGCATATGTATTATGCTAGGCACGGACTTTACAATTTGTTTCGTTTCTCCTCAGTGTTGTTTCTATTGCTATGTGCATGTAAAGACTTTAAGGAGACCTAATAATTTGTGCTGATAATTTTTGATATTAACTATTATAGAAATACTAAGGAAATTTTTCGACGTAAGAACTAATTTTCTTTTTTCAAATTAAAACCTACCGGTTCGGTTTTAAAGAAAATAAATATATATATATATAAAATTCTAAATTTCTTTTCATATCTATCTAGGACGGGAGTGGCTAAGTCGGTAAAGCGCCAGTCTCGTAATCTGTAGTTCCCAGGTTCGAGTCCCAGCTGAGTCAACGTTGAGATTTATCTCCGCAAAATTCCCGCCCTGCCCACGGTCAGTAGGGGACACCGATGGTCTTGGAAAGGCCGCCGTCCGTCGGATGGTACGTGGCCCCGTGTGCGGGAGAGCCATAACCTGTGCACGTTAAAGAACACGCTGGATGGCCTTGATAGGAGGCTACCATCTGTCTCCCAACAGCTGTTCCAGCGGGTCCCCTCCCCCAACCTTCTCTGAGCCTTCACAGTTCTTTTCAACAGAAAGAAATTGACGTCAGCGAGCTCTCAAATATTTTATGTTGAAGCTATCGATATCTTTATATCCGTTATCACAGAATTTACCGCCTTATAGCTCCCGTGATATTCGACCGCACGGTCGAAATTTCTCGCATGGCGTCTCCCCTGATCCCCAGTGATTGGTTTAAAAATCAGGTTCCCATTTGGCCCGTGGCTTCGTTTCTACAAAACTTGTGACAGGTCGTGTCTCACTTTTATTCCCCCCCGCCGACATTTTATCACAGTTTGAATACGAAGAATTTCCCGGTGTTGCAAAGGTCATTGCTGACTTGGAAGCGCGCTCTCAGCCCTTGACAAACGATAGATATATTTCGTCAGAATTTGACATTCTGTAATTCCCGACATACTTCACGAAAAGTTCCCAAATTTCGTTCGCGGGTTCTCCTTGCCCGACCCCATTTTTGGTTAGGAAATCAGTTCCCTAGCTGCAATGGAATGCCTAAATAATGATTTTAGAAATGGGGGAATCTGGCAACGGCATTATTTTTGCGGCCGAATGTTTAAATGCTAATTTTACTCTTCACACTTGGGGATCAGAAAATGGCAACAGTAAATCTCACACCGATTCTCGTTTCCCTTAGGAAGAGAGCATGGTAAATATTTTTGTTCCTAGCAAGCTCCCTTCTTGGACTTTTGACCTGAAATTCCGCACTGCACACTGGACCGTAACCTGAAACATTCTGTGAAAATTTCGCGCGTGTACATTGATTTCCCGATGAGTTATGACTCCTGCCTCCGCAACTCGGTAAGTTATGACGCTGTATTCCGTATCACCTCATTCGAATAAAATTTACGAAAAAAAATTGGTTTTAAAACACAAAAAAATACCCTTCATAATTAATAGACATTAGAAAATCTATTTTATTTTACTACTTCAACTGATGCAGTATTTAATTAGTAACGCAAGTTCAGATGTTTAACAGCAGCGATATCTGTTTATTTAGTCTGAAACCTTAACAGAAACAAGTTTATAGGAAGGGAGAATGGAATAATCTACATTTCTTTGGGCAGAGCGATAAACATGTTTCGGTTTCCATTACTATTTAAATACGGAACTCATAAAGAATCCTCAGCGTAGAAATTTATCTCCGCAAATCTCTGCGCCCTTCCCACGGTCAGTAGTGGACACCGATGGGCTTGAAAAGGCCGCCGTCCGTCGGATTTAACCCGTGTCTCCCTGTGCAGGAGAGCCACACCCTGTGCACGTTAAAGAACATGCTGGGTGATCTTGAAGGTAGGCTACCATCTGTGTACCAACAGCTGTTCCAGTGGGTCCCCTCCAGCAACATTCTCTGAGCCTTCGGGGTCCATGTGACCTGGTCATTTAACCCACTGTGGGCAAAAAAAGTGCCGCTCAGAGGTCCTTTACACATATGTAATTATTCTTCTTGGTCACTTTTTTTGCTATTCAGCTGTTCGGGCTCGGTCATATATTCCTCACATCTGTTGAAATAAATAGTAACAAAAAATGTAAAAATCTTTTTTATTTTTTGAATTTGTTTAAAATTTAATTATAAGCTATTTATTTCAAAAATGAAAATTAATAAACTAATTTATTGTGACTTTATTAAAAGATCATGCAATATTTCGAAATTAATTAATTTTTTTTTAGAAATTGAGGAGTAATTAGTTGACTTTCAATACATTTTTCATAGCACCATAATGTAATTGGTAATCCAAAATTTAATCTACGTCTTCAAAACACAAATCTAGTTCTGATTAATTCTAATCTCAGTTAAGAGATTTACATAGAAATGTACAATATAAAAATATCCATAACAACAGCATAATTTTAACAAATTTATGTTTTACAGACTACACAGGGATTAACTGCTTAGTCGAGGAGTCATTTCACACCCTAAACACTTAACCTGTAATAATTATTATATTTCCCAATCCAAAGAGGCTTAACATGTTAGGGAAAAGTGAGATATCGTCATAAATATAATAAAGAAATAAAAAAACCTCAAGCAGCTGCTTGCAACAGCGATCTGACAGGGGCCTGTCAGTTTCTTCGCCATAGTCGAAGGTCTGTGAGGGTGGTGACCCCTTTGATCACTTTAATACGCCATAGAGAAGATGTACGTTTGGTTGGGTTGTTTTATCTCTGACCGGTAGTTTTTTGCACACAAGGGGCTAAATGGCCACGTCATAAAGACCCAGAGGGCTCAGTTTAGGTTGTGGGAATGTGACCGAATGGAACAGCTGTTATGAGACAGATGGTAACCTCCCATCCAAAGTTTTATTTAACCTGCACACTATTGTCTTGTGGTTTTCATCAATTTTTATTCTAGCAATATTATCATTTTATGACAGTTTGGCATTTTTTGTATTGGCTTTGGTAATTTTACGCTTATGACGTCATCTCCTTGAACTTTATATATATATATATGTTACCGCTAAATTGCAGAAATCAGTTATTCTACAGATTATCTAGGTATTGCAGATTAACTAGGGTGATCCGTTAACGTGCGGAAAATTGTTTCATTTCTCAAATTACCTAGGTAATCTGCAAATTACCTGGATAATCTGCACATTACCTACTAGGCACTCGTTAAAGTGAAAATAAGATCTTTGCTGGAACAACAGGAACGTTTTTGTACGCTTAAATTAACATAATGTTATTTATCTAGTGTCCGAGAGTAGAGTTGAAACCAGGGTCATCCCTCTGTTAACATGAATCAGTCGTCCGAATTATAAAAAACGCCCCAAAATGAGCAGGCCAAGTGAGAACGAATCATTTTAGTGATTCGTTATCAAGAATGAATCACTTTACCGATTCGTTCTCACTTGTCCTCTGCTTATCCGGGCGTTTTTTATAATGCGGACGAGTGAATCACGTGACACGAAGATTCATATTCAATAGATTCACCACTATGAGAGAAACAAACTTTTGAACTTTAACGACACGGAAACCGTTAATGTGCACATTAAAAATAAAATAAATAAATACCCCCTCAAGCAGCTGCTTGCCACAGAGGTCTGACAGGAGCCTGTCAGTTTATATGCCATAGTAGAAGGTCTGAGAGGATGGCAGGCCCTCAGCAGAAAAACGACACAAACAGCCATGCCTTACCCGGGGCTCGAACCCAGGTCCCTTAGATCAGTAGCCAAGCGCGCTAACCACTCTGCCATGGGACGGCTCATCTCAACCTTTTATGCCTCACGTACCTCCTGGAAATATGTATGTTACTGGCGTACCCCATGTATAGATACAGAAACTATAGTTATACTATAACAATGGGAATAAAATAAAACATATTTATATACATACATTCTTTATTGTAAAATTTTCAATCAAAATATCTTTACCAGAATTATTCCGGATATCGGAGCAATCTTCCGATGTCTGTCGTTTTTAAAAAGTTCAGTAATATATGGTCAGTGACTTAGTTGTTTATACGAAAGTTGTTAAAGGCTGAAAATCTATTACAATCTATTTATTAATGGTGGAGTTGATTAATTAACCTGCCGCTTCTGTTTCTGAACGGTTTAATTCTTCGCTCCATTCTGGAATATTAACTAACCACTTTTACTTCTCTTTCGTCAAGTGGGAGGATTAGTTAGATTTGACTGCTTGCTAAAACAAATTCGTGACTGAAATCCTAATGATGAAACAAATAAAAGGCGTATCCGGGTTAACGTTTGTAAAAGCATTGTTGTGTCATCGATTCTTTAGCATAGAAGCTGTTTTATTCGTTTCATCGTGAAAGGCTAATTTTTTTTAAAAGTCTCATCGTGTGATGAGAAAGAAATGTTTTCGATACATTGTAGCAGTTGGAAGTGAATATAGAAATTAGGATTTCAACTCAATTAGATTTCATTGGTTTTTTAGAAATGGTTATTTGTGTTATTAAGAGCTTTCCGGGAGTCTCCGAAACGACACATAGGAGTCATTTGTGCAGGTAAGTTTAGTCGAAATAGGATTTCCTCAATTACGAATAGTTATGGAATACAACGGACTCCTTTATCACGGCATGATACCGTTGCAGTAACGTTCACTTCAGTGAACTCTTATTACGACGGATATTGCGCAAATATATTACGGCAGGGAATACTTTTAAAGTTCCAGAATTTTGTGATGTGCTGAGCATTTCACCGCTAAATTAGAGCGTTCTCGTTTTTGGGCTGTAGACCACTTTACCCCATGTAAAAAAAATTGATTTTTTCCTCGTATTTACTTAATATATATATATAACATACTAAATTATGAATAATTACGGTTTAATGTTGAAAAAGATTACCTTGCTTGTAACATTCTGACGTTTTGAGCATTTAAATTATTCATAATTTCAGTCTATTATTTAATTCGGTAAAAGTTTCACATGTGATTGAAAGATTTAAGGAGGTAACGAGTGTAAAACGAAATTTGTTCCATCCCTCGCATGAGGGTTTCTTTTACGTATGAGCGGCACTTTTTGACACATATTGGACGAAATGGCCACTCCACAAGGACTCCATGCAGTCGCAAAGACTCCAAAAACTCGACTAACCGTTCAGGAGAACCGACTGATTTACTGCAAACGCTAACAACTTTACCGCGACTTCGCCTAGGTACTTTTGGATTCTTACGCGCGAGCTGCCGTCTATGATTTTCTGCTTATTGAAAATATTAATAATTTAAGAGGATTATTTGGTATCGCTTCTCGGCCTTTTGGCAAAGATCAAACTGTTTTATAGTTTCTTCCAGTACCGGTAACAAAAAAACATCTGTTCTTCTCAGCTTAATATGTGATACGATTTCCATATGAACTCAAGATATTAATCTTATTTTTGTAGTTCGACGGAGTGCTTTGAGCTTGCTCAACCTCTGTCACCGGTTGGACCGGTATTGCCTACTTCCGGTAGCGGCCCACATATTTAATCCAAAATTAGTTCATGAAACATTTAAAGTCATTTACGAATCGCATCAGGTGTAGAGCAGAACAGGATGTATTGTTAAAAAATTCCGTCGGATGTATTTTTTTTAAAAGTCCGGCGGATGCCCGGAAACGCAGTCGCTATCACCTCCATCTGTCCATCCTCCCTTCACCTCAAACTCCCTTCGCCTTGTTCACCCTTCATCTCCACCCCACACACCCAGCAAGTGTTAATATGGCCGTCTGAGAAACGCACTCGCCCAACAATTCCCACCACTGGCAACAGAACCCCCCCCCCCCCACACACACACACTATAAACGTACCCTAACAGGGGGCGGGGGGGGGGGGGGTCAGTCGGTAGCGCGCCAGGCTCGTAATCTGTAATTCCTAGGTTCGAGTCCCAGCTGGGTCAGCGTTGAGGTTTATCACCGCAAAATTCCCCGTCCTGCCCACGGTCAGTAGGGGACACCGATGGGCTTGGAAAGGCCGCCGTCCGTCGGATGGGACGTTAAGCCGTGGCCAGGTGTTGCGGGAGAACCATACTCTGTGCATGTTAAAGAACACGCTGGGTGGCTTTGACGGGAGGCTACCATCTGTCTCCCAACAACTGTTCCAGTGGGTCCCTCCCCCAACCTTCTCTGAGACTTCGGGGTCCATGTGACCTGGCCATTTAGCCCATGGTGTGCAAAAAGTGCCGCTCAGAGGTAAAACAACCCAACGTTAAAGAACACGCTGGATGGCCTTGACGGGAGGCTACCATCTGTCTCCCAACAGCTGTTCCAGTGGGTCCCTCCCACAACCTTCTCTGAGCCTTCGGGGTCCATGTGACCTGGCCATTTAGCCCATGGTGTGCAAAAAAGTGCGGCTCAGAGGTAAAACAACCCAACCCAACGTACCCTAACACCTCGTATACACAAAATAATTAGAAATCACGAACAACTACACCCTTGCCATAGCAACAAAGAAAAAAAAATATACAATACCAATGCTTTATACCTCGAATTCCCTTCACCATGGAAATCCTATTATCGCCTTAAAATCCTTTCCTCTACAATAATCCTTTTATCAACTTCGAATTCTTTTACATTACAAATTCACTCACTACTTTTCAAACTCTTTCTATCTCCATCTGTCAATCCCGGTTCTTAGCGAAACAAACCGGGCTATCCAAAAATATTCCATCGCTAATTAGAAATCTTTCGTATTTATCAACATACTAAGCTCTACAAGGAATCGTAATGTCATCCGCAGCATTTTCGACGCCTGCAATCGAAATCAACGAAAATTATGCATGGCGCTAATGACAAAGGAAAAGTCGATGCAGAAGGCAGGCAAAAAGAAAAGGCGATGCGCAATGGTAAAAGGCGATGGGTTGGGTTGTTTTACCATGGGCTAAATGGCCAGGTCACAAGGACCCCGAAGGCTCAGAGAAGGTTGGGGGAGGGGACCCACTGGAACAGCTGTTGGGAGACAGATGGTAGTCTCCCGTCAAGGCCATCGAGCGTATTCTTTAACCTTGGATTGTTTTACCTCTGAGTGGCACTTTTTTGCACACCATGGCTAAATGGCCAGTTCACAAGGATTCCGAAGGCTCAGAGAACTTTGGGGGAGGGGACCCCCTGGAACAGCTGTTGGGAGACAGATGGTAGCCTCCCGTCAAGGCTATCCAGCGTGTTCTTTAACATGCACAGAGTATGGCTCTCCCGTACACGGGGCCACGGCTTAACGTCCCATCCGATGGACAGCGGCCTTTCCAAGCCCCATCGGTGTCCCTACTGACCGTGGTCAGGGCGGAGAATTTTGCGGAGATAAATCTCAACGCTGACCCAGCTGGGACTCGAACCTGGAATCTACACATTACGAGCCTGACGCGCTACCGACTGAGCCAACCCCGCCTCTATAAGGCGATGGGAGAGAGTAGCAGGAGATCCGGAAACGGAAAGCATGCAGTGGAAAAGGAGAAAGTGGGTTCTTCTTCTTCTTAACAAATCATCATTTGAATCTTCTCGCTACCAGGAATCCACCAGGTAGCGAACTCATTCAGAAAACATTTTACAACTCAAATTATTTGCATGATACTTAATATTTTAGAGGATATTAAACATGCGAATCTGTCTAATGTATGTTATAAGTAATTTGTAGCATTTAATTTTTTCTTTTGCATTCGTTGGTTCCAAGATGCTTTTAAAACTGTAGCTTGATATGTTTAGTTTTCTCAGAACATTAAAATATGATTCTCTTTCTTTATCAAATTTTTTACAGTTAAAAATTATATGTTCGAAGTTTTCATATTCTTGACATGCATCACATGCCGGGGAATCTTTTTTTTTTTTCATTCTGTATAGTCTTGATTTTGTATTGGAAGAATTTGTTTTGATTTTAAGAATTATATTTATTTCTTTTTTCTTGAGACCAAAATTATTAAATTTATTGATAATGGGTGAAATACTATATCTATCTGTATTATTTGCATTTGCATTATACCATCTCTGTGTTTCCTTTATTAACTATATTTTATTTTGTTTTTTAAGTAAATATATGAAAAAAGGTGTATTTAGATTAGGAGTCATATTTGTTGCAGTGTTTGCTTTTTTATCAACTATTTCATTATATTTTAGTCCTATATGACTAGGTATCCATTGTATATATATATATATATAATATTTCTATTTTTTAAATGATTATTTGTTGTGATAAGGATGTCATTTATAAAAAGTTTAAAATTACTTTTTGAAATATCATTATATATTTTTTCAATAGATGCTTTGCTATCTGTAAATATAACAATTTTTTTGTTATTAAATTTTAGTGCCCAATTTAAGGCTAGATAATTGCAGATAATTCAGCTGTTAATATAGGATTTGGTTTGTTGAATTTGAAAAGAAATTCATAGTTTTCTTCTGGGCAAATAAAAGCTCCAGCTAATTTAGTTCTATCTTCACTTAGGGAACCATCTGTGTATATGTGTAAAAAATCCTTGTAATTTTTATCAATCTGTAGATTTGAAAGTAGTTTAAGAACGTTATTGTCATGGGACTTTTTAGATTGCATGTTGTCAATGTTAGTGTTTAATACAGGAAATGTGGAATTCCAATATGGAATTTGTATATTATAGTCTCCACTTGTCTTTTGCATAATTAATTCTTTTATATCATTTTTATCTGTTAAGTTATTTAGAGGGATATCTTTAAAGTCATTTATCAATTTATCATAGATTGGATGATTTAAATTTTTTGATGCGATTCTATAAATTAAATTTTCTAATAAATTTTTTTATGCTAATAGGTGGAAAAGCAGTTTCGGCATAAATATTGAGCCCATTTGTGTGTTGTTGTAATCCAATACAAAATTTTAATATTTTTAATTGTAAATTTTCTAATGATTTTAGCTTAGTTTCTGAGATATTATTGATTAATTCAATTCCGTATAGACATTTTGGAAAAATTATTGCATTGTATAATTGCAACAGGTATTTATTAGCACATCCCCATTTGGAGCTACCCAAGTATCTGACAAAATTGAATAGTTTGTTTGCTTTGTTTTTTGCAGTTGTTATATATTTATTCCATAATAATTTTGAATCTATTTGTAATCCTAAAAATTTGAAATTATCAACTATATTAATGATTTTATTATTTAGTTTTAATTCCAAGTCCATTGTAAGCTTTTTATTTCTGTGAATGTAAGTTAAAATGGTTTTCTCTGTTGATATTGATAAATTTCATGTTTCGCAGAATTTTATAATATTATTAATTAAATTTTGGAATGTTCTTTGTATGTTTTCTGGGTTTTTTGGAGAAGGACCAAAAAATCAAGTCATCAGCAAAAGTTCCAAATTGTATATTTTCACTTTCTTTTTAATGGTTTCCCTAATCAGGCTATTCGTCGTCCCATGGCCGAGTGGTTAGCGCGCTTGGCTACTGATCTAAGGGACCTGGGTTCGACCCCCGGGCTACTGATCTAAGGGACCTGGGTTCGAGCCCCGGGTAAGGCATCGCTGTTTGTGTCGTTTTTCTGCTGAGGGACCTCTGTGGCAAGCAGCTGCTTGAGGGGGTATTTATTTTATTTTTTTTATTTAATAAGGCTATCACGTGTGCATACTCAGTTTACAAAAATACAACAGTTGCGAAGTGCAACATAAATAGCTACCACACACTGTGTCCTCTAGTGTGTTGTTTTTTTCATTATTAACAATACTCCTGTTACTTCCTCTTTTGCCATATCATTTCGGTAACATTTCTATGATCTGTACAGTTGGTTTATGACGTTTCATTTGCCAGAAGAGTTACATGGTCCCTGATATAGTCAGCAAGATTTATCTTTGACGGTGATTGTGCCATATATATATATGCATACTAGTTGGTGTTTTGCCATATGATTACTTATTTTGGTTGCATTTGTATTTCGAAAGGATATTTCATTATCGGGTCCATAATTTAGTTTTCTGGGTAGAATGCAACTTCCCCTGTGTCATTATTTTATTTATTAATTGTTTTCTTTTATTCCCATAGCTGGAGTGCGATTACTTCTGTGAAAGTGGTTGTTTGCTGGACTGAAGGCTCGTTATCATGATTCTTCTTAAATTGTACTGATGGGCATTCAGCTGCATTCCGTACAGATTTTCTGCAGAAGTAAAGTGTTTTCCACTGCATCGTGCCATTTCATTAAGATGATTGAAAATGATAGTTTTCTCGAGTTTGCAAATTAACCAGATGGATCGTAATCCGTAGATTGTGATCAATGCTTCCATTACATCAAAGCAGTCGAATATTTTACGTATGAGGCGTAAGATCAAATGTCAAATACAGAGCACTGGATGGGTCCCATATCTCTTCCATCGGAAATAAAATTCTGTAAGGGAAACTGAACGAGTATTTTGATTAGCGAACAATATGTGGACCACTGAAAAAACAAAATTAAAAATCGAAACAGTCAAAGCATGCATTTATACCAAATGCAATTTTGATATGAATTGTATACAGTTTTATGAATTTTTAAAACATAAACCTGATTTATTAAGATGAGTTCATTCTTGTGAAAAATATCAAAATTAAAATTTTTAAATAATATGATTGTTTAAAATGCTATTGTATGCTTATATTTTATGATAAATGCTATAAAGATTTTTAGTTTTAGTGAAACAATAAACGCAACCTGCTTTTTTTTTCCATTATGAAACAATTTGTGTTTTGTCCTTTATTTTCTCCGAAAAAATATGGTCAGCATACGTATATGTCGCTTGTGTAGTCGCCATGTTGGTCTTTACTTATAAAGATATTTAAACTAACACTCTAACTAATGAGAGACCAAGACTATCGTATGTATTGAAGATAAAATTGAGGTGAATTCCCCGAACTCAATGTTGCCACTTTATTCCGAATGAAGAAGGTTTTGTACAATTTTTCCATAAAATAGAGAATAAAATACAGAAAGCGTGTGGAGTTATGTTAGTGTTGTCTTTATTTTGGGGATTTTAGTGCAGAAAATGTGTATCTACATTACATTTTCAAAGTTAAAACGATATCGAGAAATGTGCGATAAAATCGGGATTTTTCTTATAAATATAAATTCTAGGAATTTTTTTCTTGAATATTTTGTCATAATTAAATTCAAATAGAGTTTTTTGAACCGTGTTACATCAAAATTAATCGTGTAAAACGAGAATTGGAAAGTTTTTCTAAAGTGTGTTAAATCAAAAACGTGTAAAAGAACTAACAGAATTGGTTGTGCAACTAAGTAAAATAGTTGATTGAGATTCCAATTTGTCACTCATTAACCTAAACTGATTGCTACTGTAACTAAGCACGAGCTTGTG
This sequence comes from Ryuthela nishihirai, assembly GCA_038380435.1. Classification (NCBI taxonomy): domain Eukaryota; kingdom Metazoa; phylum Arthropoda; class Arachnida; order Araneae; family Heptathelidae; genus Ryuthela; species Ryuthela nishihirai. The sequence goes on from JAWZYU010000039.1 coordinate 4,326,499, forward strand.
ACCCCATAGTAGAACGGGACCTCAGTAGAAAAGATACACATATCAATGCCTTAAACTAGGTTAGAACCCATTTTCCCTAGATCAGTGGGGCGGGGGTGGCTCAGTCGGTAGCGTGCCAGGCTCGTAATCTGTATTTCCCAGGTTCAAGTCCCTGGCTGGTCAACACCCCCAGCTGGGTCAGCGTTGAGATTTATCTCCGCAAAATCCCCGCCCAGCCCACGGTCAGTAGGGGACACCGATGGGCTTGGAAAGGCCGCCGTCCGTCGGATGGGACGTTAAGCCGTGGCCCTGTATACGGGAGAGCCATAAACTGTGCACGTTAAAGAACACGCTGGATGGCCTTGACGAGAGGATACCATCTGTCTCCCAACAGCTGTTCCAGTGGGTCCCTTCCCCCAACCTTCTCTGAGCCTTCGGGGTCCATGTGACCTAGCCATTTAGCCCATGGTGTGCAAAAAAGTGCCGCTCAGAGGTAAAACAACCCAACCCAATCCGTGTAGTGGCGAAGATTGGACAATACTTAACAAGATTTACCTGATGTTTTTCGGGTGGCCAAGTGCTTGGGTACACTTGAAGCGGATAAAGATTACAGCCCGTGTCGATATTTGCATACTAATGTTTCATTTTATCTCACACAACTAGGTTTATTACACTCCTATTGTTTCGTGGTAAGCAATGCGGAGGTAACTGCAATTCCACGAACTCGTTCACTTCGTCATCGTATTCGCACGGTAAATGCAATGACCGAAATGTGACAGTGCTTGTCCACAGTTTATTTTCTTTAACTTAATTTTGGATTTCCTTCCAATAATAAGGTAATGACGTCGACACTGAGATTTTGGAATGCAATGTTTCCTCAGTGGCAGGAAGTGAGACTCCAAAGTGTTTCCTATTCGCAACAGAGGTATCTCTGTTGCGAATAAGAGGAATCTCTGTTGCATGCTTCCTATGTAATTATTTACTTTTACTGATGGGGTATCAGCTACGACACTAATTCCTAGTTCATCCCTAACATATTGGCATGCAGATCAAAATATCGCGGTTCTATGCTACTAAATTCCATCTTTCATTAGGTTTTACGATGTGAACGGCATGAACACGTAAAGAAAAAGCTGTTACTTGTATGATCTTCATACCAGAAACATGTCATTTTCGCGATGTATCTGCTACCACACTGTCACCATGCAGTGGAAACAGGTTTCATTTGTATGTTTTATCGGATAAAACGATACTTATTCCCTGTGTTCCATTTGCATTTTCCCCAACGCAATCCTTACCTGTTACAAAAAACAAAATAAATCACTTGCAATATTCCGTCTTGGAACTTTTCCCACCGTTTGGAGGCGCAATCTTAGTCACCGACACTTATCGTTATATTTCGAACCGTTCCAACGTTACAATCCCCTCCCCCTCTCCTCTGGCAGTATGCGACACCGATGACCTCGAAAACGTCCTACGGGACGTTCAGCGGGACTACGGGACGTTCAGCCGTGCCACCGTGCGAAAGAACGATCAGATTAAAGCACGCGCTGGGATAGACTTACTTGACTCTCCCATTTGTCTAAGATTTCCAGTGCGTACCCTAATCGAAATGTGGTCTTAGCTATCGGGAGTCGTCGAGATTGATGAGTTTAACCCGAGGTGTGCCATCCAGTGAGTTATACTTTTTTAATAAAATTATTTTTTAATAATAGAAATTTTATATTATTCTTTTTTAGGTTAAATAGAATATACTTAGTTTTTTTCGTATTTAAATGTAATCCATTTAAATCCAACCATTTCATCACACGTTTCATATCAGTGTTCATGTTATAAAGGAGATTTTCCAGAGAATCAGCACATAAAGTTAATGATGTTCATCTGCAAAAGTGTTAAAATTGCTATTTATTTTTAATTTACATAGATCATTTATGAATATCAGAAACAAGGTTGGTCCCAGGACTGAACCTTGTGGTACGCCACATGAAATATGTTTTGGGTTACTAAGTGTATTAAAAAGGTTGCCAGATGCAACCTTCGTTCGTACAACTTACAGAATAGCATTAGCTAATTTCTAACTCTATCACTATGCAGTCCTGTTCGAACCATATCCATGGCAATTGGAATTCTGTAAGAAAAAAAAAACAACAATGGGCTTGATAAGATTTATTTATATATTACTAGAAATCAATCGTTGTCATGGCATTTACCAGACTGGTTGTCTCTGATTGGATTATTCTGCTATGATGTCGCTACGCAGCTCAGCTTATCACTTAAGAAAAGCACTGAAACTAAATAACCCAATCAGAGACAACTTGTCCGAAAAATGCAAATTCATGAACAAGTCACTTCCCGTCCATACTTACAGAAACACGGAGAGTGAATAATGGAATCAATAGCACTTATTAATTATTTTCTGGTACAAAGTGTTGTAAATAATAAATGCTTTTATAAGTCACTACAGACAATCAATCTAAACTTACAGAATACCATTAGCTAATTTCCAACTCTATCACTATGCAGTCCTGTTCGAACCATATCCATGGACTTACACCAACTCACCTTCGAGAAATAAGCATGTCCATAGACTTCAAGTTCCACAGCGATTCCGTTAACAAAAACTCTAATTCTCTATGAGATTTATTCCCCGTTTAACCTTCTGATATAATAAAATAAATAAATAACAAATAACCCCTCAAACAGCTGCTAGCCACAGAGGTCTGACAGGAGCCTGTCAGTTTATACGCCAGAGTACAAGGTCTGAGAGGATGGCGGGAGCTCAGCAGAAAAACAACAGCGGTAGGTGTCTTCACTTTCGCATCAGTTCCTTCTTTATGACTAAATGTGTATAAAAATAATATTTGAATATATCCAGTATTTTCCCTCCACTTCCATCTTTTTCTAGATTCGGTCGTGGACATACATACATACATACATACATACATACATACATACATACACACACAGGGATATACCCAGGGGAGAGACAGAGCCTCCCCAAAAAATTCTGTCTTATACGAAACCTTAAAATTGTCTACCTTCTTTGAAATCCAAAACATTTTTCTTTACTTAAATTTATTCTATCACCACTTTTTTTTATGTAACTAGGAAATATCATGCCATATAGAATAACATTTTAACTTTTCGTGTTCGGTGGAATATTATTACGGAAGTCTTACCTCTTGAAACTAAATTATTCTTGAAGCCTTCCACCCCCACTAAACTAAATTCTCGGACCGCCCTCTCTTGAAAAAAAATTCTTGGGATACATACATACTTAAATACATACGTACAGTCGCTCAAAAAATATCTGATGATCTGGTAACCGTCGTGAACTGTACACGAAGGTTGCCATATCACTAATTTCTAAAAAATATCGTTGCCAGATATTTTTTCTGAATTCTGTAATCAACCATAGTGTTCGGATATTTTTTAAGCGACTGTACATACCTACAGAAACCTTGAGCAGCCATGGGCTACGGAGCTCCAACCAGACGGCAATTTAGTTCTCCAGATATTCTGTCCTGAGCTACGGCTATGGATATGGGCTCGATTACGGAAACGTAGTGTCGATAAGTTATCAAAAAGGAAGATTAATTAGGCCACCTTATTAAGTCAGCCTGCTAAAACGTTCTTTGTATATATATATATGACAAGATAAAATGAAAGTAACTGTATTCTGTAAATTGATCTTTGCAATCCAATGAACCAGTTTCTAAACGGAATGGATATATTTATTTAGTTGAATAAAATGTGATTTTATAATACTCTGTAATCTAAACAGCTTTGCAGTTCCCTTGAAAACATTTTTACAATTATATCACACCACTTATAAATTTATATTATGATTTCTAAATTTTTTTCCAGAATAAAAAATAAATAGCAAATATTAATTGTAAGACAATATCGTCTTTAATAATGAATTGAGACATTTTGCTTAAGTCATAAACAAAGTAGTGTCGGACTACGTTAGTTTTTAAACTAATAAGTTCGTCAGATATCCTAGCCATTGGAACTATGGTCGCATTTCGAGACATCTATTATTTGTGCGTCATATATAATATCTATCTGGGATAAAGATCATTAAAATTTTCATACTTATGCTTGTAACCTGCATTTGACATTCTTCAGATTGTCTTGAGGGATGATCGCCCTCTAATGACCAAATTCGAATTATTATGTTTTACATATTACAAACAATGAAAATTTTAAATATCACATTTATCCACTGAGCAATTTTACATACAAAAGTGAAAATACTCGTATATTGTCAGTTTAAATTCCTTCGTTTCACACCTAGAGATTAATTCTTATATCAGTCAGTGGACTAGGGAAGAATTTTTTATATTTTTTTTTAAATATTGGAGTATTAGATGCTTAAGTCGATTACTTGTAAAGCAAACAGTAAACGTTTATTTCTTTAATAATTTTTTACTCATAGAAAAAATTAATATGAAAGTGAAAACAACTACCACTATAAATACTGATAAATTTCAATGAAGAATTAAACTCTCGTTTAATCACAGATATCTTGTTGAATGCTAGACAATATTCCAGTTCAGTGGTCTACAATGTAAGACCACTAAAAATCAATAACATACAATCTGTTAAAGAACTAGAGGGCGTTCATAAATTTAAACGACTGTTATAGAAAAATTTCAACATTCTTTTTCACTTACGTTTTTTTTTTACACAGTGTAACACTTGAACGAAACTCCATAAAACCTTTTTCTTTTCCTAACGGTTTTTCTTTCTCAAAGTAACAGTTCATTATAAGTCATTAAAAAATAACACTTTTCTCCTTAGAAAACAGAAAAGCAATTAATAAATGCTTACGGAGTGCTTCATTACGTATTGAAATCAAATGCTTTATCATCATTTCTCTCTTCTCTGTACACGAAGGAACTATACACGAAAGTTCGGTCTGCGAAATCTGTACATTGTTACTGTGGAGCCTATTAAAGAAGGTGAAAGATTTTACCTTTTTAGAAGGATATAGGTTTCGGGCGAAGAAAAAAAAATTCATGCCAATTTATCACAAGTATATGAGGATAATGCCTGTTCACATGGCACTGTTACGAGATGGATGCACAAATTCAGAAAAGGAAGGCAGTGCGTCGTAGAATTCCCTCGTGCACCAAGACAAAGGAGGCCGTGAACGAGAGAACCGCGCTGATGTTCGTGTCGTAAACTGATTAAGGAAAACCCACACATCACCATTCAGATAATGCCAGTTTATCGATTGGCAGTGTGGAAACAATTATTCATCAGCAATCCGAAGCATCTGTGCCAAATGGGTATCCCACAAGCTGAGAGTGCAGAAGAGAGGACTTGAGTCGACTCCTGCAAAGAAATGCTGACAATGGTTGAACCTATGGCCCCAAATGGTTAACAGAAGATTGTCACAGAGATGAGACGTGGTTTTATTACTATGCAAATCCTAGAATCATCGAAACTATGTTTGTGTTGCTGAAGATGAACCGGGTCCACAAATCCTCCGAGAAGACTTTCGCTCAAGAAAAAGGATGTTCGCAGTTTCTTTCAATTACCAAGGAGTGATAGCCATGGATACATTACCTAAAAAAATGCATTTAAATGGTAATACTACACCAACAATGGGGGGCGGGTTGGCTCAGTCGGTAGCGTGCCAGGCTCGTAATCTGCAGTTCCCAGGTTCGAGTCCCAGGTGGGTCAGCGTTGAGATTTATCTCCGAAAAATCCCCGTCCAACCCACGGTCAGTAGGGGACACCGATGGGCTTGGAAAGTACGCCATCCGTCGGATGGGACGCTAAGCCTTGGCCCCGTGTGCGGGAGAGCCATACCCTGTGCACGTTAAAGAACACACTGGATGGCCTTGACGGGAGACTACCATCTGTCTCCCAACAGCTGTTCTAGTGGGTCCCCTCCCCCAAACTTTTTTGAGCCTTCGGGGTCCATGTGACCTGGCACATTTAGACCATGGTGTGCAAAATAGTGCCGCTGAGAGGTAAAACAACCCAACCTAACACCAACATTGTTTTGCCCAAAATGGTTAACGAAGAGAAGGAGCAGCGTCCAACAATAGGGTATCAAGGGTTTTCCTTCTTCATGGCAATGCTCGTGTTCACAAAACCCGGAAAGTTATGACCTATCTGGAAGAGTAAAAAAATCAAATAGCTACTCCGTCTAGTATATTCACCTAATTTTGCACCGTACGATTATTGGTTTTTTTCCAAATATTAAAAGGTAATTTGCTGGAAAACGTTTTCAACGGTGCAAGATCTTACAAAATGCGTTTATACAGAGTTGTGGAGTATTTTTCCCAACAGGAGTACCACCAAGCTTTCCAGAATTGGCATAGACCTCTGCAACTTTCCACAGAGGCTGGAGGGAAGTACTTTGAAGGACAATAAAAGCTTCGTTGAGGTAACTACAATGTTTTTTTTCTCTGCAGATGCATGTCGAGATCTTTTTGGAAACCCTTCTTAAATAAAAGTAGCATTACCTCCAATAGTTCACCCTATTTGCAAAGAGACGTAAGGGATCACTTAACATACATATATATACACCAAAGAGGAAAAACATTATGACCACCTGCCTAATATGATGTTGATCCTCCATGTGCCTTCAAAACAGCTCTTATCCGGCGAGGCATGAACGCTGCAAGATTTCTAAAGCTGTCTTGTTGTATCTGGTACCAACATGTTACCAGCAGATCCTTAAACTCTTTTAAGTTACATGGTTGAGCCGCCGCAGGTAGGATATGCTGTTACAACACAAACCACAGATGCTCGATTGGATTGATGTCTCGTGAATTTGGAGCCAGGGCAATACCTGGAAGTATTCCTCATGTGGAAAACACATGAGGAATACACACAAATCATTCCCCAACATCTGGACAGTGTGGCATGGCGCATTATCTTGCTGAAAGAAGACACTACTAGAGGGTTACACCGTTGACATGAAAGGATGTACCTGGTCTGCAATGATGTTTAGGTGAGTGGTAGACGTCATAGTTTCCTGCACATGAATGACTGCACCCAGTGTTCCCACAGAACATTGCACAAGGCATTACCCTTCCTCCACCAGCTCGTTTTCGTCTCATGATGCATCCTGCTGCCAACCCTTCCCCAGGTAAACGAGTCATAGGTACCCGGCTGTCCACGTGGCGCAACAGGAAACGAGATTTATCGGACCGGATGACCTTCTTCCAATCAATCAAGGTCCAGTTTTGATGCACGCATGCCCATTGTAGGCACTTTCGACGGTGAACCGAGGTTAGCATGGGCACTTTAAGCGACCTGCGGCTACGCAGACCCATTTTCAGCAGGGTTCGATGTACTGTGTGTTGTGACAGATTATTCCCGTCACCAATATTCAAATTACGGGCGAGTTGCTCTACAGAGTCCCTTCTGTTGACTCGTACCATACGGGATAGCCTTCTCTCACTATAGTTTTCTGTATCTATACATGGGGTACGCCAGTAACATACACATTTCCAGGAGGTACGTGAGGCATAAAAGGTTTTGAGAACCACTGCTCTATTATATATATATATAAAGTTCAAAGATATGACGTCATAAGCGTAAAATTACCAAAGCCAACAGTATAAGACAAAAAATACAAAAATGTAAAATCTTAATATTGTTAGAATAAAAACTGATGAAAACCACAAGAAAATAGTGTAGAAATTCTGTATGTATCATAACCTGTGCAGGTTAAATAAAACGTTGGATGGGAGGTTACCATCTGTCTCATAACAGCTGTTCCATTTGGTCAACTTCCCGCAACCTAAACTGAGCCCTCTGGTTCTTTATGACGTGGCCATTTAGCCCCTTGTGTGCAAATAACTACCGGTCAGAGATAAAACAACCCAACCAAACGTATATCTTCTCTATGGCGTATTAAAGTGATCAAAGGGGTCACCACCCTCACAGACCTTCGACTATGGCGGAGAAACTGACAGGCTCCTGTCAGATCGCTGTTGCAAGCAGCTGCTTGAGGGGGTGTTTTTTGTTTAATTCTTTATTATATTTATGAAGATATTTTCACTCTTTTCCCTAACACGTTAAACCTCTTTGGATTGGGAAATAAAATAATCATTAGAGGTTAACTGTTTAGGGTGTGAAATGACTCCTCATTAAGCAGTTAATCCGTGTGTAGTCTGTAAAACATAAATTCGTTAAAATTATACTGCTGTTATGGATATTTTTATATTGTACATTTCTATGTAAATCTCTTAATTGAACTTAGAATTAATCAGAACCAGATTTGTGCTTTGAAGACGTAGATCAAATTTTGGATTACCAATTACATTACGGTGCTATGAAAAATGTATTGAAAGTCAACTAATTACTCCTTAATTTCTAAAATTTTTTTTTAATTAATATCGAAATATTGAAGGACCTTTTAATAAAGTCACAATAAATTAGTTTATTAATTTTCATTTTTGAAATAAATAGCTTATAATTAAATTTTAGACAAATTCAAAAAATTAAAAAGACTCTTTTTTTTTTACGTTACTATTTATTTCAACAGATGTGAGGACTATATAGATATTAGATATGATCGGGCCCGAACAGCTGAATAGCAAAAAAAGTGACAAAGAAGAATAATTACATATATGTAAAGGACCTCTGAGCGGCACTTTTTTTGCCCACAGTGGGTTAAATGACCAGGTCACAAGGGTTGGGTAGGGGTTTTTTACCTCTGAACGGTACTTTTTTGCACACCATGGGCTAAATGGCCAGGTCACTTTCCGGTTATTTGTGTTATTAAGACCCTGAAGGCTCAGAGAAGGTTCGGGGAGGGGACCCACTGGAACAGCTGTTGGGAGACAGATGGTAGTCCCCCCCCCCCCTTCAAGGCCATCCAGCTTGTTCTTTAACGTGCACAGAGTATGTATCTCCCGCACACGGGCCACGGCTTAACGTCCCATCCGACGGACGGCGGCCTTTCCAAGCCCATCGGTGTCCCCTACTGACCGTGGGAAGGGCGGGGAATTTTGCGGAGTAAATCTCAACGCTGACTCAGCTGGGACTCGAACTTGGGAATTACAGGTTACGAGCCTGGCGCGCTACCGACTGAGCGACCCCTAGGTCACAAGGAACCCGACGGCTCAGAGATGGTTGCTGGAGGAGACCGACTGCAACAGCTGTTGGTAGAGAGATGGTATCCTCCCTTCAAAATAACCAAGGTATTTTTAACGTGCACAGGATGTGGCTCTCCCGCACACGGAGACACGGGTTAACATTCCATCCGACGGACGGCGGCCTTTCCAAGCCTATCGGTGTCCACTACTGACCGTGGGCAGGGCGGAGAATTTTACGGAGATAAAGCTCAACGCTGAGGATTTTCTATGAGTTTCGTATTTAAATAGTAATGGAAACCGAAACATTTATCTCGCTCTGCCCAAAGAAATGACTCGTAATCTGTAGTTCCCAGGTTCGAGTCCCAGCTGGGTCAGCGTTGAGATTTATCTCCGCAAAATTCCTCGCCCTGCCTACGGTCAGTAGGGAACACCGATGGGCTTGGAAAGACCGCCGTCCTTCGGATGGGACGTTAAGCCGTGGCCCAGTGTGTGGGAGAGCCATACGTGTGTGGGAGAGCCAAGATCACGCTGGATGGCCTTGACGAGAGGCTACCATCTGTGTCCCAACAGCTGTTCCAGTGGGTACCCTCCCCCAACCTTCTCTGAGACTTCGGGGTCCATGTGACCCCGAAGGCTCAGAGAAGTTGATTTACTTCTGAGCTCTCATTGTGTTGATTTACCTCTGAGCGGCACTTTTTTGCGCACAATGGGCTAAATAGCCAGGTCACATGGACCCCGAAGGCTCAGAGAAGGTTGGGGGAGGGGACCCACTGGAACAGCTGTTGGGAGACAGATGGTAGCCGCCCGTCAAGGCCATCCAGCATGTTCTTTAACGTGCACAGGGTATGGCTCTCCCGCACACGGGACAACTGCTTAACGTCCCATCCGACGGACGGCGGCTTTTCCAAGCCCATCGGTGTCCCCTACTGACCGTGGGCATTGCGGGGAATTTTGCGGAGATAAATCTCAACGCTGACCCAGCTGGGACACGAACCTGGGAACTACAGATTACTGACCGTGAGCAGGGCGGTGTTACCATGGTGAGAAAAAAAAGTGCCGCTCAGAGGTAAAACCCAATCTAACCCCCGTCCTCCCCTTTTTATGTTTCTGTATATGCGGCCCAGGTTACATGTTAGTAACGCGAAGGCAGATTCTAACAAGTTGTATGTCAGACGACAACTCACGAAGTGGATAATGTTGCTAGCCGTAAAAACAACCCCATTCGCTTTCTTCTCCGTTAGAATGGAAGATATTGAAAAATTATTACACCGTCGAACGCAAGACTAAAATTTTGCGAGTTTAGATATGGGTTGGGTTGGGTTTTTTACCTCTGAGCGGCACTTTTTTGCACACCATGGGCTAAATGGACAGGTCACATGGACCCTGAAGGCTCAGAGAAGGTTGGGGGAGGGGTCCCACTGGAACAACTATTGGGAGACAGAGGTAGCCTCCCGTCAAGGCCATCCAGCGTGTTCTTTAACGTGCACAGGGTATGGCTCTCCCGCACACGGGGCCACGGCTTAACGTCCCATCCGACGGACGGCGGCCTTTCCAAGCCCATCGGTGTCCCCTACTGACCGTGGGCATTGCGGGGAATTTTGCGGAGATAAATCTCAACGCTGACCCAGCTGGGACACGAACCTGGGAACTACAGATTACGAGCCTGGCCCGCTACCGACTGAGCCACCCCCGCCCCAGTTTAGGTGTGAAAAGAAAGATCGTACGAAAAGCATCGAGATATCTCCCTCCCCCCACATCTCCGCCCTCCATATTGACCGCCGATAGGTATTTTCACCGGGGTCGATCATAAAGATTTATATCTTAAAATAAAACCTCGCGTTATGTCGTGTGCTACCTTAAAACATGGGGGCGGGGGTGGCTCAGTCGGTAGCGCGTCAGGCTCGTAATCTGTAGTTCCAAGGTTTGAGTCCCAGCTGGGTCAGCGTTGAGTTTTATCTCCGCAAAATTCCTCGCCCTGCCTACGGTCAGTAGGGAACACCGATGGGCTTGGATAGACCGCCGTCCTTCGGATGGGACGTTAAGCCGTGGCGCCGTGTGTGGGAGAGCCATACCCTGTGCACGTTAAAGAACACGCTGGATGGCCTTGACGAGAGGCTACCATCTGTCTCCCAACAGCTGTTCCAGTGGGTCCCCTCCCCCAACCTTCTCTGAGCCTTCGGGGTCCATTGTGACCTGACCATTTAGCCCATGGTGTGCAAAAAAGTGCCGCTCAGGGGTAAAACAACCCAACCCAAAGAAATGTAGGTTATTCGATTCTGCTTTGCGATAAACTTATTTCTGTTAAGGTTTGAAACTAAATAAACAGATATCTGCTGTTAAACATCTGAACTTGCGTTACTAATTAAATACTGCATCAGTTGAAGTAGTAAAATAAAATAGAATTTCTAATGTCTGTTAATTATTATGGGTATTTTTTTGTGTTTTAAAACCAATTATTGTTCGTAAATTTTATCCGAATGAGATGATACGGAATACGGCGTCATAACTTAGCGAGTAGGGGATTGCCATTTAGTGTCTGTCTGTCTGTCTTTGGCAGCCATAACTCATCGGGAAATCAACGTACGCCCTCGAAATATTTAGAGAATGTTTCAGGTTATGGTTCGGATTGCAGTGCGAAATTTCAGGTCGAAGGTCCAAGAGGGGAGCTTGCTAGGAACAAAAATATTTACCAAGCTATTCCTACCTGAAACGAGAATAGGTGTCAAATTTACTGTTGCCATTTTCTGATCCCCAAGTGTGAAGCGTTAAAATAGCATTTAAACATTCGGCCGCAAAAATGATGCCGTTGCCAGATTCCCCCCACTACTAAAAACATTATTTAGGCGTTCCATTGTAGCTAGGGACCTGATTTTCTAACTAAAAATGGGGTCGGGCAGGGAGAACCCGCGAACGAAATTTGGGAACTTTTCGTGAAGTATGTCGGGAATTACAGAATGTCAAATTCTGACGAAATATCTCGATTGTTTGTCAAGGGCTGAGAGCGCGCTTCCAAGTCAGCAAGGGGCGGGGGTGGCTCAGTCGGTAGCGCGCCAGGCTCGTAACCTGTAGTTCCCAGGTTCGAGACCCAGCTGGGTCAGCGTTGAAATTTATCTCCGCAAAATTTCCCGCCCTGCCCACGGTCAGTAGGGGACACCGATGGTCTTGGAAAGGCCGCTGTCCGTCGGATGGGACGTTAAGACGTGGACCCGTGCGCAGGAGAGCCATACCCTCTGCACGTTAAAGAACACGCTGGGTGGCCTTGACGGGAGGCTACCATCTGTCTTCCAACAGCTTGTTCCAGTGCGTCCCCTCCCCCAACCTTCTCTGAGCCTTCGGGGTCCATGTGACCTGACCATTTAGCCCATGGTGTGCAAAAAAGTGCCGCTCAGGGGTGAAACAACCCAACCTAAATTATTTTTATGGAAATTGCGCCGTCCATCGGATGGGACGTTAACTCGTAGCCTTGGGTGCGGTAGAGTTATACCCCGAGCACATTGAATAACACACTCGATGGTTGGAAGGGAGGCTACCATCTTTTACCCAACAGGGGTTCGTGTTTCCCCTCCCGCAACCTTCTCTGAGCCTTCAGCTTCAGGGTCTTTGTCACCTGGCCATTTACCATGGTGGGTTGGGTTGTGTTGATTTACCTCTGAGCGGCACTTTTTTGCGCACAATGGGCTAAATGGCCAGGTCACATGGACCCCGAAGGCTCAGAGAAGGTTGGGGGAGGGGACCCACTGGAACAGCTGTTGGGAGACAGATGGTAGCCGCCCGTCAAGGCCATCCAGAATGTTCTTTACCGTGCACAGGGTATGGCTCTCCCGCACACGGGGCCACTGCTTAACGTCCCATCCGACGGACGGCGGCTTTTCCAAGTCCATCGGTGTCCCCTACTGACCGTGAGCAGAGCGGTATTACCATGGTGGGCAAAAAAAGTGCCTCTCAGAGGTAAAACCCAATCTAAATTTTATTTTTAAACACCCATGAAACGGAGGGCGAAATGATATAACCCCCGCCCTCCCCTTTTTATGTTTCTGTATATGCGGCCCAGGTTATATGTTAGTAACGCGAAGGCCGATTATAACAAGTTGTATGTCAGACGACAACTCACGAAGTGGATAATGTTGCTAGCCGTAAAAACAACCCCATTCGCTTTCTTTTCTGTTAGAGTGGAAGATATTGAAAACTTATTACACCGTCGAACGCAAGACTAAAATTTTACGAGTTTAGATGTGGGTTGGGTTGGATTTTTTTTACCTCTGAGCGGCACTTTTTTGCACATCATGGGCTAAATGGACAGGTCACATGGACCCCGAAGGCTCAGAGAAGGATGGGGGAGGGGTCCCACTGGAACAACTATTGGGAGACAGCTGGTAGCCTCCCGTCAAGGCCATTCAGCGTGTTCTTTAACGTGCACAGGGTATGGCTCTCCCGCACACAGGGCCACGGCTTAACGTCCCATCCGACGGACCTTTCCAAGCCCATCGGTGTCCCCTACTGACCGTGGGCAGGGCGGGAAATTTTGCGGAGATAAATCTCAACGCTGACCCAGCTGGGGTTCGAACCTGGGAACTACAGATTACGAGCCTGGCCCGCTACCGACTGAGCCACCCCCGCCCCAGTTTAGGTGTGAAAAAAAAGATCGTACGAAAAGCATCGAGATATCTCCCCCCCCACACATCCGCCCTCCATATTGACCGCCGATAAGTATTTTCACCGGGGTCAATCATAAAGATTTATATCTTAAAATAAAACCTCGCGCTATGTCGTGTACTACCTTAAAACCTGGGGGCGGGGGTGGCTCAGGAGGTAGCGCGTCAGGCTCGTAATCTGTAGTTCGAAGGTTTGAGTCCCAGCTGGGTCAGCGTTGAGATTTATCTCCGCAAATTCCCCGCTCTGCCCATGGTCAGTAGGGGACAACAATGGGCTTGGAAAGGCCGCCGTCCGTCGGATGGGACGTTAAGCCGTGGCACCGTGTGCGGGAAAGCCATACCCTGTGCACGTTAAAGAACACGTTGGATGACCTTGACTGAAGGCTTCCATCTGTCTCCCAACAGCTGTTCTAGTGGGTCCCCTCCCCCAACCTTCTCTGAGCCTTCGGGATCCATGTGACCTGGCCATTTAGCCCATTGTGTGCAAAAAAGTGCCGCTCAGTGGTAAAACAACCTCCAACCCAACCTTAAAACATGAGTTAAGTGAATAAATGGGGCAAGGTTTACTAAGTCGTTAGTGCTCTAGACAAATAATAGATAAATGATAAATATATAGATAATAATATATATAAATAACATTGGATTGGATTGTTTTACCTCTGAGCGGCACTTTTTTGCACACCATGGGCTAAATGGCCAGGTCACAAGGACCCCGAAGGCTCAGAGAAGGTTGGGAGAGGGGATCCACTGGAACAGCTGTTGGGAGACAGATGGTAGCCTCCCGTCAAGGCCATCCAGTGTGTTCTTTAACGTGCACAGGGTATGGCTCTCCCACACATGGGGCCACGGCTTAACGTCCCATCCGACGGACGGCGGCCTTTCCAAGCCCATCGGTGTCCCCTACTGACCGCGGGCAGGGCGGGGAATTTTGCGGAGATAAATCTCAACGCTGACCCAGCTGGGACTCGAACCTGGGAACTACAGATTACGAGCCTGGCGCGCTACCGACTGAGCCACCCCCGCCCCTATATAAATAACAGATAATAATAGATAGATAATCTGGAGACTAAGAAGCAATATCGATAATACAATTGTATATTCAGTATCAAGACATGCAAAGAATACATGAGCATATCATTTGCTTTTCGCCGTAAAATATATATTTTTCTTAAATATTGGACATATCGTTGAAGATACATCCGTGATATACCAGACCACTTTTATTGATGGTTAGTGATTGAACGAATTATACTTAATTGTATTAAACTGTACTATTAATATAGTGGTAGTTACTGCCAATTTCTATCAATTTGTACTTATTTTCCAACTGCTTTAACCACGTCCTTTGTTGCGTTTCTCAATTTATGTAGTTGTTAAAACGACTGTTCCAGTATATATTTAAAACAATTTGACCCATCACAACAAGTTGTGTATTCACACTATAGTACATTTACCACCCCTTCTTTTTCCTCTCCCAAAAAGTGGGGAATATCATAAACGATTGTTTTCTATATCCATGGGATTCTCACCAGTAGTGAATGAAAAGTGCTTTCGACACTATTCTAAGATATACGGGAGACTTCTCTAATATATGAGGAGTTAGCGAAGATATTCAATTGGAATTGCCTTGCATCAACTTAAATATAGTGCAGGATATTATGAGGCAAGTTTTAAAATGTGCCCAGAAATAATAACTGATTGTAAACATTTATGCCACGTATATATCTGTAATAAGATGGATCCAACTTCAATTGTCGAAAATGTGTATGCATGTCATTACTATATCGCGATTTTTCTTTTTATAAGAGGCTGAATTTCTTTTTACTTAACTGGTAATTGTTGCACAAATTCCTTCGAATATTTCGGTAATGCATAGATCACTTTTCGGATCAATGAATACATCGCATTTTTTATTTTAATTCACTCTACTTACCAGCTTGTGAAATTGTGCAGTAGACGTTTAGGACATTCTGTTTTACATTAGATTAATTGTCTGGTTATTAATATTAAATAATTTTAGTTTTCTAATTGAGTAAAACTAGAGCTTATCATAAGAAAGGTTTGGAGATTTGTAGAATTAATACTCAAGTATTATGGCATCAGCCAAACAGTGACGTAACAAACAGATACCTTTATTATTTGAAATGCGCAATAATTAAACGAATATGAAAAGTGAAAGAGGAAAAGAAACTTTAATTTCAAATATTTCGATCGAAGATTTCGCATTAAATAATTTCCTTTTGCTCTTTAAAGTCTAGAAGTTGAACAAAAGGAGAGACTTGGGATGTCTGAGAGATTTTCGGAATAATTGTGGCGACAAACTGAGTCAGAAGGGTAAGTCTCACAAATTAATGGCGAAAACTTTGGTAGGCGAAATTTCTTTTGTATTAATTTCAGTTACGAAACATTGCATGCATATTAAATTAGGCAAAAATAAAAGTCAATATGATAGCTCTTTTCATTTGCTTTCTTGACATAATTGAGTTTCATAGCATATTTTTTTTAAATGGTAGGAGGCGCTCACCTATAAAAAGAATGAGTTCGGTTATTTTACCTCTCAGCGGCACTTTTTTGGACACACTGGGCTAAATGGCCAGGTCACATGGACCCCGAAGGCTCAGAGAAAGTTGGGGGGGCGGACCCATTTGAATAGCTGTTGGGAGACAGATGGTAGCCTCCCGTCAAGGCCATCCAGCGTGTTCTTTAACGTGCACAGGGTATGGCTCTCCACGGCTTAACGTCCCATCCGACGGACGGCGACCTTACTAAGCCCATAGGTGTCCCCTACTGATAGTGGGCAGGGCGCGGAGTTTTGAGGGGATAAATCTCAACGCTGACCCAGATGAGACTCGAACCTGGGAACTACAAATTACGAGCCTGGGGCGCTACCGACTGAGCCACCCCCCGTCCTACAAATAATGGAGGTAGCCTAGAAGCTATATTAGGCTTATCCTTGTTTCTCATATAACATACAAACAAAGGTCATGCCCGCTAAGTTAGTAGTCATGTGTGCTGACCACTAGACAGGATATGGGCTAAACTAGAATTAAACGTTTTCACTTATAGATTGATATGATCTATACTGTACAGAACATGATTCAACTGATTGGTTCCTTTTGGAACTTGCATTGCAGTTGAATAATCTTTTGTCATAATATGAAAGAGATAATGTTTTGAGTGAAAAAATATCTTGATAAAGAAATTTTGTGCGATTTTTCCATCCACATAAAAGTAGAAGCCTCTGAGCTGATTATTTCAATTCTGATATTCATTTTCTGCAGAAAAGATATCCGAACAATTATATAACCAGGAAAGTAGTACAGTCGCTCAAAAAAGTATCCGAACACTATGGTTGATTACAGAATTCACAAAATATCTGGCAACGATTTTTTTAGAAATTAGTGATCTGGCAACCTTTATGGTTGGTTACAGTATTCAGAAAAACTATCTGACAACGATTTTTTAGTAATTAATGATCTGGCAACCTTTATGGATGATTTGAGAATTCAGAAAAATATCTGGCAACAATTTTTTTTAGAAATTACTCGTCTGGCAACCTTCGTGTACGTACACGAAGGTTGTGAGATCACTAATTTCTAAAAAAATCGATTTTACCAGATATTTTTTCTGATTTCTCTAATCAACCATAGTGTTCGAATACTTTTTTGAGCGAATGTACATGAATTCAGTAATTGGCATTTTATAAATGAGAATGATTTCATTAAAAACTCTAAATAGGTTTCTAAGGGAAAAAATCGAGGTCTTTGAAATTTAACAGCATTTTCTCTTAATGATTTACTATATGAAACAGTGTAAGCATAAAAATTGTCTTCTTTATACTAATCTCCTTCTCGCATCTCTTAGGGGCGGGGGTGGCTCAGTCGTTGGCGCGCCAGGCTCGTAATCTGCAGTTCCCATGTTCGAGTCCCAGCTGGGTCAGCGTTGAGATTTTTCTCCGCAAAATTCCCCGCCTTGCCCATGATCAGTAGGGGACAACGATGGTCTCTAGAACGGCCGCCGTCCGTCGGATGGGACGTTAAGCCGTTGCCCTCTGTGCGGGAGAGCCACACCCTGTGCACGTTAAAGAAAACAGCTGTCCTAGAAATTTCGGACACTTTTCGAGGGATCACTCCCGACCATGGCAACCAGAAATCAAATCTGTTATCCCAACAAGGCTAAAACTCAGTGGTACCAGGGCCATCAAATTAAGACCGATCAAGTAGCTGCGGAACTGGAAGAGAACTGCTGATTTCTGTAACCATGACGTCACACCTCTGCCCGGCTGTTCGACGGAAACTTCAATTACGTAATATGATCATTCCTAGTGTTAGAGGAATATTTTTCCCAAGTTTCGAGAATTTTCCAAAGTTGGAATTTTGCATATTCGGAAAATGGAGTTTCCATTGTTAAGGATCTAAAGTTGAAAAAAATACGTTTATTAACAATTTATTAAACACTCCTCTTTTACTTGCTTAATTGAAGAGAGGAATAATAAGTTTTTTTAGTTTTAAGCATAGTAATTAAAGTATTTTTCAATTATTTCAAAATAACTTAGCCTATATTCTTAAAACGCTTAAATTATAGTACATATAAGTAAAATATATATATATATAATATATATATAACTTCAATTATAATTTTCTCCAAATTCTATAGACACAGATCTAAATGGTTCCTGCATAAGCAGTAGCTGAAATGTTGGTATTCAGCGAATTAGAAAAGATAATGCAATTCCAGAATAGTATATGAAATTATGAACAAAAATATTACAGAATATATTTACGTAATCTGGCAACGATTTCTTAGAAACTAGTGATCTGGCAACCTTCGTGTACGTACAAGAAGGTTGCCAGACAACTAATTTCTAAAAAAAAAGTTTTTTTTTATGAATTCTGTAATTAACCATAGTGTTCGGATATTTTTTGAGCGACTGTACACGAAGAATGCCAGATCACTAATTTCTAAAATAAATCGTTGCCAGATATTTTTTCTGAATTCTGTAATCAGCCATAATGTTTGTGTAGTTTTCTGAGAGACTGTACACGAAGGTTGCAAGACCACTAATTTCTAAAAAAAATCGTCGCGAGATATTTTTTCTGAATTCTGTAATCAACCATAATGTTCGGATATTTATTTGAGCAACTATACGTACACGAAGGTTCCCAGATCACTAATTTCTAAAAAAAACTTGTTGCCAGATATTTTTCTGAATTCTGTAATCAACCAGAGTGTTCGTATACTTTTTTGAGCTTCTGTACACGAAGGTTGCCAGACCACTAATTTCTAAAGAAACGTCACGAGGTATTTTTTCTGAATTCTGTAATCAACCATAGTGTTCGGATATTTATTTGAATGACTCTACACGAAGAATGCCAGATCATTAATTTCTAAAAAAATCGTCACCAGGTATTTTTTCTGAATTCTGTAATCAACCATAATGTTCGGATATTTATTTGAATGACTGTACACGATGATTGCCAGATCATTAATTTCTAAAAAAATCGTCACGAGGTATTTTTTCTGAATTCTGTAATCAACCATAGTGTTCGGATATTTATTTTAATGACTGTACACGATGATTGCCAGATCATTAATTTCTAAAAAAATTGTCACGAGGTATTCTTTCTGAATTCTCTAATCAACCATAGAGTTCGGATATTTATTTGAGCGACTGTAGGTACACGAAGGATGCCCGATCACTAATTTCTAAAAAAAAAATCGTTGCCAGATATGTTTTCTGAATTCTGTAATCAACCATGATGTTCGGATATTTGTTTGAATGACTGTATACGAAGGTTGCCAGATCACTAATTTCTAAAATAATCATTGTCAGATATTTTTTCTAAAATCTGTAGTCGACCATATTGTTCGGATATTTATTTGAGCGACTGTACGTTAATAAAAATTAATGGATATTCGGATAAAATTAACGTTAATAAAACTTAACGGATATTCGGTCAAAAATTAACGGATGTTCGGATATTTATTTGAGCGACTGTACGTTAAAAATATCTGACAATGATTATTTTAGAAATTAATGATGTGGCAACCTTCGTATACAGTCATTCAAACAAATATCCGAACAACATGGTTGATTACAGAATTCAGAAAAAATATCTGGCAACGATTTTTTTTAGAAATTAGTGATCTGGCATCCTTCGTGTACAGTCATTCAAATAAATATCCGAACCCTATGTTGATTACAGAATTCAGAAAAAATACCTCGTGACGTTTTTTTAGAAATTAGTAGTCTGGCAAACTTCGTGTACAGAAGCTCAAAAAGTATCGGAACACTATGGTTATTTAAAGAATTCAGAAAAATATCTGGCAATTTTTTTTAGAAATTAGTGATCTGGCAACCTTCGTGTACGTACAGTCGCTCAAATAAATATCCGAACAACATGGTCGATTACAGATTTTAGAAAAAATATCTGACAATGATTATTTTAGAAATTAGTGATCTGGCAACCTTCGTATACAGTCATTCAAACAAATATCCGAACAACATGGTTGATTACAGAATTCAGAAAAAATATCTGGAAACGATTTTTTTTTTTTAGAAATTAGTGATCTGGCATCCTTCGTGTACAGTCATTCAAATAAATATCCGAACCCTATGTTGATTACAGAATTCAGAAAAAATACATCGTGACGTTTTTTTAGAAATTAGTAGTCTGGCAAACTTCGTGTACAGAAGCTCAAAAAGTATCGGAACACTATGGTTATTTAAAGAATTCAGAAAAATATCTGGCAATTTTATTTTAGAAATTAGTGATCTGGCAACCTTCGTGTACGTACAGTCGCTCAAATAAATATTCGAACAATATGGTCGACTACAGATTTCAGAAAAAATATCTGACAATGATTATTTTAGAAATTAGTGATCTGGCAACCTTCGTATACAGTCATTCAAACAAATATCCGAACAACATGGTTGATTACAGAATTCAGAAAACATATCTGGCAACGATTTTTTTTTTTAGAAATTAGTGATCTGGCATCCTTCGTGTACAGTCATTCAAATATATATCCGAACCCTATGTTGATTACAGAATTCAGAAAAAATACATCGTGACGTTTTTTTAGAAATTAATAGTCTGGCAAACTTCGTGTACAGAAGCTCAAAAAGTATCGGAACACTATGGTTAATTAAAGAATTCAGAAAAATACCTGGCAATTTTTTTTTAGAAATTAGTGATCTGGCAACCTTCGTGTACGTACAGTCGCTCAAATAAATATCCGAACAACATGGTCGATTACAGATTTTAGAAAAAATATCTGACAATGATTATTTTAGAAATTAGTGATCTGGCAACCTTCGTATACAGTCATTCAAACAAATATCCGAACAACATGGTTGATTACAGAATTCAGAAAAAATATCTGGAAACGATTTTTTTTTTTTTAGAAATTAGTGATCTGGCATCCTTCGTGTACAGTCATTCAAATAAATATCCGAACCCTATGTTGATTACAGAATTCAGAAAAAATACATCGTGACGTTTTTTTAGAAATTAGTAGTCTGGCAAACTTCGTGTACAGAAGCTCAAAAAGTATCGGAACACTATGGTTATTTAAAGAATTCAGAAAAATATCTGGCAATTTTATTTTAGAAATTAGTGATCTGGCAACCTTCGTGTACGTACAGTCGCTCAAATAAATATTCGAACAATATGGTCGACTACAGATTTCAGAAAAAATATCTGACAATGATTATTTTAGAAATTAGTGATCTGGCAACCTTCGTATACAGTCATTCAAACAAATATCCGAACAACATGGTTGATTACAGAATTCAGAAAACATATCTGGCAACGATTTTTTTTTTTAGAAATTAGTGATCTGGCATCCTTCGTGTACAGTCATTCAAATATATATCCGAACCCTATGTTGATTACAGAATTCAGAAAAAATACATCGTGACGTTTTTTTAGAAATTAATAGTCTGGCAAACTTCGTGTACAGAAGCTCAAAAAGTATCGGAACACTATGGTTAATTAAAGAATTCAGAAAAATACCTGGCAATTTTTTTTTAGAAATTAGTGATCTGGCAACCTTCGTGTACGTACAGTCGCTCAAATAAATATCCGAACAACATGGTCGATTACAGATTTTAGAAAAAATATCTGACAATGATTATTTTAGAAATTAGTGATCTGGCAACCTTCGTATACAGTCATTCAAACAAATATCCGAACAACATGGTTGATTACAGAATTCAGAAAAAATATCTGGAAACGATTTTTTTTTTTTTAGAAATTAGTGATCTGGCATCCTTCGTGTACAGTCATTCAAATAAATATCCGAACCCTATGTTGATTACAGAATTCAGAAAAAATACCTCGTGACTTTTTTTTAGAAATTAGTAGTCTGGCAAACTTCGTGTACAGAAGCTCAAAAAGTATCGGAACACTATGGTTATTTAAAGAATTCAGAAAAATATCTGGCAAATTTATTTTAGAAATTAGTGATCTGGCAACCTTCGTGTACGTACAGTCGCTCAAATAAATATTCGAACAATATGGTCGACTACAGATTTCAGAAAGTTGCCAGATCACTAATTTCTAAAAAAAAATTTGCCAGATATTTTTCTGAATTCTTTAAATAACCATAGTGTTCCGATACTTTTTGAGCTTCTGTACACGAAGTTTGCCAGACTACTAATTTCTAAAAAAAACGTCACGAGGTATTTTTCTGAATTCTGTAATCAACATAGGGTTCGGATATTTATTTGAATGACTGTACACGAAGGATGCTAGATCACTAATTTCTAAAAAAAAAAAATCGTTGCCAGATATTTTTTCTTAATTCTGTAATCAACCATGTTGTTCGGATATTTGTTTGAATGACTGTATACGAATGTTGCCAGATCCCTAATTTCTAAAATAATCATTGTCAGATATTTTTTCTGAAATCTGTAGTCGACCATATTGTTCGGATATTTATTTGAGCGACTGTACGTACACGAAGGTTGCCAGATCACTAATTTCTAAAATAATTGCTGCCAGATATTTTTTATGAATGCTGTAATCAATCATATATCTATAAATATATATATTTCTATATCATCCTCCGCTTATACAGGGCTAAAAGCGAAAGTTTGACTCCAGAGGTTACGTTCGAGGTTCATCCGTGAGCAATAGTGATTACGTCTCTTTTAACGAAAAACATCAATAGTTGCTGCTTTCCTGGTTGTACTTTCCCTCTTGCTGATATTCAAATTGGTAAACGGCCTTTCGATCTGTTTAGACTCGATACAGTGATTATGCCAATCGACCCTAAAGGTTTTTCTTTCCTCCTGTTCTAATCACCACTATCTTTCAAACCCGATTATTAGATAAAAGAAATGTTTCCTTTAATCTAATGAATGTGCTTTGAAGTTTCGATAAGTATTCGGAACGCATCGCTAGGATGCATCATAAGAGTCAAAAGATATATATGGGCCTATACTGTGAACAGAACACCTACTATGAATGGTCAAACGTTGTACAGTTCCTGTGAGAAAGACGGAAGTTTCCCTTTAAAGCTACCAAGAATATTTTTTAAAGTATCGCTCTCCTGTCCACGTCTTAACCGATCTACGACAGCCTTTCGAATTCATTCATGTGTTCTCTCTCACCAACAGAACGATGGGGTTCACCGGGGATAAGTTTCTTCGCTGACATAATTGGGACTGGAACCTGGGAACTGCAGATTTTGTCTGGCACGCTGCCAACTAAGCCAGCTCTCGTCTCTCATTCAAATGAGCTATATATTTCATTCAATATTCTTTTACAAAACACAAAGGATGAACATAGAAGCTCTCTTAAGCCATTCCAGGCTTCTCTTAAAACATCAAACACCGCCTTCTCTATAACACTGCCTCTCCATTCTTCCTCAAAGTAAGTAAAAAAAATGAACTTCCGCCTAGTTTAAGCTTTGGGCACTAGATGGCAGCATCTGCCTCGAGAACATTTCAATATGGGAAATACTGATACTGAATAATTTTCTACATATTCAGCAAATAATATTACAGTTATTAAATCAGTATAGAAATAAATCTGCGTGGCATTGCTTCTGTTACAGCTCAAATATAGGAAAAACATATATATACTATCCGTTATCCTAATTGCTAATTAATAGTTTCAGATGCTTGAGTCCTACTTTTCATGACTTTCAATATTGTACGAATAAATTTAACCCTAAATAAACTGTTCTACCAAAATATTACAGAATTTTCATGTTCTAACAATGGGAATTTAACTTCGAAGCTCTATAATTTCTATAAGATGCATTCAATGTCTTTTTTCTAAGTGATAAATATCATTCATAAATGAGTAGAGGTCCAATTAATGTAACATCCAGCAGATCTGTGGCTTCACTTATAACCTCAGGTGAAGAGAAATTGTTCGGGAATTACCACACCAGTCTACGGCAAAAACGTTGGCGTTTAATTCTTCCATTTCTAGGTGTAAAATAATTAAAAAAAACTTTTCCGAAAAATTTACGTTCGTGCAGAAATTTTGCCGTGCAACGAAACTGAGTCGTGAAATATAATTTCCGTAAGTGAGAAATTAGTAAGTGAGTAAAAGTTCCTAAGTGAGAAATTTTATTACAGCAGTCCCCGATTTACCGAAATTATGTAAATAATTTCCGTAAATCTACCTATGTTAATAATTATCGTAAATCGGAGACTACTGTAATAAAAAAATAGGAGATTATGGTTAGTTTCGCTGCACCGTAATTATAAATTATAGTCAGAAAGCAATCGGGAAAGCTTGTATCCAAACACATGATTAGTTCCTATAAAAATATCTGTGTGCTCCTCAGTGGAAATTGTTTATTGCAAGTGTCACATTGGAAATATTTCATGATTCGTGAAGCATTGAAGGATAAATTGAGCTGGATATAAAGGAATTCGAATCGTGATTTAAAACATGAAAATCTCTCAAATTGATCATCATAATCGCGGTGATTCATGACACGTGGAGATTATTTAAACGACTCCTTTTATTTCCAGTGATGTACAGAACCTTGCTTGCCATTTGAGAAAAACCTCTTCTAATCACTATGCACTCTTTCTTTCCACTGTTTTTATACATTAAATTGAAAGTAATGCAAACATGTTATTATAACCCTCTGATAAGCTTGCTACGTGGCAGTATTGAGATGTAAATGATTGTGTTTCAAAATTATAGCCAAATAATTTTTCTTTCGATTTTCTCTTAGTGATCCTCCCTCAGTATAAAAATGGGGGCGGGGGTAGCGCGCCACGCTGGTAATCTGTAGTTCCCAGGTTCGAGTCCCAGCTGTGTCAGCGTTGAGATCTTTTCTCCGCAAAATTCTCCGCATTGCCCACGGTCAGTAGGGTACACCGATGGGCTTGGAAAGGCCACCGTCCGTCGGATGGGACGTTAAGCCTTGGCCCCGTGTGCGGGAGAGCCATACCCTGTGCACGTTAAAGAACACGCTGGATGGCCTTGACGGGAGACTACCATCTGTCTCCAAACAGCTGTTCCAGTGGGTCCCATCCCACCACCTTCTCTGAGCCTTCGGGATCCATGTGACCTGGCCATTTAGCCCATGGTGTGCAAGAAAGTGCCGCTCAGAGGTGAAACAACCCAACTCAGTATAAAAATGAACACTGATGATCTTAAAAAATTCAATGCCCATTTATTGGGATCTTTAGGAATGGCTCTAGGTGATGAGAGACGAAATACATTCGATTTTATTTACTTCTCAAACACTTGCCAAGAGGATACAGGAATACTTTCTTATAGAGGTCTGAGTGGAGAAATCAGCTCACTAGAAATCTATTAGGTTTCAAACTGAGGGAGGACCAAGGAGAGCAAAAAATTTTAAATAATAAAAAAACTCAATAGTTGTCACTTTCCTGCTTGTATTTTCATTCTTGCTAATATTCATATTGGTGAACTGCCTTTCGATCTGTTTAGACTCGATACAGTGACTATGCCAAACGGCCCCAAATGATTTTCTTTACTCCTTTTCTAATCGCCACTATTATTCCAATCACCGTTTTGTTTTTCATGTTTCGTTTATTATACAATTCTTCTTGTCCATAAATGTCCGGAACGTATCAATAGGATGCATTATAAGAAGTCAAGAATCGGAGCAATCACTTGAAAAACACGTTTATTACTGGTGGATAATGGATTGAATCTAACATATCCTATCGGGTTATGCAGAGAGTAACATGGGATGCATTATAAGACGTCACTGTTAGAGTGACCGGGCCCTGATCTAAGGAACATCGAAGGGGGGAGTGGGGGCAAGGACACCATCGAGCTGGAAAAATTAAAGGGGCTCAAAAAACTGGATTAATGTAGTATAACACAACACCCACCGTTTTACAGGTCTTTAAAATTTGCTAAATACGTTAGATATTTTAGACACTCTCTTACCCTTACTAGTATTCTGAAAGGGTGTACGTGCTGTCCCTTAAGCCATAAATAAAATGTTTATATTACCACGGACAGTAGATAAAATCTGTAGAAACGTGTTCAAACATTACTGCATTATTGATAGATGACCAAAGGGGAAAATGACTTTCGATAATGAGAAAAAGTTAATTTGAAAATTCAATGATGTTATTTTAAAAAGAAAAAAATGCACTTGGATAAAGTCACAAATTAAAAGAAAAATTTAATTTATGAAAAAGAAGCGATCATTCTGCTGACAGAGCAATCCATTTCAAAAAATTACTCGGCTGTTGCGTAAAAAAATTGAATTAAATGTGTGAAATTTCAGTCGTGCAAATCACGAAGTCTACAGAGTGAAATGGAAAGGAGAGATGTTGGGTAATAAAGTGAACAGAGGTTCAGCAATAGCGTATAATTATATTTAAATAAAAATTAGGAAAATGCAGATTTTAGATGGATTGTAGTAACATATTTAAGAAGTGTGTTGAAGATCTGGACACGCATCTGCAGAGCAAAAATCATTGTAGTTACTTCAACGAAGCTTTTATTGTCCTTCAAATTACTTCCCTGCAGCCTCTGTGGAAAGTTGCAAACGTCTACTCCAATACTGGAAAGATTGGTGGTACTCCTGTTGGGAAAAATTCTTCACAACTCTGTATAAACGTATTTGAGTACTGGGGCGGGGGTGGCGCAGTCCGTAGGGCGCCAGGCTCGTAATCTGTAGTTCCCAGGTTCGAGTCCCAGCTGGATCAGCGTTGAGATTTATCTCCGCAAAAATTCCCCGCCCTGCCCACGGTCAGCAGGGGACACCGATGGGCTTGGAATAGGCCGCCGTCCGTCGGATGGGACGTTAAGCCATGACCCCGTGTGCGGAGAGCCGTACCCTGTGCACGTTAAAGAACACGCTGGATGGCCTTGATGGGGGGGGGTACCATCTGTTTCTCAACAGCTGTTGCAGTGGGTCCCCTTCCCCAACCTTCTCTGAGCTTTTGGGGTCCTTGTGGTCTGGCCATTTTGCCCATGGTGTGCAAAAAACTGCCGCTCAGAGGTAAAACAACCCAACCCAGCATTTTGTACCTTGAACCTTTGCACCCTTAAAAACGTTTTCTCAGCAAATTACCTTTTAACTAAAAAAAACAATAATCGTATGATGCAAAATTGGGTAAATATGCTAGATGGGGCAGCTATTTGATTTTTTTACTCTTCCAGATAGGTCATAACTTTCCGAGTTTTGTGAGCACGTTGTTTTATCTCTGAGCGGCATTTTATTGCACACCATAGGCTAAATGGCCAAGTCACATGGACTCCGAAGGCTCAGAGAAGGTTAGGGGAGGGACCCACTGGAACAGCTGTTGGGAGTCAGATAGTAGTCTCCCGTCAAGGCCATCCAGCGTGTTCTTCAACGTGCACAGGATATAGGTCTCAGGCACACGGGCCATGGCTTAACGTCCCATCCAACGGATGGCGCTCTTTCCAAGCCCATCGGTGTTTCCTACTGACTATGGGCAGGACAGGGGATTTTGTAGAGATAAATCTCAACGCTGACCCATCTGGGACTCGAACCTGGGAACTACAGATTACGAGCCTGGTGCACTACCGACTGAGCCATCCCCGTCCCCCATTGTTGGTGTAGTATTACCATTTAAATGCATTTTTAGGTAATGTGTTCCTGGTTATCACTCCTCGGTAATTGAAAGAAACTGTGAACATCCTTTTTCTTGACAGAAAGTCTTGTCGGAGGATTTGTGGACCCGGTTCATCTTCAGCAACAAAAACATAGTTTCGATGTTTCTGGGAGTTGTATAGTAATAAAACCACATCTCATCTCTGTGACAATCTTCTGTTAACCATTTGGGGCCATAGGTTCAACCATTGTCAGCATCTCCTTGCAGGAGTCGACTCAAGTCCTCTCTTCTGCTCTCTGAGCTTGTGGGGTACCCCCCCCCCCCCCGAGAGAACCATTTGGCACAGATGCTTTGGAACTTTAAATGTTGGTGAGTAGTTGTTTCCACACTGCCAATCGATAAACTGGCATTATCTGAATGGTGATGTGTGGGTTTTCTTTAATCAGTTTACGACACGAACATCAGCGACGGTTCTCTCGTTCACGGCCTCCTTTGTCTTCGTGCACGAGGGAGTTTTTCGAAGCTCTGCCTTCCTTTTCTGAATTTGTGCATCCATCTCGTAACAGTGCCATGTGAACAGGCATTATCCTTATGTACTTGTGATAAATGGGAATGAATTTTTTTCTCCTTGTCCCGAACCTCTATCCTTATAAAAATGTAAAATCTTTCACCTTTTTTAGTAGGCTCCACAGTAACAATGCACAGATTTCCCCGACCGAACTTTACGCTCCGCCAGAGAAGATAAAAATGATGATAAAGCCTTTGATTTCAATACGTAATGAAGCACTCCGTAAGCATTTATTAATTGCCTTTCTGTTTTCTAAGGAGAAAATGGTTCTTTTTTTTAATGACTTATAATTAACTGTTATTTTGAGAAAGGAAAATCATTAGGAAAAAGCAAAGGGTTTATGGAATTTTGTTCAAGTGTTACACTATCTGACGTAAGTGAAAACGAATGTTGAAATTTTTCTATAACAGTCGTTTAAATTTATGAACGCCCTCTAGGTCTTTAACAGATTGTATGTTATTGATTTTTAGTGGTCTTACACTGCATACCACTGAACTAGAATGTTCCAGAAATAAAGATACACCGTCTCTGATTAAACGAAAGTTTAATTCTTCATTACAGTATATCAGTATCTATAGTGGTAGCTGTTTTCACTTTCATATAATTTTTTCTGTCAAAAATTATGAAAGAAATAAACATTTACTGTTTGTTTCACACGTAATCGACTGAAGCATCTAATACACCAATATTTAAACAAAAAATATGAAAAATTCTTCCTTAATCCACTGACTGATATAAGAATTAATCTATAAGTGTGAAGCGAAGGAATTTAAACTGACAATATACGAGTATTTTCAGCTTTGTAGGTACAATTGCTCAGTGGAAAAATGTGATATTTAAAATTTTCACTTTTTTAAATATGTAAAACACAATAATTCGAATTTGGTCATTAGAAGGCGATCATCCCTCAAGACAATCTGAAGAATGTCAATTGCAGGTTACAAGCATAAGTATGAAAGTTTCAATGATCTTTATCCCAGATAGATATTATATATGACGCACAAATAATAGATGTTTAAAATGCGACCATAATTCCAATGGCTAGGATATCTGACCAACTTATTAGTTTAAAAACTAACGTAATCCGACACTACTTTGTTTATGACTTAAGCAAAATATCTGAATTCATGATTAAAGACGATATTGTCTTCTAATTAATATTTGGTATTTATTTTTTATTCTTGAGAAAAATACAGAAATGGAAATAATATAAATTTATAAGTGGTGTGATATAATTGTACAAATGTTTTAAAGGGAACTGAAAAGCTGTTTACAATACAGAGTATTATAAAGTCACATTTCATTCAACTAAATACAAATATCGACTTCGTTTAGGAAGAAGTCAATTACAAAATAAATTTACCTTTATTTTATCTTGTCATATATATACAAAGAACGTTTTAGGAGACTGACTTAATACGGTCGCCTAATCAATCTGCCTTTTTTATAACTCATCGACACTACGTTTCCGTAATCGAGCCCATATCCATAGCCGTAGCTCAGGACAGAATATCTGGGAACTATATTGCCGTGTGGTTGGAGTTCCGTAGCCCATGGCTTCGTGAGGATTCTGTATATATGTACGTATGTATTTATGAATGTATCCCAACTATTTTTTTTTCGGCGAAGGGGTGGTCCGAGAATTTAGTCTCGTGGGGGCGGAGGGTTTCGAGAATAATTTAGTTTCAAGAGGTAAGACTTGAGTAATAATATTCCACCGAACACGAAAAGTTAAAATGCTATTCTATATGGCATAATATCTCCTAGTGTTTTTCAATGTATTTTAATTCGGACATAAAATGTGGTGCTAGAATAAATTTATGCAAAGAAAAATGTTTTGGATTTCAAAGCAAGTAGACAATTTTCAGATTTCGTATAAGACGACCGAATTTTTAAGGGGACTCTGTCTCTTCCCTGGGTATATCACTGTGTGTATGTATGTATGTATGTATGTATGTATGTCCACGACCGAATCTAGAAAAAGATGGAAGTGGAAGGAAGAGACTGGTTATATTCAAATATTATTTTTATAGACATTTATTCATAAAAAAAAGAACTGATACGAAAGTGAAGACACCTACCGCCGTGAAGCATTTTGAAAGGGAAATCCTACGAAAGGGGAAATCCTATCCGAAAAGGGAAATCTTATCCGAAAAGGGAAATCCTACCTAAAGGGGAACTCCTATCTCCAGAACGGTCCTAACACTCAATCAAAAGATATCCGATAAAATAATAATTAGATTTAAAGAATACAAGTGAATAAAAATTAAGCTTTCCTCCAATTTTCCCTAATTGCCAGAAATTTTGCCATTTTGCACCTTACTGCATGAGCAGAAATCGATGCAAGAGGCATAATAATTATAAAGAATGTAATAACACTTTGTTATGCTTCCTAACAGTGGAGGACAACACCCTTCGTCTTATGCAGGATGACAAGTGAGACTGCAATGATCAGGAATAGTTTACCATGGTTACAAACTCTCAAAATGATACAAGAGGACCACACCTACATTACTAAAGGAACTTTACAAATCGATACTTGTGAAACTTGTAATTATCTTACAGTTCATGACAGTGGATCACATGGTATTTTACACAGGGAATCAAGAAATGTAGTGAAAAATCAACTTTCATCGAATGGAGTGTCCGTTTAAAAATCTTCTGCGAGAAAACAGGATCCAATCAAAAAATCCAATCCCTAGGCACAAAAACCTTATGAAGAAAGTGAAGCTTAAATCATCCTCCTGAAAATTAATAGTGTTGTGGAATGCCAAAGAGAGCTCCTAAATTTTCTAAAAAATTCATCGAAGAAATATAATATAAATAAATTTATAAACAAGCAGAAATTTATCAGATACTTGATGATTATGAGTAATAATATTATTAGTAAAAATGATAAAAAATATGTTTATGGACTTTAATCACAATCCTAATAAGCTTCTTATTTCAATGGAACTATAGAGGTTTGACAAATAAAATTCTTGAGAAATGCTCTTCTTGGAGAAAAACATTTTGCAATTCGAATTTTCATTGAAAAATATGTGGAAAAAACTCCTAAGTTATCTAAGTTTGTTTCTTATCTAAAAACCTAGAAACGATGGATCTAACGGGGGGGAGGGAGAATTATGTGCACTCGAAATTCCCCCAAGTTCCTATTGAGATCTCCTGTCGGAATCAGTTCCCCGTAATTGCAGCTGTGTAAGTGAAAATTAAAGAGTTTACCTTCAGCATTTTCTCACTGTTATAATCCAGTATATATATATATCGTTGTAGGATTTTAGAAATATTTTGCACTAAGAGACTGGAAAGCACATAGTACAACTTGAGGATGCCACACTGCAGACAGAAGAAGACACATCGTAGATCTGTCCTTGGATCTAAACCTGGTTGTTCTCAATGAAGACTCTCCTACATTTCTCAAACTTCCAGGAAAAGAAAGTGCTATTGATCTCTCTATTGACTCAGTTCGCTTTGCCAAGCATTTTACATGAAAAACAAACCATGATTCTCTTGGGAGCGATCAGCTATCGGTCATTATTTCAGCTAAAGTTTGGTCTGAAATCTAAGTCTCAATTTAAAGTTATTAATTGGGTTTAATTCAAGAAAAATATCTCATATGAAATATCGAAATCTGCATTTCCCAGATTCGTGTCCCAGCTGGGTCAGCATTGAGATTTATCGCATCAAAATTCCCCCGCCCTCCCCACGGTCAGAAGTGGACACCGATGGGCTTGAAAAGACTGCCGTCCGTCGGATGGAACGTTAAGTCGTGGCCCCGTGTGCGGGAAAGCCATACCCTGTTCACGTTAAAGAACACGATGAGTGGCCTTGAGGGGAGGCTATCATCTGTCTCCGAACAGCTGTTGCACTGGGTTCCCTCCCTCAACATTCTCTGAGCTTTCTGGGTCCATATGACTTGACCACTTAGCCCATGGTGTGCAAAAAAGTGCCGTTCAGAGGTAAAATAACCGACTAACTCATAACTATATGATCTCGCGTTCGGAAGATATAGTAGAATGACTTTAACTTTACCCATTTTTCTGGGGGGAAGAACACAAGAGGGTGAATTTATATAGACTATGACACTTCCTACGTCACAGGCTTTCATTTGACACAAAGGTTGTTACTGTTCGCACTCACATTGAGAAGATATATGAGGACAATCATTTTCATATTTCGTCCTTTTTTCAGGGGAAGAAAGCAGGGGGGTCACGTTTTCGTAGCCTACGTCTTTCCGTTCTTCAGAAGGATTCATTTCATGTATAGCTTGTTGTTTTCTGCATTCGCGTTCTGGAGATATAGTCAAGAACAATTTTCCTATTTCTTCTCTTTTGAGTGGGAAGAGAACATGGAGGGTGAATTTGTTACAGCCTCTGACACTCCCGGCGTCACAAGATTTCATTTGACATATAAATCATCAATCTTCTCATCGCGTTCGAAAGATATGGTGGAATAATCTTTTGTCAATTCCTCAAATAGACAAATCGAAAATTGTCAAAGCCAAAAGCAAGAGGAAGATAGGTAAAATCTACTTGATCCGAAAGGGATACAAACCTAAGAACTCCTAAAGGTGTGTCATGTTCTCTGACAGTTTCACTACCATCCGCCGACTGAGATCTCTTCTATTGATGGCTTTTTTATACCACGGAGTCAGTCATTGGAAGTTGCTTAAATGCAATTGGAGATGACGGTCGAAAAACAACTTCCAGATATAACAGCTGAGCTAGTTACAATTAGTTTCGTGTTCACAGAAAAGTTTCCGAGTTTTTCTAATATTGAAAATTAAATAAAAAAAATAAATACCCCCTTAAGCAGCTGCTTGCCACAGAGGTCTGACAGGAGCCTGTCAGTTTATATGCCAGAGTAGAAGTTCTAAACTACTTCTATTTTTTATCATGATGCCTACCGTTTTATGTGTTGTTTCAGTTATGATCTGAAATGTGCAAATATTAAATATTACTTACTTACTTACTCAACGTCACTGTTCTTCGGAGTTCTTCTTTCAAGCTTTCCCAAATGTGATTTAGTGGTCATTAAATATTACTTATAGCCACTGAGTTATTTCAAAAAGCTTACTAGGGAATTGTCAGTTTAATTTGAGTAACCTCGTATATGAACATTAAGACAAGTAGTTTAGCAAAAATATAATAATTTATTTTATTCTGAAAGTAGTCAGTGTAATAATGATGATATTATTTCAACGAAACACTAAAATATCATTTTTTATCATATTCTTTTAGCTAGATAAAAGTATTCAAAGGAAGAGTGGAAACAACTACCACTATAAATTACAATATCTTTTAGTGTAGTATTTTGCATTCGTTTAATCAGCAACATATGCTTCAATTATAAAAAATTCAAGTTCAGTGACTTGCAGTGTAAGTCGCTAAAAATTAACATCGAAATAGTACAACCTATTTACTTTTCAACCGGTCGTCTATAATTTATATAACGTATCAGAAGGATTTAACACTTCACCCTATACGCAGTGCTTAGCGGGACCGCCACTTCATTTTACGAAACGTATTTTGTGAAGGAATCTTTACTTTTGTACGAGTGTCAACATACCAAGTGAGTATTAACTGTAGTAGTATTTCATTACAAAATGGGTCATACATAAAATATCTTATGTTTGTAATCGAAAAACGCTGCAAGGAACTAAGCACAAAAGTAAAAAGAACATTTTAATGTTATAGCGTAGTAGATCGGTAGTTTGTTTAATAAGATCGTTAATAGTATGTTATTTAATCTGAAAAGTATGTTAATTGATCTGAGGATCGTCACGGAATTTATGGAGGAGACCACACAGAGTGCATGTACGCAAAGCGACCCCTTCATTAAGTATATCGTTCTATGTTATGTCAATAGTAACTCAGGTATAGAACTCAGTAATTTATTAAATAAAAGATTTTTGAAATATGCGACTGAAAATATTTTAAAAATCTCAATAAAATCTCTTTAAATCTTTTTTGAAACGCAACAAGTTTCTAAAAGGATGTGTTCAGTATTTAAAGAGCTATGGAAGTTAGCAAGTTAGCTTGTTTTGGATAGCGTCATTCATAATTAGCGAAAATTAACATACTTATTATTACAAGGACTAAAACAACTCTTACAAGTGTAGTAAAGTTTAATAAAACGGTCATTGCTTTTCTTTTTATCTTGTTTTTATTAATTTATCAGAACAATTATTTAAACTCTTATTTTAGATGTTAAAATATTCAATTTCCCTAATTCTCTAAATACCAAAAGAATATTGTTGAAAATCGACATTAAATAGATTCGATTATTTTTAAATTACCTTCATTAATATTTTTATTGTGAGAAACGTATTTAAGAAGTTACCAGATCCCATATATGAATTATTAAGTATTAAAAATAAAACTGTAACTAATAAAGTTGATGCTGAGTGTATATTTCACAGGAAAGTTACCTGAAATGCGACTTCTCCTAAATAGCAGGAAAATGGATTCTCTTTTAAGGTTTTTGTTTCGTGCCTCTGGGCGCTTGTAACCAGGAAAATTAATCAATTACACTGTAAAGAAATTGCCACAACTGATGTAAATATAAATATACAAGTAGAAGGAAAATACATCGCCAAATTATTTCAAAGAGAATGAAGGTTTTCTTTTCCAACTTTTGCATACTTTAAGAGTGGAAGTTCGAGCTAATGGACGTTTAGGAAAATACAAATAATAATATATTGTCAGAACTTATAAAACAACAAAGAATTATTCATTTTCCTTTTAGCAGCCTGTCGCATAAAAGTTGGGGATAAAATATTAGATTAGGAATTGTTTCATTGTTCTCTGGACGTGGTACTTGAGGGGAGATTATGGCTTTGCATTCCTCGAAGAAGAAGCGTTCCCAGACGATAGTTACAGTGAATGCATATCACACAGTAACAGGTGGGAAATGCTGTGTAATTTCATCAATGCCAGAAAATGTTACATTCTCCATGTCAAATAATAATTAGTGCTCACATTACCATTCATCTGGAAGTGTGCCTCCCCACTCTGCAAAATGTTCCACGGCCAACTGTTGCACACAGCCAGGAACTTAAGAACAAGGTTCCGACATTGCAGAGGACCACTGGGAGTCAGCTGTTGTCACATGTGCAGTTTGTACAGGAATCAGAGCAATACACTTCGCACAACCTTGAAGACAATGGATCACGCAAGATTCAGGAGTGCTAATTCCGCTCTGGCTCTAACAGAAGACTATCTACTGCACTAGCAATCCACAATGTGTTCCAAAACCGGTATACTTCCTCTGCAATGGCATAACGATAAATAATAATTTCCTCAAATTTCTGAGTCGTGTTTCGTAACTAATTTTGGTCAAAGACGTCACAGTCTGTTCAATAAGCGATGTTCAGCTAAAGTAGCCATGTCATTGTCATTGTTTGGTAACAGAGTTCAACCAATAATGAACGATTCTTTAATCCCGGTCTCTAATTCAGAGAATCCAGAGACCTTGCGCGTTTGATTACGAGTTTGATATACGGAATTTATGGAGGAGATCCCACAGAGTGCATGCGCAAAGCGGCCCCTTCATTAAGTAATACAGTTCTTTGTCATGTCAATAGTAACTCAAGTATACAACTCGGTAATTTCTTAAATAAAAAAAAAATACCCCCCAAGCAGCTGCTTGCCACAGAGGTCTGACAGGAGCCTATCAGTTTAAGATCAATGAAATATGCGGCTGAAAATATTTTAAAGATCTCAATAAAATCTATTTAAACTCAAGCAATCTTATTTTCAAACGCAACAAGCTTTTAAAAAGATGTGTTCAGTATTTAAAGAGCTATGTAAGCCACCCCGAGATGGGGTGGGCTTACAACAGTGCCATAGAACCAAAAATATTTGTCTGTCTAATTCAGTTCCGGTCTCTAATTCCTCTTCACTAATCTGCAAAGTGTTGGAAAATGATCAAGGTCATTTCCTCTATTCCAAAAGGATCAGGTGTCAAGATGACTTTCTGTTTTCCTTCTGTTATCACCAGATCTCACATTCTTTTACTGACATGTTGATTGGAGAATAATTTACATGCTTTTTCTTCACAGCGCCATGTTCAACCAGCTGGAAGCTTTTATACAGAGATTTAATTTTTTACCTCTTATTCCATTCCACATGCACCTGATTATTATCCATTTCAAATTTCATCTTTGTGCAACTAATCGTTTCTCATCCGCAGACCTTCAAGGAAGCGCAGTTGAATTACAACCACTCAGGATACAATGCCAGTTTGAAACCTTTCACTTGACACCTCTTCCTTTCCTGAATTTGAAGGTCAAATACTGACCTGGATTGAGAAAATATATATTTTCATTTCTTGAAATATTATTTACAAATATTATTTGGTTTCATAAAGAAATAGAAGTTTAGACTATATGCTGACCACCTATGAATGAAACAGCCTGCAAATACACGTGAAAAACCATCATATATATATGTATTTATTTGTGGCACGTGAGCACCTAAACAAGTGAAAGCAATACGCATAACGAAACCAATTCGCAATAAAGGAGGAAAGTATGGTTTTTGTATCGCCCCAGAGCAGTTGGGTTTAATTTTTTTTGCACTTGAGAGGTTCTTTTCTGCACACGATGGGCTAAATGGTTAAAATATTGGAACCAAGGGACCCTCAAGAAAACTGTTAGGAGACAGATGGTTGTCTCCTATAATTTTGGTTGGGTTGTTTTACCTCTGAGCGGCACTTTTTCGCACACCATGAGCTAAATGGCCAGGTCACATTGACCCCGAAGGCTCACAGAAGGTTGGGGGAGGGGACACACTGGAACAGCTCTTGTTAGACAGATGGTAGCCTCTCGTCAAGGCCATCCAGCCTGTTCTTTAACGTGCACAGGTATGACTCTCCCCGCACACGGGCCCCGGCTTAACGTCGCATCCGACAGACGGCGGCCTTTCCAAGCCCATTGGTGTCCCCTACTGACCGTGGGCAGGGCGGGGAATTTTGCGTAGTCTCCTATAAAGGACATTCATCGTGTTATTTATATTATGTATGTTAGTTAATGTCATGCATAGTGTGCTCTCCCATACACGGTGTCATGATTTTATGCCCCATCCAATGGTCGGTGGGCTTTTCCAAGTCCATCAGTTCTCTTACTGGCCAAGAACAGGGTGAGGGTTTTGGAGAGATTAATTTCATCGATGGCTCAGGAGGATTGGGTTAGGTTGTTTTACTTCTGAGCGGCACTTTTTATGGCCATGTCTATGGACCCCGTAATTCTCCCGATTCTAAATGGCCAGGTCACAAGAACCCCGAAGGCTCAGAGAAGGTTTAAGAGAGTGGACCTACTGTACAGTTGTTAGGAGACACACGTCAGCCTCCTGTCAAATCCATCCAGCATGTTTCTTTAACGTGCACAGGGTATGTCTCTACCGCACCCGAGACAACAGCTTAACGTCCAAACCTAAGTACGTGGCCTTTCCAAACACATCGGCGTTCACTACTAGCCGTGGGAAGGGTTGGGTGTTTTGCGGAGGTAACTCTCAACGCTGGTCCAGCTTGGACTCATTGACTTTTATATATTTATAGATTTATGAATTCTGCATTTAATTTTTGATGCAGAGCTAGAAACCTTTCTCTTTAATGCCTTGTTAAACTTTAAATGTTTCTAGACTTTAAGATTAATATTTCAGAAGAAAATATTACATATATTTGTTATTGTTATGAATTTATTAAATTATCATTTTTAAAAGGTTGGAAAGAAACTACCAGTACGAATAAAAGTAGCATTTATTGAATAGTTGACTTCCATTTAATCCATAACATCATGCTCGTAATATAGAAGATTCTAGGTCGGTGGTTTCTACTGTAAGCCACCAAACAACTAAAAGCAATATAGCAATCACTCTTTATGAAAGGTTCGTCTAACTCGCAGCTCATAAAGCAAATAATATACAGAATCCAACTAACTTCCTGCAATATTTTGACCACATATTTTAGGTGCATAAATAACTTATTTTGCCAATTCATGGTACTCATTAAAATGGCGTATTTCTTTTTTAATCACGATACTTGATTCTTTAATAAAATATTATTCTTTCCAATTTATTACTCATTAGAATTGTATGTTTTCGGTTTTAGAGAATATTTCCCACCTCTCTTTGAATAGATTCGCAGTGGATCTTCACGAAATCTGTATTCAAGTACCCTGCTTGCACGTTTTTACTTTAACAGAAGTTACAGCTCGGCCAAATATCTCTCTTTGGGCGAAAATTAACTTCCTTTGGATGATTTTTTCCACGTATAAGACGATTCCAGCATGTACAAGAATTAGATATTTATTAGGCGAACTCCCAGTAACATTACTGGGAGAAGTGGGTTCGAATCCCATTCACGGCAAAAAACAATTTTTTTCAGCCTCATGTCTACAGGACATCTCTAATATCCACATCTAAAGTACAATAGCTCAAAAAATTATCCGAACTTTATGGTTGATTACAGAATTCAGAAAAAAATATCTGGCAACGATTTTTTAGAAATTAGGGATCTGGCAACCTTCGTGTTCAGTAGACAAATAAGTACTTTACATATAGTTTTTAGAGTTCGACGAGCTTCTCATAAAGAGGTTTGGGTTGGGTTGTTTTACCTCTGAGCGGCACTATTTTGCACACCATGGGCTAAATGGCCAGATCACATGGACCCCGAAGGCTCAGAGAAGGTTGGGGGAGGGGACCCACTGGAACAGCTGTTGGGAGACAGATGGTAGCCTCCCGTCAAGGCCATCCAGCGTGTTCTTTAACATTGGGTTGTTTTACCTCTGAGCGGCACTTTTTTGCACACCATGGGCTAAATGGCCAGATCACATGGACCCCGAAGGCTCAGAGAAGGTTGGGGGAGGGGACCCACTGGAACAGCTGTTGGGAGACAGATGGTAGCCTCCCGTCAAGGCCATCCAGAGTGTTCTTTAACGTGCACAGGGTATGGCTCTCCCGCACACGAGGCCACGGCTTAACGTCCCATCCGACGGACGGCGGCCTTTCCAAGCCCATCGGTGTCCCCTACTGACCGTGGGCAGGGCGGGGAATTTTGCGGACATAAATCTCAACGCTGACCCAGCTGGGACTCGAACCTGGAAACTACAGATTACGAGCCTGGCGCGCTACCGACTGAGTCACCCCCGCCCCATTTCACTCTACCTGATAATTCTTCCTGAAGCCACTAATTGTCTTTCGGGCATTGTTACCTTCACCTTATGACACGTTAGTTCCATTACGGCCATTCAAGTATCAGAGAGTTGAATTTGTGGTCGTATTTTTACGTTTATCGGAAGTATTTCACCGCTCGATTTGTAGTACTCTCAAAGAATCCCATACAAGGACTAAAAATAAATATAAAAATATGTACTTTTTAATATTTATGTTTTGTCTTAAGGGCATTATACTTCATATTTGTTATCATTGTATTCAACGGTATTTTTATTTCAACTAAGGTTTAAATACAAGATTGTACCTATAATCTTGTATTATAATATAGTATTTATTTCTATCAAAATATTTCTCATCCAACCGACAGGTTCATTTAACCCGCAACCTCCATTCTCATAAATGTCGTAAAACGAATTTACCTTAATGAAAATGTTGCGTTTCTTTAACTTCTAGGATTAAGGGAAAAATCAATCAGTATATAGGCAATAATTTATTTTTTATTATTATATTAAACTATTGAAAATTAACATCAAACATTTCTTTTTAAAAACAACAAGGGTAAAGTTGGGTTGAGTTGGGTTGTTTTACCTCTGAGCGGCACTTTTTTGCACACCATGGGCTAAATGGCCAGGTCATAAGGACCCCGAAGTCTCAGAGAAAGTTGTTGGAGGGGACCCACTGGAACAGCTGTTGGGAGACAGATGGTAGCCTCCCGTTAAGGCCATCCAGCGTGTTCTTTAACGTTCACAGGGTGTGGCTCTCCCGCATACGGGGAAACGGCTTAACGTCCCATCCGACGGACGGCGGCCTTTCCAAGCCCATCGGTGTCCCCTACTGACCATGAGCAGGGCGGGGAATTTTGCGGAGATAAATCTCAACGCTGACCCAGCTGGGACTCGAACCTGGGAACTACAGATTACGAGCCTGGCGCGCTACCGACTGAACCACCCCCGCCCCTCTCTTAAATAGTGATTGCTATATTGTTTTTAATTATTTGGTGGCTTACAATAGGAACCATCGCCATAGAAACCCCTAGTTTGTCAGAAACAAGCTGTGGATTAAACGGAAGTCAATTATTCAAGAAATACTATTTTTATTCTTACTGGTAGCTTCTTTCCAACTTTGTTAAAATGATAATTTAATAAATTCATAAACAATAACAAATATACGTAATATTTTCTTCTGAAATATTAACCTAAAAGCCTAGAAACCTTTAAAGTTTAACAAGGCTTTAAAGAAAAACGTTTTTAGCTCCGCTAATTTGTAATACTTTACTGCTGACATATTTTCTTGAAAATATAATATATTTGTGCAAATATATTCAAACCAATAATATCTATTTTTAAAATCAATTATTATTGTTATTAATATCTTTGTTCCGTACAACTATTATCTGATCTTTTGAGTGTTATGATAATTGGTTTCATTTAACGATGTATATTCTTGTATATCTGTTTCTCTCGTACACATGTCTGTATTCCGAGGATGACTTTATGTTTGACTTGATACGTCCAATTCACTCTACCTGATAATTCCTCCTGATGCCACTAATTGTCTTTCGGGCATTGTTACCTTCACCTTATGACACGCTAGTTCCATTACGGCCATTCAAGTATCAGAGAGTTGAATTTGTGGTCGTATTGTTCTGTTTATCGGAAATATTTCACCGCTCGATTTGTAATACTCTCAAAGAATCCCATACAAGGACTAAAAATAAATATAAGAATATGTATTTTTAAATATTTTTGTTTTGCCTTGTTATCATTGTATTCAACTGTATTTTTATTAAAACTAAGGTTTAAATAAAAGATTGTATCTATAATCTTGTATTATAATATTTATTTCTATCAAAATATTTCTCATCCAACCGACAGATTCATTTAACCGGCAACCTCCATTCCCATAAATGTCGTAAAACGAATTTACCTTAATGAAAATGTTGCGTTTCTTTAACTCCTAGGATTAAGGGAAAAATCAATCAGTATATAGGCAATAATTTATTTTTTATTATTATATTAAAATATTGAAAATTAACATCAAACATTTCTTTTTAAAAACAACAAGGGCAAAGTTGGGTTCAGTTGAGTTGTTTTACCTCTGAGCGGCACTTTTTTGCACACCATGGGCTAAATGGCCAGGCCACAAGGACCCCGAAGTCTCAGAGAAAGTTGGTGGAGGGGACCCACTGGAACAGCTGTTGGGAGACAGATGGTAGCCTCCCGTCAAGGCCATCCAGCGTGTTCTTTAACGTTCACAGGGTGTGGCTCTCCCGCACACGGGGCCACGGCTTAACGTCCCATCCGACGGACGGCGGCCTTTCCAATCCCATCGGTGTCCCCTACTGACCATGGGCAGGGCGGGGAATTTTGCGGAGATGAATCTCAACGCTGACACAGCTGGGACTCGAACCTGGGA
The DNA here is from genome assembly GCA_038380435.1 of Ryuthela nishihirai. NCBI lineage: Eukaryota > Metazoa > Arthropoda > Arachnida > Araneae > Heptathelidae > Ryuthela > Ryuthela nishihirai. The sequence continues at coordinate 4,368,402 of JAWZYU010000039.1, forward strand.
ACTACAGATTACGAGTCTGGCGCGCTACCGACTGAGCCACCCCCGCCCCATAAGGGCAAAGTTTAGCCAGTATTATTTTGATAAGGATTTATATGTATCTCTGAATGTAAATTACACTTCTGTTAGTACGACATGTAAAGCTCCAGAAAATATTTCTCATATATTTCTACATTGTCCTCTCTATAAATTTCAACGACAATTTCTTAAAGGAAAGATGAAGAAGATTACTGATGAGGAATTGTAAATGAAATCTCTTGTCTGCAGAAGCTACAGTAAAAGCACTAGATTAAAAATTCAGACCCTGCTTCTCAGATTACTGGAGGAAAGTTCTAAAAATAGCAGAATTTAAAATTCCCCCTTTCCTGCGGATTTCAATTTTGAAACTTCATACCGAACGGTGGTGTGGTTCACTTCAATGAACCGTACCACCATTCGGAATGTTTGGCTCGAATTTCCTGCTGCCCCAACTGCGGTGACAAACATTAAAATACAAATGGAAATGAATATCACAAGGGCGGAAACAGTTCAAATAAAAAGAGTGAAACTGTATACTATACCACGCAACATCGTTTTCGGCCGCAATTTTCTGGTCCTTCCCGCCACTTCCCGTCGTAACCAAGTCCGAGAGTCTTCACTCCAGAAATCCAGAATCGCCATTGCAGCAGAAATTATCGTAGTTCATCCCGAAGAATTTCCTGCCTTAAACAGACCTTCAAATTACAATAGCAGTCCAGCAGCCAGAAGTTCTACCTCCAGCCACCGGTCTCTTCTTTCTGAAAGTGTAAATGATCAGGAAATATTACAATTCCCCGTGAAAAAAGTCCAATCTCATATAAATCACATCTTGCAAGAATTTCCCAACGATCAAATGTCAGTCATTGCACCGGCGATTATTGAAAGAGAGGTCACAGGTCAAGGCAATCAGAATCAGAGAGCCATAGCCCATCGCCAGAGGATATAGTTGAAACGGAATATTAACTTTTTCTCCATTCTACGGGATCTCATTTGCTAACCTTCCATTGCATTCTTGTCTTAAATTATTCAGGGGAATGCTAGATCCCTTTCAAATAAAAAAATTGTGCTACTGGACTTTCTCAAATATAAATCGGTCGGTGCTTTGGCCATACAAGACATTGGCAGCTCCGAAAATATTGACCATTTTAAAATACCAGAACATGTAAACTTTTTCACTAGAAAAGATTTTTACAGTCAAAGGGTTTGTCTACTCATACACAGTCGTATCAGAATAATATGACCACCTACCATAGATATAATATAATAGGTGGTCATATTATTCAGATACGACTGTGTACATCGCCCCATACCACACAGCTTAATCAAGGTACCTGAAAACGATACAAGATTAGAAATCACAGCTGTCCATATCAAAATTAAACATCTGGAATTTTCCCCCATAACTTCTATAACCCAGAAGAGGACATTCCTGAGATTATAACTGAAGGGATTATAGATGATCCCCCCCCCCCCCTCCTTGGATCGTTTCCTTCTACCACAAAAAACATTAACTATCCGGTATAGCTCTCTGCTGTTCTGCTGTCTAACTGCTTCCTCGGCTTTGTCAGCCAAACCATCAAACGAAAAATCAAATGAAATATAAAATATAATATTTTCTACATATGGCAGAGCTAAGGTGTGTTGGCGAACACGTGACACAATGAACTCCTCATGTGTCACATCCACTGTATGATGTTGAAGAGAATCACATGTCACGGATTCGGTGTTTTATTATGTCTCAAGCATGGACAAATTACTGCAGCATATGTAAACAGCATATCCAATTTTTTGCTGATAGAGACGAAACATTTCAAGATGATAATGCAACAGACTACTTTGCGACATCTGTCTGTCAGTCGTTTGAGCAAAATGACCAAAATAATTAATGAATGGGAAAAAATGAATTTAAAAAGTTGTATTTCTTCTCCCCTCGGGTCTAAGGGGTCATCTCATTGTTCACAAAGAAAATTTCGTGACATTTACATTATACCACCAACATTTCAAATTTCCAGCATAACTACATTTTAACTGCAGTGTCGGAGAAACGATCGTCCACGCCTCTGACGTCATCTGCGTCTTGATCTGGCCAGTACTCAAGACCGGCCCTGCACACATTCCCCTTTAGTTTTCCTAGATTTAGGCATTTGGGGTATTTATATATTTAATACTTTAACTGACTTTTTTTCGTCCAAATATTAATTTTAGCGCAAAGGAGCATAGTTATGCTACTGATATAGCTATGGACTGTATTTTTTCTATATGAATGAACACTAGAAGAGAAAGGTATAACTATTACCATGAGTGGGATTCCGACCCACGTCTCCAGGGAACATTCCTGTTATGCTAACCACTACACCACCAATAGCTAACCTTTTCTCAGCTTGTGTGACGTTATAAACTTTCCGGGTTTTTTATTTGATTTGCACTGTGGCGCCATCTATCCAGGAAGTGGACAAATCTGTTGCCTCATATAGTAGGTATTAATATTTGCCACTCACGCTCATGGCGTTAAATCAATAATTCACTAATAAATAATCACAGGATATGTCTTGTAGACAGGAACTGATGAAATAATAAGCTGAAGAAAAGCTTATTCATTATTCAGCTTATTATTTCACGAGTTCCATTACTACAGGACATATCCTGTGATTATTTACTAGTATTACTTTTTAAATATTCTGTTAAACATTTATACTAAACTAAATAACCACAAATTTGCACCAAAACATCCAAAAAATTTGAACATTAAGTTGATATTACACTTCAAGAAATCTTTATTTATATTTAAGACAAGAGGTTTTGTAACCAACTATAAATCATAATACTCTTTTCTCTGAAAATTAACGCTACTTTAATATTATTTCGCTTAATGTTGCGTTTCTCTAACGTCATGAATTGATTTTTCGACGTTTCAATTTCAAGTACGAATGAACTGTGTAAGCAGTCTTGTTCGACCTCTTATTCCTTATTAATATTATAAATGTAATAGACGCAAGGTATCTGGCAACAAAACTCTGTCGCCATTTTCTTTTGAGCCTGTAACAATTGGAAAAGTTTGATTTTCGAGCTGCCTTTCGTTTCAGATAATTAACCTTATTTAAATATCTAAAACGTAAGAGTTTCTTTCCTCGTAAGTCAATGCATGATTCTAAATCGGTTTGTGAACTACACGTAATTGTGTGCAAAAGGTTTTATAAAATATTAACTGTAACTTCTATTGTCTGAAGGGCTGACAACTTGTGTTACATGGAGAAGTAATGCAGCAGGTGTGAATTCTGTAATTTCATGTTATTTCAAACGTAATAGTTTTATTAACGATATTTTAGTTTATTTACAAGTAATACAATATATATACAGTATTAGAACCATATTTTTTGCCTGTTTTATCAGATGATCAAATTTCGGTTAACGTTTGTGTCGTCTTCGTGTTTTTCATGAGACAATTTCCCAGAAAATGTCTACTCTCCTAATTTCCCTGAAGTGAAGTTTGTGGTCCTTTTACTATATCAAATTTACTTTTATTGGTTAAATATTTAGCGTAATGTAAGAAAACAAGCTTTAAAAGATTTTTATATCTCTATAAAAGCGAGATAAGAGCCAAAGTTTGAAAAAAAAAAATCACGGTCTTTTCCAAGAAGTTGCATATTTCGGTGTTTTAACTGCCAGGTTCCTAACATAAAGACACATTTTTATTCAGTGTTATAGTTTTTTTGATTTAGCATAACTATTTTTGTTCAATTCAAAAATAGGTATTCAAGAAACTAACAATGAACTTATCTTTTCTAAATATTAATAGAAATGTATAATATAAAAAGTAAAATAAAGAAAGAAGAAAATTAAACAATGATATATTTAAATTTGTGCATACGTTTCAGCTAATATTTGAGGCGCGTACCTTGACGAAGTTAAACATATTTCTCAAAATGTTTTTAAACATTTCTTAAAAATATTCCTTTAGATACTCACAAAAAATAATAAAAAACACGCACACAAACATAACGAAATAAACTCAAAATTTGCGCAAAAATGAAAACTCAATTTTTACAATATTAATTTACCTGTTTTGTTAGATTCGTCAGAATATTTGCTTAGTAGCTTTTACTAATTTCTTAAAAACATTTAACGATTTTTCCTGCAAAAATCCTGCAGGAAATTTTCCCAAATGTATTAAAAAATTTGTGGTCTTCACCGTTTTCATATTTCTATAATAAAATTAAACTATAAAAACCTTTTTAATTAATGTACCGAGTATACGTAGTCGCTGTGATTATCATGGAAATCACATAAAAGTTCGCTTCATTTCTTTCTAAGACGGAGCTTTATCATATTTCGAGTGAAAGACGAAAATAATACCTTTCGATGAAAGGCTTTTCTCACAAGATGAATATGATGTCCTCCTGGAGTCAATGTTAAGTTTGTCTACATGTCTTGCTGTGTTGACTTCGAGGTAGCCAACGAAGTGCTCCTGTTGCTACGCTACGAGGAAAGAATTTTTAACCAAATAATTTTGTATTCGAAGCAAAGTCGTTTTCAGTGTATTAGAAGACAGAGGTGTATGAATATATACATATAATTATACATAATATGAGGATTAATTATCCACCCCCACAATATATTTTAACGTTAACCCGATCCTTTTGTATAACTTTAAATTGTTAGCTGGTTAGATAATAATTCAAAGAAATGGAAATATAGCTACGGCTCTCTGGTCAATCTCTTCAAGATCTTATAACTTAAAATATCTCTTAAAATATCTTAACTATTATCAAGAAAGGGTAACTTAAATTGGCTTTAGATTCATCGGATTAATTCATATTCAGTTTGGATAATTCCGATCCTTATGCAATTAAAATATTCAGTTTGTCAAATATTCTTGAATGTTTTGGCCATGGCTCTGCAAATCCAAACAAAAAACAACATTTTCGTGTTCTCAAATTATAAATGAACGGCTATTTTAATTTCCTTCTTGAATATAGCATATATTTTATGTAGTTATTTAACAACTTGAATGATTTTCGTATTCATTTTAGCGGTTTAAGTTGTGGCCACTGATCTAGTTTGATACTTCATGAATGATATCGATTAAAAGAAAATTCAAAATTGTATTTACAGATATCGTATTTAGTAGCGGTAATTATCTCTACTTACATCTTATTTCCTTTTCATAAATAAATACATATATTAAGAAATGAAATTTAAACATTTCGTTGAATTGCTCCACTGAAATATCTAAGATGTATAAAGTTTAGAAAACATTTATGAAATTCTCTGACTGCTTTCAAAATTCAATAAAATATTTTTTCATAAACAAATTTGGATGTTAATTTTTAGTATCCGGTGATCGGAATTAAGATGGCAGTACTTGAATATTCTTGTAGAAACAACTCTTTTGAAACACACGATACATTAAATTTACGTCTTTTAGATCATTAGTAAAAGCAACATATGAAGCAAACGGTTGTTCAGAATTTAGAAAAGAGGTGTTTATTTCTCATGACATTTGACTTGACCACTTTTTGGAATGATCCGTAGACAAAACAAATGGTAACGATCAACGGGTTGGATGTTTTAACAGGTTTTAAAGAAATAGAAATGCTAAAATGTGATTCTTCAATGTCTTGTTGAAGCAAAGCAGTTACTAGGTTTAAGAAAAGTCATTAGCATCTCTATTTAAGTTATGGAAGAAAGTAACTAAAGAAGTAAGGTTAGCTATGATATATTAATAATGGTTATGACCAAAAGCATCATCAATTAGAGATCCAGCTTCACCAAACTTTCTGTAATATACTTTTAAGTCAATTTCATATTTTATCTTAATTTAAACCTGAATAGAGTTAATTACGAAATCTGTTCAATTTCTTCCGTTTTGTTTGCAATTCATATCCATCGTATAACAGGCTCTAATCTAGAAAAAAGAATTGGGGAAGTTTTTTGCAGATAATATTGAAGAATTTTGCAATATGATATTGCTTCTCCATTTCAGATGCCTTTAAAAATTATCTTGAATAGTGGATGAATATGCAAATGTTTAATGTTTTTGGCTTCCATTACCCTTATTAAAGTTTTCAAAGGGGGAGCACCATCTTCTGCCCACCACCACCAGATCCGGCCTTGTACGACCATTTTGTGAACTATTGTTCACCAAACGGCCGTACAGGGTAAATAAACTACCGCTAAAATTTTCGAAAATGATTAACATTGCCTAAATATGATGGAAGCTTATATAACAAATTCTCTTAGAAGCATTAGAGCAATTAATTGCTGAATTCTATGGTAAAAATAGCTTTGGACTCTTTTGATCTTAGTCCAATATTTGATTCTGCTAAAAATACAGTTAAAAAATTTGATAATTTCTTAAAATCGTTCACTGGCATTTTGAATGGCTTTAGTTAAGAACTGTTATAAATAGGTTTATATCAGAAGGGTATTCCGTCCCATTGCCGTGTGGTTTGCGCGCTTGGTTACCAACATAAGGGACCTGGGTTCGAGCCATTTAAGGCATGGATGTTCGTGTTGTTTTTCTGCTGAGGTCCCGCCATCTTCTCAGACCTTCTACTCTGGCGTATAAACTGACAGACTCCTGTCAGACCTCTGTGGCAAGCAGCTGCTTGAGGGGGTATTTGTTATTTATTTATTTTATTATATCAGAAGGTTAAACGTGGATAAAAACTCGTAGATAATTAGAGTTTTTGTTAACGGAATCGCTGTCGAACTGGAAGTTAATCGGTATACTTATTTCTCGAAAATGAATTGGTGTAAATCCATGGTATGGTTCGAACAGGACTGCATAGTGATAGAGTTGGAAATTAGCTAATGATATTCTGTAAGTTTAGATTGGTTGTCTGTAGTGACTTATAAAAGCATTTATTATTTATAACACTTTGTACCAGAAAATAATTAATAAGTGCTATTGATTCCATTCTTCACTCTCCGTGTTTCTATAAGTATGGACTGGAAGTGACTTGTTCATGAATTTCCATTATTCGAACAAGTTGTCTCTGATTGGGTTATTTATTTTCAGTGCTTTTCTTAAGTGGGAAGCTGATCTGCATAACGACATCATAGCAGAATAATCCAATCAGAATCAACCAGTCTGGTAAATGACATGACAACGATATATTTCTAGTAATATTTAAATAAATCTTACGAAGCCCATCGGTGTTTTTTTTTTTCTTACTAAATTCAGAGTGAAAGTTAAGAGAGAAAATATTCACGCAAGCGCAGTTGGGACTTCAAACTTAGAACAAGAGAATACTGCTCTTGGTTGGGGGGGGGGAGGCAGTTGATAGCGCACCAGGCTCGGAATCTACAGTTCAAATGGTCAAGTCCAACCTGGGCCAGCTTTGAAATTTAACTTCGCAAAACACTCGCCCTGCTCTCGGTCAGTACGGGACTCCGATTGGGATTAGATAGGCCGCCGTCCTTCGGATGTGACGTTAAGCCGTGGCTCCGCATGCGTGAGAGGTCCATACCTTATGCATGTTAAAGAAAATACTGGATGGTCTTGGTGGGAGATTACCATCTGTCTCCTAACAGTTGTCCAGTGGGTTCCCTGCCCCAACCTTCTCTGAAACATCGGAGTCTTTGTGATCTGGTCATTTAACTCATTTTTTGCAAACACGTACAGTCGCTCAAAAATTATCCGAACACTATGATTGATTACAGAATTCAGAAAAACATCTGGCAACGATTTTTTTAGAAATAAGTGAACTGGCAACCTTCAAACGTACACGAAGGTTGCGAGATCACAAATTTCTAAAAAAAAACATTGCCAGATATTTTTTCTGAATTCTGTAATCAACCTTAAGGTTCGGATATTTATTTGAACGACTATATGTACACGAATGTTGTCAGATCACTAATTTTAAAAACAAAATCTTTGCCAAATATTTTTTCTGAATTCTGTAATCAACCGTAGTGTTCGAATATTTATTTGATCGACTGTATGTACACGAAGGTTGCCAGATCACTAATTTCTAAAAAAAAAATCGTTGCCAGATATTTTTTCTGAATTCTGTAATCAATTATATTGTTCGGATATTTTATTGAACGACTGTACCTCTCAAAGGTAAAACTACCGAACCAAACGATCTCGAGCAATACCAAAAAAATTTCCTCCAATCTTACAAATTAGTTTTGCGATACGGATTGCTTTCACCTGTTAAGATGCTTACTGCTACCACTGAATCTATGTATGATGAGTTTCCATGTGTATCTGCAGACTGTTACACTCATCCGTGGTCAGAATATACGTTTGTACTTCTATTTCTTTATGAAACAAAATAACATTTTAGGTAATGTTTCAAGAAATAAATGATTATTTATTATCTCAATCGAGGTTAGGGTTTAACCTTGAAATTTATAAAAGGAGGAGGTTGGGTTGTTTTACATCTGAGCGGCACGTTTTTGCACATAATGGGCTAAATGACCAGGTCACATGGACCGCGAAGGCTCAGAGAATGTTGGGGGAGGGGAACAGAACTGGAACAGCTGTTGGGGGACAGATGGTAGCCTCCCGTCTAGGCCATCCAGTGTGTTCTTTAACTTGCACAGGGTATGGCTCTCCCGCACACGGGGCCACGGCTTAACGTCCCATCCGACGGATGGCGGCCTTTCAAAGCCCATCGGTGTCTCCTACTGACCGTGGGCAGGGCGGAGAATTTTTCGGAGATAAATCTCAACGCTGACCCCGCTGGGACTCGAACCTGGGAACTGCAGATTACGAGTCTGGCGCTCTACCGACTGAGTCACCCCTGTCCCCAAAAAGGAGGAAGAGGTCTCAAGTGAAATGTTTCAATCTGATGATACATACTGAGTGGTTAAATGAAACTACGTTACTTTGTAGGTCTGCGGATAAAAGCGGTTAGTTGCACAAAGCTGAAATTTGAAGCGGATAATAATCAGGTCATACAGAATAGAATGGTAGGTAAAAAATGAAATTATTATAAAAACTACCAGCGGGTTGAACGTGGCGCTGTACATAAAAATCATTCACATTATTTACCAATCACGTGTTAGTAAGTGAAACAAGATCAAGAGGTTAGAAAATAAAAACAGAAAGCCATCATGAGACCTAACCCTTTTGTAATAGAGAGCATGATCATTTTCATTTTCCCAAACTTTCGAGAATAATTGATAAAAACACCCACGACACCGGAACTGAAGGATCGTGCATTATTGGTTAAGTTCTATTTCCAAAATAATAACAAAGACACGAATGTTATAGCCGAATATCGCTTACCGATGAGATGGAGGAAAATGAGTTACAAAACAAGGCTCAGAATTTTGAAGAAGCGGTTATTAATCGTAATGCCATTGCAGAGGAAGTCTACCGGTTTTTGAACACATTGTAAATGGCTGATGCAGTAGTCTTCTCTTAGAGCCAGGGCCGATGTAACACTTCTGAATCTTCTGTGATCGACTGTCTTTCAGAGCCTTACGAAGAGTCTTCCAGTACAAATTGGTATTTTCATGGCTTAGGGCTGGATAGGATGGAGCTGGACAACCATTGCCATGTAACATTTTACGAGTAAGGAGGCGTATTTCCGGCTGAATGGTAATGTTAACACTCAGCATTGTTGGGTAAAAGGGAATCGTCATATCCTGTGGCGTTGATCAAATTTCACAGCATTCTCCATCTGTTACTGTGTGGTGTGTTTTCAAATCTAATATCATCTAGGAACCCTTCTTCTTCAAGGAGGTCCAAGTCATGATCTCCTAACACGTATAACACAAATAAAGCATGTCCAGAGCACAATGCTTTATTTGGTACAGATTCATGTTATCACAGTAATAATTCAGATACATAAATTAGTAACTTCATAAATACATTAAAATCATCGCAATCAAATCTATATCAATGTTGATTTTCGACAAAATTCGTTCAATATTTTCACAATTATGCAGATTTTAATATTTAACAGCCTAAACGACAGTTTAAATAATTGTTCAACTAAGTTAATAAAAACTAATTAAAAAGAAAGCAAAACCCTTATAGCGAACTTTACTAATCCATATAAGAGTGTTTTTAGCAGTTCTTATATTAATTATGTTAATTTCCACAAATTATAAATGACGTTTTGCAGAACAAGCTAACTTGCTAAATGTTTCCGTTTCCACAACACTTTAAACACTAAAAGCATCTTGTTTTTAAAAAATTTTGCGTTTGGAAAAGATGTTTTGATTTAAATAGATTTGACTGAGATTTTAAAATTAGGAATTTTTTTTATTAAACTATTATTTAAGAAATGTATTGAATTCTATAACTGACTTACTATTGACATAATATAGGACTGCACTTAATGATGGAAACGCTTAGTGTTGATTTGTAGTCCCTCAAAAGAAATATCCTAACATTATGGTTGATTTCAGAATACAGAAAAAAATCTGGCAACGATTTTTTTAGAAATTAGTGATCTGACAACCTTCGTGTCCTGGCAACCTTCGTGTCACGTGACACGAAGGTTGCCAGATCACTAATTTCTAAAAACATCGTTGCCAGATATTTTTTCTGAATTCTCTAATCAACCCATAGTGTTCGGATACTTTTTTGAACGACTGTACACTACGACATTAAAATGCCATATTTATTATTGCGATTAGTCTTTTTAGCGTTTGCCGATTTGAAGAATAATATTTTTTATGTAATATCCCTGGTAATTAAATACCAGAACAATTAATACTGACTTTGTACGTTGACAATCTAAAATTCGATTATATTTAATCCCTTTTAAAAAATTGAAGATTTCTACATAAAATAGCTTAGTAAGATGAAGAGGCGGTCCTGCTATGTACAGAGGGTGGGGTGAAATGTTAAATCCTTTTGATACATTGTATAAATTATAAACGACGTTGTAAAATAACAGGTCGTACACTATTATTGTTCATATTTAGCGACCTACGCTGGAAGTCACTGAACTGGAATATATTTTGATGAATTCATTCCTGTGTCATTAAACGACTACACAAAACTACACTAAATGATATTATAATTTATAGTGGTAGCTGTTTTCTCCCTCCTTTAATTACTTTTATCTAATAAATAGTATTCGATAAAAAATGATGATTTAAGGTTACGTTGAATTATTAATTCTACGTAACCTTAAATCATCATTTTTTTACATAAATATAATTATGTATTTTATACTCCATATAAAGCCCTCATTGGAAGAGATCTCAGTTGTTGTATGGTAGCTCAGCAGTTAGAGGACCTGACACATGTCATCAGGAGATTGTAGATTTGTGTCCCACCAGGATTAAATAGATTTTTTTCTCTATGTTTGGCATTGTTCAACTTACAGATGCTTATCTGTGTTTGCTATTAATAAAGAAATTAGTTTAAGACAAAGAAAAATATATGTTTAGGTAAAATATATGTTTAGGTAAAATATATATTTATTGTACTGTTCAAAATATTCTTCCAAATTATATAAATTTTTAAATATTGTGTATTGCAAATAAAAAGAATGTTTTAGGGAGACTTTTATGTTTGACGTTTGGTATGGTTTCCTCATTAACCTGTTCCTGGGTATCAGATAAATGATCCCTTGTCGACGCCACATTTCATTGAATCCTTAAGCATTTGTCTAAAACTGAAACATGACTTACATTTTTGACATTGGAGAATTTTATACGTTGGGTTTTCCAAGTTCTTTGATATACATTTCTCTTAGAAGACTTCAGGCAGGAGTCTCAGACATGTGGCCTTTGAAGTCATTTTGGGGGAGTCCATAACCAATACCTTTCATCATAATCATGGTAACGAATTGTGGCTTACTAACTTGGATCGACTAAATGATGACATGTGAGTATGCAGAATGTGAGCACATTCAGACGAAAATGAAGTCACTATCAATGGAATTTAAATTTACGTTTTGGTGTTACTTTAAAAACTTTAAAAACTTACGTTACTTTTTAAACTTACGTTACTTTTTAAAACGTAGAAAGTAAACTTACGTTACTTTTTAAACTTTAAAAAACGAAGTAACTATTTTTTTATTATTAAAATAAAAATGCCATATAATGAAAATTTAATGATTCAACCTGTTATATGATTTGAGTTTGACACTCCTGCTTTAGGGTCACTGGTACTGTCTATGCGAGATAGATCTGATCCAGCCAATTAAAAGAGAAAAAGTGATCTCATGGTTCATACAACTAGATCAACAGCCTAAAGTTAAGTGTCAAATTCGGAAGCGAAACGAAATTGTGAGATGGAATAATAGTAAAAGGATGTTTAAAACTATCCTAAAATATACTGAAATTTAGAGTGGTAGTTAGTTTTATTGTCGTGGTAATTACTTTTTGACATTTTTTTAGAAAAAATACGCATATGTTTAAGAGAAATATCTTCTCAAATGTAGGCAACTTTGAAAACTCTTCACTACTTCTCACTATGTGCATTGAAGATATCGTCGCATAAAATCATTTCACTATTACACAATTTAATCCACAGCACATTTATGAATAGCTAAGTATTTAATACCTATTGGGCTGTTTTAAGTATAGTTATGACAATGAGTGGAGAGGAGAATTTGTCTTGATCATGATGGAATCAGAAACCACGATCTCCTGATGCCATGTTGGGAACTCTGGCACCTGCACTACTGGGCCTTGTATGGTCATTTTTATTAAATACATAGAATAGCCTAAAAGGGATTAAATACAATAGCTCAAAAAAGTATCCAAACGCTCTGCTTGATTAGAGAATTCATAAAAAATATCTGGCAACGATTATTTTAGAAATTAGTGATCTGGCAACCTTCGTGCACTCTAGACGAAGACTGCCAGATCACTAATTTCTAATAAAATCGTTGCCAGATATTTGTTTTGAATTCCGTAATCATCCATAGCGTTCGGATACTTTTTTGAGCGACTGTACTTATAAATCATATCACTATGAATCCATATACTTCGTATTCCATATTAAGTGGATGATAGTGAAGTATATTTGTAGAAACAACTACTGAGTCGATACACTTGGTATTTGAAGTAAGTGACTTTCGAAATTTATGTACCTCAGATAATTTCTGAAATAAAGACTTCAGAAATTATTTTATTATTTTTCAGATGATACACGAAACCTCACTTTTAGAGTGATCCACTAACAGAATTACTTGAACTTGGTTTTCCATCAATGACACTTTCTACGAGCATACTCACGAAATAAGTTGCACATACAAGTAATGGGCAGAGAAATGGAAACACCAAGGTTTCCGGAAAGTCTTTGGTTTATATTAAAACTTAAGACGGTGGGCAAAAACTCATGAGTTTAAAGTGCTCTACGAGGTGATGTGGCTGTTATTTTACAGGGAATTTTAGAAGTGCGTCCTTTGCTTCTCTTCCAAGCTAGTTTAGATAATGGGTTGTAATTTCAGCCCTCATTTTATGGCTTCCAGATTTTGATGACTGGGAAATGTTCACTGCAGTTTTTAATTTTTTACACTAAGAGGAAGTGAAAGCTGCACCAGATAGTGTGAGTGGCGTGCCAGGTGATGGTTCCTTGGTCACATGGCCATATAACTGGATAAGTTCCAAAGAAAGGTTTGAAATGTCTGGTCCTGTGGCAGGCAAAGCACGTGACTGATCAGTTATCGAGCTGAGTTCTAAACTATTTAGTGAAATGGGACTGAAACTTGGGGCTGCTGCTGTTTCTACTCTTTCGCAACATTTTTGAGTCGTTCCCTTAGAACAAGTAGGTGTGTTTGTATCTGTCGCAAGGGTGGGATTCTGAGAAGGCCTTAACTATGCGTAAAGGATCGGATTCTTGGTTCTATGGTCCAGCTTCCAGCATCTGGACTGTAGACACTTTGCCAATACCTGCTTGTGCCTTTTACAAATTTCGATGCGGTGCTGAGTAGATTGCAGCAAGTAAATATTACCACCTCACATGTCAGTTTTCTTATGTTTTCTACCTGTTTGAAAAAATACAGTAGCTATGCATCTTCCTTCTCCATAGTAGCCATTAATGAGATTAACAATGTCCATCACCATAGTTCCTGACGATGGGCCTTACTCCTGGATGATGCGCTCTGTTTCCAGTTGAATATCTGTACAGTCGGTCAAAAATATCCGAACAATATGGTTGATTACAGAATTCGAAAAAAATATCCGGCAGCGATTCTTTAAGAAATTAGTGATCTGGCAACTTTATTGTTGATTACAGAATTCAGAAAAAATATCTGGCAAAGATTTTTTTAGAAATTACTGATCTGGCAAACTTTATGGTTGATTTCGGAATTCAGAAATAAATATCTGGCAAATTTTTTTTAGAAATTAATGATCTGACAACTTTTATTGTTGATTACAGAATTCAGAAAAATATCTGACAAGGATTTTTTTAGAAATTAGTGATCTGGCAACTTTATGGTTGATTACAGAATTCAAAAAATATCTCGCTACGATTTTTTTTTTAGAAATTAGTGATGTGGCAACCTTTATGGTTGATTATAAAATTCAGAAAAAATATCTGGCAAAGATATTTTTTAGAAATTAGTGATCTGGCTACCTTTATGGTTGATTACAGAATTAAGAAAAATATATGGCAACGATTTGTTTAGAAATTAGTGATCTGGCAACTTTTATTGTCGATTACATAATTCAGAAAAAATATCTGGCAGAGATATTTTTTAGAAATTAGTGTTCTGACAAACTTTATGATTGATTGCAGAATTAAGAAAAATACATGGCAACAGTTTTTTTAGAAACAATTGATCGTCATAAGCGTGGTGATTGTTTAAACGATTCCTTTTGTTTTAGTGATGCAAATAATCTTGCTTCTCATTTGGGAAAAACATTCTCTAATCATTATGCACTGTTTTTCTGAACTGTTTTCATACAATCAATTCAAAGTAACGTAAACGTGTTATCATAACCCTCTGATAAGCTTGCTACATTGGATGATTTAGATGTAAATGATTGTGTCTCAAAATTATAGCCAATCATTATTTCTTTATATTTTCTCTCTTTGCAGTATCTTGGGCATAAGGTGGTTCAACTTTGTAACTAATGATGAGGTTAGACAAAGGAGTTTGCAACCTCCTTTAAGCAGCAAATTGTGCAGAGAGAGACTCCGTTGGTTTGGACATGTTGTCCGTATGAATAATTATAGATTGGCGAATAGGGTTATGAACAGTGTGCCTAAAGGCCTCAGAAAGAGGGGGAGACCTAGGATGCGGTGGGCAGACGATGTCAAACAGGACCTTGTTAGAATTGGTGTGCAGTGGCCAAAGGCAGTAGATGTAGCTCAGGATGGATTGGAAAAGGCTCAGGATGGAAGGATGGATCAGGATGGATTGCTTGGAAAACTAAATTGCACGGTCTGGTTGGACCTCCGTAGCCCATGGCTGTTGTTGTTGTTGTTGTTGATGATGATGATGATGATGATGACGATCTTCCCTCAGTATGAAACCTAATAGATTTCTAGTGAGCTGATTTCTCCTCTCAGTCCTTTATAAGAAAATATTCCTGTATCCTCTTAGCAAGTATTTGAGAAATAAATAATATTGAATGTATTTTGTCTGTCCTCACATAGAGCCACTCCTAAAGATCCCATTAAATGGGAATTTGGTGTTTCATAGTCATCAGTGTTCATTTTTATATTGAGGAGTGATCACGAAGGGAAAAATGGAAAGGAAAATTAGTTGGTTATAATTTTGAAACACAATCATTTACATCTAAATCCTGCCACGTAGCAAGCTTATCAAAGGGTTATAATAACCTGTTTACGTTACTTCGAATTGATTGTATGAAAACACTGCAAAGAAACAGTGCATAATGATTAGAGCAGTTTTTTACCAAATGACAACGAAAGGTTCTTTGCATGACTAGAACAAAAGAAGTCATTTAAACAATCGCCACGTGTCATGAATCACCACGCTTATGACGATCACTTGGAGAGATTTTCACGTTCGAAATTACGATTGGAATTCAGAATCTCCTACCCGTCTGAAGATAGGAAAGGGATTCCCAAGGAATAATCGAAGGACTTAAATGGAATTTATGAACGCAACCCATCTGTGTCTTATGATGTCATCTACAAAGCATCACAGAAGATGAACCGAGGATATCCTACATCTTTCTCAGCTCAATTTATCCTTCAGTGCTTCACGAATCATGAAATACTTCCAATGTGACACTCCCAATAAACAATTTCCATTAAGGAACTCACAGATATTTTTATAGCAAATAATAATGTGTTACGCTACAAGCTTAACCGATTGCTTTCTTACTATAATTCAAAATTATGGTGCAGCGAAACTAACCATAATCATCTACTAATTTTTTTTATTACAGTAGTCGCCAATTTACGGAGATTATGTACATAATTTATCACTTACGGAAATTTTATTTGACTACTCAGTTTCGTTGCATGGCAAAAATTCTGCAGCAACGTAAATTTCTCTGAAAAGTTTTTTTTTTTTAATTATTTTTCAGCTATAAGTGGAAGAATTAAACGCCAACGTTTTTGTCGTAGACTGGTGTGGTAATTCCTGAGCAATTTCCCTTCACCTGAGGTTATAAGTGAAGACACAGATCTGCTGGATGTTACATTCATTGGACCTGTACGCATGTATCAAGGATTTTTATCTTTTGTGATATTTTCCCATTGAATGAGTCTTATAGAAATTATAGAGCTTTGAAGTTAGACTCCCATTAATATAACATGAAAATTCTGTAATATTTTGGTAGAGCAGTTTATTTAATGTTAAAAATATTCATACGATATTTAAAGTCAAGAAAATTAGGATTCAATCATCAGAAACTATCCATTAGCAATTAGGATAACGGATAGAATATATATGTTTTTCCTATATTTGAGCTGTAACAGAAGCAATGCCACGCAGATTTATTTCTATACTGATTTAATAACTGTAATATTATTTGCTGAATATGTAGAAAATTATCCAGTATCAGTATTCCCTTATTGAAATGTTTTCCAGGCAGATGCTGCCATCTAGTGCCCAATCCTTAAACTAGGCCAATGTTATTTTTTTATCTGGTGACCTTTGTACGTCATCAGCTGGCCTGCTTGTTGCCGTGATGTGTATTTCACCAGTTCACGTGAATCGGTAGAAGAATCCCTTATTTTGAATTGCTGCATTTCGTTATGTCATTATTTTACTTTCTCACTAGGACACCCTCGAGGAAGATAAAGCACTGAGCTGTTCTCACAAGAAATTAGACGTGTTTCGGTTATCAGCTTTCCATAGGTCAGCACTTGTAATACACACGAATTTTGCCAGATTACTAATTTATAAAAAAATCGTTGCCAGATATTTTTTCTGAATTCTGTAATGAACCATAGTGTTCGGATATTTCTTTGAGCGACGGTACATTAGAGAGCATCTCTGTCCTATCAGCAGTCAAGTGGATCCGCTTCCCCGATCTTCTCTGAGACTTTGAAGTCACCGTGTGTTAAAAAAGTGCTGCTCAGTGGTAAAGTAATTCAACACAATGGAATATTAATGAAATGCATGTTTAGGTGAATTCGGTAGATGAGAATGTGTAATGCCAAAATAAGTCTCATGTTGATAAGGTTCAGCTGACGAATTGATAGTGCACAAACGCTGTAAAGTGAAAGACATATTGATAGATATCGCTGAAGATTTAATTCATCAGTATTCCTTTGCATTTGGGGTTTATATAATTCTTTTCCTGAATGTTTGGTAAAGGATCTTCTCTGCTGTTCTTGTGCACAATAAACTCAACCGTAGAGCTCCAGTTACATATTCAGGACATTCAGAGTCTCCATTTCATAATAATTCATTGTTTAAAAGTTCAATAAAATCTATTAACATCTTCCCATTATTTTCTGTTTACGTACTCTTTGGAAATGCGATTTTACGGGGATTCCAATATATCATAAGTTACCTTAAGATATAAAGATTTTTGGAAAAGGCTAGTATATTTCACTGGAAATTAATTAATAGTCCACAGTTTTATATTCATGTCGTTTTCCTTTATGCCAATTACTGAACAGAAAGATTCGATTTCTCTTTTTAAATCTCTAAATAAATAAAAAATAAATAAAATGTCCCTCAAGCAGCTGCTTGCCACATAGTTCTGGACAGGAGCCTGTCAGTTTATATGCCACAGTAGAAGATCTGAGAGGATGGCAGGACCTCAGCAGAAAAACAACACGAACATCCATGCCTTACCCGGGGCTCGAACCCAGGTCCCGTAGATCAGTAGCCAAGCGCGCTAACCACGGATGGAAAATCTCAAATAGTCATTTTATGCCATATATTTCAATAAATTAATTCTTTCAGTCATGGCATCAATAAATCAATCATAAGAGACACTTCTTAATTACGTAGAACCTTAATTATTTCGCTACAGAATGTTAAATAATTTACAATAAATATAAACAATTGAATCATCTCTGACGAAACAAAGCGCACGACAGGTTTTCAGTTGCAATTTGTTCTTTTTCTGATTTCAAATCTTCTTCACAGAAAGAGGAATTTCCTGTCGGTTCCTGGTAGAAAGTTAAAATAGATGAATATATAATCGTGTAAGATAAAACTACGAATACAGGTAATCGTAAAAGGTAACTGAAATTAGAGATTTTGCCATAAAATACTAAAATAATTTAATTCTAAGCAACGTTTTTGGATTGTACGTATATAACCTTGGCTTTCATTAATTAAGACCTAAAAACAACCTGAAAGCACCGTTTTACTCGAAATCCTTTTTTATCTGTTACATGTGAATAGAAATATAAGTTAATTTGGGTTGTTTTACCTATGAGTAGCACCTTTTTGCGCACAATGGGCTAGGTGGCCAGGTCATAACGACCCTGAAAGGGGAACCACTGGATAACTGCTACAAGACAGACGGTAGCCTCTCTTCAATGCCATTCATGGTGTTCTTTAAGCTCAGGTTTCTACCAGTGGTCAAGTAAGCACATCATTATATGGTTCCCATTGCACTACGCAATGAAGTTGACCGTCAGGTGGGAGACTGAAGGGATTGATTATGCCCTTCAACAGTGAGTTTACGCACCCAGTTGTGTGTGTAGCAAAAAGAGACTGTACAGTGAGGTTATGCATCATTGCTGTACCAGGTTGTTATACCAGGTGGAACAGACGATCTATATAACAACTCTGGATATGCTAAAGGGATATTCGCAAATACCAATCAGCCCCTGTAGTAAAGGTCACACAACATTCGTGACCCACAGAGGGGAAATGCTTCTCTTCGTGCTGAAGAACTCTGGGGCATTTTTCCAGAAAATTGTGAATACCATAATTACGCCCCATTTTGATTATTGCTGTGCATATCTAGATGATATAGCTTTCTTTATCTAACAGCTGGGAGGATCATCTTAACATCTTGGATCGAATCTTAGGGATATCAATGTCAAGTGTTTTACAATGAACCTAGCAAAGTGTACTTGGGGGAGGAGCGAGACCAGATATTTTTGTCACATTGTTGGTTCGGTGAGGCAACGACCTCACCATGTAAAACTAGAGGTCATCAGAAAGATGAAAGCTCTTCGTATGAAGAAGGAACTGAACATCATATTAGGACTCTTCGGATATTACCGACACTATCTGTATTAGTATGCAGATATTGCAAATCCACTCACAGACGTGACTCTGCAGCAGGCAACTGCACCGTTGTAATGGTGCATACAAGCAGATAAGGCATTCGAGGCACTGAGGGGGGGAAGGGCTCTGCGAGGCATCAGAATGCAATACACCTGATCCTGCGTGACCTTACGTTCTGCATTGAAATGCATCTGCACTTGCGGTCTGCGCATGTCTCTCCCAGATTGAAGCCCAGGGACAAGAACATCCCATCGCCTTTATTTCGAAGAAGATCACGGAACCCAGCAGAAATGTAATGGTGGTTGTGAGTGTGAGGAGGGTTTTGAGAGGGAGGGCTAGAAAATATTTTGACCTCTTTATACGGATTCCAGGTCGAGATTCTTTCAGACCATAACCTGCTTAGGTACCTCATAGCTGTCGGAACAGTGAGCAGCAAATAGCAGAGATTGGCTTTTGTCATTAATTAGCATGGTGCAACAGTGCATTATAGGAAATGTGCTTCCCACCGAAACGCGAAATCCTATCGAGTCTGACTGAACTTGCGAATTCGGATTAGCAAGGGAAATACTTAGGAAGTGGGGCTGACACAAGCGCAGTGTACTTGAATATATTAATCTGCCATGGAAAGGTAAAAAAAAAGTGATTTATCATGTTATAACTATTTATTCCAAATTAAAATGGGTAGCATTACGCGTAGGATAATTGAAAATTTCCCAAATGGTACAAGCCAGCTGAATAATGTTCTCAGTAAGATTTTAAAATTATTTGCAATATATAAATATCGCAAATGCCTGTAAACAAATCAGGGAAGTTAATATTAATAGTGGATAAAGTTTAGCATTTCAAACAAATGGAAGACTCAGGTAAAGCAAATGAGAATATTAAATATGTCATTACCAATCCATCTAAAACTTGCACTTTCCTTATTTTTCTTTAAATGTAATTATACGCTATTATCGAAAGTCTCTTCACTTTATTAACCAACATCTCTCCTTTCAGTTTCACTCTGTAGACTTCGTGATTTGCATGACTGAAATTTCACACATTTAATTCAAGTTTTTTACCCAACAGCCGAGTAATTTTTTCAACTACTTTGAAAAAATTACTTTTTTTAATTTAAGAGAGCTTCTATTTCCATCCTTTGTGTTTTGTAAAAGAATATTGAATGAAATATATAGCTCATTTGAATGAGAGACGAGAGTTGGCTTAGTCGGCAGCGTGCCAGACTCGTAATCTGCAGTTCCCTGGTTCCAGTCCCAATTATGTCAGCGAAGAAACTTATCCCCTGTGAACCCCATCGTTCTGTTGGTGAGAGAGAACACATGAATGAGTTTGAAAGGCTGTCGTAGATCGGTTAAGCCGTGGGTAGGAGAGCGATACTTTAAAGAATATTCTTGGTAGCTTTAAAGGGAAGCTTCCGTCTTCATCACAATAACTGTACAGCGTTTGGCCATTCATTGTAGGTGTCCTGTTCACAGTATATGCCCATTAATTTCGGAGCAGGAGATGGCTCAGCCAGCAGTGTGCCAGGCTCTTAAACTTCAGTTCCGAAGTTCGGTTCCCAGTTGTACCTGCTTTCAGGTTTACTCTTCTAACCTCCATTCTTCCTCAGTGATAAAGGGGACAACGGTTGGACCTGGAACCAACCGTTGTCCAGTAATTCCACCGTACATTGGATGGGACTTAAACTTCCGATACCCTCTGTTCAATCGCTCAAAGATAATATCCGATAACTATGGTTGATTATAGAATTCATGAAAATTTTCTGGCAATGATATTTTTTTTAAAGAAATTAGCGATTTGGCAACATTCGTGTACGTACACGTTTGAACACCCAATGAAACCCAATAGAGTTGCTGTACCAGGTGGAACGGCCGAGCTATACAACAACTCTGGTATGCTAAAGGGATATTGACAAATGCATTAGCCCCTGTAGTAAAGTACGCATTAGCCCCTGTAGTAAAGGTTACACAGCATTCGTGACCCACCGAGGGCTGTGACAGTGGGAAGTGCTTCTCTTCCAAACTGAAGAACTCTGGGATATTTTTCCAGAAAAATATGAATACCATAATTACTCCCCATGTTGATTATTGCTGTGCATATCTAAATGATAGAGCTTTCTTTTACGAACAGCTGGGATGATCATCTTAACATCTTAGAGAGGATCTTAGGGATATCAATGTCAAATATTTCACAATCAACCTAGCAAAGTGTACTTGGAGGAGTAGAGAGACAAATATTTTGGTCACACCAATTTCTGGGTTCGTCAGGCACCGCCCCCACCATATAAAACTAGAGGTCATCAGAAAGATGAAAGCTCCTCGAATGAAGAAGGAACTGAAGAGCATATTAGGACTCTTCGGATATTACCGACACCACCTAGATCAGTATGCAGATTTTGCAAATCCACTGACAGACGTGACTCTGAAGCAGGCACCTACACAGTTGAAATGGGGCATACAATCAGATTTGCCATTCGCGGAACTGAGGAGGGGGGGTTATGATACAGCAGAATGAAAGACTCTGTCCTGCGTGACCTTACATTCTGCATTGAAATGCATCTGCGCAAGCCTCTACCTGATTGGAGGCCAGGGAACATCCCATTCCCTTTGCTTCGAGAGAAGCTCACGGAACCCAGAATAAATGTGGTGGTGGTTGTGAGTGTGTGGGGGGGGAGGGGCTACAAAAGTGTTTGACATGGTCATATCGATCCCAGGTCGAGATTTTTTCAGACTTTAACCTGCTAAGGTACTCATATCTATCGCAACATTGAGCAGCAAATAGCAGAGATTGGCCTTTGTCATTAATCAGTAGGATGCAACAGTGCATTATCGGAAAGGTGCTTCCCACCGAAACGAGACGCCCTATCAAGGCTGACTGAACCTTCGAATTCGGATTAACAAGGAAAGTACTTGGGAAGGGAATCATGTACTGATGTGCCATGGAAAGGAAAAAAAAAGTGATTTAACTTCCTATCACTGTTTATTTCAAATTAAAATGGGTAGCATTAGGCGTAGGATAATTGTAAAATCTCCAAATGCTAGATGAGTAGTATTTTAAAATTATTTGCAAAATAAAAATTGCAAATGCCTGTAAACAAATAAGGAATGTTCATATTAATAAGGGATAAAGTTTAACATTTCAAATTAATGGAAGAGTCAGGAAAAGCAAATGAGAATATTAAAAATGTTATTACCAATCCATCTAAAAATCTGCATTTTTCAAATTTTTCTTTTAATATAATTATACGCTATTATTTAAGGTCTATTCACTTTATTAACCAACATCTCTCCTTTCCATTTCACTCTGTAGACTTCGTGATTGGCACGAGTGAAATTTCACACATTTAATTCAAATTTTTTACGCAACAGCCGAGAAATTTTTTGAACTTGTTTGCTCTGTCAGCAGAAAGATCGCTTCATTTTCATAAAATAAATTTTTCTTTTAATTTGTGACTTTATAAAGGGTTTTTTTTTTTCTTTTTAAAATATCATCATGACATTTTCAAATTAGCTTTTTCTCATGATAGAAAGTCATTTTTCCCTTTGGTCATCTATCAATAATGCAGTAACGTTTGCACACGTTTCTACAGATTTTATCTACTGTCCGTGGTAATATAAACATTTTATTCGAGGCTTAAGGGACCAGCAAGCACAACATTCCAGAATACTAGTAAATATAAGAGAGTGTCTAAAATATTTAACATATTTAGCAAATTTTAAAAATCAGTAAAACGGAGGAGGATGTTGTTACACTACATTAATCCAGTCTTTTGCAACCCCTCCCTTGCATTTTTACGGTTCGATGGTGTTTCTTGCCACCACTCCCTCCCCTTGGACCTTTTTTTGATCCGGATCCGGTCGCTATTATTGTGACGTCTTATAATGCATTCAATGTTGCTCTATGTGTAACACGATACGTTAGATTGAATCCATTGTCCATCGGTAAAAAAAAAGGTCTTTCAAGTGAATGTTTCGATTCTTGACTTCTTATGATGCATCCTATGGATGCGTTCCCGATTTAGGCATAACGTGTTAATCACATCGGATAAAACGAAACATTTCTTATTTGTAACTAGAATCTTTGAAAAATTAGTGGTAGTTAGTACAGGAGTAAAGAAAAACTTTTGAGGCCGATTGGCATAGTCACTGATCGAGTCTAAACAGATCGAAATTGCAGCTATTGATGTTTTTCTTTAAAAACGACGTCATCACTAATGCTCACGGATGAGTCTGAAACGTATTCTCTGGATTTGAACTTGTGCCTTTAGCCCTGTATAACGGAAGGATATACAGGAAGGATGATAGGGATGATGAGAGAAGAATTGAGGACTCTCAAGCTATATATCCAACATCATCCATCACATAATTATCTCCCAACTCCATCTTCAATGAAAACAAGTCGTCATTTCTTTTTTAAGATAAAGTTTTTGCATTTGAATTCTTTTTAAACATATTGTATTCTATGAATTTTACACGGGATCGCGACAATTGGATGGAAGTCATCTGGGTGGATAACAACTGGAAGTGCGACAATTGGGTGGACAATTGGATGGAGCACAATTGGGAGGATATGACAATTGGGTTGGAATTAGGAAATTAGGAAAAATAGCAATTATCCGTCCGATACATTATTACAGACATGGCGGGAATCGAATCCGCAACTCTCAAGATACACGTCAGAGCCCTTTACCATAAAATATATAAACCCCAAATGCATTTAATGAATTAAATCTTCAGCGATACCTATCAATAAGTCTTTCACTTTTAAACCGTGGCCCCGTCTGCGGGAGAGCCATATCCTGTGCACGTTAAAGAACACGCTGGATGGTCTTGACGGGAGACTACCATCTGTCTCCCAACAGCTGTTCCAGTGGGTCCCTTCCCCCAACCTTCTCTGAGCCTTCGGGGTTCATGTGACCTGGCCATTTAGCCCATGGTGTGCAAAAAAGTGCCGCTGAGGTAAAACAATCCAACCCATAAAATATATAAACCCCAAATGCAAAGGAATACTGATGAATTAAATCTTCAGCGATACCTATCAATAGGTCTTTCACTTTACAGCGTTTGTGCACTATCAATTCGTCAGTTGAACGTTATCAACATGAGACTTATTTTGGCATTACACATTCTCATCTGCAGAATTCACCTAAACATGCATTTCGTTAATATTTCATTGTGTTGAATTACTTTATCATTGAGGAGCACTTTTTTCTCACTCAATGACTTCAAAGTCTCAGAGAAGATTGGGGAAGCAGACCCACTTGACAGCTGATAGGAGAGAGATGCTCTCTAATGTACAGTCGCTCAAAAAATATCCGAACACTATGGTTGATTACAGAATTTAGGAAAAATATAAGGGAACGATTTTTTAGAAATTAGTGATCTGGCAACCTTCGTGTACGCACCCGACTGGGTGTCTAATTTCTAAAAAAATCGTTGCCAGATATTTTTTCTGAATTCCGTAATCAACCATACTGTTCGGATATATTTTCAGCGACTGTACAGAGGGTATGGGAATCTTAAGTCCCATCCGATGTACGGTGGTCTTTCCAAGTCCAAACGTTGTCCCTTTTATCACTGAGGAAGAACGGAGGTTAAGGTTAGAGGAGCAAATCTCAAAGCAAGCACAACTTTGAACCGAACTTCGGAACTGAAGTTTAAGAGCCTGGCACACTGCTGGCTGAGCCATCTCCTGCTCCGAAATTAATGGGCATATACTGTGAACAGGACACCTACAATGAATGGCCAAACGCTGTACAGTTCCTCTGAGGAAGATGGAAGCTTCCCTTTAAGGCTATTAATAATATTCTTTAAAGTATCGCTCTTCTGCCCACGGCTTAACCGATCTACGACGGCCTTTCAAATTCATTCATGTCTTCTTTCTCACCAACAGAACGATGGGGTTAACCGGGGATAAGTTTCTTCGCTGACATAATTGGGACTGGAACCTGGGAACTGCAGATTACGAGTCTGGCACGCTGCCGACTAAGCCAACTCTCGTCTCTCACTGAAATGAGCTATATATTTCATCCAGTATTCTTTTACAAAACGCAAAGGATGGACATAGAAGCTCTATTAAGCCATTCCAGGTTTCTCATACAACATCAAAAAACGCCTTCTCTATTACACTGCCTCTCCATTCGCACTCACGATGTGTGAAGAAAAAAAAATCAATTTCGGCCAAATTCAAATTCAAATCTATTTTTGAAGTTCACTTACTAAAATGAATCTAAAATGAATCTTGCGTTAGAAATTTGTGTAATCATTTAATTAATTTTGAAAATGTTAAGCAGCAATGTTTGTTGCTAAATGTTTTTAACTTAATAACTCTAAATATTAAAAGAATGTTGCTGAAAATCGAGAATTTGAGCGAATTTCAATGACATTTTTTAAGAAACTTACTTTTGCAGTTAAGGAAATTTGTATGTAATATTCCATTCACATGACATGTAAATGTCGGGAAACTTTTGGTAAAATATTGTATGTAATCAAACATATTCCAAGTTATTTATCTGAGACATATAATTAAAATAATATCAGTGTGTTTATATTCAAACAATTTCATTAGTATCATTATCTCCATAAAATAATGGGGCGGGGGTGGTTCAGTAGGCAGTGCGCTAGTCTTGTAATCTGCAGTTCCCAGGTTCGAGTCCCAGCTGGGTCAGTGTTGAGATTTATCTCCACAAAACTCCCTGCCAATCGGTCAGGAGGGGACACTGATGTGCTTGGAAAGGCCGCCGTCCGTCGGATGGGACGTTAAGCCGTGCCCCGTGTGCGGGAAGAGCCATACCCTGTGCACGTTAAAGATCACGCTGGATGGCCTTGACGGGAGGCTACCATCTGTCTCCCAACAGCTGTTCCATTGGGTCCTCTCCCCCACCTTTTCTGAGCCTTTGGGGTCCATTTGAATTGGCCGTTTAGCCCATGGTGTGCAAAAAAGTGCCGCTCAGAGGTAAAAGAACCCAACCCAGATAACTACAGTCGCTCAGAGAATTATCCGAACGCTATGGTTGATTACAGAATTGGGAAAAAAATATATGGCAACAATTTTTTTAGAAATTAATGATCTGGCAACCTTTGTGTACTGTACACGAAGGTAGCCTGATCACTAATTTATAAAAAAATCGTTGTCAGATATTTTTTCTGAATTCCTTAATCAACCATAGCGTTCGGATACTTTTTTGACCGAGTGTACACCACGTCACATCCGACGGACGGCGGCCTTTCCAAGCCCATCGGTGTCCCCTACTGACCGTGGGCAGGGCAGGGAATTTTGCGTAGATAAATCTCAACGCTGACCCAGCTGGGACTCGAACCTGGGACTACAGATTACGAGCCTGGTGCGCTGCCAACTGAGGCACCCCCCCCCCCATTCACAAGGTATGCGACGGCAGCGATCCTAGAAATTTCAGACACTTTTCGCGGGATCACTCCAGACCATGGCAGCCAGAAACCAAATCTGTTATTCTAACAAGGCTAAAACTCACTGGTACCATGCCATCAAATTAAGATCGATCAAGTAGCTGCGGAACTGGAAGAGAACTGCTGATTTCTATCGCCATGACATCACACCTCTGCTCGGCTGTTTGCCGGAAACTTCAATTACGTAATATGATCATACCTAAATTTAGAGGAATATTTTTCCCAAGTTTCGAAAATTTTTCCAAAGTTGGAATTTTGCATATTCGGAAAATGAAGTTTCCGTTGTTAAGGTTATATAAAGTTGAAAAAAATACGTTTATTAACAATTTATTAAATACTCCGCTTTTACTTGCTTAATTGAAAAAAGAAATAATAAGTTTTTTTTTCAGCTTTAATCATAGTAATTAAAGTATTTTTCAATTATTTCAAAATTCCTTTGCCTATATTCTTAAAATGTTTAAATTATAGTACATATAAGTAAATATATATATATATAATATATATATAACTTCAATTATAGTTTTCCCCAAATTCTGTATACACAGATCTAAATGGTTCCTGCATAAGCAGTAGCTGAAACGTTGATATTCAGCGAATTAGAAAAGATAATGAAATTCCAGAAAAGTATATGAAATTACGAACAAAAATATTACAGAATATATTTACGTAATCTGGCAACGATTTTTTTTAGAAATTAGTGATCTGGCAACTTTGGTGTACGTACACGAAGGTTGCCAGACAACTAATTTCTAAAAAAGCCAGATATTTTTTATTAATTCATATATATTCGCCAGATATTTTTTATGAATTCTGTAATCAACCATAATGTCTGGATATTTATTTGTGCGGCTGTACACGAAGGTTGCCAGATCACTAATTTCTAGAAAAAAAATCGTCGCCAGATATTTTGTTCTGAATTCTGTAATCAACCATAGTGTTCGGATATTTATTTGAGCGACTATACGTAGACGAAGGTTGCCAGATCAATAATTTCTAAAAAATTCGTCGCCAGATATTTTTTTCTGAATTCTGTAATCAATCACAGTGTTCGGATATTTGTTTAAGTGACTGTACACGAAGAATGCCTGATCACTAATTTCTAAAAAAACCGTCGCCAGATATTTTTTATGAATTCTGTAATCAACCATAATGTTTGGATATTTATTTGAGCGACTGTACACGAAGGTTGCCAGATCACTAATTTCTAAAAAAATCGTTGCCAGATATTTTTTTCTGAATAATGTAATCAACCATAATGTTCGGATATTTATTTGAGCGACTGTACGTATACGAAGATTGCCCGATCACTAATTTCTAAAAAATATTTTTTATGTGTTCTGTAATCAACCATAGTGTTTGGATATTTATTTGAGCGACCGTACACGAAGGTTGGCCCCGTGTGCAGGAGAGCCATACCCTGTGCACGTTAAAGAACACACTGGATGGCCTTGACGGAAGGTTATCATCGGTCTCCCAAGAGCTGTTCCAGTGGGTCCCCTCTCCCAACCTTCTCTCATCCTTCGGGGTCCTTGTGACCTGCCCATTTAGCCCATGGTGTGCAAAAAAATTACCGCTCAGAGGTGAAACAACCCAACTTTAAAGAACACGCTGGATGGCCTTGACGGGAGGCTATTATCAGTCTCCTAAGAGCTGTTCCAGTGTATACCTACACCAACGTTCTCTGAGCCTTCGGGGTCCTTGTGACCTTGCCATTTAGCCCATGGTGTGCAAAAAAGTGCCGCTCAGAGGTAAAACAACCCAACTGCAGACAGGACTTAGTTTCAGGACTTGCATATTCAGGATTTAGTTTCGGGGGATGGGGATTGAGAATGAGACTTAAGTAGGGTTTCCCAATTACTAAATTGTTACACCGAAGAGGAAATCTAAAATGTTTTTTTATATTTTTTTTCTTAATCTGTTTTTAGTGTTTTAGTGTTTGTCGGACATAAAATATGGGATAAATAAAATTATACAAAGACAACTGTTTCGAATTTCAAAGCAGGTAGACAAGTTTGAGAATTAATATAAGACAATAGGATTTTCGAGGGGATAATCCCCTTTTTGGCACGTTTCTGATTCCAGATATCCGAAGAATAAGGACTGATGTTGGAAGACTGCATTAAAATTCATGTCATAGAATCTGTCAAAGTATTCATACTTATAGAATACATCCATTATTTTCTATTTGTGGATGATGATCATCCCTATCATATATATCGTTAGTAACCTATTCTTTGGATTCTGATATTAGATAACTCACATCAGAATCCAAAGCGTCGAAATATTCAAAATTTTCATCATCTTTCATAAAACATCGATGATTATATGCATTCAAAATTAAATTCTTATGCTAATTATTAAACATAAAAAAACTAAAATGTGATTTTAAAAGTTATTTAGAAAAAAAAGGAGTTTTCTGAAACTGGACAAATTTACAAGCGTTTATAAAAGCTTGGGGTCAGGAGTTGGAGATCAAAGGTCACAAGATCTCTCTTCTCGAGTTCAAAGGCTACTTCAAATGGGTGGGGATTCCCCCTCCCACAACTCCCACGTTAGACAACTGACTGCAAATTAAATTACCTTCAGAACCCCATGCCGTAAAGCTACGGGGAGCGGGGCGAGGGAGAAAGCCGAGTCGTGGGTCACGTGGTATATATCCTTGTGCCTTTGATTGCTTTCGTTCTCTTGGTAGAGAAATTCGATAACTTTTGCAAACAATCAATTTTTAAAACAACTATGAACTATATCAATTTTGTAAAAAAAAATCACAAAGACAGCTGAAAATGCATTATAACTTTCGGATAAAAAACAAGAAGAATGAAAACAAAATAGCACGAGAAATTAAATCGAGTAAAACGCGATGATGCTGAGTGCTTGGCATAAAAGGGCACAAAATTTCCCCAGTCAGATTCTGAGTTAGTGGCACTGAACAGGTTAAGATAGCTGAAGGATCACGTGACCGTGATATGTAACATTCTCTTTTCCCTGCATTTGAATCGTAATGTAGGTAAATAACGCTGAGTTTCAGATTTTACCAAGTTATTTATCAGTATTAAATCCTTAAAACATAACGAGGAAATATTATCTTTAATGACTTCTTGAACTCTCAGAGTTCCTAAGCTTTTAATTTCCTAAGCATAAAAAACTATTAAAAGACCTA
This sequence comes from Ryuthela nishihirai, assembly GCA_038380435.1. Lineage (NCBI taxonomy): Eukaryota > Metazoa > Arthropoda > Arachnida > Araneae > Heptathelidae > Ryuthela > Ryuthela nishihirai. The sequence continues at coordinate 4,398,557 of JAWZYU010000039.1, forward strand.
AGCTTTATTTAACAGTAAAAATTTGGATATTATATTTGTTATTGATGTGAATTAGAAAAACATCATTCACCAGAGGCTTAAACAAGAGTACCGCTGCGTATAGAAATATAGTTTAATGAAGAACGGCCTTTCCGTTTAATCAAGATTAAGGAAACCAAAGAGTGTGAGCATTCAAGATCGGTGGCATCTAATTGAAGTCACGATATAATTAAAAGAAAAATCTATGTTCCTTGTCCTTATACAATCGCACAAAAAAGTATCCGAACACTATGGTTGATTACAGAATTAAGAAAAAAATCTGGCAACGATATTTTTAGAAGTTAGTGATCTGGCAACCTTCGTGTCACGTGACACGAAGGTTGCCAGATCACAAATTTCTAAAAATAAAAGTTGCCAGATATTTTTTCTTAATTATATAATCAACCATTGTGTTCGGATACTTTTTTGAGCCACTGTACCTGGCCCATCTTATCCGAGGCTCATAAAGCCAATACTCACTCCACTGAATCTCGCTCATTTCTTCCAATATTTTTGATCAAATATTTTAGATCAAATAAATAAACGATTTTGCCAATTCAAAAAGCTTGTTAAAATGAATATTTTGTTTTCCCTATCAGTGGCGCGAGAAACCGCATTTTTTATTATAAGAGTTAAAATATTTTTGTGCTTTATATATATACTAATGGAATATTACTCTATGTATTTTGCTAATCATCCCTTAGTTTGCATTTATACTTATAGACGTGCCAAATGAAGAAAATAACAATTTCATTCTCTTCGGAAAGGAGACCTCCACAAGAGATGTATTATTCTTCTAGTTCAATAATGAAATTAAGCAGCAAGCTATAAATTTAACATAAAATAAATAATTAAATGATATGAAAAATATTTAACAGCGCAATTTCTTTTCTAATTTATATCTACAATGCGATGATTGAATTCAAAGGCTTTTCAGTAGTTTCTTTGCAAGGATACACTGCTTTAATTTGAGAACGTTGTATAATTCTAAAAAGACAGTAGTGAATTTTAGAATATTCTACAATAATATATCTTAATAAATAATTTTTTCTCTTTCACATAATTTTTTGAAAGACAATAACGAAAACGAATTATTATTAGATGCTGAATCTCAAAGCCAGATGTCCACACCATTTGAAATTTGTTTGGAAAATGAGAATTACGGCCGGCTGCTAAAGGTGGCGCTGAAGTAGTGGAGTTCAATGGTTATCTGTGCCAATCAGTTATTCTGTGGTCATTGGCAACCTCCAATTTCGTCCTCTTTTTACGTTCTTTAAAAATGTAAAACGGAAATTTAATGGGGCTTAAACTTATGATTCGTATGCTGGAAGCTTTGGACGTGGAGAGACAGTCGCTCAAAAAAGTATCCGAACACTATGGTTGATCACTAATTTCTAAATAAAAATCGTTGCCAGATATTTTTTCTGAATTCTGTAATCAACCATAGTGCTCGGATACTTTTTTGAGCGACTGTACTAAACGGAATGTAGCTTTTTATTTCCTACAAAGGGAAAAAAATAATTGTTTTTTAGTGGCAAAGTTCTGTGCTTCCAGTAAAATAAAATAATAAAATAAATATATTCGAAAATAATAAAAAATTACTAACTTACACTCTGCACCCTATAAAACACAAATGAATGCAAAAGCATACCGATTATACGTCACTGAATTCGTATAACTTCAAGGAAAGTAAGCAAAACCTGATTTACCACCAATACAAAAATTGATTCTACCATATCTTCCTTTGAAGTTCATATGAGTTCAGTAATCATTGGTCTACTTTATTTCATTTCGAACATTTTATGGCACACAGAGGAAGATAGTTATATTTATATTCATACATACATATTTGTTTTTATATTTTGCGAGAAATATTTATAGTTATTTAAAATTTTCTTTAATTTTTGAGAAAAGCAAGAAAAGAGCGAGAAACCGCATTTTTTTAATAACAGTTAAAATGTTTTTGTGTTTTATATATACCAATGAAATATTACTCTCTATATATTTTGCTAATCATCCCTTAGTTTGTATTTATACTTTTAGACGTGCCAAATGAGGAAAATAACAATTTCATTCTCTTCGAAAAGGAGACCTCCATATTCACCGGAGGAGGTATATGATATTATTCTTTAGAGTATAAGGAGCTACGGTACCTCGAAAAATGTTGAAAATTATTGAACACGATGATTTAGCGTTGTTTAATTAAAATCTCTAAACTGGAGATCGTAATTGCCGCCTCGAAAGCGCAGTGGTAGTGCGATGGTTCTTGGTAGCACTGCAGCCCTTCTATTGCAAATTGCAGTTAAGTTAGTAGCTTCCAAATCTGATTGAAAAAGAGATAAAAATTAAAATCTTCAACTTATCCCAAGTGATTATTTCCCCATAAACAAATAAAAAATATAAAAACAAAATAGTTATGTTTCTCAGTGCAATGAGTGCTGATTTACTGTCGGTGAGGAGAGTGCAATTTTCGGGGTCGGTAGTGACTTCCTGTAGAATAGTTCGAATGACCTCCGCCTCTGCACTAAGTATAGAATACGTGGGGTGGTAATTCAGTGCTATAGACTGATTCAGTTGAGGCCATACGATCTCGATTACAACTCGATGGCTTCATTTGGGAACATCCGAACCAATTCTGATGGTCGAGGACCATTTCGAGCGTATTAAGTTTTCAAAATCGTGATGGATAATGTAATATTGATATTTCTTGATAGTTGGAAATGATGTTTTTGAGTGACAATTTTTATTTCAGTAGCTGACCAAAGGGGATGTTGTAGAGTTTTAGAAGACGTGCAGGTTCCTGGGATGTGGGCATCCTTCATGAGATCAAGTGCCACAAGTGGGAATGGTCGTTGAGTAGATCTCCATCTATAATAAGAAAGATGTTTCAAAGGACGGCAGGTCTGACCGAAAGAGATTCATAAGGCGAGCAGATTTTCTTGAGGACAATTTTGGCTGCCATCAGCAGACCTGCTGTGTGTACGGTAGAGGTGATTGCGTGTAAAATTGGCAGACTAGAGGTCCTTTATAGTTAGAGGTTGGCCATCTCGGTGATTGACTGCCATTAGTTGATTGAGTCACGTGGTTTATGGGCGCCATGTTTTGTCATACCGCAAATCGAAAGTCTATGAGTTATTGTGTGTACCTAATTCAAGCTTCTCAGTTGTTACAGTTTTGTACATATCTACAGATTTTTTGCCTATAAAAGCTTCCATATTTTATCAATGCCTCACTGTGTTGTATTTGGCGGAAAAATTCTACTCACAGGAATCAATTAAAGAGGATTTTTCCGAGAAATTCCGTCAGAAGAGAGCAGTGGGCTGCAAAAGTGAAACGAGCTAACTAAAACCAACAAGAAATTTATTTTTAGATCGCTTTCAAAACATGCTAATGTTTTCACTTTGTTGTCTGCTTATGTTATGTTGGTTCGTTTGTCTGTTTGTCCGTCTGTTAACTGTTGTCCATCTGTCTGTTTGTCTCTCTACTTATATGTCCATTTGTAGAAAATCAACACATTTACTTTTAGAGAAAAATGAAAAATTCTTTTTGCATTGCATAATCACTGGTAGAATATTACAATTAGAAATTTTGAAATCTCCCAATAGCTGTAATAGCGCCTTCTAGCCGAGAAAAAATGCAAAATTCTAAAATTTCAAGCAAATATTGTAAACGATTTATTAACACTGGAATTCTGCAATTTTCGAAGTAGAAAATTATGGTCAGAAGGTTTACAATGGCAACAAGGCTTTGCCCTCTTACCCCCAAGAGGTTGGAAAATAGAGCTTTTAATATTGACAAATAAATGAAAAATTATTATTTTTATAGGTAATAACAAAATATTAATATTTATATTTTTCGAATCACTCAGGAGTTGAAATTTCCATTTTTAGAGAGTGTAAAGGTGATAAATAAAAATTAAAAAAGCAGCTTCTGGTGACGGAAAAAGCCGGAAAATACCAAATATTTAAACGAAATCGCAAACGATCTAGTAAATATACCAGAAATTTAAAAATTGAGTATTGACTGTAATGGTCAAGTGATTTACAGTAATAATAATGACCACGGGGGTGTTGGCAAAGTGCAACTCTTCTGTTTAAAAATATATGAAAAACATTTTTAGTGTTATACAGGTGCTAATTAAAGATTAATAGCTTATTTTCTCAATCACCGTTAGTTAGAATTTCCACTGTTAGATGGCACTGAATATGTGAAATAACTAGAAGAACGCATATCACCTGTGGTGCATATAGAAATCTTGTTTTCAAAGAGAATGAAACTTTTTATTTACTGATTTTTAAAATCCTTAAAAGTTTTAATTCGAGATAATGGATAATGGTAGGAAGAGGGGAATGTACACAGTAGTATTTTATTAGTAATTATACATCATAAAAGTATGTCTTTTAGTTCTTAAATTTAAAAAGTTGATTTTCTCACACTTCACTGAAAAAAAAAAAAAAAAACGTCAGATTATTCTGTTAGTGGAATGTCTCTTGACACTCTATAGACAAAGTTTGAAATTTCTGCCATAAACAAATCACTTAAACAATTCTCTAGAAGTTCTGTCGTTTGCATATTTAGTGATGTTTAACGATATAATTAAAACTGGCTTTGAAAATGAGAATTATTTTACATCATTAGTGGCAACCAAAAAAGTTTTCCAATTATCTCTTTAAACATAAAAAGTTGCATTTCCTACCTGCCTTGGGCGTAAGTCGTTCGATATTGTCACATTCCACCGTCAAAATTTGAAATTTCTAGAATAACTACTTAGTCTGCAATATTTGTTTAAATTTTAGAATTTTTCGATTTTCTCCACCGTTAGAGGGAGCGGTTATAGCTTTTGAGAGATTCAGAAAATAAAATTCGTAATATTTCATCAATTCCTGTCCAACCCAAAAATTATTTTTAATCTATCTCTAAAAACATACAATTTTCTGTTAAAACTAAAAGCCCCCCCCCCCCCAGTCTAAGGGACAACATTTTGCTACAATGGTAACTTCACGACCTTCACATTCCAACCCAAAAATTTCAAATTTCTAACGTAAATACTTTTTTGAAAGATTTTTTTCTTTCGACAAAAAGATTTTTTTTTACCTATATAAAGAAAATCGTGAACACTGAAATATGTATCAAATATTAACGTACCCTTTTCTAACCAATAAGTATTCGTGCAATGCCATTCAACTTTGCACGCTAAACAATTCGAGCGACAACAAAACGTGGCGTCTAATTTTCAGATGGGCAACCTTTACTTATATAAGCCCTCTGTGGTATTGTCATACATCTGTGCCAACTAGTTATTCTGCAGATATAGGATACTTTGTAACAGGTTTTGATCTTTCGAAGTTAAATGTAGCGACTTATGCTGTAAGCCACTGAAATGGAATACTGTACTGTCAGTTCTTCTCGGAAAAATTTTAATTGAACGACTGAATAAAACTTCATTTAGAGATACAGAGATTCAAAGCGGTAGCTCTTTGAATTGTCCCGTTAATTACTTTTCTTAAACTAAGATCATATGAAGGAAAGGAAGTTTAATGTTGCGTTAAAATAACACATTTAAAAACGAAAATCTTTTAAAGTGAAGAAAAAAAACTGTGTTTTTTAAAATTAAATAAGAATTATATCTTTACCAAACTATGTCATTTAATCTTTATATTTGAAGTTACTCCATTTAACCTGACAATACCAAAGTAACCTTCTAGAAACAACTTAGTGGATAAATGTGGTATTTCACATTTTCATTTTTCATATAACACTAATACAGAATTTCGCCACCAGATGGAGATTATAATTCATGAGATAAATCCAACGAAAGCTCTGAGACAACTGTAACGTCAAAGCATAACGATGGTTCACATCTCAGGCAATACAGAGATACAAGTGATGATCAAATGATAGGTAGCTAAAATGCAATCCGAATGCCGTGACTAGGATAAAGCCCCGATGTAGAAGAAAATGAAAGAGGGAGGGGGGGGGGGGTGCGGAAACAAATGACCCAATAGAGCCTAAAAAGGTAAAGGGGGGGGGGTCGCATCAGACTGAATTTCTATTGCACTGTAATATTTGTCCCTTCATTTTAGAGGTTTTAAGAAATATTCATAAAGAATACGAGAAACATCCATGAGTTTAATGATTACTGTTATTAGTTCCTCACCTTTGACATTCATGCTCCCACCCTCCTCCATCCCTCCCTCCCCCCTCCTTTGATCCTTACCTTGGTGGGATATATGGCAAGCTTATAAGGTCGAAAACTGAAGGAAACGAACCTATTTTCTCTACAAATAATACACTGATTAATGATTAAGGAAGAAAATATATTTTAAAATTATTTCATTTCTATTTCTCAAATGAAAGCAAAGGAAAGAATAAAATTGGGTAAGAGAATGTCAGGGTGTGCCTAGTTTGTGACGTACTCTTTGTGGGATAAAGAAATACTTTGAAGATTGAATGTTTGCAAAGATTTTGTGCAAATAGCTGACGATTAACCTGACTCTAAAGGTTTTTTTTCTGTTTACCAAGATGAAATTGAGATTGAAAGTTGAACAATTTGATACGGTCGATGACATTCAGAAGACCATGAAGGTGGAACTGAATACCATTACAGCTGACGAGTATTAGTTCAAATGAACAATATAGAGTTGGGTTGTTTTACCTCTGAGCGGCACTTTTTTTGCACACAATGTACTAAATGGTTAGGGCACGTGGACCCCGAAGTCTGGGATAGGGGAACCACTGGAACAGCTGTTGGGAAACAGATGGTAACCTCCCGTCAAGGCCATTCAGCCTGTTCTTTAACATGCGCAGGGTATGACTCTCCCACACACGGAGTCACAGCTTAACGTCCCATCCGACGGAAGGCGGCCTTTCCAAGCCCATCGGTGTCCCATACTGACAGTGGGCAGGGCGGGAAATTTTGTGGAGATAAATCTCAACGCTGACCCAGCTGGGACTCGAACCTGGGAACTGCAGATGACGAGCCTGGCGTGCTACCGACTGAGCCACCCCCGCTCCGATGAGCAATATAATAAGCGTATTCAGCCTCTCTGGAACTGCTTTGAAGGAAACAATTAATAAAACTGTGGCCATCTTGTTTTTATTTTATTTCAGTCTCAATACTTTCTTGCCGCACTGTGCAGTTAATATTTCAGTCGTATAAATATCACAACTGGAATAAAGTAGATAAATGACTTAATATTTTTGAATATTATAGAAATTTAAAAGAAATTTAAGATTTTTAAGAAATATAAGGGTTTGGTTGTTTTACCTCTGAGCGGCACTTTTTTGCACACCATGGGCTAAATGTCCAGGTCACATGGACCCCGAAGGCTCAGAGAAGGTTGGGGGAGGGGACCCACTGGAACAGCTGTTGGGAGACAGATGGTAGCCTCCCGTCAAAGCCATCCAGCGTGTTCTTTAACGTGCACAGGGTATGGCTCTCCCGCACACGGGGCCATGGCTTAACGTCCCATCCGACGGACGGCGGCCTTTCCAAGCCCATCGGTGTCCCCTACTGACCGTGGGCAGGGCGGGGAATTTTGCGGAAATAAATCTCAACGCTGACCCAGCTGGGACTCGAACCTGGGAACTACAGATTACGAGCCTGGTTACTTTAGTTACTGGCGTTCCGTGGCCGCGTGGTTTGCACGCATGGCTACTGATCTAAGGGAACTGGGTTTTAAAAATAATAATATCTTTATTAAGCCTTAGTATGGTTATATACATATATTACCCCGCTAAGCCTTATGGCTTGTCATTCGAACCTCGGGTAAGGCATTGATGTGTGTTGCTTTTATGCTGAGGTCCCGTTCTACTATGGCGTCACAAGCTCGTGCTTAGTTACGGCACCAACAATGCAATCAGTTTAGGTTAATGAGTGACAAATTGGAATCTCAATCAATTATGTTACTTCGTTGCACACCCAATTCTCTTTTGACACGGAATTCTTTTACACGATTTTGATTTAACACAGTTTAGGAAAAAAATCCAATTCTCGTATTACACGATTTATTTTGATGTAACACGGTTCAAAAAACTCTATTTGAATTTAATCGTGAAAATATATTCAAGGCAAAATTTCTAGAATTTACATTTATAAGAGAGATGCCGCTATTATGGTCAGATTTTTCCAACTCGTTTTAACTCTGAAAATGTACTACAGACACACATTTTCTGCACTGAAATCCCCAAAATAAAAACTACACTAACATGACTACACAACAAATGTTCTGTATTTTATTCTGTATTTTACGGAAAAATTGTACAAAACTTACTTCATTCGGAATAAAATGGCAACATTGAGTTCCGGGAATTCCCCTCAATTTTATCTTCAATACATACGATAGTCTTGGTCTCTCATTTCGTGTTTAAATTTAGAAGTGTTAGTTTAAATACGTTTATAAGTAAAGACCAATATGGCTACTACACAAGCGACGTATTCGATATCATTAAAATTTCTTCTTCCTACCTACATGACTAAAAGACGGCTCATTTTTCAAACCTCAAGTAATCTATTCGATTCCCTAGAAGAAAACGTGAAAAATGTCCACTCTATACACGTTTCACTTCAGCAGATTTCATTAACTGTATCCTGATTTAAAACAATCGTAATAATTCGTTGTTGACGTCTGACAATAACATTGCTGATTTAACTGTTGTCTGACTTCGACGGAAGTGACACTTCTCGATATTCGCAACAAAGTTCCTTCTCTTTAAGCTTCCTTTCTCACCATTTCTCGTACTTGGGTGACGCTAATTGCGAACTATTTTAGAAACGAATATCATCTCACATAATCTAGCAGTGGGGATCGCCATCAAATAACCAAAGATAATCCAAAAACCGAAAAATTTCCCTCCCTAGATTCGTTAAAATAAGAAATATCCCACGTGTACCATGTAAGAGTTACGTATTGCCATAAGTAAGCAAATTAAAATATGTGTGCGCCTAAATATTAGGTTCGATAAAACGCAGAGATGACGTCAGCAACGCGCTTTCGGCTACTTCCCAGCACTATTTCTATAACATCCATATCTCGAAAAAGCATTTTCAATGTGTCATGAACGCCATACAACAAAAATATATAGTGCAAGAAACAATCACAGTTCAATATTCATTTCAATACATTTTCCAAAACATTTTTTCACCTGAGGTCACTTACAATAGGTATCTGATGGAAAAAAAAAACGAAAAAAAAAAACGGTAACATTGCCATAATACCTCAGTAGCAAAATAATGGCACCATCTTAATAACTTATTCAATATCATTTGCATTACATATCTCTTACAGCTATACGACATATCTCTAATATCGATTATAAAAAAAATTGATTGCCGTAATATGTAAATGATGAACGCTGGGTTATTTAACACGCAAAAAATATTAAATGCAAAGTTCACATGAAACTTGAAATCACGTTTAGATTTCAGTTTAACTCTTAATCGAATAATTCGTGTATTGCACGGGAGAATAGTTTTCCAACTTTGAAATTGCATTGTCAGGCATTTATTTCGTGCCTGAAAAATTATCCTTTCGTTCATAACTATGATAAGGAAACAACGTAGTTCAAAAAACGCCATTTCCATAGCTACAATTAAGGGGAGCCTATTTTGTGTGAACACAAATATTTCATTACGAATAAGTTACGGAAATATGAACGTGAATTCCTCTTTATAGAAAGGTAATTGCAACTGTTTATTTCATCTCTCAATAAATAAGATTTACCCCACCATTCACTCTAAATCGAAATATTTATTGACCATAAAGATAATTTTTATTTTTCTAAACACTTCAAATTTCGAGGAAAATGCTTAAGGTGCGATTCAAATCCATTCCTATTTTTTTTTATCTTATTATAGCACGACGTGCGCATAAATGTTAATTTTCATTTATGACCCACAACAGAAATATTAATCTGGAGATTATTCGCAAAAAATAAGTTTTTACCAAAAATGATTTTTAGAAACCGGAATTTCCAAAGCTTCAACGATTCATAAATGTATAAATGGCTGCTTCCGATGTAAAGCCCTTCAACATCGCAAGTCCATCACTAAAATCTCACCCGAAATATATTAACAATTTTTTTTTACTTCCTCACTGTCTCTTCGACCTCCCCTAACCTTACTCCGTGGATGGTAGATTGTTGGGTTGTTTTACCTCTGAGCGGCATTGTTTTTCTACACCATGCGCTAAATGGCCAGGTCACACGGACCCCGAAGGCTCAGAGAAGGTTGAGGGAGGGGACCCACTGGAACAGCTGTTGGAAGACAAGTGGTAGCCTCGCGTCAGAGCCATGCAACGTGTTCTTTAACATGTAAAGTGTTTGGCTGTCCCGCACAAGAGGCCACGGCTTAACGTCCCATCCGACTGACTACGTCCTTTCTAAGCCCATCAGTCTCCCCTACCGACCCGTAGGGAAGGCGGAAAATCTCAACGCTGACCCACCTGGGAACTACAGATTACGAGCCTGGCGCGCTACCGACTGAGCTACCCCGCCCCCGCAGAGTTGCTTTCCGTTAAGGAATTAATAACTGCTACAGTTTCTCTTCATGTGCAGTTTTTTTCTGGTTCGTGTAGCACCTGTGACAGCGTCGAGACCCACAGTTACGCATATATATATAGGGTGATTCAAAACTTATCATTCAAATTTCGTGGGGAGGTAGGGAATACGTCAGGAAACCGATTCCATTTAGGATAGTATGTCCGAAACATCATCTACATGAACAAAATGGACAAGTAAAGTGAACACAAGGAAACAGTACAGTTAAGTGGTGACGAATGTGACTTTTAATCCAACAAGGTAAAGTACAGGTTCACAGTACTGCTCAAAATTGCGACCATTTACACGGAAACAGGATTCACAGCGCCGTTGCATTGACCGCCGAATATTTTCAAAAACGCCTGGCATATCACGGACAATGCCTGCGGCGGCCACTATTCGTGCAACGAGGTCTATTTCACTGTCTACGGGGGTCTCGTACACATGGTATTTCATGGCCCCCCACAAAAAGAAATCCATGGGCGATGAATCAAGTGACCTGGGGGGCTAAGCGATCGGTCCACCTCTACCGATCCATCGAGCTCCAAATGTTCGGTTCAGGTAATCACGCGCAACAAATCTGCTATGGGCTGGAGCCCCGTCATGTTGATACCACATATCTCGGCGGATATGCGCAGGAACAGTGCCCAGAAAAGTCGATAACAGTGTCTCGAGATATATTAGGTATTTCCGGCCGTCCAATCGGGGCGGTAGCAAGAAAGGTCCCAACAAACAGTCACCAATAATTCCAGCCCACACATTTACGGTAAAACGATGTTGAGCAGCGTGACGTCTCGTACCATGCGGGTTGTCGTAAGCCCACACATGTGAATTGTGTGTATTGAACACACCTTCACGAGTGAATGAAGCTTCATCTGCAAAAAGGACAGAAGCTGAAAAAATGGGGTCACGGCACCTTTCAGCATGACACATTGTGCAAATTCCACACGCTTCGGATAATCGTCAGGATGCAGTAACTGCACCCTTTGTAGATGGTAAGGATGCACACGTTCCTCGTGCAGTATCCGCCACACTGCTGACTGAGAGACCCCAAGCTGCTGAGCAATGGCTCGTTTGCTGGTATTCGGATTATCTTCAATGGACTGTAGGACTTGTTCTGCGACGTTGACAGTCCGCGTCAGTCGTCTTCTCCCCGTATCCTGCATGTTGCTGTGCAGTGAACCACGTTCGCGCAGATTGCGATGCACACGTGCAAACATTTGATGCTGCGGTAATTCTTCTGTTTGGGTATCGGTCTTCGTAAACTTGCCTAGCTCGGCGGCCGCTTTCGCCAGCTGCCCCATATGCGAGATGCATATCCGCTAGCTCTTGATGCGTAAAACGATTCATCTTATCACTAGTAAGTCAGCTCGTACACTGATGACAGCGGGAGTGGTCGGGCGAGCTGTACACTGGTTGGGTACACACAGCGCCCTCTACATACGCATGCGTACATTTGCGGACATACTTTCCTATGTGAAATCGGTTTCCTGACGTATTCCCTACCTCCCCACGAAATTTGAATGATAAGTTTTGAATCACCCTGTATACATACGTCATCGCATAGTAACGATATCTGCTTTCGTACTAAGCAGTCTTCCGCATTGCTATTAGAAATGCCACGGAAAGACATACGATCAGAAAGTGTGCTTTCATCAAAGTGAAGGGGATGGACGGTTAGGTATTGCCGCAGGATAGGAATATGTATTCCCCAGGGTCGAGTCCCACTATAATCAAAGTTCTGTTTTCTTAACGTTAATCCCCCAGTCCTTTTGTGGGTTAGAAAGGCGAACACCAATGGTTTCTGTAAAGGCCATCGTCCGTCGGTTGTGAGGTAAAGCCATTGTCCGTGCGTGTAAGAGAAATATACCCTGCACCTGTTAAATAAGACGCTGGATGGCCATGATGTGAGGTTGTCATCTGTCTCTTAACAGATGTTGTGCAGTGGGTTCCTTTCACCGACTGCATGGAGTCCTGGTGGAGTGGCCATTTTGTCCTACATGTGACAACAAGTGCCGCTCATTCGTAAAAGAACCCATTATGCAAGGGATGGAACACATTTCGTGTTCCACTCGTTACCTGGACGGGGGTGGCTCAGTCGGTAGTGCGCCAGGCTCGTAATCTGCAGTTCCTAGGTTCGAGTCCCAGCTGGGTCAGCGTTGAGAGTTATCTCTGCAACACTCCCCACCCTTCCTTCTAGGACTTTAAAAATATTCCCTGCCGTAATATATTTGCATCACATCTGTCGTTGGGTTGGGTTGTTTTACCTATGAGCGGCACGTTTTTGCACACCATGGTAAAAATGGCCAGATCACATGGACCCCGAAGGCTCAGAGAAGGTTGGGGGAGGGGACCCACTGGAACAGCTGTTGGGAGACAGATGATAGCCTCCCGTCAAGGCCATCCAGCGTGTTCTTTAACGTGCACAGGGTATGGCTCTCCCGCACTCGGGGCCACGTCTTAACGTCCCATCCGACGGACGACAGCCTTTCCAACCCCATCGGTGTCCCCTACTGACCATGGGCAGGGTGGGGAATTTTGCAGAGATAAATCTCAACACTGACCCAGCTGGGACTCGAACCTGGGAACTACAGATTACGAGACTACCATATGTCTCCCAACAGCTGTTCCAGTGGGTCCCCTCCCCCAACATTCTCTGAGTCTTCGGGGTCCACGTGACCTGGCCATTTAGCCCATGGTGTGCAAAAATGTGCCGCTCAGAGGTAAAACAACCCAACCCAACAGTTTACGAGCCTGGCGCGCTACCGACTGAGCCACCCCCGCCCCACACATTTGTCGTACTAAGAGTTCACTGAAGTGAACGTTACCTCAATTGTATCATGCCGCGATAAAGAAGTCCTTTACAAGTTATTCGTAATTGAGGAAATCCTTATTCTCTTAAGCTTACCTGCAGAAACGGCTCCTACGTGTCTTTTGAGAGACTCCCGGAAAGCTCTTAATAACAGAAATAAAGATATCTAAATAAACCATGAAATCTACTTCAGTTGGAGCCCAAAGATTTATATTCACTAGTAACTGTTACAATGTATCGAAAGCACTTCCTTACGTTGTTTTTCTTATCATAGGATTAGACGTTTCAAAAAATAATAAACCTTTTACGATGAAAGAGAAACGAATAAAAGAGCTTGTATGCTAAAGAATCGATGACACAACAATGCTTTTAGAAACGTTAATCCGGATACGACATTTATTTGTTTCGTGATTAGCATTTCCGTCCCGAATAAGTTTTAGCAAGCAAAAGATTCATAGTACATTCCTGAAATCAAACTAATCCTCCTAATTGACGAAATAGAAGTAAAAGTGGTTAGATAATATTCCAGAATGGGGCGGAGAATTAATCCGTTCAGAAACAGAAGCGACAGGAAAATTGATCAACTCCACCGTTAATAAATAGATTGTAATAGGTTTTCAGCCTTTAACAACTTGCCTATAAAGAACTAAGTCACTGACCAGATATTACCGAACTTTTTAAAAACGACAGACATCGGAAGATTGTTTCGATATCTGGAAAAATTCTGGTAACGACATTTTGATTGAAATTTTACAATAAAGAATTTGTATATATATATATGAGTTTTATTTTATTCCCATTGTTATAGTATAACTATAGTTTTCTGTATCTATACATGGGGTACGACATTAACATACACATTTCCAGGAGGTACGTGAGGCATAAAAGGTTGAGAACCACTGCTCTATTAATTATATAAAGTTCAAGGAGATGACGTCATAAGCGTAAAGTTAGCAAACCCAATACAAAATAAATGAAAAATAAATACTCCCTCAAGCGGCTGCTTGCAACATAGGTCTGACAGGAGCCTGTCAGTTTATATGCCATAGTAAAAGATCCGAGAGGATGGCAGGATCTCAGCAGGATAAACGACACATACATCCATGTCTTACCCGTGGCTCGAACCCAGATCCCTTAGAGCAGTATCCAAGTGCGCTAACCACTCGGCCATGGGACGAACCAAACTGTCGTAAAATCAGAATATTGTTAGAATAAAAATTTGATGAAAACCGAAAGAAAAGAATGTAGAAATTCCGTATGTAACATGCCCTGTGCAGATTAAATAAAACGTTGGATGGGAGGCTACCATTTGTCTCTCAACAGCTATTCCAGTTTGTCCCCAACCTTCTCAGAGCCCTCTGGCTCTTTATGACCTGGCCATTTAGCCCATTGTGTGCAAAAAAATACCGCTCAGAGATAAAACTATTAATGTAAAAAACACACATGAATGACCTTGACGGAAGGATACCATCTGTCTCCTAACAGCTGTTCCATTGGGTCACCTTCCCACAACATAAATTGTGTCCTCTGGTCTTTATCACCTGGCCATTTAGCCCATTGTGTGCAAAAAAACTACCGCTCAGAGATAAACCAACGTAAAAAACATGCTGCATGACCTCGACAGGAGGCTACCCTCTGTCTCCTAACAGCTGCTCCATTGGGTCACCTGCCCACAACCTTCTCTTAGCCTTTGGGTTCTTTGTTACCTGGTCATTTAGCCCATTGTGTACAAAAATTGCCTCTCAGAGGTAAAACAACCCAACCCAACACATATCTTCTCTATGGCGTATTAAAGCGATCAAAGGGAGCCGGGTTCGAGCGCCACGTAAGGCATGGATGTTTGTGTTGTCTCTGCTGAGGTCCAACCATCCTCACAGACCTTCGACTATGGCGCAGAAATTGACAGTCTCCTGTCAGATCGTTGTGGAAAGCAGCTGCTTGAGGCAGTATGTTTTTAATTTTTAATTTTATTTATGAAAATATTTTCACCCATTTTCCTAACGTCTAAAGCGTTTTTGGATTGCAAAATAAAATAATCTTTAGAGGTTAACTGTTTAGGGTGTGAAATGACTCCTATATTAAGCAGTTAATCCCTGTATAGTATGTAAAACAGAAATTCCTAACAATTATGCTGTTGTTTAGGTATATTTTTATATTTTGCATTTGTATATAAATCTCTTAACTGAGCTTAGAATTAATGAGAACTAGATTTATTTGTGATTTGAAGACGTAGTTCAAATTTTGGAATACCAATTACATTACGGTGCTATGAAAACTGTTTGTATTGAAAGTCAACTAATTGCTCTCATATTTCTAAAAAAATTTTAATCAATTTCGAAATATTCCATGATATTTTAATAAAGTCTCAATAAATTAGTTTATTACTTGTCATTTTTGAAATAAATGGCTTAAAATTAAATTTTAAACAAATTCAAATAATAAAAAAACGATTTTTTTATTACATTTTTCATATACCCACCGTATATACTATTCCAGTCATACGGTGAGAACGCCAATGCTCCCAGAGATATCGGATAAATGCAGCGTGTTTAATCAAGGCCAACTTGATTAAATTTTATTATGCAAATTATGAAGAATGACTATTTTTATTTTGGATTCTCACTATACCCATGTGTTTATAAATAATTAATTTACCTTTTTATAATAATAATTTAAATAGTAATAATTTTACCTTTTTTTACAATTATTTTAAAAATAAAAGGTTTATATTGAATTCACTTTTTTCATGAAAACAGGATCACCAATAAAAGTAATTAGGGTCTTTAACAGATTGTATGTTATTGATTTTTAGTTGCAAAAAAGGAAAGAAAAAGGGTTTATGGAGTTCCGTTCAAGCGTTGCACTGTCTGACGTAAGTGAAAAAGAATGTTAAAATTATTCTATAACAGCCGTTTGAAATTTATGTCTATGTCTTTAACTATGTCCCCTATGTCTTTAACAGATAATATCTTATTGATATTTAGTGGTCTTACACTGTAGACCACTGAACTGGAATATTCTAGGAAGTTTCCCAGATGAGTTACGATTAAACAAAAGTTTAATTCTTCATTAAAATGCATTAAGCAATGATACTTATCTGGCAAAATTCCCCTGCCCGCCCACGGTCAGTAGGGGACACCGATGGGCTTGGAAAGACTGTCGTCGGTCGAATGGAATGTTAAGCCGTGGCCCCGTGTGGGAAAAGCCATACCCTGTGCACGTTAAAGTACACGATGAGTGGCCTTGACGGGAGGCTATCATCTGTCTCCGAACAGCTGTTCCAGTGGGTCCCCTCCCCCAACCTTCTCTGAGCTTTCGAGGTCCATGTGACCTGGCCACTTAGTCCAAGGTGTGCAAAAAAGTGCCGCTCAGAGGTAAAATAACCCAACTAACTCATAACTATAGGATATCGCGTTCGGAAGATGTAGTAGAATGACTTTCACATTACCCATTTTTCTAGGGGGAAGAACACAATAGGGTGAATTTATATAGACTATGACACTTCCTACGTCACAGGCTTTCATTTGACACAAAGGTTGTTACTGTTCGCACTCACATTGAGATGATACAGGAGGAGAATCATTTTCATATTTCGTCCTTTTTTCGGAGGAAAAAATGCAGGGGGAGTCACGTTTTCGTAGCCTATGTCTTCCCGTGCTTCAGAAGGATTCATTTGATGTATAGCTTCTTGCTTTCTGCATTTGCGTTCTGGAGATAAAGTCAAGAACAATTTTCCTATTTCTTCTCTTTTGAATGGGAAGAAATCATTGGGAGTTAATTTGTTATAGCCTCTGACACTCCCCGCGTCACAAGATTTCATTTGACATATAAATCATCAAACTTCTTATCGCATTCGAATGATATGGTGCATCAACTATTTGTAAAATCCTCAAATAGACAAATCGACAAATTGTCAAAGCTAAAATCAAGAAGAAGATAGGTAAAATCGATTTGATCCGAAAGGCATACAAACCTAAGAACTCCTAAAGGTGTGTCATGCTCTCTGACAGTTTCACTACCATTCGCCGACTGAAATCTTTTCTATTGATGGTTTTTTATACCACGGAGTCAGACTGTAGTCTGACTCCGTGGTATGACCTTCGTTTTGGCAGCATACATTAAATGTGTGCTCAATAACTGTAAGAGGAAAATTGATTGTGAACATTCAACGAAAGTCATTGTATAGTGTTCCATGTTCTGTCAGGATGTTGGAAAGCTACATATTGTAAAAGGAATAGCAAAAGCTAAGGACTACATCAAAATACCGGAAACAAAATTATTACCAAGGGTCTTTGATCTTTTTTTGGGATGAACGTAGATCTTAATAATGTTTTAATTAACTGGACGAAATGCACTTTGTCAGTGTGAAAAGGTTCTTCAGAAGTGGTTAGCAGATAGCAAGATTCAAAAAATGGAATCGACTGGACAGTCTCCACATTTTAAGACTATACAGAGCTTGTGTTGCAGAATAGGTAAGGAAATTTCCGAGCAGAGACGTCCAAATACGCGTGTTAATTAAGGCTTTCCTGTTACTTCTTAATCATATTTTATTACAGAAGAACTTAAATTAGCGCATTCCATGCCAAAATCACATAAAACATTTATTTAAAACAGGGCTAACCTAAGAAATATTGCATTTAAAATGTTAGTGTTCTGAAAAATGTGTTTAACAACACTTATATAATGTTTAAAACAGGGATCAATATAAATATTTCACGAATTTTAAAGTTTCTTTTAATTCATATCTATGCTATAACATATTATAATACATACGTAATTGCGTTTGGGCAATTATACTTCAACAATAATTTCCGATACGAATAAACTAAAAAATACATAATTTAAATGAAAAATAATTTATATAAATAATTTTCTAATTAATAATTTATATAATATTTAAATAACAAGTCCTAACGATCTAGGATCGAAGTCAAGACTCTGTTCTTTAAAGGTGGAAAATACAAAAATTAAAAACGAATATTTCAAATAATATATGATGAGAGAGATTTAGAATTTAGTTGATGGAATGTGATGATCAAAATATTTATTTTCATTACTTCCCCTTAACTTCAAAGGGATGGGAAAGTAAAAGATTTTCGTTTTAAGAGATATATAAGAGAATGATTTCTGTTTTGTTTGTATCAGTTCATTATTGCGATTTTTTTTATAAATCATCCATTAGTTCGTAATTCCAGTATCAGATGGGGAAAAATTGGAAACCGAAAAAACTTGATTTACTTTGAAAACAAGCAACTTATTATCACCAGAGATGATTAGCTATTCTTTCAATTGTTCGTTACATCTTGTTAGAAGGCTTTCTTGTTTTATCCGAATTTCTCTTTCTAACTTTAACTCAGTTAATCGAAATTTCATCCTACATAGCAACAGAAAAATATTGAAAAAGAAAATGACAAACTCTTCAATTTAAATCCACTCTTATTTTGTAGCAAATTATGATACATAAAATATTCTTTACGTGTGGACTCAAAATCGATTACTAGATAATCACATTTCTTTAACGTTTATCAAAATTTTCTGTCCAAAACGATATGGATTCATCATACCTAGTATCATCCTAACTCCCAAGTTCTCCTCATTTATAATCACTTAACCAACAAATGTAATAGATTTGACACTTATTTCAAATATATATATTTGTTTTTTTGAAAAATCGTATCCAACCAATGCTCTTTGATTTTAATTGCACAAAAGCGCTGTCATTTGACTTATTATCGTGCTCTTTGAATTTCGATTATTATGGTTTTTAATGGCTAAACTGCTGAAATTCAACTTAACGTGACAGGATGCATGAAAATTGCTTTGGATACTTAGAAGTAATATCGATGATACAATTGTATATTCAGTATCAAGACATGCAAAGACTGCATGAGCATATCATTTGCTTTTCGCAGTAAAATATAATTTTCTTAAATATTGGACATATCGTTAAAGATACATCCGTGATATACCTGTCAACGGTGATTGAGAGCTTATTGATTGAACGAATGATATTTAATTGTATTAAACTATTTTATTAATATAATGGTAGTTACTTCCAATTTTCTATTAATTTCTACCTATTTTCCAATTGCTTTTCCCACGTCATTTGTTGCGTTTCTCAATTTATGTGGGTGTTAAAGCGACTGTTCCAGTATATATTTACAACATTTTGACCCACCACAACAAGTTGTGAAAACACACTCTAGAATATTTACCACCCCTTCTTTTTCCCCCTCCCAAAAAAGTGGGGAATAGCATAAACGATTGTTTTCTATATCCATGGGATTCTCCTCAGTATTGAATGAAAAGTGCTTTGGACAATACTCTAAGATATAGGGGAGACTTCTCTAATACATGAGGAGTTAGCGAAGATATTCACTTGAAATTGCCTTGCATCAATTTGAATATAGTGCAGAATATTATGAGGCAAGTTTTAAAATGTGACCAGAAGTAATAACTGATAGTAAATATTTATGCCACGTATACTGGCTGATTCAAAACTTATCGTTCAAATTTCGTAGGGAGGTAGGGAAAACCTCAGGAAACCGATTTCACATAGGAAAGTATGTCCGCAAATGTACGCATGCGTATGTAGAGGGCGCTGTGTGTACCCAACCAGTGTACAGCTCGACCGACCACTCCCGCTGTTATCAGTGTACGAGCTGACTTACTAGTGATAAGATGAATCGTTTTACGCATCAAGAGCTAGCGGATATGCATTTCGCATATGGGGCAGCTGGCGAAAGCGGCCGCCGAGCTAGGCAAGTTTACGAAGACCGATACCCCAACAGAAGAATACCGCAGCATCAAATGTTTGCATGTGTGCATCGCAATCTGCGCGAACGTGGTTCACTGCACAGCAACATGCAGGATGAATGACGCGGAAGAAGACGACTGACGCGGACTGTCAACGTCGCAGAACAAGTCCTACAGTCCATTGAAGATAATCCGAATACCAGCACACGAGCCATTGCTCAGCAGCTTGGGGTCTCTCAGTCAGCAGTGTGTCGGATACTGCACGAGGAACGTGTGCATCCTTACCATCTGCAAAGGGTGCAGTTACTGCATCCTGACGATTATCCGAAGCGTGTGGAATTTGCACAATGGTTCATGCTGAAAGGTGCCGTGGACCCCAGTTTTCCAGCTTATGTCCTTTTTACAGATGAAGCTTCATTCACTCGTGAAGGTGTGTTCAATACACACAATTCACATGTGTGGGCTTACGACAACCCGCATGGTACGAGAAGTCACGCTGCGCAACATCGTTTTGCCGTAATTGTGTGGCCTGGAATCATTGGTGACTGTTTGTTGGGACCTTACTTGCTACCGCCCCGATTGGACGGCCGGAAATACCTAATATTTCTCGAGACAGTGTTACCGACTTTTCTGGACGCTGTTCCTGCGCATATCCGCCGAGATATGTGGTATCAACTTGACGGGGCTCCAGCTCATAGCACAATTGTTGCGCGTGATTACCTGAACCGAACATTCGGAGCTCGATGGGTCGGTAGAGGTGGACCGATCGCTTGGCTACCCAGGTCACCTGATTTTTCGCCCATGGATTTCTTTTTGTTGGGGGGCCATGAAAGACCATGTGTATGAGACCCCCGTCGACAGTGAAATGGACCTTGTTGCACGAATGTAACGGCGCTGTGAATCCTGTGTCCGTGTAAATGGTCGCAATTTTGAGCACCTACTGTGAACCTGTACTCTACCTTGTTGGAATAAAAGTCACATTCGTTACCACTTAACTGTACTGTTTCGTTGTGTTCACTTTACTTGTCCATTTTGTTCATGTAGATGACGTTTGTGGACATACTTTCCTATGTGAAATCGGTTTCCTGACGTATTCCCTACCTCCCCACGAAATTTGAACGATAAGTTTTGAATCACCCTGTACATCTGTATTAAGATGGATCCAACTTCAATTGTCGAAAATGTGTATGCATGTCATTACTATATCGTTATTTATCTTTTTATAAGATTCTGAATTTCTTTTTACTTAACTGGTAATTGTTACACCAATTCCTTCGAATATTTCGGTAATGCATAGATATACTGTATATATAGTAAGATTCTGTTATTATTAATATTTATTCCATGCAGATCCATTACAGTAAAGTCATTGTACAGGTATTTCAGGTATTAAGTGTTCAAGTGGCGTGTTGCTCCAAATAATAAAACGATCATTTTAATTTTGTTATGGAAAATATTTTTCACCACATTCATGCATTAGGATTCAAACGGTGTCAAAAGCTATAATATTTGCTCAGTAATTGCAGCACAGGTAAAAAATGCAGTAAAATGATATAAATAAACTTTAAACTATTAAAATTCGCATTTAAATATTATCACTAAAGGCAATCTTGTAATATGCTTTAATGACGTAAAGATATTTTGAAGAAGATTTTATTATAATTGTAGAAAAGAGTTGTTTTTCAGAAAGGTAAAGATCGATAAAGAAAAATTTTATGGGTAATCATTATTTATGAATTTAAGAAAACTGTTGTAACGAATTCTTTTTATGGTAGAATACTTTTAATCCGATGCCTAGTGTACGGATCTGTGTGCTGTTTAGGAGTTGTAGTCGGATGGATATTTGCAGCTTGCGAACTGATACAGTTGCTTGAGTTGTAATGTTTCTAAAGGAATTCTGTAAATTTGTGTTCTTTGTTTGTAATGACAAGATCATTAATTCGTTAAAATTAGTTTGTTCCAATAAACCGTTAATAAGGTTTAACTCACTGATCATTTAGTTTCAGTTGTTTTCTTAACCGGGGTAAGTGTCTTGTTAAAGAATTTCCATCGTTTGAAGTAGTTCTCTCTGACTGGATTATTCTGTAATGATGTTGTCTCAAGACAGCTCCATTCAGTACTAAAAATGAAATACCGAGACTAATTTAATATTTAGATTTAATTAACGATTTCCTGGAATAAACTATAGCAATGAATAAATGTTCTTCCAGTCATTACAGAAGACCAATCTAAATTTACATTGATCATCTGTAACGACTATCCTTAGCAGTATTACTAACTCAACGAACACTATGTATATCGCTGTCTCTTTGCACAGTTGTATCGCGTTCGCTTGCAGTGACATTGCTTCTGCCGATGTCCGAGTCAGAATCTTAGGATGGCACAGTCGTTTGTTCAATCATTTACGTTGCGATTGTCTCTCATTAACCAGTTCAGTTCCAGATAAGTACAATCGCTCAGAGAGGTATCTGAACGCTATGGTTGATTACAGGATTGGGAAAAGATATCTGGCAACGTTTTGTTTTTGGAAATTAGTGACCTTCGTGTACTGTACACGAAGGTTGCCAGTTCATTCATTTCTAAAAAGATCTTTATCAGATATTTTATCTGAATTCTGTAATCAACCATAGTGTTCGGATATTTATTTCAGTGACTGTACACGAAGATTGCCAGATCACTAATTTTTAAAACAATCTTTATCAGATATTTTTTCTGAATTCTGTAATCAACCATAGTGTTCGGATATTTATTTCAACGACTGTACACGAATTTTGCCAGATCACTAATTTCTAAAATGATATTTACCAGACGTTCGGATATTTATTTGAACGACTGTACATGAAGGTTGCCAGATCACTAATTTCTAAAACAATCTTTACCAGATATTTTTCCTGAATTCTGTAATCAACCATAGTGTTCGGATATTTATTTCAACGAGTGTACACGAAGTTTGCCAGATCACTAATTTCTAAAATGATATTTACCAGACGTTCGGATATTTATTTGAACGACTGTACATGAAGGTTGCCAGATCACCAATTTCTAAAACAATCTTTACCAGATATTTTTTCTGAATTCTGTAATCAACCATAGTGTTCGGATATTTATTTGAGCGACTGTACACGAAGGTTGCCAGATCACTAATTTCTAAAAATATATTTACCAGATATTTCTTTCTTAATTCTGTAATCAACCATAGCGTTCGGATATTTATTTTAGTGACTGTACACGAAGGTTGTCAGATCACTAATTTCTAAAACAATCTTTACCAGATATTTTTTCTGAATTCTGTAATCAACCATACGGTTCGGATATTTATTTGAGCGACTGTACACGAAGGTTGCCAGATCACTAATTTCTAAAAAGATCTTTACCAGATATTTTTTCTGAATTCTGTAATCAATCATAGTGTTCGGATATTTATTTAAGCGGCTGTACCTTGAATTTCTAAGTATCTCACATTGTTTTTCTGTTCCAAATCATTTACCCTTTCTGATAAATATTTGATCGTATTTTCCAATTTTCGATTCTTAGCAAATAATTTTTGATTTATTTGTCTGCAGAGAACCAAGTCCTGAGTAACATTTTCAACCTTATCTCGAAATTCATCATATTTTTATGATTAAAAAAATCTAATGATTTGGTAAGTCCCTCGATGTTGTTCTTCAGGTCACCTATGCATTCATTCATTGCTTGTTTAACTGACTGGTATATTAAAGATTTTATTGATGCCATTTGTTCGGAGCTGAAGAATCATCTGACACATCATATTCAATATCGTGCGACCAGGCCGGGGAAGCATAAAAAAAAAAGTAAAATTCCTACACCTCTATTATTTCTTGCGTTCTGCAGAAAATTTACGGTAATTGTCTACTGCAATATTTGCGCAATAGTAATGAAATTGGCTTCTACAGGCACCTTTACATCTGACGGAACATCTGATGGCACCTTTACATCTGATGGAATCTGAGAGTTTGTCAGTAGTCTCTAGAACTTCATTCCCACGAATATCACACAAGCCTTCCATTGCTGAGCAATATAGAGTGGAAAAACTTCAACTTACCAAGAGAGCGTCGTTGTCCTACAGCGTGGGTCCTTGAAGCAGTCCCTTTACGGAATTTCTTATGCACATGAGCGTGAAAGGTCAGTACGAGACAAGACGCCCGTCGAGCTGACCAACGTTAGGCTTAAATAAATGACCATTTCAAAGTTGCAAATATATAATGAGGTAGTTCTCGAAATGGGCAAGAAAGATATCTAAGGAAATAAGCAAATCTTTAAAACATTAAATATAAAGGTTTAAACTCACAGAACGACGAATGATCATGCTATTAAGTGATATAAGAGTGATCAGAACCACATCCTTCTCCTATTACAGTTGCCACTCCGTTGCGAATTTCTCAGAAATCGTAGCCAATTTTGCATTTTCATTATCATATTCGTATTCAGCACCTGGAAATCTTTAAGAAATGGCTACTTTTATCTCAGAGGCATCACTTTTATGAAAATGTGTTGCGCAGTGTTATTTGTTAATGTAGAAACAAGAAACTAATGATCAAACCTTTTCATGGCTTCGATAAATATCACTTTTCGGATCAATGATTATACCGCATTTTTTATTTTGATTCACTCCACTTACCAGCTTGTGAAGTTATGCAGTAGACGTTTAGGACATTCTGTTTTACATTAGATTAATTGTGTGGTTATTAATATTAAATAATTTTAGTTTTCTAATTGAGTTAAACTAGAGCTTATCATAAGAAAGGTTTGGAGATTTATAGAATTAATACTCAAGTAATATGGCATCAGCCAAACGAAGACGTAACAAACAAATACCTTTATTATTTGAAATGCGCAATAATTAAACGAATATGAAAAGTGAAAGAGGAAAAGGAAAGTAAATTTGAAATATTTCGATCGAAGATTTCGCATTAAATAATTTCCTTTCGCTCTTTAAAGTCTAGAGGTTGAACAAGAGGAGAGACCTGGGATGTCAGAGAGATTTTCGGAAGAATTGGCTTTTCACAAAATATCAGAGGTGGGCGATAAACTGAGTCAGAAAGTAAGTCTGTCAAATTTCTGGCGAAAGCTTCGATAGGAGAGAATTTTATTATCTTTATTCAAGTTACGAAATATTGCATGCTTATAAAATTAGGGAAAATAAGAGTCAACACGATAGCTCTTTTCATTTGCTTTCTTGACATAATTATGCTTCATACTATTTTTTAATGGTAGGAGGTGCTCCCCTATACAAAGAATGGGTTGGGTTATTTTACCTCTGAGCAGCACTTTTTTAAATAAAATGGGCTAAATGGCCAGGTCACTTGGACCCCAAATGTTCAGAGAAGGTTGGGGGAGGGAACCCACTGGGAACAGCTGTTAGAAGACAGATGTTAACCTCGCGTCAAGGCCATCCATTGTGTTCTTTAACGTGCACAAAGTATGGCTCTCTCACACAAAAGCCACGGCTTAACATCCCATACGATGGACGGCGGCCTTTTCAAGTCCATCAGTATCCCCTACTGACCGCGGGCAGGGCAGGGAGTTTTGCAGAAATAAAAATCAACGCTGACCCAGCTGGGACTCGAACCTAGGAACTAGAGATTACGAACATGGCGCGCTACCGACTGAGCCATCCTAGCCCCAATATATTCTGGCTTCTAGCGAGTGGTATGCAGAGAAGAGGGCGCTACCCTCGCATACCAGTTTCGTTCAGGCATTGATGAATGGTAGTGACAGATATCGACTGCTACATCAGTCGTTGTGTTACTGGATATCTGTCGAATCAACCGATCATCTCTATTCCTAGTCATTCATGGATTACCTGATCATGAACGATAACGTAAAAACTACTTCCTGTATCCTTTTCTGCCAATAGTAGTGAACTGTTCGCACATCACCTCCCAAATGAACTGCAGTTCGTCGTGTAGACCATCCTGCTTCACATAGACGAAGGATAGACCTCGTACAAACTCGCTGAGTTGATTAAATTCTGTCATTAGCCGTGATGGTTACCAGTTTTACAGTCGCTCAAAAAAATATCCGTACACTATGGTTGATTACAGAATTCAGAAAAAAATATCTGACAACGATTTTTTTAGAAATAATATCAACGCTGACGCATCGGGGACTCGAACCGGGGAACTACAGATTAAGAGCCTGACATGCTACCGACTCAGCCACCGCCGTAATTGTTAATCTTCTATAGATCGTAACAAGTTATGTATGAAAATAATCACATGTGGCACCAGGTGAGTGAATGACATTTTCTTTAATGATTATCCCTCATTTGATCGGATGGGGGGATGTGTCGGTAACGCGCCAGGCTCGTAATCTGCAGTTCCCAGATTCAAGCAATACAACCTTGATACACCAGCCTGGACAGACGTCAACAAAAGGAGAGTTATTAATTATGCATAAAACTGCAGGTGATTGGAATTCTATGTTCTTCCTCGGATTTCTTATCTAGCCTACTAGGAATGATGGAAATTGTTAAAAATTACCTCAATTGCAGTTATGTGTGAAAACTTAAAGGTACGTATTAAAACGAGTTAAAAAAATAATTTTTTTGTTACGATTTTATTAAAATATTTGAGAATATTGTTGCGGATTACAAAAATGGATAGCCGCTGAGCGTGAGTATTAAAAGCTATATTTCAAAACCAAATTCAATACAAGGTAAATTGTTACAAAGGAAATATGGATGAAGTATCTTATTAACAAATCAACTATTAACATGCACAAGTCATCAATCTTCCTGCGTAGAGCACACAATATCAGCTCTGTGTATTTTACTAAATACTACCTTTTACTTGATTTACCAGGTCACCCGAAGATCTTCACTCGTAAACCAATTCTCGTCCTGTGCTAATAACTTTTCACACACTAGCCGAACAAAAAGACAGTCCGTGTAGACATTCGAAGTTAGCCATAAAAGTTCCTACTTTTATACTTCCGCGTATACACAACACATCAAGTTACTTCTTGATACTTAACGATAAAAGATCCCACTTTTATCCTTCCGCGTATACACAACACATCAAGTTACTTCTTGATACTTACGCGCACTGTCTCAGAACAGCTCACCGTCCATTTTCGAACTCACCGACCGTTACAACACAACAACCGTTACAATACAAAACGACCGTTAACGCTCCACTCTTCTTCTCCAAATTCTCCCAACGTTCTTATTCGTTGGCTGAAACTTTGCTTTCGGTTGCCAGATTCTTCTGTCGTAACACTGCCCCCTTCCTAGGTCTTGTTCGTCCCGAACAATTCTGGATTCCAAAGTTTCTTCAGTTCTTCGATGAAACGGGGCCAAACGATCCACGTGAACCACTTTGCACTTTGTAGCTGGACGTCGACGAATGCGATATACCACGTCATTAATCCTGTTAACTATTGTATATGGACCTTCCCAAGGTTTCTGAAGTTTTGGAGATAGTCCTTTCTTTCTATGTGGACTGTATAGCCAGACAAGATCTCCTTGATTGAAAATAGTTCCATTTCCGAATTCAACATCATAAACCAAAGCGCACACTCCTTCAGCCAGCTTTTTGGACACAATTGAGCATCTCATTAGAGGAACGCTATCTACGGTAGCCGTCATATCCTTGCAGCGGTAAATCTCCTTATCTGTTGGCACCAGCTCCACTGTCTGTCCTACGATGCAGCATCCGACGTCTTCCATCATCTGCTCGATTTTATCTTTAGTGCAGTCGACTGTGAAGCCAGGGATGGATTCCAATTTGTACAGAGTATCTCCCGTCAATTGGAGAGCACGACCGGAGATCATAGGGACCTTGAGACCTAAAGCAGCAAGTGCAGGAGCCAAGACAAGACTCACTTTGTCGCCGACACCTCCTGTACCGTATTTATCTACCATCCGATGGCGCCACTCGGGTCTCCAGCAAAACACATGACCCGAGGAGGTCATAGTTGCTGTTTCTTCGGAATTCACTTTCTTGGAGCTCTCATTGTAATTAGCCAGGGAAACATCAGTCATGATTGCCAAATTGTTCATTCTGGAGATCAGCGACGAGTTTTGTAACATGATATTGTCCACTTTAGAGCTCTTGTAGTCGTGATAAAACTTTTCTATATCCTTATAATCTAAATGGTTATAATGTCCAAATCTGCACATTGACTGTTCAGAAAAGAAATTCAGCGTGGCTACGTTGAAATTATCTGAGGGATTTACTTCTCTCTGATCGTAACTCTGAGGCTTAGTTTCATCCAGAAAGTTAGTCTTTGAAGTACTGTCTCTGCCTGAAGCTCTTTTACTAGCATCACCTGTTATGCTTCTAAGCCATCCTTCGGAATTCCTCTTCCTTAAATCCCCACTTTCTATAAACGATTCGAGTGTGGCTATATGCTTCGGAAAAATCTCTCCGACTTCCGCGGTAAAGTCGAATGGCACTTTGTATCTATGATGAATGGACGCCTCTTCTTTACTCGGACCACTCTGCGAAACGTAAACTCTGTTTCGTTCCCCCTCATTACCACTCGTTACTCTGCCTTTGCGATAATTGTCCATGACGCATTTTGCTGACGGCGAGGAATAGAATACCTTTCGTGTGAATCTCTCTTCAGATCGTGCCAGACTTGTATACCTAGGTATTTTGAAGTGCAAAGCGTACTGTTTAGTCTCACAGCTCTCTAATCTGTGTGATTGTTCTTCACAGTTCCTAGACATGTCACCAGCGACATAGACACTCTGCCATGCATTACCAGTAGTTGCGTGGTCAAAGGCATTATCTGTGCTATCTCTACAATTCTTGATTTCCAGTAGCAGATCCACATTTTTATATGCGTTGCCTTTCTCTTTTCCATGTTTACAATCTAACTTAACACTATCAAGATCATCTTTTTCACTGACAAATTCAACATTTAAACTATTGCATTGTCTATTGAGTTCGGTTTTATGATCCTTGAAGTGATCAATAATCTTACCAACTCGAGAAGCCACTTCAGTTCTCATCTCAGTATTTTGTGCGACTATTTCGGCTTTCAAATCATCTTTTTGAGAAACTATCTCCGTTCTCAACTCATTATTTTGTGCGGCCATTTCGGCTTTCAAATCACCTATTTTATCGCTTTGGGCAGCTATATCACCTTTAATCTCAGTATTTTGTGCGGCCAGATCACCTCTTTTATTCCTCAACTCATTATTTCGTGCGGCCATTTCGGCTATCATTTCATCTAATGTACTATTTTGTGTCGCTATTTCGGCTTTCAAATCATCTTTTTGAGAAACTATCTCAGTTCTCAACTCATTATATTGTGCGGCCATATCGGCTTTCAAATCAGTCATCAGCTTTATTAACTCATCCATACTTCTAGTGAAAGGCATTCAATTAAATTAATTATAATCCCACTTCTGACACCAAATGTTGCGGATTACAAAAATGGATAGCCGCTGAGCGTGAGTATTAAAAGCTATATTTCAAAACCAAATTCAATACAAGGTAAATTGTTACAAAGGAAATATGGATGAAGTATCTTATTAACAAATCAACTATTAACATGCACAAGTCATCAATCTTCCTGCGTAGAGCACACAATATCAGCTCTGTGTATTTTACTAAATACTACCTTTTACTTGATTTACCAGGTCACCCGAAGATCTTCACTCGTAAACCAATTCTCGTCCTGTGCTAATAACTTTTCACACACTAGCCGAACAAAAAGACAGTCCGTGTAGACATTCGAAGTTAGCCATAAAAGTTCCTACTTTTATACTTCCGCGTATACACAACACATCAAGTTACTTCTTGATACTTAACGATAAAAGATCCCACTTTTATCCTTCCGCGTATACACAACACATCAAGTTACTTCTTGATACTTACGCGCACTGTCTCAGAACAGCTCACCGTCCATTTTCGAACTCACCGACCGTTACAACACAACAACCGTTACAATACAAAACGACCGTTAACGCTCCACTCTTCTTCTCCAAATTCTCCCAACGTTCTTATTCGTTGGCTGAAACTTTGCTTTCGGTTGCCAGATTCTTCTGTCGTAACAATATTATAAAATTATTTGCAAAATTTTTAAAAATAAATAGCTACTAGCCGCCCAACCAACGAGTGTCTAAGGGAGAAGAGAGCCGGTTTCCATAAGCATAATATAAATTTTTCGATTGCAGCGCCCTCTAAATATAGGAATTTCGTGTATTACAGTGAAGCCACCTACCCAGGGAGAGGAGCGAGTTCCCCTTTCACTGCTGAGCAATGTTTCATTGCTTACAATATATTATATATAAGTATACCACGTGACTAATTTTACGTACACTTCTAGTTTGGAGAGAAATTAAAATGTATTAATTAAAATCATTTTGCTTAATAAAATTCTATTTTTTAAAACAGGTAGCAGTTGTGCTCAGCAAGAAAATTTTAATATTTTAAACACTCTGCAATACTTAGCATATTATAATTAATTGAGATTTATGTATCTCTGTACTATAACGTGTTTTATAGAGTTATATTTTATAGAATTATAAATATTTAAAAAAAAATCCATATCGGGTTTGTTACTTGTATAAACTGTCAACAGATGGCAGCAGGCACTTTTCCTATCAACCATAAAAAAAGAACTGCACTATTAGAACAAAATGCAGACACCTATATACACCGATATGCTCCAGGGAACAAAACTGCAACATACATTGACTTACATGTTCGCAAGATGATTAAATGTATTAATTTACGTATTTATTACATTATTTATTACATATTTATTTTAAAGATTGTGCCAAAAAAACTGAAATAAAACATACATCGATTCTTCAGGGAATCGTAAAATGTGCTCCTAAAAGGGATAAAAGGCTCATTGAATAACTTTAGGATCAGCTACCACTGTTATTATTTACCCAAATGGGAAAAATCCAGGGGCTGAGGATTCTCAGGCGATAGAACGCCAGGCTCGTAATCTGCAGTTCCCAGGTTCGAGTCCCACCCTACCAACAGAGAGTAGGGGACACCGTGGGCTTGGGAAGGCCACTGTTCGTCAGATGGGTCATTAAGATGTGACACTGTGTGCCGGAGAGTCATACCGGTGCCTACGTAATGGAATGCCTGCCGATTTCCGCGAATCTCGGTGTTAGCAAGCGCGCATGGGAAACTTCAGAACCTACCACATGAGGGCAGCACCGATCCGCGGTAAGCTAATCTACGCTAAAATTAACTATATAGCGATCTAGGCGACCAATATTTATTCAACGGTAATTATTTGGAGGAAAATTCACCAAACAATTAATAAATAAAAAATTTTAAATCAATTAACCTTCAGTTAAGGTTAATCCATGACTTTTTTTAATAATAAAAATAAAATAAATACCCCCTTAAGCAGCTGCTTGCCACAGAGGTCTGACAGGAGCCTGTCAGTTTATATGCCACAGTTATCATAACTCTTTTATTTCAGTGTTCCTAAAATTTCAGTTCTTAATTAATTCTGATCTTCAAAACTTACATTAAAGAATATTTATACATGTATTTGAGCAATTTAAGGATTCTGTCGATTCCTTAAACGTTCTATCAGAAATATAACAGGAATTGGCAACTGAAATATTTCTAATTTAAGCATTTTTCTTGAGAGGGGTTCAGAATTCAGCTTGAGTTGTGCAACTTCTTCAGTACACTTACTACCATAATTCGTTAAATATGATTTTAAAAATTTCTGTATTATTAATTTACAAAGGTTTTTTTATGTGGCTCTCATCATTAAAAGAACAATGAAATTATTTATTTTTGCGTTATCTGGGTAGAAATGTTAACGTTAACAGTGTTAACAATTTTTCTCTTTGAACTCAAAGTGGGCATAAATTTATTTACAGCTTTTACCATAACAGCTAAAACACTGACAATTGCGATTTTCTTTTATAAATCATCCATTAGTTCGTATTTCTAGTATCAGATGGGGAAAAATTGGAAAACGAAAAACTTCATTTTCTTTGAAAATAAGCAAATTATTATCACCAGAGATGATTAGCTATTCTTTCAATTATTCGTTACATCTTGTTAGAAGGCTTTCTTGATTTATCCGAATTTGTATTTCTAACTTTAACTCAGTTAATCGAAATTTCATCCTACATAGCAACAGAAAAATATTTGAAAAAGAAAAAATGTCAAACTCTTCAATTTAAATCCACTCCTCTTTTGTAGCAAATTATGAAACATAAAATATTCTTTACGTGTGCACTCAAAATCGATTACTAGATAACCACATTTCTTTAACGTTTATTAAAAATTTCTGTCCAAAACGATTTGGATTCATCATACTTAGTATCATCCTGACTCCCAAGTTCTCCTCATTTATAATCAGTTAACCAACAAATGTAATAGATTTGACCCTTATTTCAAATATATATATATTTGTTGTTTTGAAAAATCATATCCAACCAATGCTCTTTGATTTTAATTGCACAAAAGCGCTGTCATTTGACTGATTGTCGTGCTCTTTGAAAATTCGATTATTATGGTTGTTAACGGCTAAACTGCTGAAGTTAAACTTAACGTGATTGAATCCTAATGCATGAATGTGGAGAAAAATATTTTCCATAACAAAATTAAAATGATTGATTTAATATTTGGAGCAACAAGCCACTTGAACACTTAATACCTAAAATACCTGTACAATGGCTTTACTCTAATCGACCTGCATGGAATAAATATTATAAATAAAGACAATCTTGTAATATGCTTTAATACAGATATTTGGAAGAAGATTTTATTATAATTGTAGTAAAGAGTTGTTTTTAAGAGAGGTAAAGGTCGATAAAGAAAAACTTTTATTGCTAATCATTATTTATGAATTTTAGAAAACTGTTGTAACGAATTCTTTTTATGGTAGAATACTATTAATTCGATGCCTAGTCTACGGACCTGTGTGCTGTTTAGGAGTTGGAGGCGGATGGATATTTGCAGCTTGCGAACTGATACATTTGCTTGAGTTGTAATGTGTCTAACGGAATTCTGTAAATTTGTGTTCTTTGTTTGTAATGACAAGAGCATTAATTCGTTAAAACTGTTTGTTCCAATAAATCGTTAATAAGGTTTAAGTCCCTGATCATTTAGTTTCAGTTGTTTTGTTAACCGGGGTAAGTGTCTTGTTAAAGAATTTCCATCGTTTGAAGTAGTTCAATGTGACTGGATTATTCTGTAATGATGTTGTCTCAAGACAGCTCCGTTCAGTACTAAAAATGAAATACCGAGACTAATTTAATATTTAGATTTAATTAACTATTTTCTGGAATAAACTATAAAAAAAAAATAATAATAAAATAAATACCCCCTCAAGCAGCTGCTTTCCACAGAGGTCTGACAGGAGCCTGTCAGTTTACATGCCATAGTAGAAGATATGTGAGGATGGCAGGACCTCAGCAGAAAAACGACACAAACAGCCATGCCTTACCCGGGGCTCGAACCCAGGTCCCGTAGATTAGTAGCCAAGCGCGCTAACCACTCGGCCACGGGACTATAGCAATGAATAAATGTTCTTCAAGTCATTACAGACGACCAATCTAAATTTACATTGATCATCTCTTACGACTATCCTTAGAAGTATTAGTAACTCAACGAACTATATGTATATAGTCGCCCCTTTGCACAGTTGTATCGCTTTCGCTTGCAGTGACATTGCTTCTGCCGATGTCCGAGTCAGAATCCTAGGATGGCACGGTCGTTTGTTCAATCATTTACGTTGCGATTGTTCTCATTAACCAGTCCAGTTCCAGATAGGTACAGTCGCTCAGAAAAGTATCTGAACGCTATGGGTGATTACAGAATTCAGAAAAAATATCTGTCAAGGATTTTTTTAGAAATTAGTGATTTGGCAACCGTCGTGTACAGTCGCTCAAATAAATATCCGAACACTATGGTTGATTACACAATTCAGAAAAAAATATCTGGCAACGATTTTTTGGAAATTAGTGATCTGGCAGCCTTCGTGTACGTACACGAAGGTTGCCAGATCACTAATTTCTAAAAACATTTTTGCCAGATATTTTTCGTGTACTGTACACCACGTCCCATCCGACGGACGGCGGCCTTACCAAGCCCATCGGTGTCCCCTACTGACCGTGCTCAGGGCGGGGAATTTTACGGAGATAAATCTCAACGCTGAACCAGCTGGGACTCGAACCTGGGACTACAGACTACGAGCCTGGTGCGCTGCCAACTGACCCCCCCCCCCCATTCACAAGGTAGGCGACGGCAGCTGTCCTAGAAATTTCGGACACTTTTCGAGGTATCACTCCCGACCATGGCAGATAGAAACCAAATCTGTTATCCCAACAAGGCTAAAACTCAGTGGTACCAGGGCCATCAAATTAAGATCGATCAAGTAGCTGCGGAACTGGAAGAGAACTGCTGATTTCTGTCGCCATGACGTCACACCTCTGCCCGGCTGTTCGCCGGAAACTTCAATTACGTAATATGATCATTCCTAGGTTTAGAGGAATATTTTTCCCAAGTTTCGAAAATTTTCCAAAGTTGGAATTTTGCATATTCGGAAAATTGAGTTTCCATTGTTAAGGCTCTAAAGTTGAAAAAATTACGTTTATTAACAATTTATTAAATATTCCTCTTTTACTTGCTTAATTGAAGAGAGGAATACTAAGTTTTTTTTTGCTTTAATCATAGTAATTAAAGTATTTTGAATTATTTCAAACTTCCTTTGCCTATATTCTTAAAATGTTTAAATTATAGTACATATAAATAAAATATATATATAATATATATATAACGTCAATTATAGTTTCCCCCAAATTCTATAGACACAGATCTAAATGGTTCCTGCATAAGCAATAGCTGAAATGTTGGTATTCAGCGAATTAGAAAAGATAATGCAATTCCAGAATAGTATACGAAATTATGAACAAAAATATTACAGAATATATTTACGTAATCTGGCAACGATTTTGTTTTAGAAATTAGTGATCTGGCAACCTTCGTGTACGTACACGAAGATTGCCAGACAACTAATTTCTAAAAAAATCGTCGCCAGATATTTATTTCTGAATTCTGTAATCAACCACAGTGTTCGGATATTTATTTGAGTGACTGTACACGAAGAATGCTTGATCACTAATTTCTAAAAAAAAATCATTATTAGATATTTTTTCTGAATTCTGTAATCAACCACAGTGTTCGGATATTTATTTAAGTGACTGTATACGAAGAATGCCTGATCACTAATTTCTAAAAAAAATCACTGCCAGATATTTTTTCTGAAATCTGTAATCAACCATATTGTTCGGATATTTATTTGGGCGACTGTACGTAGACGAAGGTTGCCAGATCACTAATTTCTAAAAAAATTTATGCCAGATATATTTTCTGAATGCTGTAATCAATCATTTATCTATAAATATATATATTTCTATATCATCCTCCGCTTATACAGGGCTAAAGGCGAAAGTTTGACTCTAGAGGTTTACGTTCGAGGTTCATCCGTGAGCAATAGTGATTACGTCTCGTTTAAGGAAAAACATCAATAGTTGCTGCTTTCCTGGTTGTATTTTGCCTCTTGCTGATATTCATATTGGTAAACGGCCTTTCGATCTGTTTAGACTCGATACAGTGATTATGCCAATCGACATATAAAGGTTTTTCTTTCCTCCTGTTCTAACTACCACTATTCTTTCAAACTCGATTATTAGAGAAACAAAATGTTTCGTTTAATCTAGTAGGCGCTTTCCTTAAAATCGATAGGTATCCGGAACGCATCCGTAGGATGCATCATAAGAGTGAAAAGATAGATATGGTCTACAATGAATGGTCAAACGCTGTACAGTTCCTCTGAGGAAGATCGAAGCTTCCCTTTAAAGCTACCAAGAATGTTCTTTAAATTATTGCTCTCCTGTCCACGGCTTAACCGATCTACGACAGCCTTTCAAACTCATTCATGTCTTCTTTCTCACCAAGAGAACGATGCGGTTAACCGGGGATAAGTTTCTTCGCTGACATAATTGGGACTGGAACCTGGGAACTGCAGATTACGAGTCTGGCACGCTGCCGACTAAGCCAACTCTCGTCTCTCATTCAAATGAGCTATATATTTCATTCAATATTCTTGTACAAAACACAAAGGATGGATATAGAAGCTCTCTTAAGCCATTCGAGGCTTCTCTTACAACATCAAACACCGCGTTCTCTGTAACACTGCCTGTCCATTCGCCCTCAAGGTAAGTAAAAATAATCAACTTCCGCCTAGTTTAAGCTGTGGGCACTAGATGGCAGCATCTGCCTGAAAAACATTTAAAAATGGGAAATACTGATACTGAATAATTTTCTACATATTCAGCAAATAATATTACAGTTATTAAACCAGTATAGAAATAAATCTGCGTGGCATTGCTTCTGTTACAGCTCAAATATAGGAAAAACATATATATACTATCCGTTATCCTAATTGCTAATGGATAGTTTCAGATGCTTGAGTCCTACTTTTCATGACTTTCAATATTGAACGAATAAATTTAACCCTAAATAAACTGCTCTACCAAAATATTACAGAATTTTCATGTTCTAACAATGGGAATTTAACTTCGAAGCTCTATAATTTCTATAAGACGCATTCAATGTCTTTTTTCTAAGTGATAAATATCATTCATACATGCGTACAGGTCCAATGAATGTAACATCCAACAGATCTGTGGCTTCACTTATAACCTCAGGTGAAGAGAAATTGTTTGGGAATTACCACACCAGTCTACGACAACAACGTTGGCGTTTAATTCTTCCATTTCTAGCTGTAAAATAATTTAAAAAACTTTTCCGAAAAATTTACGTTCCTGCAGAAATTTTTTCGTGCAACGAAACTGAGTCGTGAAATAAAATTTCCGTAAGTGAGTAAGTGTTCCTAAGTGAGAAATTTTATTACAGTCCCCGATTTACGGAAATTATGTAAATAATTTCCGTAAATCTATCTATATACATAATTTTCGTAAATCGGAGACTACTGTAATAAAAAATGAATAGGAGATTATGGTTAGTTTCGCTGCACCGTAATTATAAATTATAGTCAGAAAGCAATCGGGAAAGCTTGTATCCAAACACATGATTAGTTCCTATAAAAATATCTGTGAGTCCCTCAAATGAAATTGTTTATTGCAAGTGCCACATTGGAAATATTTCATGATTCGTGAAGCACTGAAGGATAAATTGAGCTGGATATAATGTTGGAACTCTTTGGATGATGTTCTGTGATGCTTTGTAGATGACATCATAAGACACAAATGTATTGCATTCATAAACTCCGTTGAAGTCCTTCGATTGTTCCTTGGGAATCCTTTTCCTGTCTCTAGACTGATGGGAGACTTAGGAATTCGAATCGTGATTTAAAACATGAAAATCTCTCAAATTGATCGTCATAATCGCGGTGATTCATGACACGTGGAGATTATTTAAACGACTCCTTCTATTTCTAGTGATGTACAGAACCTTGCTTGCCATTTAGGAAAAACCTCTTCTAATCACTATGCACTCTTTCTTTCCACTGTTTTTATACATTAAATTGAAAGTAATGCAAACATGTTATTATAACCCTCTGATAAGCTTGCTACGTGGCAGTATTGAGATGTAAATGATTGTGTTTCAAAATTATAGCCAACTAATTTTTCTTTTGATTTTCTCTTAGTGATCCTCCCTCAGTATAAAAATGGGGGCGGGGGTAGTTCAGTCGGTAGCGCGCCAGCCTCGTAATCTGTAGTTCCCAGGTTCGAGTCCCAGCTGGTTCAGCGTTGAGTTTTATCTCCGCAAAATTCCCCGCCTTGCCCACGGTCAGTAGGGGACACCGATGGGCTTGGAAAGGCCTCCGTCCGTCGGATGGGACGTTAAGCTGTAGCCCTGTGTGCGGGAGAACCATAACCCTGTGCACGTTAAAGAACACGCTGGATGGCCTTGACGGGAGACTACCATCTGTCGCCCAACAGCTGTTCCAGTGGGTCCCCTCCCCCAACCTTCTCTGAGCCTTCGGGGTCCATGTCACCTGGCCATTTAGTCCATGGTGTGCAAAAAAGTGCCGCTCAGAGGTAAAACAACCCAATAAAACAACCCAACCCAACTCAGCATAAAAATGAACACTGATGACCTTGAAAAACTCAATGCCCATTTAATGGGATCTTTAGGAATGGCTCTAGGTGAGGAGAGACAAAATACATTCAATTTTATTTACTTCTCAAACACTTGCCAAGAGGATACAGGAATTCTTTCTTATAAAGGACTGAGAGGAGAAATCAACTCACTAGAAATCTATTAGGTTTCATACTGAGGGAGGACCAAGAAGAGCAAAAAATTTTAAATAATAAAAAACTCAATAGTTGTCTCTTTCCAGCTTGTATTTTCATTCTTGCTAATATTCATATTGGTGAAATGACTTTCGATCAGTTTAGAGTCGATACAGTGACTGTGCCACACGGTCCCAAATGATTTTCTTTACTCCTTTTCTAATCACCACTATTGTTCCAACACCGTTTTGTTTTTCATGTTTCGTTTATTATACTATTCTTCTTTGTCCATAAATGTCCGGAACGTATCAATAGGATGCATTATAAGAAGTCAAGAATCGGAGCAATCACTTGAAAAAGACGTTTATTACTGGTGGACAATGGATTGAGTCTAAAATATCCTATCATGTTACAGTTAGTGTAACATGAGGTGCATTAAAAGACGTCACAATAACAGTGACCGGGTTCGGATCCACAAAACATCGAAGGGGAGGGAGTGGGGGAAAGAAACACCATCGGACAAGAAAAATGCATGGGAGGGGTTGAAAAAGACTGGATTAATGTAGTTTAACACAACACCCTCCGTTTCACAGGTCTTTAAAATTTGCTAAATACGTTAGATATTTTGAGACACTCTTACTAGTATTCTGAAAGGGTGTGCGTGCTGCTCCCTTAATCACGGATAAAATATTTATATTACCACGGAAAGTAGATAAAATCTGTAGAAACGTGTGCAAACATTACTGCATTATTGATAGATGACCAAAGGGAAAAATGACTTTCGATAATGAGAAAAAGCTAATTTGGAAATTCAATGATGTTGTTTTAAAGAGAAAAAAATGCACTTGGATAAAGTCACAAATTAAAAGAAAAATTTAATTTATGAAAATGAAGCGATCATTCTGCTCACAGAGCAATCCATTTCAAAAAATTACTCGGCTGTTGCGCAAAAAATTTGAATTAAATGTGTGAAATTTCAGTCGTGAAAATCTCGAAGTCTACAGAATAAAATGGAAAGGAGAGAGGTTGGGTAATAAAGTGAACAGGCGTTCAGTAATTGCGTATAAAAATTAGGAAAATGCAGATTTTAGTTGGATTATAGTAACATATTTAAGAAGTGTGTTGAAGATCTCAACATGCATCTGCAGAGCAAAAACCATTGTAGTTACCTCAACGAAGCTTTTATTGTCCTTCAAAGTACTTCCCTCCAGCGTCTGTGGAAAGTTGCAGAGGTCTACGCCAATTCTGGAAAGAATGGTGGTACAGTCGCTCAAAAAAGTATCCGAACACTACGGTTGATTACAGAATTCAGAAAAAATATCTGGCAACGATTTTTTTAAATTGGTGATCTGGCAACCTTCGTGTCACGTGATACGAAGGTTGCCAGATCACTAATTTCTAAAAAAATCGTTCCCAGTTATTTTTTCTGAATTCTGTAATCAACCGTAGTGTTCGGATACTTTTTTGAGCGACTGTACTCCTGTTGGGAAAAATACTTCAAAACTCTGTATAAACGCATTTTGTACCTTGAACCTTTGCACCATTGAAAACGTTTTCTCAGCAAATTACCTTTTAATTTTTAGAAAAAAAAAACAATAATCGTACGGTGCAAAATTGGGTAAATATGCTAGATGGGGCAGCTATTTGATTTTTTTACTCTTCCAGATAGGTCTTATCTTTCCGAGTTTTGTGAGCACGTTGTTTTACCTCTTAGCGGCCCTTTATTGCACACCATGGGCTAAATGGCCAGGTCACATGGACCCCTAGGTCTCAGAGAAGGTTGGGTGTGGGGACCCACTGGAACAGCTGTTTGGGTTCAGATATTAGTCTCCCGTCAAGGCCATCCAGCGTGTTCTTTAACGTGCACAGGATATAGGTCTCAAGCACACGGCTTAACGTCCCGTCCGACGGATGGCGCTCTTTCCAAAGCCCATCGTTGTATTCTACTGACTGTGGGCAGGACAGGGAGTTTTGTAGAGATAAATCTCAACGCTGACCCATCTGGGACTCGAACATGGGAACTACAGATTACGAGCCTGGTGCACTAACGACTGAGCCATCCCCTCCCCCAATATTGGTGTAATATTACCATTTAAATGCATATTTTTTGGTAATGTGTCCATGGCTATCACTCCTTGGTAATAGAAAGAAATTTTGAACACCGTTTTCTTGAACGAAAATCTTGTCGGAGGATTTGTGGACCCGGTTCATCTTCAGCAACACAAACATAGTTTCGATCTTTCTGGGAGTTGTATAGTAATAAAGTCACGTCTCATCTCTGTGACAATGTCTGTTAACCATTTGGGGCCATAGGTTCAACCATTGTCAGCATCTACTTGCACGAGTCGACTCAAGTCCTCTCTTCTGCACTCTCAGCTTGTGGGATACCCATTTGGCAGAGACGCTTCGGATTGCTGATGAATAATTGTTTCCACACTGCCAATCGATACACTGGCATTATCTGAATGGTGATGTGTGGGTTTTCCTTAATCAGTTTACGACACGAATATCAGCGACGGTTCTCTCGTTCACGGCTTCTTTTGTCTTCGTGCACGAGGGAGTTCTTCGAAGCTCTGCCTTCCTTTTCTGAATTTGTGCATCCATCTCGTAACAGTGCCATGTGAACAGGTATTATCCTCATATACTTGTGATAAATTGGAATGAATTTTTTTCTCTTCGTCCCGAACCTATATCCTTCTAAAACTGTAAAATCTTTCACCTTGTTTAGTAGGTTCCACAGTAACAATGCACAGATTTCGCAGACCGAACTTTACGCTCCGCCAGAGAAGATAGAAATGGTAATAAAGCCTTTGATTTCAATACGTAATGAAGCACTCCGTAAGCATTTATTAATTGCTTTTCTGTTTTCTAAGGAGAAAAGCGTTATTTTATTAATGACTTATAATTAACTGTTACTTTGAGAAAGAAATCATTAGGGTATATGGAGTATCGTTCAAGTGTTACACTGTGTGACGTAGGTAAAAAAGAATGTTTAAATTTTTCTATAACAGTCATTTAAATTTATGAACGCCCTTTAGGTTTTTAACAAATTGTATGTTATTGATTTTTAGTGGTCTTACACTGCAGACCACTGAACCAGAATTCTAGAAGTATTGAAAAAGTATTTGTGATTAAACCAAAGTTTAATTCTTCAATAAAGTTTATCAGTATTTATAGTGGTAGCTACTTTCACTTTCATATTAATTTTTTTGTGAGTAAAAAAATTATGAAAGAAATAAACATTTACTGTTTGTTTTACAAGTAATCGACTTAAGCATCTAATACACCAATATTTAAACAAAAAATATGAAAAATTCTTCCCTAGTCCACTGACTGATATAAGAATTAATCTATAGGTGTGAATCGATGAAATTTAAACTGAAAATATAAGAGTATTTTCTGCTTTGTAAGTAAAATTGCTCAGTGGACAAATGTGATATTTAAAATTTTCACTTTTTTAAATGTGTAAAACACAATAATTCGAATTTGGTCATTAAAAGGCGATCATCCCTCAAGACAATCTGAAGAATGTCAATTGCAGGTTACAAGCATAAGTATGAAAGTTTCAATGATCTTTATCCCAGATAGATATTATATATGACGCACAAATAATAGATGTTTCGAAATGCGACCATAGTTCCAATGGCTAGGATATCTGACGAACTTATTAGTTTAAAAACTAATTTAATCCGACACTACTTTGTTTATGACTTAAGCAAAATGTTTGAATTCATGATTAAAGACGATATTGTGTTCCAAATTATATTTGTTATTTATTTTCAATTCTAGAAAGTAAATTCAGAAATGATAATAATATAAATTTATAAGTGGTGTAATATAATTGTAAAAATGTTTTAAAGGGAACTGCAAAGCTGTTCAGATTACAGAGTATTATAAAATCACATTTCATTCAACTAAATAAAAATAACTACTCCGTTTAGAAACAAGTTCATTGGATTGCGAAGATCAATTTACAGAATAAAGTTACTTTCATTTTATCTTGTCATATTCAGGGTGATTCAAAACTCTTGGGCCAAACTTTAAGAGGTGACAGAACACACCTAAACAAGCACTTTTCGTCAACACAATGCATGGTCGGAACTCAAGCGATGAAACGCTAGAGGGCGCTTTCCAGTGAACACTTAAAAGCGCTGGTTTACGCACTCATCGTCATTTCTACTGTGGATTGCAGAACGCATGGTTTGTTTCACGAATCAGGAGTAGGCGGACATTCATTTCACGTACGGAGCTGTGGGCGGGAATTCGAGAGAAGCCCAAACTGTAGCAGGAGCGCTTTCCGACCAGATGTGTGCCTGATCGTAAAACCTTTCAGCGATTGCACCGGTATCTGTGCGAAACGGGCTCCTTTGTCAGTGACTTGCAGGATGCGTACAAGGAGTGTGAGGACGCCACGTATTACAGAGGAAGTTCTATGTAGGATTGGAGATCGTCCCGAATGCAGCACGTGAGCAATTTTCCATGCCTTAAGTGTGTCCCAATCGACGGTGTGACAAGTTCTAAGGGACGAACGATTACACCCCTACCATGCACAGAAGATGCACGCCTCGACACCTGCAGATTATCGTCCTCATGTGGATTTTGCACAGTGGTTCCTCCAGCAGACTACAGCGCAACCGGACTTTGATGCACATGTCTTATTCATTGACGAATGCACCTTTACACGTGAGGGCATTTTTAATACCCACAATTCACTTGAGTGGGCCACCAGTAATCTGCACGCCATACGTCCACATTCGCACCAGCGGCGTTGCTCCATAAATGTTCGGGCTGGAATCCTACATGACCATTTGATTGGCCCATACCTTCTGCCAGCTTGACTGAAAGAGAGAAAGTTCCTCGTATTTCTACAAGAAGTCTTGGCATGAATTACTGAACCCTGTTCTAGCAATTATTCAAACACGCATGTGGTTCCAACACGACGGAGCGCCACCCCATTTCAGCGTGGATGTGCGGAACGCCTTGGATGCAACATTTCCAGGACGATGGATTGGTCGAGGTGGTCCCATCGCTTGACCGCCATGATCGCCGGATCTCTCACGTCTGGACTTTTTCCTAAGGGGCCATATGAAAAGCCTCACCTACGATAGCCCCATCGATTCTAATGAGGACCTTGTTGCCAGGATTTCTATTGCCGTTGTACCAGAAATGCCAGGTGTTTTCGTGGGGCGGGAGTGGCTCAGTCGTTAGCGCGCCAGGCTCGTAATCAGTAGTTCCCAGGTTCGAGTCCCAGCTGCGTCAGCGTTGAGATTTATCTCCGCAAAATTCCCCGTTCTGCCACGGTCAGTAGGGGGCACCGATGGGCTTGGAAAGGCCGCCAACCGTCGGATGGGACGTTAAGCCGTGGCCCCATGTGCGGGAGAGCCATACCCTGTGCACCATACCCTGTGTTAAAGAACACGCTGGATGGCCTTGACGGGAAGCTACCATCTGTTTCCTAACAGCTGTTCCAGTGAGTCCCCTTTCCCAACCTTCTCTGAGAGTTCGGGTTCATGTGACCTGGCCATTTAGCCCATGGTGTGCAAAAAAGTGCCGCTCAGAGGTAAAACCACCAAACGTTAAAGAACACACTGGATGGCCTTGACGGGAGGCTACCATCTGTCTCGCAACAGCTTGTTCCAGTGGGTCCCCTCCCCCAACCTTCTCTGAGCCTTCGGGGTCCATGTGACCTGGCCATTTAGCCCATGGTGTGCAAAATAGTGCCGCTCAGAGGTAAAACCACCCAACGTTAAAGAACACACTGGATGGCCTTGACGGGAGGCTACCATCTGTCTCGCAACAGCTTGTTCCAGTGGGTCCCCTCCCCCAACCTTCTCTGAGCCTTCGGGGTCCATGTGACCTGGCCATTTAGCCCATGGTGTGCAAAAAGTGCGGCTCAGAGGTAAAACAACCCAACCCAACCCTGGTGTTTTTGCCCATGTACGCCGATCACTACGTCGAAGCCTGCATTGATGTTGGTGGTCGCTCTTTGAGCAGTTTCTGTAATTTGTTCAATGAAATTCTGTACTTTATGTTCTGTAATTTCTTCAATTGTTTCAAACCTCTTCTGTCATTCTTGTGTTTCTTCGTTTCCTGACACAGTCACTGCTAAATCCTAGCACTTCATCGCTTGAGTTCCGACCATGCATTGTATGACGAAAAGTGCTTGTTTAGGTGTGTTCTATCTCCTCTT
Source organism: Ryuthela nishihirai (assembly GCA_038380435.1). Classification (NCBI taxonomy): domain Eukaryota; kingdom Metazoa; phylum Arthropoda; class Arachnida; order Araneae; family Heptathelidae; genus Ryuthela; species Ryuthela nishihirai. The sequence goes on from JAWZYU010000039.1 coordinate 4,443,098, forward strand.
AAAGTTTGGCCCAAGAGTTTTGAATCACCCTGTATATACAGAGAACGCTTTGGGAGACTGACTTAATAAGGTCGCCCAATTAATCTGCCTTTTTGATAACTCATCGACATTACGTTTCAATAATCGAGCCCATATCCATAGCCGTAGCTCAGGACAGAATATCTGGGGAACTATATTGCCGTCTGGTTGCAGCTCCAAAGCTCATGGCTGCTTGAGGATTCTGTATGTATGTACAGTCGCTCAAAAAACGTATCCGAACACTATGGTGGATTACAGAATTCAGAAAATATATCTGGCAAAGACTTTTTTAGAAATTTGTGATCTGGCATCCTTCGTGTACAGTCACTCAAAAAAGTATCCGAACACTATGGTTGATTAGAGAATTGAGAAAAAAATATCTGGAACGTTTTTTTTTTAGAAATTAGTGATCTGGCAACCTTCGTATATGTACACGGTCGTTGCCAGATCATTAATCTCTAAAAAATCGTTGCCAGATATATTTTCTGAATTCTGTTTATTTATGTATGTATGTATGTATGTATCGCAAGAATTTTTTTTCAGGGAAAGGATCGTTCGAGAATTTAGTTTCGTGGGGGTGGAGGGCTTCGAGAATAATTTAGTTTCAAGTGGTAACACTTATATTCCACCGAACACAAAAAGTTAAAATGTATATGATCTATATGCCATGATATTTTATAGTGTTTTTCAATGTATTTTAATCGACATAAAATATGGTGCTAGAATAAATTTATGCAAAGACAAATGTTTTGGATTTGAAAGCAGGTACACAATTTTCTGATTACAATATCGATGGTCCAATCAGTCACTGAGTTCATATTCACTTCAAAGGGAAATAGGAGGCCGGAAATCTTGTTGAGTAGGTAAATCGACGTCTTATCTTCCTTTGAAGTGAATACGGATTCAGTGACTAATTGCACCATTGAACCCATTTAGGAAGATCGGTATTTTTTAATATTTTAATTTATTTATATTTTTTTTAACTAAAACCACCTACTTTAAAACCTTTTATTTGTATATGAATCATAAACATCGACCAAAAGTTTTCTTCCTTTTTGGAGTCGTGTTCGAGGTAGCCCATGACACTGGAGACGTCATGTTTTAATTTGAGATACGAGTCGTTAAGGACGAACCCCGCGGAAATTTTCCCCTCCCCCCTCTTTTATCAGGGGGGATTAGTGGAGGCAAAATTAAAAATAGTTTATGCTTGTCATTATATGAGCTTTCATTGGACACCTGACTCATAACTATAGGATCTCGAGTTCGGAAGACATGAGAGAATGACTTTCATTTTTCCCGTTTTTCTGGAGGGAAGAAAACAAGGGGGTCAATTTTTATAGACTATGACACTTCCTACGTCACAGGCTTTAATTTGACACATAGGTTATTACTGTTCGCATTGGTGTTGAGAAGATATAGGAGGACAATCATTTCATATTTCGCCCTTTTTTTCGGGGGGTAAAAGCATGGGGGTAAATATGTAGAGAGAACTCAGTGGATTTAAGCAATATTTAAAATTTCCACGTTTCAGATCATTACTGAAGCAATACATAAAACATTAGGTATCACGATATGCAAATGGAAGTAGTGTAATTTTAAATTTTACAGAAGATAAAAAATTTTCTGTAAACATGAAATTCATCGCAATTAGCTCAGCTGTTATATCTAGAAATTGTTTTGTTGACCGTCATCGTCAATTATATTTGAGGCAACTTCCAATGACTGATTACATGGTATAATCAGTGCCTACGTAATGGGAATGCGTGCCGATTTCCGCAAATCTCCGTGTTAGCGAGTGCGCATTGGAAGCTTCAGAACTTGCCACATGAGGGCAGCACCGCTCCGCGGTCACCTAACCTACGCTATAATATAAATATAAATACCACCCTCAAACAGCTTCTTGCCACAGAGGTTTGACAGGAGCCTGTCACTTTATATGCCAGAGTAGAAGTTCTGAGAGGATGGCAGGACCTCAGCAGAAAAACGACACATACATCCATGCCTTACCCGGGGCTCGAACCCAATGGTTAGTATATAGCGATCTATTCGAAGTCATATGGTAAAGAATCAGACAGATAGTTAATCAAATGCAATAAACTAGAATCTTTCTCAGAGATACAACGGGAATAATGACAAATATGTTTAAAAATAATCGTGTTACATTTGAAAATTTTTATCCATTATAATCCGCAATTTTCAAGTGTTTACCCAATAATATTATTTAACGGTAATTCTTTAATAATTATATAATATACAATGTCAAACAGGACCTTGTTAGAATTGGTGTGCAGTGGCCAGATGCAGTAGATGTAGCTCAGGATGGATTTGCTTGGAGAACTAAATTGCACGGTCTGGTTGGACCTCCGTAGCCCATGGCTGCTTGAGGATGATGATGATGATGATGAATTCTTTAAAAAACAAAATTTAAATTGTTTCCAAACCAATTCTTTATCTAATATAATAATTTTAATTACTATTGCAATAGAGCTTATTTATTGTTAAGGGAAATTCATAAACAAATAGATTTTGGCAAGATTATTTTGATATTAATACTCGATTTTTTAAATTAAGCATGAAATGGTAAATTTGCTAAAAAATTAAAGATTAAATGTAATAATATTTTAAATGCAATACGTGCAAAGTTTATGTTGCAGTACAGAATTGACTCTTTATATGTTGGTCTTTTTATTTCATTACTTCTCCCGACCTACAGGGCCCCTCCTGTTTTGTGTTTGCTTGTTTTAAAGCAATGTTATTTATTTTTATGACGTCAATCGACGATTTTACATAAGTAGTACAATTTACTTCATTTTTCAGTTTAGAAGGATAAAAGGACTCCATTTAGAATATTGCTCTAAGGCTCTTATTTAGAACTTTGTTCCAGGGAACCCATTTGGAACCTGGCTCCAGAACTCCAAATTGCTTAATGAGCCCTGGTTCATACACATATTTGTGCAGTTCAGAAAGCTCACAAAAAGTGTTTTAAACTTCAACATTCCATTAGTCATATATATGTACAAGACTGGTTTCAGAAGAGATGGAGGGGGGGGGGGGCAGGATGTCCGAGTCGAAGAAAATGATCGACATTTTTATTACTATACCTAGCACTATTTTTGTAAAGTAACGCAATATTTGAATCAGTGAAATATTTTAAATTGGTAGTAAAAATATTATGCTCAAAGAAAGCTATAGCATTTTCTTTCCATGTTATTTCAATGGGAATCTAACTATGAAGCTCTATAGCAGGGAGGACCAAATTTTTAGACTCTGCGATCGACTATTTAGTTGGGTTGGGTTGTTAGGTTGTTTTACCTCTGAGCGGGACTTTTCTGCACACCATGGGTTAAATGGTCAGGTCACATGGACCCCGAAGGCTCAGAGAAGGTTGGGGGAGGGGACCCACTGGAACAGCTGTTGGGAAACAGCTGTCTGTGTGGTCGGTGTCCCCTACTGACCGTGGACAAGGCGGGGAATTTTTGCGGAGATAAATCTCAACGCTGACCCAGCTGGGACTCTAACCTGGGAACTACAGATTACGAGCCTGGCGCGCTACCGACTGAGCCACCCCGACTATTAAGACAGAAAATCCTTCGCTATCGACCTCAGTACATAAGTCATAATAATGATTTAACACTGCTTGACCAACTAAGTATAAAATAACAATTTAGCATCAAACATACTAACGTGACATTGTTACATTAATTAAAATCTTTTCCATCTAAAACTGGCAGCTACACCATTCACTATTTGATTGTCTCTGCTCTATAACATCTAAAATGTGCATTTAATAGAGAAATGTGATGAGGATAAAGATTGTAGATTGGTAATTGTAGACCCGTCAGGGCTAGATCCTTTTCGAGTCGCTCGTCTCTGCAGAAGGATAGTTGTCTCCACTTTGTCAGGATGTTACTGCTGTCTAGGTTGCCGATAAACACCAAACTCAGATTTTATATATACGCATTTGATGCATTTAATGGAAAACTGTGACTGAAGTTAAATCGAATTTATTTAAATTCTCGATTTATTATCAATATTCGTTCAGTAATTAAAGAGTTATGGACGCTGGAAAATTTTATAATGAATTATCTTGTTTCATAAAAATCATTCATAATTATTCTAACATCGAAAAAATCGTTATGAAACTTTTAAAATTTATATTTTAATAAATGATTGAAGAAATATTTATTAAGTTTTAATTATTATCTGAAATAAACTCTTATGACCCATTACTGTTGTGAAATATTCTGGCTTCCATAATTCCTTAAATATTTTACGAATGCTGTTGAAAATCGAGATTTAAATGGATAAGATTATGATCTCGAATTTATTTTTAGTAATATTTTTTCATTAAATGAATATGTTAGAAGTTACAGATCTTGCAAGTAAGACTCCAATTCATATAGCAGATAAATTCTCTAATATTTTGCGGGGTGGCTCAGTCGGTAGCGCGCCAGGCTCGTAATCTGTAGTTCCCAGGTTCGAGTCCCAGCTGGGTCAGGGTTGAGATTTATCTCCGCAAAATTCCCCGCCCTGCCCACGCTCAGTAGGGGACACAGATGCGGTTCGAAAGGACGACGTCCGTAGGATGGGACGTTAAGCCGTGGTCCCCTCTGCGGGAGAGCCATACCCTGTGTACGTTAAAGAACACTCTGGATGGCCTTGACGGGAGGCTATCATCTGTCTCCCAACATCTGTTTCAGTGGGTCCCCTCCCCCAACCTTCTCTGAGCCTTCGGGGTCAATGTGACCTGGCAATTTAGCCCATGGTGTGTAAAAAAGTGCCGCTCAGAGGTAAAACAATCCAATGTTAAAGAACACGCTGGACGGCCTTGACGGGAGGCTACCATCTGTCTCCCAACAGCTGCTCCAGTGGGTCCCCTCCCCCAACCTTCTCTGAGCCTTCGGGGTCCATATGACCTGGCCATTTAGCCCATGGTGTGCAAAAAAAGTCCCGCTCAGAGGTGCAACGACCCAATGTTCAAGAACAGCCTGGATGGCACATTCAAGACATGATTGCAAGCACGTTCAAGTTTCAAAAATAAAAATTAAAATTCAATATATATTTATTTTCTTTAAAAACAAATCGGTAAGTTTTAAATTGAAAAAAAAATTAGTTCCTACGCTGAAAACCTTCCTTAAGTATTTCCATAATAATTAATATCAAAAATTATCAGTTAACTCATGGTTGACCTATGCAAGAAATAAAAGCCCCCCCACCCCAAAAAAAGTTTATTTCTTATTCTACATGCGGCCCAGTTTATGTTAAATGTCAGGAACGTGAGGCCCGAACGGAACAAGTTCTATGTCACATGAAAACTATTTAAGTAGGTAATGCTGCTGTCCATAAAACTAACAACCTTCGTTTTCTTTCCAGTCAAAATAGAAGAAATTTACTAGTTACTGAAATTACTGATCTAGGTAGAGTCGGTAATATCCGAAGAGTCCTAATATGCTCTTCAGTTCCTTCTTCATTCGAGAAGCTTTCATCTTTTTGATGACCTCTATTGTTGCATGGTGGGGCCGATGCCTGACCGAACCAACAATATGACTAAAATATATGGTTTCGCTAATCCCCCAAGTATACTTTACTAGGTTGATTGTGAAATATTTCACATTGATATCCCTAAGATCTGCTCTAAGTTGTTCAGATAATCCTCCCATCTGTTCGAAATAGAAAGCTACATAATAGATATGCGCAGCAATAATCAATATGGGGCGTAATCAATACGTGTTCGGACAGCAAAGAATTACGAATTTTCTTTGAAATGGAAGCTCGTATGAGGATCCGTGTGTGGAGTCTGTAAAAACATTTTTTTCTCATCCTCATCGGCATTCTCAGAGGGGGCATAACAGTAGATAAGATTGAAGTCCTTAACGCTTGTCTGTAATTTTGCTGTAAACAACTTTTCATTAATGCACTCTTATCCTAGAAGAGCATCACTAGCGTGTCTGCTGAGAAGCAGACCCACGCCTTGGTGATGTTTATTTTCTTTCCTCCCCGAAAAGTGATATTTAAGATACTCACGGTGAATCCGAAAAACTTTTGAAAGAGGTACTAGATTAAAAGAATAATTTTTTAGTAAATTTCGCATAGAAGGTATCGAAAAACGTAAGTGCGGAAGAGTAAACAAACCCCTCTGTTGGGAATACGAAACAATGGAAATGTCACTTCCTTGCGATTCTGCAAACAATGCATTCTGAATCGTCACTGTCAGATGTCATTCGCCTATTATTGAAATCGTCCGACGCTTTTCTCGCTGTTCCATTTCTCGCTGTTCTATAGCTATTAAAATATAGTCGAAGAAGTCATCCTTTTTGGAGGGTTTGTAGTTATCAGAGCTTTGCCTATCGCGAACATATTTGTGTATAATAAGCAGCCATAGGCAAGTCCCGTGCGGTTGATAAATAACGTCGGCCTGTCCTCCTGTAACTTACAACTCCGCTGGTCGAAAAGTATCAGCTAAATCAAGTTAAATAATATTCGTCAGGTGTTTGTGGTTCTTTTATATTTTCCTTCAGGTAAGTAACTTTGTAGTTAATAATTAGTTTAGAGTAGAGGTAATCTAATTCTACACTTTTTAGCCTAAGAGCTATGAAATTTCGGTCGGTTTGGAACCAACAAATAGTATGCAGCACATTATTCTGATTATGGGATATAAAATTGATAGTTAACCGCTATTTGTCGGTGTCGACCACTTTATTTTGGCTCGTCATACGGACATTATTCATTTCCTATGCTTTTCAGGTACCCTACCGAACGGCTACAGAATTTCCTTGTTATGCCAGTGAGAAACCTTACTTGGAAGCTCTAAAATATGCATTTAATGGAATTAAAGATCATAATAAAATATTTTTAAAATATCGGTTTTCAAAAATATTCTTTTAGTATTTAAATTGTTGCGGAAGCTGGAATGGTTAACAATAATATTCAGTGGTATGCCAGTGAGAGAGTGGAATTTTTATTTTCAAAACAAGAAATTCAGGTACAGATTGTCGCATATTAAAAAAAATGAGATCGATTCCTCACAATAAAAGTCTACGACGTGTGGTTATAAGTAAAATGGGAAATTAACAGAAGAATACAGCAGGTAAATTAGAATTACAAATGATATCGCGAAAACACGGACGTTACGTCATCAGTGGTATCCAGTGTTGCCACCATAATCTCTATAATATCTTTCAAAACCAAATTGTATAAATTAAAACACTTCTAATCCTAAAATATTAACTGGTAGTTATTTCTTTTTTTTCAATTTTGGTAAATATTTTTATAATATTCTGAAATATTTAAATAAAATCTTAATAAATAAATTATTTTGAATGTTATTAAAATAAATTAAATTAATTTTAACTTATCTTGAACCAATGAAAGGAATTGCTTGTTTAGGCATATTTATTTTCGCTCTTTTTGTTGAAGGCTGTCCAGACAGGAGGTATCTAGGTGGCTTTCACGGTACGCGTTTCCCTGTGGTGTCCAACGAGAAATTCCTAGATCGAGGCTAGGTGTGAATCTCTTACGTATGTCATAGGCAACTTTGTCCTTAGGGGTAAAGAACGCTTTTTACTATGCTACCTACGGACAACCCTGTGGTTTAATCTAAGGCCTCTATTACACATTTCGCTGTACTGTACATTACCTTCTTCTTAGCTCTGAACAATGCGTTTCCGTGTAGTGGATAATTTATATTTTTATCGCCAAGTTGACATTTCTTGGTTGATATTTCAAAAATATCACAGCGGAAGATTTTCTCTCCACAGAAGCCCACCAGTGCAGCAAAATCGGGATACATAATCAAGCTCAGAGCCATATATCTGTCCAGTCCAGTGGGTTTACATGGTCAGCACCAGGACCCTGTGTGGTTGACCACTCCTCAGCAGGGTAGAAAAAAAAAGGAAAGTAGCCATAGTTGTCCAGATCAGTAGGCCACACTAATCTGGCAGCCCTCCCCTTCCGTTCACTTCCACAAGAGAGTATCTCTTTCGAAAGGTACTAACGGTCTGCACCACGAGAAGGCGGGGTCGGACATTAGGTGCTAGGCCTGGCCGGTTCTATGCGTTGCTATTTTAGGTATATTTTTATATTATGTTTCGATCATCTCAGGTACGTAAGATGCATTTTTATTTTTATTTTTCTAGAGAGAAGAAAAATGGTTATATAAAGTTTCGGAGAAGTATAGACGAAACATTGTGAAGCCGTAGTAAAAGTTGGAAGTTGCATACTTTGAGTTTCGCATTGGAAGCTTTTTTGAGTTGTTCCACTGGATTTTTTTTTTCTCACCCTCGTACGATCCACGGAGGAAGTAACCATTCTGTTGTTTAATATATTTTGGGTGAGATTTTAGTGATGTACTGCGATGTGGAAGGGCTTTACGTAGGCAGCAACCATTTATACGTTTACGAACAGTTAAAGCTTAGGAAATTCCGGTTTTTGAAAAGTCGTTTTCGGTAAAAACTTAGGATTTTGCGAGTAATCTCAAGATTAATATTATGGTTTTGGCCCAGAAATGAAAATTAACAGTTATGTGCACGTCGTGGTGTAATAAGATTATTACACCAACGTCGTGGTGTAATAAGATAGAAAAACCTTTGCCGAACGCTTGCAGTGTTTAAAAATTATGTTTTTGGGTGAATAAATATTTCGATTTAGAGTGAAAAAAAAAAGTGGTAAAACTTTTTTATTGACAGACGAAATAAACACTTGCAATTATCTTTCTATAAATAGGAATTGAGTACGAAATAATAAATATCCCCTAACCTTCTCTGAGCCTTCGGGGTCAAACTGACCTGGCCATTTAGCCCATGGTGTGCAAAAAAACGTGCCGCTCAGTGGCAAAACAATCCAATCCAATCTCCGAGCCTTTGGGGTCTATGTAAATTGACAATTTAGTCCATGGTGTGCAAAAAAATGCCGCTCTGAGGTAAATCAATCCAAAGTTAAAGAACACCGCCTCGTTTTGGGTCGCGCATGCGCGAGTAATTAACTAAGGTCCGATGTTTTAAATTTACTGCACGGTCGTTACCCTAAGAAACTTTCTCCTTGGAGATTAGAGACGATTGGATTTGAATTCGAATGGAAACAGTGGAGAGATTTCCGCATTCTGTGATTATTTTTAAAAGTTTCCGTTGCCTGCGTGCTGGGATTTTACCCCTATCTTGTACAGGTTTTCTTCTAGTTTTTATAGATATTTTTTGTTTTTTTCTAGTTTCTCTAGAAAATTTTGTTTATTGGTTTAAATTCGGCCCAGTGCAGGCGTTTTTTCACTCTTCGGCCCGAATTTGTTATTTTTTACTTTCTTTCTCCGTGGCCTGCGAGCCCGGATTTCACCCGTATCTAATACAGTTTGTATTATAGTCCCTGTATATATTTTTTGTTTATTTCTACGTTTTCCAGAAAATTTTGTTTATTGGGTTAAAGTCGGCTTGGTGCAGTCTTTTGCGCTCGTTGGCGCGAGCGAGGAAGATTTGTACCAAGTAAAACATTCTTTGACTCGGCGCGCGGAGGCAGTCTGATGCCAAGCTGTCGGCGCGAGGCCGGTTTCGGAGCGCTAAGATCTGCGTCCGGAGCCGGCCTCTCCCGTATGATCGACTTTTGCTCTCTGTTGCCTTTCGATCCGGCACAGGGAAGGAACAAAGGGCGCCCTCTATCGAGCTGACCCGATTTTTGTTTCTTCGCTGATTAGATGCATTGTTCTCTTTCGTTTGAATGCTTACGTTACTTTCTGAGTTATTTATATGTTTTCTCTTTTGTTTTGGGTGAATGAGTTTAGGACTTTCCTATCTTTTCTCCCTTTCCTTTTCAATCTTCCTTACTTCTGTAATGTGTTGAGTTGAAGTTTATTTGTATAGTATGAAATAACCGTGGAGAGACGTATCGCTCTGACGAAACGGTTCAAGTTTAGAGAATGCAAACGCAGTGTCCAGATGAGCGATTCTGGGGGTCCCCACTTTCGGAATCGCGAAGCAGAGGGTACATGCTGATGGAACTACTGGAGGAATGCCGTTCTTATTATAGACTCTCATTACTCTGGATTTTTAATTTCCAAACAAGTACCTTCGTGTACAGTCGCAGGAATAAATATCCGAACACTGTGGTTGATTACAGAATTCAGAAAAAAATATCTGGAAACAATTTTTTTTTTAGAAATAAGTGATCTGGGAACCTTCGTGTCACGTGACACGAAGGTTCCAGAAATAGGTCGAAAAGTGTCAGAAAACGGAGCAACCGTTTTCGACACTATTCCACCGCTAGGGGGCGCTGTTCCATCGAGAATTTCGTAGAATTTGGGAGTTCTCCGACCGTTTTCCGCCTAATTTTTTAGTGTTTTTTTTACGCCTCTGTTGCCTCTCCAATGGCTTGCTGGACTTAGCTTTTTTTTTTACCTGTGCAAAGGGTCTTTTGTCGCGGTTAAACCGCTACTCAGTGGGCGGGAAGGTGCTTCATACAGATCTCTCTTTGCTCTCTGGGGCTTGTGGGGTGTTTCTCTTACACTACTCTACCGTCCGAACGCACTGCTTCGACCCAATGCAAATGGCGGCCTGTTTTGGGGCTCTATGGACACATTTTGGCAGCTTTTTGTTTCTGGCTTCTCCTGGGGGGATTTCTAGGGCGTTTTTTCGCACGATTCAGACACCGTGGGCGGTATTGAGCAGGTGCAGAGTGTTTTTATGGGCACTGGGATGATTTTTGGGGCTCGGGGGGCTTTTTTTGGGGTGGATTTTGGCGCTTTGCTGGGGCTTTTTGCGTCACTTCCGGTTTGTCTTGGGGTTACTTCCGGGTCATTTAGGGCCTTTTCCGGCGTGTCATGATACTGTGGACCCGAGGGGGCTGTCGGAGCAGTGGGGTTTTTTTTGGGGGGGATTTTCCGGGTCACTTCCGGTTGTTTTCCGACAATTAGGGGGGCGTTTTTGGGCATGGTCTTCGGGTACTTTTTGAGATCACTTCCGGTTTGCTGTGGGGGTCATTTCCGGGTCAGTTTGGGAGTTTTCGGGCTTTTTTTTAAAATGTAATGGGCTAAATGTCCAGGTCACAAGGAATCCGAAGGCTCAGAGAAGGTTTGGGGAGGGGACCCACTGGAACAGCTATTGGGAGACAGATGGTAGCCTGCCGTCAAAGCCATCCAGCGTGTTCTTTAATGTTGGATTGTTTTATCTCTGAGCGGCATTTTTTGCACGCCATGGGCTAAATGGCCAGGTCACAATGTCACCGAAGGCTCAGAGAAATTTTGTTGGGACAGCTGTTGGGAGACAGATGCAATCCTCCCGTCCAATTGTGTTGTTTTACCACTCAGAGACTTTTTTGCACACAATGGACTAAATGGTCAGGTCAGAAGCACCCCGAAGACTAGATTGTGGGGGACCCACGGGAATGGCTGTTGGGATACAGATGGTAGCCACCCATCTAGGCCATCCAGTGTGTTCTTTAATGTGTACACGGGGTCACAGCTTAACGTCCCATCCCATGAATGGTGGCGCTCCCAAGCCCATCGCTGTACCTTACTGAAAAAAAACATCAGAAAAAGACAAAAAAAATGACCTTTTCTAGTGTCCAAAGTACAGTCACGTGACCTAAAGATTCATACTCAAGAGATTCACCACTTGACGGATTCGTTCTCACTTGGCTTTCGCACATTAAGGGCGTTTTGAATAATGCGGCAGGCGGTGTATTGTATATCGAGATACATCAAGAATACCTTAAAAAGGAGGAATTCGGAATAAAACGAAAAAGTACAATGTACCGGCTATTACAATTCCGTAATAGCCGATACGCCATGTCGTTCCTAAGGGCCACACTTCGACCAGCGCCCGCCAGTGTTGCCTGCGCTCGATCCCAGGCTGCCATAATGCCCAGAGACCTGCGCAGGCACCACTGGTGACTTCGGGGGTAGCTCAATATGGTGTGTGGCCGTAGCATACGTGATCGACGAGTCCCCTCCCTACCCCCCCAAACACGACGAAATCCGCCTGTTTCCGCCTTGGGGCAGAGAACAAAACGGACCATGGGAAAGGTTTACAAATAACAGTCAATTTGCTTATATGGTAGGTAGAGTGCTTATTAATTAGTGGTAGGTAATATTTTCAAAGTTTCGTCACGAATATTAAGGAATCTGGCAACGCGAAAAATCTGACCAGTGGTCATCCGGTAGAGGTCATCGTGATCTAAAGATTTATGACATTTCATAAAGATGGGTGGATTAGTTCTTTTTTTTTAAAAGGCATTCAAAATTCCCTTAGAAATAACGTTAAGGAAACCACCTCAAAATTTTTTAGAAACCAAAACCGAGGGAGAACAACCTTTCAAAGTGAAACATGAAACCTGTTAAATGACGTTAGACGACGAATAAGGTTCGTCACCCTTTGAATTATGGGTAAAGCGTTATAAAAGTGGCCTCGAGCAAATGAGATTTCTTCGTCACGTTAAAGAATAGGGAAAAGCTAATGTTATCCTATGGACATTAGGCCTAGAAGAAAGTCGTTATAACGCTCGAACCGTTGGAGATAGCGGGTTCGGACCACGTGATTCGGGATCTACGTCAAATTACTTCACTCCCATATCCAGCACGAGGCTCTGAACTCAATATTTAAAAAGTTTAAAGTGAATTTTAAAACGTTAAAATCTCTAAAACGACAAGTCCTACGTCGGATGCATCTCGACGAGACCTTTCGGAAAAGGGGTCATATTATAGGGCTACTTCTAACATTTAAGAAGTTAGCATCAGCCAATCAGGATTCAGCATTTCAAAATTCTGGAATCCGATTGGTTCTACGTGGTAGAGGTAGATTTAAAATGCGCGGCCTTTTTTCAATTTAAAGGAATTCCTATGATAAGAACGCACTTATAATTTTCATCCAATGAGAATAACTTGACTGATTCGTTCTCACTTGGTTTTAAAGAAAGAGGGGCTTGTCATGATAATTCGGACAACTCATTCCTGTCTCACTAGAAATATGCACCGTTTAAAGTATTTAAATAGATTTAAAGCTTTAAACATTTAAAATAATACATATTCTAGGTAGATAGATAAATAATTATTTTTTAACCAATCAGATTTAAACGCTAAGAAGCCAACGAATTTCATTGGATGCTTATTTTCACCTGGGAACTGCTCTATTCTGCACTCTCTGGCGTACGAAGTACATTGCACATCAGATCTGCGCATATCTGTGACGTTATACACTACTTGCTATATAAAGACAGATCGATGACGTCATATATAAATAACCAATCACATGAAAGCTTAAGAATGACATCATTCTATACTTATTCTAATTTATATCCATCAAAAACCACAGCGCATTCCATCTGAGCATACCGATGACGTCACCCATAACTACTGCGCATTCAATCTGCACATACAGATCACATCTACACAATATGCCATATAGGGACAGCCTTATCACTTGACTAAGAATTAGCCAATAACAGGACAGCTTTATCACGTGACTGTAATCAACCAATCATTTCAAACTTTAATCATGACATCACTGTATACTAATCTTAATACATACTCCATAAGGTTAACATGTCTAATGCTTTTTTATACGGACCTTACAAATTTTTATGAACCCATGCGATGGCACCATGCTTTCTCTAAGGAACTCATGAATTGAACTCGACCCATGTTATCCTAGACGTAATCTGGGTCAAACAGTCACTCAGCCTGAATTTTGAAGCCTGAAATTAAAGAATTTATTTATTTATTTATCACTCTGTCATTCTGCAGATATAGGGATATGGCATTCTTCACATCACGAACAAGATGGAGGCCTACAGGTAGACAGGGACTAGAGTAGACTTCTTTTCATCAATTTTAGGACTTTTTTATTATTCCTTTTTTATCTAACACTCCGCAAACACTTTATGTACTTTTTAAATACATTGATTTAGAAGAAACGACTTTCTTAGCATAGTTTCATTTCACTAAGCCTATTCTAAAACAATTAACATAGGGCATCATTCCAAAAGCTTCTAATCACTCTTTTCACACGAGGTAAACACCGATCTTCAGTGTTCGGATACTTTTTCGATAGCTAGTTCTTAAGAAAGACCGGAATATCTGAAAGTGGCTAAAAAAAGTATCCGAACACTATGGTTGATTACGGAATTCAGAAAAAAATATCTCGCAATGATTTTTTTTTTAAAGAAATTAGTGATCTGGCAACCTTCGTGTACAGTCGCTGAAACAAATATTCGAACACTATAGTTGAATTCAGAAAAAGTATCTGGGAACGACGTTTTTAGAAATGAGTGATCTGGCAACCTTCGTGTACAATACATGTACAGTCGCTCAATAAAATATCCGAACACTATGGTTGATTACAGAATTCAGAAAAAATATCTGGCAACGATTTTCTTTTTTGCAAATTAGTAATCTGGCAACCTTCGTGTACAATAATACGTGTACAGTTGCTCAATAAAATATCCGAACACTATGGTTGATTATAGAATTCAGAAAAAAATATCTGGCAACGATTTTTTTAGAAATTGGCGATCTGGCAAAATTTGTGTACGGTACACGAAGGTTGCCAGATCACTAATTTCTAAAAAAAATCTTTGCCCAATATTTTTTCTCTATTCTGTAATCAGCCATAGTGTTCGGATATTTTTTTGAGTGACTGTACACATTAAACAACACGCTCAATGGTTTTCATAAGAGACTACCATCTGTCTCCCAACAGTTGTCCAGTGGGTCCCTTTTCCCCAAACTTCTTTGAGCCCTCGGGGTGCTTGTGACCTAATCATTCTTCAGAATATTCTTAATAGAAAAGCTTTTTTAAACTCTTCTAAATAAAAAAAAAATTTGTTTTAAAGCCCTTTTAAAACTTTCAAGCTCTGGGCAATCACTGAATCCATCAGTATTTTGAACTTTAAGGACAATTATTTTCAAATAATCAGACGAAAGAACGGCTTTTGGAATAAAATAAATGAATTTTCATCGGCATAGTTTGTTGGCGAGATCTGGCAACGAAAACAGACTTTTCTAAATGATGTACAGGTAGTTCAGCTTCCATAGGGTGTTAATGTAAAATCAAGTCATTGGTGTAAAGATGGAAATTAGTTTTAAATGCTTCTGTTAGAAATAGCTATTAATGGTTTTCATCATAAATTGGTATCTAATCATTTATTGAAAAAAAAGTCGTGAAACGGTTTATTTATTAATAATTTGTATTTAATGATTTTAAAAATTTGTAATATTTACTCTTTGGCCCATTTTAAATGTTTTTTCAGCTTGTTTTACTTATAGAAGTTGATTCAAGAAAAATGATTTCAAACGATCAAGTATTAAAATCATGCTATCATTCTTCAAATGTGAAATTCAATTTAATTTTTTTCTTGAAATATCAATTTCTCTTCTCTAGCCTCTGTACAGGAGTTATACCTGTCCCCTAGGGTTAAGTTATTATCTTAGCCCTAGGGGCCCTTGTAACCTGGCCATTTATACCATCTCTGCAATAAAATACCGATCAGACGAAAGTAGAACAGCTTTTCTAATTAAATTAATGAATATCTGGTAATATGTTAGCGAGATCTGGCAACGAAAACAGAGTTTGCTAAATAATGTAGAAGTAGGAGACTAAGTGTAATGTAAATTCAAAGGAACTTTTGAAAATTTTGCCTCGAAATAGGTAAAATGGAAAGGTTTTAATTGTTATTTGGAAGAATTAACCTTTTGCAATAAATTCCAGAGATTTTAAGAGTAGAACTGAATGGAATATTTTTCCCTCTCCCTGTCTCGTTCTCTAAAAGTATTCAAACGCCTTCGTTCCTACAATAAACATTTGCATTTAGAAATTGAAATGAATTAATGCACTGAATAATAATGGATTTCAAAAACACTCTAAGCTAAGTACTAACTATAATGCGACTAAAATATGAGATTGCGAGAAAAACGCTGCTGGCTTTTCATTTATCAATAATTTTTTTTTTTTTTTTATTTATATACCTAATCTCTAAACCTGACAAACCCAAATCAATAACTGGTTCTTATTGCGAAAATGTATTTCTATAAAACCGTAGATTATGGTAAATGTTTCAATCATTGTGAAAGAAGTAACTGCAGAAATTCGCAGCTCGTTAGCTTCGGTTGCTCTTTTTTATTTCCTTTAATGCATAATGCAAACAAAGTTAACTCGTTAAACTTACTCGTAAAAAACTTACTCGTTAAACTTACTCGTTAAACTTACTCGTAAAAACTCGTTAAACTTACTTTGTTCTTTAAAATATTTCACTGGGACTGAAACCAAAATTCCTTTCGATT
This sequence comes from Ryuthela nishihirai, assembly GCA_038380435.1. Lineage (NCBI taxonomy): Eukaryota > Metazoa > Arthropoda > Arachnida > Araneae > Heptathelidae > Ryuthela > Ryuthela nishihirai. Next base: position 4,459,371 of record JAWZYU010000039.1, read on the forward strand.
GCTACCCATGAAATTAAAGAAAAAAATTCGGAAAGGAATCAGTAAAACATCCCCCTCAAGGAGCTGCTTGTCACAGAGGTCTGACAGGAGCCTATCAGTTTATATATCATAAGACAAGGTCCTGAGAAGATGGTAGGACCTCAGCAGAAAAACATCGGGGCTCGAACCCAGGTAGCTTTGGGGTCGTTTCACACAGCGTTTTTTTGGGGCATTGATGCGTTTTCTGCCACTAAGGGCCTGTTTATGGGTGTTTGGAACCAATTTTGGGGCGGGGGCCCCAAAATTGGTTCCAAACACCCATAAACAATTTTGGGGCGGGGGCCCCAAAATTGGTTCCAAACACCCATATAATAATACACCCATTTTGGTTAATACACCCATATAATAAAACACCCATTTTGGGGCGGGAACCTTCGTGTCACGTGCCACGAAGGTTGCCAGATCACTAATTTCTAAAAAAATCGTCACCAGATATTTTCTCTGAATTCTGTAATCAACCGTAGTGTTCGGATACTTTTTCGAGTGACTGTACTCGAAACGTCGGATTCCTCTTATAGTAAGGCTCCGTAATCCGACCTGCAGAACCGGTGACATTTCTCCCTCGGGCAGTAGGGGGACACCGATGGGCTTGCAAAGTCCGTCGGATGGGACGTTAAAGAACGCGGTGGATGGCCGCGACTAGAGATATGTGTTTTCCCTCTCCGAACCTTTTCTAATATTCCTTCTGGCCTGGATATTTAGCCCATTGTGTGCATAAAAAGTGCGAGTGTAAAAGCCTCATCTTCTCACGTATACCAATAATACATTTTTATATATGGTGAATGTTTGATTAACACAGGAATTGCGGTGTCCATCGAAGTCATAAGCCTTTTAACTCTGTGGCAGACATGGAGCATTCCATTCCCTTTTTTTTTTAGGATCTTAATATAGATAGATACCAAAAAAAACTTAATATTTAAAATTGGCGAAGAAATGGAATCTCGTAAATGGATCCCCGCGATTACGGAAATGTGTAGATGTTGGGTAAAAGTCACAAAAGAAAGACGGTACAAAGAATCAAAAGTCGCAAAAATTCACCCTGCTGCAGAATCCATAAAAAAGCTAGGGTTTTTTTTTTTTTTTTTTTTTTTTTTCGTAATTCGGACCACTGATTGATTCTTGATGACAGACTGGAGACGCACTTTCAACATTTATTATAATTGTACGGGTGCAAATCTTTCATTCCCTATCGGGTGCACGACGACTTTTTCATCACCCTGTATAATGCAGGTTTTTTGGTTTTCGACTCCTTCCGAAGCCTTTTTTTTATTTGACTTTAATATCTATATATCTTCGTATTGGTCTGAAACCGCCTGTAGGCACGAGCTGTCCAAAAAGTCTGGGTCTTACTAAGAGTCTCCACCCCGGACGCCGATCGAACTTGGATCTATATATCCTCGTTCATGGCTAACCGGGGAATAGATTAAAGTAAGGTTTCTTCCGGTGGTCAGCTTTCCTTCTATAGGACTGCTGCCATGTGAGGCTGGGGTTGAGGTGCGCCTGTAGGGCGTATTCCTTGCCCCCAGCTCTAGATAAGCACGGCTTTTCATAACCAGGTAGTGCTGTACAAGCAGAACCGGGAATTGCCGTGATGGCATAAGATAGCAACAAAAGAGATTCATATCTTCGTACTCAGGAGACTTGGTACTTCAATGTATTGAATGGCTTTGTTGCCAGATTCCGTGTCAATCTTTTTCCTCCGGCGGAATGCATATTTTAGAATTTGGGAACAAAACAATTTTTGAACAACCCAACGTAAAAGAACACAGTGGATGGCCTTGACGAGAGGCTATCATCTGTCTCCCAACAGCTGTTCCAGTGGGTCCTCAACCTTCTCCGAGCCTTCGGGGTACTTGTGACCTGGCCATTTAGCCCATGGTGTGCAAAAAAGTGCCGCTCAGTGTTAAAACAATCCAAATGCACTTACGATTGGTTTACTGAGTACTACTCCTTAACAGAGATTCAGAAGATGTTTATGTGGATGTTGTAATGAAACGATTAAATGCAGTGTTGCCAACCTCGAAAGATGAAATGATGCCTAAGCTTCAGAATATGATGGCAATGGATTTGGAAGCGATTTTTGTTTCAACGTAGTATTGATTGGTTGTTTTGCCTCTGAGCGGAACATTTTTGCACACCATGGCTCCCTAAGGCTCAGAAGTTTACGGACCCACTGGAAAAACTATTGGGAGACAGATGGTAGCCTCCCGTCAAGGCCATCCAGCGTGTTCTTTAACGTTGGCTTGTTTTACCTCTGAGCGGCACATTCTTGCACACCATGGGCTAAATGGCCAGGTCACATGGACCCCTAAGGCTCAGAGAAGGTTACGGGACACACTGGAAAAACTATTGGGAGACAGATGGTAGCCTCCCGTCTAATTGGGTTGTTTTACCACTGGAAGACTTTTTGCACACAATGGGCTAAATGGCCAGGTCAGAAGCACCCCAAAGAAACTTTTCGAAGTGAAACATTTCTTTCTTTCGAAAGAAACCTTTCGAAGTGAAACATTTCTTGGGGAGGACCCACTGGAATGGCTGTTGGGAGACAGATGGTAGCCATCCAGTGTGTTCTTTAATGTGTGCACAGGGTCACAGCTTAACGTCCCATCCCATGAACAGTGGCGCTCCTAACCTCATCGGTATAACCTACTGAAAAAAGAACGGATTAAAAACAAAAACATCAGAAAAAGACATTTTACTGAGAAATGTAAAAAAAAAATGACCCTTTCTACTGTCCAGGGTAGAGTCACGTGACCTAAAGATTCATACTCAATAGATTCATGATTTGGCCTACGCTCATCAGGGGCGTGTCATGATAATTCGGAGCACTGAGTCACGTGATCCGAAGATTCACACTCCAGAGATGCATCACTTGACGGATTCGTTCGCTCATTAAGGGCGTTTTAAATAATGCGGCAGGCGGTGTATTGTATATCGAGATACATTAAGAATATTCGAAAAAGGTGATTCGGAAAAAGTACAATGTACCGGCTATTACAATTCCGTAATAGCCGATACACCATACCTTTCCTAAGGGCTACATCTTCGTACCAGCGCCCGGCAGTGTTGCCTACGCTGGATCCCAGGCTGCCAAATGCCCATGCCCTGCGCAGACACCACTGATTTCTTCGGGGGCTAGCTCATCACGGCGTGTGGACGGACCGTGATGATCGCGCGTCCTCCCTACCCCCCCAAACACGAGTTGCTCTGCTGTTTTCCACCAGACTACGGCGTCGTGGTTTCGAACAAAACGGCTCGTGGAGGAGAGTCTTCGAAATGGGCTCCACAGCCAATTTGCTTATATAGTAGGTCTTCAGGCCATTTATTAATTAGCGGAGGTAATATTTTGAAAGTTGCGTCATAAAAAATGAGGAATCTGGTAACACAAAATATCTGACCAAGGGTCATCGTTTAGAGGTCACCGAGATCTAATTATGAAGGAAATTTCATAAAGATAGGTCAAGTAGGTGTTTTTTAAAAGGCATTCAAAATTCCCATAGAAATAACATGAAGGAAAACACCTCAAATGTTTTTAGAAACCAAAACTAAGGGAGAACAACTTTTCGAAGTGAAACATGAAACCTGGTAAATGACGTTCGCCACCGAATGAGTTTCGTCACCCTTTGAATTATGGGTAAAGGGTTATAAAGATGGCCTCTAGCAAATGAGATTTCTTGGTAATGTTAAAGTATAGGGAAAAGCTAGATCGAAAATCTAATGTTATCCTATAGACATTAGTCCTAGTGAAAAATCTTTATAACGCCCGAACCGTTCGAGATAGCGGGTTCGGACTACATGATTCGGGATCTACGTCAAATTACTTCACTCCCATATCGAGGTCGAGGCTCTAAACTCAATATTTAAAAGTTTAAAATGAATTTTAAAATGTTAAAATCTCGAAAACCGCAAGTTCCGGGTCGAATCCGGGTTCGGAATCGGTTGCGTCTCGACGAGACGTTTCAGAAAAGGGGTCACACGATAGAGCTACCTCTAATATTTAAGAAGTTAGCATCAGCCAATCAGCATTCAGCATTTCAAAGTACTGGTTCTACGTACGTACATTTCAAAGTTCTGGTACCATTGGTTCTACGTGGTAGAGGTAGATTTAAAGTCTCGCCCTTTTTTCAATGTAAAGGAATTCCTATGATAAGAACACACTTATAATTTCAACCAATGAGATTAACTGGACGGATTCGTTCTCACTGGGCTTAAAAATATGAGGGGCGTTTCATGATAATTCGGATCACGGATTCTTTTCTTACTAGGAGGACTGAAGGGATAGAGATTTTATCCCTAACGAGATAGATAATAAATATTTTTAACCAATCACAGCTCAGGAAGCTGATTAAGAAATGGTTAAAATGGCTCCTAACTGTCAGTGACTTACTACTAGTATTTCCTATGCCTCAGAATAGGGAATCATGGGAGTCACTAATTGGACTAATTAAAGTATTTAAATATATTTTTAACTTTAAATCTTCCATATTTAAAAAAGATAATTGAATAATTATTTTTAACCAATCACATTTAAACCTTCAGATGCCAACAACGGATTCCATTGGATACTTCATTTCGGCTGGGAAGTACTCTATTCTGCAGTCTGCAACATACGAAGTACATTGCACATGAGATCTGCGCATACCTAGGACCTTTACACATGAATTGTCATATAAGGACATATCGGTGACGTCACATATATATATAACCAATCATTTCAAACCTTAACGATGACATCAGGATATAGTTATCCCAATATGTATCCTATGATAATACATAGACGCACTCAATCTGAGCATTTCAATCTCCTTATACGTATACATGGAAAGCCTTATGACGTCACAATTTATTAGCCAATCAGCTTTGTCACGTGATTTCAATTAACCAATCAATTCAAACCTTAATCATTGTATATTTATCCTAATGCCGTGGTATACGAACAGTCAAAATTCACCCACCCCTGCGATGGCACCATGCTTTCTCTACGGATCTCCTCAACTGAACTCCTCACATGTTAACCTATGGGTAATCTGGGTCAAACAGTCACTAAGTCTAGCCACTAAATTAATGAATTAATTAATTATTTATTTCTCTACTACTCTTATTCTGCGGTATAGGGATATGGCATTCTTCATGTCTTTAAAAACATGGATGCTTACAGGTAGACAGAGATGTAAGTAGGATGAGACTTCTTTTAACCAATTCTGGGGCGTTTTTTATAATAATTTCACTTTTTTCTCTTTTGTCGCATACTCCGCAAAGGATCGATACACTTTTTAAATACTTTCAATGGAGTGAAAGGACTACTTTATTACATTTTAATTTCACTAAGCCTAATTTCATACTATTAATATACGAATGAGCTATATCTCAAATTCTAATCACTCTTTTCACCTTTCTTCATAGTTTTCAATCTCGTTTCATTCTATACATAGGGCAAGCCTCAAAACCCTCCACAGAGTGAAGCCACTGGACCCGTGCAAAATAGTCCCAAATTCACAAGGGGAAGACTTGCCGCAAAGCCCCTTGCAAAGGGAAACCGCAGGACCCACATATAAAAAGCCCCCAACCTGCAAGAGACGCACGCCCCAAAAACCCCAGAACCCGCACTATATTAGACTTACTCTTCGGGGGGGGGGGGGGGGGGGGGGGGGCAGCGCGCCAGGCTCGTAATCTGCATTTCCCACGTTCGAATACAGTCGCCTTCATATACAGTCGCTCAAAAAAGTATCCGAACACTACGGTTGATTACAGAATTCAGAGAAAATATCTGACAACGATTTATTTTTTACAAATTAGCGATCTGGCAACCTTCGTGTACAATACATGTGCAGTTGCTCAAAAAAATATCCGAACAATATGGTTGATTACAGAATTCAGAAAAAATACCTGGCAACGATTTTTTTTACAAATTAGTGATCTGGCAACGTTCATGTACAATACATGTACAGTTGCTCAAAAAATATTCGAACACTACGGTTGATTACAGAATTCACAAGAAATATCTGGCAACGATTTTTTTTTTTAGAAATTAGCGATCTGGCAAACTTCGTGTACAGTCGCTCAATAAAATACCAGAACACTATGGTTGATTACAGAATTCATAAGAAATATTTGGCAACGATTTTTTTTAACAAATTAGTGATCTGGCAACCTTCGTGTACAATACATGTACAGTTGCTCAAAAAATATTCGAACACTACAGTTGATTACAGAATTCAGAAAATATATCTGGCAACGATTTTTTTTACAAATTAGCGATCCGGCAACCTTCGTGTGCAGTCGCTGGAAAAAGTATCCCAACACTACGGTTGTTTACAGAATTCAGAGAAAATATCTGGCGACGATTTTTTTAGAAATTAGTGATCACGGAACCTTCGTGTCACGTGACACGAAGGTTCCCTGATCACTTATTTCTAAAAGAAAATGTTGCCAGATATTTTTTTCCGAATTCTGTAATCAACCACAGTGTTCGGATATTTTTTTGAGCGAATGTACGCTCGTGAGAGGGGAAGGTAAAAAAAATATTTTTCTGCCTTTTGCCTGTGAAAGTATATTAAAGAATATTATTTTCGGTGGGAAATGAGACAATGAAGAAAACGTAAAGAAAATACGTGTGTTCGTAGTGCTGAGAATAAAGGCAAGTGCCCCGTCCCGTGGCCGAGTGGTTAGCGCGCTTGGCTATTGATCTAAGGGACCTGCGTTAGAGCCCTGGGTAAGGCATTGATGGATGGTTGGCTACTGCTCCTGAAATACTTCCAATATCGGCAGATAAAGCTCCCGCTCCAAAATTGGTTCCAAACACCCATAAACAGGCCCTTGGTGGCAGAAAACGCATCAATGCCCCAAATAACGCTGTGTGAAACGACCCCAAGGTTCGAGCCCCGATGTTTTTCTGCTGAGGTCCTACCATCTTCTCAGGACCTTGTCTTATGACATGTAAACTGACAGGCTCCTGTCAGACCTCTGCGACAAGCAGCTCCTTAAGGGGGATGTTTTACTGATTCCTTTCCGAATTTTTTTCTTCAATTTCATGGGTAGCAATCGAAAGGAATTTTGCTTTCAGTCCCAGTGAAATATTTTAAAGAACAGAGTAAGTTTAAGTAACTTTGTTTGCATTATGCATTAAAGGAAATAAAAAAGAGCAACCGAAGCTAACGACCAGCGAATTTCTGCAGTTACTTCTTTCAAAATGATTGAAACATTTACATAATCTACGGTTTTATAGAAATGTATTTTCGCAATAAGAACCAGTTATTGATTTGGGTTTGTCAGGTTTAGAGATTAGGTAAATAAATAAAAAAAAGGTTTATTGATAAATGAAAAGCCAGCAGCGTTTTTCTCGCAATCTCACATTTCAGTCACCTAATAGTTAGTACTTAGGTTAGAGTGTTTTTGAAATCCATTATTATTCAGTGCATTAATTCATTTCAATTTCTAAATGCAAATGTTTATTGTAGGAACGAAGGCGTTTGAATACTTCTATAGAACGAAACAGGTAGAGGGAAAAATATTCCATTCAGTTCTACTCTTAAAATCTCTGGAATTTATTGCAAAAGGTTAATTCTGAGTTATTCTTCCCAAATAACAATTAAAACTTTTCCACTTTACCTATTTCGAGGCAAAATTTTGAAAAGTACCTTTGAATTGACATTAGACGTTAATCTCCTACTTCTACATTATTTAACAAACTCTGTTTTCGTTGCCAGAACTCGCTAACATATTATGCAGACGATAATTCATTAACTTTAATTAGAAAAGCTTCGTCTGATCGGTATTTTATTGCAGAGAGTGGGATAAATGGCCAGGATACAAGGGCCCCTAGGGCTAAGATAATAACTTAACGAAGCTAGAGAAGAGAAATTGATATTTGAAGAAAAAAATTAAATTAAATTTCACATTTGAAGAATGATAGCACGATTTTAATACTTGATCATTTCCTCCATTTGAAATTATTTTTGTTGAATCAACTTCTATAAGTAAAACAAGCAGAAAAAACACTTAAAATAAGCCAAAGTTAAATATTAGAAATTTTTAAAATCATTAAATACCAAATTATTAATAAATAAACAGTTTCACGACTTTTTTTTCAATAAATGATTAGATACCAATTTATGATTAGAACCATTAATAGCTAATTCTAACAGAATATAAATTATAATATTAATAAAACTGAATAATAATAAGTAATTGCAGAAGGATTTAAAACTAATTACCATCTGTACACCAATGACTTGATTTTACATTAAGATTCTATGGAAGCTCAACTACCTGTACATCGTTTAGAAAAGTCTGTTTCCGTTGCCAGATCTCGACAACAAACTATGCAGATGAAAATTCATTTATTTTATTCCAAAAGCTGTTCCTTCGTCTGATCATTTGAAAATAATTGCCCTTAGAGTTCAAAATACCGATGGATTCAGTGATTGCCCACAGCTTGAAAGTTTCAAAGGGGGCTTTAAAACATTTTTTTTTTATTTACAAGAGTTTAAAAAAGCTTTTCTATTAAGAATATTCTGAAGATCTGCGTTATATCATAGAGAGCAAAGATACCTCGTTTGGATTATTTTAGTAAATAAGAGTTAAAAAATCCTTAACTAGAAAAATAATTTATATTTATAAAATAGAGATTAAAAATGAATAATAGTTAAACAAACAAAGGGAGTTTGGTTGTTTTACTGTGAGGACTTTTTTGTATACAATGGGCTAAATGGCCTGGTTACAAGCAACCTGAGAGCTTAAAGAAGTTTGGGGAAAAGGGACCCACTGGACAACTGTTGGGAGACAGATGGTAGTCTCTTATCAAAACCATCCAGCATGTTGTTTAATATGTAGAGTCACTCAAAAAAATATCCGAACCCTATGGTTGATTACAGAATAGAGAAAAAATATCCGGCAACGATTTTTTTTAGAAATTAGTGATCTCACAACCTTCGTGTACAGTACACCAAGGTTGCCAAATCGCCAATTTCTAAAAAAATCGTTGCCATATATTTCTTCTGAATTCTGTAATCAACCATAGTGTTCGGATATTTTTTGAGCAACTGCACATGTATTGTACACGAACGTTGCCAGATCACTAATTTGTAAACAAAAAAAGTCGTTGCCAGATATTTCTTCTGAATTCTGTAATCAACCATAGTGTTCGGATATTTTACTGAGCGACTGTACACGAAGGGTGCCAGATCGCTAATTTGTAAAAAAAAAATCGTTGCCACATATTCTTTCTGAATTCTGTAATCGACCATAATGTTCGGATATTTTTTTGAGCAACTGCACATGTATTGTACACGGTTGCCAGATCACTAATTTGTAAAAAAAAAAAATCTTTGCCAGATATTTCTTCTGAATTCTGTAATCAACCATAGTTGATTTGAACGACTGTACATGAAAGTTGTGGGGGTAAAATCTCAGCGCTGCCCCAGCTGGGACTCGAACCTGTGAAATGCAGATTACGAGCCTGACCCCCCCCCCCCCCCCCCCCGATGAGTAAGTCTAATATAGTGCGGGTTCTAGGCATTTCGGGGCTTGCGTCTCCCGTGGGTTGGGGGCTTTTTATATGTGGGCCCTGCGGTTTCCCGTTGCAAGGGGCTTTGCGGCAAGTCTTCCCCTTTTGAGTTGGGGAAGTAGTGTCCTGACACTTCAGTCCCCCCCTTTGCACAGTGCTTCCCCCCTATGACGTCACAAGCCACGCCCACTTCCGGTCACGCCCCTATGACGTCACTGACCACGCCCACTTCCTCCCCTCCCTTATGACGTGACATGTCGTAATCATTACATAATCATTACGTAACAGGTCACGCCCCTTTATTAATAATTCCTCCCCTTTCTCCCCCCCCTCAGTGGCGCCATCTGTTGACAGTGAAAAGTACTATTTTCCCAAAAAAAACCTATTTTTATTCTAATTCTTCGATTTTTGATTTCCCCCTATTAAAAATTCCTCCCCCCTTATGAAAAAACCCCTGGCGTCATCTGGTACCTGTGAGGAACACTAATTCCCCAAAAACCCTTATTTTAATTCTTTGATTTCCCCCTCCTATTAAAAATTACTCCCCCCTATTAAAAATTTCTTCCCCCTTATGAAAAAAAAACCTGATGCCTTCTGTTGACAATGAAGAGTACTATTTTCGGAAAAGCCCCTTATTTTAACTCTAATTCCCCAATTTCTCTTTATTTCCCCCATGGTTGACCTATATTTTAAGCCCTCCCTCCTTTTGCAGACCCCCCGGTTGACCTTTTAAGCCCTACCTATATTTTAAGCCCACCTCCTTTCCGAGGATTGGCTGGTGGAAGACTCAGAATAATTGCATAGAAAGGGATGATACAATTGTAACGTCTCACAGAAAATCAGGTCCCTAGTAATTAAACACTTACCAAAATTCTCTTCCCTTAAAAATTTAACAGGCTGCGTCCAATGCGTATTTTTAGTACATCTCCTGTATTCATCTGAAATTTTACAATTCCGTTCAACTCTTTTTGAATGTCTAATGCAGATCTCAAATTGTAAATCAACTCGCAGAGTTGTATTTATTCCTTAGTAATTAAAACCCTTTGCTATTCATTTAGCCAGGACGACTAAACGATTCCTTTATAATTATTAAAAGTCCCTGCTATTAAACTTCCTAGTAATTAAACACTCGTTTTTACTTTTTTTTCTCGTTTATTTTCTAGTAATTAAACAAAATCGGCTGATGCAAGCCTCAGAATAATTGCAAAACTTTCGATAGTAGTCACTCACAGAAAATCAACTCCCAAAGTTGTATGTTCCCTGTATTTATTCCTTATTAAACACTCAATAAAATTCCCCTTTATTAAACCCCCCTTATCAAAAGTTCACTCTATTAAAACTTCACAAACTCCCATCCTTTACAAGTCCACTAAACTTAGAAAATCAACTGACAAAGTTGTACATTCCCTGTATTACCCATTTTTATTCCTTATTAATTAAACACTCAATAAAATTCCCCTTTATTAAACCCACTTATCAAAAGTTCACTCTATTAAAACTTCACTGATCACAAACTCCCATCCTTTACAAGTCCACTAAACTTAGAAAATGAACCCCAAAGTTGTATATTCCCTGTATTACGAATTTTTATTCCTTAGTAATTAAACACTTATCAAAAACTCTGTTCCTCCTCATTAAAAACCCTCCTTTATTAAAACTTCACAAACTCCCTCGTTATCCACGTTCATTTTTCCAAGTCCAGTAAAATTTGGAATGGTAACATTTTTGGAATTCGTCCTTTATCGAGTCATGCGTGTAGCAACAAGTAAGTCAGCGTATGTGTCAGGTCTCTTCTTATCGGAGGTGAAGGGTCAAGAGGAATGTCACCACACGCTCTCTGCAAGCACCGTATTTGCATCTGTTCCTGATAAGATCGGATTAATATCTACAAGCTTTATTCACGCCTGAGTGAGTGACGGCACTTATCGCTACACCGTCAAAGAGTGAATGCCGATGGTATGCTATCTGTTTACATCTGCTAATGATAAAACGAAAATATTTCGGATGACGCTTTAGCTCACGTGTTTACCCCAGAACGTATCTCACGAAGGGAGCTTATCGGATGAAGGTTGGCCTTGATCGTGTCGAGAGATGTATCAAGGTCGTTTATGAGATAACATTTCCCTGTATATACGCTCGCACCCTGCTTTCTTCGTCATTCCGTGCTTGCTGGTTAGAAAGCTGTCATAAGTTTTTGCTCCTAGTTTGCTCAGTTTTTGCAACATGTCTACAATCCGTGAGTTTGAAGATCTTCCTGCCGTGGTACGTGTATTGGACGGTGCGTCCAAACGTCCTTCGTCACCTGAGACTCAAACATCGAAACGTCGTCGCACTACGAAACTCTCATTAACCGCACGCCGCCGTGCTTCATCCACCGCTGGGCAGGCTCGTCCCTACGTTCCTGCGAGCCCGTTAGATGGATCATTACCGGGTTCTTCAAGTGCTCGTGACGTCACATCTGCATTCTCTGTTCCGACTGTGAGTTCTCCAGTGCCTCACTACACCATCAATAACATGAGGTGTTTTAATTCAAAGAAGTTCAAGACGCAATTCATTTCAAAGAGCGTCCGACTCGGTGGAATGGAAAACATTGAAGCACACGATTTCCTTCCGGTGCTACACTCCCTGCAGGAGAAAATGCTAAGTGATGTGGTTCCTGAAGGCGATTATAGTCACGTGCGTCTGTGCTTCAGATCGCCAGATTTAAAAAATGCTGTGAATTTAAGTTTGATCCGCCGTAATGAATTAACTGCTGAGCGATTCATGGCTGCGCTGGACCGTGTAATTCAATCTAATGAATCTCTTGGAAGCCACAGCGAGCTGGAGTTCGATTTCGTCTGTGCGAACATCGAGCGCCAAGGCAGTGGTCGCACTGGCCCTGAGACACGTCATCTAGTCAATGTTCAATCTTTTGTGAAGAGCAAGAAAGCTCTCACGAAAATTGTGAACACAGATTCCATCTGTCTCGCTAGAGCACTCGTCGTCACACGGGAGCTCTGCTACAAAAACAAAGGCCTGCCTAACCACTATGTGTCAGTCAGAGATTATCGTTGTACACAACAGGCGACATTAGCAAGACAACTACATCTCGACGCCGGTGTTCCTGAGGGTCCCTGTGGTCTGCATGAAGTTCGTCTATTTCAGGCACACCTGGTACAATTTCGCATTATTGTTTATTCCGCCGATGATGGATTTCTACCTATTTTTATCAGCTCCGAAGCCGAGGACAATCTGTACCTGCTGTACAACCAAGGACATTACGACGTCATAACAAAGCCAGCTGGATTTTTCGGAGGTAAAATATTCTGCCCAAAGTGTTTGAAGTGCATTAACAACCCAGGTCACGTGTATAAAGGTACCTGTAATCGTTGTCTTTCGGTTGACGTCATGCGCACAGGGGAACCTCTGCTCTGTACAATGTGCTGCATGTATTTACGTGGCGTAGAGTGCTTCCAAGCACACTTGCTGAAAACTTGCCAGTTGAGACATCGCTGCACCAAATGCTTGGATATTTATGATCCGAAAAAACGTCACGTCTGCAAGAGTGAGAAACCAAAATTTGTGGAACCCTGCAAAATTACCCCTGTCGAGCAAAGTTACTTATACTTTGATGTGGAGACTGTACAACTTGACGACGGCCTTCTGAAACCCATCCTGTGCGTTGTAACGTACATGCTGAACGACGACTGGGGCTATGCCTCGTTCCCAGATGTGGATACCTTCATGGACTGGCTTTTAGCCGAAGAACGTCCCGGGGTTCAGCGGTTCAAGGACGCTACCATTCTTGCCCACAATTTAAAAGGTTTCGATGGATCATTTGTGATCAGTTACCTTTACAGAAGATTTCTGAAGCCTGATCTTATTTTTGATGGTTCAAAAATATTAGGTATCTTTTTACCTGGATTAAAAATTAGGTTTATAGACAGCTTGTCCTTCATCCAAGCTCCTCTTCGGTCCTTCAGTAAAACATTCAACCTGGAGACAGTGAAAGGCTTTTTTCCCTTCAAATTTGTGAAGGAGGGGAATTTAAATTACGTGGGTGACGTTCCAGAACGTCATTATTTTCAACCTGAGGACATGGAGCCTTCAACCTTGATAGAGTTTAACGAGTGGTATGCGACCGCTAGTCTCGAGCCCTGGGACTTTCAACAGCAACTCCTGTTCTACTGTAAGGCCGACACAGAGGTGCTACGCCGTGGAGCGCAAGCTTTCCGTGCGGAGTTTCTAGACATCACAGGTGTGGATCCCTTCGCACGGGACCTTACCATTGCCGGTGCATGCCTACGTATTTTCAGGGGGATGTTCCTGCAGAAGAATACTCTAGGTGTGTGCCCTCCACAAGGATACTCTGCAAGTAATGACAGACAGTCGTTAAAGGCCCTTGCCTGGCTGGATTACGAGGCTGCCAAGGACAACATCCAGATACAAACCGCACGTTCCCCCCAAGGTGAGTACAAGGTTGCTCAGTATAAGTTGGATGGTGTGTGTCATACCACACGCACCTATTACGAATTTTTAGGATGCTTCCACCATTACTGCTTGAAATGTTATTCCCCCAGTAAAATGGACACTCGAACTGGAAAACCCTTTGATTTAATGAACACTCAAACCCTGGACCGACTTGCAAAATTAAAAGTTTTGATGGACGGCTATACATGCAAGGTCATGTGGGAGCATGACTTTGACTGTTTACTGCGTACTGAGCAGACCTTGGCCACCCTGTATAAAACCATCGAACCTATTAGGAGGATCGGCGCTCGAGATTATCTCTACGGGGGACGTGTGGAGGTATTCTCCATTTTCGCCTCAGTGGAGCAGGGATGTAGTCTTAACTATGTAGACTATAATAGTTTATATCCCTACATGTGCAAGAAGGCTCCTTTTGGGAAAGGACATCCCATACGGATCACAAATGATTTCAACCCCGACCTGGACAGTTATTTCGGAATAGCTCACGCCACATTACTCCCACCCGACGATTTGTTTATCCCTGTGCTACCATACCGAAGCAACGGTAAACTCCTCTTCCCCCTCTGCAGGACCTGCGCCGACGGACAACTGGCGCCCCCTTGCCAACATAACGTGAACCAGCGCGCGCTGACCGGTTCCTGGTCAACATTTGAAGTTTACGCGGCCATGCGCGCTGGTTACAAGCTTATTAAATTCCATGACGTGTGGCATTTCAGAAAAATTTTACAATATGATCCAGTAACGAAAAAAGGAGGTGTTTACGCCGGGTATATTGACACTTTTCTCGGTCTGAAGCAACGATACTCTGGCTTCCCTCCCAATGTCCAAACTGACCAGGAAAAAGAAGAGTTCTGTGAAGCTTTTTTCCAAGCAGAAGGGGTACGGATCCAACCATCGGAGGTAGTTAAAAACAGTCTTAAAAGAACTCTCTCAAAGATATCGCTTAATTCCTCCTGGGGTAAACATGCCCAGAATATGGACCGTACACAGACATCCATAGTGAGCTGCCCAGTGAAATATATGGAGCTTTTAAATGATGCCTCTATCACTGTAACTGATATTGTGCCCATCAACGATCAGGCTGTGTTAGTGACGCACAAACCTGTAGCGGACGCCATACCTGCAAACACACACGGCAGTTTAATTCTAGCTGCCATGGTGACTAGCCACGCCCGACTCAAACTTTATGAGTTGATTTCTAAACTGGGTCAACGTGCGTTGTATTCTGATACAGACTCGGTTATCTTCAGCACAAAACCCTCCGATAGCTACGTTCCAGCTCAGAATCCCTTTCTCGGTGGACTTGTCGACGAGATAACGACTAAATACGGAAGCGATGTTCACATCACAGATTACGTCAGTGCCGGGGCGAAAAGTTACGCCCTCCGTCTCAGCAACGGTGACGAGATTCTGCGCTCCAAGGGGATATCTTTAACTAAGAAAAACCGTGAAAAATATAATTTCCAGCTCTTAAAATCCATGGTTTTGGAACAGTCACCATCCACTGAGACTTTCGATGTTCCTTTCCACCTGATTCGTAGTAAAGTGAATGCTACACTTATTAATAAACCCATGGTGAAACGATTCAAAGCGAACTTAGATAAACGATATCTCCCCCCCCGGCTCGACTGTATCTGTACCTTACGGGTACAATGATGTGTCACTTGACACCCTTATAGATCTGATGGATATGTAAATATAATGTAGTTTCAAGTTATTTTGTAAATATTTTGTAAAAGTATTTTACAATGTTAATAACATATGCTGAAAAAGTATATTTAAATGTGTTTTTAAAAAAGGTGCAAATCCAGCATATTTAAGAAGTGTTTAAAATCTGTTTTTAAAAAATGTTAATAACATATTGCAGAAGTATTTTAAAATGTGGTTATAAAATGTTAATGACATATTGCAGAAAAAGTATATTTAAATGTGGTTATAAAATGTTAATAACGTATTGCTGGAAAAGCATTTTAAAATGTGGGTATAAAATGCTAATGACATATTGCAGAAGTATTTTTAAATGTAGTTATAAAATGTTAATAACGTATTGCTGGAAAAGTATTTTAAAGTGTGGTTATAAAATGCTAATAGCGTATTCTGAAAAAGGTGTGAATCTAACATATTGCAGAAAAAGTATATTTAAATGTGTTTTTAAAAAATGTGCAAATCCAGCATATTTAAGAAGTATTTTTAAAAAATGGTTATAAAATGTTAATGGCATATTGCAAAAAAAAAAGTATTTTTTAAATGTAGTTATAAAATGTTAATGACATATTACAGAAAAATGTGTGCATCTAGCATACTTCAGAAAAAATGTGCATATTGCAGAAAAAGTATTTTTTAATTGTGTGTATTTAACATACTTCAGAAGAAATGTGCATATTGCAGAAAAAGTATTTTTTAATTGTGTGTATTTAGCATACTTCAGAAAAAATGTGCATATTGCAGAAAAAGTATTTTTAATTGTGTGTATTTAGCATACTTCAGAAAAAAAAAATGATAATGACATATTGCAGAAAAATATGTCGCCTGCTAGCGCGCTGTCAATCTAATCCGCAGCCAGGTATGCGAAGCTATCGCAGCTCAATTTTCATTGGCTTACCGCAGTGCGCTCTCTGCCTACACTAGCGACCCCTATCACACTTCCGGTTTTTTCGCGTCTGCATTAGCGGAAGTCGGACTGCTCTCGACTGCATCTGCACTGGAGCCATCTATCTCATGGCTCACTTGCTGTAGAATTGTTAATATTGTGAAACGTTTGTAAATATCAGTACTGTTTTTATTGAAACTCCAGTATAATTACCAAACTATTGTCTGCATTGAAATACATTGTGCCATTTAACTTAATAAATGTTTTTTAAAAACCAGTCTCTTTATTTTACAATCTTCAACACTATATTTATGTGAGTGAAAAAGATGGGTCAGCAAGATGATGTTTCTATGGATAACATTTATAAAACCTACAAAAGGCGTATATCAGTTTTAATTTCTTTTATTGGATATCTTTTAATACATTGTTTTACATTTTTGATACATAATTTTAATACAAGTCTTCAAGCACACAGGTCTTGGAAAGTTTTTTACAGAAGTCTTCAGATATCTTCAATATGAAGTCCATTCAAATAACTTCCTTTTCTTACGACGGACGGGAACAAAGTCGCTCATTGGAGGGGGAGCAAAAGTCTCTGCTATGGCTTGTCTGGGGATGTTTAGCTTTACTTCGTGGGGGATGTTGACCTTTACTTCGTGGGGGTTTCCAATTGTCGATTAAATAACAGGTAATTTTTTAATACAGCCAGGTACTTTTCGGATTTATCGTCAGCATCGTCAGACTCCAATATTTTCTTCATCTCCGTGTCTAAATCACACACTTTTTTTCTTATGTTTTTCCTCTGCACTGCTTTCACAGAAATCATTTTTTTCTAAATAACGAGACCAGCAGGGGTAGGGCAGCTGTTAGCAGTGGTATGATAAACCCTGAACCACGCTGTAGGAGACGTTTCTTGTGGCGTACAGATGTACGTTTGGAAGCTAGACTTCTTATGACCGTCTTGTGCTGTCGTAAATTCTTTAATACTTGCTGAGAGACAGGTATATTGCCTTTTAAGAAATGGAACACACTTCACATAGAGCATACATCTGGGGATCGGAGATATGTTTCAACAGCACTGTACGCTGCTTTCCCCCAAGTTTAGGTAAACACTGAAGGAATGGACCTTGAGATTTAACTTTCATTTGGAACGTAAAGTATTTCAGGATCTTCAGATGGAAGAATCTTGGCACGGAGCCTTTCAGTATCTAACGTTCTAGGATGGAAGTCCACGCACAAATACCCACAGGGAGGCTGTGTAGCTAGTCTATAAGCATCTGTCAGGAGTTTGGATTGATGTGGAAATACTTGTCTTGCCAGGTGCGTTATTTGTGAAGCATCCCGACAGTTGCGAAATAAAAACATGTAGTGAGCATTGAGTGATATAGTCCTCGAATGTCTTCCCTTTAAAAACAGATTTTGCAAGATCAGGACAATCGTGATATTTTTATGATGACCTCCACGAATAAACAATTGAGATATGCGTTCGCTGGCTACAGACTGTTCCATTAAGTCATCCAGCACCAGAAGCGTAGGTCTGAGGGGATCAAATTCCAGATCTACAGGTAGTCCTTCGTAAAATTCCACCGTTTTCTTGAATGGTTCAAAGGCAGGTTGCCATTCCCCGTAGCAGTAAACGACACGTTGGGGTGGGGGTTCGAACACTTGATCGGCTTCTTTGATGAGTTTCAGAGTGAAAGTCGTCTTTCCACACTGTGAAGGAGCAGCAATTATAATATTTGAAGGAGTTCGGAGAGCCATCGTACCACCATGCAGTCGTTAAAGTCTACTCGACACGTGTAATCACGATGCAATACTGTGGGAAGAGTCGAACCACACGCTCTTTTAAACAGGAAATACAGACAGTGAGCTCCGCAAGTGTCTCCCAGGGGGTCCTGCAGAGGTATCGAAGGATGTAAGACGTGACGTATGCCTAGTCGACTGTAGTATTCTTGCATGGAGGTATCGGGACTCGTACCCAGGGGGTCAAAGTGATCCACGTGCATTCCTTTCTTGTAAACTGCTATCCAGTGGGTTCCAGGCATGGAGGACGGATCGGTATTGTAGATAAACAAGGCTTCTGACTGAGTGATTCTGCGAGGTAGTCTGTCACGTGGAAAAACACCGAGACTTGTGGGTAACATCGAAAGGATGGATTCTAACTGATAGGTATTCATGAGCTATAGTCAAACAGGATTTTACGATCCAGTGGGATTTCCAGCAGATTCTGGTATTCTGCATACAGGATCACAGTGACTGATGTGGGTAGTGGTCTGGCAAACTTTAATTCGACTCTCACACTCCCACTCTTTATTAAAGAAAACACTTGATTACATTCACGTTGCTCGGGGGTCAATTGGAATCCAAACAGTGTAAAACCTCCATAGGCTTTTCGCGATAAGTTAATACCACTATCGGATTTCCATGCGTCCACAGCTTCCAATAATCCTTGGTAACATCGGAGATAACGTCCATTCGTAAAGTCTGGGGTGTAGGACTGTTGATCACTGTCAATGTGAAGGCTGATGTAGTTTAAGTCGAAATGTTGGAAGTTGAAGGGATTTTTTTCGTACGATCCATTCAGGCTGGTACTTTCCAGCATACCCAGTACCAGACGTACAGGGAGCTGACCTAGAAATAAATTGTCACGGTTCACACTCGTCAGTCCCGAAGCGATGGAAAACATACGTAAATCCGTTCTACGCAGGGGGTACTTGGCACTCTCCGAACCCAGTAGGCGAGCGTGTGCGAGGATGACACCCGAAGTGGGTTTGACTTTACGCACGAAAAATTCAGCTTCGTGTATCTGTACTTTGTAAGAGGGGTCTGCTTCGCCTGTCACGAGACAGAATTCGGGTTTGGATCTCAGCAAACGCAGTCTCAGGTCGACTTGATTGAGTAGGTAACGATCTTGATTAAACAGGTCGGCGCGGATCCACGAGATGAGTTCGATACCTGTTGGCTTGACGTACCCCTTGCGCTGATGCCATCCCTCGTTCTCCCGACTAGTCAATTCCATTTTACCAGGGGTGTCGAGGTACCAGAGTGACGTGCCGAGCTGACTTCGCGTGGCATCGGTACCGTAATTCAATAGAGTCTCCAGGTACGCCCTGTAGGGGTACAGGGTATGAGAAGCACTCACGAGGTGATCGTTGAGGAAGACGTCTACCTGGCTGAAGAGGGCATGGAAAAAATGGTTGCATGGGGCGATCACTTCTGACGGGGGTGTACCATCGGATTTTACAATTTTCAAGACGAGGCGTAGGTGACATCGGGACAGATCGATGTAATCGTCCGTCCCCTTCACGATGAATTCGAGTGGTGCATTACCTTCCAGGGAAGCAACAGGTAAATAATTGACATAGCAGCCTCTTTCCAGTTGAGAGACAGTGGGTGGGACCAGAAATAAGTCCAGTTCTGAATTGGCACAGTCACCAGAATCAGCGTGAATTTTCTGAATGCTCATGATGAAATCACGTCCTGCACAGTACAGTGTCTCTTCACTTTGTGAACCTTGGGATGCTGACGACGGCGTTTTATCCCTTTTCCTCCCTGCAGCTTTGAACTGGCGCGTTGCAATAGGTCTACACCGGCTTCACGCAGTCCTGCTTCGGCGGCAGTTTTGAAGTTTTGCCCCTGGGCCATCTCTGAAACGAACCGTAGCCCACCCTTACGTAGGGTAGACAGCGCCGGTCGTACGAGAGGGCGTACGAGAGGGCTGATGAAACGTCCAATAGTGGCAAAGATGCTACCGAGTCCATCACCTCTCTGATAACGAGGGCCCCTGAACACACCCTGCCCTGTTTGGCTCTTGTAGTAGCTCACGTAGGCGTCTGCAGAAGGGGGAACGAATTTAACCCTCATGGCAGAAATGTAACTTGACTAAAACTTTACCGAATTTAAAATGCAGAGGTTCTCCTGTATCGGTACGAAGGAAGATTCTCACACTCTCGAAACTGTTTCTTGCCAGGGGGTAGTAATCAGGTTGTTGATACACTGCAACGATGGCTTCGTTATTACTGGTTCTGATGGCAGGATTCACAACACGCAACAGTTCACCGTGAGTATCACCTAACAACTGAGGTGCAATCAGGTCTGAATACAAATAAATACCATACATTCCTCTGTTCATATCGATGGGATAGTCACCCTGGACTTTATTCAGTGGCATATCTAATTTAGTAATTCCTAGCATGTCACCTAATCCGGGGTTCGATCGAGGAAATTTAATGTAATGCGACTTGTCTGTATCCATCAATACGGTGTGATCTGCCTGTTGCTTGAAACGGTAAGCTTTTCTCAGTCTGTAGGGTAGCATTTGGTTCATTGCATCGAATAACGATTCGGGAGTTTCGTATCGTCCATGGGGTACCTTTCGTTCTTGGAAACTACCTGGCGGGATCACGTAGAAATAACACTCGTCATCTATGTCGAATGTTGGTGTATTGCAAAGTTTGCTGGCAAATCGTTGGTGGAAGGATATGTCAACTTCTCCCTCGCCGATACACAGAAGTTTACCGAAATTCGTTTTAGGAAACAACAACCCGTACCCCTCACTGGGTTTGAATACCCAGTAACCACCGTTATAGGAAACTATTATTTCTTTGGGGAGCTGAGTGGAGAGGAGAGACAACAGCTCCATTCGAGTTATTTTGCCCGGTTTAAGTTTGATTTTCCTGTATTCTTCAGGGGGAGCAGGAGCGTAATATTCATACATGTCATTAGATCCGTCCACATTGTACCAGCTCACAGGTAAGTGAACTTCTGCTAGTCCCACTTTCCATTTTCCTCTCAGTCTTAGGGGTTGTGCCAGACGAACCGTGAAATCGGTCTGCGAATTGTTTGGGTAAATATTCTGACTAGCCGTGGAGGGTAGGGTCAGGTAGAAACTATCCATTTTTTAGGGATCCAGGAAGGTTTGGGATAACCGCGGAATTTGACCAGTGCCTTGTGACCTTTACGCTCGATTATTTTCTCAACAGTGTAAAGTTCGGGTTCTGTCACTTTTTGAAGTTCCGATTTATAGAATGTGCCCTTCAACACTTCTCCCTCGGAATCCCTTACGACATACACAGGGGGCTGACGTTGTAACACCTTGTCGACTATAAATATTTCTTCTGTCCACAAATGCGTACCTGCCTTCTTGAAGGGTACTTTTACACTGGCTAGTCGAACTGTGTCACCTACTTTAAATGCCGGTTTTTCTTTTACTATGGTAGGATTGCGATAGAGTCGAACCCAGACAGTGTCCTCGTTGTGTAAGGACACGTCCTTGGGAGCCATATCGTGTGTACTATGAACGGTGGCATTGTATCCCCTTACAACACGCTGCAGCACGTCCAGGTACCGGTAGGTGTTATTGCGTGTATAATATCTCCCCAGTCGCTCGCGTAGAGTGCGATTCCATCTCTCCACCAAAGCTGCTTTTTTGTCGGAATATGTGGCAAAGAACCGAATACCTTTCTTTTTCAGAAATTTCTGGAACACTCTGTTGGTAAATTCCGTACCCTGATCCGTATTTAAATTCATTGGGGATCGACTCTTGGAAAGGATTTTTTTGAAAGCCGACACCATTTCTTTCCCTGTTTTAGCCTTCATGGCCACCGCCCACCCGTACCTCGAGAACACATCGATGACTGTTAATATGTAGCGATACCCGTCATTGAAGCGAGTTAGATTTTTCACGACCATGAGATCGGCTTGCCATTGTTCGTCTAACCCTGTGACGTAAACTTTGTTACGGGGGAACTTTCTGCGAACAGGTTTATGTAGCGTGTAGGCAGGTTGCTTTTCTAACCATTCTCGGACGAGTTTGAGTGGCAGTCCCGTATTCTGTGCTACCTTTTTTACACTACCGAAACCTCTTTCAGGGTCGAAATAATGGGACTCCAAAGTTTTGTTTTCTGTTGCACCCAGACGTCGTACCCCACCAGGTTTTGCCATTGATGTAGTGAAAGTGTAACACCTGTCACTGTAGGAACGTCACCTATAAACTGTCTGATGTCCACTGTTAAGTTACACACGCGAATTTTGTATTCTCCGTCTAAGGTTTTTGACTCCCCACACTGAATATTTTTACTAGGAGCTACAAGTTCTAATACAAGTACGGCTATCATTAACACTGTCACGATTACACTACCTACAGTAGCTAACACCTTCTTTCTCCTATCCATACCAAGACTAAAATGACATAGGATGAAAAGACAGACACATTATATAAGGTTACAATTATTTATTTAATTTATACATTTCATTTTTTGCCTCGTCGACAATAGCATTATATTTTAGATTGCAAACAAAACCAGAATCTACAAAATTCAATAGACCTCGCTTCCAGACCGTATCCACAAATACCTGTGCTAGACCATTAATGTCCAAGTCACCAGACCACCCTACGATGGTCGGTATTTTTTCTTCAGGTTGCAGTCCATCTAACGGTATCACACGCATAAGTTCTTGCTGGAAAATATACACCAACAGCTGATGTACACACTCGGGGCCCCCGAAAACAGGTCCCAACAGAAAAGGTCGAACTGCTTCGCAATGTTCTATAATGGCACTGCGGAGATGGTGATCTTTGGGAGTTCCACACACGTTTCGCACGACCCTCATCACTTCGTCTACATGGATAGCCAGTGTAAACCACTGCGACGCGTTCAGAGTTATACTGCGACTCAGAACGCGAAACTGTAGAGTTCTTTGGTCTGCTGATTCTTTGATGAAGTCGACACAACGTTCACCACCTGCAGTGCGATACATGTAGGCACGTAAACCGTGCATCACGTACCATGTCTGTTGATCGGGACCGATTTTCACTTGGTCCTCTATGTGGGGTACCGCAGCACACAAAGCCTCCCATTCAGGTATGGAGAGGCTAACTCCTGCTGGTGTAGGGTAGATGAGTTCACCATTTTCATATTTCTTGTAGCGGCGTACGTGCACAGAAAACTTATTTTTGAACAGCGAGGGCACGACGTACACATCTTCACCGAGACACCACGCATCTGGATTGCTAGGCTTCATCGTGAACAATGACGCGCACGGCACTCACTCCCTATTTAATTAGAGAGCAGCACCACCTGGGACGACTAATCAGGACCCGTAGTTTTATCAGGAAATATAATAAGCCAATAAGAGACGGTTGGACTTTGTGATTGAGGCTTGCATCATCCCTTTCTGCGCAATTATTCTGAGACCTGCAACAACCGATCGTTGCCACCCATGCAATTATTCCGAGTCTTGCATCTGCCGAGGGATGGAGGTGGGCTTAAAATATAGGTAGGACTTAAAATATAGGTCAACCAGGGGGTCTGCAAAAGGAGGGAGGACTTAAAATATAGGTCAACCATGGGGGAAATAAAGAAAAATCGGTGAATTAGAGTTAAAACAAGGGGCTTTTCCGAAATTAGTACGTCTCACTGTCAACAGATGGCACCAGGGGTTTTTTCAAAAGGGGGGAGGAATTTATTTAATAGGGGGAAATGAAAAATCGAAGAATTAGAATTAAAATAAGGTTTTTTGGGAATTAGTACGCTTCATAGGCACCAGATGGCACCAGGGGTTTTTTCATAAGGGGGGGGATTTTTTTTATAAAGGGGGGAAATCAAAAATCGAAGAATTAGAATAAAAATAGGGTTTTTTTGGGAAAATAGTACTTCTCACTGTCAACAGATGGCGCCACTGAGGGGGGAGGGGGGTGAAAGGGGGTTTAATAAAGGGGGAGGAATTATTAATAAAGGGGCGTGGCCTGTTACGTAATGATTATGTAATGATTACGGCATGGCAAGGGAGGGGGCGGAAGTGGGTGTGGCTTGTGACGTCATAGGGCGTGTCCGGAAGTGGGCGTGGCTTGTGACGTCATAGGGGGAAAGCACTGTGCAAAGGGAGAACGGTATAATGGGACTACACTACTTAGATAGTACAACATTTTTCATGAATCTTCAAATTTTAAACAACCCAACCTAAGCTATTTAAAATTAATTATCGGTTCAGTGTTTCAGATACCGCATAGGGTAAGGACGTAGTCGGGGGGGGGGGAGTCAGAACCCATTCCCCCAAAAAATTCTGTCATCTTATATGAAAACCTCAAGCTTCTCGGTATAAATTAATACTCCCTCATGCAGCTGCTTGCCACATAGGTATGACAGGAGCATATCAGTTTAGTACTCCATAGTAGAGGGTCTGTTAGGATGACAGGGTCTAGAAAGACAAACATCCATGCCTTACCCAGGGCTCGAAACCGGGTCCTTTGATCAATAGCCAAGAACGCTATCCACTCGGCCACCGGGAAGGCCCATTTTGTCTACCTGCTTTAAAATCCAAAATAGTTATTTTGTATAATTTTATTTTTTCCCCACAATATATATGCAACACTCAAAACAGATTCCTTTCGGGATTTCTTGTCAGGTGGAATATATTTCACTAATTCGTAAACCCTACACAGGTTTTATTCTGAGGCCTCCCCCCCCCCCTCCCCGCAAAAACTAAATCCTCGAACCCTCCCCGAAAAAAAATTTTGAGTACATGCTTGGCATGGGATATATGTTTTTTTTTTGCACATTGAAACACGGCATAATCAGATTACAAGAGACCATCGTGGTACAGATTGAGACAACCTAGGCACTTTTAGATACACCGGACCTGATCAGACATTAAACAAAAGGAGAAAAGCACTTTACGGCACTTTACGCTGATGACATTGCTCTACTGTTTTCAAAAGGAAGCATAAAAAATTGAGTGTTTCAATTTGTTTAAAGTTTAGGTGGAAGCGACTTATTTTTTTAATTCTATAACATGAAAAAAATTAATACCATATTTCTTAAAATTTATAGCAGCCACTTATGCTTGAAAATATACCTTAATTAAAAAATCTATATTGTAAATCAGATTTATTCCATTATTGGCACATTACGGGCATACTGTGACGTAGGAACTTTTTCACTCCCCTTTCCTCCTCCTCCCTTGTTATTGAATTGAACCCATCAAGTTATTATATAATTGGTTTGTAGACATTACATTGCAGAAAAATTTTTTTCGCTTTAAATGAAAAGTAATGGAAATACTTTTCGCCAACCGCAATTAATGAATCATAATTTATCAAAACGTCAAATGATTGAAAATATTTCTTTGAAATGTTTCAGAGAGGAACTGAAACATTTACATTTAATTAACCTTAAAGTTTAAGATTTGTTTAAAACCCTATTCATTATCGAGAAGATAGGACTTGAAATGCGGTCCTCTATGCTTTCTCACATCTTTCAATTTGCATTTCTTTGGAAAAATTTTATAATTTTTTTATTTTGTTAATAAAGTATTCCTTTCTAATAATTACTTATGAAATGTAGGATTGGGTTCTTTAACCCAATGAGCTATTTTTACACACGGTCACAATGGCGAAAATGGTCCTTTTTGACACCAGATCTCAATGACCCTGTGATGTTACTTCTTCGGTTGTCTGTCTATTGGGATCACTTAGGAATGTCCCTCCGGTTCGATCGCAATACGTGACGGGTGAAAGGGTCTTTCAGAACAAAAATCAAAGATCTTATTGCAATTGAAGGGATTCAATACTGAGGCTTCTCCCCAAATAAATGGTTCAAATTAGTCCTTGGTAAAACAATAAAAAATATTTTATTGATATGAATTACATTTACTGGTGAGGAAAAACACAATCGTAACTCATTTACTATGAATTATAAAACCAGCTTACTATCCCCGTTCAGCTGTTTTCCGAGAGCCTGAGTACCGCTAATACCAGTCGGCACTCACGAGCGTTACAATTTTGCCTCCTACCGCGCTCATCCTTCGACTCGCTCTCCCCCCTCCTCGTCGTTGCCTCGTCGTTGCTCGTCTTCTCCTTTCTCTCTCTGCTTCGGCCATGTGGCAAGGTCGCTGGCCCCCGGGTCCAGGGTCACTTGTCAGCGGACACCAGCAGTGGGTGACCTCCATCCCCCGGACACTGCTACTTCGATTAACATTCCAGATGCTGCGACAGAGGACCTCCCACGTAGCATATGCCTTTTTGGTGAAATCCAAAATAACGTACAAAACACAAACAAAAAATTATTTAAAAAGGCCTCTAGTCTGACACCTCCCTGCCAGAAGTCAGAAGTTAGTCCTGTTAACTGCTGACTAAAAAGTCATGTTGAAGGCTGAAAATTAGAGTTCATTTTCGTGTAAATCTTAGAGTTCAATGCCATAAAATTCAGAGTTCGAAGGCCCTTTATGAATTCTATAAATTTTCTGCGAATTGGCACATATTTTGCACATATATGTACTACACCTAAATATAAAAGAACTTCTAGGTATATCCTGGTGCACTGAGCCTAAATATGGTCTTTTTGCTTCAAACCAAAAAAATGATGTCTGAAGTAGCTGTCCGAGAGTAAAGTTTATAAATTAATTCTCTCACTGATACCTGCCTTTGACGAAGGTATGCCGTCCTGGTGGGGTTCATTCGTTCACAGGTGACATCCTAGGTGAAAGGCTATGCACACCTTTCGTGACTACCTAGATATCACCTTCCCGTACATACCCTGTGACTCTAAAGGCTGAAAGTCGTCGACTTTGGCGTCGGCCTGACCCATTGTTACCTCCAATTGCCATGTTCGCCCCCTCCCCTGCATAATTTTGATCATCGTAGACATCGAGTCTGACATATTGCTGCACATGTTTGGGCTGGGAGATAGAACAGCGTTGATTGGACGGTCTCCATGGAGCATACATTTCCTTTTTTCTAACTGGAATTTATCTACCTCTTTCATAGCAGCTTCCTCTATTTGCCAACGGCTCTTGGATTTTCCTCCTGGGGTTACCAGTTACAGGCCATCTCTCCATCTTTCTAATTAGCTTACTATATGCTTCCACACTCAGAAGCACCTCCTTCCGCAAATTTGCTACTACTGCGCATAGCACTTTAATTTCTCCGCCACTCCCAGTGCTGTTGTCTGAGCCATCAGTCAAACGTAAAGGCAGCTCTTTTACCTCTGCCCTTTTGGCATCACCAAACGGTCCATGCAACAACAGATGGTCCTTTACCGGGTGGTTTCTTCGTTCAGCATACCCTTTCTGATTACTGTCAGGTCTGCCCCCGAATCCACGACTGCTCTAGCTGTCTGGTCGCCACATCTGATTCGAACCTCTTCATAATCTACTGGGATACGTATCTCTCCCTGTCCCATTACTCGACTGCTTGGACTAGGCTTTGAATGTGTCGTAACCCAACCTATTGTTGCCTCACAAACATCTTTAGAATTCTGATCCAAGGTGCTAACTTGGTATACCTGAGTTCGGCTCTCGCGGTCCCAGTTCTCAGTGGGCAATCTTTCATCAAATGTTCGTCAGATCTACATTTATGGCACCTCCTTACTTTTGGGACATTTCTATATTCAGCTAAATTAAC
Source organism: Ryuthela nishihirai (assembly GCA_038380435.1). NCBI lineage: Eukaryota > Metazoa > Arthropoda > Arachnida > Araneae > Heptathelidae > Ryuthela > Ryuthela nishihirai. The sequence goes on from JAWZYU010000039.1 coordinate 4,487,376, forward strand.
TGCCGGTTGATACCTTCTGCTCGAATAATTTCTCTCTGAGTCTATCCTCTGCTGGGGGAAACGACACGTTCTGCATATTGTCTATGCCTTAACTCTTTAAAAGTTAGGACCTCTTCCGTTCCGTTTACACTGGCTAGATGGATTTCTGCCCACGTGGCTATTTCGTCTGCTTTTGCCCATGACTCCGCCTCTTTCTGTACTACGTAAGCATGAGTGTCTTGAGGAAGGCTATCACGTAACTTATCCGACACTATCAGATCCATAAGCTCCTCAAATTTTGTCACCTTCCTACTGCGGACGTAGTAATCCCAGCTATTTCTGAGCCTCGAGGCTAATTGATTATATGACTCACTCGGTTCTTTCATGATAGTTCAAACTTTCTCTTGTACGCAGAGGGAGTGAGCTTAAACTCTTTTAATACAGCCTCTTTAACTTTCTTAAAGTCCTCTGGTACTTCATAAATCTTAAATCCCCTTTCCGCTGTCTCAAAGAGATTTATCACCTCTTCTGGGTTTTTAGGGCTTCCAGCTAACATATTTCCCAATAATTTTATGTAATTAGCCAGCCGCGCATCTGCTTGATTACTAGAAACTGCCACCGTTCGCACATCACCCCTCTCCTCGTTTGCATTCCTCATTTGCAGTTCCAGCATTCTATACTCATGCTCTCTCTCCTTTTCCCTTTCTCCTTCTGCTGCCTCTCTCTCTTCCCTTCTCAGCTGCATCTCTAACCTAATCCTCTCTAATTCAAAATCATCTCCAATCCTTTCTTTAGCTCTCTGCTTTCTGGTCCCGCTCTGCAGCCTATCCATATCGTTGTCATTGCCATAATCCCTCAACCCTCTCATGTCTTCCGCAGCATCCGACTCTCTGTCTATTGTCACCTCCTCGCTTCCCCGGTCACTCCCTGAATAACTACCCTGCGCGCTATCCCTCTCTGTGACTGTGTAGCCTCGCCTTAACTCATCCCTTTCCCTATCGCGACCGCTCCTAAGCTCCATTTTAGCTCGTACAGGCCTCCGCCGTATCTAACTACTCGCCCCTAGCGTAAGAGGATACTTACCTCCGATGTGGTGACAGGAACGAACCGCCTCGTCAGTCTGCCAATTGAAGCACACAGTCGGAACACTCTTGGTAGTATCAGCCTTGCGCTGGTCAGCTCCCAGTGGATGTTGAACTTTTCCGTCACCTTCACAGCTTTTTTCACAGTTCGAACGTGATGCACGATTCTTCAGGTACCTTCACAGCTATTCTATCGACTGAAGCACACTGCAGGACACTCTTGGCAGTATCAGCCTTGTTCTGGTCAGCTCACAATGGATGTCGGAACTCTTCCGTCACCTTCGCCGCTAGTTTCACCTCTGTTGCATACTGGCGGCTGCGCCACTTTGTGGAGTTGCTTCTTCGTTTGTTTGTCTATTGGGACCACTTAGGAATGTCCCCTCGGTTCAATCGCAATACGCGACGGGTGAAAGAGTTTTTCAGATCAAAAATCAAAGATTTTATCACAGTTGAAGGGACTTGATTACTAAGGCTCCTTCCCAATAAATTGGTTCAACGTAGTCCTTGGTAAAACAATAACTATCCTTTATTGATATAAACTACATTGACTGATGAGGAAAAACACACTCGTCACTTATTTACTATGAATTACAAAACCAGCTTACTATCCCCGTTCAGCTGTTTTCCCGAGAGCCTACGTACCGCTAATACCAGTCGGCACTCACCAGCTTTTCAATTTTATGTCTGCACGCTTTCGAAACTCGACCGGCTCTGTTCTTCTCGTGGTTGCTAACCCTTTCTCTTTCTCTCTCTGCCTGACCATCTGGGGCATCCGTGAGCAGTGGGGTGACCTCCGTCCCCTCTGGGCACTGTTACTTCAATTAACTTTCCAGATGCTGGGACAGAGGGCCTCCCACGTAGCATATGCCTTGTTGGTGAAATCCGAAATAAATATACAAAGCCTGAGAAAAAAAGAAATATCTCAAAAGGCCTCTAGCCTGACAGAGATGAACTCTTTCATTCGAGCTGTTAACGAAACTGGTAGTAGAGTAGGTTTGGTTATAAACAGAGACAAAACTAAAGTGATGAAAATTGGTCAGGCAGGTTCTTCAAGCAGCCATGGGCTACGGATGTCCAACCAGAACAGTGCAAGATTTGCACTGTTCGCTTGCAAGGATAAGGTCACATGACGTATTATATTGATGTTGAAATGAACCATTTATGTGACGAGCAGTGATGTACCTAATAAATTGGCATCTCAGTGTATATATTATAGGTAATAAATTAAATCAGAAGCGAAAAGGTCTGATTAACCCATTCTATAACAGAAAACCAGGGGGCGAAATTTATGACGAAAGCTTAAGTAGTCCTACCATATAGACACTTCATATGTTTTTCATTATACTATTATTTCTTGTGGACTCTGTGCTAATATTTATACTAAAGTTTATTTATATATATATTTTGTTTAGGAGAAAAATTATTTATATTAATTAGCATTATGGAATTGATAAGCAACATGAATAAATTTCTTTCTTAATAAATATATCTACAGATAATCATTAATATAAAGATTAGCACAAGAGTTCACCTGTAAAAATATTAAAATAAAAAATATATGAAATCTCTATATATTTCGGATTTTGCTCCCAGATCTGTTTTACTAAACATGTCCTATACATTCTCAATGGGGTCCATATCCGGGCTTTGTGGTGGCCAGGGGAGATTACCATCTTCCCTGGCCACCACAAATTATAGAAGTCGTTGTCATGCTCGCTGATCCACTGCTGAACACATGTTGCGCGATTGACAGTAGCATTATCGTCCATAAAACAGCTGTCACCTGCTGGAGAAAAAGTCAACACTGCAGGATGGACTTTATCGGCAACAATGTTCAAATAATCCTTGGAGACACCAGACCTTCCAGCAATATCAGGGGACCCGTTCCGTACCAACAGAATGTACCCTACACCATGATACTGCCTCCAGAACCTTGAGTTGTGTTTACAAGACAAACTGGGTTCATTTCTTCATGGGGCTCCCGCCAAACGTTCTGCCTGCCTTCGGTACAGAACAAAGGTGTACCGCGACTCGTCGGACCACATGACTTTTTTCCAGTCTTCAGTGTCCAGTCATGGTGTTCCTCACACCAATGTAGACGAATTTTCCGGTTCTTCGCAGAAATAAATGTTTTCCGTATAGTTATACGACTGCTAATACCGAGCCTCTTCAATTACCTTCGCATATATCGCTGAGATATGGGTCCGGAACAGCCTTCATTGAATGCATCGGTTAACTGTTGAACACAGAATGTCCTGTTTCTGGGTACAAGCCTTCTCAGATGACGGCGATCTCTTTCCTGACAGATTGTCGTAGCGCTACATTTGCGCCTCTTAGACAAGCATTGTGGGTTATTTTTCCACTGATTAAAAACCTTTTGAAAAATCGGTCAGGTCTGTTGTTTTTAAAATCGTCGCTCCAGCCTGACGGACACTAACAAAAAACCCTTTATCGAACCCCGAAAGATCCTTTATTTTTCCCTATTGTGATCAACAGTACTAACGATTACGACGAGCAGAAGTCTTAAATAGTTGCCGAGATCACGTGTTTTGCATATATTCTGCGCAAGTGATGTTTACGTACATCTTCATAAAGGTTCTAATTCAGTGGCTGCTGTGTGTAATTTACATCTCAAAACATTATCAAGAGAGTCAACTGTAATGCATTTCATTAACTCTGTGTAACCTTTCTTAAAATGGGATGGTAAAATCTAAAATTCTGCAAGTTCTTCCGATAAATCTGATATTTTTATACATTTATTCTATTTTTTATTAGTTCTACTTTATTTTTTACCTTTTCTACACACACTCATATATATATATATAAGTATCCTCTATTTCTGCTAAATATAGGAAATTTTGAACTTAATATTTTAACCTCAAAATCTCTGTCATGCTAATTTGTAGAACGACAGTCAAAAGTCATTTTAATTGCAGTCTTCTTGATTTGTTAAAAATTCCTCCATTTGTGTAATAAAGATGGACTACAACTTAAAACATAATGCGCACCTTGAAATGTATTCGTAAGTTCAATTTTTTTTCCATTAGAAATAATATTAATTACGTTTTTGCGTTCTTCTGTCAAAAAGAACAGAATGCAAAATAGAAATTTGCGACAAACCTTTATTCACATTCTGAAGAACAATTTTTCAAATACTTTTGAATTTCAAATAATAAACACTAATTATGGAAAAATTATTTTAAAAAGTGCAACAGTAGTCAGAAGGTTGCAACTTTGCAAGGTTGTTTTCCGTTATTGGCATTCGACCTCGATAATATTTAGAAATTTGCCTAATCTCGGAATCTCAGAATGCGCATAAATTCTCAAATGCTTTTATTCCTCGTATACTCGTAACCTACCTTGCCCATCTGCTTCAGGATGCTGTTTGTAAACAGAGGACACACTCTCTTCTATACGGGAGTACGAGGATTGCGTACAGCAGGGCTTATCATTAAATAGAGGATATCTTGATCGGCAGCCAGTAGCACAATGACATGTTATGAGGAGGACTGGCTTTGGTATCCCACCCGGTTGAAGACAATTTTGCTTCTATATTTATTTGATATCAATGTTAAGAGTGATTTCATACTGTTCAATGGAATAACAACTTATGAACGATATACCATTTTCATTATGATTCATCATTTTACCAGAAAAGCTGCTCGTTTATCTATAGATTATGACAGCACATGAAAATGCAGTGTCATCGAGAATCACCGTGATACTACTTTCGCCATCATGGACGAAAACACGAAATTGATGCTTAAATTATGTATAGCCCATTACCAGGATTAACAGCAAACAACAAAAACTTCTGCATATTTACACTGCAGTAAATCGCACACCTAAAAATATCAGAAGATACTAATCTATTCACTCTGAGAATTTGATGCTCAGTTGATCTGTTTCGCCTGAAACCAAACTCGGGTCAGGCAAGGATTGAGAGCAAATCATCTAATCAGATGAAAGTGATTCACTCAAACAGCTTGCCCAAGAAAGAGAGCAAGCTGATTGAGCGGTAACTAGGAGGAAATGTTGGGTCCTTTCGTGGCTTGTAGATAAGAGAGCAAATATCAGGAAAAGTATGGTTTCTAAGAATAATGTTAAAAAATTGAACAGAGAGGTGTTATGACTTTCTTGGGAAGATGACTCAACATCCAGTTCGATATCTAGTCAGGAAGAGTATCTTTATTTAATTTAAACCTCTTGACAGCCTGAATCAATTCATGAGGAGAGGTAAATAAAATCTTTGATCTTTATGTCTGATCAAAACTTATAAGTACATCATGTACCTCCTCGTAGAATTCATGGTCGGAAATATTAAAAATATATTGAAAGTGTAGCTCAATAGCAACTGCAAATGCCTCAGATTTATCTTCTGCACTATGAAACATTCCTGATTCTCCATGAATTTCCCATTCACGTGAGGGTTTCTAAATAACCTCACCATCTTCAAATGGTGTTATCATGCGTAGAGAATGAAGAGACCTTTTTATTCCACGAGTTACTTCTATTTTCCTGAAGTTTTTGTCTCACCTCCGTCTTGAAGGAATAATAAAGATCTTTATCATATTTATTCCGAGTTCTTTGCCATGCATGTCGGACTATGTTCTTCTGTTTGATGAGACAGGAGAGATGCAATGGAAGAATGTAAAAATCTTTCTTGGATGTTATTTCAGTACTGACGAGTCATGCAACAAATCAGTAATAATAATAATGACTAAATAATTCATTATCTAGATCTTACGAACCATTTTCTGGAATTAACTACAGCAGAGAATAAACGCTCTTTAAGTCATTGCAGATGACCAATGTAAAGTTATATACTATCATTAGAAATAGTACTAATTTAACCAACTGTAAAACGACACCTCGATGACGCAATAGTATCCTGTTCATTTGAGGTGACATTGTACCTGCCGGTGTTCGGGTTCGAATCCCCAGATGGCACAGTCGTTTATTCTGATATACATGTTGCGATTGTACATTGCTAACCAGTTCAATTCTAAGTAGGTAAACTAATCGCTCTTCTCACAATGGGACCTGTATATTGGCTCTAAATCAAGACAATCCTATTGGGGAAAATATCTGTATAACTACATGATCCAATGCGAATCATTTCCACGCACTTACACCAACCGAAATCCCAATGAGCAGCATCACTATTCACCTTTGAGTTCTTTAAATTTAAGTATTATATTTAAAACAGGTTTATTTTCAAACGATCAAAAATCATTTCGACTAAACGAGTTGTTCGTAGCACCAAATATCTGCACAGTAGGAACAGCCCGGATTTATTGACACTCTTTGTGCAGCAGATCAGTAGTCTGGTAGTAATAGAAAGTTTTCCCTTTCAAATTCAATGGATCGTGTGATTATCATTTCCTCCCAACCAAGTAAGTGTTAAAATAAAAATAGTTTTTAATTCTAATCCTGTTCACTTACAAGCAGGGAAGATTTTTAACGCAACTCAGGGTACACAGTGAAACCTGCGTGAGACATTTAGTAGCAATACAATCAAAGTCGTATTAAAGCAGGGCGAAGTGCGACATATGCTCCTGGACGAAATCCAACTTACGGTGCAATTTCTAATTATTACAATTATTGCAAAATGTTTCTTGCCTTGGGCGCGGACATCTCCCCTCGCTTGCCATATGGACAAAATTGTCAAGGCAGGGACTCGAATACAATAATTTCATAATTCCATCATCGTAATTTATTTTTTATTTTTTTTAATAAGTACAATTTTTATTTCCGGTATAACTGCCAGAAATTTTGTAACAAAGATCATTATATACTAAATTATATACATAAATTTGTTCTCTGAAAAAAAAAAAGGGGTATTCAACCAACACCTCCTATAACAGAAGGACTTTGAAACAAATTTATGACGTCAGCTTAAGTAGTCCTTTCACATAGAGATTTTATATATTTTTGGTTTTAATATTGTTACTGGTGAACTCTTGTGCTACTCTTTATGCTAATGATTATCTTTAAATATATTTTATTAAGAAAGAAATTTATTCATATTACTTATCAATTCCATAATGCTAATTAATACAAATACTTTTTCTTCCAAATTAAATATATTTATAAGTAAACATTAGTATAAAGATTAGCACACAGTCCACAAAAACTAATAGTAGAATGAGAAATATAAGAAGTGTCTATGTGGTAGGACAATTTAAGCTGACGTCATAAATTTCGCCCTCTGGTTTTCTGTTATAGAATGGGTTAATTCAGACCTTTTTGCTTCTGATTTAGTTTATTACCTATAATATATACACTCAGATGCTAATTTATTAGGTACATCACCGCTCGTCCCATAAATGGTTCATTTAAACATCCATATAATACGTCACGTGACCGCTCGAGAATCGTGCAAGCGAACAGACGGGCCACAACCAGGCAAATCACAGCACACTTAAATATTAGTGTGCAGAAAGTCATCTTTGAATGCACCACATATATAACTTTATTGCGATCGAGCTACAACAGACGCCGACCAAGTCAAGTTCTGATGATGTCAACGTGAACATGAAAGCGTCTCTCAATTGAGAGCAGGAGCATCAACACCGGACTGTTAAGGACTGGAAGAAGGTTGGCTGGTCGGACGAATCAAAGTTCCTTTTGTTGATGGAAGGATCACAATTTGTCGCAAACAACATGAGGCCATGAAGTCATCATGTCTGGTGTCAACAGTACAGGTCGGCTGTCGGATGGTGTGGGGAATATTATATTTTTGTATAATCTTCGTCGAATGTTTCCAGAAGAATGCCGACGAGTTTTCCCTACTTCATTAGCCTGAACAGTCCCCAGATTTCTAAACCCTATCGAACATTTTTGGGATGAGGAGGTAAGGGCTGTTCCAAGCGAAACTCTTCCGCAGTCCAATATTCAGTAACTGTGCAACAGAGTCCTTTCCGTATGGCAAAACATTTCTTCATAACGCATCCAGTATCTTGTAAAATCCACGCCCTGACGAATTTCAACAGTTCTGAAGGCTAAAGGACGCGCAATACTCTACTTGGTAGGTGTAACTAATAAAATGGCATCTCAGTGCATATGTCAAACTTTTAAGACAATCGATGTTCCTTTTCTCACCAAGGACAGATTCGTGGTTAGTGGATAAAATAACCGTTCAGGTCCACTTGGGACTCGAACTTGGAAATATATTGCACGACTAATGCACCAGCTGCTGATCCTGCATAGTTCGTTCCGCTGTATAAATATGTGCTGGGCTACTGTATAAGGGATAATTAACATAAAAATGAAAGCGTTAAATCATGAAACTTATCACATCATTTTACACATGAAATGGCATTCTGTTTAGAGCAGTTTATGTTTATAGTTGCTGAGAAACTAGGAAAGCTGCTGATTGAAACCTTTTCTTCATTAATTTGTGGGAGAGAGAAATCTTGGTTAGTCATATATTACCTGTCTTCTACGACCTTTGAGATATGCATAGTCCGACGTGAGACAATTAATTCCCTTATGCCATCTGCCACTAAGAGCCAGATAACGATTGCCTGTTTGCGTTGTGTCTTTCACCCAATATAACATCTCTTGTTTCCATATCATATTACGTGACCATTATAATCTATCGCTAGAAATGTACCATTAAATTTTTTCCACCATAATGAATCACTCATATGGTGCCTCTGTCCATTTGATTGTCAAAAGATTCCTCTGGCGGGCCTAATTTCCGTGTACAACAAACTGGATTCAGCCTGGGTCACTTAAAAATACTGGGGTAGGACTAGTGTTGCCAACCGCCGTGCTTTCAACTGAAATATATGGTGTGCAGGTTATGACTTCAACCAGATGAACGTTTTCTGCTTTTCTGCCTTCGGATTTAACTGATGCACATTTTTGAACCAAGAAAATATTGTTATACATTACATCTAGACAGGTGAGATGCAGAGTAGAAAAAATAAAGTTATGGCTTTTACAAAAAAGATGGCCCACAAATAAGCAAATAACATTGTTTATTAACACAATAGCTTCAACATTTCACTCGATAAAGTCGCTTCTAACAATATGAGTGCTAATGAAATATAAAGGGGTACAACCTGCTTGCTCCTAGGATGAACAGTGCTTGGTCCTCTTAAATTCGTTGCAGTGACAACTATTCATCGAAGGTAACGAATCATTAGACCTAGTTCGTCGAAGTGAGTTACGAAGTTCGCGTTCAAATTATAATTGCTATATATGTTCTTTGTTCTATATATGTTCTTTAATTGAGTCTCAACCGGTTATAAATTCCACTGTATAAACCTGAATCAAGTACTGCAATTAACAAACAACATAGATATGAAAAATATCAGTTTAGTTAGAGAAAGCTACTAGAGTACACGAGGTGGTTAACGAAAATACAGAACAATGATGTGTAAGTGTCTGCAAAGGACTGCTAAAATCCCCTAAAAGAGGAAATAATTATAAATTTAAGAAGCGTGTTTGAAGAAAGATTATTTTTTTTTCGAAATTTAATATTATTTAACTTTTTTAAATATAATTTTATTTTTTAACGAACTTTTTTTCCTTTTAAATATCCAAACAATTCACACAAATGCATCCTATAACTCTCAGTGGGAACCTCCAGGAGGAAAAAGTCTTTCTTCATTGTTTAGAAGCTGGTATAATGAATACGATAATGTATTAGCTCCCATTATTTAGGTTATTATTAATCGATTATGAGCTCGAACAGTTCTGGAGACGACCATGCTTAATAACAATGGCTGATGGAGATTCAAATTTCGGAAAAGGATGGATGTTTGTATTTAGTCTCATAAAATGTGTAAATTTATTTTTGAATATTTGTTTATATTTTCCCCTAAATATTAGATAGAAAGAAGCAAAAAAAGTGGGGAGTTTGAAATTTTCCCCCAAACAAAATGTCCGTTTGTTTCTGTAATGGAGAGTTGGCAAAACTAAGTTTGGGTGGTACTAAGAGGATTCAAGGCACTTATAACCTCGTTCAACCATATGTATTGATTTGCTTAAAAACGAAATTTGAACAAATGATTTTTACCTACATTAATTTTAGTGCGTTTAAACATTACGTACCATTTAATTTCAACTTGTATTACCATAGAAGTTGAAACCTCCGATTAATGGCCATTTTAAAGGCTAAATAAGTCCGAGAATACTACAAGAAATTACAGTGGTGATATAATTGTACATTTCAGTGTGGATGCATCAAATGGATACAGGAGGATTACCATTTGTGCATTTCGCCAAAAAATCCTATTTTCATTAATACTTGGAGATATCATTGAAATATATCCGTAATATATCACTCAGGTAAATTTCGTAGAAAGACTGAGTGATTGAACGACAGATATTTATTTCAATTTCTCTGTTTTATAAAATTAGTGGTAGTTTGTAACATTTTTACATTCGTTAATATCTATTAATTTTCTTATTGTTGTTCCTTCTTTATTTATCGGTTCTACAAACTGTTGTTACATCATATCTCTTGAACCCATTGACCCATCGTAACCAATTATTCACCAAATGAACTCTAATAATGCTGGGAGTCTCACAGGTTCTATATAAATCGTTTCGTTCTGTTTCTTCCCTCCACTGAAAAAGAAAATATGAAATCCAGTGTGCCATTATATCTTATATTCAGAGTAACGAGTAATATATTAAATTATAATTTGTGACTTCGGGAGTGTGATTTTGTTTTGCCTTTTCAATTTTTGATCAGACCCACAAGACAATTTGCTTATCTTTAGGTAATAAGAGAACAAACGACAGTTCCATCACCAGGACTCGAACCCGGCCCCATCTGGGTCACCACGAACCAATGCACGATGTACTGCGTCACTGAGGCGGAAATCTCTCGTGCATTCTTCCCTCAAAACAGGAGTTAAATGTGTAAAATTGGTGAATCTTTCGACAGCAAATAGCAAAGTAAGTACTTATGTGTTAAATGAAAGCTTCTAATGTGTAAAGTGCCATAGGCTACAAAAATTTTCCACCATATGCTTTCTTCTCTCCTGACAAATGAGAAACGTATATAAATAATTGTTCCGTTGCATCTTCGGAAGTATTGAACAGAGGGAAATGAGCTATTTGTCAATTGGAAACTTGTGATGTGGGAATTGTCAACTTTATGGATCATTTACCATCCATTATTTCTTCTCTCCACAAAAGGGTGGGAGGTTGGATTTTGCAAACTATTCCTCTATTATATCGTTCGTGGCTTCCAGGCTGCCGTGAAGACCAAAAATTATGTCCCTCTTTCTTCCGCTCAAAAGGGGTCACGTAAATTTAACGGGGTAAATCTGTAAGAGTCACGTATCAAATGAAAGCTTAAGACATGCAGAGAAACACAGGGAATGTTGAAATTTTCTCTTCCGAAGTAGGGGAAAGATTGATGCATTTCGTGACAAATGTTTTCCTTGACTCCTGAACGAGTGGGTGTAATCTTGTGTAAGCTGTCAGCACTCTGTCGCTAGGTGTATGAGAAACCACGACAAGCCTCAAAGAGGTTCTGGGTTATTTATGTCCTCTTTCCCTTAAAAAACAAACATTTCCATGAAAAATTGTCATTAAAAATCAAAAGGCAAAATATTGAAATTAAGGAAATTTGAAATATATTTATATCTTCCCATGTTTGTTCTAAGATGTAACTTATACAGGGTGAATCTGAAAAAGTGGGCAAAACTTTACGGGGTGGTAGAACGCAGCTATCCGAGCAATATTCGTCATAGAATGTATGGTCGGAACGCAAGCGGTGAGAAGTTAAAAGGTAGTTTTCCACTGTCACATTTAAAGAATGAACACAAGAAGGAGAGGAGATACTCTGTGCCTCACTTGCATTCCCGTCCGCCGCACCGTACAAAAGTGCATATCCGCCATTTCGTGGTTAGTATAACCAGCCATCCTCTCGGCAATCCACGGTGGAAATGCCGTTGGGTGCGAGGACCGACCCTTTTATACCATTTCCAACGCCACCTAGCGGCTCGCCGTTTGCGTTCTGCCCATACTTTCTATGACGAATATTGCTCGTATAGCTGCGTTCTACCACCCCGTAAAGTTTTGCCCACTTTTTCAGATTCACCCTGTATATGCTCACTGAATTATGACCATTTCCCTCCATGTTATGTCAGTGGAAGCTAACTTCGAAACTCTACAACTTCTAAGAAACAGTTTTGTGACAGAATGGAACAGAAGGTAAATTAAAAGTCTCAATCAAAACTATCTAAATCTCGATTTTCAACAATATTCCCTTAGTATTTGAAGAGTTATGGGAGTTTGAATATTTAACAAGAGCAATGTCTAATGTTGGAACTTAACTCAGAAGTTAATTATAATTTGAATGAGAAATATTATTTCCCACCATTTAATACAACAGATGTATATTTGAAAAGTTAATGTCAATAATTTTTCGATATTTTTCAATTGTTTTAAGACAAATTGCATTGTTGTTGTTAAATATTTAAAGTCCATAACTCTTAAAGTGCAAAGCAAACATTATTGAATCTCTAGATTTAGATAGAATTGATTGAGATCTTTATCTCCCGTTACCTTTTTTCATAAAATGCTTAGTTTATAAGTCATAGAGCTTCTGATATCTGATACTTTAATTAACATTTATTAAGTTCCTGGCTTTAGGCCTTAACATTAAAATCATTATATATAGCGACAATGGCAATGGTAGGATAAGAAAACAACCCCGAAGGTGCCAAATGGGCAAAAACAAGGTATTTACATAAAACACAAAAGGAAAAGTATAAAAGTTAAAAACAACCAACATAACAAGAAAATTGAAGATTACATCATAGTGTAAATGCACGGTCCTCATAAACCATTAGCGTTGGTCGTTTGAACTTGTTCAGCACCAAAGGCTCATAATTAAGTAAAGTATTTACAATTTTATAAGGGTGATCTTTCACTGCCTCGAAAAAGGTCTGCGAGAGTTTTTTTTCTCAGGCTTATTATCATCTTAATTATAGCCTTCTTCCAGATTGATGGAAAATATCTTAACCTTAGAAGGGAATTAAAAATATAACAGATGTAAACAATGACTCTAGGCGGAAGTTTCTTAATCATAGTGTCTGTAATATCATCGAGGCCAGGAATGTTTCTAGATTTTAACATCTTAATAGAGATATTAACGGCCTTATTTCACTTGTCGAAACAGGTTACAGATATATCAAAAACGGTTGCAATGAAGTTCAAGACACAGTAAAATGCAAACTGGTATTTACTGAAAGTAACGATCAGAGAATTTATCTACAGACTTGTAGATAAATATTATTGTAGACAGCACTCTTCTCTGCCTGTCTGGGCTGAGTTCGTTTTCTAACTATGTGTGTGATAGCTTTTGTAGAAGGGTATCTGTCCCTATCTTGTCAGGATAATCTATCTAGGTGGCCGATGGACACAAACTCAGGTGTTTTCTTAAATATACATTTATTTCCATTTAATTATATACATACAGTGACTGGCCACCTGGTACAGTCACTGGCCAAATTCAACACAGGCTATAATGAGGCTCAGCGGTACCACCGCTAGATACAGACAAAGCTTAAACGAGCTGCAAACAAGCAGTCTGACATCCGGACAGCCTCGTGGTCCTCGCGCGAGTCTCTCTTTCAATCACCCTGCTGGATGAGCTCACGTGTCCTTTGGGGACGTTAGGGAGTCTCGGCCAATAGGGAATGGACGAAGTCGCAGTGCCAGGCTGACTCTTGTCGCCTTTCTTCGTCTGGCTCCCAAAACTGGATCCGCTGCCAGCGCTCTGTCGCTAGGTGAGAAAGATTTGCCACCAAAATGGAGATTCTTGCCTACGAGCCTTCCACTCAAACCGCCGAGTCCCTACAATTATAGAAATAAATGTAACAACAATTTGCACTATGTAATATAACGTATTAGACGCAGTAAACGCAAACTTATATTAATTAAAGATTCCTAATAGCAACTGTATAACTTGTAATAAAACTTCAACGGAAGTTTAAAAGGTTCCAAATCTGACAATTGTAAAATTGTCAGTTAGAAACAGAAAATATAATTAATCTGCAAGAGAGATTAAAAGAGATTAGTAAAATAAGCAGTCAAAAGACGGCAATTCACAGAAAATGTAGAGATTTCAATTGAAAGCTCTAAAATCCTAAACAAACACTAAAGTTTAATTAAAATATTAAATCATTTCTACCTATCCTGCCGACCAATGGCTCCACCGGGTTTGGATACCCGATCTCGCCCAAGGCTATTAGACAATTTAAGTAAAGCTTTAGGTAACTAAATTTCAGTTCTTGGAGCTAAGCAAAAACACGTCGTCTTCTTCAAGGTCTGAGTTCCAAGTTCCTCGAGCTCCACTTAAAGCAAAATATCTGATTAATTAATTTGATCTATACAGTAATTACAGTGGTAGATAAAATTCGAATGTAGAATGTGAAAAATAAAGACCAAATTTCAAGCTTCTTCTGAAATGAGACTAAAATTATATATATTAATAATATTATATATAAATAAATGTATTTAAAATATATGAATATTAATTTGCAAGGTCCGACTGACCATTTTTTTTTTGCAAACAATCAAAATTAAACGAATCGTTACAAAGCTTCAAACAATCTTTTTGTTCCATAATCAATTTTGATATAAAGGTTTTCTTTTCGCTTGTGATTTTGAAGAATTTTTATGACTGCCAATGTACACATCCAACTGGATAAGAAGGAATGAGCAGCTGTCGAAAGAAAAAAAAAAAGGTTTAGTTATTTAACCTATGAGAGGAACTTTTCTGCCTACAATGGCTAAATGGCCAGGTCACAAGGACCCCGATGGTTCAGAAGGCTGTGAGAATCGGGGCCCACTGCATAGCTGTTACGATAGAGTGATCGTAGACTTCCATCAAATCCAACGCTTTCTTTAATGTTCCCAGGGCAGGGTTCTCCTGCACAGAGGAGGTACAGTCGCTCAAAAAAGTATCCGAACAGTAGGGTTGATTACAGAATTGAGAAAAAATATCTGTCAACGATTTTTTTAGGAATTAGTGATCTGGCAACCTTCGTGTCACGTGACACGAAGATTGCCAGATCACTAATTTCTAAAAAAAATCGTTGCCAGATATTTTTTCTGAATTCTGTAATCAACCCTAGTGTTCGGATACTTTTTTGAGCGACTGTACATCCCATCCGACGGACATCGGCCTTTCCAAGCTCATCGGTGTTGTCTACTGACAGAGAGGAGAATGGAGATTTAGTGGAGATAAATCTCAACGGTTTCACAGTTGGGACTGGGAACTGCAGATTACAAGCCTGGCGCTCTCTGTTATGAGATAATATTTTCCCCTGCAGTTGGCTCTCTCGTTAGAACTGTGGTCATAGGTCAGGAGTTCCAAAATCACTTCATGTGAGAAGGTGTATCAGTCACTTTTCGTTCTATGGCAGGTCGAATTTCATTTTAATAATAAATAAAATATCGTTACTTCCTTTTTTATCTGATATGATTTTGATACCAAAGCTTGAAACTAACTATACATCCCAGAGGCGTATAATGTTAAATGAATAAGAAACCCAATATTGCTGTGGGGATTGCCGGCTTATTACAGTTTAAGTGAGTCAATGATGCATGCTATTAAAGAATGACGTGGAAAATATTAAAGACTGAGTTATAGCATAGAGCAGTATGAACATCTAGAATCCCTTAATTGGAGTGAAGAAGAGACAGAGCCTCTTAATCTTCCCTTCAGTGTTGTATATGTTCAGTAGTTCCCGTACAAGGCTCAAAGCTTCACCGAAAAAACTGATCTTAATTCCATCATGGGATGAAGGTTTGACTTTAAGATTAATTTCAAATAACTCCATTCACGTTACAGTGAAATGATCGGGATGTCAATCAGAAGAAGACTACTTCCGTTTTGAAACCTTAGCTAGCGTCTTCAGGGTTGGATTGGTGTATCTCCGAACATCACGGTTTTGTCCACAATGGGCTGAATGGAGAGTTTACAAATAACCCGAGGGCTCAGAGAAGGTTGGGCGGAGGAGATCCACCAGACAGCTGCTAGGAGGCAGATGGAAACTCCTGTCAAGGCCATCCAGAGTGTTCTTTAATGTGTAAAGTGTATGGTTCTCTCCTGCAAACGGAACCAAGAATTAATGCTCCAACAGATGGATGGCGACCTTCCCAAACCCATCGGTACGTGCTTTTAGTGCAAGAAACATCCATACGTTACCTGGGACTCGAACCCATATCTTTCTTTTATCAGTCGCCAAGTGCGTCATTTATCAAATTTTAATAACCTTTGAGCAGTTTTTTATGTCTGCTACTGCTGCTGATGTTCAAATTTCGAACTTCAATAATTCTTCAAATATTGAAATAATATTGTTGAAAATTAAAATATACACCAAAGAGCCAAAACATTATGACCCCTGCTGTTTATGCAAATCGAAGCAGTTGCAGGTAAACGACGGCGCGTGTGAAGGTCATGAAACGGTATAAATAACACCTGATACTGAGCAATGTTAATCAGTTATTCTTGTTCTTCAGATGGGAAAAACAGCGGGTGTAAGTGATTTTGACAAAGGCCAAATTGTATTATACAGACGACTGGTCCAGAACGTTTCTGAGAAGGAAGTCTTGTTGGGTGTTCACGGTCAGCCATGGTTAGTACCCTCAAAAAGTGGTCTGAGGAGGGAAAAACGACAAACCGCCAGCAAGGTGTGGGTCGAGAACTGCTCATCGATGCTAGAGCCGAGCGAAGACTATCCCATATGGTACGAGAAAAAACAGAAGGGATACTGTGACGCAACTCGCCCATAATTCTAATGCTGCTGCCGGGAGTAACGTGTCACAATACACAGTACATTAAACCCTGCTGAAAATGGGGTTCCGTAGCTGCTGGCAGGTCCGAGTGCCCATGCTAACTTCAGTTCACCATCGAAAGCGCCTACAATGGGCTCACGAGCATCAAAACTGGACCTTGAATGATTGGAAGAATGTGTAGTCCGATGGACCTCGTTTCCTGTTGACCATTTGGACGGTCGTATATGTTTGCATCGTTTACCTGGGGAAGTGTTGGCACTTCCCCAGGTAAACGAATCATACCAGTGGAGGAAGTGTAACGCTTTGAGCAATGTTCTCCTGGTAAATCCTGTGTCCAGTCATTCACGTGCAGGAAACTATGACGTCTACCACGTACCTAAACATCAGTGCAGACCAGGTACATATTTTTATGGCAACAGTATACCCATCCAGTAGGGCCTTCTTTCATCAGGATAATGCACCACGGAACATGAGGAAGACTTTCAAGTATTGTGCTGACCTCCAAATTCCCCAGACAGCAAATCCAATCGAGCATCTGTGGTTTGTGTTTGAACAGCATATCCGATCTGTGGTGGCTCAACCATGTAACTTACAAGAGTTAAAGGATCTGCTGGTAACGTGTTGGTACCAGATACCAAAAGCCACCTTTAGAAATCTTGTAGTGACCATTCCTCGACGGGTAACAGCTATTTTGGCGGCACATGGAGGACCAACATCATATTAGACAGCTGGTTATAACGTTTTGGCTTTTCGTGTAAATATATTAGACAGATAATTTTATATTCCGTCAAAATTTACCATAAAAAGCATATTTTAGAAGCTGCGGAGCATCAAATTTGGCTTTCTTCTGATATGACAAAAACTCGGTACTTTGTTATCTAGGCAGTATATATCAATTGAAACGCTTAAACTTTCAGATGCTAGAGCTATGGGTCAGGAGGATTGGACTGGATTGTTTTACCTCTGAGCGGCACTTTTTTGCACACCATGGGCTAAATGGCCACACCACAAGGACCCCGAAATCTCAGAGAAGGTTGGGGGAGGGGACCCACTGGAACGGCTGTTGGGAGACAGATGGTAGCCTCCCGTCAATGCCATCCAGCGTGTTCTTTAACGTGCACAGGGTATGGCTCTCCAGCACAAGGGGACCACAGCTTAACGTCTCATCCGACGGACGGCGGTCTTTCCAAGCCCATCGGTGTCCCCTACTGACCGTGGGCAGGGCGGGGAAATTTTTCGGAGATAAATCTCAACGCTGACCCAGATGGGACTCGAACCTGGGAACTACAGATTACGAGCCTGGCGCGCTACCGACTGAGCCACCACCGCCCCAGGGTCAGGAGGACTGTTTTAGTAATTCAACATTAAAGTTGCATATTGATAAAAAATGCTTAAAATGCCATTCTTGTCACAAAATTATAAGATAAAAGAGACCTGATTTCATTGATAGTGGTTTCATTTTCGGCTGAAGGCGACCATATTCGTTTGAGATCGTTACAGTCGCTACTTTGATTATGATGAAACTTATTGCTTGTAAACTACAAAAATGACTTCATGGGCCATATGTTCTAGAATCACTACCCCACAGTATTTAAAGAGAATTAATGTCAACGAATTTAAACATCTGCGCCTTGGGGCTCACCGTTTGGTGAATTTTATCTTGTCCTTTGCAACTCATGCAACTAATGTACCTCCATAGATGGAAAAGGTTTGGGGATCTTTTACCCTGGTACTTCGAAAAATCATAATTAGGCTACGTGCTAGAATTTGAGAAAAGTGCAAAAAGGGAAAGATATGGAATTCCTTCAGTGCCAAATTAGAGGTCATGTTTAAGTTTCAATTTGATGTCAAAGGACTCGATTAATTACATGGCGTGAATGAGTGATCAGATGTGATCTACCTAGGAATAGGCTAATGAGGAAATCACCTCAAACTCCAAACGTAGAAGGCTTCCTAAACGGTTCTTTTTATTTACAATGCACGAAATAGATTCCAATGATGTAAATTTTGGAGAAGTATTTTTAAAAAATACGATATATAGTGGATGAACGTATATTATTATTTAAATAAATGAAGATAAAAATCGTAAATAAAAAGCAGGAAGAACAATTCTAAGCATAAAGGAAATATCAACTTGATCCGGTGGATCTACGACCTTCTGATGGCATGTCAGGTACTCTGATTCCTGAGTCACCAGATGTCGACCGAGATATCTTTTATTGATTGGTTTATACCACGGATTCAGTCATTGAAAGGTTCCTTAACTACAATTGAAGATCCTGGTCGACAAAACACTTACCAGATATAACCCTGGGCTACTTGCGATGAGTCCCATGTTTACAGTTCATTTTCTGTGCTTCTTCTAATATTGAAGATGAAATTCCCTCCATTTGTATAACAGGAAACCTAAGGTTTTATGTATTGCTTCAACAGTTAATTAAAATGCATAATATTGAAATATTCCTTATATCCATTAAGTTATTACTCTAAGCTTACAGGAGTATTGTTAGTCTATTTTGGGTCACCTCATATATAAAGATAAAGAGACTTAGTTTAGAAAACGTAATATTCTTCCTTTTATTTTGAAGGTGATTAGTGTAATTATAAAGACAATTTCATAACTTTTAACTTACAATAGAAGTTTTAGATATTTCAATATATCATTAAACGAAACGCTAAAACTTAATTTTACCTTATGCTTTCAGTTAAAGAAAGAACATTAAAAGAGGAGTAAAAATGGCTACCAGTACAAATCATAACATTTTTTAGTGTAGTTTTATACCTCCGTTTAATCACTACCCGTGATTTCAGTCTGTACCAGATTCTAGTTCAGTGATTTACAGTGTAAGTCGCTACAAATTAACATAAAAATATATCACTAATAAATTTCATAGCGAGTCTTCCGTAACTGAAATAATGTCGCATCAGACGAATTTAGAAGCCCAATCATGACCGGATCGTCACTTTCATTTATGTAACATATTTTGTGTAAGAATCTTCCCTTTTTATACTGATGTAAGCATATCAAATCGTTAAGGTAGTAACAGTTAATTACAAGGGATAACATACGTAAAATATATATATATATTTTTGTAATCGGAGAATCCAAAAATTAGCTAATCGAAAAAATAAATATAGTATTTTAACATTATTTTAGGGTTTTTAATGTGTACAACATTAAAAAAAAACATATTGATATTAAAAGGTAAGAAGTTCTACATTGGAACATATCCTCTCTCCTAAAATCGTTACGAAATTTACGAACGAGTCTCTAAAGATCGCAAGTAAAATAAATAATACATGCACTCTTTA
Organism: Ryuthela nishihirai; assembly: GCA_038380435.1. NCBI lineage: Eukaryota > Metazoa > Arthropoda > Arachnida > Araneae > Heptathelidae > Ryuthela > Ryuthela nishihirai. Next base: position 4,507,529 of record JAWZYU010000039.1, read on the forward strand.
AGAACTCGTTCATAAAAAGACTAAAGGCCATTTCATTAAGTATGTTAGGACATGTTATGTCAATAGTAATTCAGATACAGAACTCATCATCATCAAGCAGCTATGGGCTATGAAGGTCCAACCAGACCGTGCAATATAGTTTTCCAAGCATTTCAGTCCTCAGCTACATCTGTTGCATCTGGCCACTGCACACCAATTCTAACAAGGTACTCTCCGACATTGTGTGCCCACCGCTTCCCAGGTTTCCCCTTCTTTCTGAGGCCTTTAGGCACACTGGTCATAACCCTGTTCGCTAATCTATAATTATCCATACGGGCAACACGGCCAAACCAACGGTATTTTTAAGCCGTGGCCACGCGTGCGGGAGAGCCATACCCTGTGCACGTTAAAGAACACGCTGGATGGCCTTGACGGGAGACTACCATCTGTCTCCGAACAGCTGTTCCAGTGGGTCCCCTCCGCCAACCTTCTCTGAGCCTTCGGGGTCCATGTGACCTGACCATTTAGCCCATGGTGTGCAAAAGAGTGCCGCTCAGAGGTAAAACAACCCAACCCAACGGTATTTCTCTGTGCACAATAATGCTGATCAAAGGAGGTTGCCGACTCCTTTACCTAACAAAATTGTTCCTTACCAAATTGACCATCTAATGCTTAATATACTGCACAAGCATCAAAAATCAAACGCATGAAGTTTTTGATATTTTGTTCACAAAGCGTGTAAGTTTCACTACCATAACTAACCCTTGAAAGAACAAAACTGTTTACAGTATAATTTTAGTCTTTAAATGTATACGCCTACTTCTCCACAATCTCCATAGATTATTAAAAGTCACGGCAGCAGTCCCTATTCGTCTGTTACTCTCATGCCGCATATCACCAGTATCTATTACATAGCTCCCAAGATAATTAAACTGAGTCACTTGCTCAAGAGTGCATCCATTCGAAGAAACTGAAGCACCATCTGCCTGACCAATTTTCACCACTTAAGTTTTCTCTTTGTTTATCACGAAACCTACTCTATTAACAGTCTCATCAACAGTTGGAATGAAAGAGTTCATTTCATTAACATCATTTTCCAAAAAGGTTAAATCGTCAGCATTGTCTAAATCAGAAAATTTCAATCTCCAAACCACTTTCCTACTATGAATTACTGCTATACAAACAGTTTCATCTAAATTCAGTGCTCTATATTATTCGAGTAGAAAAGACAAAAAGCGAGCTTTTATAGGCATTCAGTTCGTGAATAATCTCATATTTTCTAGGTTTGCAGTCCAACAATAAACCCACGCTTTTCGAATCAAAACACTCAAATCAAGGTCTTTGATAAATATTTTAAGAAATGATGTGGCTATTACAACGTAATACATTATTTGGTTTAAAAATACTCTAAGATAATAATTTAATAAAAAAAACTAACTGGAGTCAAATCAAAAATATCCATTCATTACGATTTCAGATCCTGTGAATAAAACAATCCTTTATTATCTTTTCATTTGGATCACTCCCTCCTGGAGTTATCGGTAGAAAACTCGAGGTTATTAAACCAACTATTATCCTGTTTGTACACAGAGAAATCTTATCTGGAACTCAGAAAGAAACTCATTTTTTTTCTCAGTTGGGGACGAGGGATGGCTCAGTCAGTAGCGTGCCAGGTTCGTAATCTACAGCTCCGGGGTCCGAGTCTCACCTGGGTCAGCGTTGTAATTTATATTCGCAAAACTCCGCTTCCTGCCCTCTATTAGAAGGACGACACCGGTGGGCTTTGAAAAGACGCCGTCCCTCGGATGACACGTGAAGGCAAGGCTCTGTGTGTGGAATAGTCATACCCTGTGCAAGTTAAAAAACACTCTGGATGGCCTTGACGGGATGCTATCATCTGTCTCCTTGTGACCTGGTCCATTGTGTGCAAAAAAAGTACCGCTCAGAGTTAAGCATGCTAACTGATTGACAATTGGGATTTTTAAAATAGGAACTACGATTCTATTTTAGCGAACTTGAGGAGGAAATGTGATTTGTATACATCAAGAGATTCATGTTGCAAGATTGAGCATTTGCTTTGTTTTGTGAAGAAGAAAGACATTGCAAAAGTGAATGAATTTGATTCCTTTGTGCTGTATGGGATCAGTTAAAAGTAATGTGTTGAGTTCAGGGCCGGACTTACGAATAAGCTAACTATGCTACAGCTTAAGACTTCACAATTATGAGGGCCCTCAAAAACTCATGTTTGAAGTTTACACAGTTACGATTTGTTTTTTATATATTCAAATAATATATTATGCAAACAACTGTTCATCTCAACTTCAAAGAGACATTATTTATAAATAAAATAAATAAATACCCCCTCAAGCAGCTGCTTGCCACAGAGGTCTGACAGGAGCCTGTCAGTTTATATGCCATAGTAGAAGGTCTGAGAGGATGGCAGGACCTCAGCAGAAAAACGGCACATACATCCATGCCTTAACCCGGAGCTCGAACCTAGGTCCCTTAGATCAGTAGTCAAGCGCGCTAACCACTCGACCATGGGACGGCTAATTAATTTATACCATTACTAATAAAGTGATCCACTTCATAAATTTCATATTAATTTTCAATATAATGTTGAATTACAATATTAAATCTATAAATTATTTCGATGTTCTAAATTTTGGTGCGTCTTAAACTTATTGTAGCTTAGGACCTCGTTGTTTTTTTACCTCTTCCTTTTTGTTTCGTTCCGACCTTTTTCTCTTTGATTCGTTCCGATCTTTTCTTTTTGCTTCATTCTTACCTTTTTCTTCTTGTTTCGGTCCGACCTTTTTTTTTTTAATTTCCTCCAGACCTTTTTCTTTTTATTTCGTCCCGACCTTTTTGTTTTTGCTTCGTTCCGACCTTTTTCTTTATATTTCGTCCCAACCTTTTTCGTTTTGTTTCGTCCCGAACTTTTTTTTTTGTTTCGTTCCGACCTATTTCTCTTCGTTTAGAACCGACCTTTTCTTTTTTGTTTCATTCCGAACTTTTTCTCTTTTCTTCGTTCCGACCTTTTTCTCTTTTCTTCGTTCCTACCTTTTTCTCTTTTCTTCGTTCCGACCTTTTTCTTTTTGCTTCGTTCCGACTTTACCTTTTGTTTCGTTCCGACCTTTTTCTTTTGTTTCGTCCCGACCTTTTTCTTTTCGTTTCGTACCAAACTTTTTCTTTTTGTTTCGTTCCGACCATTTTCCTTTTGTTTCGTTCAGACCTTTTCTTTTTATTTCGTTCAGACTTTTTTTGTTTTCGTTCCGACCTTTTTCTTTTTGTTTCGTTACATTTTTTTTTTATTTCGTTCCTACATTTTTTTCTCGTTTTCAAAGAAAACGAGATAATAGTTTCGGTTTGTCGTCTGTGTGTCTGTCTGTCCTTCTCTAGACATCGAACAATTTTGATTACACAGATGAATCAAAAATTCTTTGGGTGTTCGATAGGTATTGGTGAAATATAACGATATGCACTTTCTGAATCTCTCTTTGTTGTAATTGCGCCCTCTGGCGGTAGAAAATTTTGAAAATTCTACAATTTCAAACGAATATTGCAAACGATGTATTTATGCTGGAAATGTGACATTTTGGTGGTGGAATGCGAAGGTCACGAAATTTACATTGCCAGCAATGAGTTGACCCTTAGACCCAGAGGGGGTAGAATACCACACCTTTCTAGTTTTAGCAGATAATTATTTGTTTTAGAGATAAACGAAAATTATTTTTGGTTTAGATAGGAAATGATAAGATATTATAATTCACACTTTTTAAATCTGCCGAAAACTATAATTTCGCCCTCTAACGGTGGAAAACTTTGCAAATTCCAAAATTTAAAACAAATATTGCAAACGACGTATTTAAGCTAGAAATTTTACATTTGGTTAACGCCATCATATTTCGATTGGCAACAAAGAATTTACCCCTTAGACCCAGGGTGGAGGGTGAATTTTTGTTTTAGCAGATAATTGTTTGTATCTAGAGATAAATGAAAAAGTCTTTTTAGGGTTAGAGAGGAATTGATAAAATATTATGATTCGCACTTTCTGAATCTTTCGAGCACTATAAATTGCGGCCTCTAACGGTGAAAAAGTCTGATAATTCCAAATTTTCAAACGATTATTGGAACGATGTATTTATGAAGAAATATAAAATTTCGGTGGTGGAAGGTAAACGTTTTGAAGTTTTGATTGAAAACAATGAAAATGATACTTAAAAAACTCTTGTTTAGTTTGATTGGTACTAATGAAATAATATAATTCGCATTTTTTAAATACTTCGTAGTTTTAATCTTTAGAGATCACTAAATATGAAACGACAGAGCTGTTATTGTAGATCGTAGATGGATATGCGATGTTTCAGGTAAAACTTTACCCATTACCATCTCCATCTGACAATAAGCTCAGTTGGTATAAGTAAAAACATTTAATACGTAAACTACTCGTGTGTCGGTCTCTAGAGGCTAACATAAAACAAAAGCTAAAAATAGCATATATCATGCACAAGAAACCAAAAAAGAGTAACTTTACTTAGAGAAAGCCATCATTTTAGGCCTCTTGTACTTATTACAACATTATGACCATAATTAAGCAAAGAAGAAATTATCTTATTAGGATTATTTTTAACAGCCTCAAAATACCTTTTTCAGATGCGTTTAATGTGAGTATATATGTGGTCGATGCCCAAGTATTTATGAAGTGTTCTGTGAGTAAGAAACCAAGGGGCATTGACCGTAGAACTCAATATTTTGTGTTACAAAATCTGAATCTTGCGTATATTCGTTGAGGTGGTGTTTGCCCATGTAAAAGAAGACATTTTATCGTTTTAAAAGTATTATGTATGGAAAAGTAATTTGAAAAATTAGTGGTAATTTTTAAGTACATTACACTAACATCAATAACATACCCACTTTTCTCAGAGAGGTGTGGGAAATGCAACTTTTTCGATTTAAGAATTAAAAGACGATAACTTGGCGATGAAAGAAATACACTTGGAGACTTCAGCCTGCTATCGCAACGCATCTGAACAGAAAAAAAATATTATAAGAAAACAGGAGTCCTGACTTCAAATTTTCGGCATTATTTCTTTGTAGACTCTCCTCCCTGACAAACCTACAGACAAAATAACTCACCTTTTGGGAATAAAAGAATGCGTTTAACACAAAAAGGCTTGGAAGATGCCTTAGGTAGATGGCTGAACAGTCCGATCTTGCTGAATTTCAAGATGATGAAGATAAGCAGAAGAAAAGAAGAAACAAGCACCTCTCGGGCGTCACAAGGCACCACAGTTAGTCTTCTATCGATCGAAACATGTTATGTAGGAAAAGAATCACATGTAGCAGCAGGTGAGTCATTGACATTTTCTTTAATAATTATCTCTCATTTGGTCGGATAGAGTGTGTACTCATGTATGTCGCGGTGTTTGTAATAAGTGTTAGTTTTTCTGAAACCATTGAGTTTCCTTACCTGTAGGAGAAGTTGCCCATTGCCATTGCAGCATTTGCCATTTACCATTGCAGCTATCAATACGAAACGGTATTGGTAGCTGCAATGGTAAAAAGGCCCACGGTCAGTAGGGGACACCGCTGGGTTTGGAAAGGACGCCGTCCGTCGGATGGGACGTTAAGCCGTGGCTTCGTATGTGGGAGAGCACTGTGCACTTTAAAGAACACGCTGGATGGCCTTGACGGGAGGCTACCATTTGTCTCATAACAGCTGTTCCAGTGCGTCCCCTCCCCCAACCTTCTGTGAGCCTTCGGGGTCCTTGTGACCTGGCCATTTAGCCCATGGTGTACAAAAAAGTGCCGATCAGAGGTAAAAGAACCCAACTGAACACTATGAACGTTGGGTTTCCTTATTGCGTTTTTACGAATAGACTTCGAATATTCTTTTAATTCCGTTTTTTTTTTCATTTCAAAGGACAAAGAATAGAAATATAAAAACTAATTCTGAATAAATTCTGATATCAAGAATATATATATATATTTATTGGCTGTTACAATTTCCTGCGTGACATCTCTTGATTTGAGATTTAATTTAATTTTTCATCATCACTATTATTTGTGGTCTTCACTCTGTTATGGGAATCTATAACATAACTCTTCACTGATCTCACACGTGAGTACTTCTCGAGTGGAAGTTATGGATTATAAGCGCTCAGAAGTTTGCTTCTTTTTTCATTTATTTCAAGATTTTATAAACTTTATATGACATGTAATAGCAAATGCAATGCGAAACATGTATGTCTTTTCGTTGTTGAATAAACTGGTATAATGACTGTTAAAAAAAATTTTACTGGGGGCTAACAGTCCTGAACACACCGTAGTTTTCGCATGTTTATCTTGTTCTAAAAATTTGAAGCCAAAGAATCATTAAATGCGTAAAACTGTAAAGTATCTTTTAATCAGATTTCAAACTTTTATTTTCTGTTATAAATTACTTCACACAATCAACTATAAATTGTATGACGATATGACATACTGATAAATTAAGAAAAACTGATTTTTCTTAAATTATTTAAATATGTATCTCCATACATACAAAATCATTTTAAAGCCATGGATTATGGTGGTCCTACCAGACAGTGTAATTTTCCTCTCCAGACATATCTCTTCTGAGCTGCAGCAGCTGCATTTGGCCACTGTAGATCAATTCTAGCAAGATTCTCTTTGACATTGTCTTACCGTCGCATCCTACGTGTCACCATTTTTCTGCAACCCTTACGCACACTGCCTTTTTGAAATCTACAAAGCTAGCAACCACAGGTTTCTGAAACTCTAACATTTCCTAATAATCTGCCTAAGTGAATATATTTGATAAATACATCCCCTATTACTTCTGAATCCCCACTGTTCATCACGCAGTTGTCCATCAACTAAATTCTTAATTCGATTAAACACAACAATGCCAAAAACACTACCTGGAACAGAAAGTATGGTGATATCTCTATAGTTATCACAAGAACTGCAATCACCTTTTTTAAAAGTAGGGTTAGCAATAACTCTAGTAAAATCTGTAGAAACAACACGTTTATCATAAAAATATAAAAAAATTCTGTCAGCCATTTTTCAACACAAGTGTTCCCAGCTTTAAGCATTTCAGTGGTGATTTCATCGATCCCAGGAGATTTATACAGTTTAATTTTAGAGATAGCCGAAACAACTTCCGAATGTTATACAAGGCCAACATTAAAGCCATAGAACCATCATTAAATGAATAAACTGCTGCAATCATTAACTGAGGATAGATGGAATAATGCATTTATCCTCATTACAAACAATAGAAGTAGAAATAATCACATTGTTTAGAACATCTTTGAAATGCTCAGCTCACCTTGTCATCAGAGAATCCTCATCTTCACCCACTTTCTTCCCACACAAAACATTAACAATCTGATATAATATCCTGCTATTGTGCTGTCTAAGAGATTCCTCCGCTTTTTCAGCCGAGTTATCAAACCACAGATTCCTATCAGCTGTTAGCTGTTCTTTTGCACGTTTATTAAGCTTGTTATAATGTTATCTGTTACGACTAGTAGGGTGTTGATTCATATTAATCCTGCACTTCCTTCTTTCAAAAATAAGTTCCATGTCTTATCACTCAAATAATTTTGTTTCCTCTGTTCCCTTTTACCTAAAAGAGTACTGTTAGTTTTAAGAAAATCCTGTTTAAACTGATACCATTTATTCTAAACTTCAGCAGTAAGCAAACTACGATTGTCATAATGACCACATAGCTATCATGGTATGCTTCAGCTATAACTGGATCTTTCAGAACTTCAGTGTTAAAGGTAATTTTCTTAACCTTAGGAAAACATTTCTTTAACTTCAGTTGAAAAACAGTTTTTATCAGGTAATGGTCAGACCCAATTTTGGCTCCTCTATATTGTCTGGTATTCCTAATCAAAATAGCCCATTTGCTATTAATTAAAATATAATGTATCATATTTCTGTGCAACCCTTCAGATGAAACCCACGTATATTTATAAATATTACGGTGATTGTAGTATGTATTAGTTTTTCAGACACCATAAAATTTACTTACCTGCAGGAGACGTTCTCGATTGCCATTGAAACTAGCAATGCCAAAGGGACCTAAAAATCCTGCCCATAGGTCAGAGTTAGTACCAACCTTAGCAATATCTCTTTTCTTTAGAGAATTCAAAATATCATGTAGCTGTCTGTAAAATATTCTTTTCATTCTCATCAGAGTCCTTCGTGGGGGCGTAACAACAAATAACATTTGTCTTTAATTTTTGTTTTAAATTTTGCTTTCTAAATTCTTTGATTAATTCAGTCATATCCCAGAAGAACATCACTGGCGTATCTCTGCTAAGAAGCAAACCGATAGGCCTAGAGTATATAGATGTCCTCACGCTGGAATTCCTGCGTGAGGACATCAAGAGAATAGCTCAACGTAACGTCCTCACGTTCCATATACTTGCAGAAAGAAAATGGTTAATAGGATTTTAAAAGGAAACTAGGTTTATTGAGAAACGTAGGACCAACAATATCAGAAAGCGATCGTGGGCATGGGACAAAGACCTGTTCCTCCACCGCTACAGGCTGAAGTCATCCATGCTACTAGGAACTTCAAGCACCACCATTTGAAGTGGACCTTTTCAAAAGCCATAAGGCTTGCCTGAGACACATTACTCCGGTTTAGGATTAGAGATGCCTAACTAGCTAAGTGAGAATTTAGGTAGCTGCGATGACCTATGATCAGGATTATCCACCAGCTGATATCAGGTATCCCGTGCCTATGTTCACTTAGGGCTTGCAACCCAAAAGCAAACCGCAAACACAGCTGCAAATTCTCCCTCAACAGATGGCCACCACTGCAGCAAGTCCAGAATCCATAATCAAGCTCAAAGCCGTAAACCAGTCCAGTCTCGTAGGCATAAATGGTCATTACCACGACCCTGCGAAGTTGAACACTCCTCAACAGGGCAGAAAGAAAGAAAAAAGTTGTCGCAGATGACCAGATCAGTAGGGTACACTGGTCTGAGAGGCCTCTACTTCTATTCTCTTTAAAAGAGAATATCTCTTTTGAAAGGTACTAACGGCTTGCACCAAAGGAAGGCGGAGTCGAACATTATGTTCCAGACCCGGACGGTTCTATGCGTCATCACTGGGAATTGCTACACAGCTATACTTCCAGTTTGTGCCGAACATTTACAGACCAGAAGCGTTAGTGGAGGAAATTTGCAATGCAGGCTAATTTGTGATCCGAACCTGGTAACATCAGAATTACATAGGGAGGATAGTATCAGTAGCTGTAGTGATGATAATCCAACATTCGATACTGAAAGCGTGAAAATATCGTTGATGAAATTCTGTTTTTCTTAAACCTTGGACGTATCATTAAGATACATCCGTGATATAAAGGCTTTCGTTCGCGGAAAGAGTCGGTGTTGATTGAACGAACGACAAACAATTCTATTAAATTACTATATATATTTGGTGGTAGTTTAACTCTGAAAATTTCAATTAATGGATATTTCAGAAACGGAATAGTAATACAGGTAACCCTCATTTAATGCGGAAGATGAGTTCGGAGAAAACCATCGTTAAACGAATTTACGCGTAAAGCGAGGGGATTTTTTTATTTTTCTCTATTTTTTCCTATCTTATTGATCTTTTTTCCTTTTCTTGGTTTTGTAATGGATGCTTTGTTTCAAAAATAAATAATTATAATTCACAATATTTATTGAAAGATTACGTAAATACGCAGTTGTGTATATAAATATATACATATATGTGATCGATTAATTAATTTTACAGTTCATTTCTTAATAAGGAACGAAACTCTCTGGTTTGCATTGCTGGGCTCTGTTTTGTGCCTAATATTTATTTGTATTATTCCATTAACTCGTCACAACATCGTCTTATGGTATCCGGTCACGAAATATCAATATCATGCTCCTTCAACAAATCCATACGTTTATTGCACAGTGAAAGGGCTTCATCTAAATTAAGTACCAACACTATTTCTGGTTCAGATTCTTTTTGTTCTTCAAAAGCAGCGTTAAATTCTAAAATCCTGAAGTTCATCGTTAGTGAGTGGCTCACTGTGGAGTTTAATAACTTCGTCCATCTTTCAAAGTTACGCTTTCGTATCCTGCTCCGGTTTGATATTTCGCTGATGTTAATTAAAAAATCCGATTTAAATTCTTGTAAATAAAGTATTTAGAGGGATAAATCCAAGCATGATTTACGTGAATTATGCAGGAGTGATTTGGAGAAATAAATGGCGCAGTGTGGTTGGACCTCCGCAGCCCATGGCTGCATGATGATGATCGTGTTGTTGTTGATGGTGATTAATAAACTAAAAACATTGCAGTACTCCAGTAAGTACGCATTAAAATTCCATTTAGGAATATCCGAAGTAATTTTAAGTAAAAGGGACCAAGAAATGAAAGGAAAGAGAAAAAGTGTTTGAAGTGTCATAAAACGAATGGTGAAAAAGAGCGATAAATGTAATCTATGTGCCACGGATAATGCAACTTATAATGTTATTGGTTCTGGCAATAGTATGATTCTAATGTATACATCATGAGAGATATCCATTTTTACCATTTTCTCTGTACCTTAGGGCAGTGCTGTCTAACTTCTCTAAGACCACGGGCCAAAAAAAGAATAGGACAGGATAGGTAAATGAAAAGTCAGTTCATGTCACCTCAAAAAATTATTTTATTTATACGAAAAATAATAAGTAATAATAAACGAATATAAATTTTCTAAACCTTATCAAATATTGAATAAATTTAATGGGAGCATTGTGACCGTAGTTGTTGGGCAATAAGAATAAAATGAGTAAGTTGAAATAATGCAATAATAATTCCAAATAGAATGAGAAAGTTGAAGATTGCATATCAAGTAAAGTAACATAAGTAGATAAAAATTATAAGGTGGATTATAGATATTTATATAAAATTTCAAATAAAAATTTGGTTTTGTTCGCGGCCCACAAGGGCCGTATGCAGCCCGCGGGCCGCTAGTTGGGGAGCTCTGCCTCAGGGATGTTGAAATTGGTCATTTAGCCCATTATATGCAGGGAAATATCTCTCAGAAGGTTTATTACGGAAACCACTTGAAAAATAAAAGTTCTATTACAAATAGATCGTTTATAACAGGGGTGTCAAACTCAATCTTGTAAAGTGCCAGTTTTTCTTTCAAAGTATATCAGCTGGCCGGGATTCAATTAAACACTAATTTTATATAAAAAAAACTTTTATTTAAATTTAAAGTATACATCGAAATCAAAATGACATTAAGTCATATCTGTTAGAAAACAACGCATTATTTCGAAAATCCAGATACTTGACATCTTTTCAGCTTCTTTTCTGTAATCTGTACCTATGTGTTCAATGTACAGAAAAACTGTTCATGAAATTCGAGTATAGTTAATTGATGTCGCGAGCCGAATCTAAATGCCCCGGGGGCCACTCATGGCCCGCGCGCCGTATCTTTGACATGCCTGATTTATAACATTCTGTATAGTAAATAATAGTTTGCATTTAGATATACGAAAATGTGAATCTTAATATTTCATCAATATGTATGTAGCCGAAAAATAATTCTTCATTTAATTCGAAAAACTGAAAGATTGAGTGTCTAGAGATGGAGGGATATACAAGTTTAGAGACAGAAGCAAATGTGAAAATATTAGTCAAAACTGCAAAATAAACAAATTTCCTGTTAACATTTAAGTTATTGGATCATTTAGTTCCGATTGTTTTCTTAACTGCGGATAGTGTTAACGAATTTGCATCGTTAGGATTAGTTTTCTTTTTGATTGGATCATTCTAATATATTGTTATCCCAAGGCAGCTACGTTCAGCACTAAAAAAAAAACCAAGACTAAATGATTCAATATCTACCTTATTCACGATTTTCTGGAATATATTTCACAGAAAGTAAATGCTCTTTAATTAATTACAGACTACCAATGTAAATTTAGAGACTATAATTGGTAATATTAGTAACTCAACCGACTGTATAACGCCGCCTCCTTGGCTCAGTGGTATCGTGTTCTCTCATTTGGCATTGTAACGCTCGGTGTTCGGGTTCGAGTCCCAGGAAGGCAATTTCGTTTGTTGTGCGATTTATGTTGCGATTATGCCTCGCTCATTATTGCAATACTAGATAGGTAAAAAATCTCTGTTCTCACATTGGGGAATAAATATTGGCTCTAAATTCCAACAATTCCATTGGGAAAAATGAAACTTGTATAACTATGCATTTTTGTTCGAATTATATCCACGCGAATTAATATATAAATGCACTTACAGCAACTCAAATTCCAACCAGCAACAGTGTTTGCTTTGATTTCTTTAAATTTGAGCATTATATTTAAAATTGGTTTAGTTTCAAATCAAGAAAAAGGGATTTCTACCTAAACGAGTTGTTCGGAGCACCAAATACCTGCACAGGAAAACCATTCTGGTTTTATTGACGCCCTTTGTGCAGACGCTCAGTATTCTGGTACATTAATAGCAATTTTCCTGGTTGAAATTCATTAGATCGTGTCAAATCCCCCCTCCAAACCAAGCAAAAGTAAAATTTAAAATAGTTTTAAATTCTAATCCTGTTCATTTACATGCATAGACTTGAATTTTTAATGCAACACAAGGTACACAGTGAAACCTGTTTCAGAAAGTTATTAGCAGTACAATCAAATCCATTTTATCTTCGTAATTTATCTCGTGCGATATGTAGATTTATTACTTTGTGCTCTTCAGTAGTGTTTTTCTAATTCTCTTATCCATCTGTCTTTCTAAATGAATTGTAAGACAAATGAAAACTTATCATGGGTCATGGATTATTCACTAAGATAAACAGAGGACGAGTTCTGAAGGATGTCCATAATCTCCTTCGACAAATGGAATGTAGTTCTTCCAATGACAATAACAGAATAATTAGGAAGATATTGTAAGAAAAGTACACTGGAACAACCAGAGCCTTTATGAATAAAAAAATATTTTAAATATTTTTAAAATATCCCTCCCAAAACCAAGTGCGGTAAAAAAAGTGCCAAAAATGTGTTTTTACCTTTTTACGTCATCTCGTAACTAAAGAATTGATCCAAAATATTTGCATACCAAATGGAAACATATGACTAGGAGAATATCACAGATTAAATAATATTGATTATCTTTATTCCTTCCCCCTGTATGAAAATATGGGAGGGCGAATACAAATGTTTTTTCCCCTTTTTTCCCTAATTACAGATCCATACGGAAGAACCATAACTTGAAAAGTATTTGGAACTTTTGTCAATAAAAGATGCTTTCCAAAACTTGTAACAATGACCTTAACTTGTGACCAATAAAATCATTTGACACTTCCTTGATATATATAAGATGTACAATTTATTTATATACAAGATAAGTGGTACATAATTAGTATATATATAAGGTCCGTAAATGGCAGCTAGGCATATACTGGAAAGATTGCTGTGTACCAATTCCAATTGATGATAACACAGAACCGGTCAGGCTTAGTACCTAATGTCGGACTTGGCTTCTCGTGGTGCAGGCCGTTAGTACCTTTCAAAAGAGACATTCTCTTTTGGAAGGAAACGGAAAGGGAGGGCTGCCAGCTCAGTGTGGACTACTGCTCTGATCATCTATGGCCAGTTTTTCTTCTTTTCAACCCTTCTGAGGAGGGTCAACTTCACAGGGTCCTGTTGCTGATCATTTATACCCACTAGAATGGTTTAGGAATTTGAGCTAGATTATAGACCTGGATTTTCTGCACTGGTGGGCGACTCTTTTAACGGCTCTTTTTGCTTCTGTTTTGCTACGACTCAAGTGCATGGTAGTTGTTTCGTCTGCAGAAATTGTTAACTGTTAGGATATAACCCAGTCTTCGATTTTATCGCATGCAAGTTGAATGGAACGACAATTGTCTCAAGAACATGGATTGATATAAACTTTATTGTCATCAGAAAATACAGGGTGATCGAAAAGTCGCTCTGCGCCTGATAAGGAATGAGAGATTCGTACCTGTGACATAAAATAAATAGTAGCGTGTCGAGACATTTTCCGATACATTCAACGTGTAATTCTCCCGGAATGTAATCGAAAAACATTAGTTTTAGATCTGTTGCTCAATTAGAACATGAGTTATAAAACTGCAACTTTTATCGGGTTCGACCCAGTTGATCGGTTACGTAACAGGTTCGATACCTTGCGTGATTGAATTAACGAACCGAATTCCGGTAGTATAATGTTATGTTGGCAAAAAAGAAACGAACGCTTCGGAAACATTAGATATTAAACCATTTTATCCAGTATGTAATCAGTTTAGAACTTGTGTTACAGAAGTAACGGCCCGAGAACCATTCAGCGTGTAATTCTTCCAGAATATAATCGGAAAACATTTGTTTGAGATCTCTGGCTCTATTAGAGCACGAGATCTCTTCACTGAAAAACAAATTTAGAGTTATTTTTAATTTTCTCACCTTAACCTCTTCATCTGGTCTCTTGCAAGCCTAGCATATATAGTTTATAACGCTGGAATTCCTCCGTGAGAACATCAAGAGAATAATTTCAACGTAATGTCCTCACGTTTCATGTACCTGCAGAGAAAAAATGAGTAGTAAGATGTTTTGAAGAAACTAGGTTAATTGAGAAACGTGGGGCCAACAATATCAAACAGCCCCGTGATAGCAGGCATGGGGCAAAGACCTGTTCCTCCACTGCTACAGGTTGAAGTGATCCATGTTGGTAGGAACTTCAAGCACCACCGTTTTTAAGTGGACCTTTTCAAGAGCCATAAGGCTTGCCTGAGACACATTACTCCAATTTAAGATTAGCGATACCCAACTAGCTAAGTGAGGGTTCAGGTAGCTGTGATGGCCTCTGATCAGATTTATCCACCAGCTGATATAAGATATCCCGTGCCTCTGTTCACTTAAGGCTGGCAACCCACAAGCAAACAGAAAACACAGCGGCAAATTCTCTCTCAACAGATGTCCACCTCTGCAGCAAGTCCAGAATCCATAATCAAGCTCAAAGCCGTAAACCAGTCCACTGTCATAGGCCTAAATGGTCATCACCAAGACCCTGCGAAGTTCACAATTCCTCAACAGGGCAGGAAAAAAGAAAAAATATGATCATAGATGACCAAATCAGTAGGGTACACCGGTCTGACAGCCCTCCACTTCTGTTTCCTCCGAAAAGAGAATATCTCTTTTGAAAAGTATTAACGGCATGCACCAAGGGAAGGCGGGTTCGGACATTATGTGTCAGACCCGGAAAGTTCTCTGCGTCATCACTGGGGATTGCTACACAGCTATCCTTCCAGTTTGTGTCGAACATTTACTGACCAGAAGCGTTAGTGGAGAAAATTAGCAATGCAGGCTAATTTGTAATCCGAACCTAGTAACATCAGAATCACATAATGAGGATAGTATCAGTAGCTGTAGTGATGATAATCCAACATTCGACATTGAAAGCGTGAAAATATCGTTGATGAAAATTCGTTTTTCTTAAACCTTGAATGTATCATTAAGATACATCCGTGATATATAGTCTTGGGTAGTCTTGATAAGGTTACTAGTGACTGAACGAAAGACATGTAATTCTATTAAATTAATATATATATTTTGTGGTAGTTTAACCTGAAAATACCATTTAATGAATAATTCAGAAATGGAACAGTTATACAGGTAACTCTCATTTAATGCGGGTGATGAGTTCCGGAAAGACCATCGTTAAAGGAATTACCGTGTAAAACGAGGGGATTTTTATTTGTTTGTATTTTCGCCTATCTTATTGATCTCTTTTCCTTTTCTTGGTTTCGTAATGGATGTTTTATTTCAACAAAAATAATTATTATTCTATATATTTATATAAAGATTACACATATGCATAATTATGTATATAAATATGTGATCGATTAATTAATTTTACAGTTTATTTCTTAATAAGGAGCGAAACTAGCTGGTTTGCATTGCTTGCCTCTGTTTTGTGCCTAATATTTATTTGTATTATTCCTTTAACTGGTCACAACATCGTCTTATAGCATCCAGTCACGAAATATCAATATCATGCTCCTTCAACAAATCCATGCGTTTTTTGTGTAGCGAAAGGGCTTAAGCTAAAATTAAACGCCAACACTATTTCTGGTTCAGATTCTTGTTGTTCTTCAAAAGTAGCGTTGAATTCTAAAATCCTGAATTTCATCGTTAGTGAATGGCTCACTAATGGAGTTTAATAACTTCGTCCATCTTTCAAAGTTACGCTTTCGTATCCTGCTCCAATTTGATATGTCGCTGGTGTTAATTAAAAAAATCAACTTAAATTCTTGTAAATAAAGCATTTAGAGGGATAAATCCAAGCATAATTTATCTAAATTATGCAGTAGTGATTTGTAGAATTGAATTGCACAGTGTGGTTGGACCTTCGTATCTCATAGCTGCTTGATGATGATCGTGTTGTTGTTGATGATGGTGATGATGATGATTAATAAACTAAAACTTTGCAGTACTCTAGTAAGTACGAATTAAAGTTCCGTTTACGAATGTACGGAGTAATTTTCAGTAAAATGGACAAAGAAATACAAGGAAAGAGAAAAAGTGTGTGAAGTGACATGAACCGAGTGGCGAAAAATTACGATTAATGCAATCTATGTGATAAGGATAATGCAGCTTATAATGTTATTGCTTCTGGCAATATTATGATTCAAATGTATACCACATGAGAGTTATCCATTTCAGTTCGTTACAGGAGCTGTTGTCCCCTTTGAGAATGTCAGTAACCGGTACAGAATCGAAACAAAATCATAAACATATAGTTACACACACTGAGATGCCAATTTGTTAGGTACACCACTCCTAGAACATATAGGGTTCATTTAACCGGTAATAAACTACGTAACGGCGGTGGGCCATATAAATAAAAGAGGCTAGCTTTTTGAGCATCATTTAGAGTTGGATTCAATTTTCGGAAGCAGGAAAGTGCCATCCAGTGGTGAGCGCGTTGCTAGTACAACGTAAAAGGTCGGGGTAGAACGCAGTGCAGGGACTTTCCGAGTGAAAGTATCGACTTACAAAACATTTTCAAGGAGAGCTTTCAACTTTAAGAACCGACAACTTCCTTAGCCGACAATACTGGAGACATTTATCCTGTTGAGATGAATTGCCATGTCCACACTTATGCGCTTTCATCTTCAACTTCACTTTCAACTTTCAATTCCGCTTTTCAACACCGAGTAGCCTAGCGTATGCGTTAGATGGAATGCGCTGGACGCATGCCTTCAACTGTCTACACCTGTGCGTCAAATAGTTTTCAATTTTTCACCACTGTAGACGTGAATTAAAATGTACGTAACTGATGCTGCTATGTTAGCGGGTATAAGTGCTGCAATTTTAGTGCTGAAAAAAGCGAGAAAAAGACGTGAAAAATACCGCCGATCGATATGGATGAAAGATTACTTTAAAACGCGGAATTTTGGAATTAAACGAAAACGTTCTTTTTAAGGGCTTTTCGCGAATGTCTAGAACAAACTTCTACATGCTTTTGGGAATGGTGGAGCCAAGATCGAAAAAAAAAATGCTCTTTTCAGAGAAGCAATACCAGCTGAAGTGAAATTAGCTATCACACTTAGATATTTGGCTACCGGTGATTCATTCATGTCTCTGATGAATATTTGAAGCTATAATCTGAAAAATTATTTAATTTTTTTTATTTGTTTAAATTGATTTAATAATTTGTATCTCTGATGAATTTTTTATTTTTCAGCATGCGGAAATTTGAACTGCGTCGCTCTCCTTTCTGCAACTAATCGTCGCCTGGTACAAGAGAACCTCCCCAGTTTCAAATTCCTGGATACACTTCTGTTTAGATGTAACACTGTTCACGGTAAAAGAAATTAGGTGTTTTAAAGGACATGTTTGGAGTCAAATGTAGGATTTGCATCGAGATATACCATATGGTTTACTACTAGGGGCAACCTTTCACTGCCCTACCATTTCTGCATCATACTTTAAATTATCGGGATCCCCTAGCAACCTTCAGTCAACCACTTACAACCGTCTCTAGATATTCGATGTGCCGTCCATTGAATTCATTGAAATGATCTGTAAACGAAATCATGTCATCCCCATCTGATCATCTGTTTCTGTCACAATCGTTTCATCATATTTCACTAGACTTGTGACCAATGATCTACAGTTATGTATCAAATGAAAGCCTGTAAATCGTGAACTGTCAATGGCTATAAATAATGTTCCATATTCTACAAATTTTAATATTCGCAAAAAACCGGAAGTATATAAACGTTTACTCCATTGCATTCATTTAACTCTATTCTAACCTGCAATTGTTAGGTTTGTGCTCATCCGCAAAGTATCTAGATGGAACAGATGGATGACTCCATACCATTGCTTGCAGCGACACCTTTATCAGACGGCCGCAATTATCATTTCCCCACTGAATTTCAAACTATGTGGACGCCATGCTTTGAAGTTCTGTATTTATTATTTGCTTTTTTACTGCAATTTGCAATGTAGCTAGTGGTTAGTGCGTTTAGCTACTGATCTAAGGGACCTGGGTTCGAGTCCCGGGTAAGGAATGGGTGTTTGTGTCGTTTTTCAGCTGAGGTCCCGCTATCCTATCAAACCTTCTACTATGGCCTATCAACTAACAGGCTCCTGACAGACCTCTATGGCAAGCAGCTGCTTGACGGGGTATTTATTTTTTATTAAGATTATATAAAAATATTACAGAATAATTTAGATCATTCTAAAATTAAGCATTGATATTTTAAAAATGCCTACCTGTAAAGTTTTGAAATAAAATTTGTATATTAAATCATTTGGAGGGAAATTGTGCTGTTGTTCGGCAAAAGCGTTAATATCGATTTGTGCTTAAAATACTTATATTTGGAAGTCTCTCTGTGTTAACTGATTAATCTGTAGTTACGATCGTAACAATGTATATAACAAATGCCTCATATAAATTGCCAGACGTTTCACTGGCATATTTCTGGATGATTTTGACTCATTTCGTTGATGTTTCTGATGACTCCTTTTTCAATACGTTATTAAGGATGAACAAATTAATTGCCACTTTCTCCGCTTAATTATTATAATCTTTACACTTTTAATTGTTTTTTGGGTAAACATTTTTGCTTTGTCGTCTGTCTGTAATGCTGTTGACATTCAAATTTTTGTTCTTGAAATTAAATGAATTTGTTTTAGATTGGATAGATATTGAAGAAATAGGACTCTTGTCTGTTTCCGAAACTTCCAGTATCCTTAAAGGTCTTTCTAACGGTAGGAAAAGGTAGAAAATTCCTACCTTTTTAGCATTTACAACAGCTATTACAAACGGTTATTTAAGAAAGAAATTTAAAATTTTGGTGGTGAACTATGAGGGAGAAAATATTTACATAGCCAAAAGTGTTTTATCCTTTGGTCACAGGGGGTGGTAACTGCAACTTTTTAAAAATATTAATGAAAAATTATATTTCTGTTTTATAGGTATTAACGAAATATTACTATTTGCATTTACACAATGATCCACTCGTTTCATTTGTCACTGTTAGAGGGTGCTAAAGACGGAAAGTAAAAACTTCGCTCCTTTTGAAATCGAGCATCCCTTATTCCTCAGGAACGATTAAATTTTTGTACTTCCCAACTCAATTCATGATTATTGCACCCTTAAGATACGTACTTGTAACACCTAATAGTTGAAAACATATTAAGTTCCAGTTAAAAACGCGTCAATTGATTATTAAAACTTTTGCATTAAAATAATAATGGCGAAATAAATTCTGTTCTAATGTCCTCTAGAAATACGAATATACTTGCCTGGGTAGGACACAAATAAAGAACGGAAATTCGAATTTTATTAAATTTTGTTATATAAGCAGAAATAAATAACATGAAAGGCGAAGTCAAATTCCTATAAAAATAATTTTTACAGTGGTAATTTTTGCTAGTAAATTGTCTACAGTAAACAAATGAGTGAAACTATATACTGGTTACACCCTGTGCATCACTCCTCTATTGAGAGTTTAGTTAATATTCTTTAACTGTAAACTAACTGATAAAAATATCTGTTGCGTCATAAGCATAAATTTATGCATTAGATTACTATTCATAATTTAGGAACATAATGCTTTGTTGTTTTTTTTTACCTCTGAGCGTCACATTGTTTAGCACAATGGGTTAAATAGATGGGTCACAAAGACCTTGAGGACTCAGAGAAGGTTAGGAAAGGGACCCAATGGACAGTGTTTAGCAGACAAATGGTATCGTCTTGTGAAGGCCATTCAGTGTGTTCTTTAAGGTGCACAGGGTATGGGTTTTCTAGACACAGTGTACCACGGCTTAACCTGTAGATAAGCTGCTAACACCTGACAAAAATTAAACGATGCAACCTCAACTTTTATCAGTAATTTGACATAAAGAGAACAATGCTTACGATAGAATTAGTGAGGATGCCAAAAAAGTATTTTAATTAAAATCAGAATATTCCTTTTCGAAGAAATGTGGCTTTTTTGCATCAAATGAAAGAGCAAGAACAAGAATAATACATTTTCCCTTGGATACCAATCAAAGGGACCTGGGTTCGATCCCCGGGTTAAGGCGTGGATAGTTGTGTTATCTTTCCGCTGAGATCTCGCCTTTTTCACAAATCTTCTTTTTGGCATATTAAATAATAGGCTCCTGTCAGACCTCTGTGGCAAGCAGCTACTTGAACGGCTATTTACTCATATTTTTTCAACATTCCCTGTTGATGCGTAAACAAATAAGCTTACAAAACAGCCATGTTCGAAAAGCAAAAGAAAAAAACATAATCTGAGTTCTAAGAACAGCTCTCTCAGAAGTGATTAAGCTGTTCTTAGAAAAATTGACTCATATTCAGAAAGTTGACTCCTATCCTAATTCTCATGATTTAGGCTACTCGCAGAGTTAATAATTTGGAGGAATCAGCCGCAGTGTAGCAATATGGAGGAATCAGCTGCAGTGTTGCAATGTGGAAGAATCAGCTGTAGCATAGCAATGTGGAGGAATCAGCTGCAGTGTAGCAATGTGGAGGAATCAGTTCCACTGTAATAATGTGAAAAAATCATCTCCAGTTTAATAATCTGAAGGAATAGGCTGCAGTGTAGGAATGTGGTGGAATCGGTTGCAGTATAATAATTGGAGCAATCGGCTCTAATATAATAACATGAAGGAATTGGATCCAGAGAAATAAGCGCAGGAACCGGTTTCAGTGAAACACCTTGCAGGAATCAGCTCCAGTATAATAACGTGGAGGAATCGACTCCATTTAATAATGTGCAGTAATCGCCTGTAGTGTAACATTGTGTAGGAATAGGCTCCAATGTTGCAATGTGGAGGAATCGTCTCCAATGTAATAATGTGAAGGAATAGGCTTGATTGTAATAACATATCGGAATCTATTGACGTGTAGCAATGTGTAGGAATCGTCTCCAGTATAGTAATGTGGAGAAATCGATTCCACTGCAGCAATATGGAGAAATCGACTGCAACGTAACAATGTGAAGGAATCGGCTGGAGTGTAGCAATGTGGTGGATCTGTTGCAGTATAATAAATGGAGCAATTGCCTCAAATGTAATAATATGCAGGAATCGGATCCAGTATAATAACGTGAAAGAATCGGATCCAGAGCAATAAGAAGAGTAACCAGCTCCAGTGAAATAATGCAGTGGAATCAGTTTCAAAGTAATATTCCTATGTCGCCTGCTAAACATGGATAAATATTTTAACTTTTCACATGGATGCAGCTTGGGGACGACGCGACAACGATTCATGCCGATTTATTACAAATATATGGATGGATGCGCAAATTCAGAGCATGACAACACAGGTTCAAAATCTACCTCGTTCAGAAAGACCGAAGGAGACCGTGAAGGAGAGAAAGTTCGTGAACTCATTAAGAAAATCCCCACATCACTGTTCATTTATAAGTTTAGATGTCAGTGTATCGATTGGCAGTATTCAAAGAATTATTCATCATCACTCAAAGTTACGAAAGATCTGTGACAATTGGGTACCACACAAACTGACAGAACATCAGAACAGGGCGAGAGTCAACTCGTGCAAGGAGATATAATAATAATAATTTATTTCATTCAGGGGTTTCAGTAAAGCCAAGGAACAGGTAATTTTGGATATTAATTTAAACCTAGTTAATCCAAACAGTTAACAGACATCCTCACAGGTGATAAAAAGTGTTGTTTTTACTATACAACTCCCAGAAAGATAGACAACTATGTTTGGGTTTATAAAGGATGAATCGACTCCCAAAATCCTCCACCAAGACTTTCGTTCAAGGAAGAGGATGTTCAAAATTTTAGCTAGAAAAAAACTGACTATCAATAGACAATACTATACCGATATTGTATATTGTTTATATATAATATATCCCCCATCCTGCATATTCACCAGATCTTACACCATGGGATTTTTGGTTGTTTCCAAATATTTAAAGCGTACTTGCTTGAAAGCCTTTTTCAAGAGTTAAAGAAGAACCTTCCAAAATGTTTTGTAACGGACAGATGACCGTTACCTCTTCGAAGCACCAGGAAAAACGAAAGTGTCTTGCTGCCGGATGTGGTAGTCAACAGAGGTCATTAATCTGCTCCCTTGCCAGGTACGATGACCAGCACTTTTGGTCCCTGTGTGGACAAAGGACCCCAGGTGACTGCGTGCTGGAGAGAAGAGGCGAGACTTCGGCTCCTTGACTTTCGTCGTCAAGCGCGAACAGCGAAGGACAGAGAAGCAGGCTCTGTCGCGGTATAGTCAGCGGCTGAAAAATATCCATCCAGGGCCATTGTTCGGCCACACAAATGTGGCCGAACAGACATGAAGGCAGTTCAACGCCCTAGTATATGGTCGGTGCAAATAGTTTTATTAATATATTTATATTGTGAACAATAAATGTGTTGTACATATTGGTACGTTGTCTGTCGATCCATGCGATACCCAGCTCGCCATATTCCTGATGTATACGTTGCATTAGGTAGCATTTAAAATAACGCTGGGAACCCACACGCCTGTTCAACTAATTTAGATCTCCACGAAAACATCTTGTGACTGATTGGTGTCAGCAGAGATGGTCTTTGAGCAAGGTACATGAAGGGTGGTGTGATTTATTTTTTGTGTGTGTCGTCGTTTGAGAAGTCTCTAAGAGAACATTGGTTTGGTGAGTTCCAATTGCTGTGAATTTGTTCTTGTGTGCTACTGTGTTAGTGCATCATGTTCCACTACAATACACGACTAAGTGCGAAAAACGGTAGTCCTTCGGATCATAGTGCAGACAGTTCACTACAAACGCTCCACGCAGGAGACATGGAGGTAGTTTCTGGAGTAGAGAGAGTAGGGGAAGCCGAAGATAGGCATCGCCCAAGAGTGGAACGACCGTATGCTCTGAAAGAGCAGCGCGATTCGAACTCTTCGACAATTTGGAGACAATATGCATGAAAGTGCGAGTGCGCGAAATTGAGGCGGAGGAAAAGAGACATTTGCGCGAAATTGAAGCTGATTAACAGCGTGAAATTCGTGAAGCTGAGGAGAGGAGTGAAATTCGAGAATTCGAATTTCGAAAAATGCGGATGCAGCAGAGGCGGGAGTATCGCATGGTGAGCTGTACGACAGAAATTGCCCTCCGGGTCCCTTCTGAACGGACCTGATACCGTTTGGAAGCTCGGAGAAGAGTTGTCTAGGTGGTCGTCGCTTCTCTGGCCGGTTATTGGCAATCCGCCTGAAAGCCTCTACGAAATGCCATTTTCTAAAACTATTCAGGCAGCATTTATAGCGCAGTGGGCACCACGTGATCTTCATGGTGCAGTATTCTGCCTTTGTCCCGAGGAAAAATTTGGCAGATTTCTGGTTAGCTTACCCTTAGATGATGCTGAGCATTATGATCGGCTCAAGACCTATGTACTGGAGAGATGCAAGGTGTCGGCTATTGAGGATAAGCAAAGGCTTGATAGGGCCAGAAAATTGCAGTCTGATACCTGGGGTCAGTTTGGGGAACATATCCGTGATTTGTGGAATCGTTATATAGATAGCCGCAAAGTGACAGACTTGGATGATTAAAAGACCTTATGATATCGGATAGGCTTAAATCCGAGGCGCCCCTGACAAAGCAGGAATATATTGCTTCCCAGGAGAGGTCCGATTGGCTGAGGTCCAGAGAATTGGTGGAGTGCATAGCCCATCATTTGGCTAGCAGACGGCCAGATGGCAGAAGGCCTGAATCGGATCACAAGGCGATATGTTCCACCACCCAAAAGTGATCTCAGACAGGTGCTCTTTTGAGCCCGGCAAAGCCAATCCGGAACTCATCTCTATTAGGAAGGAAGAATCGAAAGGCACTTTCAATGATGTGGCAATCGTTAGTCACGACTCTCCCGTTTCTAAAATATTGTGACAAAACGATATTCACACTTCTTTCCTTGTTTTCCAGGAGCCCATCTCGTGGCCGAATGGTTAACGTGCTTTGCTACTGATCTGAGGTATCTGGGTTCGAGACCCGAGTAAGGCGTGGTTGTTCATGTTTTCTTTCTGCTGAGGACCCACCATCCTCACAGACCTCACAAACTGACAATCCTCCTGACATAACTCTATGACAAGCAGCTGCTTGAGGGGATATTTATTTATTATTTAAATGGATAATTTAAATTAGACAATTTTTCAAAATGTTCGATTCTCCGGCGTAACTGGCTTTCATTTGGTACGTTGCTTCTTGCTAATGGTCAACATCTTAGAAGAACAGTTTTGAAACACATATAGGTAAACTCAAAAATCAACCAATGATGATAGAAGTAACTTTTAACTTTTAAACTTTTAGGGTAGAAGAAAATTAAAATATCAAAGTTATTATCCTGAACTACCACAAAATTTATAAATTAATTTAATATAAGAGAATGCCTTTCGTTCAATCCAAAATACCTAATATTATCGTTTACAAATGGTACATTACAGATATATCTTAACGATATATCTAACGTTAAACGAAAACTAGATGATATTTGAAATTGCATGAATGATACTTTCCTACATTCCCTACTGAATGTACGATTGTATCATCACTGTGACTTCATGTAATAGTTTTCATTTATTCATTCATGTTCCACTAATTTACCCTTGAAAGTTTCATTTTATGTGGTAGTGCGTCGAAAGCACATGTTTTTATCCATTAATTAACACTTTTCATAAAATAGTGTTGTTCTATTTAAATTCTGTGGCAAAGCAAATAACACTATATCCAAAATAGGTTACAAATATTTCGGAACATTGCAACACAAAGAGTATATTTGTGTATTATAATTTCAAACAAAACCAGTAGTTTAAACAGAGGTATTCGACATTTTCTGTTGCTATGTAGGGTGAAACTTCGATCAATAAGTCTAAAATTACAAATACAAATTTAATTAAAAGAAGAGAACCTGGTAAAAATGAATAGGGGTAAAATACAGTTATAAACATACCCGGTTTACCAAAGGCCACCTGGAGAACTCATTAGCTCTCTCATTGGCGAGGAAGGAAATATGTATAAAAAATTAAGCAATTGAATTTAGGTAATATTTCATTGAATTCCATTTATTTTTAAGCCTACATAATAATAAATGAATTGTATTTAAAATTTTAAGAATATTTTAAAATTGTTTAGCAGATTAAAAAAATTAAGAGCCACCAGTCGAATTATAAGAATTGAAATTTGTTATAAAAATATCAATCGTTCTGTTATTGTACTGACCAGGTCTGGTATGACATAAGAAGTGTGGTTAGAATAGAAATCAGGGCAGTAACTGAATCAGTGCCATATTCAAGATCGTTATAGCATATTCTCTAAGGAGATGCTTTCCCAAAGTCGAAATTTATTACCTACGATTAACATATTTTTAGAGTCTGTAGCGAAGTAAATACGATTACATCCGAACTAATGTTGCTGAAAATGCAAACTCAGGTACATTTGATTGAGATCTTTCATTTATATCGACTAACTTCTTTTCATACGTCGTTCGATAATTGCATTCAGAAGGAAAGGCGACGAAGACGCTCCTTAAATATTGGATGCCTTTCGAAAAATCACTCCCGACCCACGAAGATGGGAATCCTCATCTGTCACACCAAGAGGGTGAGAACTAAGCGGGACCATCCCACGAAATTCAGAACGAATCGCTCAAGTAGCCGCAGAACCACGAAGAAACTGCCAATTTTTGTAACTAATGACGTCTAATTCATAATAATATGATGATTAGACAAATAATTTCGATATTTTTTAAATCTTAACTGAAAATAGTTAATGAAGAAGGGTTTTGAGGAAGAGTTTGTATATGAATGCTTATATGAGATAGAATTAACGCAGAATTAAGGTAAATTGGGAGATACGTGCAATTTTTTTACTTGAATGTACAGTCGCTCAAAAAAGTATCCGAACGCTATGGTTGATTTCAGAATTCAGAAAAAATATCTGGCAACGATTTTTTTAGAAATTAGTGATCTGGCACCCTTTGTGTCACGTGACACGAAGGGTTCCAGATCACTAACTTCTAAAAAAATCGTTGCCAGATATTTTTTCTGAATTCTGAAATCAACCATAGCGTTCGGATACTTTTTTGAGCGACTGTACAGTATAAAATCCTCATTCTTGACGCTGGTAGATTTCTTACAAAACGATTAGCCATATACAAATTTTAGCCTAAATATATATCATTTTATTAAAGAGCGTTCTAACAACTAAAACAAACTGTTTAATTCGTTTTCAGAATTTTTTTTTCATGTTTTATAGGGCCTAAGAGAATATTACAATTTGCCTTTTACCCATCAAACATTAGCTCATATTTCCATGGTTAGAGGAAGATACAAGGAAAAACACACTATCTTTCAAAATCTGGCTAAACCTCCCTATTCGTTAGAGGCGATATATTTTTCTTCTAGTTAAATATATAATAATTATATAGGGTTGGGTTGTTTACCCCTGAGCGGCACTTTTTTGCACACCATGGGCTAAATGTCCAGGTCACAAGGACCCCGAAGGCTCAGAGAAGGTTGGGTGAGGGGACCCACTGGAACAGCTGTTGGGAGGCAGATGATAGCCTCCCGTCAAGGCCATCCAGCGTGTTCTTTAAAGTGCATAGGATATGGCTCTCCCGCACACGGGACCACGGCTTAACGTCCCATCCGATGGACGGCGGCCTTTCCAAGCCCATCGGTGTCCCCTACTGACCGTGGGCAGGGCGGGGAATTTTGCGGAGATAAATCTCAACGCTGACCCAGCTGGGACTCGAACCTGGGAACTACAGATTTCGAGCCTGGCGCGCTACCGACTGAGCAACCCCCGCCCCTAATAAATATATATATATATATCCCTCAAGCAGCTGCTTGCTACAGAGCCCATCAGTTTATAACGTCATAGTAGAAGGTCTGTGAGGATGGCGTAGCTTCAGCCGTACCCAGGGATCCAACCCAGGTCGATTTTATTAGTAGCCAAGTGCGCTAAACACTTGAGCACGGTTAAGGTATACTTTATGTTAAATACAGAGATAAAGAGTTCAATTTTATTCCATGTATATTCGATTTGAAAGGACAGCCTAATAACTTTGGATAATATATATATATATTTTTCATTTCTTTATATTATACCAAATTTTACTAACACGTGTAAGAGTGTTTGTAGTTATAATATGTAATAATTATGTTAATTTCCGCTAATTAAAAATGACGTTTTGCAGAACAAGGTAACTTGCTAAATGTTTCAGCTTCCATAACTCTTTAAATACTGAACATATCAGTTTAGAAATTTGTAGTTTTTCAGAAATATTGTTTGGATTAAATAGATTTGACTTAGATCTTTAACCTTTCTACGCCAGCATTTTTCATAAAGCTTATTTAAGAAATTACTGAATTCTGCCCCTGAATTACTGTTGACATACATAGAACTGTACTTAATCAGGCAGCCGCTTAGTGTACATGCACTCGATAAATTCAGCAACGATTTGAGGTTGGGTTGTTTTACCTCTGAGCGGCACATTTTTGCACACCATGGACTAAATGGCCAGGTCACATGGACCCTGAAAGCTCAGAGAAAGTTGGGGGAGGGGACCCACTGGATCAGCTGTTGGGAGACAGATGGTAGCCTCCCATCAAGGCCATCCAGCGTGTTGTTTAACGTTGGCTTGTTTTACCTCTGAGCGGCACTTTTTTGCACACCATGGGTTAAATGGCCAGGTCACAAAGACCCTGAAGGCTCAGAGAAGTTTGAAGGAGATGACCCACTGAAACAGCTCTTGGGAGACAGATGGTAGCCTCCCGTCTAGACCATTCAGCGTGTTCTTTAAAGTTGGCTTGTTTTACCTCTGAGCGGCACTTTTTTGCACACCATGGGTTAAATGGTCAGGTCCACAAAGACCCTGAAGGCTCAGAGAAGGTTGGAGGAGAGAACCCACTGGAACAGCTGTTGGGAGATCATCCGACGGACGGCGGTCTTTCCAAGCCCATCGGTGTCCCCTACTGACCGTGGGCAGGACGGGGAATTTTGCGGAGATAAATCTCAACGCTGATACAGCTAGGACTCGAACCTGGGAACTACAGATTACGAGCCTGACGCGCTACCGACTGAGCTACCCCCGCCCCTCCAAATGAGTGATAATCATTAAAGAAAATGCCAATGATTCACCTGGTGCCACATGTGATTCTAGTCATACATAACTTGCTACGATCGATTGAAGGCTAAGGATTACGATATAGATTTAATGCTTGTCAGAAATTTTGCTGTAAGGAACCTTTCATTAATGTCCTCATATCCCAGAAGAGCATCACTATCGTGTCTACTGAGAAGCAGACCCACGCCTCGGTGATTCTTATTATCTTCCCTCCCTGAAAACAGAAATTTAAGATTATTTTAAAGAATCTGACCTTTATTTGTCCATCTGGTCTCATTCAAACGAATTTCAGTGGTATAACCTTATGCAGGCCAAAAAAAGACGAAAGTTTCGGAATAATTAGATACTAAGTCGTTTTTTCCAGTATGCAATCGGTTTCTAACCCATAAAAAAATAGTAGCCGGTCGATACCTTTTACGATACATTCAACTTGTAATTCTCCCCGAATGTTATCAGAAGACGTTAGTTTTAGATCTGTTGCTCAATTAGAACATGAGTTATGAAACTGCAACATTTATCGGGTTCGACCCAGTTGGTCGGTTACGTAACGGGTTCGATACCTTGCGTGATTCAATTAACGGACCAAATCTCGGTAGTATAACCTTATGTCGGCGAAAAAGAAACGAACGCTTCGGAAACATTACATATTAAATCATTTTATCCAACATGTAATCAATTTAGAACTTATATAACAGAAGTAACGGGTCGAGACCTCTTCCGATATATTCAACGTGTAATTCTTCCAGAATATAATCGGAAAACATTTGTTTGAGATCTCTGGCTCTATTAGAACACGAGATCTCTTCACCGAAAGAGAAATTTAGAGTTATTTTCAAATTTCTCACCTTAACCCGTCCATCTAGTCTCTTGCAAACCTAGATTATATACATGGGTTATAACGCTTGAATTCCTGCGTGAGGACATCAAGAGAATAATCTCAACGTAGCGTCCTCACGTTTCATGTACCTGCAGAGAGAAATAACTAGTAGGATTTTTTGAAGAAACTAGGTTAATTGAGAAACGAAGGGGCCAACAATATCAAACATCCTCGTGATAGCAGGCATGGGGCAAAGACCTGTTCCTCCACTGCTACAGGTTGATGTGATTCATGTTGGTAGGAATTTCAAGTACCACCGTTTTTAAGTGGACCTTTTCAAGAGCCGTAAGACCTGCCTGTGACACATTACTCCAATTTAGGATTAGAGATACCCAACTTGCTATGTGAGTGTTCAGGTAGCTGTGATGGCTATGATCAGATTTATCCACCAGCTGATATTAAGTATCCCGTGCCTCTGTTCACTTAGGGCTGGCAACCCACAAGCAAACAGAAAACACAGCGACAAATTCTCTCTCAACAGATGTCCACATCTGCAGCAAGTCCAGAATCCATAATCAAGCTCAAAGCCGTAAACCAGTCCAGTGTCACAGGCGTGAATGGTCATCACCAAGACCCTGTGAAGTTGACCATTCCTCAACAGGGCAGGAAAAAAGAAAAAATGGTCCATAGATGACCAGATCAGTAGGGTATACCGGTCTGACAACCCTCCACTTCTGTTTCCTCAGAAAAGAGAATATCTCTTTTGAAATAACTTTTTGAAAGGTACTAACGGCATGCTCCAAGGGAAGGCGGGGTCAGACATTTTGTGCCAGACCCGGAAGGTTCTATACATCATCACTGGGGATTGGTATACAATTATCCTTCCAGTTTATGCATAGGCAATATTTAGAGACCAGATGCATTAGTGGAGAAAATTTGCAATGCAGGCCAATTTGTGATCCGAACCTATAGGAACATCAGAATCACATTGAGAGGATAGTATCAAATGCTGTAGTGATGATAATCCAACATTCGTTACTGAAAGCGTGAAAATATCGTTGATGAAAATTCGTTTAAAAATTGTATCATTAAGATACATCAGTGGTATATAACTCTCCTTGGTGGTCTTCGATGGAATTGTTGATTGAACGAAAGACAAACAATTCTATTAAATTAATATATATATATTGTTGCGGATTACAAAAATGGATAGCCACTGAGCGTGAGTATTAAAAGCTATATTTCAAAACCAAATTCAATACAAGGTAAATTGTTACAAAGAAAATATGGATGAAGTATCTTATTAACAAATCAACTATTAACCATACCCCTAGTCATCAATCTTCCTGCGCAGAGCACACTACATTAGCTCTGTCTATTCCACTAAATATTACCTTTTTACTTGATTACCATGTCGCTTAAACATCCGCGTTCACATCACATAAAAGATACCACTTTTATACTTTCCGCGTACACAACACATAAAAGATACCACTTTTATACTTCCCGCGTACACAACACATAAAGATAATTCTTTATACTTAACGCGCACTGTCTCAGAACAGCTAACCGTCCATTTTCGAACTCTAGACCGTTGGAAACACGACCGTTACACGCTCCACTGTTCTCCTGAAATTCTCCCAAAGTTCTTGTTCGTTGCCAGATTCCTTCTGTCGTAACAATATATTTGGTGGTAGTTTAACTCTGAAAATTTCAACTAATGGATAATTCAGAAATGGAACAGTTATACAGATAACTCTCATTTAATGCGGGAGATGAGTTCCGGGAATACCATCTTTTTTTACCACCTCCATTTTTTATATGTTTGTATTTTCGCCTATCTTATTGATCTTTTTTCCTTTTCTTAGTTTCGTAATAGATGTTTTATTTCAACAAAAATAATTATAATTCTCAATATTCATTTAATGATTACATATATGTATAATTATGTATATAAATATGTGATCGATTAATTAATTTTACAGTTTATTTCTTAATATGGAGCGAAACTAGCTGGTTTGCATTGCTTGCCTCTGTTTTGTGCCTAATATTTATTTGTATTATTCCATTAACTGGTCACAACATCGCCTTATGACTTCCTGTCACGAAATATCAATAACATGATCCTTCAACAAATCCATGCGTCATTTGTATACTGAAAGGGCTTCATCTAAAAATTTAAACGCCAACACTATTTCTGGTTCAGATTCTTGTTCTTCAAATGCAGTGTTGAATTCTAAATCCTGAAGTTCATCGTTAGTGAGTGGCTCACTGTGGAGTTTAACAACTTCGTTTATCTTTCAAAGTTACGCCTAAGTGTCCTGCTCCAGTTTGATATTTCGCTGATGTTAATTAAAAAATCCGACTTAAATTCTTGTAAATAAACTATTTAGATGGATAAATACAAGCATGATTTATCTGAATTATGCAGCAGTGATTTACAGAACTAAATTGCACAGTGTGGTTGGACCTCCGTAGCCCATGGCTGCATGATGATGATCGTGTTGTTTTTGTTGATGGTGATGATTATTAATAAACTAAAAACATTGCAGCACCCTAGTAAGTACGAATTAAAGTTCCGTTTAGGAATATCCGGAGTAAGTTTCAGTAAAATGAACCAAGAAACGCAAGGAAAGAGAAAAAGTGTGTGAGATGCCATGAAACGAGTGGTGGAAAAGGGGAAAAATGCAATTTATGTGATAAGGATAATGCAACTTATAATGTTATTGCTTCTGGGAATAGTATGAGTCAAATGTATACAACGTGAGAGTTATTCATTTCAGTTCGTTACAGGAACTGTTCTCCCCTTTGTGAATGTCAGTACCAGTACAGAATCGAGACAAAATCGTAAACATATAATATACACTGAGATGCCAATTTGTTAGCTACACCACTCCTCGAACATATAAGGTTCATTCAACCAGTAATAAACCGCGTAACAGCGGATGGCCGTATAAATAAGAGAGACCAGCTTTTTGAGTATCATTTAGAGTTGGATTCAATTTTCGGGAGCAGGAAGGTACCATCCAGTGGTGAGCGCGTTGCTAGTACAACGTAAAGTGGCGGGGTAGAACTCAGTGCAGGGAGCTTTCCGAGTGAAAGTATCGACTTACAAAACATTTTCAAGGAGAGCTTTCAACTTTAAGAACCGACAACTTCCTCAGCCGACAATACTGGAGACATTTATCATGTTGAGATGAATTGCCATGTCCACACTTATGCGCTTTCATCTTTAACTTCACTTTCAACTTTCAATTCCGCTTTTCAACACTGAGTAGCCTAGCGCATGCCTTAGATGGAATGCGCTGGACGCATGCCTTCAACTGTCTACACCTGTGCGTCAAATAGTTTTCAAATTTTTACCACTGTAGACGTGAATTAAAATGTTCGTAACTGATGCTACTATGTTAGCGGGTATAAGTGCTGCAATTTTAGTGCTGAAAAAAGCGAGAAAAAGACGTGAAAAATACCCCCCCGATCGATATGGATGAAAGATTACTTTAAAACGCGGAATTTTGAAATTAAATGAAAACATTCTTTTTAAGGGCTTTAAAAAGGAGAAAGAGGCCATAGTAATCCGGCATTGTTTTCGCATTTGCGAGAACAAATAACATTTCAATTCAAAACAGACTAGTAAGCACAACCTGTTTTATAAGTCATGTCCACTAAAGATGAAACAATCATTTTACACATTCACGAAATTCATGAAATTAATTTACATTAGACATAATGACTGCTTAGTGTTAGTAACTGCATCCAAAGCAAAGAAGGTCTAAGCAGAAGAAAACCAGCTTCGCACAAGCATAAGTGGCGACGCTCTGCGGAATTTTGCCGAAGCTGAAAGTGGGAAATTCGTGTGCATGCACAAAAACAACTGTAAGGGGCGATCTGCGCATCATTTAGCCCGGTACAGCTATGGTTCCTCTTACTCTTGAAATGTTATTTGCTATTGACGTCTTACTCCAAACACCCATGGCTATTTGCGTACAGTGGTAGCTGATCCTAAAGTTATTCAATGAGTATTTTATACCGTTCAGGAGTGCATTTTGCGATACCTAGAAAAGCCGTTGTATGGTTATTTTGAGTGATTTGGCAGAATTTCTAAAACTAATATATAAATTAATACTTTTAATCATCTTGCGAATATATATAAATCAATGTATGTTGCAGTTTTGTGCTCCCTGCAGCATATCGATGTATATAGGTTTATGCATTTTGTTCTAATAAGTGTAATTCTTTTTTATGGTTGATACAGAAGTGCTTGTGAGATCTGTTGACAGTTTATACAATTGTGAAACTCGATATGATATTTATTGAAAATAACTACAATTGTAAAATATATAATTTTATAGAACATGCTATCCTGCATTGACACATAAATCTCAACTTATTATAATATATTACATATTGTAGAGTGTTCAAAATATTGATATTTTCTTGTTGAGCACAGCTAGTACCTACTTTACAAAACGGGATTTTTATTACTACTTTACAAAACGGGATATTTATTATTAAATTAGTCACATGTTGTAAGCAATTGAAAACCTTGCTTGGCAGAGAAAAAATGACGCATGGAACTAGCTCCTTTCCCTGGCCAGGTAGTTTCATTGCAACGCACGAATTTGCTATGTTTAGAGGGCGCTGCAATCGAAAAGATTACATTACACCTGTGGAAACTGAATCTCTTCTCCCTTAGACACTCCTTGATACTGATGAGGTTCGAAAATTTAATTAATCTCAAAAAGGTCTGTATTCTATAGAGTTAACAGTGGCCAATTTAGGAATAACCTACGTGCGAGTCTTTGAAGTCTTGTAGTGTTGTGTATTTCAAACAATATCTTTTAAATAGTTGTGTTGTATTATATTTATAATAAGAATGGAAATAAATACTACTACTACTATTATAAGAATAGAATGAATGATTACCGACGTGCAATTTACCGTCGAGGATGGTAAAGAAGTACACTATGTTTATATTCTGTTTTGTTGCATCAATTCGTTTACCTTACAAATAAATTAAAGAGAGATAAAAATCCTTATTTTTTTCTTCTCTGAAATCATTTAAGATTTTTAAAGCATGGTTAAAAATCTTATATACAAAATACCCAAGATTCAAGTTTCAATGATTCGTTTCTAAGTTTTCAT
Source organism: Ryuthela nishihirai (assembly GCA_038380435.1). NCBI lineage: Eukaryota > Metazoa > Arthropoda > Arachnida > Araneae > Heptathelidae > Ryuthela > Ryuthela nishihirai. The sequence goes on from JAWZYU010000039.1 coordinate 4,542,133, forward strand.
TTGCAACTATCGCTATATTCTTTATAGAATAGTCCAGAGTACCAGACTAGACTACTAATATTAACTTACTAGCGAATTTGCACCGTTTTGCCCGGGTCTTTAACTCTCTGCAAATGTCATCCTCCATAGAATCGCATCTGTCTGTGAAGCGTTTTGCCATTTAAAAATCGCGCATCTTTAAAGCACTATTCTCCTTACATTTGAGTCATTTCTTCGACTGTCTGTGCACCACTTAAGCCTCTCTGAATGCAGCAACATAGCACATATCACACACCGCTCTTCACTTTCCAAATCAACCATAGCTTGCAACAAATCACACACATTAAAATGAACTTTTTCCAAAGCGAGAAACGGGACCCTGACTGCGTAAGTTCAGTTAAAGTAAATATTAAAACATGAAGAATTTAGCCTCCCATATAGGGGGCTCCCCACAACAGACTGCGTACTACACTGAAGTGCCATTGAATTAGGGATAGCAACCTAATAACGTGTGGGACCCCCTCTGGCCGTGATAACGGCCACCACACGACGAGGCAAGGACTCCACAAGCTTTCACCAATGTTCCACAGGTATGGCGTTCCACGCAACCTCCAGAGCTGTCAACAATTCTCTCAAGGTCGTTGATGATGAGACGCGGTCCAAACACTCTGCCCGACGGTATCCCAAATATTGTCGATGGGATTTAAATATGGGCTTCTAAGTAGTCTATTAATTATTTCAAAGTCAGTAGAATGTTCCTGCAATCATGCAGTAGCCAACCTGGACCTGTGAGATGAACAATTGTCTTGCTGGTGGATGCCGTCTCCATTGGGATGCATGATGGCCATAAATGGGTGTAAATGGTCAGATATCAGGTCTACATACCGGGATGCATTGAGAGTCATCGATATACGTACTAAAGGTCCACAGATGTCCAACTGAAGACACCCCAGGCCATCACTGAGCCTTCACCAGCTTATACACTTCCGACCTGACATACAGGATCCATGGCTTCATGGGGTTGGCGCCATACCTTCGATATCCCATCTGCATAATGAAGATTAAATCGGGATTCATCACTCTAGGCTATCCGTTGTCAATTTTCGATAATCCAATTTTGATGTTCTTTAGCCCACGCAAAGCGTTGAGTTCGATGTTGTGCCGTTAGAAGTGGGACTCTCGTGGGTCGGCAGCTCCCGAAATCGAGATGATGAAGTGAGTGTTGCACGGTCCATGCACTGACTTCCCGGCTGAAAATCGCATTCAGATGGGAGGTGATTTCAGATAACATCTGGCCCCTATCGGTTCGTACGATGCAGGCCAGACGGTGAAGCCCACGATCGTTCAACGCTGTTGTCTTTTGCAGTTTGTCCAGGTGCTTATTTCTTTGCCTTAATTGTCATATTACCACAACACTCTTAAAACTGTCACACGAGAAAATCCAAGTTCGTTGACAATTTCGGAGATCGAGTGTTCCATCCGTCGGTCACCTATCATCTGCCCTCTGTCAAATGCATCTAAATCCCGCGCCTTTTCCATTATGCTTCTCACGACGAATGCTTGGGGAATCCAAAGCATATGACCAGAGTTTTAGTCTCGGAAGCGAACAAATGTGGGATTTGAGGTACTGAATTTGGATAAAGTCTCTATTCCTAATTCAATGGCATTTTAGTGTAATTGCGAAGCGTGAATAATAACAATGAATTAATAAGACTGCACAATTGACACATCAAAAATCCTTATAAGTCATTGGTGAGTTATACTATCAATCACATGTCAATAAGGTAATGATCATTGATCTATGAGATCATTGGTCTATCGACAAATATTTTATAACTAAATGAATCAATGACGTATGAGAATCTTCGATGCGCCAACTCTGCAATCCCATTGTCTCAATTGCTCTCATCCACGCTTTGCCGCTGCTGCATATGATTCTGCTCTTACATGGGAACCATATTGAAAAGTTTTTCAACTTACACCCACTGCTCCATGCCCTTTACGAGTTGTTGTGTTGCCACATATCAAGTATTAACTGGTACGAAAAGCTGCTAATTTCTGACGACGGCAGTCCACTTATTATTTATTACAAGCTATTGCTATAACAAAATGCATCACAGACATTCAAAGAATTCTATGAACTAAAGCAGTTTGAAACCCATAGATACCAGCTCTTTCTCTGTTTTTACTCTCTGGTTTCTCATCATTGCAAGAGGCTTTATGTATTAATCAGGAGTCTTTATGTGATATTTTTGTTTCCATTGCATCTCAACAATCATCAGTATATCATTTCCCATTACAATTCGCTGGTAGAACCTGAAGTTCAAATTTAAATTTTAGAATTGTCAATCCACATCGCATTTTGAACGAGATGAAAATGATTTGTCGATTGGTAAAAATGGATATGTGTTATTCTTATTGAATAGGAATGCACAATAATGCTAATTTCCAAAATGGTTTAGAAGTATATGAAGTATTGATCTGAGAAAAGAATTGAAAACGAAACTTTCCTTCTGGTACTAATCCGTTATTTATATTTTGTAACCGAGTGGTTAGCGCGCTTGGCTAATGATCTAAGGGACCTGGGTTCGAGCCCCTGGTAAGGGCATGGATGTTCGTGTCGTTTTTCTGTTGAGGTCCTGTTAACTCACAGACCTTCTACTATGGCATATAAACTGACAGGTTCCTGTCAGACCTCTGTGGCAAGCAGCGGCTTGAGGGAATATTTATTTATTTATTAAAGATTATCAGTTTTCGCGAAACGTCAAATCGTAGATCGTGTATGGATATGCGATGCTCCAGGTAAAACTTTACTCATTACCATCTCCATCTCAGGATAATACCAGTTGGCATAAGCAAAAAGAAATAATAATAAAGCAACCCGTGGATCGGTCCCGAGATTCGAAACCCCAAAAGAGTTTCAGAACATTTAAACGAAATTATTGAGTCTATTGGAGAAGCAAGTAATAATCCTACTAAGATGTTTATCAATTTAAAAAGCGGTAGTTTTAGAAGTCTTCTGTAATTATGTTATCTATCTGACGGTAAACGTATAGAGTAATAAAATTTCCTCTTTTGACTGAAAAAGGAAAACCGATTGCTTTAAAATATTTTAGAGTAATGAAGATGACTAACTGTATTATTACAAATATTTCGACTACACACGAGGTAAGTGAAACATTTTAACCAATAAGGGTGAATTTACACCGTATGGCCAAATTATTATAAACATGGCATCCCGAGCGAAGTGGGGTGGGGGTGGCCCAGTCGGTTGCGCGCAGGCTCGTAATCTGTAGTTCCCAGGTTCGAGTCCCAGCTGGGTCAGCGTTGAGATTTATCTCCGCAAAATTCCCCGCCCTGCCCGCGTTCAGTAGGGGACACCGATGGGCTTGGAAAGGCCGCCGTCCGTCGGATGGGACGATAAGCCTTGGCCCCGTGTGAGGGAGAGACATACTCTGTGCACGTTAAAGAACACGCTGTATGGACTTGACGGGAGGCTACCATCTGTTCCCAACAGCTGTTAAAGTGGGTCCCCTCCCCCAACCTTCGGGGTCCATGTGACCTGGCCAATTAGCCCATGGTGTGCAAAAAAGTGCCGCTCAGAGGTAAAACAATCCAACCCAACCCTGAGCGAAGTACCATGAAACATACCAATGCATGCAAAATTTCGTACTGATGCAATACTTTCTTCTACAAATGCATCTTTTTGCAGGACGGTGAACTTTCCCTCAAGAAGAAGAAATTCCCTGCCTTGTTACAGATTTAGGAAATACAAATTTCATCGTTTTGCTAAAAGAGAAAAACCATCCCATTGCAGCAGCCAAAGCCTCAAGCTTTATAGAGTACATTATCAAAATGCCTGAAAGTTCTAGAAAACCTAACTTCTATACGCCTCCCTCGCAAGAAATCATCATGTTATATTCTATGTACTACAAGAGCTGTTTTAGCTCGTGATATTTTTCGAATTTACAGATATGATTTAGCCAAAATGAACCGAAACCAATATTCAAAATTTGTATGAAAATAGTTTACACCGGAACGACGTTCCCTCTTTCATTTAGACAGCTTTTCCCCCGACTTCAATTCTCTTTTCTTCTAGATTCAGGTCTACATATGTATACGGTATGATATTTTCGAATGTTATCGGATTTTACCCTGATTTTAACCACCTGAAACTATATAGTTAAATAACTGGGTTAAAAGAGAGAGAAATATGTATGTCTTGTTTGTCTAGTTTGTTGCTTTTATTCTTATAGATAATAAAAGTAACAGCTAATTTATTTACTGATGCATTATGTACACGTTTTCTGCCACGTGAAAACCATATTATTATCAGAATGGAGGAATTACATAATGAATTCCAATTAAAACTTATTATTTTCGAGCTGCGTCTGTTTTTGCGACGTGAAATATCTACCAAAATGCACACACCCACTCTTGTGATTATTCTAGGCCTTCTTTGTCCAATTGAATTCGTGTATGATGGAAATTCATAAAACGATTCTTTTGGATAAACATCGCATCTATACTCATTGCCGACGCTTCGACCATACTAAGAAAAATTATTGCAGCAAACAGTTCTGATATCGATGAAGCACCGAACATTCAGCATCCGTAAAAAAAAATAAAAAAATACCCCCTCAAGCAGCTGCTTCCCACAGAGGTCTGACAGGAGCCTGTCAGTTTATATGCCACAGTAGAAGGTCTGAGAGGATGGCAGGACCTCAGCAGAAAAACGACACAAACACCCATGCCTTACCCGGGGCTCGAACCCAGGTCCCGTAGATCAGTAGTGGGTATATAATTCTCCTGCCTGGAAACACAGGAAATGACACAGCATATTCTCACTGGATTAGAGAAAACTATATTTTTAAATATAAATATCATCATGTTTCATATCAGATGACACGTGTTATACTTCTTTCAGCAGAACCTACCAACATTTCAGTTACTAAAATTCAAATGGAACTCAAGAGTTCTCAAAGATATCCTTAGACACTTTTCTCAATACCTTCCAGCGAGCTATTACTGGTATATCACAAAAGCATTAAAAAAGCTAGAAACTACTTTCCACGGCAATCTCATAATTTCCTCAAGCAGAAGGAATAGACAACGCTATACTTCGAATTTCTAAACCAGCCAACTTTTCAGAAATTCAAAAAGCTCCTTTCACTTCAGACACCGTGTCTGAGTTTCTGCAACATATTTCACTATTCTTCAACCTGCATGACCGAAAAACAACTCGCAATCTAAGACAGCTTCTCAGTACTCCAGGAATACATCAGTACCTACAAACACAAGTCTCGAAGCAATGGATTTCTCCTTTACACCTGATATCCTTGTAAACGTTATATAAAAGCTCTCCCAGACGCGTTTCGTCACAACCTCTATTATCCGCTATCCTGAAGGAACTGTATACTACTGTGTAACAGGAATGTCTTCTTACAACATGACATGATTCCCAAATACTCGTTATAATCTATGTCAGATTCAGTTCAAACTATTTTGAAAGCACAGAGAGATTCTAAGGGTAAATGAAAACGTATACGAATAATTCCGTAATAACCCTTTATCAGGAAGGTGTGTCACAGTAGAATGAAAAATATTTGCATATATTTCCTACACGACATAGGTGAAAATTGAACTGTTCGATTCTTTCTTATTTTCATTGTTTATGGAATAGCCCCCTGGACGTGGAGGAAAACGTTTTATAGTTTCCCTCACGCTATAGTGTTTGGGTTGGACGAAACAAACCTAACACATAAGAGCATTAACTCTCTGAATGTAGAGTGTTGGAATGGTTTGTTCCAGGGGACGCATAACAATGTTTGGCATTTTTTATTAGAAAAATATTTTAATAAAACAAGTGGTGGGTAACGAAAAAAAATTGGTTTTGTATTTAGAAGGAAAATAAAATAATATATATAATAAAATTGAAACGTGAATCAGAATTTTATTAGAAAGTGCAAAATGTTGCAAGGGATAGAAGATGAGTTAATTAAAACATTCTCATGGTTTGCTTACAATCGTAGCGAATTAACTAGTAAGCTAAATCATGTCTCAATAGAAGTTCATGTAATACAGGATACAAGATAATGGAAGTAAGGTTTTCAAATGAATGATTCTTTATCATCTATTTAATGTAAATGATTTAGCAGAAGTAAATATTTTGGTTTTTTGGTTTGCAGTCTTGAGCAGGTGTCACAGTTTAATTATCTTGGTAGCTATGTAACAGATACTGGTGAAGTTCGGCATGAGATTAACATACGAATAAGGATTGCTGTCGTGACTTTTAAGAATCTACGCCGAGTGTGGAGAAATAGGCATAAATACACCTAAAGAATAAAATTAGACTGTTTAATAGTTTGGATCTTTCTAGGGTTAGTTATGGTAGTGAAACTCCGAAGCTTTGTTAAGAAGTTAACAGGAAAATAGATGCTTTTGATTCTAGAAGCTTACGCGGTATCTTGGGAATTTGGTGATGATGTTAGGCAAAGGAATCGGTAACTTCTCTGAAACAGCATATTGTGCTGAGAAAAACTCCGTTGGTTTGGCAATGTTGTCCGTATGGATAATTATAGATTTGCGAATAGGGTTATAAAGAGTTTACATAAAGGCCTCATAAAGAGGGGGGGACATAGGATGCGGTGGGCAGATAATGTCAAACAGGATCTTGTTAGAATTGGTGTGCAGTGGCCGAATGTAGCAGATGTACCTCAGTACAGATATGCTTTGAAAACTAAATTGCACAGTCTGGTTGGATCTCTGTAACCCATGGCTGCTTGAGGATGATGATAATGATCCAAACCGTGGAGACACCATCAATTCGTAATAATATTGCGAAACTATGGCCATTTGACAGCAAGTATTAAAACCGAAGAGCCCAAGAATTTTGAACAAAAGGGTTGTTTTCTACTGAACAAAGTCCACTCCCATTTTGTCCAAGTAACAATAACAATATAGTACAGGTATGTTTAGGAATGACTAGAACGTCATCATACTGGTGTCCTGGCCTTTTCTTTAGTAGATAAAATGATTCAATATCAAATGTTTCCGAAGCGTTCGTTTCTTTTTCGCGAACATAACGTTATACTACCGGTATTCGGGCCGTTAATTCAATCACGCAATGTATCAAACCCGTTACGTAGCCGATCAACTGGGTCGAATCCGACAAAATTTGCAGTTTTATAACTCATGTTCTAATTGAGCAACAGATCTAAAACTAATGTTTTTCGATTACATTCGGGGAGAATTACACGTTGAGTGTATCGGAAATGGTCTCGACCCGCTACTATTTATTTTATGGGTTCGAAACCGGTTGCATACTGGATAAAACGACTTAGGTTACGACGAGGTCGGAATTTATTATCATTAGATAGAGTAACTGGCATCTTGTATTTTCTTTTGGAATTTCTGTATCTAAAAACACTTCATGAGAAGATGGAATTTGAAGTGAAATGAAGAGGAGCAGTACATTATCACAGAATCCCTCATGCAAAGCAGAAGTCACTCTAGGAGAGTGTCATGTCGCTAATCTCATGTTGGAACAAATGTCTCACTAGGCCTGTCAAAGTTCAATAGGTCAATAAAAGATTTACTCTTCATTTCAGACTTTTCCTCTTCTCATTTGAATGACCCTCGTACATCATTTTCAAAAACCTTTTCAGTAGTTAAAAAAAGCCATTTTTCAGTATTTACGGTTTAAGAGTGATCGTATGCTCTCTCTCTCTCTTGACCATTTAAAGCGAACTTTTAATGGATATGGATTCTTCTAGACTGTAATTTGTTTCATCAGAGAGCGAAACCTGAGATAGAAGATATTTTAAATTTAACGTTTTGATTCATATATGTTATCTATATTGAAAGTTTTAAAAATATATATCACATTAATATTTATTGAATTCGTTTCGAAATTTATTATTTATTTGACCAGATACCCATTTTAATTACATTTTTACTTTCTTTATCGTTGCAAAATAGATAACACCAATTTGTGTTTTCGCACAAAATTAAAAATCCACGCCATAAATGATGGCGCTGCTGCTACATGTGTTTAGGGGAGTTTGAAATGAAAAAATGGACTTTATTATATAACGAAATTTTTAATATAAAATGGAGAGTAATTACGATACTTTTTCCGTACCATAGAAGTTCATATCGCGAATGAATGGGTTAATATTTAAGAGACATAACCTCGAAATGAATTATATATATTTCATACCAATTTTTATCTCTATGTAAGTCATGATTTTTTTCTTCAAACGATTCGTCCCAAGACTTTGTCTCTCTCTTTTATATCGGATTCTAATTCAAAATTATCACTGCACACTTCTTCTGTATTTAGATTTTTTTTATTAAAAATTGGAATCGAGCTACCGTAGTGAATGTATTTCATTTCAACATTAACTTTTACATTGAAGCGCCATTGAATTAGGGATAGCAACCTGGTAACATATCGGACTCTAATGGCTCTGATAACTGCCTCCACACGACGAGGCAAAGATTCCACAAGCTTGCGCACATGTTCCACAAGTATGGCGATCCATGCATCCTCAAGAGCTGTCCACAATTTTCTCAAGGTCGTCGCTGATTGGACACGAACACGACCACTCTGCTCGATGGTATCCCAAAGATTTTCAATGGGATTTAAATCTGGACTTGTGGGTAGCCAATTCATTATTTCAATGCTCCTGCAACCATGCAGTAGCAAAGCTGAATCTGTGTGATGAACAGTTTTCGTGCTGGTAGACACGATCTCCATTGGGATGCATGATGGCATAAATGAGTGAAAATGGTAAGCCATCAGTTCTACATACTGGGATACATTGAGAGTCGCCGGTATACGTAGCAAAGGTTCCAACTGAAATACACCCCAGGCCATCACTGAGCCACCACCAGCTTATACTCTTCCGACCTGACATGCAGCATCCAGTCTCCCATCGAAGTGATAAAGTTTAAATCGGGATTCATAACTCAATGCTATCCGTTGTCAATTTTAGATGGTCCAGTTTCGATGCTCTTTAGTCCAGGCAAATCGTTGAGCCCGGTGTTGTGCCGTTAGAAGTGGGATTCTCGTAGGTTGGCGGCTCCTGAAGCTGAGATGATGAAATAAACGTTGCACGGTCTGTGCACTGACTTCCCGGCTGGAATTTGCGTTCAGATGGGAGGTGATTTCAGATAATGTCTGGTCCCCATCGGTCCATACGATGCGGGTCAGATGGCGAAGCCCACGATCATTCAATGCTGGTTGTCCTTTGCAGCTTGCCCGGGTGTTTGTTCTTTTGCCGGAATTTTCATATTCTCGGAACTCTCTTGAAATTGTCGTACGAGAAAAATCCTTGTTCGTTGACAATTTCGGAGATCGAGTGTCCCATCCGTCGGTCACCTACGATCTACCCCCTGTCAATAATTAATATAAAATTCAATTATAAAAAATATAAAATGCAATAATTCGAAAAGTATAGACAGTAGCACGATGCGGTTTTCACAGAAATGCACAGAAAGACATGAATGTTTTTTAATAACGAAAAATTTTGTTGCCAGAATAGCTACATTTTCCACCGACAGGTGGCGCTTCAGTTGTGTCAGTAGTTTGTACAGTGGCGCAGCATAATTCGCAACGCATCTAGGATTACAAATGTTCAATGTGACGGCCGTCATACATGAGAATGGCCGTCAGACGTGGCATGACACTCTGCACATGATCGAAGAGGGTTTCTGCTGTAATTCCTGTCACATGATGGCGAATAGCTTCTTTCAACATGGCCAATGACGTCGGCCGACCTCTGTACACCTGTGACTTCAAGTAGCCCCATAACCAAAAGTCACAAAGTGTAAGGTCTGGAGACCTTGGTGGTCATTGGCGCAGGGAAGAGCCACTGAGGACACGGTCATCGCCAAATGTCGATCGCAGCAGGTGCTGGACAGGACCTGTGATGTGCGGAGGCGCGCTATCCTGCACGAATGTTACATTATGGAGCGCTTGCCTCTCTTGCAAAGGAGGGAATGATGCTGTCTCTTATAAGCACTGCATAAAGCTCGCCTGTGACAGTAACAGTTCGAAATGACCGCTGTGGACTTCCTCAAAGAAAAAGAGGCCTATAATGAATGACGCAGTGAACCCGCACCACGCTGTCACCTTTGGCTGATGCAAAGGGTTTTCCACAATCGCGTGTGGGTTCTCTCTCGCACTGATGCGGCAGTTGTGTGCATTTACACTTCCATTAAGGGAAGCGTGCACCTCATCAGTCCACAGGACGTTTGACAGCGAGTCCGCATTGTTTTCCATCTTTTGAAAAGCCCAATTTGCAAATTCAAATTTAAAAATTGCTTTAATCTGACAATTTTTTTAAGTTGTGTAGAAAAAGCAAATTCGTGAACAGATTTCAGGAAAACTTTTTTTTTTAAGTTGTGTAGAAAAAGAACAGATTTCGGGAAAACTTTTAGTGTTCATATAAAACAATTCTTAAAATTATATTTAGAGATGAAAGGAATTAATTCTGAAAGGGAGGAAGAATACTGGAAAATAAACCAAGCACATGACTTTAAATGTTTTTCATTTTTTTTTAACTTTGCTACCAGAACAGGTATGGACCAAATAAATAGGGCCCGCGGTGATAAGTAAGATAACTGAACTGGTTGTATATTTTTCGGATATTATTCTGGTCAAAGAAAACAGTATATGTTTTTATACTCCTTTCTAAAGGATCGTGGGTACTATATAGCCTTGTAGCTTGATGTTCACAATTGGGTTAAAGCAAATTTTCAAATTTGCGACGTCTGTCGAAATCGGTTGGTTTCAGTTCCTGCACGTGTTGGATTTTGTAAGGATACCTCTTGAGGATGATCCTGAGTGATCGCCACACAGTCCCGTACGAAATGCCAGTTCGTCTTGAAATTTCACACGCACTGCATTCCCCATGTGCGGAAGCTGCCGATTGTGTGTCGGCCTCGTGTTCGACCTCGTGCACAACTGCAATAGTTTTTTTGGGTCTCCCGCTTCTTTCATGTGCTTCCAAACTGCCAGCGTCCTCAAACCTTTTCATCATAGCTATCAGTGAGGAACAAGACATCGGTCCCTTTCCACTTCTAATACCCTGCATCGAACGATAGGTGCGAAAAGACGCACTTGCACATTCGGAGTTCTGACAATACAGCTTAACTAAAAGTGCTTTATCTCGTAACGATAACATGCCTCACCTTGGCAGAACGTTTAACTTCGGTAATAAACGTTAAATGCTGAAAGTTTAACTTCAGTATTCACTCCCTCTGAAATTTACGTACCTAACGGCAAAGTCAGATTGATCAATGTTCGCAGTCTCGCACTGTTTGAGGAGCGGCAGCTGACGGATCCGTTTAAATAGCGACAGCAATTCTCTATCCAAATATGCCGCTCAGAGGTAAAACAACCCAACCCTATGAAGGTTGAGTTACCTTATTGCTTTTTTACGATTAGGCTTCGAATAATCTTTTAATTCCGTTTTTTTTTTTTTCATTTGAAAGGAGAAAGAATAGAAATATAAAAACTAGTTCTGAATAAATTCTGATATCAAGAATAAATATATATATACTTATTGGTTGTTACAATTTCTTGCGTGAGATCTGTTGATTATTTTAGATTTAATCTAATTTTTCATCATCACTGTAATTTGTGGTTTTCACTCTGTTATGGGAATCTATAACATAACTCGACACTGATCTCACACGTGAATACTTCTCGAGTGGAAGTTACGGATTATTAGCGCTCAGAATTTTGCTTCTTTTTTCATTTACTTCAAGATTTTATAAACTTTATATGACATGTAATAGCAAATGCAATGTGAAACGTGTACGGCATTTCGTTGTTGAATAAACTGGTATAATGACTATTAAAAAAATGTTTACTGGGGGTATAACAGTCCTCAACACACCGTAGTTTTCGCATGTTTATCTTGTTCTAAAAATTTGAAGCCAAAGAATCATTAAATACGTAAAACTGTAAAGTATCTTTTAATCAGATTTCAAACTTTTACTTTCTGTTATAAATTACCTGAACACAATCAATTATAAATTGTGTGACGATATGACATACTGATAAATTAAGAAAAACTGATTTTTCTTAAATTATTTAAATATGTATCTCCATACATACAAAATCCTTTTGAAGCCATGGATTATGGAGGTCCTACCAGGCAGTGTAATTTTCCTCTCCAGACATGTCTGTTATGAGCTACAGCAGCTGCATTTGGCCACTGTAGATCAATTCTAGCAAGGTTCTCTTTGACATTGTCTGCCCATCGCATCCTAAGTCTCACCCTTTTTCTGCAACCCTTACGCACACTGTTCATTATCCTGTTTGCCAATGTTGTCTAACTCCACTAGAAATGCTAAACTAATCGCTGCAAGACGTACCAACTCTCGCACACGACTCAGTGTTATTATAGAGAGCTCTCATTACACTAACTAACTTATCAGGTATTCCATACGATCTAACAATCAACCACAAATTATGGCGATCAACAGAGTCAAAAGCCTTTTTCAAATCTACAAAGCTAGCAACCATAGGTTTCTGAAACCCTTACATTTCCTAAGAATCTGCCTAAGTGAATATATTTGATCAATACATCCCCTACAACTTCTGCATCTCTACTGTTCATCACACCGTTGTCCATCAACCAAATTCTTAATTCTATTAAGCACAACTATGTAAAAAACTTTACCTGGAACAGAAAGCATGGTGATACCTCTATAGTTATCGCAAGAACTGCGATCACCTTTTTTAAAAATAGGGATAGCAATAGCTTTAGTAAAATTTGTAGAAACAACACTTTATCATAAAAATATTCAAAATTTCTGTCAGCCATTTGTCAACACAAGTGTTCCCAGCTCTAAACATTCCAGTGGTGATTTCATCTACCCCAAGAGGTTTATTTAGTTTTATTTCAGAGAGAGCCGAAACAACTTCCAAATGTTATACAAGGCCAACATTAAAGCCATAAAACCATCATTAAATGAATAAACTGCTGCAATCATGAACTAAGGATAGATAGAATAATGCATTTATCGTCATTACAAACAATGGAAGTAGAAATAATCACATTGTATAGAACATCTTTGAAATGCTCAGCTCACCTTGTCGTCAGAGAATTCTTATCTTCACCCACTTACCATGTTTCTCCCTCAGTCCCTGTGTATCAGAATATGTATCGTGTTTCTTCCCACACAAAACATTAACAATCTGGTATAATCCCCTGCTATTTGGCTGTCTACACGCTTCCTCTGCTTTATCAGCCGAGTTATCAAATCAAAGAGTCTTATCAGCTGTTAACTGTTCTTTCACACGTTTATTAAGCTTGTTATAATGTTGTCTGTTACGACTAGTAGGGTGTTGATTCATATTAATCCTGCATTTCTTTCTTTCAAAAATAAGTTCCATGTCTTATCATTCAGATAATTTTGTTTCCTCTGTTCCCTTTTATCTAAAAGAGTACTGTTAGTTTTAAGAAAATCCTGTTTAAACTGATCCCATTTATTCTAAACTTCAGCAGTAAGCAAACTACGATTGTCATAATGATCACATAGCTATCATGGTATGCTTTAGCTACAAATGGATCTTTCAGACCTTCAGGTTAAAGGTGCTTTTTTTGACCTTAGCTACACATTTCTTAAACTTCAGTTGCAAGACACTTTTTACCAGGCAATGGTCAGACCCAATTTTGACTCATCTATATTGTCTGGTATTCCTAATCAAAATAGTGCATTTGTTATTATTTAAATATAATCTATCATATTCCTGTGCAACCCATTAGGTGAAACCCACGTATATTTATAAATGTCCCGGTGTTTGTAGTAAGTATTAGTTGTTCAGTTACTTACCTGTACGAGACGTTCTCCATTGCGATTGAAACTATCAATGCCGAAGGGACGTAAAATTCCTGCCCATAGGTCAGAGTTAGTACCAACCTTAGCAATATCTGCTTTCTACAGAGAATTAAAAATATCATGTGGCTATCTGTAAAATATTCTTTTCATTCTCATCAGAGTCCTTCGTGGGATCGTAACAACAGATGACATTTGTCTTATATTTTTGTTTTAAATTTTGCTTTATGAATTCTTTCATTACGCAGTCATATCCTAGAAGAACATCACTGGCGTATCTCTCCTAAGAGGCAAACCGATAAGCCTAGAATATATAGGTGTCCTATTGCTGGAATTCCTCGGTGAGAACATCAAGAGAATAACTCAACGTAACGTCCTCACGTTCCATATACTTGCAGAAAGAAAATGATTAGTAGGATTTTAAAAGGAAACTAGGTTTATTGAGAAACGTAGGACCAACAATATCAAAAAGCCCCCTGATCGCGGGCATGGGACAAAGACCTGTTCCTCCAACGCTACAGGCTGAAGTCATCCATGCTACTAGGAACTTCAACACCGCCATTTGAAGTGGACCTTTTCAAGAGCTATAAGGCTTGCCTGAGACACATTACTCCGGTTTAGGATTAGCCATACCCAACTACCTAAGTGAAGATTCCGTTAACTGTGATTGCCTATGATCAGGATTATCCACCAGCAGATATAAGATATCCCATGCCACTGTTCATTTAGGGCTAGCAACCCACAAGCAAACAGAAAACACAACGGCAAATTCTCACTCAACAGATGTCCACATCTGCAGCAAGTCCAGAATCCATAATCAAGCTCAAAGCTGTAAACCTGTCCAGTCTCGTAGGAATAAATGGTCATCACCACGACCCTGCGAAGTTGAACATTCCTCAACAGGGCAGAAAGAAAGAAAACTGTTGTTGCAGATGACCAAATCAGTAGGGCACACCGGTCTGACGGGTCACCACTTCTATTCCCTTCGTAAAAAGAATATCTCTTTTGAAAAGTATTAACGGCATGCACCAAGGGAAGGCGGGGTTGGACATTATGTGCCAGACTCGGACGGTTCTGCGTCATCACTGGGGATTGCTACACAGCTATCCTTCCAGTTTGTGCCGAACATTTACTGACCAGAAGTGTCAATGGAGAAAATTTGCAATGCAGGCTAATTTGTGATCCGAACCTGGTAACATCAGAATCACATAAGGAGGTAGCTGTAGTGATGATAATCCAACATTCGGTACTGAAAGCGGGGAAAATATCGTTGATGAAAATCTGTTTTTCTTAAACTTTGGACGTATCGTTAAGATACATCCGTGATATATATTCTTCGAGAAGTTGAAAACTATTTAGTGATTGAACGAAAGGCAAATAATTCCATTTAATTAATATATATGTTTTGTGGTAGTTTAACTCTAAAAATACCAATTATTGGATAATTCAGAACTGGAACAGTTATAGAGGTAACTCTCATTTAATGCGGGAGATGAGTTCCGAGAAGACTATCATTAAACGAATTTCCGTGTAAAACGAGGGGATTTTTTATTTGTTTGTATTTTGGCCTATCTTATTGATCTTTTTTTCCTTTTCTTGGTTTCGTAATGGATGTTTTATTTCCACAAAAATAATTATTATTCCCAATATTTATATAAAGATTACATATATGCATAATTATGTATATAAATATGTGATCGATTAATTAATTTTACAGTTTATTTCTTAATAAGGAGCGAAACTATTTGGTTTGCATTCCTTGCCTCTGTTTTGTGCTTAATGTTTATTTGTAGCATTCCATTAACTGGTCACAACATCGTCTTACGGCATCCTTGCGTCATTTACAAATCCATGCGTTTTTTGTGCAGCGAAAGGGCTTCATCTAAATATTTAAATGCCAACACTATTACTGGTTCAGATTCTTGTCTTTCTTCAAAAGCAGCGTTGAATTCTAAATCCTGAAGTTCATCGTTAGTGAGTTGCTCACTGTGGAGTTTAATAACTTCGTCCATCTTTGAAAGTTGCGCCTTGGTATCCTGCTCCAATTTAATATTTTGGTGGTGTTAATTAAAAATGCAACCTAAATTCTTGTAAATAAAGTATTTAGAGGGATATATCCAAGCATGATTTATCTGAATTATGCAGTAGTGATTTGGATCTCTATATTGCACAGTGTGGTTTAACGTCCGTAGCCCATGGTTTCTTGATGATGATCGTGTTGCTGTTGTTGATGATGATGATGATTAATAAACTAAAACTTTGCAGTACTCTAGCGAGTACGAATTAAAGTTTCATTTAGGAATATCCGGAGTAAGTTTCAGTAAAATGAACCAAGAAATGCAAGGAAAGAGAAAAACTGTGTGAAGTGCCATAAAACGAGTGGTGAAAAAAGGCAATAAATGCAATCTATCTGATAAGGATAAAGCAACCTATAATGCTATTGCTTCTGGCAATAATATGATTCAAATGTATACCACGTGAGAGGTATCCATTTCAGTTCGTTACAGGAGTTGTTCTCTCTCCCCTTTGAGAATGCCAGTAACCAGTACAGAATCCAGACAAAACCATAAACATATAGTATACACTGAGATGCCAATTTGTTAGGTACACCACTCCTCGAACATATAAGGTTCATTCAACCAGTAATAAACTACGTAACGGCGGTGGGCCGTATAAATAAGAGAAACCAGCTTTTTGAGTATCATTTAGAGTTGGATTCAATTTTCGGGAGCAGAAAAGTGCCATCTAGTGGTGAGCGCGTCGCTAGTACAACGTAAAGGGTCGGGGTAGAATGCAGTGCAGGGAGCTTTCCCAGTGAAAGTATCGACTTACAAAACATTTTCAAGGAGAGCTAGAGCAAGCCCTTTCAACTTTAAGAACCGACAACTTCCTCAGCCGACAATACTGGAGACATTTATCCTGTTAAGATGAATTGCCATGCCCACACTTATGTGCTTTCATCTTCAACTTCACTCTCAACTTTCAATTCCGCTTTTCGACACCGAGTAGCGTAGAGCATGCCTTAGATGGAATGCCTTGGACGCATGTCCTCAACTGTCTACACCTGTGCGTCAAATAGTTTTCAATTTTTCACCACTGTAGACGTGAATTAAAATGTACGTAACTGATGCTGCTATGTTAGCGGGTATAAGTGCTGCAATTTTAGTGCTGAAAAAAGCGAGAAAACCACGTGAAAAATACCGCCGATCGATATGGATGAAAGATTACTTTAAAACGCGGAATTTTGAAATTAAATGGAAACGTTCTTTTTAAGAACTTTACGCGAATGTCTAGAACAAACTTCTACATGCTTTTGGGAATGATGGGGCCAAGATCGAAAAAAAAAAAAAATTGCTTTTTTGAGAGAAGCAATACCAGCTGAAGCGAAATTAGCTATCACACTTAGATATTTGGCTACCGATGATTCATTCACGTCTCTGATGAATATTTGAACCTATAATCTGATAAATTATTTAATTTTTTTATTTGTTTAAATTAATTTAATAATTTATATCTCAGATGAATTTCTTATTTTTCAGCATTTCGCAAATTTGAACTGCGTCGCTCACCTTTCTGCAACTAATCGTCGCCTGGTACAAGAGAACCTCCCCCGTTTCAAATTCCTGGTTACACTTCTGTTTAGATGTAAAACTGTTCACGGTAAAAGAAATTAGGTGTTTTAAAGGACATGTTTGTACTCAAATGTAGGATTTGCCTCGAGATATACCCTATGGATTACTACTAGGGCCAACTTTTCACAGCCCTACCATTTCTGCATCATACTTTAAATTATCGGGATCTCCTAGAAACCTTCAGTCAACCACTTACAACCGTCTCTAGATATTCGATGTGCCGTCCATTGAAATCATTCAAATGATCTGTAAACGAAATCATGTCATCCCCATCTGTTCATCTGTTTCTGTCACAATCGTTTCATCATATTTCACTAGACTTGTGGCCAATGATCTACAATTGTGTATCAAATGAAAGCCTGTAAATCGTGAACTGTCAATGGCTATTAATAATGTTCCACATTCTACAAATTTTAATATTCGCAAAAAACCGGAAGTATATAAACGTTTACTACATTGCATTCATTTAACTCTATTCTAACCTGCAATTGTTAGGTTTGTGCTCATCCGCAAAGTATCTAGATGGAACAGATGGATGACTCCATACCATTGCTTGCAGCGACACCTTTATCAGACGGCCGCAATTATCATTTCCCCACTAAATTTCAAACTATGTGGACGCCATGCTTTGCAGTTGTTGCAATTTTCAATGTAGCTAGTGGTTAGTGCGTTTAGCTACTGATATAAGGGACCTGGGTTCGAGTCCCGGGTAAGGAATGGGTGTTTGTGTCGTTTTGCTGCTGATGTCCTGCCATCCTCTCAGATCTTCTACAATGGCCTATCAACTAACAGGCTCCTGACAGACCTCTATGGCAAGCAGCTGCTTGAGGGGGTATTTTTCTTTATTAAGATTATATAAATATATTACAGAATAATTTATATTATTCTAAAAATAAGCGATGATATTTTAAAAATGCCTAGATATAAAATTTTAAAATAAAATTTGTATATTAAATCATTTGGAGGGAAATTGTGCTGTTGTTCGGCAAAAAGCCTTAGTATCGATTTGTGCTTAAAATACTTATATTTGGAAGTCTCTCTGTGCTAGCTGATTAATCTGTAGTTACGGTCGTAACAATGTAAATAACAAATGACTCATATAAATTGCCAGGCGTTTCACTGGCATATTTCTGGGTGATTTTGACTCATTTCGTTGATGTTTCTGATGACTCCTTTTTCAATACGTTATTAAGGATGAACAAATTAATTGCCACTTTCTCCGCTTAATTATTATAATCTTTACACTTTTAATTGTTTTTTGGGTAAACATTTTTGCTTTGTCGTCTGTCTGTAATGCTGTTGACATTCAAATTTTTGTTCTTCAAATTAAATGAATTTGTTTTAGATTGGAAAGATATTGAAGAAATAGGACTATTGTCAATTTCCGAAAGAAAAGAAAAAATCCTTAAAGATAGAAAATTCCTACCTTTTTAGCAGTTACAACAGCTATTACAAACGGTTATTTAAGAAAGAAATTTAAATTTTTGGTGGTGAACTATGAGGGAGAAAATATTTACATTGCCAAAAGTGTTTTATCCTTTGCTCACAGGGGGTGGTAGCTGCAACTTTTTAACACATTAATGTAAAATTACATTTCTGTTTTATAGGTATTAAAGAAATATTACTATTTGCATTTACACAATTATTCACTCGTTTCAGTTGTCACTGTTAGAGGGTGCTAAAGACGGAAAATAAAAACTTCGCTCCTTTTGAAATCGAGCATCCCTTATTCCTCAGGAACGATTAAATTTTTGTACTTCCCAACTGAATTCATGATTATTGTACCCTTAAGATACGTACTTGTAACACCTAATAGTTGAAAACATATTAAGCTCCAGTTAAAAACGCGTCAATTGATTATTAAAACCTTTACATTAAAATAATAATGGCGAAATAAATGATGTTCTAATGTCCTCTAGAAATACAAATATACTTGCCTGGGTAGGACACAAATAAAGTACCGAAATTTGAATCTTATTAAATTTTGCTATATAAGCGAAAATAAATAACATGAAAGACGAAATCAAATTGCTACAGAAATAATTTTTACAGTGGTAATTTTTGCTAGTAAATAGTCTACAGTAAACAAATGGGTGAAACTATATATTGATTACACCCTGTGCATCATTCCTCTGTTGAGAGATTAGTTAATATTCTTTAACTGTAAACTAACTGATAAAAATATCTGTTGAGTCATAAGCATAAATTTATGCATTTGATTGATATTCATAATTTAAGAACATAATGCTTTGTTGGTTGTTTTTACCTCTGAGCGTCACTTTGTTTAACACAATGGGTTAAATAGCCGGGTAACAAAGACCTTGAGCACTCAGAGAAGGTTAGGAAAGGGACCCAATGGACAGTATTTAGCAGACAAATGGTAGCCTCTTGTGAAGGCCATTCAGCGTGTTCTTTAAGGTGCACAGGGTATGGGTTTTCTACACACAGTGTACGACGGCTGAACCTGTAGATATGCTGCTAACACCTGATAAAAATTAAACGATGCAACCTCAACTTTAATCAGTAATTTGACATAAAGAGAACAATGCTTACGATAGAATCAGTGAGGATGCCAAAAAAAGTATTTTAATTAAATTCAGAATATTTCTTTTCGAAGAAATGTGGCTTTTTTTGCACCAAATGAAAGAGCAAGAACAAGAATAACGCATTTTCCCTTGGCTACCAATCAAAGGGACCTGGGTCCGATCCCCTGGTTAAGGCATAGATATTCGTGTTAACTTTCCGCTGAGATCTCGCCTTTTTCACAAATCTTCTTTTTGGCATATTAAATGATAGGCTCCTGTCAGACCTCTGTGGCAAGCAGCTACTTGAACGGATATTTACTCATATTTTTTTGAGGGGGCGGGGGTGGCTCTGTCAGTAGCGCGCCAGACTCGTAATTTGTAGTTCCCAGGTTCGAGTCCCTGCTGGGTCAGCGTTGAGATTTATCTCCGCAAAAATTCCCCGCCCTGCCAACGGTTAGTAGGGGACACTGATGGGCTTGTAAAGGCCGCCGTCCGTCGGATGGGACGTTAAGCCGTGGCCCCGTGTGCGGGAGACCCATATCCTGTGCACGTTAAAGAGCACGCTGGATGGCCTTGACGGGAGGCTACCATCTGTCTCCCAACAGCTGTTCCAGTAGGTGCCCTCCCCCAACCTTCTCTGACCCTTTGGGGTCCATGTGACCTGGCCATTTAGCCCATGGTGTGCAAAAAAGTGCCGCTCAGAGGTAAAACAAACCAACCTTATCAAGGTGACCTTGCTTCAATCTGAAAAGTGCCGATTACGAGCCTGGCGCGTTCTCGGCAGATCCTTCGCCCCCCCCCCCATTTTGGGGCGGGGGTGGCTCATTCGCTAGCGTGCCAGACTCGTAATCTGTAGTTCCCAAGTTCGAGTCCCAGATGGGTCAGCGTTGAGATTTATCTCCTCATAATTTCCCGCCCTGCTCACGGTCAATAGGGGACACCAATGGGCTTGGAAAGGCCGCCGTCCGTCGGATGAGACGTTCTCCCAATAGCTGTTACAGTGGGTCCCCTCCCCCAACCTTCTCTGAGCCTTCGGGATCCTTGTGACCTGGCCATTTAGCCCATGGTGTGCAAAAAAGTGCCGCTCAGAGGTAAAACAACCCAACATCCGTGATATACACACCTACGTACGATAGGTTACCATATGTCTCCCAACAGCTTTCCAGTGGGTCTCTTCCCCCAACCTTCTCTGAGCCTTCGGGGTTTTTTTTACCTGGCCATTTAGCCCATTGTGTGCAAAAAAGTGCCGCTCAGAGGTAAAGCAATCCAACGTTAAAGAACAAGCTGGATGGCCTTGACGGGAGGCTACCATCTGTCTCCCAACAGCTGTGCCAATGGGTCCCCTCCCCCAACCTTCTCTGAGCCTTCGGGGTCCATGTGACCTGGCCATTTAGCCCATTGTGTGCACAAAAGTGCCGCTCAGAGGTAAAACAACACAACCCGACCAAATGAGTGATAATCATTAAAGAAAATGTCAATGATTCACCTGGTGCCACATGTGATTCTAGTCATACATAACTTTCTACGATCGATAGAAGACTAACAATTACGATATAGCTTTAATGCTTGTCTGAAATTTTGCTGTAAGAAACCTTTCATTAATGCCCTCATATCCCACAAGAGCATCACTAGCGTGTCTGCTGAGAAGCAGACCCACGCCTTGGTGATTCTTATTATCTTCCCTTCCTGAAAACAGAAATTTAAAGTTATTTTTAAGTATCTCACCTTTACCTGTCATCTGTTCTCTTGCAAACCTAGAATATCTAGGTTATAGCGCTGGAATTCCTGCGTGAGGACATCAAGAGAATATTCTCTATGTAATGTCCTCATGTTCGATGTTCCTGCAAACAAAAAATGATTAGTAGGTATCAAATTTAGAAGAAATAAAAAATAAATTAAATTATTATATTAAATGTAGTTTCAAAATTTTTTTCAAATTTCAAAATCACAGATCTTCCACTTTGACATATAAAATGACAGGCTCCTGTCAGACCTCTGTGGCAAGCAGCTGCTTGATCACTAGCGTGTCTACTGAGAAGCAGACCCACCCCTTGGTGATGCTTTCCATCCTCCCTCCATGAAAAGAGAAATTTAAAGTTATTATTAATTATATCACGTTTACATTTCGATCTGGTGTCTTGCAAGCCTAGAATATCTAGGTTAAAGCGCTGGAATTCCTGCGTTAGGACATCAAGAGAATAATCTGTATGTAATGTCCTCACGTTCCATGTTCCTGCAGAGAAAAAATGATTAGTAGGTATCAAATTTAGAGGAAATAAGAAATAAATTGAATTAATATATTTAGTTTCAAATCTCGTATTCCTCAAGTGAATTTCTACTTCATCCGATGTTTTCAGCTAAGGTGTTGATGGCATATAAATTTACTGTCACCCACCAGTCTAGAGGCTCACGAGCTGCCACTTCATATGGGTGAAATTTGTAGTCTGACACTTCTCACGTCACAAGCTTTCAAATGAAAGCTTAACTGACACATAAACTGAGAAACCATCAAATAAATTATAGGAAATCAAAAAGGAAAAAAAAATTAAACAGGTGAATAAAATTTTTACTCTTAACTACCACTAATTTTATAAAATATAAAAACGAAAAGCAAAATCTTTCGTTCAATCCACATTGGTTTTCTGCACAGTGAAGAAAATGTTATATTACGGATATATCTGAAATGATACGTCAAAGTTTAAGGAAAACAGAATTTATTTCAAACTCTCAGACTGGAAGCATTTGCAGAATATCGACAATAATGAATGCATGAGGATAACCATTTTGGCAAAATGTACAAATGGTTATCCTCATGCATTCATTTGATATTTTAATACTAAATGTAGAATTTTATTATCACTGTTGTTTCTTGTCATAGTCTCTAATCCTTAATGTCTTTAATTATTTTAATCAGTTTTCATTTATTTATTAATGCCAAGATTCATTTCACTAATTTCGCTTTTAAAACACCCGTTAAATTAGATTCCAACTTTTAAGGCAATATGTTAAACGATACATAATATTTATGGAGCAGAAAAGGGGATCAGTATATTACCATTAGTCCAAATTTCGATTTCGAGCAAAACAAATACATATACATATATGTTATAAATAGAGCTCTGCGAGGATAGAAAGTGCTATCCACACTCGCATCCGCAAGGTCTTATCTGCATTAGCAAAACTTATCAGCATCTGCCCTTGTTGTCCATTTAGTAACCATCGAAATTCTGCAAATGCTTGAAGTATAATGTGTTTGGGAGTAAAAGAAATCAAAGCATATAATGGTTTATTTATGACTAATGAATAACAGAAAAAGAGTATACTGTGAAAATAAAATGCCTGGCTCGTAAAAATATGCGTTACTGAATATAGACAAAATAAACTTCATTCTAATTTTGGAAATTCTTTTCAATTACTTTTGCTCTTTTAAATGCAGTTATCGGCGATTATAGGAAGACCTCCATTTTATTACCCAGTAATACTCTTCTAAAATTTCGTGATCTCGTCTGATATCCCATGAGATCATGATAACGTTTGGTATACCATGAGATCATGATAACTCGTCTGGTATACCATAAGATCGTGATAACTCGTCTGGTATGCCATGATATCGTGAGATCTCAGACATACAAGACGAATTAGTTAACATAATGAAAGCTCTTTATTATAACATTGAGTCGTGTGTGAGAGTTAGTTAGGCTTGTAGCAATTGGTTTAGCATTGCTTCTGGTGTTCAACAAGGGTGCATTTTGTCTCCTTTTCTCTTTAGTTTGGTTAGTGATTATGTTATGCGAAATTATCTGCAAGGGAAATATATTGAATTTAAATGGTCTACAGATATGAAAATTTCTGATTTAGATGGACCACACGAAACCAAGGCTTAATGTCCCATCCGACGGACGGCGACCTGTCCAAGCCCATGGGTAGTAGTATCATAAATGAGAGTTCTGACACAGTAAAAGGGGATCGAGATAGACTTCTCGAGCCCCTTTTACTGTGCCAGAACTCTCATTTATGCTACTACTATCGGTGTCCCCTGCTGACCGTGGGCAGGGCGGAAGTTTTGCGGAGATAATTCTCAACCCTGACTCAGCTGGGACTCGATCCTGGGAACTACATATTACGAGCCTCGCACGCTACCGACTTAGAAATCCCACCTCGTTTCTAGAAGGAGTATGGTGGTGTGGGGAACATTGCATTGACATGGAATGTGTCCTGTTTTTTTATGCAGGGTTTTTTATGCAGGATATCAAAAGAGATTGCTCTCTTCAAGATGGCCAATGGTATACATCCCCTTAATTCCTTACCCGTCTGAAATGATCTCTGTAACATGTGCTTCAGACCCCCCAAAAATGGCAACTCTTCACAGATTAGTCGCGATTAAACTTACGACCTGATTCTCGATGATCATTCACCTAGAGGGAACGTGAGACACTATATCATTCCTCTAACATCAAGGAAAGCGACTCCATGAACTTCAACAGTTTTAAAGTCGTGGATAACAAATTTTTCTCTGCTTTTCTTCCATGATTTCTCAGCACTGGAAGAGGATCTATATATTGATCAGAAGGTTTTATGTAAAGCTTTGTTCCCATTGAATCTGTACAAACTGATACGTACTGCAGAATATCATTTCAGACGGTTCTTGTAGAGTAAGGGATTAAAGGGATGTATACTTGTGTGAAATAATGCCAGTTTAATACGCCATGGTAGAGGGATCTATGAGGATAGCGGGTCTTATGTGTGAAAAATTAATAGGTCCACAATTTCATTTTTCTGTTACTGTTGTATACCTATTTGATATCTGGAAAAAATTTAATAGTACAAAATTGAGAAGAATTTAAAAATATGTTACTTGTTCTGTTTTCATTATTAAATTCGTCAATATTATATGTCTGTAAAGAACGTCACTTAATTTTTTTGGATGAATCAATTGCAGTGCGTAACCTCAGCCATTGTTAATATAATTTGATAGTTGTGTTGTATTACCGAGATAACAATAGAACGAAATACAATTGATAGAATTCATTTAGCAAAATTAGCCACTCCGAATCTCGGAGACGCCCAAGAATTGTTGCATTAATTTCTATATTATGAAAGCTTTATAATTAAAAATATGAAGGCAAAGGTTTTTCTTGAGTATTGCCGTAAATAAAAGTTAAATATGCAGAGATGACTCAAACCCATAATGTATTGCAACCCAGTGAGGAGAACCGTTTAACGTAACCAGTATCGGATTAACTTCTGTATGACTAAAGTTTCGTCCATACAGAAGCTTGCTCAATATGAATGAGTTTTATGATTATTATTTGATTTAATTAATTGAGTAATACCCATGATTAGGTTGGATACAGTTGTTTTACCTCTGAACGGTCCTTTTTTTGTACACCATGGGTAAAATGGTCATATCTCAATGCCCCCGAAGGCTAAGAGAAGGTTGGGGGAGGGAACCCATTGAAACAGCTGCTGGGAGACAGATGGTAGCCTCCGATCAAGGACATTCAGCGTGTTCTTTAACATGCACAGGATATGGCACACTGGGTCACTGCTATTGGGTACATTTAAAAAAAAGATAACAAATAATTAAGTTTTTGGGAGGGAATGAATAATCTCAACACAAAAAAGTGAAATTTCATTCGCTCTGGACGGATGAAAGTGCACGTTTCCTTGGTATATTTCACTTCTAATGGTCCAACTAAAGATATAACATCTTTTAAGTACCCTACCCCCTCCTTATTGGCAATTAATAATATGCGCGTGCAGAACTAGATTCTTTCTTCTATGTAATGCAAAAAGTATATCGAGATCGGTTGATTAGTTGCAGAAACATTGCGTCCATAGAAACAGATATAAAAACATATGCGTGTAAACTGAGACTTTTCCTGCATCCAAAGCATAAAGAACCAATGAAATCAATCGATGGGTTATAGAGATATTGAATACACAGACAGATGGACTGACAGTCGGACCTGACGATGCCATTAGCAAATTTTGCTTTTAAAGAAATGTGTTAAAAGTAAATAAAAAAACAAATTCTTGATTCACAATAATACCAACGAAATATAACAGTCAGGTCCTGATCTAGAAAAAAAAATTAAGAGTAAGGGGATAGGGGTGATGGTAAGAAACTGATTTCTGTTGCCGTGAAATGCTTTCCCCTTCGTTTTAGAAGTTTTGAAAACATTGCTTGAAAAATGTAACCAGTATCGGATTAACTTTTGTATGACTAAAGTTTCGTCCATACAGAAGCTTGCTCAAATATGAATATAAACCGAAGAGCCAAATCATTTTCATCAGAGCATCTTTATGCAAATCGAAGAAACTGCAGGTAAATGAAGATGCCTATGAAGGTCATGAAACGGTATAAACAACACTGAGCGCTGTATCACACATTTAGGTGGTGTACCTAACAAATTGGCATCTCAGTGTATACTATATGTTTATGATTTTGTCTCGATTCTGTACTGGTTACTGGCATTCTCAAAGGGGACGACAGCTCCTGTAACGAACTGAAATGGATAACTCTCACGTGGTATACATTTGAATCATTTTATTGCCAGAAGCAATAGCAATATAATTTGCATTATCCTTATCACATAGATTGCATTTATCGCCTTTCTTCATCACTCGTTTCATGGCACTTCACACACGTTTTCTCTTTCCTTGCATTTCTTGGTTCATTTTACTGAAACTTACTCCGGATATTAATAATTGAAACTTTAATTCGTACTTACTAGAGTGCTGCAATGTTTTCAGTTTATTAATCATCATCTCCATCAACAACAACAACACGATCATCATCAAGCAGCCATAGGCTACGGAGGTCCAACCACACTGTGCAATTGAGTTCTCCAAATGATTACTGCATAATTCAGATAAATCATGCTTGGATTTATCCATCTATATAGTTTATTTACAAGAATTTAAGTTGAATTTTTTAATTAACATCAGCGAAATATCAAACTAGAGCAGGATACAAAGGCGTGACTTTGAAACATGGACGAAGTTATTAAACTAAACAGTGAGCCACTCACTAACGATGAACTTCAGGATATAGAATTCAACGCTGCTTTTGAAGAAAAACAAGAATCTGAACCAGTAATAGTATTGGCGTTTAAATATTTAGATTTCACTGCACAAAAACGCATGGATTTGTTGAAGGATCATGACATTAATGTTTCATAACTTTATGACATAAGACGATGTTGTGACAAGTTAATGGAATAATACAAATAAATAAAAATTATATATAAATATGCATAAATAAATATTACTGGGCTGATAAAGCAGAGGAAGCTGTTAGACAGCATAATAGCAGGGGATTATAAATATAAAAATAAATACCCCCTCAAGCAGCTGCTTGCCACAGAGGTCTGACAGGAGCCTGTCAGTTTATATGCCACAGTAGGAGATCTGAGAGGATGGCAGGACCTCAGCAGAAAAACGACACACACATCCATGCCTAATGTCCGGGGCTCGAACCCAGTCCCTTAGATCAGTAGCCAAGCGTGCTAACCACTTGGCCACGGGACGGCACAAATAAACATTACGCACAAAACAGAGGCAAGCAATGCAAACCAGCATGTTTCGTTACATATTAAGAAATAAACTGTAAAATTAATTAATCGATCACATATTTATATACATAATTATGCATATATGTAATCATTAAATAAATATCGAGAATTATAATTATTTTTGTTGAAATAAAACATCTATTGCGAAACCAAGAAAAGGAAAAAAGATTAATAAGATAGGCGAAAATACAAACAAAAAAAAATCCCCTCGTTTTACACGGTAATTGGTTTAACGATGGTCTTCCCGGAACTCATCTCCCGTATTAGATGACAGTTACCTGTATAACTGTTCCATTTTTGAATTTTTCATTAAATAGTATTTTCAGAGTTAAACTACCACAAAATATATATATTAATTTAATAGAATTGTTTTCCTTTCGTTCAATCACTTAAGTGTCTCTTTGTTTCTGGAAGACCGTATTTCACGGATGTATCTTAATGATACGTTCAAGGTTTATCATCATCATCATCCTCAAGCAGCCATGGGCTACGGAGGTCCAACCAGACCACATAGTTTAATTCTCCAAGCCTATCTGTCCTGAGCAACATCTGCTGCATCCGGCCACTGCACACCAATTCTAACAAGGTCACGTTTGACATTGTCTGCCACCGCATCCTAGGTCTCCTCCTCTTTCTGAGGGCATTAGGCACACTGTTCATAACCCTATTCGCCAATCTATAATTATTCATACGGGCAACATGGCCAAACCAACGGAGTCTCCCTCTGCACAATATACTGCTTAAAGGAGGTTGCAAACTCCTTTGCCTAACCTCATCATTAGTTACAAAGTTAAACCACCTAATACACAAGATACTGCGTAAACATCTAGAATCAAAAGCATCTAGTTTCCTGTTATCTTGTTTACATAGCGTCCAAATTTCACTACCATAACAAACCCTAGAAAGAACCAAACTATTATACAGTCTAATTTTAGTCTTTTCTAATTTTAGTCTAATTTTAGCCTATTTCTCCACAATCTCCATAGATTCTTAAAAGTCCCGGCAGCAATACCTATTCGTCTGTTAATCTCATGCCGCACATCACCAGTATCAGTTACATAGCTCCCAAGGCAATTAAACTGTGACACCTGCTCAAGACTGCAACCATTCAGATTAACTGAATCAGAACCTGCCTGACCAATTTTCATCACTTTAGTTTTCTCTCTGTTTATGACGAAACCTACTCTACTACCAGTCTCATCAACAGCTCGAATGAATGAGTTCATCTCATCAACATCATTTGCCAAAAGGGCTAAATCATCAGCATAATCTAAATCAGAAATTTTCGTATCTCCAGTCCATTTAAGGCCAAAATCTTTTCCTTGAAGTGAATTTCGCATAACATAATCAATAACCAAGCTAAAGAGAAAAGGAGACAAAATGCACCCTTGTCGAACACCAGAAGTAATGCTAAACCAATTGCTACAAGCCTTACCAACTCTCACACACGACTCAGTGTTATTATAGAGAGCTTTCATTATGTTAACTAACTTGTCTGGTATACCATATGATTTCACAATCAACCACAAATTATGACGATCAACAGAGTCGAAAGCCTTTTTGAAATCAACAAAGCTAGCAACCAAAGGTTTCTGAAACTCTAAACATTTCTCAAGAATCTGCCTAATTGAAAATATCTGATACCAAGGTTTAAGAAAAACGAATTTTCATCAACGATATTTTCACGCTTTCAGTACCGAATGTTGGATTATCATCACTACAGCTACTGATACTATCCTCCCTATGTGATTCTGATGTTACCAGGATCGGATCACAAATTAGCCTGCATTGCTAATTTTCTCCACTAACGCTTCTGGTCAGTAAATGTTCGCCACAAACTGGAAGGATAGCTGTGTAGCAATCCCCAGTGATGACGAAGAGAATCTTCCGAGTCTGGCACATAATGTCCGACCCCGCATTCCCTTCGTGCATGCCGTTAGTACCTTTCAAAGATATATTCTCTTTTCGAAGGGAATAGACGTGGAGGCCTATCAGACCAGTGTGCCCTACTGATCTGGTCATCTGCGACAAATTTTTTCTTTCTTCCTACCCTGTTGAGGAGTGTTCAACTTCGCAGGGTCGTGGTGATGACCATTTATGCCTACGAGACTGGACTGGTTTACGGCTTTGAGCTTGATTATGGATTCTGGACTCGCTGCAGTGGTGGCCATCTGTTGAGGGGGAAATTGCCGCTGTGTTTTCTGTTTGCTTGTGGGTTGCCAGCCCTAAGTGAACAGAGGCACGGGATACCTTATATAAGCTGGTGGATAAATCTGATCATAGGCCATCACAGCTACCTGAACTCTCGCTTAGTTGAGTATCGCTAATCCTAAATTGGAGTAATGTGTCACAGGTAGGTCTTACGGCTCTTGAAAAGGTCCACTTAAAAACTGTGGTACCTAAAGTTCCCCAACATGGATCACTTCAACCTGTAGCAGTGGAGGAACAGATCTTTGCCCCATGCCTGCTATCACGGGGATGTTTGATATTGTTGGCCCTGCATTTCTGAATTAACCAAGTTTCTTCAAAAAATCCTACTAGTCATTTTCTTATGCAGGTACATGAAACGTGAGGACGCTACGTTGAAATTTTTCTCTTGATGTCCTCACGCAGGAATTCCAGCGTTATAACCTATGTATAGAATCTAGGTTTGCAAGAGACTAGATGGACGGGTTAAGGTGAGAAAATTGAAAATAACTCTAAATTTCTATTTCGGTGAAGAGATCTCGTGCTCTAATAGAGCCAGAGATCTCAAACAAATGTTTTCTGATTATATTCTGGAAGAATTACACGTTGAATGTATCGGAAGAGATCTCGACCCGTTACTTGTGTTATATAAGTTCTAAACTGATTAGATACTGGATAAAATAATTTAATATCTAATGTTTCCAAAGTGTTCGTTTCTCTTTCGCCAACATAACGTTATACTACCGGGATTCGGTCCGTTAATTCAATCACGCAAAATATCGAACCCGTTACGTAGCCGATTAACTGGGTCGAACCCGATAAAGGTTGCAGTTTTGTAACTCATGTTCTAAAAAGAGCAACAGATCTAAAACTAATGTTTTCCGATTACATTCAGTAAGAATTACACGTTGAATGTATCGGAAAAGGTTTCGACCCGCTACTATTTATTTTATGGGTTCGAAACCGATTGCATACTGGATAAAACGACTTAGTATCTAATGTTTCCGAAACTTGCGTCTTTTTTTGGCCAGCATAGCGTTATACCACCGAAATTCGTTTGCAAGGGACCAGATGGACAGATAAAGGTCAGATTCTTAAAAATATTCTTAAATTTCGGTTTTCAGCGAGGAAAGATAATTGGATTGGATTGTTTTACCTCGGAGCGGCACTTTTTTGCACACCATGGGCTAAATGGCCAGGTCAGAAGGACCCCGAAGGCTCAGAGAAGGTTGTGGGAGGGGATGCACTGGAACAGCTGTTGGGAGACAGATGGTATCTTCCCGTCAAGGCCATCCAGCGTGTTCTTTAACGTTGGGATGTTTTACCTGTGAGCGGCACTTTTTTGCACACCATGGGTTAAATGGCCAGGTCACAAGGACCCCGAAGTCTCAGAGAAGGTTGGGAGAGGGGACCCACTGGAACAGCTGGTGGGAGACAGATGGTAGCCTCACGTCCAGTTGGGTTGTTTTACCTCTGAGCAGCACTTTTTTGCACACCATCTGCAATCAACCGTAGTGTTTGGATACTTTTTTGAGCGACTGTATTGGCTCTCGGAATGTCTTCTGTATGACGTTGCACATTCTTCTCCATGTCAGGAGTCCGTGCCCATCGCTCCCGACTCCTGGCATGGCTCTGGAAGGAACCAGTGTCCCGTAACCTCTGATGCAGCCGTGCAAATATCTGGTGGTTGAGGGTATGCCTCATCTGGTACCGTTCCTGGTACATACGTACAGCTGCTTGCCCGTTGCAGTCTGCAGACCCGTATGCGAGATGCATATCGGCCAACCCCGCTTTTGTGTAATCGGACATCCTATTACCTCTGCAGGCGTTTCGCGAACGACGGTTACCTGCGAGGAAGTTGTGCAATCCTGCGGCCGTTCTGGATGACTTTGAAGGGAGGCTACCATGTGTCTCCCAACAGCTGTTCCAGTGGGTCCCCTCTCCCAACCTTCTCTAAGCCTTCGGGGTCCTTGTGACCTGGCCATTTAGTCCATGGTGTGCAAAAAAGTGCCACTCACAGGTAAAACAACCCAACGTTAAAGAATACGCTGGATGGCCTTGACGGGAGGCTACCATCTGTCTCCCAAAAGCTGTTCCAGTGGGTCCCCTCCCCAACCTTCTCTGAGCCTTCGGGGTGCTTGTGAGCTGGCCATTTAGACCATGGTGTGCAAAAAAAGTGCCGCTCAGAGGTAAAACAACCCAACCCAAAGCTGCACGTGTCTACCGCGTCGAACAACGCCATCTACCGCGTGAAGATGCCGTTACCGACCCTGCATTGCTACATGATTCCGATTCGTCTTTGTGCAACCTACCCCTCCCAGAAGTTTGTACACGCTTATCTCAATCACCCTATATATATTATTGAAAAATATTTTAAACTGTACGATAAATACCTTTGTAACTAAACACATATTTTTCATTAGCTGAACCCAATTTCTTAACCCAATTTCTTTAAAAATATAACGTCATAGTATGTACCCAGTTTCTTTAAAAATAAGCAAACTCAGGTTAGCATCTCTACGTTGAACAATCGTGATCATAGAGGATTGTCAGTTTAATGTGCGTAACCTCGTGTTTAAAGATTAAGATACAATGTTTAGAAAAGGTAGAATTATTTATTTTATTCTGAGAGCAGTCACTGTTATAATGAAGATATGATATCAACGGAACACTAAATGCTCACTTTTTATCATATGTTTTAGCTATTTAAAACTAATTAAACGAAGAGTGAAAACAGCTACCACTATAAATTTTAGTATCTTTTAGTGTAGTATTATTTATTCGTTTAATTACAGAACTTTATATCGAAGTTTGAGTGAATTCTGGTTCAGTGACTTACAGTGCTAAAACTTAACATCAAAAGCGTACGATTTTACAACATGTCGTCTATAATTTATATAACGTATTAGAAGGTTGAGTTGGGTTGTTTTACCTCTGAACGGCATTTTTTGTACACCATGGGCTAAATGGCCAGCTCACAAGCACCCCGAAGAATCAGAGAAGGTTGGGGGAGGTGACCCAATGGAACAGCTGTTGGGAGGCAGATGGTAGCCTCCCGTCAAGGCCATCCAGTGTGTTCTTTAACGTGCACAGGGTATAGCTCTCCCGCACACGGGGCCACGGCTTAACGTCCCATCCGACGACGGCGGCCTTTCCAAGCCCATCGGTGTCTCCTACTGACCGTGGGCAAGGCGGGGAATTTTGCGGAGATAAATCTCAACGCTGACGCAGCTGCGACTCGAACCTGGGAACTACAGATTACGAGCCTGGCGCGCTACCGACTGAGCCGTCCCCGCCCCGTGTATTAGAAGGATTTCACATTTCACCCCAGAGGCAGTTCGTAGAGCGACCGCCTCTTCATTATACGTAATGCTGTTTTTGTAGGAATATTTACTTTTGTACGAGTGTCAACATATCAAGTGAGTGTTAAACGTAGTAGTAGTTAATTACAAGAGATCATGCATAAAAAATGTGATTATTTTGATCGAAAAACTCTATAAAGTATTAATCGCAAAAACAAATATTGGATTTTAATATTAGTGTAGTAGGTCATTTGTTTGTTTAATGAGAAAGTTAATAGTATGTTATGTAATGCCACATTATAACATCCCATCCTGTCTCAAATCGCTGTAGTTCCCAGGTTCGAGTCCCAGCTGGGTCAGCGTTGAGATTTATCTCCGCAAAATTCCCCGTCCTGCCCACGGTCAGTAGGGGACACCGATGAGCTTGGAAAGGCCGCCGTCCGTCGGATGGGACGTTAAGCCGTGACCCGTGTGCGGGAGAGCCATACTCTGTGCACGTTAAAGAACACGCTGGATGGCCTACACGGGAGACTACCATCTGTCTCCCAACAGCTGTTCCAGTGGGTCCCCAACCTTCTCTGATCCTTCGGGTCCATGTGACCTGGCCATTTAGCATATGGTGTGCGAAAAAGTGCCGCTCAGAGGTAAAACAATTCAACCCAACCTCAAATCGATGCTGAATTTACAGAGTGCATGTACACTAAGCGGCCACGTGATTAAGTAGAGTTCTATGTATGTCAACAGTAACTCAGGGGCAGAATTCAGTAATTTCTTAAATAAGCTTTATGAAAAATGCTGGCGAAGAAAGGTTAAAAACCTCAGTCAAATCTATTGAAATCCAAACAATATTTCTGAAAAACTACAAATTTCTAAAACTGATATGTTCAGTATTTAAAGAGTTATGGAAGCTGAAACATTTAGCAAGTTAGCTTGTTCTGCAAAATGTCACTTTTAATTAGCGGAAATTAACATAATTATTACATATTATAACTACAAACACTCTTACACGTGTTAGTAAAATTTAGTATAATATAAAGAAATGAAAAAATATTTATATATTATCCAAAGTTGTCCTTTCAAATCGAATATTCATGGAATAAAATTGAACTCTTTATCTCTGTATTTAACATACAGAGATAAAGAATAACATACAGAGATAAAAATTGTAAATATTTGTAACCTTAACTGTGCCCAAGTGTTTAGCGCACTTGGCTACTAATCAAATCGACCTGGGTTGGATCCCTGGGTACGGCATGGAATCTTTGCTTTACTGCTGAAGTTACGCCATCCTCACAGACCTTCTACTATGACGTTATAAAATGACGGTCTCTGTAGCAAGCAGCTGCTTGAGGGGTATTTATTATATATTTATTATATATTTAACTAGAAGAAAAATATATAGCGTCTAACGAATAGGGCGGTTTGGCAAGATTTTGAAAGATAGTGTGTTTTTTCCTGTATCTTCCTCTAACCATGGAAATATGAGCAAATATTTGGTCGGTAAAAGGCAAATTGTAATATTCTCTTAGGTCCTATAAAACATGTAAAAATTTTTTCTGAAAACGAATTAAACAGTTTTTTTAGTTGTTAGAACGCTATTTAATAAAATGATATATGTTTAGGGTATAATTTGTATATGGCTAATCGTTATGTAAGAAATCTACCAGCCTCAAGAATGAGGATTTTATACTGTATATTCAAGTATAAAAAAGGCACGTATCTCCCAATTTACCTGAATTCTGAGTTAACTCGATCTCATATAAGCATTCATATAAAAACTCTTCCTCAAAACCTTTTCTCATTAACTATTTTCAGTTAAGATGTAAAAAATATCGAAATCATTTATCTAATCATCATATTATAATGAATTAGACGTCATCGGTGACAGAAATTGGCAGTTTCATCGTGGTTCTGCGGCTACTTGAGCGATTTGTCCTGAATTTCGTGGAATGGTCTCGCTTAGTTCTCACCCTCTTGGTGTGACAGATGAGGATTCCCATCTTCCGTGGGTCGGGAGTGATTTTTCGAAAGGCATCCGATATTTGTGGGGCGCCGTCGTCGTCTGCCTTCTGAATGCAATTATCGAACACGTATTAAAAAATGTCAGTCGATATAAATGAAAGATCTCAATCAAATGTACCTGAATTTGCATTTTCAGCAACATTAGTTCGGATGTAATCGTATTTACTTCGCTGCAGACTCTAAAAATATGTTAATCGTAATTTCGACTTTGGGAAAGCATCTCCTTAGAGAATATGCTATAACGATCTTGAATATGGCACTGATTCAGTTACCGCTCTGATTTCTATTCTAACCACACTTCTTATGTCATACCAGACCTGGTCAGTACAATAACAGAACGATTGATATTTTTTATAACAAATTTCAATTCTTATAATTCGACTGGTCGCTCTTAATTTTTTTAATCTGCTAAACAATTTTAAAATATTCTTAAAATTTTAAATACAATTCATTTATTATTATGTAGGCTTAAAAATAAATGGAATTCAATGAAATATTACCTAAATTCAATTGCTTAATTTTTTATACATATTTCCTTCCTCGCCAATGAGAGAGCTCCAGGTGGCCTTTGGTAAACCGGGTATGTTTATAACTGTATTTTACCCCTATTCATTTTTACCAGGTTCTCTTCTTTTAATTAAATTTGTATTTGTAATTTTAGACTTATTGATCGAAGTTTCACCCTACATAGCAACAGAAAACGTCGAATACCTCTGTTTAAACTACTGGTTTTGTTTGAAATTTTAATACACAAATAGATTCTTTGTGTTGCAATGTTCCGAAATATTTGTAACCTATTTTGGATATAGTGTTATTTGGTTTGCCACAGAATTTAAATAGAACAACACTATTTTATGAAAAGTGTTAATTAATGGATAAAAACATGTGCTTTCGACGCACTACAACATAAAATGAAACTTTCAAGGGTAAATTAGTGGAACTTGAATGAAGAAATGAAAACTATTACATGAAGTCACAGTGATGATACAATCGTACATTCAGTAGGGAATGTAGGAAAGTATCATTCATGCAATTTCAAATATCATCTAGTTTTCTTTTAACCTTAGATATATCGTTAAGATATATCTGTAATGTACCATTTGTAAACGATAATATTAGGTATTTTGGATTGAACGAAAGGCATTCTCTTATATTAAATTAATTTATAAATTTTGTGGTAGTTCAGGATAATAACTTTGATATTTTAATTTTCTTCTACCCTAAAAGTTTAAAAGTTAAAAGTTACTTCTATCATCATTGGTTGATTTTTGAGTTTACCTATATGTGTTTCAAAACTGTTCTTCTAAGATGTTGACCACTAGCAAGAAGCAACGTACCAAATGAAAGCCAGTTACGCCGGAGAATCGAATATTTTGAAAAATTGTCTAATTTAAATTATCCATTTAAATAATAAATAAATATCCCCTCAATCAGCTGCTTGTCATAGAGTTATGTCAGGAGGATTGTCAGTTTGTGAGGTCTGTGGGGATGGTGGGTCCTCAGCAGAAAGAAAACACGAACAACCACGCCTTACTCGGGTCTCGAACCCAGATACCTCAGATCAGTAGCAAAGCACGTTAACCATTCGGCCACGAGATGGGCTCCTGGAAAACAAGGAAAGAAGTGTGAATATCGTTTTTTCACAATATTTTAGAAACGGGAGAGACGAAAATAACGATTGCCATATCATGGAAAGTTCCTTTCGATTCTTCCTTCCTAATAGAGATGAGTTCCGGATTGGCTTTGCCGGGCTCAAAAGAGCACCTGTCTGAGATCACTTTTGGATGGTGGAACATATTGCCTTGTGATCCGATTCAGGCCTTCTGCCATCTGGCCGTCTGCTAGCCAAATGATGGTCTATGCACTCCACCAATTCTCTGGACCTCAGCCAATCGGACCTCTCCTGGGAAGCAATATATTCTTGCTTTGTCAGGGGCGCCTCGGATTTAAGTCTATATGATATCATAAGGTCTTTTAATCGTTCCAAGTCTGTCGCTTTGCGCCTATCTATATAACGATTCCACAAATCACGGATATGTTCCCCAAACTGACCCCAAGTATCAGACTGCAATTTTCTGGCCCTATCAAGCCTTTGCCTATGCTCAATAGCCGACACCTTGCATCTCTCCAGTACATAGGTCTTGAGCCGATCATAATGCTCAGCATCATGTAAGGGTAAGCTAATCAGAAATCTGCCAAATTTTTCCCAGGACATAGGTAGAATACTGCACCACGAAGATCACGTGGTGCCCACTGCGCTCTAAATGGTGCCTGATTAGTTTTAAAAAATGGCATTTCGTAGAGGCTCTCAGGCGGATTGCCAATAACCGGCAAGAGAAGCGACGACCACCTAGACAACTCTTCTCCGAGCTTCCAAACGGTATCAGGTCCGTTCAGAAAAAACCCAGGTGGCAGTTTCTGTCGTACAGCTCACGATGCGATACTCCCGCCTCTGCTGCATCCGCATTTTTCGAAATTCGAATTCACGAATTTCACTCCTCTCCTCAGCTTCACGAATTTCACGCTGTTAATCAGCTTCAATTTCGCGCAAATGTCTCTTTTCCTCCGCCTCAATTTCGCGCAGCCGCACTTTCATGCACATTGTCTCCATATTGTCGAAGAGTTCGGATCGCGCTGTTCTTTCAGAGCATCGGGCCGTTCCATTCTTGGGCGATGCCTATCTTCGGCTTCCCCTACTCTCTCTACTCCAGAAACTACCTCCGTGTCTCGTGCGTGGAGCGTTTGTAATGAACTGTCTGCACTATGATCCGACGGACTACCATTTTTCGCACATAGTCGTGTATTGTAGTGGAACATGATGCACTAACACAGTAGCACACAAGAACAAATTCACAGCAATTGGAAATCACCAAACCAATGTTCTCGTAGAGACTTCTCAAACGACGACACACACAAAAAATAAATCACACCACCCTTCATGTACCTCGCTCAAGAACCCTCTCTGCTGACACCAATAAGTCACAAGATGTTTTCGTGGAGATCTAAATTAGTTGAACCGGCGTGTGGGTTCCCAGCGTTATTTTAAAAGCTACCTAATGCAGCGTATACATCAGGAATATTGCGAGCTGGGTAGTCGCATGGATCGACAGACAACGTACCAATATGTACAACACATTTATTGTTCACAATATAATTATATTTACAAAATTATTTACACCGACCCTACACTAGGGAGTTGAACTGCCTTCATGTCTGTTCGACCACACAAATGTGGTCGAACAATGGCCCTGGCTGGATATTTTTCAGCCGCTGACTATATCGCGACAGAGCCTGCTTCTCTGTCCTTCGCAGTTCGCGCTTGTCGACGAATATCAAGGAGCCGAAGTCTCGCCCCTTCTCTCCAGCATGCAGTCACCTGGGTTCCTTTGTCCACACATTGCCCAAATGTGCTGGTCATCGTACCTGGCAAGGGAGCAGATTAATGACCTCTGTTGACTACCACATCCGGCAGCAAGACACTTTGGTTTTTCCTGGTGCTTCGAGGAGGTAACGGTCATCTGCCGTTACAAAACATTTTGGAAGGTTCTTCTTCAACTCTTGAAAAAGGCTTTCAAGCAAGTACTTTTTAAATATTTGGAAACAATCAAAAATCACATGGTGCAAGATCTGGTGAATATGCAGGATGGGGGATATAGTATATATAAACAATATACAATATCGGTATAGTATTGTCTATTGATAGTCAGTTTTTTTCTAGCTAAAGTTGTGAACATCCTCTTCCTTGAACGAAAGTCTTCTTGGAGGATTTGGGGAGTCGATTCATCCTTTGTAAATCCAAACATAGTTGTCTATCTTTCTGGGAGTTGTACAATATAAAAACCACTTTTTATCACCTGTGAGAATGTCTGTTAACTGTTTGGAGTCACTGGGTTTAAATTAATATCCAAAATTACCTGTACCTTGGCTTTACTGTAACCCCCTGCATGAAATAAATTATTATTATGATATCTCCTTGCACGAGTTGACTCTCGCCCTGTTCTGATGTTCTGTCAGTTTGTGTGGTACCCAATTGTCACAGATCTTTCGTAACTTTGAGTGATGATGAATAATTCTTTGAACACTGCCAATCGATATATTGACATCTAAACTTATCAATGAACAGTGATGTGGGGATTTCTTAACGAGTTCATGAACTTTCTCTCCTTCACGGTCTCCTTCGGTCTTTCTGAACGAGGTAGGTTTTGAACCTGTGTCGTCATGCTCTGAATTTGCGCATCCATCCATATATTTGTAATAAATCGACATGAATCGTTTTCGCGTCTTCCCCAAGCTGCATCCTTGTGAAAACGTAAAATATGTCTCCATGTTTAGCAGGCAACATAGCAATATTACATTGAAACTGATTCCTCTGCATTATTTCACTGGAGCTGGTTACTCTTCTTATTGCTATGGATCAGATTCCTTCACGTTATATACTGGATCCGATTCCTGCATATTATACTATTTGAGCCAATTGCTTCAATTATTACACTGCAAGTTAGTTTCTAGTTAGCTGATTTATGTGTTGCGTTTTGTGGATTTATTTGATGTACATATTTGTGGCTGAATGACCTATGTTTATTATAATTTATTCATTTTCCTGCAGATAAGCTATTTAGCTTTGCGTGTCAAATTGTAAATGTATTTGTGTTCTTTACTCCTATGAATAAAAATTATATTCTTAAAAAACAAAGGAAAAAAAAAACGATCCGTCACATTGTTACACTCCAGCCGATTCCTTCACATTGTTAAGTTGGAGTCGATTTCTCCATATTGCTGCAGTGGAATCGATTTCTCCACATTACTACGATGGAGACGATTCCTACACATTGCT
Source organism: Ryuthela nishihirai (assembly GCA_038380435.1). Taxonomy (NCBI): domain Eukaryota; kingdom Metazoa; phylum Arthropoda; class Arachnida; order Araneae; family Heptathelidae; genus Ryuthela; species Ryuthela nishihirai. The sequence continues at coordinate 4,582,048 of JAWZYU010000039.1, forward strand.
GCACGTTAATCGATTCCGATATATTATTACAATCGACCCATTCCTTCACATTATTACATTGGAGACGATTCCTCCACGTTGCAACATTGGAGCCTATTCCTACACAATGCTACACTCCAGTCGATTACTCTGCACATTATTAAATGGAGCCGATTCCTCCACGTTATTATACTGGAGCTGATTCCTCCACGGTGTTTCACTGAAACCGGTCCCTCCGCTTATTTCTCTGGATCCGATTCCTTCATGTTATTATATTAGAACCGATTGCTCCAATTGTTATACTGCAACCGATTCCACCACATTGCTACACTCCAGACTATTCCTTCAGATTATTAAACTGGAGATGGTTTTTTTACATTATTACAGTGGAACTGATTCCTCCACATTGCTACGCTGCAGCTGATTCCTCCAAATTATTAACTCTGCGAGTAGCCTAAATCATGAGAATTAGGACAGGAGTCAACTTTCCGAATATGAGTCAATTTTTCTAACACCAGCTTAGTCACCTTCTGACAGAGCTGTTCTTAGAACCCAGATTGTGTTTTTTTTTTCTTTTGCTTTTCGAACTTGGATGTTTTGTAAGCTTATTTGTTTACGCATCAAATGGGAATATAGAAAAAAATATGAGTAAATACCCGTTTAAGTAGCTGCTTGCCACAGAGGTCTGACACGAGCCTATCATTTAATATGCCAAAAAGAAGATTTGTGGAAAAAGCGAGATCTCAGCGGAAAGGTAACACAAATATCCATGCCTTAACCAGGGGATGGAACCCAGGTCCCTTTGATTGGTAGCCAAGGGAAAATGCATTATTCTTGTTCTTGCTCTTTCATTTGATGCAAAAAAAGCCACATTTCTCCGAAAAGGAATATTCTGATTTTAATTAAAATACTTTTTTGGCATCCTCACTAATTCTATCGTAAGCATTGTTCTCTTTATGTCAAATTACTGATTAAAGTTGAGGTTGCATCGTTTAATTTTTATCAGGTGTTAGCAGCTTATCTACAGGTTAAGCCGTTGTACACTGTGTCTAGAAAACCCATGTCCTGTGCACCTTAAAGAACACGCTGAATTGCCTTCACAAGAGGCTACCATTTGTCTGCTAAATACTGTCCATTGGGTCCCTTTCCTAACCTTCTCTGAGTCCTCAAGGTCTTTGTGACCCGGCTATTTAACCAATTGTGTTAAACAAAGTGACGCTCAGAGGTCAAAACAATCAACAAAGCATTATGTTCTTAAATTATGAATATCAATCAAATGCATAAATTTATGCTTATGACGCAACAGATATTTTTATCAGTTAGTTTACAGTTAAAGAATATTAACTAATCTCTCAATCGAGGAGTGATGCACAGGGTGTAATCAATATATAGTTTCACCCATTAGTTTACTGTAGACTATTTACTAGCAAAAATTACCACTGTAAAAATTATTTTTATAGAAATTTGACTTCGCCTTTCATGTTATTTATTTTCTCTTATATAACAAAATTTAATAAGATTCGAATTTAGTTTTTAATTTGTGGCTTAACCCATGCAAGCATATTTCGATTTCTAGAGGACATCAGAATAGAATTTATTTCACTACTATTATTTTAATGTAAAGGAGTTAATAATCAATTGACGCGTTTTTAACTGCAGCTTAATATGTTTTCAACTATTAGGTGTTACAAGTACGTATCTTAAATAATCATGAATTTAGTTGGGAAGTACGAAAATTTAATCGTTCCTGAGGAATAAGGGATGCTCGATTTCAAAGGGAGCGAACGTTTTATTTTCCGTCTTTAGCACCCTCTAACAGTGACAACTGAAACGAGTGGATGATTGTGTAAATGTAAATAGTAATATTTCGTTAATACCTATAAAACAGAAATATAATTTTTCATTAATATGTTTAAAAAGTTGCAGTTACCAACCCTTGTGACCAAAGGATAAAACACTTTTGGCAATGTAAATATTTTCTCCCTCATAGTTCACCACCAAAATTTTAAATTTCTTTCTTAAATAACCGTTTGTAATAGCTGTTGTAAATGCTAAAAAGGTAGGAATTTTCTATCTTTAAGGATACTGGGAATTTCGGAAATTAACAATAGTCCTATTTCTTCAATATCTATCCAATCTAAAACAAATGCATTTAATTTGAAGAACAAAAATTTGAATGTCAACAGCATTACAGACAGACGACAAAGCAAAAACGTTTACCCAAAAAACAATTGAAAGTGTAAAGATTATAATAATTAAGCGGAGAAAGTGGAAATTAATTTGTTCATCCTTAATAACGTATTGAAAAAGGAGTCATCAGAAACATCAACGAAATGAGTCAAAATCATCCAGAAATATGCCAGTGAAACGCCTGGCAATTCATATGAGTCATTTGTTACATAAATTGTTACGATCGGACACATTCTAATTTAGAAATAACTGAGAGACTAGTTTTAATTAATGCGAACAATATACTTATTATATTATATAACTATAAATAAAACGGTGGAATATAACACAATGAAATTTCGAGAGATTCAGAATTATCATGCTTTGGATTCCATGTATTAAATTTTTGCTTTATATCGTATCTCAACTATTTAGATTTATCGCAAAATTCCGCATAATCATTTGTGAATTTTATTCTTATATCAACCCTAACAGAACGGATACAGGGAAAAAAGAACAGATCAATGATAATAGAACTTGATTTTCGTAAACATTTTTTAGAAATTAAATTCACTATCGGTAATGAAAAAATTTCTCTCTTAAAACACTATATACAATACTTTCCAAAAATGTATTGCTATTAAATATATTTTATTTTGACGTGCACAGGGTGCGGTCTCTCACACACGCGGAACAAGGATTAACGTACCATCCGATGGACGCCGGGTTTTAGATGCTTATCAGTATTTTCCACTGATCCAGGGCATGGCAGTTGTAACAAAAGGCGTGGACACTGCAGTAACAGAAGAACTAATTTTCAAAAATATACCACTTTAAATATATCTATTTCCTAAAAACGCAACTGGTAGTTACTTATTTTTAAGAATTTTGCAAATAATTTTATAATATTCCCAAATATTTTAACCAAATCATGAATAAATTATTTTATTTCAACCAGTTTTAAACTAAATGGTTTTAATTTAAATTTTAAATAAAGAAAATCACTTGAAAATTTATCAATAATTAATATCTCTCCTTTTTATCCTTCTTTTGTTCAAAGTGGTTTTGCTCGAATTTGGGAACTGAAGATTGCGAGCCTGGCGCGTTTATCGACAGAGCTCCCCCCAGACCAATTGAGTGATAATCATTAAAGAAAATGCCAATGACTCACCTGGTGTCATATGTGATTCTTTTCATACATAACTTGTTACGATCGATAGAAGACTAACAATTACGATATAGCAGAGCCGGATTTAGTGGGGGGAAAGTACATAATCCCCCCTTTTGTGAATCCTGGTAAGGAAAATGGAAAACACAAATTATCATACATGAGCATATTTGAAACATTTTTCATGATTTGTTTCAAACCGCTAAAAGGAGAGGAAACATTACACTGTAATGAAATTCAATTACTTTAACCCCCCCCCCCTTTCTTTTCGCCCACGCCGCCATTATTTTTTCAAGATTCTGTCCTAGCTCTGACAGTGTCTCTAGCAAATGCATTGTCTTGTATGAAGCTAAAGGGTTATTTACCTACACGGCTAGTTCCCTATTCTTGTCATAGATAGGAATGGCTCCGTCGGTAGCGCCCCAGAGTACATAATCTGTAGTTCTCGGGTTCGAATCCCAGCTGGGTCAGCGTTGATATTTATCTCTGCAAAACCAACAGACCGCGACCACAACTGACAGACAGCAGTCTCTCCAAACCGGGTTGGGTTGTTTTACCTCTGAGCGGCACTTTTTTGCACACCATGGGCTAAATGGTAAGGTCACATGGATCCCGAAGGCTCAGAGAAGGTTGGGGGAGGGGACCCACTGGAACAGCTGTTGGGATACAGATGGTAGCCTCCCGTCAAGGCCTTCAAGCGTGTTCTTTAACGTGCACAGGGCTCCAAACCGGTTGGCTTGGAAAGACCGCTGTCTGTCGGATGGGACATTAAGCCATGACTCGTGTGTGGGAGAGCCATACATTGTGCCCATTAAAGAACACACTGAATGGCCTTGACAGGAGGCTACCATCGGTGTCCCAAGAGCTGTTCCAGTGGGTCCCCTCCCCCAACCTACTCTTAGCCCTCGGGTTCCTTGTGAACTGGCCATTTACCACATTGTGTTCAAAAAGGGGCCGCTCAGAGGTAAAACAACCCATCTGCCTAAAGAACCTTGTTTTAACGTCCCATCCGACGGACGCTGGACATTTCAACACCATTAGGTCTTTCCTTTGTTACTGAGAGCAGGCAAAGGATATGGGAGTAAATTTCAGTGACAGAACATTTGGGACTTGAGGCTAGGAACCACAGATTATGAGCCAGATGAGCCACAGACAGAGCCAACTCCTAGTCAGAAATGGTTAACACAGAGTTTTGATCATAGAATCAAAAACCTAAAATCTTTGATTTTCGGGAAGTGAAGAATTATATTTTAATGAATAAATTTGCACGAATGCCTTTCCAGATATTTTTGATTAACTAGTTTCAGTTAAAGAATATTAATAGACTCCTCCATACATGAAGGATTGTATGGAGCAAGCGAAAACTTTTGAAAGTTAGATCTCAATTTGACATTTGACCTCGAATGACCCATCGCTTCCAAAATTTGGTTTCTAAGATATTGTTCGTTTGTCTTACCTCTGAGAGGCATTTTATTTTCACCAGTAGGCTAAACGGCAAGGTCACACGGACGACGAGATCTCAGAGAAGGTTGGAGTAGAGGACACACTGGAACAACTGTTGGGAGACAGATGGTAGCCTCCATCAAGGCCTTAGGCATGTTCTTTAGGCTGTACAGGATATGGCTCTCCCTCTCATGGGGCAGCATCTGAACGACCCATTCATTGGACGGCGGCCTTTCCAAGTTCATCAGTGTCCCCTACTGACTGTTTGCAGTGTGTGGAGTTTTGCGGAGATAAATCTCGACGCTGACCTAGCTGGGACTCGAACCTGGGAACTGCAGTTTATCAGCCTGGCACGCTACCAACTGAAACACCCCCGCCCCTGTCAACTTGGATTTTCCCATTGAAACAGTGACATTCAGTGGTGATTCCCAAAATTGAGTTTGCAATTTTTTTTTTAATTTAGAGTTCTTGATTAACAATTCCAGAGTTTAAACTAAGAAAAATGCGACTACTTCCTCCAAAATCAAAATATAGCATCCGAATCCTCGGCTTTGGCGTTGCCTCTCCGCTGTATGCTGTATTAGATGAGAGCCATCTGTGATCCAGATGACCTGTGGAACTCTCCCCGGCTCATCGTGGGTCTCTTGAATATACCCATAGGATCATGATCAAAACATTGTAATTTAAACCGAACAATTTATTTAATTTTTTTTATTTAATAAATTATAAAATTAAATATATTAATAATAAATTAGTAATAAATTCCGTTAAGAAAAGGAAGAAAATAACACATGAAATTACAAGAGATTCAAAATTATGCTCCTTTGATTTTATGCATTAATTATTTTCTTTATGTCGTATCTCAACATTTAAAATTATTACAAAATTTTATTTCCAATATTTATAATCATTCAACTGATGAATTTTGTTCCTATAACACTACTAATAGAACGGATCTAGGGAAAAAAGAACAGATCATATGAAAATAAAACTTGATTTTGGTAAACATTTTCTTAGAAATTAAATTCTCCATCGGTCATGACAATATTTCTCTGCTACAATCCAATATACAATACCGACCAGAAATGTATTACAATTTAAAATTATTGTATTCGAAAGGGTACTTTAACAGGATATGGCTCTCCCTCAAAGGAAGCCACGATTTAATGTCCCATCCGACGGACGATGGCCTTTCGAAAACCATTGGTCTCTCCTATTGACCGAGGGCAGGGCGGGAAATTTTTCAGAGATAAATCTGCAAGCTGACCAAGCTGCGATTCGAACCACATTGATACAATAAGCCTGGATACTGCAGTGAGAGAAGACCTAATTCTGAAAATTATAGCAGTTTTAATTATATCTACTCTCATAAAAATTCAACTGGTAGTTATTTGTTTTAAACAATTTGTAATAAATTTAATAATATTCTCAAATATTTTGATAAAATCGTAATGAATAAATTATTTTATTTTAACTGGTCCAAATTACTTTTAACTTAAATTTTAAACAAATTACATCACTTTAAATTTTATGCATAATTAATATCTCTCCTTTATTCTCTCTTTTTGTTCAAATCTGTCCAGGCTGGTGTATCAAGGTAGTATTGCTTGAACCTGGGAACTGCAGATTACGAGCCTGGCGAGTTACCGATAGATCCTCGCCCCCCCCCCCCCCATCTGTCCAAATGAGAAATAATCATTAAAGAAAATGCCAATGACTCACCTGGTGCCATATGTGATTCTTTTCATACATAACTTGTTACGATCGATAGAGATTAACAATTACGGTATAGCAGAGCTGGATTTAGGGGGGGGGGAAGTGATTCCCCTTTGGAGAATTGCAGTAAAGGTAATGGAAAACACAAATTATTATTCTTGTGCATATTTCAAGAATTTTTGATGATTTTTTTTTACAAAACCACTAAAACGACAGGAAAATGTTACACTGAAATGGAAATGCAGTTTTTGGCCTCCGCTCCCAATATTTTTTCTAGATCCTGTCCTGGCTCTGACAGTGTCACAAACAAATGCATTGCCCTGTCTTGTGTCGAGCTAATGGCATCTTTACCTACACGGCTACGTTCCCGATTTTGGGCAGATCACTAGTGCGCAAGGACACAGCAAGGCCATACATCTACGTCACAGAAAACTGACACGTCTAGAGCCCCTATATAACAGGCCGACCAGCAACGATTGGCGTTTAGCGACTACGGTAGTCGCCGATCTCGGTATGCCCGCAAAGGAAGCTGAGGGTTACGGCTGTCCCGATTGAAGATTGCCGCATGCATATTTTGTAATATTAACCAAACTAAACTTAATCGTAAACGATGAATGACTACTAACTTAAATGTAGCTATCATTCATCTACGTATTACTAATCGATATATCACATAAAATAACATTAAAATACAGAAGCAATAGTCAGAAGTATATATTATAGAACGCTGTAAGCCTAATGCACGTTCTCGGTCGAATTCTTTCAACCCCCTTTTTTTAAATTTAATTGGATCAGCCTGGAATTTAAACACTCTGCAATTGTTTCCATAGCTGTTCAGACAATTCGCAACTGAATATCTTCCGATAATAATTGTTTTTCATATACTAAGAATTCGAAAAACTGCTGCGAACATGGCGGCTGCATTGACTATAATACTGAGTCACGTCACCAGTTGGCATAAGAATGGCGGATAGGTCGGTTTGGTATATAGGGGCTCTAGACATCGTCATTTTACTGTGACGTAGTTGTACGGCCTTCTCTTGTAGGAGGTGTTGGCCAGGCTCGTCATCTGCAGTTCCCAGGTTTGAGACCCAGCTGCTCCAGCATTGAGATATCTCCGCAAAACTTATCTCCCTGTCCTCGGTCAGTAGGGGACACCAATGGGGTTGAAAGGTCGCCATCCATGGAACCGTGGTACTGTGTGCGGGAGAGTGATACCATGTGGATGTTGAGGAACATGATGGATGGCCTTGACTGGAGGCTACCATCTATCAGTGGGTTCGCTAACACCAACTTGCTCTGAATCCTTGAGGTCTTTGTGACCTGACAATTTAGCCCATTTTGTGCAAAAAAGGCGGTGAAAAGCGCGACGCAGATGGGCTTGGAAATCCGCTGTCCATCGAATGAGACGTTAAGCCGTGGTCCTATATATATATAGATTGTAATCTTTTCTGCTGATCGGAGTTATGACACCCTTCTGTGACGCAAATGTCACCTTGCCAGAAATATAACAAAGGTTTTCTGATCTGTTCAAGCACTTAAAATGTGTCACTGTTGATTGGGCGTAGATATCATTTAACAGTTAGTGACAACCTGGTCCTTCACAGAAACAGAGCTTCATTATGCATAAATTTCACGGGATTTAATTCGTCTAAAAGTTAACCAGAAGCTATTTAATTTAGAATAGCAAAAGATAGGACAGTTTACTTGACGATATTAATTGACTTGCGATGCACTGTGTGCAGGAGAGTGATATCAGCAAACATTAACAGATTACTTGGAAAATTAACTCCAGTTAAATCATTTATATTAAAAAAAATCATTCATTTAAAATATAACTCCCATTAGCTTGTATCTTGTAATACATGAACTTCTATCAAGAGATTTAGCATAGCAGTTATTCGCCACGATTGTTAGAAAAACCATGACAGTGTTTTAATGAACTTTTCTTTCATCCTTTTAAATATTTTGCGTTTCCTAATAACGTTTTTATTAACACTCGAATCGTATTATAGAAATATTGTTTTATTTTCCTTCTCAATGCAAAATCCAACTTTTTCTATTACCAACCACTTTTTATATTAAAATACATTTCTAATAAACAATTCCACATTATTGTTATTTGCGCCCCGGAATAAAGCATTCCAACATTATTACATATTAATATGAGCTCAACGCTCGAATATGTGTTAGGAATGTTTTGTCCAACCCAAACACAATATGTGTGAGGGGAACTTTAAAAGTTCTCCTCCACGCCCAGGGCGCTATTCCATAAGAAATAAAAATAAGAAAAAATTAAACATATCAATTTTCACCTACGTCATGTAGCAAAGACTTGCATGAAAATTTTTGCATTAACATGTGACACACCTTCCTGATAAAGGGCTATAATGGAACTATTCGTATACCTTTTCCGATGTCGGCCCCTTATAATCTATCTGTGCCTTCAAAATAGCTTGAACTGAATCTGACGTTAAATGATTAAAATGAGTTTGGGAATCTTGTGATGTTGTGTGAAGCCATTCCTGTTACACAGCAGTATACACTTCCCTCAGGGTAGAGGATAATAGAGGTTGTGACCAGGGCATTTCAATCGCGGTTGGGAGAGCCATTTATAAATATATCAGGTGTAAGGGAGAAATTCATTGCATTGACTTTCCTTTGCAGGTGCTAATGGAGTACTGAGAAGTAGTCTTAAATTGTGAGTTGTATTTATACGAAAAATATAAATATAGTTATAGTGAAAAATATTCCAGAAACTGAGCCACGGTTTATGAGGTGAAATGAGCTTTTTGAATTTCTGGTAAGGTGGCTGGTTTAGAAATTCGAAGCATAACGTTACGTATTCCTTCTGCTTGTTGAAAATTATGAGATTGCCGTGGAGAGTAGTTTCTAACTTTTCTAATGCTTTTGTGATATACCAGCAATGGCTCACTGGAAGGTATTGAGAATAGTATCTAAGGATTCCTTTTAAAACTTTTGAAACACATGTGAATTTTAGTAACTGAAGTGTAGGTAGGTTCTGTTGAAAGAAGTTTAACACGTGTCATCTGATATGAAACACGATGAAATTTATGTTTTAAAATATAAATTTCTCTAATCCACTGAAAACACGCTCAGTCATTTCCCGTATGATCTCCAAGCAGGAGAATTATATACTCACACGGATGCTGAATGTTCGGTACCTCATCGACTGTAGCATTCTTTGCTGCGCAATTTTTTTCAGTATGGCCGAAGGGTCGGCAGCGAGTGTAGTTGCGAAGTTTATCAAAAAAGAGTCGTTTTCTGAAGTTCCCATCACATACGAACTTCATTTGGACAAAGAAGGCCTAGAATAATCACAACAGTGGATGTGGGAATTGTAGATACGTCCCGTCGCGCGAACAAACGCAGCTCGAAAATAATAAATTTTCATTGGAATTTTTATATAATTCCTCCATTCTGATATTAATATCTATATCACTCAGCAGAAAACGAGTGGATAATTCATAAGTAAATAAATTAGCTGTCGCTTTTGTAGAAATTATTTTTATAATGCGAAAAATATCAAAAGATCAAGAAATTCTATCAGTACATATAAAAAAGCTCTTATTTCTCGCGAGGAAGGCGTATAGGAGTAAAGTCTTCTGGAAATTTTCAGGAATTATGATTATGAACTCTATAAAGCTAAAGGCTTTGCGGCTGTAATGAGAAGGCTTTTCCCTTTTATCAAAAAATGTGAAAATGTGAACAATTTCTTCATCTTGAGGGAAAGTTCACCCTCCTGCAAAAGATGCTTTTGTAGAAGGAGGTATTGCATCAGTATGAAATTTTGAATGCATTGGTATGTTTCACGGTACTTTGCTCAGGATGCCGTGTTTATGATAATTTGGCCATACGGTGTAAATTCACCCTTATTGGTTAATTTAAGTAGTGGTAATTACCCATAAAATCGGAATGTGTATCGAAATGAAAACTAAAATGATTAAAATAATGAAGTTCTAAAATAAAAATGCAAAACTAAGCCAAGGAAAAAATTTCTGCTAATAATTGAAAGTATGGAAAAATCATTGAAACAAGGCTATTAGCAGGAAAGAATTATGTTTTCTTCAATCACTATCATAATACTTTGTCATTTAATTGCAATAACATGTACCTTTTATCAACCTATTAACTATGAATCGATGCTAGCAATACTTATTATATATTCCATACTTTTTTCCTTCATTGTCAGGGTCATTAACATTAAGTAGGGTCATCCGAAAATTATGAACAACTCAAAGGAAGTAAAGCGATGAGGGGAAGACATGGATCTTAGTTGATATTTTGTAAGCATAAGATGAAAAAGATGCCTACAGATTTAAAAATGTGAGAAATGTTTATTTTTATAACTGAGTGTAATTCACTTCATATTGGAGATGATACTATAGGTATAAACGTTGAACAAATTGGGAATAGGGTATACACTGTGTCCCATGACTAAGTGGTATTGCTGAGGTATCGCCCATGGAATTCCGGTTCCACGACATTCCACAAATATTTGATGGGTTCGGAGTCTGGTGATCATAATATTTGATCATTACCTAACTTCATCAACTGTTGTGTTTTAATGTGATCATCAATTGCTATGTTTTAATTAAGCCCTTATTTTTGCCCATTGGGCCTCTTCGGGGTTGTTTTCCTTTACTATCATTGCCATAACCGTCATATACAATGATTTTAAGGCCAGGAGCTTATTAAAAGCTAATTTAGATATCAGATACCGTATCATGCTTTGAATCTGGAATTTAAATTCTTGTTTCTTAACCTCAAAATGTTTGCTCAATGGAATAACTGAATTGCAATTATACAATTACAACGATAAGAAACCTAATGATATTTGTCTTCTTCAAAAAATATACGGTAGCTAACTTTTTTTGCGTTAAGGTGATAGAATCTTAATAAGTCCATCAAAAGATTCAAATTTTCATTCTGATCGAGCTAGTGGCCAGTTTTGCTACATATAAGAGCCAATTAGGTAATTTCAATTATCGCCCTGAAAAAAAAAACGAAATTGAAGAACGAAAGTTTTTCTCTATACAAATTCAATATTTTACTATAATTTCATACGATACATTAATTCCTGTTCAGACAAGAACCTTTCATGATTTTAGATGACGAAGAAACATTCTAAAATTTGGCACCTAATAGAACTTTAATTAATTGCTGATTAAGGAAGTAATAATTTTGAATACGATCGGAATGAGCTCTGTCGATTGAGCCAAATTTTGTACCTTGTAAAGGACAAATTTAAAACAAATGCAATCTATATAGTAAAGGAAAATGTCTGTCTGTATGTGTGTCTGTCTGTGGCAGCCATAACTCATCGGGAAATTAACGTACACGTTCCAAATTTTCGGAGAATGTTTCAGGTTATGGTCCGGATTCCAATGTCAAATGTTAGGTCGAAAATCGAAACGGGGGGCTTACTAGAGCAAACGTATTGACAATGCTGTTCCTACGGGAAACGAGAATCGCTGTCAAATCTATTGTTGCCATTTTTTACTCCCTAACTCTGAGAGTAAAGAGTTAAAATAGCATTTAAATCTGCTGCCGTTGCCAGATTCCCCATATTTCCAAAGACATTATTGAAGCGTTCCATTACAGCTAGGAACCTGATTTTCTAAACAAACACGGGGTCGGGTAAAATGAAACCCGACTACGAAATTTGGGACCTTTCTATGAAGCACGTCTGGAATTACAGAATGCCAAAATCTGACGAAATAAATATCTCGATCGTTTGTCACGGGCTCTGAGAGCGCGCGCCGAGTGAACAATGACTCTTGCAACACCGGGAAATTCGTGTTCAAACTGTGATAAAATGTCGGGGGATACTGACAAAACTAACCTTTAGTGCAGGAAACAACAGAATATGCAGATTAAAAGTAAAACACGAGCTGTCACAATATGTCTAGAAACGAAGCCACGGGCCAAGTGAGAATCTTTTAAACCAATCATCGGGCCACACGGGTAACGTAGTACAGGAAATTTGGACCGTGCGAACGAATATCACGGGAGCCATAAGGTAGTAAACTCTGTGGTAGCGGAAATAAAATGTCGATAGCACGATAAATGAATCAAGGCACATGGCAGGAATTTATAATAATATACCCAGCCTGTCTTTCGCCTGTTTAGTTTATAAACGTTAATGAACTTGTGAGAGAGAGAATCAGGAGAATTGCAAATGCACGTGAAAGTCTTTTTCAAAATGAATCTTTATCTTTTATTTCTAAAGTGATGTTCCGATGTACTGGAAGAACGATTATCATTCAATTAAGCATCAAACATTGGAAATGTTAGTTCAAATTATTATACCTATAGTCATACGTAGAAGAAAGAAAAAAAAAAACGGTAATCATAGCATCTAATTTTGGCCATCATTTGACTACACTAACCTATTTAAACCCTGCACTCATTATAGCAATGAGTGAATTGTCCTATCTAAACAATGTTAATTACAATGACATGTTAACCCAAAGAACCTCGCTAATAATATATCCGAAACGAAACTTGTTAAACTAAATGCTATGATACCTAATAAGTATTTTTGGCCGAATTGTATATATGTAACGCTTCTCAGCCGAAACTAAACAAGCGGTAGATAATAAATGAATTTGTGAATTACTGTTATAAGCATGCAATTAATTATTTTACATATTTTCTGCCGTCATATCTACCACTGATATTTTAGACGAAAATTATTATAATTTTTCTTTCTTTTTAATAGATGTCATTAATTGAGAAGGGCCGGACATGGAAGGAAGCGGGCGAGTGTTTTTAACTAGCTCCAAGAAGTGAACTTTAGTTAGCTAGACTTTAACTTAAATTGCCTAATAGTTTTGGGCGAGATCGGGTATTCAGCCCCGGTGGAGCCCTTGGTCAGCAGGAGAGATTAGAAATAGCTTAATATTTTATTTCAACTTTGGTATATGTATAGGATTTTCGAGATTTCATTGTTGAAATCTCTATATATTTTCTGAATAGCAGTATTTTTTTTAATTTCATCATGATCCTATGAGTAGATTGAAGGGTGCCAGACCTTTAGTTTTCAAACTGGAAACCTTTTCGGTCTGACTCTCTGAATTATCGTATTTATCACTGTTTTTAGTGCCCTTTGAGGCTCACTTTTTTGGTGATTCTTTTCTTGTCACTTGACTCATACCATTTACTGGACACCTTCAGATGGAAAGGTTATGGGATCCTAGATCCTGGTACTTTGAAAAATGCTACTTATGCTATGCTATGTTATAAATGATATAAATGTTCTGGGAAATCTGGCAACATCCACCGAACAGGTCCCGGACTTGGAGCTCAGAGGTGGAAGGAAACGGATGTGTTTTTTCATAGCTCCAAGAAGTGAACTTTAGTTAGATAAAATTTAACTTAAATTGCCTAATAACCTTAGGATAGATCGGGTATCTAACCCCGGTGGAGCCCCTAAGATAGGTTAGAAATAGCTTAATATTTTACTTAAAACTTAAATATATGTATAGGAGTTTAAAGATTTGAAGTTGAAATCTCTACATATTTTCTGAATATCAGTGTTTTCACTGCTATTCTGTTTCTTCCATCTTTAATCTATTTTTGAGGTTAAATATTTAATCTATTTCCTGTTTTAACTGACAAATGTTTATTTCTCATTATCTTACTTTCATTAAACTACCGTTGAAGTTTTTGTTTTCTAATATGTTACCTTTTCAACACTTGTTCGATTTCAACTGTTATTTTTTAACTGTCTGTTTTCATCTTTCGTTTAACTCCCGTTGAAGTTTTTGGTGATATAATATTATTCGTTTCTCATGTGGAATGCACGTCAATCAATGTGAGTTCCAATTACTTTGAAATTGTTGTGTATTTCATATAACGTATATTGTATATTTCAACCTTTATAAATTATAATCTGAAATTTGATTATTTTGTTTTGTGAAAATCACAGAGTTTCACAACATTAACCGCCACTAGAATTTTAAACAGAAAAAGTTTTAAAACCTTTGCGGACCACCGAGAATTATCGTTGAGGCTGTAAGCAGTAATCGAAATGAGATTATTTCTTTGATTCTGTACGATCATATTATTTTGAACAAGTACAAGGGGCCTAAAACGGTAGCGTTCTCTGAGGATACCTACCCGTTTTTGGTTTCTTATACAATTTTACTGCCATTTTTAGCTTTTCTTATGTTTTCCCTTAGGGGCCTACCTAAGAGTGGTTTACTTATATATTTTGTTCTTATAAAAAAAAAAAATAAATAAATAAAAATAAATAAATACCACCTCAAGCAGCTGCTTGAGGTGGTATTTATTTTTTTCTCCGTCAGAAGTTTTATTCCAAGTATAGCTTGTTACTCTCGGCATTTGCGTTTTGGAGCTATAGCTTAAGAATAGTTTTAGTATTTCCCTTTTCAGAGAGGAAGAAAGCATGGGAGGTCAATTTTTTATAACTTATGACATTCCCCGAGTGACAAGCTTTCATTCGACACATAGCTGGTTATTTTGCGCACTCGTATTCAGGAGATATATTGGGAACTATCATTTTCATATCCTCCACTTTTTTTTAACGAGGGTGAATTTTGCATAGCCTAGGGCATCTTCCATGTCAGAAGCCTTAATTTGACGTATAGCTTGTTATTTTTGGCCTTCGTTTCTGCAGATATAGCTTAAAAATAGTCTCCATATTACCCCTTTTTATATGGGGCGGGGGTGGCTCAGTCGGTAGCGCGCCAGGCTCGTAATCTGTAGTTCCCAGGTTCGAGTCCCAGCTGGGTCAGCGTTGAGGTTTATCTCCGCAAAATTCCCCGCCCTGCCCACGGTCAGTAGGGGACACCGATGGGCTTGGAAAGGCCGCCGCCCGTTGGATGTGACGTTAAGCCGTGGTCCCGTGTGCGGGAGAGCCATACCTGTGCACGTTAAAGAACACGCTGGATGGCCTTGACGAGAGGCTCTCATCTGTCTCCCAACAGCTGTTCCAGTGGGTCCCCTTCCCCAACCTTCTCTGAGCCTTCGGGGTCCTTGTGACCTGGCCATTTAGCCCATGGTGTGCAAAAAAGTGCCGCTCAGAGGTAAAACAACCCAACCCAACCCATTTTTATAGGGAAGAAAGCACGGGGATCAATGTTTGATAGCCTACGACACTCTACGCATCACAAGCTTTCATGTGGTACATGAATCATTAAGTTTCTCCATCGCGTTCGAAAGATATAGTGGAACAAATTTTCTTCAAATCCACAAACCGATCAACCGACAAATATCAAAGCCAAGAGTAGTAGGAAGATAGGTAAAGAGTGGAGAAATATGAAAATTATTGTTCCCCTATATCTCTTGAAAGCGAGTGCGGAAAGTAACAAACTATGTAAAATGAAAGTTTGTGATACCGGGAGTGTCATAGGTTATAGCAAAGTGACCCTCCATACATTCGTTCCTCCCCTAAAAAACGGTAAATGTGAAAGTTGTTCTATTATATCTTCCGAACGCGATGGTCTACGAATATGAGTTAGGTATGAAATGAAAGCTCATATAATGACCGTCGTAAGCCATTTCGAATCCGCTCCCTGATTAGTGTGTGTGTGTGTTCGCGGGTTCGAATTAATGAGTCATATCTCAAATTAAAGCTTGTGGCGTTACAATGCATGAACTACCTCAAAAAATAATAAATGAAAAAAAACGCTGATAAAATCGCTCGTAGATTACTTCTAGTATTCATTATTAGCTAATTCTTTACTTAATTTTCCTACTAGCCTTAGGCGAGATTGGTTTAAAATCCCAGTGGAGCATTTCGCAGGAAGTTTAGCTAGAATAGCTTAAACTTTTACTTAAACTGTTAGTTTTTTAGATAGCCTTTCAGATTAATTTTCACCATGTCTGAATAAAGCTGACTTTTGGATTATTTAACACCATTTCAACGCCATTTCAATAAGTATAAGTACGAGTCAATAGCCGACCTGATTTGGCCCTGTTAGTATTGGAAGAGTACCTGCCAATAACCGACTTAGCGTTGGCCGATATTGGCAGCGGAATAGTACGTACTGATAGCCGAATCTTGGTTGGCCGCTGTTGATTCGGAAATATACATTTTAAAGTAAGTTTACACACTTCAAATCCTACGTTGAGGTATTATCTCCCGTTTATTTTAACTTTAAGTCTTGGTATTTACCGATTCTAGTCGCTACTAGAATTTATTAATTTATTGTTTCAAATTTTCTCATTTGTTGTTAGTCTTAAAAAACTAACTATTTAAGTTGATTTTATAACTTGTTCTGAGTTTTAGTGTTGTAGACAGATTCTCTGGTGTTTTACAGAAATCTGTTGTATTTCATTTGGTCTGTACCGATTTTGACAGTTACAACTGTCGTTTTTATACTTCGAAATTTTTGAATTATTTGCATATTTGTATGTAAATTTAATTCTTTTTCTCAAATTTATATCTATTTTAACCATTATTTCATTGTTTTTATATTACTTCGAGTTTGATTTTTCAAATTCTTAAAGTTTGCATATTTGTATGTAAATTTAATTCTTTTTCTCAAATTTATATCTATTTTAACCATTATTTCATTGTTTTTATATTACTTCGAGTTTGATTTTTCAAATTCTTAAAGTTTGCATATTTGTATGCAAATTTAATTCTTTTTCTCGAATTTATATCTATTTTAACCATTATTTCATTGTTTTTATATTACTTCGAGTTTGATTTTTCAAATTCTTAAAGTTTGCATATTTGTATGTAAATTTAATTCTTTTTCTCGAATTTATATCTATTTTAACCATTATTTCATTGTTTTTATATTACTTCGAGTTTGATTTTTCAAATTCTTAAAGTTTGCATATTTGTATGTAAATTTAATTCTTTTTCTCAAATTTATATCTATTTTAACCATTATTTCATTGTTTTTATATTACTTCGAGTTTGATTTTTCAAATTCTTAAAGTTAAAAAATAAATTGTTTTTATATTACTTCGAGTTTGATTTTTCAAATTCTTAAAGTTTGCATATTTGTATGTAAATTTAATTCTTTTTCTCGAATTTATATCTATTTTAACCATTATTTCATTGTTTTTATATTACTTCGAGTTTGATTTTTCAAATTCTTAAAGTTCAAAATGTCAAGTTCTGACAAATTGGATTTATCTGTCCCGGTCCTGACAGAGAGCTTTTCTGCCAGTGACGTCATTGCGAACCAATCAGAGACCTCTGAAAGCCAAGTCTCTGTTTGATTCTTCGCATCTGACTTATAGTGCACAAATTTGCACTTTCCTATCGGAGAAAAACAGACTCTTTTATGATTTAAATTCTACAATTTCTCATATTCCTGCAATGAAAGATTTACATTGCATTTTACCTGACGAAAGAGTCAGATTTAACGATGCTATATTAGAAAGATTCTACATAGAAAACGACATAAATGAACATGTCTGCTCCGGCCAATGCTCCTCACAGAAAATTGTTTTGGAGGGCATTCAAGGATTCAATTCTGCCCCAAAGCATGGGTTAGATTTATTGCAAGATGCAACCAAAATTGCCAAAGAATCCAAAAAGAAGGGTCTTGGAAAACATTCCAATAAGGGGCACAAGAGGACCTTGTCCCCAGTCATGGATTCCGTATATGCCTCTAAGACCAAATTTTCTGGCTTAGAGGAGGAATATTTGGATACAACAGCTACCGAAATGAAAGCTACAGAATCTATTTCTGTTTCTAAGGAAATTAGAAATAATAAGATAAAGATCCCCCCTATCATTATTCGCTCTCCCAAGAACTGGATGAGCACACACAAAGAATTAACTAAAATTGCTGTTGAGGCATTTACTGCCAAGACCTCTGGCGAAACAGTCAGATTACAAACCAGATGTTCAGATGACTATAGGTCATTTGTTCGATTCTTCGAAGCCTCAAAACAGCAATTCCACACCTACAAATTAAAAGAAGAGAAGAATCTCAGGGTAGTCATTAAAAATCTACCCCATGACATAACTTCTGACGACGTGCATACTGCTCTAGTTGACTTGGGCTTTACAGTCATAAAAATATCACAGATGAGACGTGGCAAAGACAAAAGCCTGATCCCTGTCTTTTTGGTGGAATTACCTAAGGAAACAAACAATAAAAAGATATAAGATATAACTGACCTCTTCCATCTGAAGATTTACATAGAAAGTTACAGAAATAAGAAAACTCCGACACAGTGCCATAATTGCCAGCGTTATGGCCATGCAAAAAGTGGATTCTTTAATCATCCACGCTGCGTGAAATGCGCTGGAAGTCACGTAACGAAGGACTGCCTTAGAAAAAAGGATGAAAGTCCACCTAAATGCGCCAATTGTGGCCTTCACCATACGGCCAATTACAAAGGCTGTTCTTACTATCCTACCAAGGAGGTTGTGACAACTCCAAAGGAAAAACTAACATTGCCCCACCTTCAAAGGCTGTTACTACTCATGTCACACCCGGATTATCTTACGCAAGTGTTGCTGCGAAAGGCGCATCTGCTCCCAAACCCATTGGTAAAGAGAAACCTTTACCTAAGAGAAAGCATCCAACTGCTTTACCTCCTACGCAAGCTCCTTCTACAAGCGAGCCGTTTGATGAAACCATCTTAAACGATCTGAAGGAAATCTTTTTGATCTTCAAATATCTGAATATCTCCAATATTTTATTAATTGCTAAGTCATTAATTAATGAATATCAGAATCCCAACGGCTTTATGGGCAAACTCACAGTTGGGCTAAAAGCGTTCGACTATTTACTCTCTTCGCTGTCCTCAAATGGAGCACATCGGTAAAAAGAACTATCTCAAGATTTTTTATTGGACTGCGAATGGCATTCTCAACGATTTATGGGAGTTCAGTCACTTTTTGACTGACTCCCAAGCTGATATTGTCCTTTTTGGCGAAACACACTTTAGGACTTCTGACAAATTGAAGTTTCCTAATTTTGAGGTCTACAGATCAGATCGACAGCATAACAGAGGTGGATGTACTGCTGTTATCGTCAAAAGATCCATCAAACATCATCTTTTACAAACTGTAGGCTTCGATACGTTGGAGGTTACTGCTATTGCAGTCGACGATATTCTTTTTGGAAATCTGAATATATATGCGGCATATAAACTTCCCAATTCTGATATTATTTTGAATGATTTCAAAATAATTTTAAATACCAGTACTCCTACAATTTTAACAGGAGACTTAAACTCAAAAAATGTTACCTGGAACCCCAGATCTTGTAACAAAAATGGAAAAATTCTTTTAGACTACGCCACAGCCAACGGCATTATTGTGGATGCTCCCAGTGAGTTCACATTTTATCCTCACAACTCCATGCACCGACCAGATATAATTGATCTGGTCATGTTCGGTAATTTTTTACCATCTTATGATCTCTGTGTTCATGAAGATTTGAACTCTGACCATTTACCAGTCTGCCTGACTATTTTCTCGTCTGTTACCCTTGTCCCAGACGATTTTAGAGTCGTAAACTGGGAACTCTTTAAAACTACAGTCAACGGAAAAGTCGCCGGATCCTGTAATTCTCTATCTCTCAGGAGGATTGAAGATACAATTATCACCTTTACGGATCTTTTCAATCAATCTAGAATTGATGCCAGCACCATTCATAAACCTCGTAAGGACTTCTACATTCTTCCCAGATTTCTTTCTGACCTTGTCAAAGAGAAAAATAAAGTTAGGCATAAATGGCAAAGATCGAGAGAGGCTCGTGACAAGAATGCCTACTATGCACCTATGATGGAAGTAAGACAAGAGGCCTCGGATTACCGAGGTCTTACTTGGAACAAGAAGATTACCTCGCTCTCTACAAGTGATGGCTCCACCTGGAAGGTGGTTAAGACTTTAAAGAATCCTTATGTTAACTATCCCCCCCCCCACCCATGGAAAGGCTGGGTTATGTTACAATGAGGATGATAAATGCGAAGCTTTTGCGGATGCCCTTGAGATTCAGTTTCAAGAAAATTCTGATCTGTCCAACGATAACACCTGAGACAAAGTGAAGGAAACTCTTTTCCGTTTCTCTCAAGTGGACAGATCCAGAATTCATTTTACATCTCCACCTGAACTGACTCAGGCCATCCGCAAACTGAAACTCAATAAGGCTTCAGGTCCTGATGATATATCCAACAGGATGCTGAAGAACCTTCCAATAAAAGCTATCACGCATCTGTGCAACATTTACAATTTTCTTCTCGGCATCATATCTTTCTGGAAGTCTGGAAGAATGCTTACGTTAGGCTCATCCACAAACCGGGTAGGGACCCATCCTTAGCTGACAGCTATCGACCTATAAGTCTTTTATCCTGTTTGGGGAAGTTGTTTGAGCGAATTTTGCTCAATCGACTGGATGAATTCCTTTTAAACCATCCTATCCTGCCTGAGTCACAGTTTGGATTCAGACGTAAAAGATCGACTCAGCATCAAGTCCTCAGAGTAGTGGAGACTATCGCTGAGGCTCTGAACAAAAAAGAAATTGTTGCTGCCGTCTTTCTAGACGTGGCCAAGGCTTTTGACCGCGTCTGGATGGACGGCCTCATCTATAAACTGATCAAGATTTGAATTCCTTCGGGCCTGACTGGTATCCTTCAATCTTAACTTTCAGATAGAACCTTCCAGGTTCGCATCAAATCCTCTACTTCCACAAAGAGAGTGGTGGCCCCTGGAGTCCCATAAGGCTCTCTCCTAGGCCCCACTCTCTTCTCATTTTATCTTTATGACATCCCTTCTTTTGACCAGGATTGTCATTGCCCAGTATGTCGATGATATTGCACTCCTCTCCCCTTCCTTGGGAGTTGAGTATGCAATTAGAAGACTCCAGAATTGTTTGGATGTATTAGATTCGTGGTATGATACTTGGAAAATGAAATCAATGCTGACAAGAGTAACGCCAAATTTTTGGTGGCAAGAGGATCAATAACCCTCAGACTTTACTTTTTATCGATGAAGACATCAGATTGCAAGACACTGTCAAATACCTTGGAGTCACCATGCAGAAGAAACTGAAATGGGATCCCCATATTCACGGGATCATTACTAGGGTGAACACTGTATGATAACAGCTGGGACCTCTTCTCAGAGGAAACTCCACGATGTCTATTGACCACAAGCTTTTGCTCTATGACATGGTCATAAGTCCCATCATTTCCTATGCTTCCCCCTATTTGGGCGAACCCTACTGCAACCAATATACACAAGATTCAGGTCTTGCAGAACAAGATCCTGAGATGTGCGGTCGATGCCCCTTGGTTTGTAACGAACAGACAAATCTACAAAGACCTGGGCAACGACCATATTTACATTTATATCAAGTTTTTATCACGTGGATTCTTTGACAATTTTCAAAGTAATCAACATGGAATTATATCCTGCTTGTTCGACTACAATCATGAAGTAATGAATAGTTAAAGAGGCCTAAAATGATGGCTTTCAGCAAAGATAGTCATTTTAGGTCTCTTGTGCATCCTTTCTGTTCATACTGTTGATCTTTATTGTCCTTCGGGACTCACCTTTGGTGGTTTATTTTACTATGTTCTGTTTACACTGATGCCAACTAAGCACATATTCAGATGGAAGAGGTTTTGGGTAACCCATGTACCTGGTACTCTGAAAATGAATAACCGATCTACGATATACGACGGATGTATTTCAACAATATGTCCATACTTTATAAGAAAAGCAAATTTTGCTGAAATTAATATTCCACGAATATACATAAGTTTAGTCTTGCAAAAAAATATTGAGATCTGCTGTCGATGTCCCTTGGTTTCTTACTAACAGACAACTTCATAAAGATTTGGGCATCGACCACATATATACCCATATTAAATGCATCTCAAAATGGTTCCTTGAGGTTGTTAAAAATAATCCTAATGAGATTATTTCTTCTTTGCTTACTTATGAACATAATGTTCTTAATAACTACAAGAGGCATAAATGATGGTTTTTCTGAAGAAGGCTACTCGTTTTAAGTCTATTGTGCATGATATATGCTATTTTTAGCTTTTGTTTCATGTTAGCCTCTAGGGGACCACCCATTGGTGGTTTACTTGTTATATGTTTTTACCTATGCCAACTGGACGTATTCTCATATGGAGATGGAAATGGGAAAAGTTTTGCGTGGAACAGAGATTAGTTGCCTAATCTCAGAATCTGAGCATGTGCATAAGGCTTCAAATAATTTATTCCTCGTATACTTGTAACATATGTTGCCCATTTGCTCCAGGATGATATTTGTAAATAGAGAAGACAAGTGACACGGGGAGGAGGATTTTATACGAGAACAGTATACTGCAAGTATAAAAGTTCATATCATTAATCGAGGATATCTTAATGGCAGCCAGTAGTTCAAAGGTGAGAAAGGTTCTGGTACAGTCGCTCAAAAAAATATCCGAACACTATGGTTGATTTCCGAATTCAGAAAAAATATCTGGTAACCATTTTTTTTATTAGTGATCTGGCATCCTTTGTGTACAGTACACGAAAGTTGCCAGATCACTAATTTCCAAAAAAAAATGCCAGATATTTTTTTCTGAATTCTTTAATCAACCACAGTGTTAGTATATTTTTTGAGCGACTGTACTATTCGCCTAATGCCAACTTGTACAATGCCAGTTATGTCTGACAGGACTGACTGGTCCAGTGCCAATTCGTCAAACAGCAACGATTCGGCCAATGGACAATTGGTGTAAAGCGATGATTCGGCCAATGGACAATTGGTGTAAAGTGATGATTCGTCCAATGGAACAGCTCGTCCAAAGCACAATTATCCAATGGGACAGCTCATCCAAAGCAGAATTGTCCAATGAGAGAATTCCACAAAAGTCGATTCATCCAATGAGACACTTCGTCCAAAGGTTTTTCATCCCAAGTGAAATAGCCAATGACGATAATATGCTATCAGGACCTACTCTAATGTAGACTGCATTACCCCGAGATTTTTAGGAAGGGTAAAGGAGACGAAAAACTGACAAATTTACATACAGTAGACTCCATCTTATTCGGTCCTTAAGGGACCGGACATTTGCCGGATGAACGAAAGGATGACTAACCCGAATATTGTGTCAGAAAATAAATAAAAATGACAAATGACAAAAGTACTAACTGTACTATATTTTAATTAATACTTTGTTGTACAATATTATTATAATAATTTACTCACACTCAGTTGAAAAATTCCTTGATTTTCTTTTGTGTCTTTGAACTTAACCCTTTTTACTTGCAAAATCTTGCCATTTTTTAATAAACATCACATCAATCGCAGATGAGGTCTTTTGTTGTTGAATGTATCTTACTGCAACAACAAAAGCTTCTTTTCTTTCAATATAGTTAACTTTCCCTTCTTCCTCTTCTTCTTCATTCTCCTCTTCTTTTCAGTTTCGTAATCATTCAGTGTTTCATGTTCCAACTGCTCATCACCTGTTAACCATTTTTCAATGTCATTTTCTACAAGTGTGTCAAATCCAGGCAGCAGTTTAAAGTCATTAAGTAGCGAAATATTGTCATTATCCGTCATATCTTTGGCAGGCACAGGCTCATTCGATACTTCCGTGTTGTCGTCTTTGGTACTTTCTACAGAGTTTTCAACTTCGGACCAAAGTTTACTTCGTAACAAACGTTGTACGAGTCATTTCTTGAAATTCTCTTGCTAACATGGTAGATCACATCCTTGATATTTATTGTTCTCACAGAATTTAAAAGTCCTATTCCGTCATTCTCGTTTCTCTGTAGAATTTCTGAAAGAAGCTTTCTCCTGTATCGCCTTTTTAAACTTATAAGCACGTCTTGATCCATTGGTTGTACTAAAGACGTTACATTAGATGGCAAAAACATGGCTTTCATATTGTCAGAAATGAGTTCGCTGGAGTGTGTCGGGACATCTTGAAGAATGAGTAGGGCCTTTACAGGCATTTTAAGACTTGTCAAGTAGCCTTTTACTTTTGGGACAAATTCTGTAAAGAACCATTCTTTAAACAAATAGGAGTATATCGAAGCAGAGTTTTGAGCTCTGTAGTAAGCTAGGAGATTAGCTAAATTTAAATGCTTGAATACCAGAGGTTTTGCTAATTTCCCAATTACAAAAAGAGGAAGTCTGTGCATACCTGCAGCATTTGTACACCACAGCCACAGTGATTCTTTCTTTGCTTGTTTAAAATCCTGATGCTGAGGTTTCTTGCGCTGTCACAAACGTTTTCGTTGGAAGACGTTTAAAATTTAACCCAGTCTCATTCTACATTGTAGATTTGTTCTGCGCAAAGGCCTTCTTCTTCAATAAACACTAAACGTTTTTCTGAAAATTCCTTTTCTGCTAAATGATCAGCTGACAATTTCTCACCACAAACACCAAGGTAGGGAACACCATGCCGTTTTTTCCAGCGAGAAAGCCATCACTCCCTTGCTGAAAAACCTCCCCCATTTTCGATTTTAGAATGAGGGAGTAATGCTTTTTCTTTCAAGATTGGCGTTCCTTTTCGACACTCTTGCATGAACCATAACCAAAATGCATCATCGACAATATCATTTTTCGGCTTTTTAATAGTGCACCGAGAAGAAAGCGTTTTTTCAGACTCAACTTAAGTGCAAAAATCTTGTAAAGATTTTCTATTCCTTCTCCAGTCATTTACCGTGCTTTTACCAACACCTAGTTCATCACAAATATGCATTACTGGATCATCTTTGTGAATATGTTCTAACTTTTTTAAATTCATCTCCAACGTAACGACATTACGCTTACGTTTGCACCCACTCATTTTGCACCACACAATAATTAATAGATCACAATACATACTCCTGTATACGCGCAGTGGACTGTGCACTGTAATATTCATAAAGAGAGACTGAAGAAAATATGCACTGTAGTATAAACGAAACACTCGTCGACTTGCTTTCGATTCTTTTAACGACCGGATAGAGCGGAGGCCGGTTCAGCCGAGAGTGATAAGAGAGAGTCTACTGTAATTTGTTTCAAGAACCCTTAATTATTATTATGCAATATCTAATAATGTTTACAAAAACAAAATAGAATAAATAAAGTTTTCTCCCCACATTTCAAAAATATTCCTTGTAAAATAGATTCGAACTTGATATGTTGATATGAACGAAAATAAAAAAATTAAATGTAATTGTTTTCCTGATAATTAAATATAATTAACACTACACCACAATAGTGAATAGTGTATTTAAACGTGCTCCGTTTTTTAAAATCAATGAAAAATACAACGAAAATACACTGCTCACAAAATTTTCGTGATATTTAAAATTGAATTTCGTGATTTTAAAAATGAATATGAAGCGATGAAATATCCCCTAATATTTATATTAATTACCTGAAAGCACTCAACTAGAAATTGTATGAGAATATGGCATACTGATCAACTGAAAGAAACTAAAATTTTGTGAATTTTTTAATTATAGTCATATTTTAATCATTATTTCAGCATTTGTTATACATATTAACGAGAATATTTGATATTTTAAAATCAATATGTCACAACCAAGTTCTTCACCTTAATGATAATTTCAAGTCTTTTTGGTATATGTTTTACCTAGTTCTTATTGTTTTTCCTCGTAATATGTCTGTTTGCTTATGGGTTATGTGACAAACACACAACAATGATGTTACTTTGCATCGTAAAGTGTCACAAATTTCCTGTACATATGTAAAACAAAATAATAAGCTGAGAAAAACTGGTTGTGCTATGAGTGGGATTCGAACCCACATCTTCCAGTAACCGGTAAGTATGCTAACCATTACACCATCAACTACTAACCTTTCTTCTTAACCTAGTATATCTTAGTTTTACCGCATTTTTTTTTTATTTCATTCGAATAACGGTGCCATCTATCGGTACGGGGTAACTATATTATCTCTTAAAGCTAAAATTTAATATTTGTCACTCCTGACAATTTTTTTCAGCTTATTATTTCACGTGTCACTTTGTGTTTTTCTCAAGGCAATTGTTCCACCAAAAGTACTACATTCTGCATTAATCGAATACTTGGATGTCAGAAGCGTTATGGAATACAAAAATCCCTCCCTCCAATTTTTCTACCCATAAAAAAGGTGATTTATTCAAATCGTTCTTCCATCTTCCGAATATGAGCATCGAGAGTTAGGTTGTCAAATGAAAGCTTATCTTATGGGGAGTGTCGTAATCGTATGCCTTCGGATCCGGTTTCACCATTTTTGTCTACATCCTCCAACTGGCGCCATTTCGTAATGAATTGCCTCCTTTTGCCATTTCCCCTTTCTTGATCCTTTGTTTCTCCCTCCTGACCTGTTAGAAACACCGAAGAGGTGTTACGCAGACTTCCAGAAAGTTCCATATAGCACCGCTCCCTCTCTCCATTGCCACCTGCATACGAATGCTGCCTTTGCCACGTGCACGGCAAGACACATCCGATAGTACGGTGGTTAAGATACCATCGGGTGATGTCCCTTTCGGCAAGTGTCTCACCGATGAGAGAACTGTAAAATTCACATATAATGGGGAAGACAGATACGTAAAGATTTCAAACTGTAGTGCAGCGCCACCTAACGTAAGGCCGTAATTATTCATTTTCTCTCTGCTCTCGTCTTGTTACCACCGCCATTAATCTGTCTGGTGCTTTCAATAGAACACAGAAATGTGTTAAAGATGTATTGATAATGTGTTTTATTTCTTCATTTAATCTAGTGGCTTAAGAATTACTAATTATTAAAACAAATTGCGAGTGAAGGACAATATGAAAATAAGTTAAAAAGAGAAATGAAATTTGACAATTAACTACCACTTGTTTTATAAAACAATTTAATCAAAGTAATTTTAGTTCGTTTAATCGAACACTTAATCCTAGTGCAATGGAAATTGTATATCACGGATGTATTTCAACAATATGTCCATCCTTTATAAGAAAAGCAAATTTTGCTGCGATTAGTTGTCCACGAATATACACAAGGTTAGTCTTGCAAAAAAAAAATATTGAGATCTGCTGTCGATGTCCCTTGGTTTGTTACTAACCGACAACTTCATAAAGATTTGGGCATCGACCACATATATACCCATATTAAATGCATCTCAAAATGGTTCCTTGAGGTTGTTAAAAATAATCCTAATGAGATTATTTCTTCTTTGCTTACTTATAAACATAATGTTCTTAATAAGTACAAGAGGCATAAATGATGGATTTTCTGAAGAAGACTACTCGTTTTAAGTCTCTCGTGCATGATATATGCTATTTTTTAGCTTGTGTTGTATGCTAGCCTCTAGGGACCCACCCATTGGTGGTTTACTTGTTATATGTTTTTACATATGCCAACTGGGCGTATTCTCATACGGAGATAGAAATGGGTAAAGTTTTGCGTGGAATAGAGATTAGTTGTCTAATCTCAGAATCTGAGCATGTGCATAAGGAGAGCTAGGCAGACTTCTAGAAAGGTCCATAGCACCGCTCCCGCTCTCCATTTCCATCTGCATACGAATGCAGATGATTTATTTTTGCGATTAATCTTTTTACGGTTTTCTGATTTCAAAAATCATATTTTTTATGTAATATCCCTTGTAATTAAATACTAGTAGAGTTAATACTCACATGGTATGTTGACATTCGTACAAAAGTGAAGATTCCTACACAAAATTCGTTAGTAAAATGATGAGGCGGTCCTGCTATGTATAGCGGGTGGGT
This sequence comes from Ryuthela nishihirai, assembly GCA_038380435.1. Lineage (NCBI taxonomy): Eukaryota > Metazoa > Arthropoda > Arachnida > Araneae > Heptathelidae > Ryuthela > Ryuthela nishihirai. The sequence goes on from JAWZYU010000039.1 coordinate 4,610,199, forward strand.
GAAGTGTTAAATCCCTCTGATACGTTATATATATTATAAACGACCTGTTCTAAAGTTAACAGGTCGTACACTATTTTTGTTAATTTTTAGTGACTTCCGTTGGAAGTCACTGAACTGGAATTTACCTTCATCCCGAGGCCGATGTATGAATAAACGAATACACAAGACTTCACTAAATGATACTATAATTTGCAGCGGTAGCTATTTCGTCCTCCTTTAATTACTATTATCCTAGTAAATAGCACACGATAAAAAATGATGATTTAAAATTTCTTTGAAATAATATCTTCATTATTATTACAATGACTGTTTTCAGAATGAAATAAAGATTTCTACCTTTTCTAAACCATGTGTCGTAAATCTTTATAAAAAAAGGTGACCTAAATTAAACTGACAATATTTAAGCAAATTTATAGAGAGAACTCAGTGGATATAGGTAATATTATAAATTTGCACATTTCAGATCATTGCTGAAGCGATACATAAAACAGTAGGCATCATGATTTACAAAAGGAAGTAGTGTAATTTTCAATTTTAGGGAAAAATCAAAAAAATGTCCTGTAAACACGAAATTCATCGCAATTAGCTCAGCTGTTGTATCTAGAAATGATACTGCATGCAACTCTTGTCTTAACATGTAATAGGAAGTTTACATAAGCGTTCAAAGGAGTAGTAGCTCATTAATTTCGATGGAACGAGTAACGAACTGAAATTGTAGTGCAGCGCCACCTAACGTAAGGTCCGAATTATTCATTTTCTCTCTGGTCTCGTCATGTTACGACCGCCATGAATCTGTCTCCTTTCGTAGCTTTCAACAGAAGATAGCATTGATATGGCGTTTAATTTCTTTATTCAATCTAATGATTTGACAAATTACGAATTATTAAAACAAATTGCAAACACAAAAAAATACGAGTGAAGGTCAATAAGAAAATAAGTTATAAAGAGAAATGAAATTTGACAGTAAATTACCACTAGTTTTATAAAACAATTTAATTAAATTATCTTTAGTTCGTTAAATCCTCAATAAACACTGTTTAAAAATGAAATGGTATATCACGGATGTATTTCACCAATATGTCCATCCTTTATAAGAAAAAAAAAATTTCTGAGATTAGTTGTCCACGAATATATAAAAGATTTAGTTCTTGCAAAAAAAAATATTGAGATCTGCTGTTGATGTCGTTTGGTTTGTTACTAACAGACAACTTCATAAAGATTTGGGTATCGACCACATTTATACCCATATTAAATGTATCTCAAAACGGTTCCTTGAGGTTCTTAATCATTACTTGACAATGTTTCAAAGCATTTAAAAGTCCTCTTCTGTCATTTTCGGTTCGCTGTAGAATTTCTGAAAGAAGCTTTCTCCTGTATCGTCTTTTTAAACTTACAAGCACGCCTTGATCCATTGGTTACACTAAAGATGTTATATTTGGTGGCAAAACATGGCTTTCATGTTGTCAGAAATGAGTTCGCTTGAGTGTGTTGTGGCATTGCCGAGAATGAGTAGGGCCTTTACAGGCATTTTAAGACCTGTCAATTGGTTTTTTTAGTTTGGGAACAAATTCTGTAAAGAAGCATTCTTTAAACAAATACGAGTCTATCGAAGCAGACTTTTGAGTTATATAGTAAACTAGATGATTAGCTAAATTTACATGCTTGAATGCTCAAGTTTTGCTGATTTCTTAGTTACAAAAAGAGGAAGTTTGTGCATACCTGCATTATTTGTACACGGAGCCATAGTGATTGTTTCTATGTTTGTTTAAAATCCTGATGCTGAGGTTCCGTGCGCTTTCATAAACGTTTTCGTTGGAAGAAGTTTAAAACTTAACCCAGTCTGATGTACATTGTTGATTTGTTCTGCTCATAGGTCTTCTTCTTCAATAAAGACTAAAAGTTTTTTGAAAATTCCTTTTCTGCTAACGGATCAGCTGACAATTTCTCACCACAAACACCAAGGTAATGAACACCATGCCGTTTTTTCCAACGAGAAAGCCATCTCAGGCTTGCTGAAAAATCTCCCCCACTAGCGATTTTAGAATGAAGGATTAATGCATTTTCTTTCAAAATTGGCCCACTGAAGCGTCTATTTTCAACACTCTTGTATGAATCATAACCAAAGAGCATCACCGACAATTTCATTCTTCGGCTTTTTAAGAGTGCACCGAGAAGAAAGCGTTTTTTCAGACCCGACTTGAGTGAAAAAATATTGTAAAGATTTTCCATCCCTCTCCACTCATTTACCGTGCATTTACCAACATTCCATTTCTATTATTTTAACAACGATTCTATTGCTTCTGTCACATACGGAATGACAGGTGCCCTCACCACGGAGAGGTGGAGGACAGTTATCCACGCCGTGTACAGCTTTTCCTCGCAGGGGCCATTGGAGACACGTCAGCAACGTCTTCGGCATCGCAATGCCAGGAGTGACTTTGGTGCTGTACCTCACTTCCCTGCCGGTCCGGGCAGCCGCCCAGTGGCAATTCCTGTTGATGTCGAGCGAAGTGAAGTACCACCTGTGGAAGACCAGAAACAGAGCCCTGTTCCAGAGGACGAAGACGGGCCTTCTGGACGTGAGGCTAGCGGTCCGGAAGTAATAGCGGTGCGGAGATAAATCTCAACGCTGACCCAGCTGGGACTCGAACCTGGGAACTACAGATTACGAGCCTGACGCGCTACCGATTGAGCCCCCCCCCCGCCCCCCATGTCTCTGAAACTGTTGTATATAAATATATACATATATTATATTACGTAAATTCATGTATTCACATCAAATCTATTGGTGTGAAATTGATTACGAAATTGGAATTAAACGTAAGAAATATAAAAGATCTATAGTTCTTTAACCGTCATCCTATTATCCGACTAATGAGACTTTCAGTACTAATTTGATAAACGTGGTGACCTTGCAACTACCGGGGTTCGAATCCCTGGTATGCCATGGTCGTTTGTTCTGTCATATATGTTGTGATTATTCTCAGTAATTTTTTAGGAAATATCCCAACCAAAATAAAAAAAAATATTTCCACAATTTTCCCCCTACTCCAACTCAATCACACTTATTTTTTTTCTCTGCCTGTTTTTCCCACCATGTTCTTATTTACCTATTGTCTATCTAATTATTCTCCTTTACAACTGGGATTGTCAGCTATTTCACTTAGTAAATATCACATAATTTATATCAAATAAAGAGATTGACTCGTTATGGATGCATCATATCTTTCATTTCTTTAATTATTTTGGTTTCGTAATGCTATGCATGGAAACCTCATCGGAATGTATAATAGGGGGAAGTGCAGCAAACCATAGAATTCAAAATATTAAATATAATTGTTGTTTATTTAAATAATGGTAGTATCTTGTTTTTGATATTATTTGCTACTAGAAGATAAAATGCATTGTAATAATAATAACATTTATAGAAAATAACCGAAATTAATATTGTTCTACATAAGAATTTGAAGAATAGTTCAATTTTAAGAGTATATAAAAATTAGCGTAAAAATTAAAATATCGCGAGTAAACATATATATAGTTTACTCGCGATATTTTAATTATTTTTTTTAATTTATTAATAACACACAGTGACAAAGTCTGACAAATGTAGCAGGGGTTTCTTTTTCGTGATTTAAATACTTGTTCCTTTCATCCTACGTGAAGCTTAAAATGAGTTTTCTCCAATTCTGTCGAATTTCTATAAAATAAGAAATATTTATCATTATTATTATTAAAAAATCTTGCTCCTATGTGGTCACAGGGACCAAAATACTAAGGGTATATGACGCTACAACGCTCAACGTCCTTTGTCAGTCCAACCCTGGTTAGGATAATTAGCAATTTGGTTTAAAATAGTAACCTCCTGTCAGACCTCTGTGGCAAGCAGCTGCGTGAGCAGTTATTTATTTTACTTTATTGTTGGCTAGATAAATGGGAACAGATGAGCTGCACAACTGGTATGCTAACGAAAGAAACCCATTCTGCGTTAAGACTTAGTACATATGCATTGCTTGAAATTGCTTCATATTGTACAGTAGCTCAAAAAAGTATCCGAACACTACGGTTGATTGCAAAATTCAGAAAAAATATCTGGCAACGATTTTTTTTTAAAATAGTGATCTGGCAACTTTTGTGTCACGTGACACGAAGGTTGCCAGATCACTAATTTCTAAAAAAATCGTTACCAGATATTTTTTCTGAATTTTGTAATCAACTGTAGAGTTCGGATACTTTTTTGAGCGACAGTACCTCTGAACTCAAAATATATTTTACCTGGTATATCAAACTGTTCAAACAGATAATTTAGGAGTCGTTTCGGCCTCTACAGGCAGTTAGCTGGAAGCCAATATAATATAAGTACGTCAATTATTTGAATGTGAAACAAAATTAAGAGTTCAGTCACTGTTGAAACTTCCCACTAAGTCAAGTGGTAAAATTAAAATAACCGATTTGGATTTTAAAGATGATTTTAAGGAAATGAATTTTATGTCTATTAGCTTAAAATTTAACATTACAGTGCTTCCTTCAGATTTGTCTGATTGTGATAACTCTCTTCCTGTAATTGCATGTATAGCAGGTTATTGTGTATTTTCAGTTTTGAAAAGTTTGAAATGTGATCATTGTAAACATTTATTATTACGTGATGAAAAAGTAGAACTGGATGTAAAATTTAAGTATTTACAAATATTTGATAGAGGCAGTTTTTTTTGCTCAAATGAGATAGTAATTAATGTTGTATTACTAAATTATATTACTATAAAAAAATTGTGTACTGAATTTGAACAAGAATTTATGGAAATGGAAAATCAAAGAAATATTACTTTAATCACAACCAGTCTTTTATGTGATGCAGAATTACTTGATTATCATACAAGTTGTGAATTTGGCCACTGGGAAAACTCTAGAAATGATTATATGGTGTTCAACAAATATATTTTTAAAAAATGATTGTTTGTTAGAGAATTTGGAAAATAAGAAAAAATGTCTTAGTGCCAAAAAAAGTTGTCTACCCACAATAAATAGTATCCATAGAGTTGGACTCCACTGTTGACTTTGAAATTAATAGAATACCACTGTATACGTTAAATAGAAAATCACTGTTGGCTTTGAAATTAATAGTTTTGTTGGCATGTGGGATTTGAACCATATATCTCCAGGTATATGCCACAGTGTTCTAAGACCACTAAACTAATAACTTCTATTAGTGGGGGAAAAAAAGGCAGAGTCTGTTAGTTTAGTGGTCTTACACCACTGGCTTATATCTGGAAAGATGCATACCTAAATGATTTAATCTTTCTTTACCAGGCTGCATAGAATTATATTATTAACAATTGAAGATTGATTAGAGACTATTTTTTTTTACATTTGGGAGGTTAGTTGAGCGATATATTATCAAATCTTAAGTCATAGATTTACAGGTAGCTTTGTAAACCAAAATGTATATGTGCTTGCAGTAAATTGTAGTTTGTAAAGTTTAGATGCACTTTTCCTGCTAGTTTTTGAATATGTATTCCATCGAAAGGTTGTATTCATGTCCTATAAATTCAGTCTAATCACTAAGAAAAAGCATTTCAATTAAATCATAACTGCAATTGTTACAGTTAAAGCTATTACAGTATATCATTAATTTGTAGTTCACATTTGTCAATAAAATTGTTCTGAAGAATATTTGTGTTTTTTTTTCCTTTTAATATAACACACTGGTTTTTCATAACAGTTTATATGTCATGATTATATTGTCAATGGTATAAAAAACTGGATCAATTATTGACAGCATTTATCAAGAAAATATGTGAAGGAAATGATTTTATATTTGTTAATATATAACCGAGTAATTATTTGCATTTTACCTTATTTTTAAACATATTGTGTCATTGTAATTATATGTAGAACCGATTATGACGCTCCTGGTAATTTATATATCGTTTTACATGTTCAGAGAACGTTAAACGACGATTACTCTGCATTTTCAGTCATCAATTTAGCAAAATTACAAATAAAGATCTATTTTAGTTTCAACGTCTTCCTTATTTTAAAGTTTGCCATAAACATATTACATTAATGTACATATATACAATATAATCATACCATGTCAATCAGTTTTTGAGCACAGTATCAAACAAAAATGCCCACCGACCTTATAAAAAAGATTCTCGATTTGCGACTGTAATACTACATGCGCAGGAAACACTGTAGATCCACCGGATGTGACGTCTATTTATACTGCAAAGGCCTTGAGTCTCTAAGGTTACGCCCGTGGTTGTGGAAAAGACCATGGCATGGGGCAAAGACCTGTTCCTCCACTGCTACAGGCTGAAGTAATCCATGCTGGTAGGAACTTAAAGCACCACAGTTTTTAAGTGAACTTTTTCAAGAGCCATAAGACTTGCCTGAGACACATTACTCCAGTTTAGGTTGGCGATGCCCAACTAAGTGAGGGTTCAGATAGCTGCGATGGCCTATGATCAGGATTATCCACCAGCTGATATAAGGTATCCCGTCCCTCTGTTCACTTAGGGCTGGCAACCCACAAGCAAACAGAAAACACAGCGGCAAATTCTCATTCAACAGATGTCCACCTCTGCAGCAAATCCAGAATCCAGATTCAAGCTCAAAGCCGAAAATCAATCCAGTGTCATAGGCGTAAATGGTCATCACCAAGACCCTGTGAAGTTGACCATTCCTCAACAGGGCAGGAAAAAAGAAAAAAATGTGGCCATAGATGACCAGATCAGTAGGGTACACCGGTCTGACAGCCTTCCATTTCTGATTCCTCCGAAAAGAGAATATCTTTTTTTTAAAAAACGTTTTGAAAGGTACTAACGGCATGCTCTAAAGGAAGGCAGGGTAAGACATTATGTGCTAGACCCGGACGGTTCTATGCATCATCACTGGGGATTGGTACACAACTATCCTTCCAGTTTATGCATAGGCAACGTTTAGAACCCAGATGAACCAACGTTTAGAACCAGGAACCAGACATCCATGATATATATGTAGTCTTGAAAAAGGAAGGAGAATCGTCTAGTGATTGAACGAAAGACATATAATTCTATTAAATTAATATATATATATTTGGTTGTAGTTAAACTCTGAAAATACCAATTAATGGATAATTCAGAAATGGAACAGTTATACAGGTAACTATCATTTAATGCGAGAAATGAGTTCGGGAAGATCATCGTTAAACGAATTTCCATGTAAAACGAGGGGATTTTTTATTTTTTTGCATTTTGGCTTATTTTATTAATTTTTTTTCCTTTTCTTGGTTTCGTAATGAATGTTTCATTTCAACAAAAATAATTATAATTCTCCATACTTATTTAAAGATTACATATATGCATAATTATGTATATAAATATGTGATGGATTAATTAATTTTACAGTTCATTTCTTAATAAGGAACGAAACTAGCTGGTTTGCATTGCTAGGCTCTGTTTTGTGCCTAATATTTATTTGTATTATTCCATTAACTGGTCACAACATCGTCTTATGGCATCTGGTCACGAAATATCAATAACATGATCCTTCAACAAATCCATGCGTTTATTGCAGAGTGAAAGGGCTTCATCTAAAAATTTAAATGTCAACACTTATTTTAGGTTCAGATTCTTGTCGTTCTTCAAAAGCAGAATTGAATTCTAAATCCTGAAGTTCATCGTTAGTGAGTGGCTCACTCTGGAGTTTAATAACTTCGTCCATCTGTCAAAGTTACGCCTTCGTATTCTGCTCCAGTTCAAAATTTGGCTGAGTTAATTAAAAATCCAACTTAAATTCTTGCAAATAAGGTAGTTAAAGGGATAAATCCAAGCACAATTTACAAGAATTATGCAGTAGTGATTTGGAGAACTAAATTGTACAGTGTGGTTGGACCTCCGTATACCATGGCTGCTTGATGATGATCGTGTTGTTGCTGATGGTGATGATGATTAATAAACTAAAAACTTTGCAGTACTCTAGTAAGTACGAATTAAAATTCCATTTAGGAATATCCTATGTATTTTTCAGTAAAATGAAAGGAAATAGAGAAAGGTTTTGAATTGCCATGAAACGAGTGGTGAGAAATGGCGATAAATGTAATCTATGTGTCACGGATACGCAACTTATAAAGTTATTGCTTCTGGGAATACCATGTTTCAAATGTATACAACGTTAGAGGTATCCATTTCAGTTCCTCTCACCTTGGAATATGTTACAACAGCTCCTGTAACATATTTCGTTACAGAAGCTGTTGTCCCCTTTGAGAATGCCAGTAACCAGTACAGAATAGAAAAATAAATCATAAACATATAGTATACACTGAGATGCCAATTTGTTAGGTACACCATTCCTCGAACATATAAGGTTCATTCAACCAGTAATAAACCAGGTAACGGCAGGGGGCCGTATAAATAAGAGAGACCAGCATTTTCGGTATCATTTAGAGTTGGATTCAATTTTCGGAAGCAGGAAAGTGCCATCCAGTGGTGAGCGCGTCGCTAGTACAACGTAAAGGATCGGGATAGAATGCAGTGCAGGGAGCTTTCCCAGTGAAAGTATCGACTTACAAAACATTTTCCAGGACATGTAGAGCAAGCCCTTTCAACTTTAAGAACCGACAACTTCCTCAGCCGACAATACTGGAGACATTTTGTTGAGATGAATTACCATGTCCAAACTTATGCGCTTTCATCTTCAACTTCACTTTCAACTTTCAATTCCGCTTTTCAACACCTAGTAGCCTAGCGCATGCCTTAGATGGAATGCGCTGGACGCATGCCTTCAACTGTCTACACCTGTGCGTCAAATAGTTTTCAATTTTTCACCACTGTAGACGTGAATTAAAATGTACGTAACTGATGCTGCTATGTTAGCGGGTATAAGTGCTGCAATTTTAGTACGGAAAAATGCGAGAAAACGCCGTGAAAAATACCGGCGATCGATATGGATGAAAGATTACTTTAAAACGCGGAATTTTGAAATTAAATGAAAATGTTATTTTTAAGAACTTTACGCGAATATCTAGAACAAACTTCTACATGCTTTTGGGAATGGTGGAGTCAAGATTGAAAAAAAATGCTCGTTTCAGAGAAGCAATGCTAGCTGAAGTGAAATTTGCTATCACACTTAGATATTTGGCTACCGGTGATTCATTCATGTCTCTGATGAATATTTGAACCTATAATCTGATAAATTATTTAATTTTTTTTATTTGTTTAAATTAATTTAATAATTTATATCTCTGATGAATTTTTTATTTTTCAGCATGCGTAAATATGAACTGCATCGCTCACCTTTCTGCAACTAATCGTCGCCTGGTACAAGAGAACCTCCCCAGTTTCAAATTCCTGGATACACTTCTGTTTAGATGTAACACTGTTCACGGTAAAAGAAATTAGGTGTTTTAAAGGACATGTTTGGAGTCAAATGTAGGATTTGCATCGAGATATACCATATGGTTTACTACTAGGGGCAACCTTTCACTGCCCTACCATTTCTGCATCATACTTTAAATTATCGGGATCCCCTAGCAACCTTCAGTCAACCACTTACAACCGTCTCTAGATATTCGATGTGCCGTCCATTGAATTCATTGAAATGATCTGTAAACGAAATCATGTCATCCCCATCTGATCATCTGTTTCTGTCACAATCGTTTCATCATATTTCACTAGACTTGTGACCAATGATCTACAGTTATGTATCAAATGAAAGCCTGTAAATCGTGAACTGTCAATGGTTATAAATAATGTTCCACATTCTACAAATTTTAATATTCGCAAAAAACCGGAAGTATATAAACGTTTACTCCATTGCATTCATTTAACTCTATTCTAACCTGCAATTGTTAGGTTTGTGCTCATCCGCAATGTATCTAGATGGAACAGATGGATGATTCCATACCATTGCTTGCAGCGACACCTTTATCAGACGGCCGCAATTATCATTTTACCACTAAATTTCAAACTATGTGGACGACATTCTTTGAAGTTCTGTATTTATTATTTGCTTTTTTGCTGCAATTTGCAACGTATCTAGTGGTTAGTGCGTTTAGCTACTGATCTAAGGGACCTGGGTTCGAGTCCCGGGTAAGGAATGGGTGTTTGTGTAGTTTTTCTGCTGAGGTCCCGCTATCCTATCAAACCTTCTACTGTGGCCTATCAACTAACAGGCTCCTGACAGACCTCTCTGGCAAGCAGCTGCTTGAGGGGGTATTTATTTTTTATTCAGATTATATAAAAATATTACAGAATAATTTAGATCATTCTAAAATTAAGCATTGATATTTTAAAAATGCCTAGCTGTAAAATTTTGAAATAAAATTTGTATATTAAATCATTTGGAGGGAAATTGTGCTGTTGTTCGGCAAAAGCGTTAGTATCGATATGTGCTTAAAATACTTATATTTGGAAGTCTCTCTGTGCTAACTGATTAATCTATAGTTACGATCGTAACAATGTATATAACAAATGACTCATATAAATTGCCAGGCGTTTCACTGGCATATTTCTGGATGATTTTGAATCGTTTCGTTGATGTTTCTGATGACTCCTTTTTCAATACGTTATTAAGGATGAACAAATTAATTGCCACTTTCTCCGCTTAATTATTATAATCTTTACAATTTTAATTGTTTTTTGGTAAACATTTTTGCTTTGTCGTCTGTCTGTAATGCTGTTGACATTCAAATTTTTGTTCTTGAAATTAAATGAATTTGTTTTAGATTGGATAGATATTGAAGAAATAGGACTATTGTCAGTTTCTGAAACTTCCAGTATCCTTAAAGGTCTTTCTAACGGTAGGAAAAGGTAGAAAATTCCTACCTTTTTAGCATTTACAACAGCTATTACAAACGGTTATTTAAGAAACAAATTAAAAATTTTTGTGGTGAACTATGAGGGAGAAAATATTTACATTTCCAAAAGTGTTTTATCCTTTGGTCACAGGGGGTGGTAACTGCAACTTTTTAAACATATTAATGAAAAATTATATTTCTGTTTTACAGGTATTAACGAAATATTACTATTTGCATTTACACAATCATCCACTCGTTTCAGTTGTCACTGTTAGAGGGTGCTAAAGACGGAAAATAAAAACTTTGCTCCCTTTGAAACCGAACATCCCTTATTCCTCAGGAACGATTAAATTTTTGTACTTCCCAACTAAATTCATGATTATTGTACCCTTAAGATACGTACTTGTAACACCTAATAGTTGAAAACATATCAAGCTCCAGTTAAAAACGCGTCAATTGATTATTAAAACCTTTACATTAAAATAATAATGGCGAAATAAATTCTATTCTAATGTCCTCTAGAAATACGAATATACTTGCCTGGGTAGGACACAAATAAAGAATCGAAATTCGAATCTTATTAAACTTTATTATATAAGCGAAAATAAATAACACGAAAGGCGAAATGAAATTTCTATAAAAACAATTCTTACAGTGGTAATTTTTGCTAGTAAATAGTCTACAGTAAACAAATGGGTGAAACTATATATTGATTACAACCTTTGCATCACTCCTCGATTGAGAGAGTAGTTAATATTCTTTAACTGTAAACTAACTGATAAAAATATCTGTTGCGTCATATGCATAAATTTATGCATTGATATTCATAATTTAAGAACATAATGCTTTGTTGGATGTTTTTGCCTCTGAGCGTCACTTTGTTTAACACAATGGGTTAAATAGCCGGGTCACAAAGACCTTGAGCACTCAGAGAAGGTTAGGAAAGGGACCCAATGGACAATATTTAGCAGAAAAATGGTAGCCTCTTGTGAAGGCCATTCAGCGTGTTCTTTAAGGTGCACAGGGTATGGGTTTTCTAGACACAGTGTACCACGGCTTAACCTGTAGATAAGCTGCTAACACCTGATAAAAATTAAACGATGCAACCTCAACTTTAATCAGTAATTTGACATAAAGAGAACAATGCTTACGATAGAATTAGTGAGGATGCCAAAAAAGTATTTTAATTAAAATCAGAATATTCCTTTTCGAAGAAATGTGGCGTTTTTTGTATCAAATGAAAGAGCAACAACAAAAAAATGCATTTTCCCTTGGCTACCAATCAAAGGGATCTGGGTTCGATCCCCGGGTTAAGGCATGGATATTTGTGTTGTATTTCCGCTGAGATCTCGCCTTTTTCACAAATCTTCTTTCTGGCATATTAAATGATAGGCTCCTGTCAGACCTCTGTGGCAAGCAGCTACTTGAACGGGTATTTACTCATATTTTTTTTCTATATTCCCATTTGATGCGTAAACAAATAAGCTTACAAAACATCCAAGTGCGAAAAGCAAAAGAAAAAAAAAAACACAATCTGGGTTCTAAGAACAGCTTGTTGGAAGTGACTAAGCTGTTCTTAGAAAAATTGACTCATATTCGGAAAGTTGACTGCTATCCTAATTCTCATGATTTAGGCTACTCGCAGAGTTAATAATTTGGAGGAATCAACTGCAGTGTAGCAATGTGGAGGAATCAGTTCCACTGTAATAATATGAAAAAATCATCCCTAGTTTAATAATCTGAAGGAATAGGCTGGAGTGTAGCAATGTGGTGCAATCAGTTGCAGTATAATAATGGGAGCAATCGGCTCCAATATAATAACATGAAGGAATCGGATCCAGAGAAATAAGCGGAAGGACCGGTTCCAGTGAAACACCCTGCATGAATCAGCTCCAGTATAATAACGTGGAGGAATCGGCTCCATTTAATAATGTGCAGTAATCGACTGGAGTGTAGCATTGTGTAGGAATAGGCTCCAATGTTACAACGTGGAAGCATCGTCTCCAATGTAATAATGTGAAGGAATGGTCTCGATTGCAATAATATATCGGAATCTATTGACGTGTAGCAATGTGTAGGATTCGTCTCCAGTGTAGTAATGTGGAGAAATCGATTCCACTGCGTCAATATGGAGAAATCGGCTCCAACTTAACAATGTGAAGGAATCGGCTGGAGTGTAGCATGTGGTGGAATCGGTTGCAGTGTAATAATTGGAGCAATTGCCTCAAATGTAATAATATGCAGGAATCGGATCCAGTATAATAACGTGAAGAAATCGGATCCATAGCAATAAGAAGAGTAACCAGCTCGAGTGAAATAATGCGGAGGAATCAGTTTCACTGTAATATTGCTATGTCGCCTGCTAAACATGGATAAATATTTTACATTTTCACATGGATGCAGATTGGGGATGACGCGAAAACGATTCATGCCGATTTATCACAAATATATGGATGGATGCGCAAATTCAGAGCATGACGGCACAGGTTCAAAACCTACCTCGTTGAGAAAGACCGAAGAAGGCCGTGAAGGAGAAAAAGGTCGTGAACTCATTAAGAAAATCCCCACATCACTGTTCATTGATAAGTTTAGATGTCAGTGTATCGATTGGCAGTGTTTAAGGAATTATTCATCATCACTCAAAGTTACGAAAGATCTGTTAGAATTGGGTACCAGACAAACTGACAGAACATCAGAACAGGGCGAGAGTCAACTCGTGCAGGGAGATATAATAATAATTTATTTCATGCAGGGGTTTACAGTAAAGCCAAGGTACAAGTAATTTTGGATATTAATTTAAACCTAGTGACTCCAAACAGATAACAGACATTCTCACAGGTGATAAAAACTGTTGTTTTTACTATACAACTCCCAGAAAGATAGACAACTATATTTGGGTTTACAAAGGAAGAATAGACTCCCCAAATCCTCCAACAAGACTTTCGTTCAAGGAAGAGGATATTCACAATTTTAGCTAGAAAAAAACTGACTATCAATAGACAATACTATACCGATATTGTGCATTCTTTATATATACTATATCCCCCATCCTGCATATTCACCAGATCTTGCACCATGTGATTTTTGGTTGTTTCCAAATATTTAAAAAATACTTGCTTGAGAGCCTATTTCAAGAGTGCAAGACCTTCCAAAATGTTTTGTAACGGGCAGATGACCGTTACCTCCTCGAAGCACCAGGAAAAACCAAAGTGTCTTGCTGCCGGATGTGGTAGTCAACAGAGGTCATTAATCTGCTCCCTTGCCGGGTACGATGACTAGCACGTTTGGTCCCTGTGTGGACAAAGGACCCCAGGTGACTGCGTGCTGGAGAGAAGAGGCGAGACTTCGGCTCCTTGACTTTCGTCGTCAAGCGCGAACAGCGAAGGACAGAGAAGCAGGCTCTGTCGCGGTATAGTCAGCGGCTGAAAAATATCCAGCCAGGGCCACTGTTCGGCCACATTTGTGTGGCCGAACAGACATGAAGGCAGTTCAACGCCCTAGTGTAGGGTCGGTGCAAATAATTTTATAAATATAATTATATTGTGAACAATAAATGTGTTGTACATATTGGTACGTTGTCTGTTGATCCATGCGACTACCCAGCTCGCCATATTCCTGATGTATACGCTGCATTAGGTAGCTTTTAAAATAACGCTCGGAACCCACACGCCTGTTCAACTAATTTAGATCTCCACGAAAACATCTTGTGACTGATTGGTGTCAGCAGAGAGGGTTCTTGAGCGAGGTACATGAAGGGTGGTGTGATTTATTTTTTGTGTGTGTCGTCGTTTGAGAAGTCTCTACGAGAACATTGTTTTGGTGAGTTCCAATTGCTGTGAATTTGTTCTTGTGTGCTACTGTGTTAGTGCATCGTGTTCCACTACAATACACGACTAAATGCGAAAAACGGTAGTCTGTCTGATCATAGTGCAGAGAGTTCATTGCAAACGCTCCACTCACGAGACACGGAGGTAGTTTCTGGAGTAGAGAGAGTAGGGGAAGCCGAAGATGGGCACTCGCCCAAGAGTGGAACGGCCCGATGCTCTGAGAGCAGCGCGATTCGAACTCATCGATAATTTGGAGACAATGTGCATGAAAGTGCGGCTGCGCGAAATCGAGGCGGAGGAAAAGAGTCATTTGCGCGAAATTGAAGCTGATTAACAGCGCGAAATTCGTGAAGCTGAAGAGAGGAGTGAAATACGAGAATTCGAATTTCTAAAAATGCGGATGCAGCAGAGGCGGGGGTATCGCATGGTGAGCTGTACGACAGAAATGACGACCCTTCTGAACGGACCTGATACCGTTTGGAAGCTCGGAGAAGAGTTGTCTAGGTGGTCGTCGTTTCTCTGACCGGTTATTGGCAATCCGCCTGAGAGCCTCTACGAAATGCCATTTTTTAGAACTATTCAGGCAGCATTTAGAGCGCAGTGGGTACCACGTGATCTTCATGGTGCAGTATTCTGCCTATGTCCCGGGAAAAATTTGGCAGATTTCTGGTTAGCTTACCCTTAGATGATGTTGAGCATTATGATCGGCTCAAAACCTATGTACTGGAGAGATGCAAGGTGTCAGCTATTGAGCATAAGCAAAGGCTTGATAGGGCCAGAAAATTGCAGTCTGATACCTGGGGTCAGTTTGGGGAACATTCATGATTTGTGGAATCGTTATGTAGATAGCCGCAAAGTGACAGACTTGGAAGAATTAAAAGTCCTTCTGATATTGGATAGGCTTAAATCCGAGGTGCCCCTGACATAGCAAGAATATATTGCTTTTCAGGAGAGGACCTATTGGCTGACGCTCAGAAAATTGGTGGAGTGCATAGACCATCATTTGGCTAGCACACGGCCAGGTGGCAGAAGGCCTGAATGTAACTGGCGTACCCCTTGTATAGAGAGATAAAATTATAGTTAGAGTGTAACAATGGGAATAAAATAAAACATACATCAGTGGTTCTCAACCTTATATGCTTCACGTACCCCCTACAAATGTGTATGTAACTGGCGTACCCCTTGTACAGATAGATAAAACTATAGTTATAGTATAACAATGCGAATAAAACATATATATATATAACATATATCTAGCGACTTCTGAGCTGTCACGGCGTACTCCAAAAAATTTTACCGCGTACCCCTGAGTGGTACGCTTACTTCATATTAAGAATCTTAGAGGCAAGAAATTGCGTTTAAGCTTTCACTATATATTATATTAAATATTTTCGGATGCTTCTAGAAAGATTCGTCCATTCAGGATAAGTTTGGGTTTTATAAGTTCAGCCGACTTCGAATAAACGAAAGTCCAATTACTTATATTAATTTAGTACATAAGAATACTGGTTGTTTAATTGTTTGCAAATTTCTCAAATATTTACATGTATTTCTAATAGTGGTAGGTACGGAAATTTTTTAACTCTATGCAAATAAAGTTTGAAAAGGAACAGAGAGATATAAAAAATTTCTGTTTGTTCCGTGCACTGCCAATTTCCTTTTCAGCTCCTTTTTTATCTCGTTTTTTTTTTGAAAACGAGATAATAGTTTCGCTTTTCTTCCGTCTGTCTGTCTCTAGACATGAAACTTCTTTTAGTTACAAAGGAAAATTAAAAATTCCTTTTATATCGGATAAGTATCGATGAAATATTACAATAGGCACTTTGCGAATCTCTCTAAAACTATAATTATGCCCTCTAACGGTTGAAAAAGTAAAAAATTCCAAAATTCAAAGCGAATATTAAAAACGACGTATTTATACTAGGAATTTGAAATTTTGGTGGTGGAATATGGAGGTTACAAAATTTTCGTTGTCAGCAATGAGTTTACTCCTTAGACCGAGGGGGGGGGGGACATATTTTTTTTGTTTTAGCAGATAATTGTTTGCATTTAGAGATAAATGAAAAAAATCCCTTTTTTGGGTTAGATAGGAATTGATAAAATATTATGATTCCCGCTTTCGGAATCTTTCTAACACTATAACTGCGCCCTCTAACGGTGAAAAAGTTTGAAAATTCCAAAATTTCAAACGAATATTTCAACGATTAATTAATGATAGAAATATGAAATATTGATGGTGAAATGTGAACGTCATGAAGTTTTTATTGGAAACAATGAAAATAATAAATACAAATCTCTTTTTTAGTTTGATTGGTAATAATGAAATATTATAATTCGCATTTTACAAATACATAGTAGTTTAAATTTATTTTTATACATTAAAAGAATGAAAACTGAGAGTAATCAAAAATATAGTAGTATTTAATAATTATTTATACAAGAAGTATGGGAATTTGAATAATGAACTAAATATGTTTATGACTAATTATTCGCTATCTTCCATTGACAAATGCAAAACATTCAAATATCCTTAATTTGACATTCAAATTAACAAGTTTTAAGAGTCAAACTATCTTAATCGAGTAGGGAGCACATTATCAAATAAATTTCTACTTAGCACATTGTCAAATATTCAACAGCAGGTTACGTAAATCAATTATTAATAAGAACGACTTTAGGTTTGCAAGAGTAAAAAGTATTTTCTTTAAATTATAACACGACCTTATGCCTTATTTATACCACCTCTGCCTTCTGTTCTGTAGTAGTACAACTTTGTATGAAAGAACACCACCGTTCTAGAAAATGGATTTTCTCTGTGAGGCCACACCTTTTCTATTCTTGAATACAATCAAATCACTATTTGACACTGACTGGAAATGACATCTCCGTCAAGACACACACACACACAATAGTAATTGTAAAACTACATCTAAGACGAATAATCTCGCACAACACCAAATCAACTCTTTTTATTTCTCTCCAATTCACCGAAAAAACAACTGAATATCCTTTTCTTTTTAAATTAAATCAAATTTCGAAGTCGTTGGTGATGTAATTCGCACGCTGAAACATAAGCGAGCTTCAAAACGATACATCACATCAGAAGTTCATTGTAGAGCGTTTATCTCTCAGAACAATATATATCTTTATTAAAAAAATAAATACCCCCTGAAGCAGATGCTTGCCACAGAGGTCTGACAGTTTATATGCCATAGAAGGTCTGTGAGAATGGCTTGACCTCAGCAGACAAACAACACAAACGTCCATGCCTTATCCAGGGCTCGAACGTAGGTCGCTTAAGATCAGTAGCCAAGCGCGCTAACCACTTCCATGGCTCGAACCCAGGTCTCTTAGGATCAGTAGCCAAGCGCGCTAACCATTCGGCCAGGGTCTTTACACATCATTAAATATGAAGCAGTAGATCTGTTAACGTGTTTTACAATAACATGTGTAGGATAAAGGTTCAAAAATTAATGGTTGGTTTTAAGGGATATTTCATTGAGAGCAATGATCTTCACACTTTTCTGAGATAGGTGTGGAAATGCAACTTTTAAAATTTAGGAATTAAAAGTCGAATACTTTTTTGTTGGATAATTACTAATAAAATATTATTTGAAATTTTCCGATAATCCGATAACTCAAATTAAAACTTTTAAGGAATGAAACAGTAAATAAAGAAAAAACTTCATTCTCTTTCAAAACGAGATTCTCAATGCGCCAGAGGCGATATGCGTTCTTCTAGTTTTAACTTTATTCAGTGTAGAAAAAATATTTTTTCTTTTTTCGTTTTGCTTAACGGGAGATATTAAAATACATATGATATCCCGAAAGAGTTACACGGTTGATGGAGCTGCGTCTGGGAGACCATTCGTTACAATTATGTGTCCTATCAAACAACTAATGAGATGATCTACGCGAAATTGCCTGAAAGTATAGTAAAGTTTAGCGCTGAAAGGTACTGAGAAAGAATGGGTCCTAGCTAGCGTCGATTAAAGAAATTGAAGGTACAAAATCATCTGGGTCTGTGAGGCCCACCGCGATCAACGGAGGGAGGGTTGATGAAGAACGCAACCTCCTGCAAAAGGGCAGGTAAATTGAAACAACAACTTAAAATCACTAATATGGTATTGGGCTGCCACGTGAGTTCAGTACAGCCTGTATGCGGGTGCCATAACGTCTACCAGTATCTGAAAGTCAGGAGGACGGATACGACGCTAGAAACAAGAAACGAGATCAATTCCTGCTTTTTCGATGCAGCTTGGAAACGCTGCCTGAGGCGTTGTTCCAGACGTTCCCATAGATTTTTTACTTTAAGTATGGTAAAAATAGCATTACAAAGTATTGAGAAATTGAAGTATTCACGCAAATTCACTACAGTATATGAGCTCTAGTGTTGTTTAACTCATACCTGAAATTCGCGCATAGGTCCACCACCAGTAAAATCAAAACTACGCTATGAATATAGTTAATTACATTCTTCAAACTCCTAATAATTATTTGGGGCGGGGGTGGCTCAGTCGGTAGCGCGCCAGGCTCGTATTCTGTAGTTCCCAGGTTCGAGTCCCAGCTGGGTCAGCGTTGAGATTTATCTCCGAAAAATTCCCCGCCCTGCCCACGGTCAGTAGGGGACACCGATGGGCTTGGAAAGGCAGCTGTCCGTCGGATGGGACGTTAAGCCGTGGCCGCGTGTGCGGAAGAGCCATACCCTGTGCACGTTAAAGAACACGCTGGATGGCCTTGACGGGAGGATACCATCTGTCTCCCAACAGCTGTTCCAGTGGGTCCCCTCCCCCAACCTTCTCTGAGCCTTCGGGGTCCATGTGACCTGGCCATTTAGCCCATGGTGTGCAAAAAAGTGCCGCTCAGAGGTAAAACAACTCAACCCAACCCTAATAATTATTCTGGATAAAAAATGTCTGAATGAATTATTATAATAAAAAAAGTATTCCTTATCGTTAAGAGTGTTTCTTTTTGTACCGACCATAACTGGAAAGTTATGGCGTATCTTGAGTGGGAGAAACTCATCATCTAGCCCATCCTGCATATTCACGCGATTTGCCTCATATGAGTTTTAGTTGTTTCGAAACATTAATAAGAAACTTGCTGGGAAGCCTTCCTCAAGGGTGCACGACTTTGCAAAATGCGTTCATTCAGAGTTGCGGAGTATTCCCCAACATGGGTACAGCAAGCGTTCCAGAATTGGCGTAGACATCTGTAGCTTGGCATAGATGCTGGAGGGGAGTAGATTGAAGAACAGTGAAAGATTTCTTGAGGTAAGTGCAATCGTTTTGTTCTGGAGATGCCTGTCAAAAACTTTTTAAATGCCCCTCTTACATTCATTGTTCATATGGAATTTTAAGAATAAACGTATTTATTAAATTTATGCACATGTCAACAAATATTGACCGTTGTAATATGTTTCTCTAAAATAGTAATTCTATTCTTAAGCAACGTGGATATTTCTAGAACGTTAACTCAATAGAAGGTGAGATGCATCAGCATATTACTATTACTGCGGAAATCTGTTGATGGATATCTTCATTTCTGACAGAATGTTTCTCGTTAATTGTCTTCATTCACCCTGATGACAATTCACGTGATTTTGATTATGGGAACATTTCATGAGTCATATCTCTCCTACGAAAGTTTGCTCGAATATGGTACAGTCCATTGGTCAGCTTGGTCCAAATCGATTTCAAATATTTGTCATAACGGACAATGTATCCAATAATTTCAAGTGATGGATAGATTATTAAATATTTGCTTCAGAAATGATCTAAAAGCGCGAATTTCAAATTTTGCATTCCACAAATATTACTTGTATCCGCTTTGAAGTTGTTTCTATTAAGCGTACTAAGTATTATCAATACGGGTTATCAGGTTCAGGATTAGCAGTGACTTGATTTCTTCGATGATATCTTTAATGAAAGTACTGAAAAGTAATGGTGGTTTGTTTTTCACTTTGACTAAACTCTAGATTTTTCCCTTAAATAGTATAAAATATTTTATTAAGAGGAAATAAACTGGAGAGTGAAAACAACTGCCAGTCTAAATTTTATTATCTGTTAAGGTAATTTTAGACATATGTTTAATCAAGCACTTGTGACAAGAACGGAATATAGAGTATCTAGGTCCGTGGCTTCTAACGTAATCCGCTTATAATTAATGACAGAATATTCAATGCACTAAATGCCTACAGTGGCACTTTCAGGAATGAGAAAAAGGCATTTTTCTATTGTATTGCCTTGAAAACTATACAAGGTAGAGTTTCTTTTCGAGTTTAGAGGTCTTCTGGCGAAGAAACGTATTTCCCAACCTTTCTAGGCGTTTTGGCCGAAAAACACTCGATTCCTTTTCGAAATTCTTTTTTTGGACACAAAAGCAATTTAATAAAATAAGATCCTTTTATTTAGACGGAAGATAGATTCCTAACTTTTTGTTCATATTACCCTTACTAGCATTAGAAAACGGGCTGGGGAGGCAAAGGAGTCATTCTCTCCCCTGGATCCAGAAAGAATTGTTGGTGCGGTCCTCATTTGAAATTGCTTAAGAATCGAATACTGAATGTATGACGCCAATTAGACTTTAATGGGTTGGGTTATTTTACCTCTGAGCGGCACTTTTTTGCACACAATGGGCTAAATGGCCAGGTCACATGGACCCCGAAGCCTCAGAGAAGGTTGGGGGAGGGGACCCACTGGAACAGCTGTTGTGAACAGATGGTAGCCTCCCGTCAAAGCCATCCAGCGTGTTCCTTAACGTGCAGAGGGTATGGCTTTCCCGCACACGGGGCCAATGCTTAACGTCCCATCCGACGGACGGCGGCCTTTTCAAGCCCATCGGTGTCCCCTACTGACCGTGGGCAAGGCGGGGAATTTTGCGGAGAGAAATTTCAACGCTGACCCAGCTGGGACTCGAACATGGGAACTGCAGATTACGAGACTGGCCCGATACCGAGTGAGCCACCCTCTGTTGGATTTGGGCCGGGGGTGGCTCAGTGGCCAGTAAATGACAGTTAGATCATAGGACTGGGTTGACAGATTAGTGAAATGGAATCTGACAGTTTTTTTGGTTAGTTTCTAAACCTATTCTTTCTCAAGTTAGTGGGGCGGGGATGGCTCAGTCGGTAGCTCGCCAGGCTCGTAATCTGTAGTTCCCAGGTTCGAGTCCCAGCTGGGTCAGCGTTGAGATTTATTACGCAAAATTCCCCGCCCTGCCCACGGTCAGTAGGGGACACCGATGGCCTTGGAAAGGCCGCCGTCCGTCGGATGGGACGTTAAGCCGTGGCCCCGTGTGCGGGAGAGCCATACCCTGTGCACGTTAAAGAACACGCTGGATGGCCTTGACATACCATCTGTCTCCCAACAGCTGTTCCACTGGGTCCCCTCCCCCAACCTTCTCTGAGCCTTCGGAGTCCATGTGACCTGGCCATTTAGCCCATAGTGTGCAAAAAAGTGCCGCTCAGAGGAAAACAACGCAACCAGGCAAATCGCAGCAGAATTAAACATTAGTCTGCATATGGTCATCTCCAAACTCACCACTTATCGGACCTTGTCGCGATCTAGACCATGTCGAGTGCCGATGTTGTCAGCGAAGAACACGAAAGTACATTTGCAATGGGCACAAGAACATTTTCACTGTTCCATTTAGAACTGGAAAAGTGTAGCCTGGTCGGACAATAAAAAAGTTCCTTTTCCATCATGCTGATGGAAAAATCAGAATTTGGCGCAAGCAACATAAGACCATGGAAACATCTTGTCTGTTTCAACAATACAGGCCGGTGGTGGAGGTATGGGTAACTTTCTCCTGGCACACAATAAGCCCCCTGATACTCATTGAAGGATATCAGAATGTCATGGCGTATTGGACCATCATTGCTAATCAAGTTCATTTCTTCATGGCTACAGTTTATTCTCACTAGGATGGACACAGTTAGCATGAGTTGGGTTGTTTTACCTCTGAGCGGCACTTTTTTGCACACCATGGGCTAAATGGCCAGGTCACATGGACCCCGAAGACTCAGAGAAGGTTGGGGGAGGAGACCCACTGGAACAGCTGTTGGGAGACAGATGGTATGTCAAGGCCATCCAGCGTGTTCTTTAACGTGCACAGGGTATGGCTCTCCCGCACACGGGGCCACGGCTTAACGTCCCATCCGACGGACGGCGGCCTTTCCAAGCCCATCGGTGTCCCCTACTGACCGTGGGCAAGGCGGGGAATTTTGCGGAGATAAATCTCAACGCTGACCCAGCTGGGACTCGAACCTGGGAACTACAGATTACGAGTCTGGCGCGCAACCGACTGAGCCACCCCCGCCCCCATTTAGCATGAAAATGCACCTGCTCACAAGGTGCATAGTACGGTACAAGTAGCAAGGTTCGAGTTTTTCTTGCTTCATTGACCTCAAACTTCATGTTACCTCAAAACTGTTCAGCTAATCCCCAGATAAAAACTCTATCGAGCATCTTTTGGAATTAAGTGGTAAAGGACTGATCACAATGAGACCTTTCTTCCATCCTGCACAATGCACCCAACATCATGCAAATCCCACGCCCTGAAGAATTCAGGCTGTTCTGAAGGTCAAACGAGGCGCAACACCCTACTAGGTAGGTGTACAGTACTGTGCAAATTAGTTGGGACAATAGGAAAATGCAGTAACAAAGACACAATTAAAATATTTATTTGTTTAATAGTGTAGTTAATAGTGAATGTGACCCCCCTTAGCTTTAATTACTTCTTTCACCCTCTCAACCATTGATGCCACTAGCTTTCCACACATCTCCTTCACTTCAGGGTCGTGGTACCACACTTTCATGACACTTTCTATCATTTTGGTTTTCGTCGTGCAATCCATCTTAGATATGCGCGCTTTAATAATATGCCCACAATTTTCCACAAAAAAAAATGGGGTTTAGATCGGGTGAATTTCCTGGCCACTCCAATACCTTCAAATGTTGCTGGGTAAAGCTCTTAGCAAGCATAGAATTGTGACATGGAGCCAGATCCTGTTGAAATACTCCCTCGCCGTTAGGAAACAGCTTCTTCAGTGTTGGGACCATTTTCGCCTCCAGAATGTCAATGTGCTTTTTCCTGTCCATCTTTCTTTCAATGGGCTGAAGCGTCTGTGATCCGGAAGCTTTGAAACATCCCCAAAACCTGACCTTGTGTGGGTGTTTGGGGGATTGCTGGATGTGGCCGGATCAAAGAGGTTCTCCAGGCAAGCGGCAGACGAAATTTGACCTGTAGCCATGCACCTCAAACTGGGTTTCGTCGGAAAATATCACTTTTTTCCAATTTTCCACAGTCCAGTCTCAATGTTTCTTTCCCCAGGATAGCCTTTTTTGCTTCGTAGCGGATGTCAAAAGCTGCTTTTTGGATGGGCGTCGAGCACGGTGGCCACACTCCAGAAGGTGACGACGTACAGTGGAAGCATCTATATTTACCCCATGAGACGCAATCTCCTTTTTGATGTCTCCACTGGTATTCTTCGGGTCTATGATACTAATTCTTCGAATTAGACTATCATCTCTAGGGGTGGTTTTTCTTTTTCTTCTACAATGTCCTTTACGGGACTTGTCCACAGACCCTGTCTCCTTATGCGGCTTCATGATCCGTGAAACGCTGGATTTCACGATGCCAACTGCTTTTGCTATCTGCCTAGCAGTAAGGTGAAGTGTTTTCACCTAAAGCGATTATCTTAGCTTGTTTATGAGGCGTGATGTCCATGATGTATTTAATAAAAAAAAGTTTCCAATGAAAATTGTGAACTACTTACATAATCACGTCCTCAGCCTATGAAATATCAATTCCGACTAAAGTGGAAGTGTAAATAATAGCAGAGTAACACAACAGACAATTCTAGACTTGCAGCAGAAGGTTACGAACAAGTCTAGACTTGCAGCAGTTTAGACTCTGCAGCGGAAGGGACTTAGCGTTCCTTCGCTTATCCCAACTAATTCGCACAGTACTGTAATAGATTTTGAGTTATGCAAACACTCTATGCTAGATATATAGTGATGGAAATATTTTGGTTAATCTTGACTGAATATGAATTGATGTCATTTATTGTAGAAATCCTTTTGAATAATGACAATAAGGATTTGTCGTACATAGAGCCTAGTTTAACTCATTTCAAACCCGGTAGGGAATACTTGGATTTTGGAAATAACATAGAAAATAACTGAATTAGTTCAATCTCAAATCTGTTAGAGTGCAATTCCTTTCTCCAGAGCAATACAAATGTGTGTTTTTATAAAGTAGCTTATCCACGAAGCCTGCAAATGGGCAAAAATTAATATTACATCGGAAAACAACTCTTTGGGTGATTCATAAGCCTGTGCAAATTTTCGCTATGGAAAATAATACACAGTTACGCATCACCGGGTTGCATTTGCTTCTGGAAGAGAAGATACGTAGTAGACTTGTGTTGTGCTCACATTTCGTGTAAAAATGTGGACATTTCGTGCCGATGGCGGCAGAGCATCCGCCATTTTTTCAAATTAACAGTGTCCATTTTTCCACCATTTTGTTTGGCATTCGACTATGAAAAGGATACCACCGCCAGCATTGGATTTCCACCCTTGGTCAGCTTGGACCCGAATGAGGAAGACTACGTGACCTGCAAACGGGTAAACAAGCATCATCTGGGCTCAAAAGATTCGTACCTCGATTCGTACCTTCCTATCAAACCTTCTACTATGGCCTATCAACTAACAGGCTCCTGACAGACCTCTATGGCAAGCAGCTGCTTGAGGGGGTATTTATTTTTTTATTAAGATTATATAAAAATATTACAGAATAATTTAGATCATTCTAAAATTAAGCATTGATATTTTAAAAATGCCTAGCTGTAAAATTTTGAAAAAAATTTGCATATTAAATCATTTGGAGGGAAATTGGGCTGTTGTTCGGCAAAAGCGTTAGTATCGATTTGTGCTTAAAATACTTATATTTGGAAGTCTCTCTGTGCTAACTGATTAATCTGTAGTTACGATCGTAACAATGTATATAACAAATGACTCATATAAATTGCCAGGCGTTTCACTGGCATATTTCTGGATGATTTTGACTCATTTCGTTGATGTTTCTGATGACTCCTTTTTCAACACGTTATTAAGGATGGACAAATTAATTGTCACTTTCTCCGCTTAATTATTATAATCTTTACACTTTTAATTGCTTTTTGGGTAAACATTTTTGCTTTGTCGTCTGTCTGTAATGTTGTTGACATTCATATATTTGTTCTTCAAATTAAACGAATTTGCTTTAGATTGGATAGATACTGAAGAAATAGGACTATTGTCAATTTCCGAAATTCCCTTAAGGTAGAAAATTCCTTAAAGATAGAAAATTCTTACCTTTTTAGCATTTACAACAGCTATTACAAACGGTTATTTAAGAAAGAAATTTGAAATTTTGGTGGTGAACTATGAGGGAGAAAATATTTACATTGCCAAAAGTGTTTTATCCTTTGGTCACAGGGGGTGGTAACTGCAACTTTTTTAACATATTAATGAAAAATTATATGTCTGTTTTATAGGTATTAACGAAATATTACTCTTTGCATTTACACAATCATCCACTCGTTTCAGTTGTCACTGTTAGAGGGTGCTAAAGACGGAAAATAAAAACTTCGCTCCTTTTGAAATCGAGCATCCCTTATTCCTCAGGAACGATTAAATTTTTGTACATCCCAACTAAATTCATGATTATTGTACCCTTAAGATACGTACTTGTAACACTTAATAGTTGAAAACATATTAAGCTCCAGTTGAAAACGCGTCAATTGATTATTAAAACCTTTACATTAAAATAATAATGGCGAAATAAATTCTATTCTAATGTCCTCTAGAAATACGAATATACTTGCCTGGGTAGGACACAAATAAAGAACCAAAATTGGAATCTCATTAAATTTTGTTACATAAGCGAAAATAAATGGCATAAAAGGCGAAGTCTAATTTCTATAAAAATAATTTTTACAGTGGTAATTTTTGCTAGTAAATAGTCTACAGTGAACAAATGGGTGAAACTATATATTGATTACACCCTGTGCATCACTTCTGTATTGAGAGATTAGTTAATATTCTTTAACTGTAAACTAACTGATAAAATATCTGTTGCGTCATAAGCATAAAACTTATGCATTTGATTGATATTCATAATTTAAGAACATAATGCACAATCTGGGTTCTAAGAACAGCTCTGTCAGAAGTGACTAGGATGTTCTTAGAAAAATTGACTCATATTCGGAAAGTTGACTCCTATCCTAATTCTCATGATTTAGGCTACTAGCAGAGTTAATAATTCGGAGGAATCAGCTGCAGTGTATCAATGTGGAGGAATCAGTTCCACTGTAATAATGTGAAAAAATCATATCCAGTTTAATAATCTGAAGGAATAGGCTGGAGTGTAGCAATGTGGTGGAATCGGTTGCAGTGTAATAATTGGAGCAATCGGCTCCAATATAATAAGGTGCAGGAATAGGATCCAGTGTAATAACGTGAAGGAATCGGATCCAGAGAAATAAGCAGAGGGACCGGTTCCAATGAAACACCGTGGAGGAATCAGCTCCAATATAATAACGTAGAGGAATCGGCTCCATTTAATAATGTACTCAGCGCAAGAAACATCCATACGTTACCTGGGGCTTGAACCCATATCTTTCTTTTATCAGTCGCCAAGTGCGCTATTTATTAAATTTTAATAATCTTTGAGCAGTTTTTTATGTCTGCTACTGCTGCTGCTGTTCAAATTTAGAACTTCAATAATTCTTCAAATATTGAAATAATAATGTTAAAAATTAAAATATACGCCAAAGAACCAAAATATTATGATCTCCGCGTCTTTATGCAAATCGAAGCAGCTGCAGGTAAACGACGGCGCGTGTGAAGGTCATGAAATGGTATAAATAACACCTGATACTGAGCTCTGTTAATCAGTGTTATTCTTGTTCTTCAGATGGTAAAAACAGTTGATGTAAGTGATTTTGACAAAGACCAAATTGTAATCGACAGACGACTGGGTCAGAGCATTTCTCAGACGGCAAGTCTTGTTGGATGTTCACGGTCAGCAAGTCGCTACCTTGATTATGATAAAAAGGATTGCTTGTGAAGTGCAAAAATGACTTCACGGGCCATATGTCTGGGAATCCCTACCCCAAAGTATTTAAGAATTAATGTCAAAGTTTGTGAAATTCTGCCCCTTTGGGATCATCGTTTGGTAATTTTTGTCTTGTTCTTTGCGACTCATGCCACTTATTGGACACCCACAGATGGAGAAGGTTAGGGGATCTTTTATCCTGGTACAGTCGCTCAAAAAAGTATCCCAACATTATGGTTGATTACAGAATACAGAAAAAATACCTGGCAACGTTTTTTTTAGAAATTAGTGATCTGGCAACTTCGTGTCACGTGACACGAAGTTGCCAGATCACTAATTTCTAAAAAAACTCTGCCAGATATTTTTTCTGAATTCTGTAATCAACCATAGTGTTCGGATACTTTTTTGAGCGACTGTACTTCGAAAAATCGTAATTATGCTACATGCTACATGCTAGAATTTGAAAAAAGTGCAAAAAGGGAAAGACATGGGAATTCCTTCAATGCCAAATTAGAGGTCATGTTTAAGTCGCAATTTGATGTCAAAAGACTCGATTAATTACATGGTGTGAATGAGTGATCAGATATGATCTGCTTAGGAATAGGCTAACGTGGAAACTACCTCAAACTCCAAAAGGTAGAAGGATCCCTAAACGGCGCTTTCTATTTACAATACACAAAATAGGTTTAAACGATGTACATTTTGGAGAAGTATTTTAAAAAATCTGATAAATAATATACATGAATGTATATTATTTTTTAAATAAATGAAAATAAAAATCGTAAATAATAAGCAGGATGAACAATCCTAACCATAGAGGCAATTTTGACTTGTTCCGGGTGGAGTACGAACCTATGACCTCTGTTTCCTGAGCCAATAGCTGTCGACCGAGATATCTTCTATTGATTGCTTTATACCACGGAGTCAGTCATTGCAAGTTGACTTAACTACAATTGCAGATGCTAGTCGACAAAACACCTTCCAGATATAACCCTGAGGTAGATGCGATGAGTCTCATGTTTACAGGTCATTTTCTGTGCTTCTTCTAATATTGAAAATTACATTCCCTCCAGTTGTAAAACATGAAACCTCAGGTTTTATGTATTGCTTCAACAGTGATTTATGAAGTATAAATTTCAAATATTTCTTATACCCACTAAGTTATTACTCTAAGCTTACAGGACTATTGTTAGTTTATTTTGGGTCACTTCATATATAAAGATAGAGGGACATAGTTTAGAAAAGGTAATATTCTTCATTTTATTCTGAAGGTGATCAGTGTAATTATAAACACAATTTCATAACTTTTAACTTACCATATAAGATTTAGATATTTTCGTATATCCTTAAATTTAACGCTAAAACTTCATTTTATCTTACGCTTTCAGTTAAAGAAAGATCATTAAAAGAGGAGTAAAAATGGTTACCAGAATAAATCATAACATTTTTTAGTGTAGTATTATTAATTCGTTTAATCAACATTGATGATTCTCTTGTTGTTTAAATTCTAGTTCCGTGACTTACAGTGTAAGTCGCTACAATTTAACATAAAAATATATCAGTAATAAATTTCATAGCAATTCTTCCGTTACTTAAATAACGTCGCATCAGACGAATTTAACACCTCAATCAAGACAGGATTGTCACTTTCATTTATGTAACATATTTTGTGTCAGAATCTTCCCTTTTTGTACTGATGTAAGCATATCAAATCTTTCTTAAGGAAGTAACAGTTAATTACAAGGGATAATATATGTAAAAAAAATAATTTTTGTAATCGGGGAATGCAAAAATAATACTAATCGCAAATATAAATATTCTTTGATTTTCACATTGTGATCAACACTACTGACGAGCAGCAGCCTTAAACAGTTGCCTAGATCACATGATGATGCACGTTACGACTTTCAATTTCTCCGTTTTTTACAGGGGCGGGATATTTTACAGCCTTATGACCTCCCTCGCTTCATAAGCTTTCATTCGACACATAGCTTGTTACTTTCCGCAGTCGCTTTCTGGAGATATAGTAGAAAAATCACTTTTATAATTTCCCCTTTATTTAGGTGGGAAGAAATCATGACAGGTCAGTTTTTCATGACCTACGACAATTTCCGCGTCAGAAGTTTTCTTTGAGGTTTAGTGTTTTACTTTGGGCATTCACGTTTTGGTGATATAGCAGAACAATTGTTTTCATATTTCCCCTTTTTAGGGAGAAAGAACTCATGGAGGACGATTTTTTTTATAGCCTAAGACACTCCTCGCTTTCATTTGTCACATAATTCATTAAGTTTCTCCAATGCGTTCGAAAGTTATAGAGAAACAGCATTTTGTCAAATCCATAAACCGACCAACCGACAAAGGTCAAAACGAAAAGCAAAGGAATATAGGTAAAAACAACTTCCCTTGAATGACGGGAGTCACTCGCTTATGGAGTTGTCTCTGGAATGTACCGTTAACGGTTAGGTCACTGACAACTCATACTCTCATCTTGTTACCCATCATAATTATTGTATTTTCAGGTTGTCTTTCCTTCACTGTTACAGTCTTTACACACTTTATGATAGTTGTTTTCTAACAATCAGCGATATATGCTGTTTCTTAGACTGAGGCTCACAGGGACATCTTCTTTTTACATAGACATTTTTTCCCATTGAATAGACAAGTTATAAATTTCATATCAGAATTTTTTATAACATATTCTCTGAAATTATTTTTTCGATTTTAGGAACATTGAAAATAACCACAAGGGTTCAAGTAACTCGCATGTGGGTTTGTACCAATTAATAAAACATTTTGGAATAGGCAACAAATTTAACACAAATTTTGTAGATGTGATAAAATTTTACATTCTATTTTAAAATAATGAAAGACAGAAATTTAAAAACACAAACATATACCTACCAAAAATAATGAATATTTAAAATTTTTAAAGAAGTTTTTCAGTATCATTGTATTCATTCTATTTCTTAAATGATTCTGATATCATATTAAAATTGTCCCTCGAACTCTTGCTTTCTCAAGTTTATATAACAATATGTCAATTGAAACTGAATCAAAGCTTTCTTTATATCCAAAAATATTACTGCTGTTTTAAAATTTTTATTTATTGCACTGTAGATTGAAGATGTTAATTTTAATATAACATTCTCTGTTCCAGTGTCTTTTCTAAACTTAACCTGATATTTTGGGAAAAAAAATTCTGTCTACAAAATTTTAAAGTTTAATCTTAATTAGCTTTTCAAATATTTTTGAAAACACCGACAATAAAGCTATTGTTCTGTAATTATTAATATCTAAATGTTTGCCACCTTTGTAAACAGGTACTACAGTTGAATTCTTAAGAATTGTTTTTAAATATCCAGAATATGAAGTTAAATTATAGAGATGACTTAAAATAGCTGAAATGTTATTTTTTATTTCTTTAATTAACTCCACAGATATGCAATCAGCTCTTGTCGCCTTTCTTATTTGCAAATAAGAAAATACTTCATTAATTTCATATTCTGTTAAGAAATCTATGAAAATCGAATTCATTGAAACAGATATCTTATCCTTTTTCTATTCAATGTATTCTGAAATTTCGGTTACAGAGCTTTCTATTATTTGTGCAAAATAATTATTAAACTTTTCAGCTAATAGAATCGGATTTTTATAAGAAGAATAAATAATATTATTTATTTTTATTTCTATTAGAGCTATTCGTATGTGTTGCTTCCTTCCAGATAATTCATTATTATCTTCCAGTTTTTGCTTTACATTGCCATATTCGTCCAATAACATTTTGTTGTAATAATTTGACTTTGTTTCTGTGATTAATTTCAATAGTAAATTTCGATAATCTTTAAAATAATTATTTACATCTGTCATCAATAATCATACTTCTTTCAAATTTTAAGTATATTAGGACATTTGCGCATTGTTTGTCATTAAAACGTGTTTCACTAAATATCAGGAATACATGAAGCTATTATTTGCTAATACCATTTATTTCCATTTGTACACTTCATTCTTCTTATAGAGTATTCCTCGGATTCCGATTTCGCGGTTAAACTTGTTTCACTCTCGCAGTCTTCCTCTCATCATTACTGTTGACTACAATTCCCCCGAATGAAATTATGAGCTTTGCTGCCCTGCGCGCCATTTTATTACAATGTGATCTTTGATCTATGCTCGACATTTTTAATGACCACTGATTGTATGTATATTTATTTATTATTTTCTCAAAGTACTTGATGGAATATACGTTTGTGGATTGACCGACGATACATTTCTTAGATAAGTTAACCAATATTTCTAACGACATTTTCGAATAGAATAAATATTTCATTAAGAAATTAAATAAACGCAATTTTTTTATAACTATGTACATAACGAAATACTTCTTGCCACCGTAATATTGAAATATTTGTTTAAAAATTGATTAAAAAAAGAGAATCGTGTTGAAATAAGTATGATATTTAAAAAACTTGGCGTTAAAAATCATGTGGAACTGAATCGTTTTATATAACTGAGTAAATTTGAGTTCGTGGTTATATTAAGTTTCATAATATAAAAATTAAATATTATAATTATGAAATTTAGGCGCAGCTTGTTTTAATCAAAAATAAATCACATCCATCAGATAATGACGTCACATTTTATACACATATATATTTGAAATAGAAATTTTGTAATGGAGTCCCAAAATTATTTCCAATTTCCTTCGTTTCATATTCTAGGTTTAAGAAAACTCGACTCAGTTACTACTCACGATGTAGAAAGCTCTCACGAGGCGGATTAAGCGTACATGCGGACAGTTAATCACCTCAACATTAGAGTTATTAAAGAATAAGTGAAATATTCATTTATTAAAAATTAGTTCCCACGTTAGAAGTAACTGTTCTACAGAAATCCTACTACGTCCGGAGAGTTTATTATTTAAACAGGAAAGATTATATTTATTTTTTATATTAATCTTTCTGGTGGTAGCTATGTGAAAGCAAGCGAAATCGATAAGAATAGTAAAATATATTTTTTTATATTAAACTAAGTAATTTGCAAATATATATTTTTTCCTTTATTTATTCAAAATCGGAAACAGGTTACAATGCATTAAAGACCAAATATTAAGAAGCAATATCTGGCAAAAATTAAATAATTTCGTAGAATTCACAGATCACATTGAATTCCAATTATATTAACGAGTCTTCAAATGATTATGAGGTCTGTATATATCAGTTCCAGGCCCGGATATGGGAAAAAATCGAAGTCCCCTCTCCCTCCAGATTCGGGTCTGATCAGTACTAATAGATGTTGCATGCTTGAAAACTTTTCCAAGGTTAATCCCGATGGAAACTTCCATCTGAAAGATACACTGCTCAAAGTGGAAATCGCAACACCTCGAAGGAAGTGATGTATAACCCAGAAACTGACAGGACGGAAACAATGTAGGTAGATATGCAAATGATAAAAAACTGGAACGTAAGAATTCAAGGTACGTGCGTTTATTGTATATTCATCGATACATAGTAGGCCTACTTCAGGCGGTTATTCAAGCCTGTAGATGTCACGGCATTCTATCAATCAGGTGGTAATGGTGTCCTGAGGTATGGCGTTCTAAACAGAATCCAATTGGACATGCAACTGCGCCAGGTTCGCCACCGGAGGGAGATGGTGAAGGTGGCGACCCATAAGGTCCCACACATGCTCAATGGGCGACAACTTCAGGGAATATGGCGACCACAGGATTATGTCCACACCTCGGAGACTGTCCATTGTTCACGCCCCAATAGGGGACCACCTTGTCGTGGTGGGGAGCTTAGGGCCCAGCAACCCGGTCGAAGGATGTGCTGACCGGATTGGTCCCCCGGTTGGACATAGCCAAGGCCAACCGAGGCCGACGATGCCGCTGACCGGTCGGAAGGCCGGTTGGATGGTGACGGTGTCCGAGGCCTCAACCTCAGGTGCTCTGGGTGAGCAGTTCGAGGGCTCTGCTGAACGGTTTGAGACCGCCTAGTAGGCACGAGCCCTCAAAAAAGTCTGGGTTTAAGTCTCTAAAAAAAGACAAAAAAGTCTGGGTTTAAGTCTATTAAGAGTCTCCACCCCGGACGTCGAGCGAACTTGGATCTATATATCCTTGTTCAAGGCTAACCGGGGAATAGATTAAAGTTAGGTTTCTTCCGGTGGTCAGCTTTACTTTTATAGGACTGCTGCCATGTGAGGCTGGGGTTGAGGTGCGCCTATAGGGCGTATTCCTTGCCCCCGGCTCTACATAGCACGGCTTTTCATAACTGGTAGTGTCGTACAGGCGGAATCGGGAATTGCCGTGGTTGCATAAGATCGCAACAAAAGAGATCAATTGTCCATTGTTCAACGTGAAGTGTGTGGAGTGGCGTTGTCTTGCTGCAGAATCAGTGTAGGTATGGTGATGAGGAAGGATTGTGCTACAGGATTGACGTTGTATTCAGTGTAAGATCTCGCTGTTAACGTGCCAAAAATATAGAGTAGAGGTGGCCAGGTGCCATATGTGATGCCACCCACACCGTTTTACCATTGTGGTGGGACTTATGACGGCTAATGGAATAAGTTCCTCATGTTGTTGACAACGCCGATGTCATGTGGAAAAATGGCCTGCTGGTATGTCGAAACATAATTGGGACTCGTCTGTGAACAACACTCTCCTCCATTCTGTAGTCCAATGTTGCCTCATTTGGCACCAGTGGAGATGGCGTAACGAATGATGTCACTGAAACTGCAGATGCCGGATTCGACAACTCGCTCTCATTCCTCCTACATCATGCAAAAGTTGTTTAATGATTCGCCTGGAGACCACGATATCCATAGCGGTTCGCAAATCACTCTGCTGTAGAGTCGCTGTGGTTCCGCAAGAAATGTCACGAATGTCCATCGTATGGAGCATTGATCACGTCCAGTGGTGCAACGTGCTGATCCCATACCTGTCCTTCGTGTTATTTAATGCTCCATGACGTCACGTGAGATGCACCATTGCACTATGTTGATATTGCCCCCATGCACCGTTATCATGTATCGCTCTAATCATCAATCCGAACTCTCGCATATCGGCGATTCGTTCTCTCTCAGAAGGCGTCAATTTCGCATAAGAGTCCTGCAAGCGTCTCTAAGGAATGTTCTGAACATTTCAACAGCATAAACTCCTACCTCATTGTCGGTCGTATACTGACAGGAGCTTGTGGGAGCCCAGTATTTATTTATGGCTCGGCTGGATGTCAGGTGTCCATTCGCTGTGGAACTTTGAGCATTTGCATATCTCCGAAGGCTGATTGCCTCCTACGATTTACATATATCTCTTTCCATTCCTTCTTGGTATTGCGATTTCCACTTTAAGCAGTTTTTTTCCCTGTTAATATCATCTTCATAAAAACACCTTACATTTATTTTATTCGAAATCCGAAGTACACTATAATGAAATAACAGAGATTCAATTTTAGCTGGTGTGAATATCAAATATGTTCCTATTTATAGGCTATACAGACTTCCAACCATAATTAGGATATCAAAAGATTGTACACTGTCATATCATTGCTAAAAGATTAATCTACGTTCTGAAACATTTACCAACCTGAAGCTTGAAATCGCTTTCAAGTTGAAATAGGTTTTATTTGAATTCGGTTGTTTAACCTCCGATATTTTCTTTTATGCACACAATGTACTAAATGGCTTGATCACAAGGACTCAGTAGCACTCAGAGTAGGTTGGGAAGGGACCCACTGGATAGCTGTTAGAGACAGATGGGAGAGTCCATCAAGGACATTCAGCGTGTCCTTTGACGTGCACAGGGTATCGTTCTCATGCACATGGGCCATGGCTTAATATCCCACAAGACTCAATAGAGAACTGCTTTCTAAGAACATCACTATTCTCAATTTCACCAAGATAGGTGGAGATAAATATAGATTTTACTGTTCATCATTTTGCCTGGGTTCACATGCAAACGTCCAATGTCTTAAGCATCGCAGATCGCGGGATCCTGTGTCCCACTACACCAGTGTCTCTCAAACTGTGTGCCGCGGCACAATAGTGTGCCGCGAGAGATTCCAAGTGTGCCGCGCGAGATTTTCAAATTGACACTAGATATTCCAAATATTTCATTTTGACTTGACTTGTGTTATCGACGTGCATTAATAAAAATCTTTCAGATTTTATCAACTAGGATCTTCTAAGTATTTATCAAGCATTTTCCAAATTTTGGTATTAATTTTTGATTATTTCAAGCCATAGAACGGACAAATATTTAAAACAAACATCGAGTTATGATTAAATATATTTATTATTATATTTATTTTAAATAAAATGCATTTAACGAAACTTCAATTTTCCTCTTTTTACGTAACCATCAAAAATTCTCTTTTAGGTGTGCCGCGGAAAAAAAAATAGATTCAGTCTGCCGCGGAAAAAAAATTAGATTCAGTGTGTCGCAGAGTAAAAAGGTTTGCGAGACACTGCACTACACTATAGGTTGTGGTTTGTGTTTTCACCTTTCGTAGTCCTTACAGAAGAATTTGCAAACTGGGGTGTGTGGAGAAATTCCAAGGCGGCTGATAATGTGAAATTTGTATTTATAACTTGAAATTATGCTTAAAATCACATTGGTGAAAAAACGAAAGGAAGGCGAGACTACGAAACATTTGAGATACCTTGCTCTAGAGCAACATGAATTAAAAATATTTATCTCGAATTAAATCTATGAAAATATAACATATATTCTGCTAATAATAAGTATATATATATATTATTTTTTTTCAAATAACAATAACAAAGCTTTATTCTTACTTTAATATGGTTATATACATAAATTTTCCTGTTAAGCTCTATGGCTTCTCAGCAGAATTCCTTTCAAGCACATGATAGGTAGGTTAAAGAATAAACATGTATAATGGAAAATAAATACATAATTAACAACAGAAAAAAACAACAACAAGAAAAAACATGAGTTAAAACTCACATATGGAAAAAAATTATAAAAATTAACCTCTACAATTATGGATTAAAACCCAATAATAAACATTATGCTTTAATTAAAAATTTAATCACTATCCGAACTATTTTTTTATTGTTTAAGTTAATCAAAATAGCATTTCGATCGCTGAATAAAGGAGAC
This sequence comes from Ryuthela nishihirai, assembly GCA_038380435.1. Lineage (NCBI taxonomy): Eukaryota > Metazoa > Arthropoda > Arachnida > Araneae > Heptathelidae > Ryuthela > Ryuthela nishihirai. The sequence goes on from JAWZYU010000039.1 coordinate 4,647,022, forward strand.
GGGATGTTAGTCACTACTTCCAGTAATATGTGAAGTAAGTCCTTTCCTGTTGCACGGATCACACAATGATATTTAGACCACTGTAACTTGACATGTTTCGACTATTAACGCTTTTTTCAGGCGACGTCCTTTCCTGTTTCACGGGTGACAAAATTTTATTTAGACCACTGTAACTTGACATGTTCCTACTATTAACGTCTTCTGAAAACCGTTAATAGTTGTTAAGAAATTTGTTAAGAAACAAAGAGGTAATTTGTTACTACACTTGTTTCGACATTTAACGTCTTCTGAAGAAGACGTTAATAGTCGAAACTATGTGCAACAGGAAAGAATTTAATTCACATATTACTACAAGAACTGACTAACATCTCTACTATCCTGTATTCACCGATCGAAATGCTATTGTGATTTACTAAAACAATAACAAAGCAGCCCTTACAGTGATTAAATTTTTAATTAACTTAGCTGTGTTAAATCTGTTATACTACGCTTTAAGCTCTAGTAACCAAATTATCATCTGGTCTAAAAGACACCATTTCACACTAATATTGTAGTTGCTTAAAACAATACTTGATACAGGATATGACTTTTTAAGCATTGCTTTTCAAATTTTTACATTTAATAACCATTTCAAAAGTTTAGTTTAAAATTTTTAATAAGTGCTCAGGCATAACAGACCTCTAGGTAGACACTAAAACTTTGGGTCTTTGATAAAATATCCGCGAATTATCACTCTTGCTGTGAAAAATTAGAACGACAAAATAATTTTCACACTTTCTCCTTTTATTGATCGCATGCAAAATTATATCCTTGTATTCATTTTTAGAGCAATTTGTAATGGTAATTACATAAATAACAAAAATGTTCTATAATAATAATTAATAAAATGTTCATATTATGAAAACTATTTCCAAGTTATTCTTTATCACTCAATCATCATTACATATTTATTGAATTTAGAGTACTTTTTGGTATTCGTTTAATTTTGGGTCAATCAGATTTATATGTGCATCCATATATACTGATACCATAACCAATGATTGATTCGTAGAGAGCTTTATGTGTTATTATTATAACATCCAGTGGAATCAGAGTTTTCAACTTTAACATTTTCTAAGTTTATCACAAGTATATTTTATGAACGATTTCCCTTTAAAATCATGGTCAATATAAATTCTAAAATAACGAATTTTATTAATCTCTTCCACATTTGGACAGGAACATGCATTTTGGCAAATATTTAATTTATATTAACCCTTAGAGTTATGTGTTTTAATTGATAAGTAGTTAAGCTTGTTCCTACTCTGAATGATCATATATTTCTTTTTCTCTTCATTTTGGAAAAGTTTGTTTTTCTGAAACAGAAATTTGCTTATTTTAGTCCTTTTGTCCACATTTAACTATAACTTCTAAATTATACCTGCATTCAGCGAAACGATATCATAGCAAACATTAACAGATTACCCGAAAAATTTACTTCCGCTAAATCATTTACATTAAAGAATCATTCATTTTAAACCTTACTTCCATTATCTTGTATCCTGTATTACATGAACTTCTATTGAGACATAATTTAGCTTAGCAGTTAATTCGCTACGATTGTAAGCAAACCATGATAGTGTTTTAATTAACTAATCTTCAATCCTTTGAAATATTTTGCTCTTTCTAATAAAATTCTGATTGACATTTCAATCGTATTATAGACATATTATTTTATTTTCCTTCTAAATATAAAATCATTTATTTTTCATTACCCACCACTTCTTTTATTAAAATACTTTCTTAATAAAAAAATCCCAAACATTGTTATGCGTCCCCTGGAACAAACCATTCCAACACTCTACACGCAGACAGCTAATGCTCTGATGTGTTAGGTTTGTTTCGTCCAACCCAAACACTATATGTGTGAGGGAAACTTTAAAACGTTTTCTTCCACGCCCAGGGGGCTACACCATAAAAATTTAAAATAAGAAAGAATTGAACATTTCAATTTTCACCTACGTCGTGTAGGAAAAATATGAAAATGTTTTTCATTGACATGTGACACACCTTCCTGATAAAGGGTTCTCTGTGCTTTCAAAATATCTTGAACTGAATCTGACATAGATTATAACGAGTATTTGGGAATCATGTCATGTTGTGAGAAGCCATTCCTCTTACATAGTAGTATACAGTTCCTTCAGGATAGAGGATAATAGAAGTTGTGACCAAACGCGTCTGGGAGAGCTTTTATATAAGATTTATAAGGATATCAGGTGTAAAGGAGAAATCCATTGCTTCGAGACTTGTGTTTGTACTGATGTATTCCTGGTGTACTGAGAAGCAGTCTTAAATTGCGAATTGTTTTTCAGTCATGCAGGTTGAAGAATAGTGAAATATGTTGCAGAAACTCAGCCACGGTGTCTGAGGTGAAAGGCGCATTTTGAATTTCTGATAAGGTGGCTGGTTTAGAAATTAGAGGTATAGCGTTGTCTATTCCTTCAGTAGTGTCGCCCCGGAGATGGCGCACCCGGAAATGACGTCATAGACCGCCGACCCCCCTCAGGTGTCCCCCGTGGGGGGCTTATTTTTTGTGGGGGCATTATTTTTGGTTTCCTCCCCCACACGTGTGCTGGGGACGGCCTAGGGAGGGGCTTAACAATGGGCGTTCGGAAGTGTCGCCCACGCTGGCGGGAGATGGTCTTCCGCCCCCCACCCGTGTGCTGGAGACGGGGAGGGCATAATTTTTGAGCAATGACAGACCAGAAGTGTCACCCACGGTGGCGTCGGTTTGGGGAGGGCTTCCTCCCCATTTACCACATGTATGCTTTACCTGGCACGTTATGGGAAGGGCTTCCTCCCACGCGTATGCTTTTCCTGCCTGTGGGAGACGTCCTAGGGACGGCTTCCACCCCCATTTCTTACCCCCACGCGTATCAGAGATTATTGTGCAAGACTCTCAGCATTTTTCTGGCGCTAACCCCTGAGGCAGTATGGTGTCCGTTGGCGGGAACGGAACGTTAAAAAAAAACGGACGCCACTGGCGGGAGGACTCGCGCGCGTGGAGCGGCAGCTGTGGGAGACAGCCTAGGGAGGGTTTGACTCACCTATTTCCGGTTACACAGATTCTTTCTTGGTCGCCCACGCAGGTAGAAACGGTCACGAGGCGGGAACGGAATTTTCAAAAAACGGACGCCACTGGCGGGAGGACTCGCGCGCGTGGAGCGGCAGCTGTGGGAGGCAGCCTAGGGAGGGTTTGACTCACCTATTTCCGGTTACACAGATTCTTTCTTGGTCGCCCACGCAGGTAGAAACGGTCACGAGGCGGGAACGGAATTTTCAAAAAACGGACGCCACTGGCGGGAGGACTCGCGCGCGTGGAGCGGCAGCTGTGGGAGACAGCCTAGGGAGGGTTTGACTCACCTATTTCCGGTTACACAGATTCTTTCTTGGTCGCCCACGCAGGTAGAAACGGTCACGAGGCGGGAACGGAATTTTCAAAAAACGGACGCCACTGGCGGGAGGACTCGTGCGCGTGGAGCGGCAGCTGTGGGAGACAGCCTAGGGAGGGTTTGACTCACCTATTTCCGGTTACACAGATTCTTTCTTGGTCGCCCACGCAGGTAGAAACGGTCACGAGGCGGGAACGGAATTTTCAAAAAACGGACGCCACTGGCGGGAGGACTCGCGCGCGTGGAGCGGCAGCTGTGGGAGACAGCCTAGGGAGGGTTTGACTCACCTATTTCCGGTTACACAGATTCTTTCTTGGTCGCCCACGCAGGTAGAAACGGTCACGAGGCGGGAACGGAATTTTCAAAAAACGGACGCCACTGGCGGGAGGCCACGTGACTGCCGTCTGTGGGAGACGGCCTAGGGAGGGTTTGACTCCCCCATTTGCTATATGAGCCGACCTGTTTCACAGATTTTTCTCGAATGTTATTCAGTGGTGTCCTAGTCTTTTTGAACTCCCATTTCTGGCCCCTAAGCACCTTTGTCATGTGGTAGCATTACAGAGTGTGACGGACGAATCTTCCGTTACCCGAAGCATGACGCCAGCGCGGTCTGGTTTGACCTGGGGCGGAGGCGTACGCCGTTAGAAAGTCAAAGAGTTTAAATACTAGAACATAGACGTTTGGAATTACAGTGAACTTTCGTTATAGCGCTGCTCGCTATACCGCGCACTCGGTTATAGCGCGGGCGATGTTCGCGATAAGTTCAAACACGTTTATACAGGTCCGTGCGGCGTTAGTGAGTATCGCATTTTATTGTTACTGCGTATTGAGTAATTGTGTATGTATTGAGTTCCTGCATGTATTTTGAATAGTGTTTAATTATTGTATGCATGATGAGTAAAAAAAAAGCTTACAGTGTGAAATTTATTGTGTCGCCACCGCTCCGCTCGGTGTAACGCGGTTCACCTTATAACGCGGGTGTTGTTTCCCGCCCGATATGCGCCTTATATCGGGGGTCCACTGTATATATTTCTAATAAACCTGTACGAGGGTTGTGGCTTGCAATACATCCACGGTATCTAGAAAAAAAAGAACTGTGTAATATATACATAATTTATCGATCAAAATACGTGCAGGTCAGAAATACTATAATTATAAATATTACGTTTAAGTGTATTTTACCGGACGTTTTAAAATATACTCACGACGTTGGTATAAAGGTGCGATTCATTTTACGTTCAATACATAATTTATCAGTCGTTTTAAATACAGCCACAATATAAAGGCTTGAATAGTTACTGAATAAAAATAAGATAATATTTAACAAAAAACATTTTGAGGTCGCGAGATCTGCATACAGAAATATCTCAAACACAATTGGGAGTTAATTTTGCTCTATCTGTAGACAAAGAAATTATAAAGCAGTTTTTGATTCTGCTTAAAGCAGAGGATTTGACCCTTCTGGAAGAAGATCTGTACATGCTAATCTGGTAAAACGTATTAACATGACTCATAAAAATTAGTAAAACAATGCATGGTTAAACTTTTGGGGGGTTAATTTATTCGATGTTTCCCGCATCTGTTGGAATCGTCTTCCAAAGTATAACCTTAAAAGCATTGAGTAAGGTTCTTAAGGCCCAGACTACCTTTGATTCATATGGACCCCATTTTATTAAGGTTTACTATGAAAGCTTTTAGTAATTGCAAATGAATGTGGGGAATTTATTAAAACAAGAACAGTAAATGACATATTATCAAAACTTTTTAAATAATAGTCACTGAATAAGATAATGTTTAACAAAAAACTTTTTTGATTTCGCGAGATCTACACACAGAAATATAGGAAAACATCTGAGGGGTAAAATTCTAGTAATCCAGTCAACATCTAAATAATTCTAGTAGTTTCATGCGCGAAAATTTAAAACATCAGACGGGACATTGATATAAAAATGGAGCGCACCCCCGCAATACAACACCCCAGGGGTTAAAGGATCTTTCTAAAAACCCGCGTAACTTTGACGGCACGCTTTTTCTGCAACACACTACCCCAGGGGCTAAAAAATCAAACACAGCGTGTTTTTCTAGGATACGACATCGATATGAGGACAAACCAGCTATCCTATGCACAGGTTATATTCACTTGGCTGATGATTTAAATCAAATGTGTAACTTTGGCGCACTACTCCAGGGGCTAAAAAATCATACACAGCGTGTTTTTCTAGGATACGACATCGATATGAGGACAAACCAGATTCCATATTCTTAGTGTGAACTGAAAAAAGCTGTCAAAGTCCATATTAGGATATTCACTTGGCTGATGATTTAAATCAAATGTGTAACTTTGGCGCACTACTCCAGGGGATAAAAAATCATACACAGCGTGTTTTTCTAGGATACGACATCGACATGAGGACAAACCAGCTTCCATATTCTTAGTGTGAACTGAAAAAAGCTGTCAAAGTCCATATTAGGATATTCACTTGGCTGATGATTTAAATCAAATGTGTAACTTTGGCGCACTACTCCAGGGGCTAAAAAATCATACACAGCGTGTTTTTCTAGGATACGACATCGATATGAGGACAAACCAGCTTCCATATTCTTAGTGTGAACTGAAAAAAGCTGTCAAAGTCCATATTAGGATATTCACTTGATTGATGATTTAAATCAAATGTGTAACTTTGGCGCACTACTCCAGGGGCTAAAAAATCATACACAGCGTGTTTTTCTAGGATACGACATCGATATGAGGACAAACCAGCTTCCATATTCTTAGTGTGAACTGAAAAAAGCTGTCAAAGTCCATATTAGGATATTCACTTGATTGATGATTTAAATCAAATGTGTAACTTTGGCGCACTACTCCAGGGGCTAAAAAATCATACACAGCGTGTTTTTCTAGGATACGACATCGATATGAGGACAAACCAGCTTCCATATTCTTAGTGTGAACTGAAAAAAGCTGTCAAAGTCCATTTTAGGATATTCACTTGATTGATGATTTAAATCAAATGTGTAACTTTGGCGCACTACTCCAGGGGCTAAAAAATCATACACAGCGTGTTTTTCTAGGATACGACATCGATATGAGGACATACCAGCTTCCATATTCTTAGTGTGAACTGAAAAAAGCTGTCAAAGTCCATATTAGGATATTCACTTGATTGATGATTTAAATCAAATGTGGTAACTTTGGCGCACTACTCCAGGGGCTAAAAAATCATACACAGCGTGTTTTTCTAGGATACGACATCGATATGAGGACAAACCAGCTTCCATATTCTTAGTGTGAACTGAAAAAAGCTGTCAAAGTCCATATTAGGATATTCACTTGGCTAATGATTTAAATCAAATGTGTAACTTTGGCGCACTACTCCAGGGGCTAAAAAATCATACACAGCGTGTTTTTCTAGGATACGACATCGATATGAGGACAAACCAGCTTCCATATTCTTAGTGTGAACTGAAAAAAGCTGTCAAAGTCCATATTAGGATATTCACTTGATTGATGATTTAAATCAAATGTGGTAACTTTGGCGCACTACTCCAGGGGCTAAAAAATCATACACAGCGTGTTTTTTTAGGATACGACATCGATATGAGGACAAACCAGCTTCCATATTCTTAGTGTGAACTGAAAAAAGCTGTCAAAGTCCATATTAGGATATTCACTTGATTGATGATTTAAATCAAATGTGTAACTTTGGCGCACTACTCCAGGGGCTAAAAAATCATACACAGCGTGTTTTTCTAGGATACGACATCGATATGAGGACAAAATAGCTTCCATATTCTTAGTGTGAACTGAAAAAAGCTGTCAAAGTCCATATTAGGATATTCACTTGGCTGATGATTTAAATCAAATGTGTAACTTTGGCGCACTACTCCAGGGGCTAAAAAATCATACACAGCGTGTTTTTCTAGGATACGACATCGATATGAGGACAAACCAGCTTCCATATTCTTAGTGTGAACTGAAAAAAGCTGTCAAAGTCCATATTAGGATATTCACTTGATTGATGATTTAAATCAAATGTGTAACTTTGGCGCACTACTCCAGGGGCTAAAAAATCATACACAGCGTGTTTTTCTAGGATACGACATCGATATGAGGACAAACCAGCTTCCATATTCTTAGTGTGAACTGAAAAAAGCTGTCAAAGTCCATATTAGGATATTCACTTGGCTGATGATTTAAATCAAATGTGTAACTTTGGCGCACTACTCCAGGGGCTAAAAAATCATACACAGCGTGTTTTTCTAGGATACGACATCGATATGAGGACAAACCAGCTTCCATATTCTTAGTGTGAACTGAAAAAAGCTGTCAAAGTCCATATTAGAATATTCACTTGATTGATGATTTAAATGAAATGTGGTAACTTTGGCGCACTACTCCAGGGGCTAAAAAATCATACACAGCGTGTTTTTCTAGGATACGACATCGATATGAGGACAAACCAGCTTCCATATTCTTAGTGTGAACTGAAAAAAGCTGTCAAAGTCCATATTAGGATATTCACTTGATTGATGATTTAAATCAAATGTGGTAACTTTGGCGCATTACTCCAGGGGCTAAAAAATCATACACAGCGTGTTTTTCTAGGATACGACATCGATATGAGGACAAACCAGCTTCCATATTCTTAGTGTGAACTGAAAAAAGCTGTCAAAGTCCATATTAGGATATTCACTTGGCTGATGATTTAAATCAAATGTGTAACTTTGGCGCACTACTCCAGGGGCTAAAAAATCATACACAGCGTGTTTTTCTAGGATACGACATCGATATGAGGACAAACCAGCTTCCATATTCTTAGTGTGAACTGAAAAAAGCTGTCAAAGTCCATATTAGAATATTCACTTGATTGATGATTTAAATCAAATGTGGTAACTTTAGCGCACTACTCCAAGGGCTAAAAAATCATACACAGCGTGTTTTTCTAGAATACGACATCGATATGAGGACAAACCAGCTTCCATATTCTTAGTGTGAACTGAAAAAAGCTGTCAAAGTCCATATTAGGATATTCACTTGGCTGATGATTTAAATCAAATGTGTAACTTTGGCGCACTACTCCAGGGGCTAAAAAATCATACACAGCGTGTTTTTCTAGGATACCACATCGATATGAGGACAAACCAGCTTCCATATTCTTAGTGTGAACTGAAAAAAGCTGTCAAAGTCCATATTAGGATATTCACTTGATTGATGATTTAAATCAAATGTGTAACTTTGGCGCACTACTCCAGGGGCTAAAAAATCATACACAGCGTGTTTTTCTAGTATACGACATCGATATGAGGACAAACCAGCTTCCATATTCTTAGTGTGAACTGAAAAAAGCTGTCAAAGTCCATATTAGGATATTCACTTGGCTGATGATTTAAATCAAATGTGTAACTTTGGCGCACTACTCCAGGGGCTAAAAAATCATACACAGCGTGTTTTTCTAGGATACCACATCGATATGAGGACAAACCAGCTTCCATATTCTTAGTGTGAACTGAAAAAAGCTGTCAAAGTCCATATTAGGATATTCACTTGGCTGATGATTTAAATCAAATGTGTAACTTTGGCGCACTACTCCAGGGGCTAAAAAATCATACACAGCGTGTTTTTCTAGGATACCACATCGATATGAGGACAAACCAGCTTCCATATTCTTAGTGTGAACTGAAAAAAGCTGTCAAAGTCCATATTAGGATATTCACTTGATTGATGATTTAAATCAAATGTGTAACTTTGGCGCACTACTCCAGGGGCTAAAAAATCATACACAGCGCGTTTTTCTAGGATACGACATCGATATGAGGACAAACCAGCTTCCATATTCTTAGTGTGAACTGAAAAAAGCTGTCAAAGTCCATATTAGGATATTCACTTGGCTGATGATTTAAATCAAATGTGTAACTTTGGCGCACTACTCCAGGGGCTAAAAAATCATACACAGCGTGTTTTTCTAGGATACGACATCGATATGAGGACAAACCAGCTTCCATATTCTTAGTGTGAACTGAAAAAAGCTGTCAAAGTCCATATTAGGATATTCACTTGGCTGATGATTTAAATCAAATGTGTAACTTTGGCGCACTACTCCAGGGGCTAAAAAATCATACACAGCGTGTTTTTCTAGGATACGACATCGATATGAGGACAAACCAGCTTCCATATTCTTAGTGTGAACTGAAAAAAGCTGTCAAAGTCCATATTAGAATATTCACTTGACTGATGATTTAAATCAAATGTGTAACTCTGGCGCACTACTCCAGGGGCTAAAAAATCATACACAGCGTGTTTTTCTAGGATACGACATCGATATGAGGACAAACCAGCTTCCATATTCTTAGTGTGAACTGAAAAAAGCTGTCAAAGTCCATATTAGGATATTCACTTGGCTGATGATTTAAATCAAATGTGTAACTTTGGCGCACTACTCCAGGGGCTAAAAAATCATACACAGCGTGTTTTTCTAGGATACGACATCGATATGAGGACAAACCAGCTTCCATATTCTTAGTGTGAACTGAAAAAAGCTGTCAAAGTCCATATTAGGATATTCACTTGGCTGATGATTTAAATCAAATGTGTAACTTTGGCGCACTACTCCAGGGGCTAAAAAATCATACACAGCGTGTTTTTCTAGGATACGACATCGATATGAGGACAAACCAGCTTCCATATTCTTAGTGTGAACTGAAAAAAGCTGTCAAAGTCCATATTAGGATATTCACTTGATTGATGATTTAAATCAAATGTGGTAACTTTGGCGCACTACTCCAGGGGCTAAAAAATCATACACAGCGTGTTTTTCTAGGATACGACATCGATATGAGGACAAACCAGCTTCCATATTCTTAGTGTGAACTGAAAAAAGCTGTCAAAGTCCATATTAGGATATTCACTTGGCTGATGATTTAAATCAAATGTGTAACTTTGGCGCACTACTCCAGGGGCTAAAAAATCATACACAGCGTGTTTTTCTAGGATACGACATCGATATGAGGACAAACCAGCTTCCATATTCTTAGTGTGAACTGAAAAAAGCTGTCAAAGTCCATATTAGAATATTCACTTGATTGATGATTTAAATCAAATGTGGTAACTTTAGCGCACTACTCCAGGGGCTAAAAAATCATACACAGCGTGTTTTTCTAGGATACGACATCGATATGAGGACAAACCAGCTTCCATATTCTTAGTGTGAACTGAAAAAAGCTGTCAAAGTCCATATTAGGATATTCACTTGGCTGATGATTTAAATCAAATGTGTAACTTTGGCACACTACTCCAGGGGCTAAAAAATCATACACAGCGTGTTTTTCTAGGATACGACATCGATATGAGGACAAACCAGCTTCCATATTCTTAGTGTGAACTGAAAAAAGCTGTCAAAGTCCATATTAGGATATTCACTTGATTGATGATTTAAATCAAATGTGTAACTTTGGCGCACTACTCCAGGGGCTAAAAAATCATACACAGCGTGTTTTTCTAGGATACGACATCGATATGAGGACAAACCAGCTTCCATATTCTTAGTGTGAACTGAAAAAAAGCTGTCAAAGTCCATATTAGGATATTCACTTGGCTGATGATTTAAATCAAATGTGTAACTTTGGCGCACTACTCCAGGGGCTAAAAAATCATACACAGCGTGTTTTTCTAGGATACGACATCGATATGAGGACAAACCAGCTTCCATATTCTTAGTGTGAACTGAAAAAAGCTGTCAAAGTCCATATTAGGATATTCACTTGGCTGATGATTTAAATCAAATGTGTAACTTTGGCGCACTATTCCAGGGGCTAAAAAATCATACACAGCGTGTTTTTCTAGGATACGACATCGATATGAGAACAAACCAGCTTCCATATTCTTAGTGTGAACTGAAAAAAGCTGTCAAAGTCCATATTAGAATATTCACTTGACTGATGATTTAAATCAAATGTGTAACTCTGGCGCACTACTCCAGGGGCTAAAAAATCATACACAGCGTGTTTTTCTAGGATACGACATCGATATGAGGACAAACCAGCTTCCATATTCTTAGTGTGAACTGAAAAAAGCTGTCAAAGTCCATATTAGGATATTCACTTGGCTGATGATTTAAATCAAATGTGTAACTTTGGCGCACTACTCCAGGGGCTAAAAAATCATACACAGCGTGTTTTTCTAGGATACGACATCGATATGAGGACAAACCAGCTTCCATATTCTTAGTGTGAACTGAAAAAAGCTGTCAAAGTCCATATTAAGATATTCACTTGACTGATGATTTAAATCAAATGTGTAACTTTGGCGCACTACCCAGGGGCTAAAATCAAACCCAGCATGTTTTTCTAGGATACGACATCGATATGAGGACAAACCAGCTTCCATATTCTTAGTGTGAACTGAAAAAAGCTGTCAAAGTCCATATTAAGATATTCACTTGACTGATGATTTAAATCAAATGTGTAACTTTGGCGCACTACCCAGGGGCTAAAATCAAACCCAGCATGTTTTTCTAGGATACGACATCGATATGAGGACAAACCAGCTTCCATATTCTTAGTGTGAACTGAAAAAAGCTGTCAAAGTCCATATTAGGATATTCACTTGACTGATGATTTAAATCAAATGTGTAACTTTGGCGCACTACTCCAGGGGCTAAAAAATCATACACAGCGTGTTTTTCTAGGATACGACATCGATATGAGGACAAACCAGCTTCCATATTCTTAGTGTGAACTGAAAAAAGCTGTCAAAGTCCATATTAGGATATTCACTTGGCTGATGATTTAAATCAAATGTGTAACTTTGGCGCACTACTCCAGGGGCTAAAAAATCATACACAGCGTGTTTTTCTAGGATACGACATCGATATGAGGACAAACCAGCTTCCATATTCTTAGTGTGAACTGAAAAAAGCTGTCAAAGTCCATATTAGAATATTTACTTGATTGATGATTTAAATCAAATGTGGTAACTTTGGCGCACTACTCCAGGGGCTAAAAAATCATACACAGCGTGTTTTTCTAGGATACGACATCGATATGAGGACAAACCAGCTTCCATATTCTTAGTGTGAACTGAAAAAAGCTGTCAAAGTCCATATTAGAATATTCACTTGATTGATGATTTAAATCAAATGTGGTAACTTTGGCGCACTACACCAGGGGCTAAAAAATCATACACAGCGTGTTTTTCTAGGATACGTCATCGATATGAGGACAAACTAGCTTCCATATTCTTAGTGTGAACTGAAAAAAAAGCTGTCAAAGTCCATATTAGGATATTCACTTGATTGATGATTTAAATCAAATGTGTAACTTTGGCGCACTACTCCAGGGGCTAAAAAATCATACACAGCGTGTTTTTCTAGGATACGACATCGATATGAGGACAACCCAGCTTCCATATTCTTAGTGTGAACTGAAAAAAGCTGTCAAAGTCCATATTAGGATATTCACTTGGCTGATAATTTAAATCAAATGTGTAACTTTGGCGCACTACTCCAGGGGCTAAAAAATCATACACAGCGTGTTTTTCTAGGATACGACATCGATATGAGGACAAACCAGCTTCCATATTCTTAGTGTGAACTGAAAAAAGCTGTCAAAGTCCATATTAGGATATTCACTTGGCTGATGATTTAAATCAAATGTGTAACTTTGGCGCACTACTCCAGGGGCTAAAAAATCATACACAGCGTGTTTTTCTAGGATACGACATCGATATGAGGACAAACCAGCTTCCATATTCTTAGTGTGAACTGAAAAAAGCTGTCAAAGTCCATATTAGAGTATTCACCTGACTGATGATTTAAATCAAATGTGTAACTCTGGCGCACTACTCCAGGGGCTAAAAAATCATACACAGCGTGTTTTTCTAGGATACGACATCGATATGAGGACAAACCAGCTTCCATATTCTTAGTGTGAACTGAAAAAAGCTGTCAAAGTCCATATTAGGATATTCACTTGGCTGATGATTTAAATCAAATGTGTAACTTTGGCGCACTACTCCAGGGGCTAAAAAATCATACACAGCGTGTTTTTCTAGGATACGACATCGATATGAGGACAAACCAGCTTCCATATTCTTAGTGTGAACTGAAAAAAGCTGTCAAAGTCCATATTAGGATATTCACTTGGCTGATGATTTAAATCAAATGTGTAACTTTGGCGCACTACTCCAGGGGCTAAAAAATCATACACAGCGTGTTTTTCTAGGATACGACATCGACATGAGGACAAACCAGTTTCCATATTCTTAGTGTGAACTGAAAAAAGCTGTCAAAGTCCATATTAGGATATTCACTTGACTGATGATTTAAATCAAATGTGGTAACTTTGGCGCACTACTCCAGGGGCTAAAAAATCATACACAGCGTGTTTTTCTAGGATACGACATCGATATGAGGACAAACCAGCTTCCATATTCTTAGTGTGAACTGAAAAAAGCTGTCAAAGTCCATATTAGGATATTCACTTGATTGATGATTTAAATCAAATGTGTAACTAACTTTGGCACACTACCCAGGGGCTAAAATCAAACCCAGCATGTTTTTCTAGGATACGACATCGATATGAGGACAAACCAGCTTCCATATTCTTAGTGTGAACTGAAAAAAGCTGTCAAAGTCCATATTAGAATATTCACTTGATTGATGATTTAAATCAAATGTGTAACTTTGGCGCACTACTCCAGGGGCTAAAAAATCATACACAGCGTGTTTTTCTAGGATAAGACATCGATATGAGGACAAACCAGTTTCCATATTCTTAGTGTGAACTGAAAAAAGCTGTCAAAGTCCATATTAGGATATTCACTTGACTGATGATTTAAATCAAATGTGGTAACTTTGGCGCACTACTCCAGGGGCTAAAAAATCATACACAGCGTGTTTTTCTAGGATACGACATCGATATGAGGACAAACCAGCTTCCATATTCTTAGTGTGAACTGAAAAAAGCTGTCAAAGTCCATATTAGGATATTCACTTGACTGATGATTTAAATTAAATGTGTAACTAACTTTGGCGCACTACCCAGGGGCTAAAATCAAACCCAGCATGTTTTTCTAGGATACGACATCGATATGATGACAAACCAGCTTCCATATTCTTAGTGTGAACTGAAAAAAGCTGTCAAAGTCCATATTAGAATATTCACTTGACTGATGATTTAAATCAAATGTGCAACTCTGGCGCACTACTCCAGGGGCTAAAAAATCATACACAGCGTGTTTTTCTAGAATACGACATCGATATGAGGACAAACCAGCTTCCATATTCTTAGTGTGAACTGAAAAAAGCTGTCAAAGTCCATATTAAGATATTCACTTGACTGATGATTTAAATCAAATGTGTAACTTTGGCGCACTACCCAGGGGCTAAAATCAAACCCAGCATGTTTTTCTAGGATACGACATCGATATGATAACAAACCAGCTTCCATATTCTTAGTGTGAACTGAAAAAAGCTGTCAAAGTCCATATTAGGATATTCACTTGACTGATGATTTAAATCAAATGTGTAACTTTGGCGCACTACTCCAGGGGCTAAAAAATCATACACAGCGTGTTTTTCTAGGATACGACATCGATATGAGGACAAACCAGCTTCCATATTCTTAGTGTGAACTGAAAAAAGCTGTCAAAGTCCATATTAGGATATTCACTTGGCTGATGATTTAAATCAAATGTGTAACTTTGGCTCACTACTCCAGGGGCTAAAAAATCATACACAGCGTGTTTTTCTAGGATACGACATCGATATGAGGACAAACCAGCTTCCATATTCTTAGTGTGAACTGAAAAAAGCTGTCAAAGTCCATATTAGGATATTCACTTGATTGATGATTTAAATCAAATGTGTAACTTTGGCGCACTACTCCAGGGGCTAAAAAATCATACACAGCGTGTTTTTCTAGGATACGACATCGATATGAGGACAAACCAGCTTCCATATTCTTAGTGTGAACTGAAAAAAGCTGTCAAAGTCCATATTAGGATATTCACTTGGCTGATGATTTAAATCAAATGTGTAACTTTGGCGCACTACTCCAGGGGCTAAAAAATCATACACAGCGTGTTTTTCTAGGATACGACATCGATATGAGGACAAACCAGCTTTCATATTCTTAGTGTGAACTGAAAAAAGCTGTCAAAGTCCATATTAGGATATTCACTTGATTGATGATTTAAATCAAATGTGTAACTTTGGCGCACTACTCCAGGGGCTAAAAAATCATACACAGCGTGTTTTTCTAGGATACGACATCGATATGAGGACAAACCAGCTTCCATATTCTTAGTGTGAACTGAAAAAAGCTGTCAAAGTCCATATTAGAATATTCACTTGACTGATGATTTACATCAAATGTGTAACTCTGGCGCACTACTCCAGGGGCTAAAAAATCATACACAGCGTGTTTTTCTAGGATACGACATCGATATGAGGACAAACCAGCTTCCATATTCTTAGTGTGAACTGAAAAAAGCTGTCAAAGTCCATATTAGGATATTCACTTGGCTGATGATTTAAATCAAATGTGTAACTTTGGCGCACTACTCCAGGGGCTAAAAAATCATACACAGCGTGTTTTTCTAGGATACGACATCGATATGAGGACAAACCAGCTTCCATATTCTTAGTGTGAACTGAAAAAAGCTGTCAAAGTCCATATTAGGATATTCACTTGGCTGATGATTTAAATCAAATGTGTAACTTTGGCGCACTACTCCAGGGGCTAAAAAATCATACACAGCGTGTTTTTCTAGGATATGACATCGATATGAGGACAAACCAGCTTCCATATTCTTAGTGTGAACTGAAAAAAGCTGTCAAAGTCCATATTAGGATATTCACTTGGCTGATGATTTAAATCAAATGTGTAACTTTGGCGCACTACTCCAGGGGCTAAAAAATCATACACAGCGTGTTTTTCTAGGATACGACATCGATATGAGGACAAACCAGCTTCCATATTCTTAGTGTGAACTGAAAAGAAGCTGTCAAAGTCCATATTAGAGTATTCACTTGATTGATGATTTAAATCAAATGTGTAACTCTGGCGCACTACTCCAGGGGCTAAAAAATCATACACAGCGTGTTTTTCTAGGATACGACATCGATATGAGGACAAACCAGCTTCCATATTCTTAGTGTGAACTGAAAAAAGCTGTCAAAGTCCATATTAGGATATTCACTTGGCTGATGATTTAAATCAAATGTGTAACTTTGGCGCACTACTCCAGGGGCTAAAAAATCATACACAGCGTGTTTTTCTAGGATACGACATCGATATGAGGACAAACCAGCTTCCATATTCTTAGTGTGAACTGAAAAAAGCTGTCAAAGTCCATATTAGGATATTCACTTGGCTGATGATTTAAATCAAATGTGTAACTTTGGCGCACTACTCCAGGGGCTAAAAAATCATACACAGCGTGTTTTTCTAGGATACGACATCGATATGAGGACAAACCAGCTTCCATATTCTTAGTGTGAACTGAAAAAAGCTGTCAAAGTCCATATTAGGATATTCACTTGATTGATGATTTAAATCAAATGTGGTAACTTTGGCGCACTACTCCAGGGGCTAAAAAATCATACACAGCGTGTTTTTCTAGGATACGACATCGATATGAGGACAAACCAGCTTCCATATTCTTAGTGTGAACTGAAAAAAGCTGTCAAAGTCCATATTAGGATATTCACTTGATTGATGATTTAAATCAAATATGTAACTTTGGCGCA
Organism: Ryuthela nishihirai; assembly: GCA_038380435.1. Taxonomy (NCBI): domain Eukaryota; kingdom Metazoa; phylum Arthropoda; class Arachnida; order Araneae; family Heptathelidae; genus Ryuthela; species Ryuthela nishihirai. The sequence goes on from JAWZYU010000039.1 coordinate 4,664,201, forward strand.
CTACTCCAGGGGCTAAAAAATCATACACAGCGTGTTTTTCTAGGATAAGACATCGATATGAGGACAAACCAGTTTCCATATTCTTAGTGTGAACTGAAAAAAGCTGTCAAAGTCCATATTAGGATATTCACTTGACTGATGATTTAAATCAAATGTGGTAACTTTGGCGCACTACTCCAGGGGCTAAAAAATCATACACAGCGTGTTTTTCTAGGATACGACATCGATATGAGGACAAACCAGCTTCCATATTCTTAGTGTGAACTGAAAAATGCTGTCAAAGTCCATATTAGGATATTCACTTGACTGATGATTTAAATCAAATGTGTAACTAACTTTGGCACACTACCCAGGGGCTAAAATCAAACCCAGCATGTTTTTCTAGGATACGACATCGATATGATGACAAACCAGCTTCCATATTCTTAGTGTGAACTGAAAAAAGCTGTCAAAGTCCATATTAGAATATTCACTTGACTGATGATTTAAATCAAATGTGCAACTCTGGCGCACTACTCCAGGGGCTAAAAAATCATACACAGCGTGTTTTTCTAGAATACGACATCGATATGAGGACAAACCAGCTTCCATATTCTTAGTGTGAACTGAAAAAAGCTGTCAAAGTCCATATTAAGATATTCACTTGACTGATGATTTAAATCAAATGTGTAACTTTGGCGCACTACCCAGGGGCTAAAATCAAACCCAGCATGTTTTTCTAGGATACGACATCGATATGATAACAAACCAGCTTCCATATTCTTAGTGTGAACTGAAAAAAGCTGTCAAAGTCCATATTAGGATATTCACTTGACTGATGATTTAAATCAAATGTGTAACTTTGGCGCACTACTCCAGGGGCTAAAAAATCATACACAGCGTGTTTTTCTAGGATACGACATCGATATGAGGACAAACCAGCTTCCATATTCTTAGTGTGAACTGAAAAAAGCTATCAAAGTCCATATTAGGATATTCACTTGACTGATGATTTAAATCAAATGTGTAACTTTGGCGCACTACTCCAGGGGCTAAAAAATCATACACAGCGTGTTTTTCTAGGATACGACATCGATATGAGGACAAACCAGCTTCCATATTCTTAGTGTGAACTGAAAAAAGCTGTCAAAGTCCATATTAGAATATTCACTTGACTGATGATTTAAATCAAATGTGTAACTCTGGCGCACTACTCCAGGGGCTAAAAAATCATACACAGCGTGTTTTTCTAGGATACGACATCGATATGAAGACAAACCAGCTTCCATATTCTTAGTGTGAACTGAAAAAAGCTGTCAAAGTCCATATTAGGATATTCACTTGACTGATGATTTAAATCAAATGTGTAACTTTGGCGCACTACCCAGGGGCTAAAATCAAACCCAGCATGTTTTTCTAGGATACGACATCGATATGAGGACAAACCAGCTTCCATATTCTTAGTGTGAACTGAAAAAAAGCTGTCAAAGTCCATATTAGGATATTCACTTGACTGATGATTTAAATCAAATGTGTAACTTTGGCGCACTACCCAGGGGCTAAAATCAAACCCAGCATGTTTTTCTAGGATACGACATCGATATGAGGACAATCCAGCTTCCATATTCTTAGTGTGAACTGAAAAAATCTGTCAAAGTCCATATTGGAGTATTCACTGTCCGATGATTTAAATACACACGCTATATTCACTCTCTGATGATTTAAATACAAACGCTATATTCACTCTCTGATGATTTAAATACACACGCTATATTCACTATCTGATGATTTAAATACACACGCTATTTTCACTCTCTGATGATTTAAATACACACGCTATATTCACTCTCTGGTTATTAAAATCAAAGGATCAAGATTTTACAGCTGACGTCTTGAATTCTCTCTGTGCTTTCAGTTTAAAACATCGGTATAATTTTCTGTGCATTTCAAGTTGCCCCAGGACGTGTGATTTTTTACTAAGCGTATTAAAGCCGCAATAGTCGCCCACGTGCCTCGGTCACCCGAGCGGCCAATTGATATGGAGGCAGACGGGGGGGACCTTGAAAGGCACAGCTTCGTGGGGCCCCTGGCTGGGGAGGATTTCAAAAACTCAAGTCCTTAATGTTTTATCTAGAATTATGTGGCTTTTCACTCTAGATAACCCGTTATTTTCTAAGACATAACAATTATTCTGATATAAATCAGGAATGGTGGAATTTCTTTGAACGATATCACTTATTGAAATTCAGAAACTATTCTCCATCTTTATCTGGATTATCCCTGTTCATTTTAATATTACTCTTTGTCGACCTACCTCCTGAGTTTACTATATTTGTTTATATGTACTGGGGTGTCAAACCACTTGTATCCAAATCACCTTACCCCCTGCATGGAATAAATTATTAAGTCTGGCAGTTATGTCAAACTTTTTGGACCGTGTGCAAATAATTCATGGCGAGAAATACGCTCTAAATCTTAACTGCAAACCACATTTTCGCTAATGCAGGATCTAAAGTTTAGGAAATATTCGGTCATACTTCGGAGAAACGTTGGAAAAGCAAACTGTCTTTGGTACATTTGAAACTTTCGCATGCACACTTGCAGTGAGAATTGTGACTCCCACTGCTCTTAAACAGGTTTCACGAACTTACAAGTGTTTCGGAGATACATATCAACGCTGACCCAGCTGGGACTCGAACCTGGCGGAGTGTACACATTCCAAGTCCAACAGAGGGAGATATGGTAAAAATAGAGTTTTGATAAACATGAAAGCAAACTGAGAAACAAATCAACAAACTGGCCAATGACGAGTGAAAAAACAATTCAAAGATAGGTAAAAAAGGAGTAAATATTCTCAGGTTTAATTTTCTCCCTCTCTTTTAGGGAAGGAAAGAAATGGACATAATTCGAGGTACCGTATGTACCCCTCCCCAAATCAGAAGTTTCTAAACCAAAACACGAAAATGCTTCGCTCAGATAACCAAACTTTTCAAATCATTTTGTACCCACCCAGAGTTCCTCGAATATAGTGTGACAAGAATATTTAATTTTATAGAAAAATAAAAATATGGTTTGAGTTCACCACAAAGTGTTTAGGTACTGCGAAAACTTTATTATTATTATTGGAAGACATTATTTATAACTTAGCATATTAAAACGTTTATTAATTAATGTATGAGGTATAGGTTCTTTTAAATTTACATATTTTTTTTCAAAATAAATTAATGAATTTAATTTCCGATACGAATTTTTAGTTTTTGATGCTTCTATTTCGGAAAAGAATCTCATGTTCCGCTCGTGCTTAATTCGAATGACTTCAATATTCACGGATGTTAGTGCTCTTGACCCAACAAACTGAACAATGACTTTATCACGCATAATCAAAAAGATATTAGTTTTATGCATTCCTTCTTTCAAATTTATTGGTGGCAACAGTTATTTCGAATAACTTTCAACCGTTAATGTTAAGTCTAGGGAGATTTTGAGAAATTCAATCTCCCCATCCCCACCCCAATTTTGGTTGCCACCTGGGATTCCCACATAACCTACGTTCTTCCACTGAGTGAGATAAAGGTTCATGCAAAGTTTGAAGCATCCACCTCTTCTGGACGCCGAGTGCATAGGCAAACAGACAAAACAACTTTCTTCTTTATATATTAGATAAATTCTTTGATGTGTTCAGTTCTAATAGCACTCTATATAACAGCTTGCAAAATGCAATGTTTTGATTCACCTTTCTGAATAAAACATTTAGTTTGTGGTGATTTCCTTTTTTTTGTTATTTATTTTATTAGAGTTCCATTTTCATATGCTACCAAACTTTTATTTATTCTATTAACCTTAGAGTCCACACAAACATAAACTAGCGACGTGTTTGTTGAGTGATATAGCGTTTGCTTGCAGTGCTTTCTGAATCTCAAAATCTCCCTGGACTTAACATTAACGTGCAATTTCTATGGATGCTTTCGGGATCGAAGTTCTACACCCGGAATGGGTGTTTTATCTGTCATGTGTTGTGATTTTTCATCAGTAAAGAATTCTTATTAATGTATCTTAAAATTCGGTGTTCTCGCATTAGTGCACAAAGCGAACGCTGATGATTATTCCCACTTACCAAATTTGAAAGAAAAATATACAAACTTCTACAAAAATGTCATATATTTCTAAAGCACATAAATTAATCCATGAACAACGTTTATCTTCCTGATTTAACCCGAAAATAAACTGCCCTTTGTCCAGAGCCATTTCAAAGTTGTTTTTAGATTAGAGTTACCTCGTTTCCTTTGGTTAAAATTGCTACGTTTTCACAAATCTAAACCTGGGATATTTTACTACAATTTTCGATTTAGTTTTCCTACAATAAAGGCAACATTTATCCAAAGGATACTTCATATACAAAATCTATATTGACTGCCAAAATGTCGGTAATATCCAGCCAGGCTCGTAATGTTCTGCACCTAAGATTCGAGTCCCAGCTGGATCAGTTTCGAGATTTATCTCCGTAAAACTCCTCACCCTGCTCTTGCCAGCAGGGGACACTAATGCATTTGAAAAGGTAGCCGTCCGTCGAATGGGGCGTTAAAGCGTGGCCCTTTGTGCAACTTAAAGAACACAATAAACGGCTTTGAAGGGAGGCTACCATCTATCTCCCAACACCTGCTCCAGTGGGTCTCCTCCTCCAACATTCTTAAAGCTCTAGGGGTCCTTATGACCTTTCCATTTAGCCCATTGTTTGAAAACATTTGTCGCGCATATGTAAAACCACCCAACGTTAAAGAACAAGTTGGATGTTCTTGACGTGAGGTCACATCTATCTTCCAACATCTGTTCAGTATGTCCTCTCCACCAACCATCTCTGAGTCTACGGGATTCTTGCAACTGGTCATTTAGCCCATGGTGTGAAACAAATTGCCACTCAGAGGCAATCATATTTTTGGGACACTGTGATGGTAAGGTTTATTATTATTTTTTACCGCCAAGTACGATTGTTGGTTTCAGAGAACGATTTCGAAGTTTTGAAACGAATTCAACATTTTATACTCGATTGTTTGAGAGTGGACTATGGCTGTTAGAACTCCCTACGTGTAGTGGTAGGTAATAACAGCTATAATAAATAGAGTCATTAAGAAAGTTACATACTTTTAGTTTATTGAAGCATCTGAGGCAAAATTGGATTACAAAGAGAATCAGAAATTTTCTAAGTTGCACAAGATTATCTGAAATCATTATGCTGATAATGAATATGAAGTACTGATTAAAAAGAATAGATTTTAGTGCCCATTACATATTTTTGGCAAGCAAATTGTGAATTGCAATACTATTTTTACCTAGTATCAAAGATTAGGTGTGAATAATTCAGAGGTTGAGGAATTCTTTAGAATTTCATTTATTACTGAGTGGTTAGCGCACTTGGCTAGTGATCAAATGGACCTGGGTTCGAGCCCAGGTATGGCATGGATATTTCTGTTGTTTTCCTGATCAGGTCTTGCCATTCTCACAGACCTTTTATGTACTATGGCATATTAAACTGACAGACACCTGTCAGACCTCTGTGGCAAGCAACTGCTTAAGGGGTATTTATTATTATTTATTTATTTTTATTAATTCATGTATTTGTTATTTTTTTATATTTCATTATGCATCACTATTCAACAATTTTTTGGCATATGTTTTTATAACTTACGGTTTTTCCACATTTTATAATTTCTGAAATACTTTAGAAATTACGATATATAAATTAATATATTAATATAATTTAATTATATATTAATTATATATAAATAATTATTTCGTAATAGTATATTTGCATCCCTACAAACGAGCTCAAGTGAGATATGTCTGATTGAAAGTATTGTTACGACAGATGAACGTATCGCAGTGAGTTTATGATAAACGTCACATGAACGCTCGTGTATGCTTCTACGAGAGATTTATGTAACAAACATATTGGAACATAGAACAGATCTGAAATATAAGAATGATAGAATTTTAATGTTGGAGATGTGGAGATCTGAAAGGAGGCATAAAAAGCCTTAGTCAGGCACGATAGTCCAAAAGAAGAAATATTTTTATGTGGTGAGTGCGAGAGAGTATGATTAGTTTTATTAGTGTAAAATCTAGTGACTTAACACTGTTGCGATGCATCACTACTGCTGGATTAAAACTGCAAGGATCGCTTGTGTTGTACTTATGACTCAGGGCTAAATGAGAGTTGCTCCAAATAGCGATTGCATCATCTTTAGTCCGCGATGTCATGACTAAACTACGTTACATCAGGCAATGATGCAATTCCTCCATGAGTTGTATGTATGACGGGCTGATGTAATAGAACGCAATATTTTGCAATCTGGAATTTAAAATACAGCCTTGCGAAATGGTTACCTATATACTCAATGCGGACAGAGTCTTTTATACATGACCATCTCTGTCTCTCATAAACAAGAGCCATTCGACAAATTTTATTGTCATTTTCGTGTTCAGCACCTCGAAATTAGTAAAGGTTGGCTATTTTCATTTGAAAGCCTTTTTGCGTGTTGCTCAATGCTATCAGATGAGAAATTTCGCAAATATTATAAGATGTAAAAGCAGAAGTATCCAGAGACATCATTTTTCAACTCCATATCAGAATTAGATATAAATTTGACCTTCGACTTCGATGAAAGGGTGAGATCCGAAATTTCGAAATTCTTCTGAAATATAGGACCGAAATAATCCGGGTTTTTAGCTCTCTAGTATCAGTAGAACGAAATTTCTCCTTTCACCTGAAAAGATCCCCTCTACTCCAATGATCGAAAATATTGTTACGTAAGATCTACAACAATATGGGTTGTTTTTTCTCCGAGTGGTACATTTTGCACACAACGGGCTAAATGGTGAGATCAGAAGGACTCCTAAGGTTCACAAAAAGTTGGGGAAGGGGATTCAATAGAACACCTGTTGTGATACACATGGTCGCCTCCCGTCAAGGCCATTCAGCGTGCTCTTTAACGTGCACAAGGTGTGGCTCTCCCGCACTCGGTACCAAGGCTCAACGTCTCATCAGAGGGAAGGCGACCTTTCCAAACCCATCAGTGTCTCCTAGTGACCATGGGCAAGACAGGGAATTTTGCGGAGAAACTCTCCACCCTGGCTCGCTACCGACTGAGTCGCACCCCACCACGTGCAGGAAGCTTGGGGAACAGTGTCACAAGAGGATATGAGCAGTCTCTACGACTCACTGCCACGAGGCAATGTTCAATTTATTCCCAATAGCTGTGGTTATACCTCTTATTGATATGGTTTATATTTTGTATAATAAAATTGTCCATATTTTCTTTTGAAAAATTAATCAATTCTTCCTTGTCTCCCATACTGCTTGATATATGAATATCAGTTGAATTTTTGCCACCTCTTTTTGGTGCTGTAATTTCAACGTTACAGATGACACAGTGTTCCCGGTTATCCGGCATTTATGGTGAATGAAATTTGCCGGTTAGGTGAATCTGCCGGTTGCAATGAAAATATTTTTATACGAAGTAAATACCGTAAGTGAAATTTGTATTCAAGCCTTAGTTGTATTAAAAATGCAGTTAAAATAATGAAAATGAAGTATAATATCCTTAATGCAAATCTAAATATCTAAAATATAATTGTCAGGAACTTCGGCAGCTGCTTCCCAAAGTTTTATAGCCAAGTGCGTTAACCCCTCGGCCGTCCCGTGGCCAAAATGTTAGCGATCCTGGCTAGTGATCAAGGGACCTGGTTTCGAGCCAAGGTAAAGGCATGGATGTTTGTATTATTTTTTCTGCTGATGTCCCGCGATTCTCACATACCTTCTACCGTGACGTATAAACTGACAGATTGCTGTCAGACCTCTATGGTAAGCAGCTGCTATGAGGGGAAGTATATTTATGTTTATTTATTCATTGAAAAACACCATAGAGAGAATTGTAATATTGGTCGTCACATGGCGCTGATTACCGAAGTGTCGAACTTTCTGTAATAAGGAAATGTGAAAGAGAATTTTTCGAAACTTAAAAGTCAGTGGAATCCTAGACACGAGAACAGTGAGACTAACCTAAACTTTAATATCAGAAAATTTATTATTTCAATTTGAAATTTGTTCCGATTGCATGAGAATTCTGGATGTTTATGTTCCGGATAACCGGGACTTTACTGTATATATCTTACCAACCACCTCAGTTATAGTGATAAATAACTAATATCTTATTCTTACGTTTCAATTCAGAAACACTTTTTACCGTTTTTTGATCTAGAAAGTATCTTATTAATGAAAGGTTCCTTACAGCAAAATTTCAGACAAGGATTACAGATTTCAATGTTATGTACTGTTATGCCCTCACCGCCCCATGGCCGAGTGGTTAGCGCGCTTGGCTACTGATATAAGGGACCTGGGTTCGAGTCCCGGGTAAGGCATGGCTGTTTGTGTCGTTTTTCTGCTGAGGGCCTGCCATCCTCTCAGACATTCTACTATAGCGTATAAACTGACAGGCTCCTGTCAGACCTCTGTGGAAAGCAGTTGCTTGAGGGGGTATTTATTTTTTTTTGCCCTCACTGAGGTTGCCAATGAGGATGAGAACATTTCGGAAATGATAAACAACATTTAAAATTGCGAGGTTTCATTTTTAGAAAGAATGCTAATTAGACGTAACTGAATAATAATTTAACCACTTTATTTCTCTGGCTTGAATATAACTGAATCTTGCTATGGACCCGAAATTAACTGATGTAGTGTTTGAAAACCGTTTGGATTGCGCTATGGGTGAAATTGTGTTATAAGATTTTACTGCGAACACTAATCTCTTTCATATCGTGAGTGAAATATTGTATGGAAAATTACAACCATAAACGAGTCATACTCTACTGGGTTATTATTTATAACACATATTTTGTGTATTGCATTTTTTTTTATATGTAGAATGCGAAAAAGAGTCTTTGTGCATCCTAGCACATTCTTAACAGAACGGTGCAGAGTTTTAGTGGATAGTTTTTCAGTTAAATTGTTTTACTTTCCATTGTTGAAACCTTCGCGTCGTCCCTCAAGGCCTTTAGATGAACTTGTATGATGTCGAGGTAGTGTCTGATTTTGTCGGGTTCCGAAGAGTTCATCACAGATGCGATTTGCTGGTCTAACCATTCCGAAGATGTTATGACTTTGCTCTCACTTTGATGGCTTTTAGGGCGAACTACAAGCCCTATGACATCCTTGTTACACTTACGGCGCGATATCCCCTACCCTTCGGGTATTTCTTGAAACCATTCCAAATAGTATCGCTCTTTCGTCCTGCCATGTTTAACGAGTCGCTTACTGGCAGCAAATGATAGAGATACAGCGACACTTATGATTTAAATCCGAAACCTTTAGCCAATCAGAATGAATTAGATCTCGACCAATGGCAGGCTATTGCAAGATGACGTCAAATGTTTTAGGTATAAGCAGCACCCTTGATGTGTGAAAAGACATAGTTTTGCACTACTGAAGTGTTAACCATGTCCTGTGTTCAGCATTCTCAAAGCGAGAGTGATCTCACCGTGGAGCGGTTTGTTATTGGAGATGATGACTACCAGCTAGGCTCTGACTTGTTGGTGAAGATTTGCAAGAACGTTCCCAAAGTGCACATATGTTTGTTTAAGAAGTGCAGTGACATTCCGTTTAGACCCATAAAGGCTTCGGTTATATTATCCGAAGAACAGTAGTATGGGCTGACTTCTATACATCGCCTATACGTTTACCTTCGAGTATGAACTGAATTGCACGGTGGTATTCAAGGGTAAAAAAGGGGTGGTCATTGAAAAAGGTGTTGTTTGTGATGACGGTATTTCAATGATTTCTTCGGTACATCTCAGCATCAAACAATGGACGTGGTTAAAAGATTCCCGAACATCATCACCTGCAGCTTGTTGGCTCTGAAGTTTGAACATAATAAATTTTCTAATGCCGTAAGGGATGTCGAATTAACTGTAGACCATTCTCCAAGACTCCTAATGTTAAATTGCATGATCATAGAGCAAAGCTAAGTTTCAGAAAAACATTAAACATACTCGTCAGAAAAGAACTTTTTCAGATTCTACGTACGAACTGTATTGGGAGTGAGTTCGATCACTCAAGTCAGCTTCGCCATTCGTGTCTTACCATATCCGTTAATCAGTTGATGCCCATTTCCCAGAAGCCGTGAGAAACATTCATTTAAGCGAAATCGCTAAATGTTTTGTGGAAGAGTCAGGAGTTAAAGATAATTATTCCTACATGTCTGAATGGAACTTTCATATGTTACTAAACGAAGTGTACGACGAACTGATACGCGCCTCTGAATATGTACTAAATAAATGCTAATAGTGTTACTAAATAAATAGTGTTTTATATCTGATTTTTCGTCATTGTGATTTCTTAGCTCAGTTAATATTAAGTTGAAAGGTTTACAACGACCTGAAGCCTAAACCATTTGCAAACTAGTGAAACAAAGTAGAATACGCCTGACATTCTCTATCACACATTCTATTTTGAAAAATAACCACAAGAAGAAAGTCAGGCCAGTGTCGACTAATTTATCCGTCAACGGAATTACACAGAAATAAAAAATCTGCGTGTAAATAGCCGGAGAAGTTTTAAAAGAACATAAAAATGTGCTACAGTACTGCGAAAGATTTTTTCCACAATATGTCTTGGATCCTTTTTAGAATAAATTAGCTACATATGTAATTTAGAATAGTAATTACGGTGTAAAGTTCTATTCGACATCACTGTGACCTTTGTACAATACGTTCCTGCAAGAGAAATAAAATTTGCTTGGTTCACAGGAAATAAGAATCTTAAATTTTCTACCAACATGAACAAAAAATAAATGCAATACACAAACTTTGTGTTATAAATAATAACCCAGTAGAGTATGACTCGTTTATGGTTGTAATTTTCCATACAATATTTCAATCACGATATGAAAGAGATTAGTGTTCGCAGTAAAATCTTATAACACAATTTTACCCATAGCGTAATCCATACGGTTTTCAAACAATACATTAGTTAATTTCGGGTCAATAGCAAAGATTCAGTTATATTCAAGCCAGAGAAATAAAGTGGTTAAATTATTATTCAGTTTCGTCTAATTAGCATTCTTTCTAAAAATGAGACCTCGCAATTTTAAAATGTTGCTCATCATTTTCGAAACGTTTTCATCCTCATTGGCATCTTCAGTGAGGGCATAAAAAATAAATAAATAAATACTCCCTCAAGCAACTGCTTGCTACAGAGGTCTGACAGGAGCCTGTCAGTTTATATGCCATAGTAGAAGGTCTGAGCGAATGGCAGAACCTCAGCAGAAAAACGACAGAAACAGCCATGCCTTACCCGGGGTTCGAACCCAGGTCCCTTATATCAGAACACAAGCGAGCTAACCACTCGGCCATGGGACGGTGAGGGCATAACAGCCGATAACATTCAAGTGTTTAATGCTTGTCTGAAATTTTGCTGTAAGGAACCTTTCATTAATGCATTCATATCCTAGAAGAGTGTGCTGAGAAACAGATCCACGCCTTGGTGATGCTTTACATCCTCCCTCCCTGTAACGAGAAATTTAAAGTTATTTTTAAATATCTCACCTTTACCTGTCCATCTGATCTCTTGCAAACCTATAATATCTAGGTTAAAGCGCTGGAATTCCTGCGTGTGAACATCAAGAGAATAATTTCTTTGTAATGTCCTCATGTTCCATTTTCCTGCAGAGAAAAAATGATTAGTAGTTATCAAATTTAGAGGAAATAAAAAATAAATTGAATTATAATATTTAGTTTCAAATCTCGTATTCCTCAAGTGAATTTTTACTTTATCCGATGTTTTCAGCTAAGGTGTTGATGGCATATAAATTTACTGTCACCCACCAGTCTAGACGCTCACGAGCTGCCACTTCATATGGATGAATCTGTAGTCTGACACTTCTGACGTCACAAGCTTTCAAATGAAAGCTAAACAAATGAAAGCTTAACTGAGAAACCATCAAATAAACCAGGGGGAAACGAAAAGAAAATAATTATTCAGTGAATAAAATTTTTATTCTGAACTACCACTAATTTTATAAAATATAAAAAGGAAAATAAAAATCTTTCGTTCAATCCACAATAAAGTATCGGAGAGGAATAAAGTGTTACATTACGGATATATCTGAAATGATACGTCCAAAGTTTAAGAAAAACAGATTTTATTACAAACTCTGACTGGAAGCATTTGCAGAATATCGATGATAATGCATGCATGAGGATAACCATTTTTCAAAATGTACACATGGTTATCCTCATGCATTCATTTGATGTTTTAATACTAAATGTAGAATTTTATTATCACAGTTGATTCTTCCCATAGTTTCTAGTCCTTAATGTCTTTAATTATTTCAGTCAGTTTTCATTTATTTATTAATGCCAAGATTCATTTCACTAATTTTGCTTTTAAAATATTCGTTAAATTAGGTTCCCACTTGTAAGGTAATATGTTAAACTATACATAATATTTATCGACATAGAAAAGGGGGATTCAGTATATTACCATTAGTCCAAATTTCGATTTCGAGCAAAACAAATACTTATACCTTTATGTTATAAATAGAGCTCTGCGAGGATAGAAAATGCTATCCACACTCACATCCGCAAGGTCTTATCTTTATTAGCAAAACTTTATCAACATCTGCCCATGTTCTCTATTTAGTAACCATCGAAATTCTGAAAATGCTTGAAGTATGATGTGTTTGTGAGTAAAAGAAATCAAAGCATATAATGGTTTATTAATGACATTTATAACTGAAAAAAAGTATGATGTGAAAATAAAAGTCTGGCTCGCAAAAAATGCGTTACTGAATATAGAAAAAATATATTTAATTCTAATTTTGGAAATTCTTTTAAAATAATTTTGTTCTTTTAAATGCAGTTATCGGCGATTGTAGGAAGACCTCCATTTATTACCCAGTAACTCTCTCCTAAAATTTCGTGATCTCATCTGATATGCCACGAGATCATGATAACGTTTGGTATACTATGTGATCATGATAACTCATCTGGTATACCATAAGATCGTGATAACTCGTCTGGTATGCCATGAGTTTGTGAGATCACATGGCATACAAGACAAATTAGTTAACATAATGAAAGCTCTTTATTATAACATTGAGTCGTGTGTGAGAGTTAGATAGGCTTGTAGCAATTGGTTTAGCATTGCTTCTGGTGTTCAACAAGGGGGCATTTTGTCTCCTTTTCTCTTTAGTTTGGTTAGTGATTATGTTATGCGAAATTATCTGCAAGGGAAATATATTGAATTTGAATGGTCTACAGATATGAAAATTTCTGATTTAGATGGACCACACGAAACCAAGGCTTAATGTCCCATCCGACGGACGGCGACCTGTCCAAGCCCATCGGTGTCTCCTGCTGACCGTGGGCAAGGCAGGGAGTTTTGGGGAGAAAATTTTCAACTCTGACCCAGCTGGGACTCGAACCTGGGAACTACAGATTACGAGCCTCGCACGCTACCGACTTAGCCATCCTCCCTCTGTTCTAGAAGGAATATGGTGGTGTGGGGAACATTGCATTGAGATGGAATGTGTCCTGTTTTTTATGCAGAATATCAAAAGAGATTGCTCTATTGAAGGTGGTCAGTGGTATACATCCCTTAATTCCTTACTGTACAGTCGCTCAAAAAAGTATCCGAACACTATGGTTGATTACAGAATTCAGAAAAAATATTTGGCAACGATTTTTTTAGAAATTAGTGATCTGGCAACCTTCGTGTCATGTGACACGAAGGTTGCCAGATCACTGTCTTTGCAAGTCTTTAACTAATCACATAATAATATTTCAACGTCGTTTGCCATTTCATCTATTCTTCTTTGCACTGAATTATTACTGAAAGGAATTTTTTGATGATATCTGACGGTGTCTTATGATGAAGAACAGTTTTTAATATCTCTTTTACTGCCGGCAAAATTAATTCCTCGCCAATTGTGTGTGGTTTTCCTGCTTTTGCGATTAACAGTGAAATGTTATATGAGGGTCTTAGTCCATCATCATCTTGTTTAGAAGACGACGCAAAAAGGTTTGACATAGTTGGCTGTTTTAAATATTGCTTTTCCAGTTCTTGAAAATAGGATAAATCTTTGTTCTTCTTATCAGCGTGAATTTTATTTAAATGCTCTTGTAGCCTAGAAGGTTCCATAGATTCATTTGAAAAAACCTTTCGGCAAATTAAACACATAGGTAATGATTGGTTTGTAGGAGAGTACGTAAATCCATATTTCAAATACTCAATACTGTACTGCCGGCATTTCTTTTTAGATGTAGATTCAGACATTTTCAAATACAAATTAACTTCTCAACAGATTTATAGATAGTTATAAAAATAATGTTTATAATGACTTCTAACACTTATCACTCACGACTATTTATCACGGCGAAGCACATAAAAAATAATAAAACATTCCTAGAGCTATCGCTTTTATAGATTTGATTTTGTGCACGCATTAACTTGTACGTTTGCGATGCCGGCGCACTTGCTCCGTAAACAAGTCATTTCAAGCTCCCATATTCTTGTCGAAACATGTTAAAATGCGTGAACCGCGTGTTTGCCTACCAACGTGCAAGGACTTGTCACCGTCAATCTATTCTAAACGAAAACAAATTAGGTATAGGTATACCTAATGCTAATTTAAAAATGCTTATTAACGGGGTAACAATAAGATAATTTACATAGCTAGATAAAATATTTATTCATGAAAACAGGTATTTTCAAAGTATTTTATTATATTAAAAAATAATTATAAAAAAATATTAAATATAATAAATTTATTCTTATTATATTATTATAGCATCAAGGTTGATTTGCCTATCAGGACAGACACACATGTCCAATATAATAAGCCTGATATTGTATTACATGTAAAGGTATTGAATGAGATTACAATTATTGAAGTAGGAATAACATCTCAGGATAACCTGCAGACAGTAGAGGTTGAAAAGAAGAGGAAGTATGATCTGCTGGCTAATGAGTTAAGCTTAATTCACAAGTGTAATGTTAATATTATACCTTATGTTCTGACGTCGGATGGTATTGTAACTACGTACCATAAAACATACTCAAAGCGACTTGGAGTGGGAAAACATATTGAAGCTTATATCCAATCTGTGATCTTGAAGAGAACTTTTGAGAGCATCTCAGTCGACTTCAGACGTACCAGTACGCTAGTAAGCGGTAGCAGGGAACTTATTGTCCAAGCTGCAGTTGAAAAGCTGTACATGACGGATGAGGTAGTGGATGACCAGAATCACCAGGAAGATACCACAGAATAGAAGAGATAAAAAGGTTGTCACAGAAAATTCCATTAAATTTATTTATTTATTTGACCTCCCCTCTTGACTGCCTCAACTCCCCCCATTTGCCTCTGGATCCGCTACCGCCCCCATGGAAGGCTCCAGCGCCCACTGGGGGGCGGTATCGCCCCCGTTGGGAATCTATGGTCTAGGCTATCTCTTAATGTTCAACAAGGGACGAGCTGCGGGGTAGGGGAGTTGTTCAGTCAGCAATGCA
This sequence comes from Ryuthela nishihirai, assembly GCA_038380435.1. Classification (NCBI taxonomy): domain Eukaryota; kingdom Metazoa; phylum Arthropoda; class Arachnida; order Araneae; family Heptathelidae; genus Ryuthela; species Ryuthela nishihirai. The sequence continues at coordinate 4,679,739 of JAWZYU010000039.1, forward strand.
CCAGGCTCGTAATCTGTAGTTCCTAAGTTCGCGTCCTAATTGTGCTAGCTTTGATATTTATTTGAACTATCCACATCCACACTGTCTTAGATGTGATGGGGACCTGAATGGACTTGGAAAGGCCGCCGTCTGTCGGGTAGAACTTTAAGCTATGTCCCCATATGCGTGAGAGCTATAACGTGTGCGCTTTAAAGAACATGTTGCATAGCCCTTAAGGGGAACCTCTATACTTCTCCTGACCAGTGGCTTAACTAGGTGCTTGGCAACCCGGGGCGAGTTATTCTCGTTCCCATAATCCACATTGGTGCGTGAGTTTTGTCGCTCAGTGAACTTTTATTACTACGTGGATGACTGAAATTTTGAATAACTTTTATGATAAAAGCATGGTTCCTAAAGATTTTACCAGAGCTGTTATTATCCCTATGTTTAAAAAAGGTGATCGCAGTTCTTGTGATAACTATAGGGTGTCAGCCTTACTTTCTGTTCCAGGTAAAGTTCTTTGCATGATTTTGCTTAATAGAATTAAGAATCTGGTTGCTGGTCAATTACGTGATGAGCAATGTGGATTCAGAAGTGGTAGGGGATGTGTGGATCAGATATTTTCACTTAGGCAGATACTTGAGAAATGTTTAGAGTTTCAGAAACCTTTGGTTGCTAGCTTTGTTGATTTTAAAAAGGCTTTCGACTCTGTTGATCGTCATAAATTGTGGTTGATTGTGAGATCACATGGTATACCAGACAAGTTAGTTAACATAATGAAACCTCTCCATAATAACACTGAGTCTTTTTGTGAGAGTTGCTTGTGGCAATTGGTTTAGCATTTCTTCTGATGTTCGACAAGGGTGCATTTTGTCCCCTTTTCCCTTTAGTTTGGTTATTGATTATGTTATGCGAAATTCAGTGCAAGGAAAAGATTTTGACTTTAAATGGTCTAGAGATTTCAAAATTTCTGATTTAGATTATGCTGATGATTTAGCCCTTTTGGGAAATGATGTTGATGAGATGAAATCTTTTATTCCAGCTGTTGTTGAAACTGGTAGTAGAGTAGGTTTGGTTATAAACAGAGAGAAAACTAAAGTGATGAAAATTGGTCAGGCAAGTTGTGATTCAGTTCATCTGAATGTTTGCAATCTTGAACAGGTGTCACAGTTTAAATAACTTGGGAGCTATGTAACAGATACTGGTGATGTGCGGCATGAGATAAACAGACGAATAGGGATTGCTGCCGGGATTCTTAAGAATCTATGGAGAGTGTAGAGAATTAGGCATATACACCTAAAGACTAAACTTAGACTGTATAATTGTTTGGTTCATTCTGTGGTTAGTTATGTTAGTGAAACGTGGACGCTTTGTAAACAAGATAACAGGAAAATAGATGATTTTGATTCTTGATGCTTACGCGGAAACTTGGGCATTAAGTGGTTCATCTTTGTAAGTAATAATGAGGTTAGGCAAAAGAATCGGCATCCTCCTTCGAGCAGCATAATATGCAGAGATAGACTTCTTTGGTTTGGCCATGTTACACTTATGGATAATTATAGATTAGCGAATAAGGATATGAACATTGTGCCTGAAGGCCTCAGAAAGAGGTTGGAGACATTGAATGCGGTGGACAGACAATGTCAAACAGGACACAGTTAGAATTGCTGTGCAGTACTGGCAATACCCATATGCAACAGACGTAGCTCAGGACAGATATGCTTGGATTACTAAATTACACAATCTGGTTGGACCTCTTATAACCCACGACTGCTTGAGGATGAAGATGATTAAATGGAAAATGTGCAGGCTTGAGATCACTCAATGGCCAGGGAGAAGTGAAAAATTATGAGTATGTTTTAGGTTATGACATCACTCGAATCGAAGCTTAATTATTTTTTGAGCTAATTGTTCAGTTGTTCTAGATTCTTCTCATGAGTGCAGCACATTTGCTGTATCAGAATATATAATTTCACTATTTGAATGGTTTTTTAAATTGTTATATTTAGGTTTTGGGTTGTTTTACCTCTGAGTAGCAGTTTTTTACACACAATGGGTAAATCAGGTCCCCGGGGGGTCAAAGAAGTTTGGGTGCAAGGACCCACCGACAGCTTTTAGGAGACAGATCGTAGCCTCCCGTCAATGCCATCCAGCATGTTATTTAACATACATGTAAGGTAGTTGGTCATATTATTATGATACGACTGATATCCGACACTAAAAATTGATTTTAAAAGCAACTACAAAATTTTATTCCATATAGAATAACGTTTAATGTTTCTTGTCCTGTGAAATGCTTTAGTAATTTGCAAAGCCTAGTTGTCTTATTCTCAGCATCCCCTCCCCCCCCTCCCCCGATAAGTACATTCTTGACTCTCCCACGAAACTAAATTCTGGGTACGCGCTTTCCCTTCCCACTATTGATGAGGAAGGGACAGCCTAGCCGCAGGCAGATGCTGTGAAATGATATTTGTTTCACAGTAATAAATGGCTTATCAATACAAGAATAATTTCTCGAAAAAACCTAGGAAATATTGGGAATCATGAAACAATGGAATAATTAAATGAAAACAAATATTGTGATTTTTTTCCTTTGGTTTGGCATTCCTTTGGGGTCCTTGTGACCTGGCCATTTAGCTCACTGTGTGCAAAAATGTCGCTCAGAGGGAAAGGTACCCAACACAAACCAACACAACACAAAGAAATGTGAACATTAAAGAACACTCTGGGACACCAACACAAACCAACACAACACAAAGAAATGTGAACATTAAAGAACACTCTGGGTGAGTTTGAGAGCAGTCTTTGCTTTGTCTCTTAAGTGTCAGAGTATCTCTTAAGTGGCTCTGTCTCCAGTGGTTCCTCTAAACTTTGCTTGAGCATTTGGGTCGTTTTGGCCTCGTGATTTAGTCCATTGTTTGCAATTAAAACACCGCTTTGTGGTAAAACAATCCTACCGTTAATTTCTCGAATCTTAATCAAAATTTATTATGTTCCTTAAATGCTCTTGTAAAATTCTACCCAGTAGAATAAACGGTTTTAATAGAGCAATTACTATTATTATTATTCACAGTTCAGTGAAATAATGAAGGAAAATCTTGCTATTAGGAACTATCAAAACAGCTTTCCCATCATCCATTGGTATTTAAATTTTTAATTAATAAAAAAATGGATACATTTAGATGTATAGTCCAAATTAAGGAAGTGTGATAATTAAAATTGCATGTTCCTTTCACTGATAGGGACGGAGATGGCTCAGTCTGCAGCGTGCAAGGCTCGTATTCTGTAGTTCCAGGTTAAAGTCCCAGCTGGGGAAGTGTTGAGATTTATTTTCGCAAAACTCCCCTCCATGCCCTTGGTTAGAAGGGTTTGGAAAAGACGCAGTCCGTCCTATAAGATGTTAATTAATGGCTCTGTGTGCGAGAGGGCCATACCAGTAATTACGTGAATGTTAAAGAACACGCTGGACGGACTTCATGAGAGACTACCCTCTGTCTTCTAAAAATTTGTCTCGTAGCCAGGGGGGGGGGGGGGGCTGTTATTTTTAGAAGACAGAGGGTAGTCTCTCATTACGTCCGTCCAGCGTGTGCGGGGGAAGGTTGGGGGGGTGCGGGGTTTGTGCCGCAACCTTCTCTTTGCGATCGGGATCCTTGTGACCTGATATTTTTTTCCACTATGTGCAAAAATACGAATCTCACAGGTAAAACAACTAAATACAAATTATACCAAAACTGATCTGTTCTTTACACATGCATCGGAAACTATTTATTAGATTAAACTGTTTAATATGGCAATTATTATTATTATTCACAGTAATCGGTATTCACAGTAATCGGGGATAATAATATTGGGAACGGCAGCAATGAATTTCCCATTATGTGTCATTATGTATAATTAATTTTGTAAAGAAAACTTCAGGATACATTTCTATGTTTAATTCCAGTTCTATTTAAATATTTCAGAAAGCTTCAAATTTTGAAATTCAGTTTCATTTCTGTGACATTCTTACAAATGAATTTCGAAAATATTTAAACAACTGCTATTGTGCTACCCGTCTAGGCAGTAGCAGTACTAAAGTATTTATTTGAAATAAAAATAATGTCATTTAGAAGGCAGCGCAAAAAATAAATTTTCTAAGTATTGAAAGTGTAGTTTTATAAATGAAAGATAAGAAAAAAGAAATCTTGTTCAATTTAAAAATATAAATCTCTCAACTGCAGTAAATTGAATTGTGGAAATAAGTATAATCATAAATTAGTAGCATATGAAGGAAAGAATGGTAATTGTTTGATATTAAAACAAATTATCAAATTCAGATCAAGCTAGTTTTTCAATGTCGAAAATGGATCGTACAATTTAGAATACAGATAGCTCTAAGACATTTGCGCACAATATGCTAAATTACCTGGTTACTAGGACCACGAGGGCTCAGAGAACGCTAGAGGTGAAGAGTACGATCTTACAGCTGTTAGGCCATCGATGAGAAGTTCCCGTCAAAGCCATCCAGCATGTTCTTTAACATGCACAAGGTACCAAGGCTACGTCCCATCCGATGGACGGTGGACTTATTAAGCCCATCGGTGCTCCTCACCAAGAACAGGGTGGTGGTTAGTAGAACTAAAACTCAACACTAGAATTGTTGGAACTCGAACCTAGGAACTGTAGATCTGAGTAACCCCAAGATCACCTTGATATACCACACCTAGACGGCCATTGAACAAAAGCAGAGAAATTAAATATGCATAAAATCTAAGCGAATTAATTTTCCTAAAATTTAAATGAAATCTATTTATTTTTAATCTATTTAAACTAGAATAATTTAGCTGTGATCACTTTATTTGAATATTTATGACTATATTGAAATTGCTTAACAGATTCTAAAAGAATATACTACCAGTTGACTTTTAAAATGCATATAATAGTTAAATATACAGTAGACTCTATCTTACTTGGTCTCGGCTCAACTGGTCTCCGCTTTAACCGGTCGTTCATAAGTGAAAGCAAGTCGCCGCTGGTTTTGTGTATTTGCTTCGGCCAATATGGTGATTAAATTTTCACCGTTTCTTAATGACACGAAAAGATATTGTGGACACTGTTAAAGAATTATTTAAGAATTCACCGAGAGATGCTTGTTGGAATAGACAGTTAAAAATCATCGACCTTTTTAAGAACTATACTCTAATACACAATAAATTGCAGTTCTATTTTTTTCTTTTGTAAAATGTAGCTATCATAACACTTTTTTTATTTGCCTTTCAGTATAAAGAATATATTTTGGTCCCCCGCTCGATTTCGTTATACTGATATAACACTGTAATATGGGAAGAATATTTGAATATAAACTACCACGTGATTTATCGGAAAATTTAATACAATACTGTATCTTTCGTTCAATTACAAAGCTCCCAGGAATTCCTGCAATAGAATGTGACAGATATATATTAACGATATGTCTAATATTGAAAAGGAGGAAGATGACTTTACTACGAAATGCATGAGAGGTTTTCTGATGTCTCATACTGTTGATAAGACTGTCCAGCATCACTGTGGGTAAATAATCTCTGTTGTACCTCCAAAGCAATCTACTTGAAAATGCATGTGATATACACTGATCGCTATCTAAACGTACTGACATAGAAAGAATGGACTAATTGACCTGGTGGTTTGCATCCAGGGTTGTGACGTATATTGGCATAATTTGCATGTCAAAGTAATCAAAGCATTGTAGATAGAATAATAGCTAGAATCTCCAATAACGTGCCCATTATAGTGCTGATGTCAAAATTGAAGGGGATGTTAAAAGGGATTTTATCTCAGTGGGAAAACAAAATGGTGAACAGATTACTTGTGGAGATTTTTGCAGTGCCTGTAACAGGGTAAGGTAACGTTAGGTACAGTCGCTCAAAAAAGTATCCGAACACTATGGTTGATTACAAAATTCAGAAAAAATATCTGGCAACGATTTTTTTAGAAATGAGTGATCTGGCAACCTTCGTGTCACGTGACACGAAAGTTGCCAGATCACTAATTTCTAAAAAAATCGTTGCCAGATATTTTTTCTGAATTTTGTAATCAACCATAGTGTTCGGATACTTTTTTGACCGACTGTACAGCTGATGGAATTTGAGAAAGATCCGATCATTGGGTTGTCAGAATGTGGATATTCAACACATCTAATCATCGTTCTTGTGGGTAGTGATGCCCAAACGGTGGGGTGCTTTTAGCAACAATTGATAAAGTTACATGTATACAGGGTGTCTCAAAAATATAGGTACAAACTTTTAAGGGCGGTAGATAACATCTAAAGGAATGAGAATTGCATAGGAACCCATAACCGGAAACGTTCATCAGTGCGTTAGAGGGAAAATTTCGGATTTCCACATTCGAGCGGTAGTCGGCTTACGAAGAGCATGCAAAGGTATTCGAACAGGGAGCTGGCAGACATGCACTTAGTGTATGGGATAGCTGAGGGCAACGGACGAGCCGCTCAACGAATGTATTAAGAACGCTTCCCACACAGACATGTACCGGACCACCCTTTGTTTGCACGTGCGCATCAAAATTTCTGCGATTATGGGTCATAAGAGGTGATTATGAAAATGTATTATCTAGTACGCAATTTGTAATAATTATGTCCAATAAATGTTTTCCCTTTAATCACTGTCTTGTGTTCTTTCAGATCTTGTACCTCTGCTACCACTTTCCCATGACGTTTCCGGTTATGGGTTCCTATGCAATTCTCATTCCTTTAGATGTTATCTATCTCCCCTAAAAGTTTGTATCTACATTTTTGAGACACCCTGTATATAGTTAAGGCTTTGGTCCTATTATAAAACATTAGAATGTGAGGATCGACGATTCTGTCGCATAACGACAAGAGGCAGGACAAGTCGTCATATTATGTACAAACATCCAGATTCCCAAAATCTTAACATTTAAAAATAAAAAAATACCCTGTGGTAGGGAGTATGATTAGAAGATGTTTGTAAGAATCAGACATGGCAGACATGCACTTAGTGTATGGGATAGCTGAGGGCAACGGACGAGCCGCTCAACGAATGTATTAAGAACGCTTCCCACACAGAGCCAGTAATTCATTGGCATCTTCTGATTTTTCAACTCGCTACCGTGATGTTTTGCTCTTTGTATCTCTATTCATGGAGACAATACTTATTATTGATGTACATCACATTTTCGTAAATAAATACTTGTGACTTGCTACACATATTTAAAAATTTCTTATTTACCATTCTATTTGGAACTCCACGTATTTTGAGGTCAAAGAGCGCATTCATCCTAGATGGGGAAATTTCAATGATGAACAGTGCATGTTAGAGAATTGGAGAGCTCTAAAAATTTGAACTCAGGGGTAAACTGAGATCCGATGTGCTTTCAGGGTCAAATAGATGTCGAATTCGGATCTAATCCTAATATATGTAGAATGCTAAAAATGGAAAAATTGTTGTCTATGAAAAATGTGTAGCATAAATATCAGGAAAAGTGAAGGGATGCAGTTTCTGTATTATTTTTAGCACACACATTCACACACAAAAGGTAGAATTAAAATTAATTTTGGAGTTCAACGTCAAATAGTGTCAGAGATCAATCAAATATGACGTTCACCTATTTCTCATGTTATATAACTAAACTTAAAATAATATAATGTTGATAAATATAACCAGAGGAAAGTAATTATCTCAATAGTATATTTGGAATATGGGGAAATTATAAAAGTTTAAGGTTGTAAATATGCTATGAAGATTATAATGCTATTTCTGAATATGTTGAATACAATTTATTTTATTACTAGCAGAAACCCCTTGAAATTCGACTGCTAAACTGAAAATTTTAAATGGCGAACTATAGAGAATGGAGAAATGAGGTGCTTCGAAGTTTCGAAATCGTGTTCTCTTTATAGCAAAAGGCGTGAAGGTTTAATGCAACAAACGTTCTGTTGAAATTTAAATGGTCCCTTAATCTTTCACTTTTTTTATGAAATAGAATTATGTTTAATCTCGAAATCAAATCACAATTAGGGACTTCAGTTTTGTCGCAAAATGGAACGGCAAGTAAGAGACGAATAGCGAAATCCGTGGAGTAAACTGTGAAATATTTCGGTAGTTATAATGGGTTCAAAAAGTGAAAATAGCAATATTTAACTCCTTCAACAACTTTTAAAATGGTAAAAAATAAGTTATTCGAGATTGTAAATATCGTTGTACAGTATTATAGCAAGGGACTCGAATCTTATTCTGGTGACAACATGTGACTCTTGATACCCGAATGGATCTGGTAGGATGAACATAAATCTCATTGTTCTCTTAATCACAGATCACAGCTCTAAGAGGTTTCTGGGAGGGTACTGAACAGAACCGAAATATCTCGATAGTTTGGGTAGAAGCGAATCCAGGGACTATGAGAGAAAGGGCGCTGATATTAGAAAATCAGTGCAATTCTTCGTATTAAACCAGTTCTAAAGGCAGAAGAGGGGGGGGGGGGGCTTGCCTTCAAAGCTTGCCTTCAGTCAGGGAAATGAATATCAGAATATGCAGATTTAAAATGAGCCATGGACAGTGATAGTTTGCATGGAAACAAAGGCACGGGCTGTAAAAATTTGGTAATTTTTACAATTGACCTCAGCAAAAACCTAAGAAAAGGCCGAGAAATTCTTCGTGTTGAATCTGCGCTAGCGTCGGATGCCGTTCAACTAGTAAAAAATAAATATAAAATTCCCCAGACATCAGTTCAATCGAGCAACTGTGGTTTGTGTTGAAACAGCACATCCTATCTGCGGCGGCTCAACCACGTAACTTACAAGAGTTAAAGGATCTGCTGGTAACATGTTGGTACCAGATACTATAACACACCTTCAGAAATCTTATAGCATCCATGCCTTGCCGGGTAAGAGCTGATTTGGCGGCACGTGGAGGACCAACATCATATTAGGCAGGTGGTCATGATGTTTTAACTATTCGGTGTATACTGATGCCATACCTAATGACTAATTCATAGTTAACTTTATATATCATTGTTATAATATACAGTGGAATAAGAGTTTTTAACTTCAGCACTTTCTTAGATGATACCTAAATATATCACAAGTATATTTTATGAACGATTTCCATTTAAAATCGTGGTCAATATAAATCCCCAAATAATGATTTTTATTAACTTCTTCGACATTTGCACAGGGACAACGCATTTTCGTAAATATTTTTATTTATACTGACAGTTAGACTTATGTGTTTTAATGCATAAGTAGTTTAACTTGTGTATACTCTGAATAATCATATATTTCTATTTCTCTCCATTTAAGGAAAGTTCGTTTTTCTGACACCAAGAAATTGCTCTATTATAATCGTTTTGTGCACATTTAACTCTTACTTCTGCCTGTATACCTGTATTCAGCAGACCGATATCATCAGCAAACATTAACAGATTACTTGGAAAATTAACTCTAGTTAAATCATTTATATTAAAAAAAAAACATTCATTTAAAATATAACTCCCATTAGCTTGAATCTTGTAATACATGAACTTCTATCAAGAGATTTAGCATAGCAGTTATTCACCACGATTGTCAGCAAGCCATGACAGTGTTTTAATTAACTTTTCTTCCATCCTTTTAAATATTTTGCTTTTCCTAATAACGTTTCGATTAACACTTGAATCGTATTATAGAAATATTGTTTTATTTTCCTTCTCAATGCAAAATCCAATTTTTTCTATTGCCCACCACTTTTTATATTAAAATACGTTTCTAATAAACAATTCCACATTATTGTTATTTGCGCTCTGGAATAAAGCATTCCAACATTATTACACATTATAGTGAGCTCAACTCTCGAATATGTGTTAGGAATGTTTTGTCCACCAAAACACAATATGTGTGAGGGGAACTTTAAAAGTTCTGCTCCACGCCCAGGGCGCTATTCCATAAGAAATAAAAATAAGAAAAAATTGAACATATCAATTTTCACCTACGTCATGTAGGACAGACTTGCATGAAATCTTTTGCATTAACATGTGGCATACCTTCCTGATAAAGGGCTATAATGGAACTATTCGTATACCTTTTCCGATGTCGGCCTCTTATAATCTTTCTGTGCCTTCAAAATAGCTTGAACTGAATCTGATCTTAAATGATTAAAAAGAGTTTGGGAATCTTGTGATGTTGTGTGAAGCCATTCCTGTTACACAGCAGTATACAGTTCCTTCAGGGTAGAGAATAATACAGGTTGTGACCAGGGAATTTCAATCGAGGTTTTTCCCAACCGCAAGGGAGAAATTTATTGCATTGACTTTCCTTTATAGGTGCTGATGTATTCCTGGAGTACTGAGAAGTAGTCTTAAATTGAGAGTTGTTTATCAGTCATGCTGTTTGAAGAATAGTGAAAAATATTCCAGAAACTGAGCCACGGTTTTTGAGGTGAAAGGAGCTTTTTGAATTTCTGGTAAGGTGGCTGGTTTAGAAATTCGAAGCATAACGTTAAGTATTCCTTCTGCTTGTGGAAAATTATGAGATTGCCGTGGAGAGTGGTTTCTAGCTTTTCCAATGCTTTTGTGATATACCAGCAATGGCTCGCTGGAAGGTATTGAGAATAGTATCTAAGGATTCCTTTTAAAACTTTTGAAACCCAAGTGAATTTTAGTAATCGAAGTGTAGGTAGGTTCTGATGAAAGAAGTTTAACACGTGTCATCTGATATGAAATATGATGAAATTTATGTTTTAAAATATAAATTTCTCCAATCCACTGAAAACACGCTCAGTCATTTCTCGTATGATCTCCAGGCAGGAGAATTATATACTCACACGGATGCTGAATGTTCGGTGTCTCATCAACTGCATCATTCTTTGCTGCGCAATTTTTCTCAGTATGGTCGAAGGGTCGGGAGCGAGTGTAGCTGCGACCTTTATCAAAAAAGAGTCGTTTTCTGAAGTTCCAATCACATACTTACTTTATTTGGACAAAGAAGGCCTGGAATAATCACAACAGTGGAGTGGGAATTGTAGATACGTCCCGTCGCGAGAACAGACGCAGCTTGAAAATAATAAATTTTGATTGGAATTTTTATATAAATTCCTCTATTCTGATATTAATATATATATCACGCAGCAGAAAACGAGTGGATAATTCATCAGTAAATAAATTAGGTCAGTTTTGTCGAAATTATATTTATAATGCGAAAAATATCACAAGCTCAAGAAATTCTATCAGTACATATAAAAAAGCTCTTATTTCTTGCGAAGAAGGCGTATAGAAGTAAAGTCTTCTGGAAATTTTCAGGAATTATGATTATGAACTCTATAAATCTAAAGGCTTTGTGGCTGTAATGAGAAGGCTTTTCCCTTTTATCAAAACGGTGAAATTTGTAATTCCTAAATCTGCAACAAGGCGGACAATTTCTTCATCTTGAGGGAAAGTTCACCCTCCTGCAAAAGATGCTTTTGTAGAAAGAGTTATTGCAACAGTATGAAACTTTGCATGCATTGGTATGTTTCATGGTACTTCGCTCAGGATGCCGTGTTTATGATAATTTGGCCATACGGTGTTAATTAACCCTTATTGGTTAAAAATTTTCACTTGCCACGTGTCTAGTCCAAACGTTTGTAAACATACAGTTAGTCATCTTCATTACTCTAAAATATTTTAAACGCAATCAATTTTCTTTTTATGTCTTCATTATTCGATAACCATCTATTATATACTTTATATTAAAATAAAACTGCATTCAGCGTTTTCTGCTTCCACATTTATGTTTTTTAATATAATTAAATACACATAAACAATAAAAAATAAAGCAGTAGCCAAAGTGTAGTCAAGATATTAAATATATTTATATTTTTTAAAACTACTAAAACGGAGGGAAATCTTTTGTATTTGGGGCAATTTCAATGACGAACAGTGCACCTTTTAAACAATTGCTTCAATTATTTAAATATTTCTATACGTCTACATCTCTTTTTGAACGACCATCTTGAATCATGCCTTAGAGAAAGCAGTGGTAGTTGTAATCGGTTTCTTGGTCTAATTCGGTAAATAAGAACTTTAGTTACATATTTTAGTTCCAATGTGGCCTAGTGGTTAGCGCGCTTGGCTACTGATCTAAGAGACCTTGGTTCCAGCCTCGGATAAGGCATGGACTTTTGTGTTGTTTTTCTGCTGAGGTCCTGCCATCTTCACAGAACTTCTACTATGACATATAAACTGGCAGGTTCCTGTCAGACCTCTGTGGCAAGCAGCTGCTTGAAGGGTATTTATTTTTATTTTTTTAATCGTAAACCTATATTGATATTTGAAATATAATATTTCATATTCTTTATGCTTGATATTTCCTTCGTATGATGTTAATTAGGAATGGTGAGAACTGTTTGTGAGAATCATGTCTCATCGCATGTTTGTATGGAAAATCTTATGAATGTATAAGGGAGTGCAGGATGTATCCAGGGCGCAGGGGACAAAATGGCCTCTCCCTTTGAGAATGCTAGCAAAGGTAATGGAAGTAAACACTAAATCATGCATTTTTTCCAGATTTTTTAAAACCTCAATAACGTGTAAGGAAATGTCATACTGCAATGTTATCACAACATCTCTCACCCCCCTACTTTTTTCTGGTTAGATGGAGTCACTTTGAACCACTTTGCTCATTTCTCCTTTATTTTTTACAGATCCGGTCCTGAGTGTGTGTGTATGTTTGGTAAACCAATTTCTTTGATGGGACCTGCAATGCAATGAAATGCAAAAACGAAACTAAATGCAATACGAATCCTTGATATAAAGATACTCCAAAACTCAACGCTTCAGTTCCTTTAATTGCGATTAGGAGCTAAATTTAAATAATTTTATACATATATATATATTAATTTCCATTAATGCAGAAATTTTGATTGAAATTTCTGTATACAATATCGATAGATAATAATCGAATCACATTTCATATTTTAAATTCTTGTTCATAAATATATGGCAGTAGTATTAAAAAATTAAGTTATCAAGCAGCTGCTTCCGTACATTTATGCAATATCTATTATATAGCTGCAGAGTCAGTTTTATGGGGTAATGATTGCAGGGCGGATCTGATTACCGATCAGGAACGGTGGAGGCAAAGCCCTTCTCCGTTCTTGCGAATGATAGCAACCGAAATGGAGGAGAAATAATGTTATATATGCACATTACAAATATTTTTCAAGTAATGTTTCAAAAAACACTAAGACGGAAGGAAATAATTTACACCTGAACGACGTTCTCTCTTTCATTACGACAGCTTTCCCCCCCCCCACTTCCTTCTCTTTGCTTCTAGATTCAGGCCTATATATGTATACAGTATTATATTTTCGAGTGTAATCGGATTTCACCCCGATATTTACCTCCTGTAACTACATAGTTAAATAAGTGGATTAAAAGCGAAAAAATTATAAATGTCTTTCACAAATAGTTTGTTGCTTTTATTCTTACAGAAATGAAGAAACGTTATTCGTATAATGTCTATTTGTTTCAATTTGTTATTAACCACCACTGACTAGAACAACTCCTTCACATAAGTTTTCCTTTCTCTGATATTGGAGGGATGATATCACATTCTTTGTTCTCCCCAGATTAAAAAACATCTAGAATCTGTCTGCAAGCTAAATCGAGATCGTCAGAAAACAGAACATTAAGCTATTGTTCAGAGTTCCAAGTGACATATTCGCGACACTAGTTTAGATGAGCTTTTCGGTGATTTCGGAATATCGGGACTGAACCACTAGCCTTTTCCCATAGATACCACTCGAATGAAAACTTCGTGACTCTGTTCTGCTGGAAATCCTATCATCTGTGGCCACAGAAACCTAGAGAGAGAATTGATGCGAAGTCATCATGCGGTTCCGTCTTGCATTTAAAACCAGATAACGGTCAGTTGGAGTTAATGTAACTCTCGGGAAACCTTAGCTAGGTCTCCTGGAAATGGTTCCTGTTTCCTGAAATTGTTTCCGTAGTGTCATCGATATCACCTTTTTCGACACATTCATCATGTTGTCCTACTTATAATCCTACTACATCCAACTGTCCTTCTTGAAATCAAACATCTCCCCATTTCTAGGAACCAGCTAAACCAGTTGTTCCAACTTGTTTGCCCTTAGCCCCCCCCCCCCCTTAACTCTTTCTAAAGTTTTATTTAACACTCCCTTCATGAAATTCAAAATATTGTTTTTCTATATAAAATTAGTTGAAATAATATTTAAAATAAGTAAATATTTATGAATATTTTGCATCCATGAATTTCTAACATGGATAGATTATGTGTTAATTAAGAAGTAGTTGATAGTTCATTTGATCTATTTCTCCCGAAAACCTCAAGTAAATACACCAATGGGTCAGTGGCGCCAACTTTGGGATCCATTAGGCTAAGCGATAATGGCTTGCCATCTACAGTCAAATGGTAAGTGTAACCATCGTTGCAAACAACAATTTTGAAACGAAGTAATCTGGTAGCCAGCCACCCATGTTTTTATAGGCATTAGTGATTTGCATGTTGCAAAGAATTGTGGGATTCGTGATGATGCTTATAGTTGCGCATTTTTCTCTTCGGGGTGGGTGTTTGAATTGAAATATTGATCAAAACGCTGGGTTACATTAATTTCGTCGACCAGTGTACATTAGAAAGATGAAAAAGTTACGTTTGATATCTTTTTTTTTTAAATAATCAAATTAATTCGTAGTTTCCACAGGTTCAACAAACGTCACAAAATTCGTTTCTGACAAACTTCTTCCAAGATTATAAAATATTTATTCTGTCGCAGAATGAATACCAGTGATATTGAATATTCTTTACGAATGTTGTTGGTTAAAAAATATATGAATTAAATTTCAGTAAAACTGCGTTATTCGGACCCCGATTTTGAGCACTCACATTATTTGAATATTCGATTATCAGGACTGCACGACCCATCGCTCACAGTGAATTTAGTTTTTTATACAAGGGTTGTTAACTCTGTATGTAAGTAATTTTTTACAATATTTGTTAACTATACAAACTGAAATTTCTTAAAATTTTGCACTGAGATACTTTTTTAATGCACAAAGCATTTTTATACAATATGCATATTCTTATTTTATTTGAAATAGATTTTCGTTATTTTCGATTATCCGAAAAACTTGCATCCTTAAATTAATCATGATAATCCAGTTTTGCTGTATATGGAATTGATAATATCGATTAATCAGGTACATAAAATTCCAAATGGAAATCTAACGAATGATATACACTTATCCCTCGATTTACACTGAAGATAGGTTCCGCACAAAACCGTGTAAATCGAAATCTTGGTTTTGCTATGTAAAACCGTGTAAAACGAAAAAAACACTAAAATGTGCATAATTCAGTCATTTATTTACGTAAAACAAAAGCAAGACATCTTGAAAAACATAAAATTACACTTAATTCATAAAATAACAAATATATGTAGGTAATATAAGTACATATTTTAATTCATTTTACATTAGGAACAAAAATATAAGATCCTTAAAAAAATCAACAATAAGTTTAATTACTGTCATCACTTTCATGGACTATCACTCTTTTCTTCCTGATTGGTATGATGTCACTTTCATCACTCGATAGTTCTTGATGCGATTCTGGTTCAATGGTTGATGAATTAGGGACAATCTCAGATCGACGAGACTTTGTAATGAAATCCGTAATTAACAATTCTGTAGGTTTTTTTTGTTAAATCTTTATACCTCCTCATAATGATTTAAGCACTTACTAATATCCCGCTGGAATCGGAGAGCTCGTTCAACATTCGGGTCATTTTGTAAAAAATGATTACTCAATTTTCTCCCCAAATCAAGTCCTACGCTGACGACTCTTGCTGTGAACGCAACTGGTTCAGATTGCTCTTCATCAGGATCATTGTCTTCATCACGTTTATTTGTTTCATGAATCATGTTAACTAAATCATCCTCATCTAGTTCTTCATCAGTCATTATTTCTTCAATATCTGCCTCTAAATGCCAGCTAAATCCTCCAATATCTGCCAGCTAAATCCTCAAAACCTTCTCCTCCTATAGTATGCGCCAACTCAGTGATCTGAGAATATTCATGCTCTAATGGTAATCTATAATTCTCACCTTCAACAGCATCTGGCCATATTGCTTTCCAGCAGGCATTGAGCGTTGATTGTTTAATCTGGGTATATGACAGTTCAACATGCTTAACACAATCTAAGATTGTAAATTTCTTCCAAGCATCCATAAGAGTAAGAGATCCACCATTCTCCATTTGTTCTAAAATATACCTGAAGGTTTGCTTGATATACACTGCCTTGAAAGTCGAAATTATCCCTTGATCTAACGGCTGTAATAAGGAAGTTGTATTCTTTGGTAAAAGAACAATTTGTACATTTTCGTGTTAAGGGCCTTAAAAGGCAATCCCCTTTTACTTAAATAACTTTTGACATCTGGGACAAACAAGTTATGAAACCATTCATTGAAAACCATGGCAGTGACCCATGCTTTCTTATTAGCCATCCAATAAACGGGAAGGTTTTTGATGTTTATTCCTTTAAATGAGCGTGGTGTTTTCGATTTGTTAATAACCAATGGTTTCATTATATGATCGCCTGAAGCGTTGCTACAGAAAAGAACTGTTATACGACTTTTCGCTGCCTTATGACCACTAGCTGATTTGTTAGCTTTAGCCAAATAGCTTCTTTCTGGCATTTTTTTCCAGAATAACCCGGACTCGTCAGCATTGAAGACCTGGTCAGGAGTGTAGGAGTTGGCGGCAATGATTTCAGCAAATTTTGCTGGATATTGTTGTGTTGCATCCGAATCAGCAGATGATCTTTCACCTTTCAATCTTAGATTATATAAAGAATGTCTTTGTTTAAATCTCTCGAACCAACCATGGCTTGCGGAAAAGATACCTTCTTTTCATCTGGCGAAGTCGACGGTAACTGATTCTTAAGTGTTTCATAAATCTTTAAAGCCTTATTTGCAATGTCACTGGTATCAATTGGAACCCGCTTTTGAGTTTGGTCTTCTAGCCATATCACTAATGCCTTTTCCATATTTCCCGTTGTAACATCTCTTACATATAAAATTGTGCTCATACTCGTGCAAGATCCAGCTGCTACACTTTTTCTAATGGAGTCTTCATTTTTTCTTATTGTCCTTATTGTGGCTTCATTCATGGAGTAAAATTTAGCAACATCTGTTACTCTTTCTCTATTACGTAGACGATCTAATATTTTAATTTTTGTTTCTAAAGAAATAACTTTTTTTTCCTTTGATTTTTTTTTAATCCTTTGGCATTATTAAACCTTAAAAAAAATTACGTAAATTATAAAAATGCCAGATAAACTATAAATGCTGGAAACTTACCAGTAGATATTTAAATAATAAAATAAAAAAATGCACAATGATGTAAAGCTTTGCTGCTAAAATGATACTGCACTACTCCACATGAACCAGATAGCTTTACTATTGTAAAATACTACGGGGATTCCCCGTGTTGTAAAATATAGGGGAACCCCGTCCCCGTTGTTGCCATTGTTACCAAAGGAATGAGATTAAAAAATGACTTGAAATATATATGCAGTCGAATATACATTTTTACCAGTCTTTTGAAATCCGTTATTTTATCAACCGTGTAAAACCGAAATCGTGTAAAACAAGTACCGTGTAAATCGGGGGATAAGTGTACTTAAATTATCATTCAAGTCAATTCAACGTTTTCCTTTGCGTAACTCTGACTTACATCAACAATTAACTTGAAGAGGAGTATCAAAGGCTTTAAACCATCCAGCAAACATTTTATGTTAAGTCTTGATTTTCTTTCTCAAAATGTTTTTCGCTTCCTCTGTGGTTCAGTAGTATCTTGTTGATTCGTGGTGATACTGCAACTGATGGAGTCCGGGTTCGAGTCCCTTGTTGGCATGGTCCTTTGTTTTGTCATAACCTGCTGCTAAATTAGTGGTATTCTTGATGTGATAACGAATTAAAAAATATTTCGTTTTAGTGTATAATACGTATATTGAATATATTTGTAGAACCTTGCTTTATTTAATCTAGAGTCGGAGGTAGCTCAGTCGGTAGCGCGTCAGGCTCGTAATCTGCACTTCCCAGGTTCGAATCCCAGCTGGGCTAGCGTTTAGATTCATCTCCACAAAATTCGCCTGCCCTGGTTCTGTATTGGACACCGATGGGCTTGGAAAGGACGCCGTTCGTCGGATACGACTTTAGGCCATTGCCTCGTGCACGGGAGAGCCATACACCGCACGTTAAAGAAAACGCTGGATGGCCCTTACCGGATGTTACCATCTGTCTCCTAACAGCTGTCCAGTGGGTCTCCTCACCCAAACTTCTGAGCCTTTGGGGTCGAAGTTAATTACACAAAACATTTGGGTTAAGTTTATTACACAAAATTACATTATATATATGTATACAGAAAAATATAGTATGATTAACAATAAAAGAGTAACTATTAAATATTTGTACTACCTGTCCATTTAGCCCAATATGGGCAAGAAAAGGGCTGCACAGAAGTAAAGCAAATACAAATCTGTATTTCACTCTTGAAATACGGTTTAGCATTTCATCTGACGGAGGCGTCCTATCATTGGTTCTTTCTGACCGTGGGCAGGGCGGGGAGTTTTGCGGAGATATATTACAAAAGATGTGTTTCTGCTATAAATTTCAAGTTTTTGAAGTAAAATGTGTTGGTTAAGATTTACATTTGAGAGATATGATATGTCAACTTACCACCAGAGGGCGAGGAAACGCAAATATGGTTTGAAGGAATAAATAGAAAAATTATTTTTTTGTTTTACAGGCAATGATAACATGTCACTATTTGCATTTTTCAACCAATCGTGTTTCAATTTCTAATTTTAATCAATTTCTAACGACTGAATAACACAAAAATTACATTCCTTTTGTAAACTACCTTCCCATGTTAGTCAGAGCGGATCATTTTCCAATTTAAGATTCAAAACAGTCCTTATTTAATATAAATGTACCACTTTGATACGTTCTTGAACAATTTGAACATTAAATAAAAAAATTTAATTAAAGCAATAGAAATTTAATAAGAAATTTTATTTAAAAAGAGAAGCGGTAGTGAAATTCTAAATTCAATTACCTTTGGAATAAAAAAAACTGCATATGTTCTCCACAGTTTCCCCACAGTTTCCCCACAGATTTGAAAAAAAAAAAAATTCGACTCACATTAATTTGTCATGAAAAATAAAAAAAGTTGTAGAATCAAATATATTTTTATAAAACTTCTTCAAGAAGTAAAAGTTTAGGAAATTTTCCTCAATAGACAGAGAAAAATAATTTTTTCCTCTGCCCCATATGAAACTTTCTGTATTGAGTTTTGGTTAATATTCTCTAAATGTAAACCAGTAGAAAAATATCTGGTGTGTCAAAATTTATCCCCAGCATGAAATTTATAGGATGAAAACATAATGAACCACTCAAGTAAGAATATATTGAATAGATGTCTAAATATATATTGAACTGTATTTGCGCATATTAAAGATATATATATATACAGAAAAATACAGTATGATTAACAATAAAAGGGTAACTATTAAATATTTGTAAGATACCTTTGGTACTAGATACATCGTATATGAAAATAATTTATCAATTTAATCTATCAGATGAATAGTACCAGGCATTTCACTGGCGTTGATTTTGACTCATTTGTTCAATGTTTCCCATTACCCTTTCTTGAATATATTACTATGAAGGAACACACTATTTGCCTCTCGTAATCATCAGTTCCCAGGTTCGAATCCCAGCTAGGTGAGCTTTTAGATTTTCTCCGCAAAATTCCCCGCCCTTCCCATGGTCAGTAGGGGACACCAATGGGCTTGGAGAGGCCGTCATCCGTCGAATGGGACATTAAGTCGTAGTCCGTGTGTGGGAGAGCTATACTCTGTTCAAGTTAAAGAACACAATGTATGACCTTGACGGGAACCTATCTTATGTCTAGCAACAGTTGTTCCAGTGGGACCCCTCCCCCAACCTTCTCTGAACCTTCTGGGTCCTTCTGACCTGGCCATTTAGCCCATGGTGTGCAAAAAAAGTGCCGCTCATAGCTAAAACAAACCAGCCCATTATTTGCCATGTTCTCTGCTTAATTTTAATCATCTACTTTCAACACTCTTTGGAATAAACGAGCTAATATTTAAACTTTTTCTTCTGTCTCTACTTCCGTAATTTCTATATATATAAAAAAAACATTATTTATAGATTGAATACGTAATAAAGAAATATTACCATTGGCAATGTTCGAGTCTCCCTATTAACTGACGGACGGCGGTCTTTCCTAGCTCATCGGTGACCCCTACTCACCGTGGTAAGGGTGGAGAGTTTTGCGGAGATAAATCTCAGAAGTGTCCCAGATGGGACTCGAATTTTTGCACTGCAGATGACGATTCTGGCGCGCAACCGACTCAGCCACCCCCGTTGGCAAAATACACTCAATTAAAAATATGAATCTAACTTTTATATTTGTTGCCATTGTGCATGCTTCGTGTATTGAGATTACAGTTAATATTATTCAAATAAAAACCAGTTAATAAAAATATCTATTTGGTGATAAGTATAAATTTATGAATCAGAATGAAATTAATGAGAGCACAATGCTTTGTCGATATAAGGACATATACTGAACTGTACTCGCCAGTTATATCCCAGAGACGGGGTACAACATATGTTACCCAAGGAAGTTGCCGAAAATTAGAATCTCCAGAATGTCAACCCCTGCTTCAGATTAGAGTCAAACATGTGACAACCCCTTTACCTGTAGGAGAAGTGGTAATCCTTAAAAGGAACTGGGTTGTCTCAGTCGATAGCGCGACAAGCTCGAAATTTGTAGTTCCAAAGTTCGAGTCCCAGCTGAGTCAATGTTGATATTTATCTCCGCAAAATTCCCCTCCTTGCCCACGGTCAGTAGGGGACGTCGACTTTCTTGGAAAAATCGTCGTCAGTCGGATGGGATGTTAAGCTGTGCTGCTTGCGGGAGAGATATCCTTATGCACGTTAAAGAGCACGCTGGACGGCCTTGGTGGAAGGCTATCATCTCTCTCCTAAAAAGTGTCTAGTGGGTCCCCTCCACCAACCGTCTCCTGGCCTTCGGGGTCCTTGTTACCTGGTCATTTAGTCCACTGTAAAAGGTGTGCCGCTCAGAGGTAAAAAATCCAACGAACCTCAGAACCACTTCTTTTTGGGGGGAATTGGGTGAACTACTTCCAAAATCGAAAATCTTTGGAAAGGTTCAATGAGTTATCATCTTGGGTGAGATTTCCTCATCAGCGATAACTGCTTGGCCTCATTTAGGTATGCTATTACCATATATAACCATATTCTATGTTGCATTTGAAAACTCTAGTTTTCCGGGGCGAATTGGGAAATAATTTTCTAGTTCGGATGCATACCAGCCTCTTATAAATAGCATCTCCATTTCATTCCCTTGATTATTGTTTACCATATTGATTATGTACAATTATTTGATCAGAAATACTATTTAATATTCTAATACTATAGAACTCTTAGAAATTATTAAAAGCGAATATATTTTTTTAAATTATTTGCGAAATGTCCACTGTATTAGCAGAAGTTATGAAAATATAATTTTCTTTACAGCAGAAGAAAACGGTAAGCAGGGTGATTTTTAATTTTTTTTTCAGGAAAATATAGAACACATTATAAAAATATTACCTGGCTTTTTTTGTCATAATACTATTCATTTATCAATTTTTTTGTCATGATACTATTAATTACAAGGGCATATAAGGGAGCTGAAATTGGTTCTGACCATTACCTTGTTAAAAGTGTCTTGCAACTTAAACTTATAAAGTGCTGTGCTAGGGTTAACAAACTTAACTTTAATACTGAAGTTCTGAAAGACCGAGTTATAGCTAAAGCTTACCATGATAGGTTACTTAGTCATTATGACAGTCATGGTTTGCTTACTAATGAAGTTG
This sequence comes from Ryuthela nishihirai, assembly GCA_038380435.1. NCBI lineage: Eukaryota > Metazoa > Arthropoda > Arachnida > Araneae > Heptathelidae > Ryuthela > Ryuthela nishihirai. Next base: position 4,701,701 of record JAWZYU010000039.1, read on the forward strand.
AGCAATAATGGAACCATTTTAAACAGGCTTTTTTGGAAACTAACAGTACTCTTTTAGGAAAAAAGGAGCAGAGGAGACAGAATTGTTCAAGTGATAAGGCATCTGAGCTTATTTCAGAAAGGAAGAACTTCAGGAATGTCCTTAATCAATGACCTACTAGTCCTAATAGAAAGCATTACAGAGAACTTAATAAACGTGTAAAGGATAAGTTAATTGCTGATAAGAAGTTTTGCCTAGATGGCTTGGCTGGCAAAGCCGAGGAAGCAGTTAGACAACACAACAGCAGAGAGCTGTACCAGATAGTTAATGTTTTGTGTGATGGAAAACAGACAGGTACACAGGGATTAAAGGATAATCAAGGTAAGGTTATAGAATGTGAGGACATGGCTAGGTGGGCTGAGCATTTCAGTGATGTTCTAAACAATGCGGTTAGTTCTACTCCCATTGTTTGTAATGCTGATAGTTGCATTAGTGTTTTTAATGTTGGCCCTATAACGCAATCTGAAGTTATTTAGGCTGTTTCTAAACTTAAACTGCACAAATCCCCAGGGAGTAGATGAAATTACTACGGAAATGCTTAGAGCACGGAATGTTTCGGTTATCACTTGGATGACTGAAATTTTGAATATCTCTTATGATAAAAGCATGGTTCCTAAGGATTTTACCAGAGCTATTGTTATCCCTATTTTCAAAAAAGGTGATCGCAGTTCTTGTGATAACTATAGGGGTATCAGCCTACTCTCTGTTCCAGGTAAAGTTCTTTCCATGATTGTGCTTAATAGAATTAAGAATCTGGTTGACAGGCAGTTACGTGATGAGCAATGTAGCTTCAGAAGTCGTAGGGGATGTGTGGATCAAATATTTTCACTTAGCAGATTCTTGAGAAATGTTTAGAGATTCAGAAACTTTTGGTTGCTAGCTTTGTTGATTTCAAAAAGACTTTCGACTCTGTTGATCGTCATAATTTGTGGTTGATTCAGATCATATGGTATACCAGACAAGTTAGTTAACATAATGAAAGCTCTCTATAATAACACTGAGTCTTGTGTGAGAGTTGGTAAGGCTTGTAGCAATTGGTTTAGCATTACTTCTGGTGTTCGACAAGGGTGCATTTTGTCTCCTTTTCTCTTTAGTTTGGTTATTGATTATGTTATGCGAAAATCACTTCAAGGGAAAGATTTTAGCCTTAAATGGACTGGAGATACGAAAATTTCTGATTCAGATTATGCTGATGATTTAGCCCTTTTATCAAATGATGTTGATGAGATGAACTCTTTCATTCGAGCTGTTGATGAGACTGGTAGTAGAGTAGGTTTGGTTATAAACAGAGAGAAAACTAAAGTGATGAAAATTGGTCAGGCAGGCTGTGATTCAGTTAATCTGAATTTTTGCACCCTTGAGCAGGTGTCACAGTTTAATTATCTTGGGAGCCACGTAACAGATACTGGTGATGTGCGGCATGAGATTAACAGACGAATAGGGATTGCTGCCGGGACTTTTAAGAATCTATGGAGAGTGTGGAGAAATAGGCGCATACACCTAAAGACTAAAATTATACTGTATAATAGTTTGGTTCTTTCTAGGGTTAGTTATGGTAGTGAAACGTGGACACTTTGTAAATAAGATAACAGGAAACTAGACGCTTTTGATTCCAGATGCTTAGGCAGTATCTTGGGTATTAGGTGGTTCAACCTTGTAACTAATGATGAGGTTAGGCAAAGTAGTTTGCAACCTCCTTTAAGCAGCATGTTCTGCAGAGAGAGACCCCGTTGGTTTGGCCATGTTGCCCGTATGAATAATTATAGATTGGCGAATAGGGTTATGAACAGTGTGCCTAAAGGCCTCAGAAAGAAGGGGAGACCTAGGATGCGGTGGGCAGACAATGCCAAACAGGACCTTGTTAGAATTGGTGTGCAGTGGCCAGATGCAGTAGATGTAGCTCAGGATAGACTTGCTTGGAGAACTAAATTGCACTGTCTGGTTGGACCTCCGTAGTACATGGCTGCATGAGGATGATGATGATGATGATGAGAGTGTGGAAAGTTTAAAAGCTGAATTTTTGACCATTCATTGGGTTGCGGGGGTAAGGGGTAGATTGTTAAATTTCAGTAGAAAAAAAGATTAATTGGGCCGATTGAGGTGTCAGATCTCGCCTTTTCCATCACAGGAGAGAATATCTCTTTCGAAAGTCAATAACTACTTTAACAAAGATAAGGCGAGGTCGGATCTGAAGCGATGCCTGGATGGTTTTGATTATTTGTATATCATCACTAAGAATGATGCACAATTCTACTTCATCTAACCTGTTATCATTTATAAACTCTAAAAGAATTAAGTGAGATTAAAGTTTTCCCAATAAATTAATTTTCCAATAAATATTTTTCCAATAAATAAATACCTACTCAAGCAGTTGCTTACCACAGAGATCTGAAAGCTTATACATCATAGTAGAAGATCTGTGAGGAAGGCGAGATCTCAGTAGAAAGACAACAAAAATATCCATGTCTTATCCGGGTTTCAAACCCAGGTTCCCTTTATCAGTAGCAAAGTGCACGGACAACGCCGCCTTGGGACGCCAAGTATAACATATATAGGGACACAATATAACATATATAGAGACGCCAAGTTTCTATATATGTTATGTTGTGAATAGAACAAAGTGAAGTTTGAAGAAGTAGAAAATATTCATTAGATCATACCTGTGTAAAACATGAATTTATTTGCCAGGATTATTGTTAGCAGTGCTATCAGTTGTGAAGAATTAAAATGGTTTTTGTCGTTTATGAAAAAATGTTATGCTTAGTGGCGGATTGTGTATTATATGAGAAGCATCATTGGTAAGAATCGATGTTATGCTTTGTGTGTGGAAACTACTGTAGCTCAATTTCAAATGTTATATTTTTTTAATCAATTCATATTGATGTATGGCAATAGTAATTAGCTATTAAATTAGATAATCCAATTGGCAAATTGATTGTTTATTTATTAAATAGTTAATTTAATATTTCAATGTTCGTTTATTACGAATTCACGTAATTCACTCAATTAAAAATATTACTAAAAATCTCTAACAATATTACATCATAAGATGCACCTTAGTTGTCCGTTTCTCGACAAAGATGACCCCACGAGCGAATGAAATAAAATGCCGAAAGTTTATAAATCATATTAGCTGAACCAGAATGTCAGCCGCTGATGATATAGTTAGTGGTCAGCAGGTATGTGTAATTGGAAAGCGTGCGTTGGACTTCCACTTACGGAGAAACTAAGTTTTTTGAGCTGACTCTTTAATGAATCTACAATGAATGTTTATCGTTTCATCACGTGCATACTTACAAAATTTACTTTCAATTCAAATTGAAGTATTTTGCTGTTTGACATTTGGTTCAAATTAAAATGAAATATACAATAAATTTCATGCCATTAAAAAAACCTTGATTACTAACTCTAGAGTATTACTCTGTTTAGAGGCTAGTTTTTTATTTCATACACATATATATATATAATTTATAGTCTCTAATGCTTACCAGTCACGAAATGATATTAATTATTAGATATTTTGCATGAAAGTTAACTATGATACTTCTTTTTTCTAATTTTCCATTCTCAATCGATTTCTATATATGTATGGAAACAGACTATGTATTAAGTTTCAATTATGTACGGAATGAAACCTGTAATCTTTGTATACCAGGTGTTCAATTACGTTGAACAACAAATTTTAATCTTTTGTGTGTTTCAGAAGTGCAAACAGCCGTTTCTTATGTACATAAATAGAGGTGCTGAACCCGAAACCGACAGGAAAAATGTTTCATTGTTACGGTTTTCGAGATGCAGTCACTTATCTGTATTTCGTCATTTTGTGAACGTTGCATATCGGTCTACAGCAACTGTCACCTCTCCATCTGCCGTTTATATACCAAATCCTCAGAATCTCGCGTCTCATTCCAGCAGTAATCTACGAACATTATTCATGTTCTTTGATATCTCTTTTCCATTGTAGCAATTTCCTGATGAAAGGGGCGGGGGTGGCTCAGTCGGTAGCGCGCCAGGCTCGTAATCTGTAGTTCCCAGGTTTGAGTCCCAGCTGGGTCAGCGTTGATATTTATCTCCGCAAAATTTCCCGTCCTGCCCACGGACAGTAGGGGACACCGATGGGCTTGGAAAGGCAGCCGTCCGTCGGATGTGACGTTAAGCCATGGCCCGTGTGCGGGAGAGCCATACCCTATGCACGTTAAAGAGCACGCTGAATGGCCTTTACGGGAGGCTACCATCTGTCTCCCAACAGCTGTTCCAGTGGGTCCCCTCCCCAACCTTTTCTGAGCCTTCGGGGTCCATGTGACCTGGCCATTTAGCCCATGGTGTGCAAAAAAGTGCCGCTCAGAGGTAAAACAACCTAACCCAATCCTGATGAAATAGTTTCCAGTGCTCATCACTCAAAACACCGTAGTTTTCTGGAAGGAAATCCAAATGAAAACTTAACGTATCTTCAAAGACATACTTCATCCCAGTTTATGATATAAGGAGAGCAGTTCTTCCGCAAAATCTTGTAAATTTCTGTTTTCTTTATTCCCTAACAAGCCCGTCGCCACCTGTCGGAAGACATGCCATTATGTCCATTCATCACTAATGATGATATTATCAAATACCTCATCACGTAAGCTGTGAGCGAATATCTGGACCATGTGTGTTTTATCTTTACATCACTAAGTCATGGAAATTTTTGTTGAAGGTACAGAAAGGCAGTTTGTGTCTGATCCATAGCTTTGACAAATTTTTTATTAGACCCAATTTTATGTGTAAAGTTGGCAACAAAACTTCGTGGATTCTACCAGTGGAAAATACTGTATATTTGTCTTTCCTGGTCGCAGTTGTTGCCGAGAAGGCCAAGTCCTATTCATGTAATGAGATACTTTGTCTCGCTATTCCATTCGCAAAGGAAGCAAGAGAACTTTGTGTATCCGAGTTGTAGTCCAATCAAAATAGCAATAGCTTTGAAGTCCATACAAATATGCCACTTATATTTGTCATAATTTACATATTGAAATAATTGTTTCTCATTGTCATAAGTTTCCATCATATTAGCAGCTTGGCCTTTTGGAACAGGAGGAAACATGTTCCAATTGTGTAAAAGAACAACTCTCATACTTAATGTCGAGGATTTTATAACTAACCTCCATTCTTCTTTCGTGTATGTCGTCTGGAGGGATGTGAATAAACCGTCAACATCTTTGGCGATCACGATAAAGAAAAATACCAGATCTTTTTGGCGGCTACAATACGCATTTACATTCGCATTTCTATCAAAGTGATGCGACTGCTGCAGTTTGGATCCTAGGAGTTCCATCTTGTTCTTTGACAGCTCCAGATCTCTAGCAAGATCATTCAACTCGTTCTGCGTGATCTTGTGTGATGAATCCGATGTTCTGGATGTGAAGTCGGAATCTACAGATGGTATTTGCTGTATTCCAGTTTCTTCCTTTCCTTCATCTTCCTCCTCTGAGTGCAAATCTTAATGTTCTGGTGGTTCTAGAACTCTTTCCCAATGTGTCACTGGGCAGATGGCAGATGGTAGGTTGGGTTAATTTATTGTCTGCTTTTTTTTTTAGTAATAGCATTTCCCAGCGGAGGTGGGAGGGGGTGGCTTAGTCAGTAGTGTGTCAAGCTCATAATCTGTAGAACACAGGTTCGAGTCCTGCCTGGGCCAGTATTGATATTTATCTCTGCAAATCTCCCTTCCCTTCCCTTGTTGAATAGGGGACACAGATGGGCTTGGAAAGGCCGTCATCCGTCAGTTTGGATGTTAAGCCGTGGACCCGTGTGTGGAAGTGCCATACCTTGTGCACATTAAAGAGTATGCTGGATGGCCTTGACGGGAGGCTACCATCTGTCTTCCAACAGTTGTCCAGTGGGTTACCTCCCCCAACCTTATCTGAACACTCGGGGCCTTTGCGACCTAGCATTTAGCCCATTGAGTGCTGCTAAGAAGCGAATCAGGCAGTTGGACGGTTCCCGCCATATCATGGGAATGGCAAATGGCATCCACCGCCTCTTGCCATTTAGCCAGCTGCAAAGACATATTGTACAACTATTAACACACTATACATAGCCTAACATCGCTGCTGATCTCCAATCTTACACCCGAAGTAAAGGTGGTAGGCCTTTTTTGATGACAGGAGTTATTTCATGTTTCTGTGATGCAAAGATAACTTCTCCATAAATGTAACAAAAATGGTCAGCATTGTTCACAAGAGACCGAGGCATATTGCTAACATAAGCACCCGCATGCAATCATGAACGGACAATAATTGAGGAAGGATAACTCCCGAATGATGCAATAACTTGCATTCGAGGCAAAGCAATAGTATTGCGTTGCCTCGAATGATGCAAACCTTCCTGGGATTGTGTCACCTCAGAGCTTTGTATAACGCACTAAACACTCAAATCAGCATACACACACTCAAATCAGCATACACTGTATATGGACGCAGCCTACTGTATTTTCAAAACCAGATGCAATCACCATTTTTTAATGTCATAATCATATTTAGCGCCTCGAAATTAGTAAGAAAGAGGCTGTTTTTATTTCTCAAACGTTTTCGTTGTTTTACGGTGTTATTTGTTTCCTGAGCCACAGGTTCCTTTGCAATGAGCAGTTGGTTGTACGACTTGGTTACTGTTTCACTCTTGCATGATTGGATTCAATACAAGCGATTGATAAACAACAAATTTTCTTTCGAACGTAACAATGCCCCCTCCCCCACCGAAATAAATAATCTTATTGGAGGCAACTATTTTAACCAAAGTGTATTGCTAAACAAATTTCACTTCGCACTTGAAAACGCAAAAAGAATTCACTTAACAATAAAAGATAGGTAAAAAAACGGTAGTATCAAGGAATAAAAGCATTTACATTGTAAATGCCTAAATATCCAAAAATTTTAGTTGGTATGGGTCGAGGTACATCGTCTGCATTTACTGAAAACATTTTAATTCGTAGTATGCTTAAAATTTGCACGATTCAAGTTCCTCATATGATAGTTTAAAGAAACCCACAAATATTAATTTGATACCCAAGACATTTATAAACCAAAACATTTCAAAATGCAGGATTCAGGGGACACCACAAATCTCAGTAGAAGACATGTTTGTCGTTCAATTCCGCAAAACCTCCAACTGTTATAGTATACATTACGTCCTTACATTGCGTTTTATCATGTATTCTCAACAACTTACGTAACGTTTCTTCACGAGACGCTATATGGCCATCGTGAACTGCAGTCCAACCCGAATATTTGTTGTTCAGAAATACGCTAGAATCAAAAATAGTTGTGTCCTATGACATTATGAATCTTTTGGAGCTCTCTGTTATCCGCGGAAGTGGGCGGGGGTGGCTCAGTCGGTAGCGCGCCAGGCTCGTAATCTGTAGTTCCCAGTTTCGAGTCCCAGCTGGGTCAGCGTTGAGATTTATCTCCGCAAAATTTCCCCGCCCTGCCCACGGTCAGTAGGGGAAACCGATTTGCTTGAAAAGGACGCCGTCCGTCGGATGGGACGTTAAGCCGTGGCCAAGTGTGCGGGAGAGCCATACCCTGTGCACATTAAAGAACACGCTGGATGGCCTTGACGGGAGGCTACCATCTGTCTCCCAACAGCTGTTCCAGTGGGTCCCCTCCCCCAACCTTCTCTGAGCCTTCGGGGTCCTAGTGGCCTGGACATTTAGCCCATGGTGTGCAAAAAAGTGCCGTTCAGAGGTAAAACAATCCAATCCATTCCAATATCCGCGGAAGAGATATGTAGGCATTGATTAGTGATATACGTTGGTGAAAGTGGCTTCGTTTAACATTGTTCAAGTGATTAAGAGATCATCAGTATGGATCTACTTTACACTCGTGCTTGTATTGAAAGTCACCTGGGGAATGAATTGTGACACCAGATATGGGTATAAAGTAACACCAGTCTGGTGTAATATGTAATTACCCTAGTGTAGCATTTAACTAGAATGTGTGTTATATCCTTTTATGGTGTAATGGGTAACTTCCCAGGTGTAGCCTTTCACAAGAATGCGGTGTTACCTTATACCCGTTTTTGGTGTGACGTTTCACTTCCTCCACTGTAACCTTACATTGTCACATGAAATTACCTTACACCGAATCCGGGTCCGAAGTTTCACTTCCCCAAGTGTAACCTATCACTGGAATGTGATGTTACTTTACGCTATAAAATGGTGGTAGCCTAGCTGCTGCCAAAAACTGGTTTAACCTAACACCGTTATTTACAGCGTACAATTAAATAATAAAAACATACACACACATACATATATACATAAAACATGTTTATTAGAGAATATCAAGAATTTACAGAATAAATTCACGTAAAAGCTGTCTCAAGTATGTAGAAATAATAAGTAACGTTTTGTTCTCTGCAAGTCATATACCAACGATTACTGCTGTTCGACCAGCTGCCACGAGCTAATTTTTGATTAAAAAATATCCAGCCGAATAAAACTTAAAACCTTTTTTTTCCCTCGAAATTCGGTATGTATATAATGCGTACACGTGAGGCTATTTGCTTGTTTCATTTGTTGATTTTGATGAAGGCGAAGGATGAAGTTGGTTGAAAATCAGGACTTGGTGTCTTTTAGGTTGTGCGTCTGTCCGTTGCATGCTGTCAGGTTCTGATGTGCTGATAATATGGATCATCAAGCTCACAAGCTATCATCATCATCATCATCATCATCATCGTCGTCGTCATCGTCATCATCATCATCATCATCATCATCATCATCAAGCAGCCATGGGCTACGGAGGTCCAACCAGACCGTGCAATTTAGTTCTCCAAGCAAGTCTATCCTGAGCTACATCTACTGCATCTGGCCACTGCACACCAATTCTAATGTCTTGTTTGACATTGTCTGCCCACCGCATCCTAGGTCTCCCCTTCTTTCTGAGGCCTTTAGGCACACTGTTCATAAGCCTATTCGCCAATCTATAATTATTCATACGGGCAACATGGCCAAAACAACGGAGTCTCTCTCTGCACAATATGCTGCTTAAAGGAGGTTGCAAACTATTTTGCCTAACCTCATCATTAGTTACAAATTTGAACCACCTAATGCCCAAGATACTGTGTAAGCATCTGGAATCAAAAGCATATAGTTTCCTGTTATCTTGTTTACAAAGTGTCCAAGTTTCACTACCATAACTAACCCTAGAAAGAACCAAACTATTATACACTCTAATTTTAGTCTTTAGGTGTATACGCCTATTTCTCCACACTCTCCCTAGATTTTAAAAGTCCCGGCAGCAATCCCTATTCGTCTGTTAATCTCATGCCGCACATCACCATTATCTGTTACATAGCTCCCAAGATAATTAAACTGTGACACCTGCTCAAGACTGCAACCATTCAGATTAACTGAATCACAGCCTGACTGACACATTTAAATCACTTTAGTTTTCTCTCTGTTTATAATAACCAAATATATTCTACTACCAGTCTCATCAACAGCTCGAACGAAAGAGTTCATTTCATCAACATCTTTTGCCTAAAGTGCTAAATCATCAGCATAAGTCAGAAAAGGAGACAAAATGCACCCTTGTCGAACACCTGAAGTAATGCTAAACCAATTGTTACAAGACTTACCAACTCTCACACATGACTCAGTGTTATTATAGAGAGCTTTCATTATGTTAACTAATTTGTCTGGTATACCATATGATCTCACAATCAACCACAAATTATGACGATCAACAGAGTCGAAAGCCTTTTTGAAATCAACAAAGCAACAACCAAAGGTTTCTGAAACTCCAAACATTTCTCAAGAATCTGCCTAAGTGAAAATATCTGATCTACAAATCCCTTACCACTTCTGAATCCACATTGCTCATCACACAATTGACTGTCAACCAGATTCTTAATTCTATTAAGCACAATCATGGAAAGAACTTTACCTGGAACAGAGAATAGGCTGATACACCTATAGTTATCACAAGAACTGCGATCACATTTCATTTTTATTCAGAATTTCAGTCATCCAAGTGGTAACCGAAACATTTCCAGCTCTAAGCATTTCTGTAGTAATTTCATCTACCCCTGGGGATTTATGAAGTTTAAGTTTAGAAGCAGCCAAAACAACTTCAGATTGTGTTATAGGGCCAACATTAAAGCCACCAATGCATCTATCATCATTGCAAACAATGGGAGTAGAATTAACTACATTGTTTACAACATCACTGAAATGCTCAGCCCACCTATCCATGATAGAATCCTCACCTTCTATAACCTTACCTTGTTTTATCCTTCAATCCCTGTATACCTGTCCGTTTTTAACCACACAAAACATTAACTATCTGGTACAGCTCTCTGCTCTTGTTCTGTCTAACTGCTTCCTCGGCTTTGTCAGCCGAACCATCAAGCCAAAGATTCTTATCAGCAGTTAACTGATCTTTTACACGTTTATTAAGTTCTCTGTAATGCTTTCTATTAGGACTAGTAGGGTATTGATTCAGGACATTCCTGCAGTTCTTTCTTTCCGAAATAAGCTCAAGTGCCTTATCACTCAGATAATTTTGTCTCTTCTGCTCCTCTTTTCCTAAAAGAGTACTGTTAGTGTCCAAAAAAGCCTGTTTAAAGTGATCCCATTCTTCCTCAACTTCAGTAGTAAACATACCATAACTGGCATAATGACTAAATAACCTTTCATGGTAAGCTTTGGCTATAACAGCGTCTTTCAGAGCTTCAGTATTAAAAGCAAATTTTTTATTCCAGGCACAACACTTTTTAAGTTTAAATTGCAAAACACTTTTAACAAGATAATGGTCAGATCCAATTTCAGCTCCCCTATATGCCCTGGTATTCCTAACAGAACTAGGCCATTTGCTGTTAATTAATATATAATCAATCATATTCTTATGCAGCCCATCGGGTGAAACCCATGTGTACTTATGTATGTCGTGGTGTTTGTAATACATGTTAGTTATTCTGAAACCAATGAGTTTACTTACCTGTAGGAGACGTTGCCCATTGCCATTGCAGCTACCAATACCAAAAGGGCCAATCACCCCTCCCCAAAGGTCAGAGTCAGTACCAACTTTGGCATTGAAGTCACCAAGAACAAGGGTAATATCTCCTTTCTTGACAGTATTCAAAATATCCTGAAGTTGTTCATAAAACCTATCCTTGTCATCCTCATCGGCATCCTCAGTGGGGGCATAACAGCAGATAACATTCAGGTCTTTAACCCTTGTCTGAAATTTTGCTGTAAGAAACCTTTCATTAATGTACTCATATCCTAGAAGAGCATCACTAGCGTGTCTGCTGAGAAGCAGACCCACGCTTGGTGATGCTTATTGTCGTCCCTCCCTGAAAAGAGAAATTTAAGATTATTTTTAAGAATCTGACCTTTATCTGTCCATCTGGTCTCTTGCATGCCGAGAATATCTAAATTATAATGGTGGAATTCTTGTGTGAGGACATCAAGAGAAAAAGCTCTGTGCAGAGTCCTCACATTCCAACTACCTATGGAGAGAAAATGGTTAGTGGGATGTTTATAGAAACTATGTTTATTGAGAGAGGGAATGCCGACAATATCAAACAGACCCCTAATCGCAGACATGGAGCAAAGACCCGTTCCCCCATTACTAAAGGCTGAAGCCATCTACACTGGAAGACTTCCTCCAATGTAGGATTTGACGATGCCAATAGAAGCAAAGCGTTCAGGTGCCTGCGATGACCTCTGCTCAGTATTATCCACCAGCTGATAAACATATCCTGTGAATCTATACACTTGGGGCTGTCAACCCACAAACAAACAGAAAACACAGCGGAAGATTTTCCCTCCACAGAAGCCCACCAGTGCAGCAAAATCATGATCCATAATCAAGCTCAGAGCCATATATCTGTCCAGTCCAGTGGGTTTATATGGTCAGCACCAGGACCATGTGTGGTTGACCACTCCTCATCAGGGTAGAAAAAAAGAAAAGTAGCCATAGTTGTCCAGATCAGTAGGCCACACTAATCTGGCAGCCCTCCCCTTCCGTTCACTTCCACAAGAGAGTATCTCTTTTGAAAGGTACTAACGATCTGCACCACGAGAAGGCGGGGTCGGACATTAGGTGCTAGTCCTGGCCAGTTCTATGCATCATCACAGGGGTTTGGTGCATAGCTTTCCTTCCAGTGACTACCTAGCTACCATTTACAGACAAAATAAAAACTAGAAAGAAAAGGGATTAGAAAAGTGATATTGTTTTCGTTGCATCTCGGTACGTAGTGTAGTTGTTTAACACTGAGATGAACTTTCTCGTGAACTGTGCGGAAGGAATGTACGCGTGGCGTTCACAGTATTCTAAGTTTAGTCCTAAAAGTGTCAGTTATGAAGAAATTTCTTTTGTTCGACAGATCGAAAATACGGATACTTTTCTGATCGTAAAACAAAATGTAGCCCATATCCAGAAGTATTAAATCATCTTCATCATCCACAGATTGGAAAAACTTCTTTGAAGAAGATATTGGAAATATTGATCAAAGGTGGTTTTTATAAGAAAAAGACATTGTTGCAGATGACCAAATTACAAGAATTTCAACGACGCAACTTTGCTGCAAACGATGTCCCGACCAAGTTACTAAATAGATAACGTGTTGGGTATTAAAACAAAATTTTAACTTCAGTTGTCATCATCATCATCATCCTCATCCTCAAGCAGCCATGGGCTACGGAGGTCCAACCAGACGGTGCTATTTAGTTCTCCAAGTAAGTCTATCCTGAGCTACATCTACTGCATCTGGCCACTGCACACCAAGTCTAACAAGGTCCTGTTTGACATTGTCCGCCCACCGCATCCTAGGTCTCCCCTTCTTTCTGAGGCCTTTAGGCACACTGTTCATAACCCTATTCGCCAATCTATAATTATTCATACGGGCAACATGGCCAAACCAACGGACTCTCTCTCTGCACAATATGCTGCTTAAAGGAGGATGCAAACTCCTTTGCCTAACCTCATCATTAGTTACAACGTTGAACCATCTAATGCCCAAGACACTGCGTAAGCATCTGGAATCAAAAGCATCTAGTTTCCTGTTATCATGTTTACAAAGTGTCCAAGTTTCACTACCATAACTAACCCTAGAAAGAACCAAACTATTATACAGCCTAATTTTAGTCTTTAGGTGTATACGCCTATTTTTCCACACTCTCCATAGATTCTTAAAAGTCCCGGCAGCAATCCCTATTCGTCTGTTAATCTCATGCCGCACATCACCATTATCTGTTACATAGCTCCCAAGATAATTAAACTGTGACACCTGCTCAAGACTGCAACCATTCAGATTAACTGAATCACAGTCTGCCTGACCAATTTTCATCACTTTAGTTTTCTCTCTGTTTATAACCAAACCTACTCTACTACCAGTCTCATCAACAGCTCGAATGAAAGAGTTCATCTCATCAACATCATTTGCCAAAAGGGCTAAATCATCAGCATAATCTAAATCAGAAATTTTCTTATCTCCTATCCATTTAAGGCCAAAATCTTTCCCTTGAAGTGAAATTCGCATAACATAATCAATAACCAAACTAAAGAGAAAAGGAGACAAAATGCACCCTTGTCGAACACCAGAAGTAATGCTAAACCAATTGCTACAAGCCTTACCAACTCTCACACACGACTCAGTGTTATTATAGAGAGCTTTCATTATGGTAACTAACTTGTCTGGTATACCATATGATTTCACAATCAACCACAAATTATGACGATCAACAGATCGAAAGCCTTTTTGAAATCAACAAAGCTAGCAACCAAAGGTTTCTGAAACTCTAAACATTTCTCAAGAATCTGCCTAAGTGAAAATATCTGATCCACACATCCCCTACCACTTCTGAATCCACATTGCTCATCACGCAATTGACTGCCAACCAGATTCTTAATTCTATTAAGCACAATCATGGAAAGAACTTTACCTGGAACGGAGAGTAGGCTGATACCCCTATAGTTATCACAGGAACTGCGATCACCTTTTTTTGAAAATAGGGATAACAATAGCTCTGGTAAAATCCTTAGGAACCATGCCTTTATCATAAAAGATATTCAGAATTTCAGTCATCCAAGTGGTAACCGAAACATTTCCAGCTCTAAGCATTTCGGTAGTAATTTCATCTACCCCTGGGGATTTATGAAGTTTAAGTTTAGAGACAGCCAAAATAACTTCAGATTGTGTTATAGGGCCAACATTAAAGCCACCAATGCATCTATCGTCATTGCAAACAATGGGAATAGAACTAACCACATTGTTTAGAATATCACTGAAATGCTCAGCCCACCTAGCCATGACAGAATCCTCACCTTCTATAACCTTACCTTGTTTATCCTTCAATCCCTGTATACCTGTCCGTTTTCTACCACACAACACATTAACTCTCTGCTGTTGTGCTATGTAACTGCTTCCTTACCTTGAAGACAAAATACACCTTGTTGAATATCAGCAGCAATGCTAAACCAATTGCCACATGCCTTATCAACTCTCACACACTACTCAGTATTATTATAGAGAGCTTTCATTACGTAAAAGTCTGGTATGCCATACGATTTCACCACAAATTACGCGAACCCACCACAAATTATGCGATCAACAGAGTCAAAAGCCTTTCTGAAATCAACACAGCTAGTTACCAAAGGTTTCTGAAATGCTAAACATTTCTCAAGAATCAGCCTGAGTAAAAATATATTATCTACACCCCCCCCCCCCACCACCACCACTTCTGAATCCATACTGCTCATCACGCAATTGCCTGTCAACCAGATTATTAATTCTATTAAGCACAATCATGCAAAGAACTTTACCTGGAACAGAAAGTAGGTTGATACCTCTATAGCTATCACAAGAACTGCAATCACCTTTTTTTAAAACTAGGGATAATAATTGCTCTGGTTAAATCCTTAGATACCTTGCCTTTATCATAAAAGATATTCAAATATTCAGTCATTCATGTGGTAACCAAAACATTCCCATAGTAATTTCATCTACCCCTACTTTTTTGAATATCTAAGTTTAGAAATTACCGAAATAACTTCAGATTGTGTTGTAGGGCCAACGTTAAAGCCACCAATGCATCTATCATCATTACAAACAATGGAGTAGAATTAACCACATTGTTCAGAACATCACTGAAATGCTCAGCCCATCTAGACATGACAGAATTCTCACCTTCTATAACCTAACCATGTTTATCCTTCAATCCCTGTATACCTGTTCGTTTTCTACCACACAAAACATTAGCTATCTCGTACAGCTCTCTGCTGTTGTGCTGCCTAACTGCTTCCTCAGCTTTCTCAGCCAAGCCATGAAGCCAAAGATTCTTATCTGTAGCTAACTGATCCTTTACACGTTTATTAAGCTCTCTTTTATTTTTAAGCTCTCTGTAATCCTTTCTATTAGGACTAGTAGGGTACTGATTAAGGACATTCCTGCAGTTCTTTCTTTCCGAAATAAGCTCAAGCGCCTTATCACTCAGATAATTCTCTCTCTTCTGCTCCTTTTTTCCTAAAAGAGTACAGTTAGTTTCTGAAAAGGCCTGTTTAAAATGATCTCATTCTTCCTCAACTTCAGTAGTAAGCATACCATGACTGTCATAATGACTAAGTAACCTATCATGGTAAGTTTTAGCTATAACTGGATCTTTCAGAGCTTCAGTATTAAAAGTAAATTTTTTAACCCTAGCAGAACACTTTTTAAGTTTAAATTGCAAGATACTTTTAACAAGGTAATGGTCAGATCCAATTTCAGATCCCCTACATGACCTGGTATTCCTAACAGAACTACCCATTTGCTGTTGATTAATAATATATAATCAAACATATTTTTTTGCAGTCCATCAGGTGAAACCCATGTGTTCTTATGTATGTCGCAGTGTTTGTAATAAGTGTTAATTATTCTGAAACCATTGAGTTTGCTTAGCTCTAGGAAACGTTACCCATTATCATTGCAGCTACCAGTACCAAAAGGGCCTATCACTCCTCCGAAATGTCAGAGTCAGTACTAACTTTGGCACTGAAGTCACCTAGAACAAGGGTAATATCTCCTTTCTTGACAGAATTCAAAATATCCTGAAGTTGTCCGTAAAACCTATCCTTCTCATCCTCATCAGCATCCTCAGTGGGGGCATAACAGCAGATAACATTCAAGTCTTTAAGGTTTGTCTGAAATTTTGTTGTAAGAAACCTTTCATAAATGCAGTCATATCCTAGAAGAGCATCACTAGTGTGTCTGCTGAGAAGCAGACCTATGCCTTGATGATGCTTACTATATTTCCTCTCTGAAAAGAGAAATTTAAGATTATTTTTAAGATCTGACCTTTATCTATCCATCTGGTCTCTTGCAAGCCGATAGTATCTAAATTATAACGGTGGAATTCTTGTGTAAGGACATCAAGAAATCCGCTCTGTGCAGAGTCCTCACAATCGAACTACCTAGTGACAAAAAATGGTTAGTGGGATGTTTAAAGAAGCCACGTTTATCAAAGGAAGGAATATCGACAATAATCAACAGCTCCCTAATCGCAGGCATGTCGACAATAATCAACAGCTCCCTAATCGCAGGCATGTCGACAATAATCAACAGCTCCCTAATCGCAGGCATGTCGACAATAATCAACAGCTCCCTAATCGCAGGCATGGAGTTAAACCTGTTCCCCACCATTATAGGACTGCTTCCCCACCACTTGCGAGCAAGGCCATAAGCTCGATGTTTGGAAGCATTATAACCCTTCACTATGGAATCCAGAACGTGTAAGAATCTAAAATTTTTATGTTTATTGAAACAACGCCATAATTTTTCTGTCAGGGTTCGATTCAGTCTTTCTACCAACGCAGCTTTCTTATCACTATAAGACACGAAGAAATGAATGTTTTATTCTTTTAGGAATTTTTGAAAAACACGGTTTGTGAATTCTGTCCCCTGATCGGTGTTTAGACCCTGTGCTAGAATCTGTTCAAATGCTTCTTTCACAGCAGTCCGCCCACGCATAGCGAGATGAAATATTGATGACGACTAATATGTATCCATAACCATCATTAAATCGTGCAATATTTTTCACGAACATTAAATCCGCCTGCCATATTCGATCCAGACCTGTCACGTACGTTTGGTTCCTTCTGAATTTGCTCGTTTCCGGTCTGTGGAGAATGTATGTCTCTTGACCCGCTAACCATTCTCTGACTGTCTTTGGATCCTGTCCAGTGCTCTGGGATAATCGAGTCACCCCTCCATAGCTGCCAGGGTTCTTGGGATCGTAATAAGGTTTTTCCAACACGTCGTTCATCGACCAGCAGTAGCTTTACCTCTTTAATCCAGACCTCGATAGGAAGGGAGTCAGGTATGTCTATAGATGTACGGTCTGCAGCCTCTTCACACAACTCTCTCGATGTGTAAATGACCGGATGGTCATAGTACATCGCTTTTGTTCCCACCTCCACCAGACAGAATCGGTAACTCGGAGCCCACATCATTTTCCTCAACCCACTCGTCAGAGTAACGAGTTTCTTCCACTGAGAAAAAGATAAGTTAATTCCTTTCACCGTCGGTTGTTTACGCAAAAATAATCTGATATCCACTGTTTTAATACACACGCTCAACCAAACGTTTCCTCCCAAATGCCTAGAATATCCGCAACGTGTGGCTAAATAATCTGGAGATAACGTGACCCCACAAATCACAGCTGTTGCTGATGCTCTCTTCGCACGATTCATAACGTAAATGAGTACACAACACAGTATTTGTTAGGTGATATCGGACTTTTATTTATAAAACCAATTGTCGCTAATATACAGGTTGTCTTTCGCTCTCTTTAACACGTCACCAAAGGACAGAGAGGAAAGAAAAGCGTCATCTACATAACAGAGGAGGCCTCGAGACCACGCCACGTCAACAAATGCATTAGCAATAGCGTCAATGTCCAATGAGAGCACTGCATCGTTGAAATAAGTATTCAAACAACGTTCTTTATCCTCGGGATCTATAAGCCTAGTCCCTGGTAGCAAGGCTTGAATTAGATCGTGCACTACAATGTCCGTCAATAGCTGCATCAAATGTCATTGATCCTCTGCCGGGGGAGTCAAAAGAAACGCTAGTAGAAGGTCTCTCTGTTCAGCGATGACGTGCCGCAGGTCCCCAAACCAAGTCTCTCTTTCGGTGGAATTAGCGACGTCGATTCTTTCCGTCACCACTAGTAATTCATGCCACTCCGGAAGGGTTAGAGTGATCTCTTCCTTCGTCGGGTAAAGTAGACCTCCTTCACTGAAGCTGCGGTAACGGCGCACGTGGACCTGGAGACGTTCACGGTACAGTCTAGGTACGACGAAAATGTCGCCTCCGAGAGGGTAGGAGTGTTCACTAGCAGGCTGCATGAAGAAAACTGTTGTGTTCTGCACGTTTTTCAGCCGCTTAAGTCTCTGCTGGGCAGGGGTGACGTAACGTTTCTCCCTCCTTTGTTGTACAGGCTGCGCCTCTAGCGGAGAATCCTCGTACTGGGGAGGGACAGGCTTCCACGTCATTTTCCGTCTAGGTTTCGGCTTGAGAGGTTGGGGGGGGGGGGTGCATTGGAACCGGGGACGGTGGCGGAGTCACGGTTGAGACAGATGGTTCCCTCCGACATTTAACACATGGAGGCCGAACGTGAAGTTTTTTTGAAAGGTATTAAGGGACTGCACCATGAGAAGGCGGGGTCGAACTTTATGTGCTAGGCCTGGTCAGTTCCATGCATCATCACAGGGGATTGGTGCATAAGCTCTCCTTCCAGTGACTACCTAGATACTATTTAGAGGCCTACTAATATATAAACATATTAATTGACATTTATTACTTAATACATTTAATAAACTTCAGACTGTGTTATAGAAACACATCGTTATACATTTAATATACTTTATATCGTGTTATAGACACACATCGTCTTCAGACTGTGTTATATCTCATCAATATAACATAATATCCTGCTTCATTATTTTTAAATAAAACAGTTATTATTTAAATAAATAATTATTTATTAAATAAAACAGAAAATCTTCAGCATCAAAGAATTGATTTAGAAATTTATTTGACGTATTTTACATATTTATCCTAAAATCTGTCCTCATGGAGTCTGTATTGGAATAAATAAACTTAGACAAACTAAATCCTTTATACATCTACCTACACTTCAGACACATCTACCTGAGAATTTATCGAAAATAAAACGAAGAGTACGTCACACTTGATTTCAATACGTATAAACATTTTTCGTGATAATCATAATTACCTATTTAAATATAAAAATAATATTTAAAAGAATTAATGATCCGATTAAATTGTACTCGACTACTTTCACGGCGATTCTCCTGTTCCAGTTTCTACGCATGTAGAAATTGTTTTTTACGAAATATAAAAGCCGTCCCTTGGCCGAGGGTTTAGTGCGCTTGGCTACTGATCTAAGGGACCTGGGTTCGAGCCCCGGGTTAAGGCATGGCTGTATTGTGTCGTTTTTCTGCTGAGGTCCTGCCATCCTCTCAGACCTTCTACTATGGCATATAAACTGACAGCCTCCTGTCAGACCTCTGTGGCAAGCAGCTGTTTGAGGGGTTTTTTATTTAAAGATCGATTTTTCAAAGATTATTTTTTCACTTGACACTTGTGTATCAGTGTTTCTAAAATCATTTTAAAATGTGTTTAATATCGAATGAAAATTCGTCATTTAAATTGGAACTGTGAAACGAATGAGACATGCTTTGAGCACTATTATAATTATATAATCAGATAAACTGTACTGCATTATATATTCAAAATCAAAGATGCAGTTAAAGCTATGAACAGTTAAAACTGATCTATGGAATGATTAGCAAACGAAATTTCCCACTTTTACGAAGAAGGAAATCAAACTTACAAATAGAGTTTGTCTCAAATAATGTACACGCTCTTTAAGAGATTAAAATTACGCGTGATTCTTTACCAAAGAATGTACATATGTGTACGTTTTATAGGTAAAGAGAATCAATCTATTGTACCGAGACTTAAACAGGTGACCAACGTATATCAAGTGCCAATTTTAAAATTTAGTGTTATTTTGTTTAAAAGCTGTTGGTTTTTTTTCCTAATGAAAAATAATTTGGGAAATTATTATTTCATTTATGGAAGTATTTGAAGAGAAGTACTTAATAAATTCCAAGCTGAACTAAGATACTCATTAGTATCTGTTAAAAGAAAATTCTTTACGAAAATTCTTTAAAGAATTTTTTTTTAATTTCTTTCCTGACAGATCTCAAACAATAAATGTTTAACAAGCATTCTGAAACAATTTTAAGCATAATGGCATTTTTACGCTAAGTCTTATTGTATAGCCAAGTGATTTTATTATCAATCCATTTATGGATCTGGGGATATGAATTCTCATCCATCTTCAACATGTTAGATAGATAGATAAAATAGCATTATGGAGAAGCGTTTACGCCTGCTAAGCCTACTAATTCCACTTGAGAAGTGATGCACTCTTTATGGGAATTCAACTGTAGAATTAAGACACATGAGATTAGATTTTTCCTTATGTATCTCTAGTTAATATTTAAATATCTTAATATTTCAATCTATCCCGATTTCTTTATATTATGTAACGTATGAAAATATTTAATCTGCTTTGATATTTAAAATTTGTAGTGTATATTAAGTCCATCCTACCAGATGCTCATTGCAAAAGAACTTTCGACTCATAAAACAAATAATTATATATTCAATCGGGCTCAATTCTTCCAATTACTTGTCTATGCATTTCTAAGTGGGTAGTTGGATGGGACGTCAAAATTAGGAGTGTCTAAGGAAGAAGAGAGCAAGCTCCATAAGCGTAATATAAACTTTTCGATTGCAGCCTCCTCTGAATATGGCAAATCTGTGTATTGCAGTGAAGCCACCCAGCCAGGGAGAGGAGCGAGTTACCCTGCGTTAGTGACGAAAACACGAAGGTATCGAATGAGCTTGCGCCTGCCGCAAATATGACGGATAAAGACAATATTTCGCTGCTTAATGACTTTAAACTGCTGTCTGGATGTGACACACTTGAAGAAGATGGCATTGAAAAATGGTTAAAATATGATGAGTAGTTGTAAAATGAAACAATGAATGATGACGAAATTATTAGTACAGTCTGCCAATAAGGGAACGGAGAAGAAGCGGAGAATGAAGAAGAGAAAGAAGGGAAAGTTAGCCGTATTGAAAGAAAAGAAGCTTTTGATGTTGCAGTAAGATACATTCAACAACAAAAGACTTCATCTGCGATTGATGTGATGTTTATTAAAAAATGGTAAGACTTTGCAGGTAAAAGAGTGTTAAGTTCAAAAAAACAAAATAAATTCACGGACTTTTTTGAGTGAGTGTGAGTAAATTGTTAATATTGTAACCAAATTATTAATTAAAATACAGTTCAGTCAGTATTTTTGTAATTTGCCATTTTTATTTATTTTTGACACAATTTTCGGGTTAACCGTCCTTTCGATCATCCGGCCGAGGACCAAAACTATCTTATCCGGTCCTTATGGACCGGATAAGATAAGAGGAAGTCTACTGTATGTAATTTGTCAGTTTTCGTCTCCTTTACCCTTCCTGACACCCCCAAAAGGGGACCACCTAATCGTGGGGGGGGGGGGGGGGCTTGCGGCCCAGCATCCGATCGAAGACTTAGCTGATTGGACTGTGTCCCCGGTTGGATAGAGCCAAGATCAACCGAGGCCGAAGGCATCGCTGACCGGTTTAGTGGCCCGGTTGGATGGTGCCAAGACCTCAAAATCAGACGCTCTGTGGAGCAGTTCAATGGCACAGTTGAACGGATTTGGTCCCCTAGTAGGCACGATCCCTTTCCAAAATCTGGGCCCCACTAAGAGTCTCCACCCCGGGTGATGAGCAAACTTGATTCTACATATTCTTGTTCATGGGTAACCGGAGAACAGAGTAAATCTTCGGTTTCTCCCATGGTCAGGCTTTCCTTCTATAGGACTGCTCGCCATAGGATGTCGGAGATGAGATGCATCTATATGGTGTAGCCTTGCCCCCGACTATAGATAGTCACGGCTTTTCGTTAACTTGATAGTGTCGTAAGGCGGAACCGGAGATTGCCGTGGTTGCCGTAACATCTGGCAACATAAGAGTCGTTTACCCTTCCTGGAATTCTCGGGGGTAATGCAGCCTACTTCAGATTAGGTCCTAAGAGCATATTATCGTCATTGGGTCTTTCACTTGGGATGAAAAAGCTTTGGACGAAATGTCTCATTGGACGAATCAACTTTTGCGAAATTTTCTCATTGGACAATTCTGCTTTGGACGAGCTGTCCCATTGGACAATTGTACTATGCACGAGCTGTCTCATTGGACGAATCATCTCTTTAGACCAATTGTTCATTTGCCGAATCTTCCCTGTTTGACGAATTGGCACTGGACCAGTCAGTCCTGTCATGGAAATCGGTATTGTACAAGTTATTGTTGTACAAGTTACAGTCGCTCAAAAAATATCCGAACACTATGGTTGATTACAGAATTCAGAAAAAAAATATCTGGCAACGATTTTTTTTTAATTAGTGATCTGGCAACCTTCGAGTACTGTACACTGAAGATGCCAGATCACTAATTTAAAAAAAAAATTGGTTGCCAGATACTTTTTCTGAATTCTGTAATCAACCATAATGTTGGGATATTTTTTTGAGCGACTGTACCAGCCCCTTTCTCACCTTTGAACTACTGGCTGCCATTAAGATATTCTCGATTAATGATATGAACTTTTATACTTGCAATATACTATTCTCGTATAAAACCCTTCCCATCCGTTTTACTTGTAGACAGTACTTCTCTATTTACAAACATCATCCTGAAGCAGATGGCAACATATGTTACAAGTAAACGAGGAATAAAGCATTTGAAGCCTTGAAAGCATTGAAGCGCATGCTTAGATTAAATTTAAGCATTGAAGCTTAAAGCATTGAATTATTTGGAGCATTACTTAAAGCATTGAATTATTTGGAGCATTACTTAAAGCGTTGAATTGCTTAATTTAAGCTTAAAGCATTGAAGCGCATGCTCAGATTTTGACATTACGCAACTAATCTCAGTTCCACGCAAAACTTTACCCATTTCCATCTCCGTTTGAGAATACGCCCAGTTGGCATAAGTAAAAAACATATAACAAGTAAACCACCAATGGGTGAGCCCCTAGAGGCTAACATAAAACACGAACTAAAAATAGCATATATCATGCACAAGAGACCTAAAACAAGAAGCCTTCTTCAGAGAAAGCCATCATTTTAGGCCTCTTGTACTTATTAAGAACACTGTGATCATAAGTAAGCAAAGAAGAAATAATCTCATTAGGATTATTTTTAACAACCCCAAGAAACCATTGTGAGATGCATTTAATTTGGGTATAAATGTGGTCGATGCCCAAATCTTTATGAAGTTGAATGTTAGTAACAAACCAAGGGACATGGACAGCAGATCTCAGTATGTTTTTATGCAAGACTAATCTTGTGTATATTCGTGGACAACTAATCTCATTAAAATTTGCTTTTGTTATAAAGGATGGACATATTTTTGAAATACATCCGTGATATACCATTTCGAACCGAATTCGAGATATCCTTTAAGATTGAACGAACTAAAGTTAATTTAATTAGATTGTTTTATAAAACAGGTGGTAGTTGATTGTCAAATTTCATTTCTCTTTTAACTTATTTTCTTATTTTCCTTCATTCGTAATTTGTTGTGTTTTGCATTTTGTTTTAATAATTTGCAATTGTTAAGCCACTAGATTAAATGAAGAAATAAAACGCCATATCAATACACCTTTCACACATTTCTGTCTTCTGTTGAAAGCTACGAAACGAGACAGATTAATGGTAGTGGTAACAAGACAAGAGCAGAGAGAAAATGAATAATTAGGGCCTTACGTTAGATGGCGCTGCACTACAGTTTGAAATTATTACCTCTCTGTCTTCTCCATTATATGTGAACTTTACAGTTCTCTCATCGGTGAGACACTTGCCCAAAGGGACATCACCCGATGGTATCTTAACCTCCCTATTAGAGGATGTGGCTTGCCGTGCACGTAGCAAAGGCAGCATTCGTATGCAAGGTGGCAATGGAGAGAGGGAGCTATATGGAACTTTCTAGAAGTCTGCGTAACACCTCTTCGGTGTTTCTAACAGGTCAGGAGGGAGAAACAAAGGATCGAGAAAGGGGAAAAGGCAAAAGGAGGCAATTCATTACGAAATGGCGCCAGTTGGAAGGTGTAGACAAAAATGGCGAAACCGGATCCAAAGGCATACGATTAGACACTCCCCGCAAGATAAGCTTTCATTTGACAATCTAACTGTGGATGTTCATATTCGGAAGATAGAAGAACGATTTGCATAAACCTCCTTTTTTAAGGGTAGAAAATTACGGGGGGGGGATTTTTGCATTCCATAACGCTTCTGACTACCAAGTATTCATTTAAAGCAGAATGTAATACGTTTGGTAGAACAATTGCCTTGAGAAGTACACAAAATGACACATGAAATAATAAGCTGAAAAAAATTGTCAGGAGTAACAAATATTTAATTTCAGCTCTAAGAGACAACATACTTACCACTTCCTGATAGATGGCGTCACTATACGAATCGAATAAAAAGTGTGGGAAAGCTAAGTCATACTAGCAGAAGAACAAACGTAGGATGTTGATGGTGTAATAGCTAACATACCTTGCCGGTTACTGGAAGATGTGGATTCGAATCCCACTCATAGCACAACCAGTTTTCCTGAGCTTATTATTCTGTTTCACATGTCTAAAGGAAATTTGTGACACTTTACCAAGCAAAGTAATATTATTTGTCGGTTTGTGTGTTTGTCACATAACCGATTAACAAACAGACATATCACGAGGAAAAACAATAAGAAAATAGGCAAAAAATATACCAAAAAGAGTGAAATGGTCATTAAGGTAAAGAACCTGGTTGTGACTTATTGATTTTAAAATATCAAATATGCTCGTTAAGATGTGTAACAAATTGATTAAGTAATGATTAAAATAAGACCATAATTGAATAATTCACAAAAATTTAGTTTCTTTCAATTTATCAGTATGCCATATTCTTACACAATTTCTAGTTGAATGCTTTCAGATAATTAATAACAGAAAATAAAAATTTGAAATCAGATTAAAAGATACTTTAAAATGAATATTAAAAGTAATACATGTTTAATTAATCCTTGGCTTGAAATTCCCCGCCCTGCCCACGGTCAGTAGAGACACCGATGGGCTTGGAAAGACCGCCGTCCGTCGGATGGGACGTTAAGCCGTGGCTCCGTGTGTGGGAGAGCCATACCCTGTGCACGTTAAAGAACACGCTGGATGGCCTTGACGGGAGGCTACCATCTGTCTTCCAACAGCTGTTCCAGTGGGTCCCCTCCACCAACCTTCTCTGAGTCTTCGGGGTCCATGTGACCTGGCCATTTAGCCCATGATGTGCAAAAAAGTGCCACTCAGAGGTAAAAGAACCCAACTTGGCCTCATGCATATATCATGTCATGTTAGGAACGTTTAATGAAGTACTTGGGAATTATTCAATGCTTTCGTGCTAAACCTCAAGAAATGAATGCTATACCGACCATAACCCATTGTTTACTTTTCTCTTCTTTTTTGAAGTTTTCCACAGCTATAAGCGATATTCAAAATTTAAATGACGCCTGAATCTGACCTACCTAAAACACTGCTCTTGTCATTTCAATCCCGAACATGAACCAAATGTACTGGTTAACCAAGGGACTGAAGAATAGCTTGGAAAAGCCGCCCGTTGGTGATAAATTGTAGACGTCACTCAAATCTCTCTAAATATATCTCACGTAATATTCGTTCAATATTTAAAGAATGAATGAAAGCTCGCATTTATCTTCAACTTTTGACACTTGTGAAAAGATACTTCAGTAGATAAAACACAACTCTTGTAACAATTTGTTTACTAACATATATTAAATATATAAAGTTTGTGTGAAGATGTTTTAAGATTTCGTCAATTTGGGGGAAATGTGACAGTGTTAATGTTCAACAATATTCGCTCAATATTTAAAGAGTCATTGAAGCGGGACATTTAACAGCAGACGACACTGTCACATTGCCTCCAAATTGATGAAATCTTAAAAAAAGTCATACAAACTTCAGATATTTAATTTATGTTAGTGAACAAATTGTTACAAGAGTTGTGTTTTATCTACTGAAGTATTTTGTTCACAAATGTCAAAAGTTGAAGATAAATGCTTCAGCTTCCATTCATTCTTTAAATATTAAACGAATATTACGGGAAATATATTTAGAGAGATTTCAGTGACATCTACAATTTATCACCAATAACAGTTTTTTGCGTAAAAGGTTTATTATCACTATTATGGAGCTTTCAAAATGGCTTTCCATTCACATAACATGGAGTGCCCGGACACTATTTTTTCAACATTATGTCTATCTGGATCCGGTCCTGTTAACTTTTATCTGTTCGCTAACAGCTGTCCAGTCAGTCCACTTCCCACAGCCTTTGGAGTGCTTATCTGTCTATCAACTGAAAAAATGTTTTATGCGTTTAGAAGGATATTAAATTCGCTTAACTAAAATCTTAACAAATCGCTTAACTAATGGCAGAAGGTGATAAGGCAGTTTCCTAGAACTGTATAGATGTAGTTTTAGGAGAACGGTTTAACTCCTTGTCAATGTTACAATCCAATGACAGAACTACATTTCTGCAGTTTCCTAAAACTACATAGATGAAAGTTTTAGGAGAACCGTTTAACTTTCTACTAATCGATTTTTTCGTATCAAAATGTAGATCTTCTGCTGCCATCAGTTAAACACTTTGTTCGTATCAAAATGTAGATCTCTGCATCATTAAATTTCGATGACAGAAGGTCTGAATTATAATACGAACGTTCGTATTATAATTCAGATCTCCTGCATCAGTTAAACGGTTTGTTCGCATTATAATGTAGATCAGAAGGTTAAATTAATTCTACTCATCTTTGCATTTCAAATTTTGGGAACATTTCTAACTTCCTTTTCCGCCATACTAGAATTTCGGGAAGGATTGCGGGTTCCTGCACCCCCTTCGCCTATCCCCGACTCATAGTAGAGCTTTTTTTATGATTGGAAAGATGTCTGTCAGATGGTTTGGTGAAAAGCTCTGACGCCACGTCAAGGCACCATCCATGTCAGAGTGTTTTGCTCTAACCTGGAGAAAATCCCTCCACACGTTAGCAGCTAGTGTGGAAGGAAAAAGAGGGTTCAAAACACCACAAAACTTCCATTAAAGCGTCAATCAGAATTTATTTTCTGTTGAGCGAATTTAATGGAAATGTTTTGTAGCATCTTGCGCAAGATCTATTTAAAAAAGATTAGACCTTGCTCCCACCCGTTCCCATTGGAAGAAGCCCCCTTAAAAGGAACTTCCCTTCTCTCTAAGCAACCCCAGAGATTGTGCCTTGTCACACTCTACTATCAAATCCGTCGATGAGTCCTCGCTGTGGATAGGTCTGGAATCGCTGTCTCTTGCATCTCTTCTCTTGGAGGCACGAATGGGTGACAATGTTATATCTGGCAAAGAAAAGTTCATATGGGAAAACAATTCACAAAATGCATATAAAACGTACATATAATTTTCAAGCTGATCATCATTTTCGAAACTAGGTTCACAAAAGAAAATTCGTACATGCGACTGAATGGACAAATATTTCAAGACGTACCTTCATTGTCGTCCAATTGGCGCTCTTTCCCAGACGGGGAACTTCTTGTCCTGATGACGTTTTCCTGGAACTTCTGGGCACCTTGTCATCTGAACCAAAGGAAGAAGCACAAAACATTAAAGCAGTAGCAGATTTAATCGACATTTCTCAGAACTTTAATAAAAAAAAATAGGTTGTCCACGTCTTTTACAAAAAATAAAAGCATTAAAATATAAACCTGCTTTAAATAATTGATTTTACGGTTCAAATGTTAATAAAATTAAAAGTTCTTATTAATAAGAATAATAAAACCATATAAGTAATAGATACAGCTGGTTAAATATTATTTATTATTTTTAATTTATACAAGATATGAACAAAGTGAATGCAGAATAGACACCCAACGAATAATTAAGGTTCTCCAAAGAGATCTTGACTAATTTCTAAAAAAACGTAGCCAGATAATTTTTCTGAATTCTGTAATCAACCATAGTGTTCGGATATATTTTTGAGCGACTGTACCCCATTATATGCAGCTCGGAGGTAAAAACAACCCAACCCAACTGTGGTATCGTAACACCGAGTAAACGGAGAACTTCAAGGTTCAAAGCCTTGCACGTCTCCGTCTACTGAGTTAACACATATATATTATAGTAATAGAACAAACGAGAAATAACTCCTGAGCTAAAGTATATTCAAATAACAAGAGAACGATTGCTTATTCTCCATTCAAATCCCAATACATTAAATATTCCCCAATATAATACCATTTCTTAAAAAATAATAAAATAAATACCCCCTCAAGCAGCTGCTTGCCACAGAGGTCTGACAGGAGCCTGTTAGTTCATATGCCATAGTAGAAGGTCTGAGAGGATGGCAGGACCTGAGCAGAAAACAACACGAACACCATGCCTTACCCGGGGCTCGAACCCAGGCTTACCAGCGCGATATTACAGACATCCGCACTTAATGCGGTGCAACCAATCTTCTGGGCGTCCAACGCCCTACAAACAGCATTGATGTTGGCTAAAGAAATAAAACAATTGTGCACTACATATATTCACTACTGCATAAATAGATAAATTCCGTGACATAGGTAAATGGGACATTGAGAGTTAGGCTTACCTTCACAGAGGAGGATGTCAAGATCACCACAGGCAGCGCCAGGAAACGGCTTGTTGGAACGGAGAACATCTGGGTCCTGATGAAGTTTTCCTGGAACTTTTGGGCACCTTGTCATCTGAACCAAAGGAAGAAACGCAAAACATTAAAGGATTAATAGATATACTTGATATTTTTCAGAACTTAAAAAAAAGTTTTTCCACTTTTTTTACAAAATATAAAAGCATTAAAATATATACATGCTTTAAATAATTGATTTTACGTTTCAAATGTTAATAAAATGAAAAGTTCTTATTAATAAGAATAATAAAACCATTTAAGTAATAGATACAGCTGGTTAAATAATATTTTTTATTTTTTATTTATACAAGATATCAACAAAATGAAAGCAGGAGAGACACCCAACGAACAATCTGCAAAACAACATTCTCCAAAAAGATTTTGCGCTCATAGATTAAAGATAAGAGTTGGTGATATTACGTCCCTCCCAATGCTCTTTTGAACGACTTCAGTTTCTGGAAAGCATCTCTGTCGCACACGCCCCAAGTCGGGAGTGGACACTGATACTTACCCAATGGGCGAAGCAATACATTGCGTTGGAGAATGATACGAGAAATGTGTGGAAGTCGCATCATAGCCGTTGAAGAAATATTTAACTACCAATGTGTGTATATATATATAGATTTGATTATATAAAAATGTGATTTACTCTAATTGAATATATCAAAATACTCGGTAAAAATACTTCGCTGTTCAAAGAGGAACAACAGAGGTTTGCCAAAATAATTACAACCCGATTTCGAGTTCAAATCAAATGAAACATCGAGTGTTGTGAGTAAAGTTTTCCCATCATGCTCCCACGTTTCAACTGGGTTTATTACAAAATCAAATATACCTTCCTATTGAATATTCTGTTAGCAGTCTAAAACGAAGGTCGTATTACCAACTTACCATAGCTAAATTTTTAAATAAAAAATAAATACCCCCTCAAGCAGCTGCTTGCCACAGAGTTCAGACAGGAACCTGTCAGTTTATATGCCATAGTAGAAGGTCTGAGAGGATTGCAGGCCCTCAGCAGAAAAACGACACAAACAGCCATGCCTTACCCGGGGCTCGAACCCAGGTCCCTTAGATCAGTAGCCAAGCACGCTAACCACTCGGCAACGAAACAAAATTTTATATTTTTATTTTTTTCGATTTAGGTAACCAAGACGAAACTTCCGGTGCCACTTCCACATCTTTCTAGTATCTTTGCAGTTCCCAAGTTCGAGTCCCACCTGGGCCGATGTTGAGATTTATCTCCTCAAAACTCCTCGCCCTGCCCTCAGTCAGTAAGGGACATCTATGGGCTTGGAAAGACCACTGTACCTCATATGATCATTAAGCCATGGCGCCTTGACAGGGAGAGCCATACCCTGCAAACTTTAGAGAACACGCTGGATGGCCATGAGAGGAGACTACCATCTGTCTCCTAACAGCTGTCCAGTGGGTTCTATTCCCCTAACCTCCTCTGAGCACTCGGGATACCTGAGACTTGGCAATTTACTCCATTGTATGCAGCTCAGAGGTAAAACAACACAACTCTGATATCGTAACACCGAGTAAACGGAAACCTGCAATGTTCGAAGCCTTGCACGTCTCAGTCACTGAGTTAACACATAAATATTATAGTAATAAAACACACGAGAAATAACTCCTGAGCTAAAGTATAGTCAAATAACAAGAGAATGATTGCTTATCCCCCATTCAAATCCCAATATATTAAATAATCCCCAATATATTGCCATTTCTTACCAGCGCGATATTACAGATGTCCGCACTTAATGCAGTGCAACCAATCTTCTGGGCGTCCAACCCCCGACAAACAACAACGATATTGGCTAAAGAAATAAAACAACTGTGCACTGTATATATTCACTACTGCATAACACGTTATCCATGGCTAGAAAAATGGGGCATTGAGATTTAGGCTTACCTTCACAGAGGAGGATGTCAAGATCACCACAAGCAGCGCCAGGAACCTGTTTATTCGTCCTAATATTCACGGAAAACACTCAAGAGCACACTTGCGTCCCACGTTGATACTTTAGATACTTTCTGGCGTAGGCTGACACAGCAAACTCTCCACGCTCAAACGAGAAGAAACAAATGACGAAAGTCCACTGAAAAGAACCACTTCTTGACGTTGAAGCTGAGAAATAATTCTTTCATTGTTTCGTAACGAATTGTTTCTGCTTCGCACAACAAACGTCTGCGACTTTGTTTGTTACGAATGGCAAGAATGAAAGTCACACCTACGTTCATCACAGCGTTGCCAATTGCATACTCAGAAACTTTGAAATGGAAGTTGACATTTCAAAATAACGTTATAAACACAGCATGAGGTTCAATAATTAGCAGTTACCAATTAACAGTTACGAATTATGGAAGTTGACATATTTTAATACCATTTCCTAAAAATGGCAAGCCTGATGCTCGAATTTTTAGATGTATCCCTACAAAAAATATGTTACTCAAAATCTCAAGTGGCGGGAGTGGAGTTAGAATCCCTAGAGCCCATAAAAATAATTATATTTGTTATGGGCTCTGGGGGCTTTATATATTATATTATGGGCTCTGGCGGTTTTATATATTATATTATGGGCTCTATATATTATATTATTATGCCATCCACGTAAGTGACGGCAGATAGCACTAATAAATTCATGTACGAAGAGGGGCGGATGTTGACTCAGTAACGCTCCAGTTTCGTAATTTCCAGTTTCCTGGTCGAGTACCAAATGTTCTAGAATTGAGAATTCTTTCCTCCTTACCCCCCCCCCCCCACTTGCTCTCGGTGAGGGATAAGACACCGAGAGGCATGGAAAGTGTGTCCTTCATCAGATGGGATTAAGCCGTGATCTCTGAGCAATAGTGTCATATCCTGAGCGTCTTAAAGAATATGCTGAATAGCCTTCTGGGATTCTTCCATCTGTCTCTTAACTGCTGTCCAGTGGAGACTTAGAGGAAGTTCCCTCCATCCTTCTCTAAGTCCTTAGTGTACTTGAGACAAGGCCACTTAGCTCATTCTGTGTAGAAAAAGTGCTATCAAAATCAACTCCAATAGTATGCAACTTCCTCTTATTATCAGTTAAAGCAATATAATAATTTTGTCCAAAACTTTTATCCTTCCCTCCTAAGGGGTGAGGGTGGCTCAGGTGGTAATGCGCAAGGCTCGCAACCTACAGTTCCCAGATACGAGTCTCAGCTGGACCAGTGTTGAGATTTATCTCCACAAAACTGCCTGCCTGCCCGCGGTCAGTGTGGGACACAGATGGGCTTGGAAAGGCCGCCGTCCGTCGGATAGGATGTGAAGCCGTGTGGTCCCCACCTCCAACATTCTCTGAGACTTTGGGGTCCTTTGGACCTGGCCATTTCCTACTTTGTGTGCGAAATAGTGCCT
Source organism: Ryuthela nishihirai (assembly GCA_038380435.1). NCBI lineage: Eukaryota > Metazoa > Arthropoda > Arachnida > Araneae > Heptathelidae > Ryuthela > Ryuthela nishihirai. Next base: position 4,734,000 of record JAWZYU010000039.1, read on the forward strand.
CTCGGATGTAAGACATCCCTTCCCTACTGAAAAAAAAAATTCCTTCAAAAACCATCGAGAAATAAGTTCTCCTAAACAAATAATATCTAAGATGGCCAATTTCGCTTTTAGGTGACATTATCATGGAGGAGGAATAAAGGCTCGATTGAACCTTTATTCCTCCCCCATGAAAATGTCACCTAAAAGGTAGCATTTCTTCCTTTCATCGTAACTTTAGGTATCATGAGGGCTGGATTCGGGTTCAGTCGAATCTTTATTCCTCCCCATGGGAAAATCCGGAAGCGGGATGAATGCCACCTAAGAGGAAAGAAAGCATAGTATTCTATACTTCGATTCCACTTATCAAAATTTTAAAAAATGATGACAAAAACTTTAGAGCTAGGGCAGAAACTCGCAGAAGGTTCCTTCCCTCTCATAACTGGATGAAACTCATGGGTCATATATGGAAGAGATATTATGGGTCAGGTATTCCATATATGGTCTGTAAATGGTAGCTAGGTAGTCACTGGAAGGAGAGCTATGCACCAATCCCCTGTGATGATGCATAGAACCGGCCAGGCCTAGCACCTAATGTCCGACCCCGCCTTCTCGTGGTGCGGACCGTTAGTAACTTTCAAAAGAGATACTCTCTTGTGGAAGTGAACGGAAGGGGAGAGCTGCCAGATTAGTGTGGCCTACTGATCTGGACAACTATGGCTACTTTTCTTTTTTTTCTACCCTGCTGAGGAGTGGTCAACGACACAGGGTCCTGGTGCTGACCATATAAACCTACTGGACTGGACTGATATATGGCTCTGAGCTTGATTATGGATCCTGATTTTGCTGCACTGGTGGGCTTCTGTGGAGGGATAACCTTCTGCTGTGTTTTCTGTTTGTTTGTGGGTTGACAGCCCCAAGTGAATAGATTCACAGGATATGTTTATCAGCTGGTGGATAATCCTGAGCAGAGGTCATCGCAGGCACCTGAATTCTTTGCTTCTATTGGCATCGTCAAATTCTACATTGGAGGAAGTCTTCCAGTGTACATGGCTTCAACCTTTAGTGGTGAGGGAACGGGTCTTTGCCCCATGTCTGCGATTAGGGGTCTGTTTGATATTGTCGGCATTCCCTCTCTCCATAAACATAGTTTCTTTAAACATCCCACTAACCATTTTCTCTCCATAGGTAGTTGGAATGTGAGGACTCTGCACAGAGCTTTTTCTCTTGATGTCCTCACACAAGAATTCCACAGTTATAATTTAGATGTTCTCGGCTTGCAAGAGACCAGATGGACAGATAAGATAAAGGTCAGATTCTTAAAAATAATCTTAAATTTCTCTTTTAAGGGAGGGACGACAATAAGCATCACCAAGGCGTGGGTCTGCTTATCAGCAGACACGCTAGCGATGCTCTTCTAGGATATGAGTGCATTAATGAAAGGTTTCTTTCAGCAAAATTTCAGACAAGCGTTAAAGACTTGAATGTTATCTGCTGTTATGCCCCCACTGAGGATGCCGATGAGGATGAGAAGGATTTATGAACAACTTCAGAATATTTTGAATTCTGTAAAGAAAGGAGAATATTACCCTTGTTCTTCGTGACTTCAATGCCAAAGTTGGTACTGACTCTGACCTTTGGGAGGAGTAATAGGCCCTTTTGGTATTGGTAGCTGCAATGGCAATGGGCAACGTCTCCTACAGGTAAGTATACTCAATGGATTCAGAATAACTAACACTTATTACAAACACCGCGACATACATAAGTACACATGGGTTTCACCTGATGGGCTGCAGAAGAATATGATTGATTACATATTAATTAACAGCAAATGGGCTAGTTCTGTTAGGAATACCAGGGCATATAGGGGAGCTGAAATTGGATCTGACCATTACCTTGTTAAAAGTGTGTTGCAACTTAAACTTTAAAAAAATGGGAGTGTGCTAGGGTTAAAAAATTTACTTTTAATACTGAAGCTCTGAAAGATCTAGTTATAGCCAAAGCTTACCATGATAGGTTACTTAGTCATTATGACAATCACGGTTTGCTTATTCCTGAAGTTGAGGAAGAATGGGAATATTTTAAACAGGCTTTTTTGGACACTAACAGTACTCTTTTAGGAAAAAAGGAGCAGAAGAGACAGAATTATCTGAGTGATAAGGCACTTGAGCTTATTTCGGAAAGAAAGAACTGCAGGAATGTCTTTAATCATACCCTACTAGTCCTAATAGAAAGCATTACAGAGAACTTAATAAACGTGTAAAGGATCAGTTAGCTGCTGATAAGAATCTTTGGCTTGATGGTTTGGCTGACAAAGCCGAGGAAGCAGTTAGACAGCACAACAGCAGAGAGCTGTACCAGATAGTTAATGTTTTGTGTGGTAGAAAACGGACAGGCATACAAGGATTGTAGGATAAACAAGGTAAGGTTATAGAAGGGGAGGAATCTGTCATGGCTAGGTGGGCTGAGCATTTCAGTGATGTTCTAAACAATGTAGTTAGTTCTACTCCCATTGTTTGCAATGATGATAGATGCATTGGTGGCTTTAATGTTGGCCCTATAACACAATCTGAAGTTATTTTGGCTGTTTCTAAACTTAAACTTCATAAATCCCCAGGGGTAGATGAAATTACTACGGAAATGCTTAGAGCTGGGAATGTTTCGGTTACCACTTGGATGACTGAAATTCTGAATATCTTTTATGATAAAGGCATGGTTCCTAAGGATTTTACCAGAGCTATTGGTATCCCTATTTTCAAAAAAGGTGATCGCAGTTCTTGTGATAACTATAGGGGTATCAGCCTACAGTCTGTTCCAGGTAAAGTTCTTTCAATGATTGTGCTTAATAGAATTAAGAATCTGGTTGACAGTCAATTGCGTGATGAGCAATGTGGATTCAGAAGTGGTAGGGGATGAGTGGATCAGATATTTTCATTTAGGCAGATTCTTGAGAAATGTTTAGAGTTTCAGAAACCTTTGGTTGCTAGCTTTGTTGATTTCAAAAAGGCTTTCGACTCTGTTGATCGTCATAATTTGTGGTTGATTGTGAAATCATATGGTATACCTCACAAGTTAGTTAACATAATGAAAGCTCTCTATAATAACACTGAGTCGTGTGTGAGAGTTGGTAAGGCTTGTAGCAATTGGTTTAGCATTACTTCTCGTGTTCGACAGGGGTGCATTTTGTCTCCTTTTCTCTTTAGTTTGGTTATTGATTATGTTATGCAAAATTCACTTCGAGGGAAATATTTTGGCCTTAAATGGGCTGGAAATACGAAAATTTCTGATTTAGATTATGCTGATGATTTAGCCCTTTTGGCAAATGATGTTGATGAGATGAACTCTTTCATTCGAGCTGTTGATGAGACTGGTAGTAGAGTAGGTTTGGTTATAAACAGAGAGAAAACTAAAGTGATGAAAATTGGTCAGGCAGGTTGTGATTCAGTTAATCTGAATGGTTGCAATCTTTAGCAGGTGTCACAGTTTAATTATCTTGGGAGCTATGTAACAGATAATGGTGATGTACGGCATGAGATTAACAGACGAATAGGGATTGCTGCCGGGACTTTTAAGAACCTATGGAGAGTGTGGAGAAATAGGCGTATACACCTAAAGACTAAAAGTAGACTGTATAATAGTTTGGTTCTCTCTAGGGTTAGTTATGGTAGTGAAACTTGGACACTTTGTAAACAAGATAACAGGAAACTAGATGCTTTTGATTCCAGATGCTTACGCAGTATCTTGGGCATTAGGTGGTTCAACTTTGTAACTAATGATGAGGTTAGGCAAAAGAGTTTGCAACCTCCTTTAAGCAGCATATTGTGCAGAGAGAGACTCCGTTGGTTTGGCCATGTTGCCTGTATGAATAATTATAGATTGGCGAATAGGGTTATGAACAGTGTGCCTAAAGGCCTCAGAAAGAAGGGGAGACCTAGGATGCGGTGGGCAGACAATGTCAAACAGGACCTTGTTAGAATTGGTGTGCAGTGGCCAGATGCAGTAGATGTAGCTCAGGATAGACTTACTTGGAGAACTAAATTGCACGGTATGGTTGGACCTTCGTAGCCCATGGCTGCTTGATGATGGTGATGATGATGGTGATGGTGGTGATGGTGATGATGATGGTGATGGTGGTGATGGTGATGATGATGATGATGATGATGATTCCATATATGAAACTCATGGTCATATATGGAAGAGATATCATGGGCAAGATATTCCATATATGAGACTCATGGGTCAGAGATTATTTCCATGTATAAGACGTGTCAGAGATTATTTCCATATATAAGACGTGTCAGAGATTATTTCCATATATAAGATTCATGGGTGATATATGGAACAGATATATGGAAGAAAAGTTTCACGGTTTTATTAGTTGAGAATTTAAAGAATTAAAGATCTAGGCTTAATTTATTAATTGATGCTATTTCTGTAAAGGACTCATAGAAGATTGAAAGAAGGGACAATAACCAGCCACTTTTTATTTTAGCCACTGGACAGCTGCTAAGAGATAGATGGAAGTCTCCCATCAAGACCATCCAGCTTATTCTTTAACGTGCACAGGGTATGGCTCTCATGTGAACGGTGCCACAGCTTAACTTCCCATCCTTTGGACGGCAGCCTTTCCAAGACCATCTGCCCCCCCCCCTTTCTCCAATGACATTCATTTTTAAATGAAAGATATATTGAAAGTTAAAGAACTTCTGATATGCTTTTGGTATATTAAGCATTTTTGGTTAAAATTTAAGCAGGTTATTCGAAATGTCTAAAATATACTTATGCGGAAAACATTTGTTTCATCGATGAGTGGGACTCGAACCCACTCCTCCTAATGACATGTCAGGTATGCTAAGAATTAAAATATCACCATCGCCGTCATTTATCCACTAATTTTGAAATTTAAATATCCCGAACCCTGTTCTTTGTGGCGCCATCTATCTTATGGAAGTCATTCACACTAAAGGGCGGGCTGCACTAAAAGAATTACTAAACGAATTAAATCAGGCCTACAATGTTAACTTTTTTTCTAACTATAATTCTAACCGATGAAATATAAAACGATTATATTTCTGGATGTTTAAATATATCGTAGTGACCATTTTTGAAACAACAGTTTATAGAAAACCTTCATTTATCAACAATTTAAAACCTTTCAACTCAGCTCACAACAGAACTTCATTTATCTCAACCATGTCATCCCTATTCTTAGGGCGGGGGGTGGCTTAGTCGGTAGCGCGCCTGGCTCGTAATCTGTAGTTCCCAGGTTCGAGTCCCAGCTGGTCAGCGTTGAGATTTATCTCCGCAAAATTCACCGCCCTACCCACGGTTAGTAGGGGACACCGATGGGCTTGGAAAGGCCGCCGTCCGTCGGATGGGACGTTAAGCCGTGGCCCCGTGTGCGGGAGAGCCATACCCTGTGCACGTTAAAGAACACGCTGGATGGCCTTGAAGGGAGGCTACCATCTGTCTCCCAACAGCTGTTCCAGTGGGTCCCCTCCCCCAACCTTCTCTGAGCCTTCGGGGTCCATGTTACCTGGCCATTTAGCCCATGGTGTGCAAAAAAGTGCCGCTCAGAGGTAAAACAACCCAACCCATTCACACTAAAGTGTTGTTAATGGAATAATCAGTCAATATTAAATACTCAGATTACCTACTGTCAACCATTCTATGTCAACAGTTAATCTGTGTATTTTTTATTCACTAATTTTTGTATTAAATAACGTTTCAGAGTGAGTGACTTCAATCTGATCAATATTACACAGTTGCCTTTCTCGATCATAGATGGCGCCATGACGAACAAGTCGGGTAGATTTAAAAGTCATCCATTAGAGGATAAATTGTTGCGCTGGAGGTAGTTTAGTGAGTTAAACATTTGGCATGTAATTGGGAAGCAAGGATTCGGGTCACACATATCAGTATTACTCATTTTTTTTCCTCAAATATACAGTAAAACTTTAATATAACGAACCAAGAATAACGAAATGTCAGTATAACCAAATTTTTTTCCAACACTGGACAATTTAATATTTTTTTCTATCTCAAAATGTTTAATTTTTGTTTTAATGAATACCAATATAGCGTTGATGACAATTGAACCAAATAAAAAATTATCCCGATTCAAAAAATATGATCAGCATAAGGAAATTTGAAAAAAGGAAAATCCTTAAACGATATGTGTAATGTAAATTTTAGCATCTGGTAAAGCTGTAAAAAAATTAAACCCTGTGAAATATATATCAAGGAGTCAGAAAGCTAAGAATCACGTGCTAATTCACATCGCCCTTACCTATTTTTGGAAATCTCACTACTTAGCACAGATGCTCTCTACACGTGCCTGCCTATATAATGCTTTAAAAAGGTGTTGCCACAGTTTTCTACAATGAAATTGTTTTTCAAACTTGGATATCTACCCGATTTTGTTCCTATTGTATTATAAGTAACGGTTTCGTCAGGGGAAAATAATTGAAAGCAGTTCGAATACAGTCCTTTCATTCCTTAAATTTAAGTTATTATTATAATTGTTCGCTATTGTCATTGTTTCAGTTAAATTTGTTAATTAGTTAAGTTTCTTATTATCAGCCAATATGGCGTGAAATCATGGCCATTTCTTAATGAAACGTAAAAATATTCCGGATAATGTGTCGCAGGGTTGCGACATCATTGAACTCTTAATTGCCAGGCTTATAGAGCAGAATTCACTCTGGTTTCGATTTAATTTTGAAATGCTTCCAGCAGATTTAAAGAATAATTTTAAAACCTTATACTGAAATAACTAATATATATATAGAAATAGGTATTATTAAATATTTATATATATATATATAATATAATTCATTAGGTTAATATTAATTATCGCATTTAGTTTATTAATTTCCAGGAGATTAAAAAAGCATTAAAAATGGCCAATTCCGCCATTTTTGATGAATTCCGCGTAACATAATCAATAACCAAACAAAAGAGAAAAGGAGACAAAATGCACACTTGTCGAACAGCAGATTAAGTATACTAAACCAATTGCTGCAAGCCTTACCAACTCTCACACACGACTCAGGGTTATAATACAGAGCTTCCATTATGTTAACCCTCTTGTCCGGTATGCCATATGATCAGCTACAAATTATGACGATCAACAAAGTTCAAATCCTTTTTTCTAATCAACAAAGTTAGTAACCAAAGGTTTCTGAAATTCTAAACTTTCTCAAGAATTTGACTAAGTGAAAAAATCTGATCTACACATCCCCTACCACTTCTGATTCCACACTGCTCATTACTTAATTGTCCGTCAACCAGGTTCTTAATTCTATTAAGCACAATCATGCAAAGTAATTAGCATTGTAATCATGCATTTGTAATTATATTTTATGTAACCTTCCTGCAATGCCACGACTGGTGGCAAAAAGCCACCCAGTTAATTTTTCATGAAGTGACTTTTACAGGCAAAGTGTCAGTTCCACTGTAAAAAAATACATTTTGGAACTTAGACATCACAGTTTTGTAGCACCAGGTCTAACATTTGAAGCAGGAAGTGAATTCAAGTCCCTTTTTCTTCCTGGGGATGAAATTGTGCAGAACATAAGAGCATATCTTCAGTAGGAGTAGAAGTGATTTGACAGTCAGTCCAGAAGTTTGTTTTTCAATTTTTTTAATGAAAAAATTTCGAAATCTCTTCAAAATCAAGATATTTCAGCCTATCCAATTCATCATAAAATATTATGCATCATTCTTGTTCTTCCTCGAGTTTTGTTCTTGTTGTTTGTTCTTGTTCTATCCACATTTTGTTAATTTAATAAATGTATTTTATCCTTTTCAACAGTTATGAATGAGTTCAGAGAAAATTGAATCATTGTCATTTGAGTCCAATTTTATATCCGAGGAGAGAGACATTAAATTATGTTTTGAATTATTTAGAGATTTGTCAGTGAACATGACTGGAATAGTCCGGAAGACATCCAAATTGGACAATAGAACAATGGCGTCGGATAGCATGGTCCGATGAATAAGTTTCCAGTTGATTCTCGCTGATGGGCGCGTTACAGTGTGGCATAAGCCCCGTGAAGCCATGGACCCTTCCTGTCTGCAAGATACTGTTCAAGCTGCAGGCAGCTCTGTGATATTGAGGGGAGTGTTTACGTGTTCTACATTGGGCTCTCTCGTCCGTTTGGAGCAATCACCGGCAGGTATGAAATACGTGGATATCGCACATCACCTGCACCCCTTCATGACTCTCGAGCACCCTGATGGTGAAGGGATATTCCAACAAGATAATGCAACGTGTCACCAGTCTTTGGTTGCTTAGAGGTGAATCGAGGAACACTCCACGGAATTTACCACCATGAAGTGGCCCCCCTGGTCCCTCGATATGAACCCCTTGTAGCATCTGTGGGACACAATGGAAACAAGTTTACGATCCATGAATCCAGTCCCATCCAATGCAACACAATTATGGTCTACACTGCAGAATGTGTGGGCTGCCATCCGTGCAGAACGGTACCGGCAACTCATTGACTGCATGTCTCGATGTGTGGGCTGCAGAGAGCTCGAGGAGGACCAACCCGTTATTAGGCACATATCACATTTTTGGCCTCTCAGTGTATATCACTAGTTTTAATATTCTGGGATGTTTCCGAAAAGGTTCATCCGATCTCGATAGTTTCCTTGGAAAAGATGACCTTCGTGTGATTAAACGGAAATTACTCTACTTGTATTAATTTCACCCATAATTCTACTGATGGTTTTACTGTTTAGAAATGTTTTCAGTTTTATATCTCCAATACTGGTTATATACAGAGAAATTTTTAACGCCATGCAAATCAAGTTTGAAAAGCATTAAACAGAGAAAAAACGGAAATTTCTGTTTGTTCAATCAATTGTCACTTTCCAAGTTCAGCTCTTTCTTTTTACTTTTTCAGCTACTTCATACCAAAAGATATTTTTTTTTTACTTAATTAATGACGGAAATAACTTTTAAAGCTTTTTTACACATAACACCATATGGACACATACACAAGATCATGACAGCTAAAATAGTAGTCAGGTACGCTAACCACTAGGCCAGTAGGCTATTATGATTTTGGATTTGCTTTTTCAGACTTATGCACTAAATGACGAAAGTATAACTGGATACAGAAAGAATATACAGATTACCACGGATATAACGGCTAAATTAATCGTAATGTTATGATTCGCATAACGTCTTTGAAACATGGGCAGCCTCATGCCTCAGAAACGGCTAATCGACGATGTATGATTACAGGAATCATCTGGTCCACGCTCCTCTCTGTCATCTGCCAGCAGTTTCCATTGACAGGCTGCTGAACTACTACGCAGGGGCGTAGCCATGGGGGGATGGGGGAGGCTCCCCCCCAAAGGAACTCGGAGTTGGCAAAATTCAAAGCGACTTCGTAAAGTCTAGGTGAGTTGTAAAAATCTGTAATTTTTTCTTTGGAAAATTAAGGGGAGTTTTCAAAATCGAGGCAACTTTGCGAATCAAAGGCAGTTTGGAAAATGGAGAGACGGCAAAATTTAGAGCAGTTCACAAAATTCGAAGCCACTTAGTAAAATACAGGTGAGTTGGCAAAATCGGGACAACTTGGTAAAATCTTAGGGAGTTGACAAAATTCGGACTTTGTAAAATCTTGGGGAGTTGATAAAATCGGAACAACTTTACAAAATCCAGGAGAGTTGACAAAATCTAGGGGTAGTTGGCAAAATTCGGAGTGACTTGGCAAAATCTTGGGGAGTTGGCAAAATTCAGGTGAGATGTAAAAATTAGGATGTTTTTTTCCGTAAAATTATGGCGAATTGGCAAATCTTTGGGGAGTTGTCAAAATCTGGGGACAGTTGGCAAAATTCGAAGTGACTTGGCAAAACATGAAGAGTTGACAAAATTGATGTGAGATGTGAAAATTTGGGATTTTTTTTCTGTAAGATTATGGCGAGTTGGCAAAATCTAGGGACAGTTGGCAAAATTCGAAGTGACTTGGCAAAATCGTGAGGAGTTGACAAAATTCAGGTGAGATGTGAAAATTTGGGATTTTTTTCTGTAAGATTATGGCGAGTTGGCAAAATCTAGGGACAGTTGACAAAATTCGGAGTGACTTGGCAAAATCGTGGAGAGTTGACAAAATTCAGGTGACACGTAAAAATTGCAATCTTTTTCTGTAAAATTATGGCGTGTTGGAAAAATCGAGGCAATTTCGCAATATCTAGGAGAGTTGGCAAATCTTCGGGGAGTTGAAAAATTTCAGAGTGGCTTTGCAAAAATCAGGTATGATGTAAAATTGAGATTTTTTTTCTGTAAAAATGTGGTGAGATGGCAAAATCGACTAAGTTTGGCAAAACTAGGGCAGTTGGCAAAATTCGAATCCACTTGGTAAAATACGGGCGATTTGTGAAAATTGGGATTGTTTTTGTGAAATTAAGGCGAGTTGACAAAATCGAGGAAACTTGGTAAAATCTAGGGGAGTTGTGAAAATTGTGCCTTTCTTGTGCAATTAAGGAGAGTTGATAAAATTCGAAGTGACTTGGCAAATTCAGGGAAGATGTAAAATTTTGCGATTTTTTCTGTAAAATTACGGCGAGTTGGAAAAATCTAGAGTAGTTGGCAAAATTCGAATCCACTTGGAAAATTATAGGCGAGTTGTGAAAATTGAGATTTGTGTTGTGAAATTAAGGAGTGTTGGACATTTTTGTAGGAAACTTAACAAAATGTAGGACAGTTGGCAAAATTCGAATCCATTTGGAAAATACGGGCGAGTTGTGATAATTGGAATTGGGTTTGTAAAATTCAGGATAGTTGACTTAAATCGAGAAAACTTACCAAAATATTGAGGAGTCTGAAAAGTTGGAAGTGATTTGGCAAATTTAGGAGAGATATCAAGATTGGGATTAGTTTCCTGAAATTAAGGAGAGTTGGCGAAATCAAGGTAAAATTCACACTGACTTGCTAAAATTCAGACGAGATGTAAATATTGGAATTATTTCTGTGAAATTATGGTTAGTTGGCAAAATTGGAAGTTAAATGGTAAATTACGGTTAGTTGGGAAAATTGGAAGTCAAATGGCAAAATGCAGGAAAGTTGTGAAAATTGCCTCCCCCCCCAAGGAGCAAAAATCTAAGTAAGTTTGCTCAGTTGGCAAAATTTTAATTTCGAGATGAGAAATTTTTGATTTCACTCCCCCCCAAAAAAAAACAAAAATATAGGCCTTCCCTACGCCCCTGCTGCTACGGATTACAAAAAGCTTACGCATACGAACGATTTTCTGATTTTAGAAAAAGACGAATGCAAGAAATGTTCTTTCGTTTAGAACTTCACTAATGACAACAAAATTCGTCAACAAAGATAAATGCACGATTCTCCAGGTGCCTAATATTCCTTCCATACTTTCCTTCGCTATTTAAAACCAGGAGATGATATTATTTGAACCCTCCCTACTGATTTTAAAGTATGTTCCACTTATTCATGCCTTTAGATTGATGTAAATAGCATGTTATGGACTCACGAGCAATGAAGAGTTTGTTGTTTGCAGATGAGTCCCGATTTGCTCTGTAGAGTGATATACATATTTTAAATTAAAAATGAAAAAACATAAATACATTGACCGCGTTATTCCAAAAATGCCCAATTCTAATCCATGGAAATCTAGAGCTAACTGTATTCAAAAGTGTAATCACTTTCCTTTGGTAAGTGTAAGGAAAGAAGCGTTGAATACATATTACTGGAGATATCCGAAAACCACAGATAATTACGATAATACAAGAATTTATTTTGTGAGTACTGTTTTGCATTTCTTTAAATGCTGGGTATTCTGAATAGAATTTAAAGCTGACCTGATGCATGCCGCTGTTGTTTTACCTCTAAGAAGCACATTTTTCACACATTGAGATAAATGGCCAGAGCACAGGACTCCCCAAGGCTCGGAAAACGTTGGGGTGTTCTCGCACACGGCGACATGGCTTTACGCTATATTGGATGGACGGCGGCCTTTTCGAACCCATCGGTGTCCCCTACTAAAAGAGATCTGGATGAAGGGTTTTGCGTAGATAAATTCCAACGCTGACCTGTGGTTTTGATAAAAAATGTTTTTGAATTCAAGAAACCATGTAAACCTATTGAGAACTAGTCTCTAAAATAATATGTAGAAATTAGAAAGTAAAGTAATAGGTCGGTGATTTTTTTCGTTTAAGGAATTTTTAATAGGTTTAAGAATAAAAGTAATGTAAGATTTTAACCATGAAAATGGGTTTTCTGTTATCCAAAAATTATTAAAAATATTTAGTAGTTTAATTCTCCAGATTTGTGGAAGTGAGGATATAAATTTATTACAACTATTATCTGGACCTTTTGCACTTTTTGGATTTAATTTTGAAATTGTTATATTTAATTCAGAAATAGTGAAAGGAAGGTCCACGGCTGGAATGCTTTGATCAATTTTAAAGTTTTTTTTTATAAATTTTGGAAATTTATTTCCACTGATAATAGTTTTAGGTTGATACACTAGTTTGAAATTTTGTTTGAATAAGTTAGCAGTTAGTTTTAAAGTTATTTGATTTTCTATTGCCTTTTTATTCGATGGGTTTTGTTGCTGATTTAGATTATTTTTATTTATAGCGTTATAAGTTTTCCAAATATTTCTACCTTTATCATTTAAATTTAAATTTTCGGCAAAAGTCCTCCAGTTTTGTTTTTATAGACTTTTAAGTTTTCTCTTACTAAAACTTTGATTTGTTTAAAATCAATAAAGTCTGAGAAATGTTTTTGATCTGTTAGTCTTATGTTCAATAGTTATTATTGTATTCATATACCAGAATTTTTTTCCATTCTTGCTACTTTTGTTATAAACAGTTGTAAAACATTTTTGCAAGGTTACTAATTTCATCTGAAAAATTTATAATCTAAATTATATTTCAGTGGAATATTATTTCCTATAATTTTTTGAAAATTTCCCAGTTATGTAAATTTAGTAATAGTTTTATTGGTTTACATTTGAGATGAGTAATAATTATGGGGTAGTGGTCACTTCCCCTAAAGTAGTCAAATCTATCCCATTCCAGGGTTTGAGCAAGAAAAGTATCTATAATAGAAAGTTCAATTACTGAGAAGGATTTAAATTTATTTACATGTGTTAAAGTTTTTTTTATTTAAAATATGAAAATGATGTTGGTTTATAAAGTTCGATAATGAAACTTCAGCGGAGTTATTTTTAAAGGAAAACCAGCTATTTTTAGGTGCATTAAATTCTCCAAGCAAGATTGCTGGTTGTAGAGATTGTGAAATAATATTTTTATAAACATTAGTTTGCATATTTTCATTACGAACATAAATATTAAATAAGGTATTAATAATAATAATATTTATAATTAAGTCAATAGCAACAGAGTCAATTTTTGTCGTGGACTTGCAAAATAGTTCGATATTTCGGTGGTAATTGTTTCTGTACATAGATGGCAGCACCTCGATTTTGATTTATATTGAGGTAGGAGAAACAAAGGTATTTAAATTAATTTGTCAGTTTTAATTTTTTGAAGGGCAATAACATTAAAGTGGAAATTTTTTTATCATTACCAGCAATTTCTCCTTCTTAGAAGAAAGGCCGCAACAATCCATTTGAAAATTTTTTGAAAAAGAATCTTTATTTTTAGTCGACTCGTAGAATATCACTAATAAGTAGGAAATCGTTTTCGGTATTTACCACAAATCGCAGAAGCTGTAACACCGAGTGTATGATGTTACTTTGGCCTGGATCAATTCTTTTTCAATGGTGATAGGTGAATAGATATTAGAGAAGTCTTTTCTGGACGTAAGATTTTCTGCTTTGCTGTAACGGAAGCGTATGTATTCAAGTTTGAACTGGTCATGTTGGTTGATATATTTTCAGGAGAAGATTGACAGACTCGGCGTAAATCCGGCTTGGAAGTAGAAGGGCGAGTCAATGTAGGGAATTCCTTACTTAAAGTCTCTGGTCTAAGATGTGAAAATTTGGTGGTCTATTTTCGTAGTTACGATAAGATGAATTAGGCAAATTTCCATGACTTTTGGTTGTAGGAACATTTTTTAAGGTTGGATATAGGTCTTTAGAGACATCATAGTTTATATTTTCAGCTAATTTTATAGCAGTATTCCAAGAAACATTATATTTTACATAGTAGATTGGCTTTGCATGTCAGGCGTTTAGCTGTGCAGGCATAACACGTTGAGGGGTATGCACCTTTACAGTTAGGGCAGCATAAATAAGTAGTTTGACATAATTTAAAATAGTGATCACCTAAACATTTTTTACACTTTGTCTTACTTGTACACCTCACAGAGTTATGTCCAAAACGATTACACCGGGCACACTAAGGTATGGGGTGGGGGCGCGTAATAATATGGGATATCCTTGAATCTGAGAAATCCTATGTAGACTTCAAGTGGAATAAAGTTTTTGGTCGAGTAAGTAATTGTCTTATCAGTTGGGATTTGTACAGACGTAGTGTGATCAGCAATGGGTTGATAGTGAATCATCCTTTGTATTTTATAAATATCGTGATTTTTCAGTTCCTCGAGGACAAAGTCTCCTTTTAAGTTTTCATCAACTCCCTCAATCTTTCCCATAACAGTTTCCTCTTCAGGTATACGAAAGGAGACATCAATATTTAATATCTTGTCACTTTTCTTTAATAAATTTAGATCTTTGAGATTTGTAGGATATAGTGCAATGTTACCGTTTCTGGTATAGAGACTTATAATTTGTTTTTTAATCATTTTAATGAAAATATTTCGTGACATCTTCAAAATCAAGATCTTTTAGCCTATCCAATTCATCATAAAATATTATGGATAATGCTTGTTCTTCATCAAGTTATTTATACACATTTTGTGAATTTAATAAATGTATTTTATCCTTTTCCACAGTTATGAATGAGTTCAGAGATAATGGAACCATTGTCATTTGAGTCCGATTTTATGTTCGAGGAGCCAGACATTAAATTATTTTTTGAATTTTTTACAGATTTGTCAGAGAACATTTTTTTTGACATTTGTCGAAAATTGCACTCTCTTCTAATAAGTCTTGAATACTATTACAACAGTTTGATTTAGTTAGGTTTGTACTTTTTTCCTTCTTTTTTAAACTTCGTTTCCTTTAACATTTTTGTTTATTTTCCAGATGTTTAATCTCTGTTAGTTGATCAGATTTTTGTTCAGTTAGATTGGATTTCTTCTTTTTTGTTTTCTGCTCACCCATACTTTCATATGTTAGTAGTGTCCTATGTTAGTAAAATTTCTTTGGAACGTGAAAATCACCAAACTTAATAATTCAATCACACTGCACACTCAAAAAATTTTGTGTCCGCTTTATTTGACCTCTCAGACCAAACTCGTTATGTTTAAACTTTCACTATATATATACACTGAGAGGATAAAAGTCATGGGAATAGCAGTTAAAGTAGAATTAGCGTGCTGTACTCGTAACCGATGAATTGGACGTCAACCGCAGAATGGCGCTGCAGTAGCCTACAAACCTTACATTCGTTCGGAGTAGTTGTTAATTCATTATGGCGGTCATAAGATGTCTGACGTTGAACGTGGTTTGATTGTCGGTGACAGAAGGATGGGTCATGCAATATCGGATATCGTGCAGGAATTCGGTTTCCACAAGTCTACGCTCTCAACAGTTTATGATCAGTATTCTATTGACGGCATTTCCACACACGTTAACCAGCGAAAGGGACGGCCACGTGCAGTTGACGAACGGAACTCGCATCCGCTCTCACAAATGGTAACGACCAACAGACGGGCTACAGTGCATTAAATCACTGCAAATTTGAATGCGGGCCAAACACAAACACAATCTGAAAGGACTGTATGTCGCCACCTGCACTCTATTGTATTTGGTTGCCGAAGACCCTTAGTGTATCATTGCTTACATGTCGTCACAAAGCTCAATGACTGGAATGGGCCGGAGGACATTGAAATTGGACAGTAGAACAGTTTCATCGGATAGCATGGTCCGATGAATCGATGTTCCAGTTGTTTCGCGCTGACGAGCGCATTAGAGTGTGGCGTAGGCTTCGTGAAGCCATTGACCCTTCCTGTCTGCAAGGTACTGTTCAGGCTGCTCTGTGATGGTCAGGGGAGTGTTTACGTGGTATACATTGGGCTCTCTCGTCCGTTTGGAGCAATCGCTGACAGGTATGAAATACGTGGACATTCTCGCACATCACCTGCACCCCTTCATGACTCTCGAGCACCCTGATGGTGAAGGGATATTCCAACAAGATAATGCAACGTGTCACCAGTCTTTGGTTGCTAAGAGGTGAATCGAGGAACACTCCACGGACTTTACCACCATGAAGTGGCCCCCCCTGGTCCCTCGATATGAACCCCTTGTAGCATCTGTGGTACACAATGGAAACAAGTTTACGATCTATGAATCCAGCCCCGTCCAATGCAACACAATTATAGTGGCAGGATGTGTGGGCTGCCATCCCTGGAGAACGGTACCGGCAACTCGTTGACTTCCTGCCTCGACGTGTGGCTGCACTGCTGAGGCCAGGAGTGTCTAAGGGAGAAGAGAGCTTGCTTCTATAGATGTAATATAAACTTTTCGATTGCAGCGCCCTCTAAACATGGCAAATTGTTGCATTGCAGTGAAGCCACCTAGCCAGGGAGAGGAGCGAGTTCCCTGCATTATTTTTCCACCGCCTAGCAAAGTTTTCAATTGCTTACACCACGTGACTAATTTTACGTATACTTAGACTCTGAAAAATGTTCATTTTCTCCATGAGGTACACTCATAATAATCTTTTCGTTTAGAGAGAAAATGTCAAGGAGTTATAAAATAATTTCCTTTAATAAAATCCAGCTTTCTAAAACTGGTAGTAGTTATGCTAAAGAACTAAATTTTAATATTCTGAAGAACCTACAGCATTTAGTATATTATAATAAATAGATATTTATGTGTCAATACACGATAACATGATCTATATAATTATATTTTATACAATTGCTGATATTTTCAATAAATATCATAACGAGTTTTCGACTTGTATAAATGATCAACAGATGGCAGCAGGCACTTCCCGTATCAACCATAAAAAAAATTACACTGTTAGAGCAAAGTGCAGAAGACAATGTACATCGATATGCTCCAGGGAACACAAACCTGCAACATACGTTGACTTATATATATTCGTAAGATGATTAAATGTATTAATTTACATATTAATTTTAAAAAATCTGCAAAATTAGTCAAAATAAACATACAACGGCTTTTCCAGGTATCGTAAAATGTACTCCTGAACGGGATAAAACACTCTTTGAATAACTTTAGGGTCAGCTACCACGGTGCCAAACAGCCATGGCTGTTAGACATTTGGAAACACTGGTTAAATCACAATATATATATATACCAATAGTAAGACAAACCATAGCTGCAATGGGCTAAAATGATTACACTGCACATGCGCAGATTGCCCCTTACAGTTGTTTTTGTGCCTGCACATCAATTTGCCACGTTCAGCTTCGGTAAAATTGCGCAGAATGGCGCCACTTACGCTTGTGCAAAGCTAGCCTTCTTCTCCTTAGAGGGCTCGAGGAGGACCAACCCGTTATTTGTCACGTATCCCATGACTTTTGGCCCCTCTGTGTATATCACTACATGTAATATTTTGGGATGCGTCCGAAAAGGTTCATCCAAACACGATAGATCTCAAAGTTACTATACGAGCAATTGGTGATTAAACGGAAACTTTAAAACTTGTATTAATTTTGCCCATAATTCTACTGGTGGTTTTACTGTTTAGCAATGTTTTCAGTTATACAATATTTCTCCAATATTGGTAAGCACAGGGAAATTTTTAACGCCATGCAAATCAAGTTTGAAAAAAGCATTAAATAGAGAAAAAGAGGAAATTTCTGTTTGTACAATCAGTTGTCACTCTCGGCATTTTTTGCACACCATGGGCTAAATGGCCAGGTCACATGGACCCCGAAGGCTCAGAGAAGGTTGGGGGAGGAGACCCACTGGAACACCTGTTGGGAGACAGATGGTAGCCTCCCGTCAAGACCATCCAGCGTGTTCTTTAACGTGCACAGGGTATGACTCTCCCGCACACGGGGTCACGGCTTAACGTCCCATCCGACGGACGGCGACCTTTCCAAGACCATCGGTGTTCCCTACTGACCGTGGGCAGGGCGGGGAATTTTGCGGAGATAAATCTCAACGCTGACCCAGCTGGGACTCGAACCTGGGAACTACAGATTACGAGCCTGGCGCGCTACCGACTGAGCCACCCCCGCCCCTTTTAAGACAGATAATCTTTCGCGATCGAGCATACTACATAGTAAATGATTTAACACTGTTTGACCAGCTTAGCATAAACTAGCAATTTAGCATCGAACATATTAAATTGACATTGTTACATTAATTAAAATGTTTCCCACCTAAAACATGGCCGATATGTTGGAGAGTCATTCCCTGTGCACGTTAAGGAACACACTGGATGACCTTGAAGGGAGGCTACCGTATGTCTCCTAACAGCTGTCCAGTGGTCCAATTCCCCAATCTTCTCTGAGCCCTTGTGACCAGGCTATTTAGTCCATTGTGTACGAAAACGTGACGCTGAGACATAAAAACAACCCAAACAACAACAATTCAACCACTACCGTCTTCAGCAACCGACCTTAATTCTCATTTTCCTGCTAAATATCAATGTGTGAAGACGTTTGGTTTTGCAGTTATTCTGTGCTTTGGAGCTCCTTATCGGAGCAGTTATTTCTGTCTTTTTTCGTTACCTTTCTTCTTACTTGAACTGTTTTGATCACATTTTTGGATATGTCTGAAGACCTTATTCGTCAGTGTGACGCAGAATTTAGTCAGAATACTTCATTTAACTTCTCGCTAACGTACTATATATAGTATTCGTAATATCTTTGAATTACGAATATCTTTTCAGTTGTTTTACACGCATGTTTTTTGACTCAATTCTGTTCATTCTTTTGCATTTCATTATCGTTTTTTTTTTCAAAATTTTTTTAACAAAAGATACAATCTAGGGAGTGAGCTCACTAAATAAAAGAGCTGGTAAGGTGGCGCCATTAAGGGTGCGGCGAATACTCTTGGAAAAACATTTGTTAGACCATGGAGGCACGAAGAGGGGGAGGCGCCTATCGCTTGAAAACTATAACCGACCGTCGCCATATTGTTCCTACTCGTAAGTGTGCTATCACTATGCTAACGGGGGCGGGGGTGGCTCAGTCGGTAGCGCGCCAGGCTCGTAATCTGTAGTTCCCAGGTTCGAGTCCCAGCTGGGTCAGCGTTGAGATTTATCTCCGCAAAATTCCCCGCCCTGCCCACGGTCAGTAGGGGACACCGATGGGTTTGGAATAGGCCGCCGTCCGTCGGATGGGACGTTAAGCTGTGGCCCATACCCTGTGCACGTTAAAGAACACGCTGGATGGCCTTGACGGGAGGCTACCATCTGTCTCCCAACAGCTGTTCCAGTGGGTCCCCTCCTCCAACCTTCTCTGAGCCTTCGGGGTCCATGTGACCTGGCCATTTAGCCCATGGTGTGCAAAAAAAGTGCCTCTCAGAGGTAAAACAACCCAACCCAACTGTGCTAACGAACTCCAGAATGTATTTAAAAAATGGGTACGTGCGTAGTATAAGAATGCGTCAATAATCCTCTGAAAATGGTCAAAGGGAAAACATTTCATAGGTAATAAGTAATGCTAAAGTTTTGCTTTGTAAATTGAAAACTTTTTTGTTATTAGAACTGTTTACTATAGTAGTGTAGTTAGAGCTAGCGGAAGGGGATAGGGGAGAGTGGATTGCGAAAACTTGGGGAAGGGGGTTGGGATATTTTCCGGTGCTTTATATGTAAACTCATAAAAATAAAGGTTCATTATTAATTCATAGAAAGAAATAATAAATCAAGAAACGGGAGAGAACGTAATACCCACATTATTCATTTCCTATGCTTTCGATTTACCTTATGAAACCCTACATAAATTTTCTGATAATGTCAATGAGAACCTACCTAACTTGGAAGCTCCATAAGTTCTAAAATATGCAGTTAATGGAAAAAAGTGACTGAAGATAAATTAAAGATCATAATCAAAGCTATTTAAATATCCATTTTCAACATTAGAAACTTTTGATTAACCCTTTCACGACTAAGGGAAACATTTTTCCCATTTTAAAATTGGTGATTGTGGTATTTAATTATAACCTTATCTGCATTTTTTATACAGAATGTCAAAATAGAACGTATGCCATTACGTAAAACGTATGCCATTACGTAACGCAATTACGTAAACGGGAACGTTTAGGAAACAAAAACAGAACTGTCAGGAAGCATAATATATGTACTATGTGCAATGTCCATCTTTGCCTCACTACCAAAAGAAATTGCTTCGCAGAATATCATAATTAGCACATCATTTTGTATAGTAATTTTATTTCATAATTTTGTATTATTTTAATTAACATTTTGTTCTAATAAACCAATAAATAAAATACATTGCATAATAAGCCTAACTATAATTTGTGTTACCTTTATAGTCCATTGGGAAAAATATTTCCCATAAAATTCTAAAAAAACTACACATTGTTAAGTATTTTTCTTATGAGTTTTATTTATTTTACGTCTAAACAAACTAAAATAAACAGTTACATACTAATATTTACTCTTAGAAACCTTATGGTCCTGAAAGGGTTAAACAATGATACAACTTTAAAATATTATGCGGGGGGCATAATATTAATTAAATGATAATTTTCTATCAGGCACCATACGATTTTTCATTTGGTGCATTTGCTACAAACTTTAAATTAGTTTTATATGGCTTATATAAAAGATAAGGTGTCATTTGACATATTCCAAGAATATAATGGCCGTGGTAAAACATAGCCTTCTGGCGTCACCCTATGTATATTCATCCTGATGCGAGCGAGCTGAAAATTGGTTGCTAGGGGTATTTTGGAACGATCTCAGAATTTAAAATTTTGGATGGAATAGTCATTCGAGGTCAAATATCAATACACCAGTGCTACAAAAACTGAAATTGGTGTCTGGGAGTAATTTAGGTCGCAGTTCTTAGAAATGTTGCGAAATTTGTGTGCAATGGATCCTTTGAGGTCAAAGGTGAAATTTCAATATACGGGGATAGAGAGTTGAAAATTAGTATCTTGGGGAGATTTCCGATAGTATATCTCAGAAACATCGTTAAATTTCTGAGCATTGGTTGCATTAGTCTTCAAGGTCGTAAGGATTAGTGGGATGTTTCAGCTCAGAGCAGCATTCTTTTGCACAGAATGGGCTAAATGCCCCCAGGTCACAAGGACCCCGAGGGCTCGGATAAGTTGGGGGACGGGCCTACTAGAACAGCTATTGGGAGATAGATGGTATCATCACGTAAAGCCCATCCAGCGTGTTCTTTAACTGGAGCATGTATGACTCTCCTTCACACGGGGCCACGTCTTAACGTCCCATCAGACGGACAGTGGCGATTCCAATACCATGGAGAGATAATCTCAACGCTGACCCAACTGGAACTGGAATTGGGAACTAGAGATTATGAACCTGGAGCGCTACCGAGAGATCCATCCTAGCCCCAAGTAGTAAGGATTGGAGTTGACGGTTTCGAAATCGAGCAGGGATGAAGCATCGAATAATTTCTAGTACATTGTGTATACACATTTTGCATTTTTATCGCACAATTGTCCGATTTGCCCTTGGACATTTCGACTACATTCAGAACCTAAAAAAATCCAGCATTTTCCGAAATTCGGTTAGAACAAGTACCTAAAGTAGCGAATTTATGAGGTTCTGTTTGCTTTCAGATATTTTATCTAAAAAGATGCATTCTAGATTGCACAATCGTCTAAGAATCCTAGAGTGAATCAAAAAGAGAATATGTATTACAAAGTTTTTGAACTGTATCTGAGGTGGTAGTACATATACTGTATATCTGAGTTATATTAGTTGATGGGTGACATCTGCGTTTGCTTTTTGAAAGTAATTTAAAAAACGTCCCCGGGTAAGGCATGGATGTATGTGTAGTTTTTCTGCTGAGGTCCTGCCATCCTCTCGGATCTTTTACTTTGGCATATAAACTGACAGGCTGCTGTCAGACCTCTGTGGCAAGCAGCTGCTTGAGGGGGTATTTATTTATTTTATTTTTTAACTACACGAAAACATAGAGAACGCTTTAGTGTACCTCAATTTTTGTTCTTTAAAAATATGGTTATCCACCTGAATTTTCCTAATCAATCCACAAAATTGGGTAGTGATATCCTTTACTGGTAGTGATATTTTTTTAGTTATATTTTGCTTTTGAATTTGACTATTCAATTATGTACAGTGGCGATGGTGGTTCAGTTGATGGTGCACCAGGTTCGTAATCCTAAATTCCCAGGTTCAAGTCCCAGCTGGGACAAAGTTGAGATTTATCCATTTGGACCAATGGATGGGAGGTTAAACAGTGGCTCCGTGTGCGAGAGAGCCATATCCTGTGCGCGTTAAAGAGCATGCTTGATGGCATTGACGGGAGGCTATCATACATCCCCCAACAGCTGTTCTCTTCCAATCGTCTCTGAGCCTTGAGGGTCCTTGTAACCTGACCATTAATCCATTGTGTGCAAAAGAAGTGCTGCTCAAAGATAAAAGAAACCCAACAACTCAATTTTGCATATATACGAGGGTGAAATATTTAATTCGTAAAAATTATGTCTTCCGTTTAAATTTTATCACCCGAATCCACAGAAGTTTTATCCTACTAAAAGTATTCCCATTAAAAGCTATGTACTTCCGCAATCGCTTAAATCAGACATCGACAGTTTCTACCTCTGAGCGGCACTATGTTGCACACATTGAACTTAACGCCAGGTGAAAAACACCCCAAGGACTCAGCGAAGACTGGCGAAAGGACCCACTGGACACCTCTTTGAAGACAGATGAAAGCCTCCGATCAAGTCCATATAGCGTGTTCTTCAACGTGCACAGGGTACGGAATGTGAAGCAGACGGGGATGAGTCTTAACATCCCATTCGATTGATGGCAACCTTTAGAAGACCAACGGTGACCACTTTCTCACCTAGGGCCGAGTCGGGGGTTAGCTGAGATAAATCTCAACGCTGACCCAGTTGGGATTCGAACCTGGGTACTGCAGATTACGATCCTGATGCGCTACCGACTGAGCAACGCCCGCCCCAATGAACATTAGAAATGATGTATTTATGCTAGAAATTTCGAATTTCGAATTCAGATCGACTGAGAAGTCTTGATGCTGGAGTCTGAGGGTCGCACCAGCAATAATTATTTTCCTTCTTTCGTCAAGTGTTAGTGAGAAACAACAGTTTTTTTTTTTATTTCAAGGGGTAATTGAAAAATTCTTCTTCAGTTAAATGGGAACTAATGAATGCTGCGTTTGACATTTTACAAACACCAGAGGGTTTTAGTTTTTATCGTTAGACAGCGCTAAATGTGCAAAATGCCTAAAACTTCAAATTTATATTTTGAACAATCTATTTTTTGATAGAAATTTGTAATTTCGGTGTTAGAGTGTGTTACAAATCTATTTGCATGGGCATTGATCTTTTGCCACTTTATTAGGAAATTATTAATACCTGTTTTCGAATTTGCCGAGTGGTTAGCGCACTTGGCTTCTGATATGAAGGACTTGGTTTGAGCCCCGGGTAAGGCATGGAGGTATGTGTCGTTTTTCTGCTGAGGTCCTGCCATCCTCTCAGACCTACTATGGCATATAAACTGATAGGCTCCTGTCAGACCTGTGTGGCAAGCAGCTGTTGAGGGGTATTTATTTATTTTTTTATTATAAAATTAATTAAAATTAGTATTTTGACATTAGTAACGTTAATTAAAATCGCGACCAATGTCTAGTATGGTCTTCCTATAAGGAGGAAACGAATTATTTTAAATGCAATAGCTGGAAGACAGAAGTTTCAACGTTCCCATATATAAAAATCCTAATATAAGGTTTTCAAGTCAGAAATACTGTACAAACTTCAAAACATTATCATTGAAAGTCATGAAGTGTGCTCTCAAATCAAATGGAAATTTTCAGAAATATTGTGCCTCACTGGCGTATATGGAAACCAAATCAAAGATACCAAAATTCATTCGTCTGTTTTCCATTTCTCTTATTCATCTGATGTGAACGTCTAATAAAAGATCGACAGAGACGTCCTAATTTGCATAACGGTTAGGGAACCAAGATAGATGAAAAAGTCTGTAATGTCGAAGGTTCTCACAGCAAAATTTATGTATATGCAGACGGTATGTGCGCATAAGGATAAGGCTAGGAATAATGCGATTCAGTATACACATATCAAATTTGCAAAGCAGGATTGTCATAAAACTAAAGCTTGTATTATCTGTTACTACTACTGTATTTCGAAATAATGTCTATTTATACTGAACCAAATAATGTTTATTGATTTAAACAGCGTAAAATAGTAGTTGATGATCACCTTCAAATTCTTTTCTGATTTGTGCCGGTATGTATGAAAAGTAAAGTTTGTAATTGTTCTATAATCTTAGCTGCATTTCGTTTGAACTCTAATGATGTCACTAGATTTTTGTCTGTAAATGCTTCCACAGCCAATGTAACTAGCTTCTTATGAGTATTCAGCCAATTTTTATGTTGCCGCAAAACTATTTGTGGCATTTTGTCCCTCTTACCTTTAGTCTGAAGAAACGTTCTGTGTTTTTGAGGATATTGCTACATCGTCACTTATATTTTTCGTCTGAAGCACACTGGATAGAGAGTAAAGAGTATTTGTATTGACTAGTGATGCAACATTAATCATACAGATGATATGCATCATAAAAGCACCACTTGCACCACTAATGCATCATAATAATGATAAAATAAATCATAAATAAACATCTTGCACTAAGGGTTGGGTTGTTTTACCTCTGAGCGGCACTTTTTTGCACACCATGGGCTAAATGGCCAGGTCACATGGAAAAAATAAAATGGCAAGGTCATATGGACCCCGAAGGCTCAGAGAAGATTGGAGGAGAGGACTCACTGGAACAGCTGTTGGGAGACAGAGGATAGCCTCCCGTCAAGGCCATTTAGCGTGTTCTTTAACGTGCACAGGGTATGGCTCTCCCGCACACGGACCACGGCTTAACGTCCCATCCGCCGGACGGCGGCCTTTACAAGCCCATCGGTGTCCCCTACTGACCGTGGGCAGGGCGGGGAATTTTTGCGGAGATAAATCTCAACGCTGACCCTGCTGGAACTCGAACCTGGGAACTACAGATTACGAGCCTGGAGCGCTACCGACTGAGCTACCCCCACCCCTCTTGCAGTAAGGCCTAAGGTCCTTTTGCATCCCTTTTTAACAGGTTTCAAACCTTGATCAGTCCTCTAACTTGTTTTTGCCATGATCTTCAATAGGTGAAGATTCCATAATGTAAACGTTGGTGGCAGCAATGAGCTGCATAGTAGACTTACAGCTATTATCCTCAGAGCAGCTGTGTTCTTTAACTGCTCTTTCCAAATAAAAGCGCTGAAGAATGGCCTGATTGAATTCTTCTTCTTCCTCTGTACTCATATCATTAATGGTATGAACTGGAGGAAGCAACTCAATCTTGTTATTGAGTGCTTTTAAAATTTTTCTTTGCTGATCAAGAAGTTGACAACTATGCATAGTTTTCCCAGAATCAGAACTCTCTGAGTGGTCCGGATTGATAATAGTAGTTTCGGATGCCTCTGAGCGGATCGGAATGACGTAGCTCGGAGCCGTTGCAGTGTTGTTTTGGATTGGATTGTTTTACCTCTGAGCGTCACTTTTTTGCACACCATGGGCTAAATGGCCAGGCCACAAGGACCCCGAAGGCTCAGAGAAGGTTGGGGGAGGGGACCCACTGGAACAGCTGTTGGGAGACAGATGGAAGCCTCCCGTCAAGGCCATCCAGCGTGTTCTTTAACGTGCACAGGGCATGGCTCTCCCGCACACGGTGACACGGCTTAACGTCCCATCCGACGGACGGCGACCTTTCCAAGCCCATCGGTGTCCCCTACTGACCGTGGGCAGGGCGGGGAATTTTGCGGAGATAAATCTCAACGCTGACGCAGCTGGAACTCGATCCTGGGAATTACAGATTCCTAGCCTGGCGCGCTACCGACTGAGCCAACCCCCGCCCCAGAATTCTCATGAAACGGGAATAAATTTCAAATTGAAATAATAAATTTTGAGATTAAAGTTTAGGTTAGTTCCAGTGTTCTCGTGTGTAGGATTCCACTGATTTTTAACTTTCAAAAATTCTCTTTCACATTTCGTTATTAGGGAAAATTCAACACTTCGGTATTCAGCGCCATATGGCGACCAATATTACAGTTATTTCTATGAAAGCTTTCATAGAATAAACGTAAATAAATATCTCTCCAAGCAGCTGCTTACCGCAGAGATATGATAGTAGCCTGTCAGTTTATACGCCATAGTAGAAGGTCTATGAGTATGGCGGTACCTCAGGAGAAAAAACAATACAAGCAGCAGGAGCTCGAACCCAGGTCCCTTTCTCAGTGACCAAGTGCGCTAACCGTTCGGTCAAGGGTGGCCGAGTGATTACCGCGCTTGGCTATTGAACTTTGGGAAGCAGTTGCTAAAATCCCTGACTATTTTAGATATTCAGATTTGTAATAAGGGCATTATACTTCAATTACTTTTTTTTTAAATGCATTTTATTACAACAAAGGATTGAATACAAATTGCACTTACGGTATTTGTTTTGCATAAAAGTATTTCACATGCAACCGGCAGATTCCTCTAAACGGCAACTTCCATTCACCATAAATGCCAGATAACCGGGAGTATTGTCACATCTTGTAACGTTGAAACTACAACACCAGAAAGAGGTGGCAAAATTCAACTGACATACAGATATTAAGCAGTATAGCAGACAATGAAGACAAGATTAATATTTCAAAACGAATGGACAATTTTATTATACAAAATATAAGTCACATAACTACAGTGGGCCTTCGTTATAGCGCTGCTCGCTATACCGCGCACTCGGTTATAGCGCGGTATATCGGGGGTCCACTTGTTATACAGGTATGTACTTATTAAGATGTATAACTATGTTATGTGAATTTTAATAAAACACTTAATAAATAAATTGTTTTTTTTATTAAAATACATAATATATATAGTTGATGGGATGTTTCAGTATATAGCTCAAATCGTTCTGAGTAAATTTATTGTGTCGCCACCGCGCCGCTCGGTATAACGCGGTTCACCTTATAACGCGGGTGTTGTTTCCCGCCCGACATGCGCGTTATATCGGGGGTCCACTGTAGTAGGTACAACCACAGCTATTGGGATAAATTGAACAATGCTTCGAGTCATTGAGCCGTACACTGCTCAAACCTCTAAGGGATCAGCAGTCACACTTAACAACAGGCCCGAATGTAGAATAAAATCGAGGGGGGGGGGGGCAAGAAACACAATTTAGCGTCAAATATGTAAAATGTCAAAGGTCAATATGTAAAACCCGAAAAATGTGAGGGGTAAGAAACGCAATTGAGCGGGGAAAATGTGACGGGTAAGAAAAAGACAAGGTTATTACAAATTGTCAAATTTTTGAAATAATTACGGGAAACATACCTCCGAATATCAAGTACCACTTATATTTAATGCTATTCCAAAAGAATTACTAAATATAGATTCTTTTAGAAGACTTAAAATGGAATTTAAAAATTATTTGATATTTTCTAGTGGAAATGTGACGGGTAAGAAACACAACTGTGCCGGAAAAAAATGTAGGAGGGGGATAATAAACACAGTTGAACCGGAGGGAAATACAGGGGAGGGGGAAACATTCAGCCGTAAAAATGTAACGAGAAGGGAGGCAAAACTCTGGATTTCCAATGCATTTCGGGGCGGGGGTGGCTCAGTTGGTAACGCGCCAGGCTCGTAATCTGTAGTTCCCATGTTCGAGTCCCAGCTGGGTCAGCGTTGAGATTTATCTCCGCAAAATTCCCCGCCCTGCCCACGGTCAGTAGGGGACACCGACGGGCTTAGAAAAGCCGCCGTCCGTCGGATGGGACGTTAAACCGTGGCCCCGTGTGCGGGAGAGCCATACCCTGTGCACGTTAAAGAACACGCTGGATGGCCTTGACAGGAGGGGCTACCATCTGTCTCCCAACAGCTGTTCCAGTGTGTCCCCTCCCCCAACCTTCTCTGAGCCTTCGGGGCCATGTGACTTGGCCATTTAGCCCATGGTGTGCAAAAAAGTGCCGCTCCGAGGTAAAACAACCCAACCCAGATCCAATGCATTATAACATTTCTCCCTCTGTTTTACAGGTGTAAATTTATTGCAAAATGCGTGAAACATAACTAAGTCTCAGAATTTTTTTGTCTCCATTACATTTATTAGCATTCTGAGAGGGGGCATCACCCATCCTAGATCTAGCCCTGCCAACGTTTATCCAAATAAAGTAAAAATATAATATAGATGAGAAGCATGAATTTCTAATGTAAAGGTTTATAAGAGAAATCAATCGCAGCCTTCAGCCAACGCGATTCCCACATGGCGCTGATTTCTCTGTTTGACCTTATGCTACAACGGATCTAAAATTTCCTTAAATGCTCCTATGCAACAATTTTCAGTTTTCTTTCTTCCACAGGTTTGACATCTGAACTATCAGATGAGAAATTTCGCAACGATTATTAGATGTAAAAGCAGAAGTATCCAGAGACACCATTTTTCAAGTGCATGTAGGTACAGTCGCAGGTAGATAGAAATTTGACCTTCGACTTCAATGAAATGGTGAGACCCGAAATTTCAAAACTCTTCTGAAATATAGGATCGAAATAATCCGAGTCATTAGTTTTTAGCTCTCTAGTACCAATAGAACGAAATTTTACTTTTGTCCTAAAAAGACTTCAATATTTCTTAAGATCTACAACAATTTCGGTTGTTTTATCTCAGAGCGTCACATTTTTTGCACACAATTAGCTAAATGACCAGGTCACAATGGATCCGAAGGTTCAGGGAAGGATTGGAGAGAGGACACACTGGAACACCTGTTAGGAGACAGATGACAATCTCCCGTCAAGTCCATCAAGCGTGTTCTTTAACGTGCACAGGGTATGACTCTCCCGCACAGGGAAAGACGGCGCAACGTCCCATCCGACGAACGGTGGCCTTTCCAAACCCATCGGTGCCATGACTGACCGTGGGCTGGGCGGGGAGTTTTGCGATAAATCTCAACGCTGACCCAGCTAGGACTGTAGATTACGAGCCTGGTGCGCTACCGACTGAGGTACCCCGCCCTTGCAGGAAGCGTGGTGAACAGTGCCACAGGAATATCTACGACTCACTGCCACGAAGCATTGTTCAATGTATTGCCAATACCTGTGGTTAGTAGTTGCCAATGCCCCCTAATACCATGGCTTATATTTTGTATAATAAAATTGTCCACTTGTTTTGAAATATTTGTCATGTCTTCCTTGTCTCCTATGCTGCTTCATATGTGAATATCAGTTGAATTTCGTCACCTCCTTTTGGTGTTGCAATCTCAACGTTACAGGATGTGACAATGCTCCCGGTTATCCGACATTTATGGCGAATGGAATTTGCCGGTTAGATGAATCTGGCGGTTGCATGGGAAATACTTTTATACAAAACAAATATCGTAAATGCAATTTGTATTCAAGTCTTAGTTATAATAAAACTACAGTTAAAAACAATGAAAATGAAGTACAATGCCCTTAATAGAAATCTAAATATTTAAAATATAATTATCAGGAATTTTAGCAACTGCTTCCCAAAGTCTAATAGCTAAGTGCGCTAATAACTCGGCCGTCCCGTAGCCGAGTAGTTAGTGCGCTTGGCTACTGATCAAGGTACCTGGGTTCGAGCCCCATATAAGACATGGATGTTTGTATTTATTTATTTTTTCTTTGCTTAGATCCCAATATCCTCACCGACCTTCTACTATGGCATAAAAACTGTGAGCTCATTTGTCAAACCTCTGTGGTAAGCAGTTGCTTGAGGAGATATTTGTTTATTGTTATTTATTCACTGAAAGCCAACATAGAAAGAATTGTAATATTGGTCGCCAGATGGCGCTGATTACGGAAGTGTCAAATTTTTCTAATAACGAGATGTGAAGGCAAATTTTTCAAAATGTCAGTAGAATACGGGATAGGAGAATGATGAAACTAACCTGAACTTTAATTTCAGAAAGTTTTTCAAACTGACAATTTCAGTTTCAAAATTTTATGGTTGCATGAGAATTCAGGATATTTGAATACTAGGTAACCGCGATATTACGATATTTTTTCTACCGCTTGAATTATAGAAAGAAATAAGTGATAAAATATTCTTCCGTTTGCATTCAATAATATGTGATGTTCTGCGACAGGTCTGGAGCGTATCTTTTTAAGGTACAATATCATATCTAAAGGAAAAACCGAGAATGGATAATTCGTGGACTGCGGTCTCAAACAATTACCGACTTTTCTTACGAGTCAATACGTAATACAATACGTGGCAACTTAGCGACTCTTCAAGGTAGGGAACAGTGGTGCTGGTTTGGGTTGTTTTGCCTCTGAGCGGCACTCATATTTGGCGTCCTTGTGACTCCAGTTATGTTTGGAATCCTTATGACCCCAAAAATTGTGAATATATATATGTGTGATAAACAGCTGCTTGAGGGGGTATTTATTTTTATTATATATATGTGTACAGTAACTTCTGGTTTTCCGGCATTTATGGGGAATGGAAGTTGCCGGTTAGATGAATAAATGTTGCATGAGAAATATTTTTATACAAAATTAAAACCGCAATGCATTCTTGTATTCAGGCATTAATTGAAATAAAAATGTAGGTAAAAACAACGAAAATGAAGTATAATGCCCTAAATGCAAAGGTAAATATCTAAAATATAATTATCAGGAACTTCGGGAACTGCTTCAGTGAAACCCACCGTAGAATATCATGGAAAGAGTTGTAATATTGGCCTCCAGATGGCGCTGACTACGGATGTGCCGAATTTTCTCTAATAACGAAAGGTGAAAGAGAAATTTTAGATAAGTAAAGCCAGTGGAATCCGAGACACGAGAATAAGGAAACTAAGTTAAACGTTAATTTCAGAAAATTTATTCCGGTTGCGTGAGAATTCTGGAAGTTTGAATACCGGATAACCGAAAAAAATATTATTCCATTGGAATACAAAGTTCAGTGTCTGTGACAAGATTCGGTCGGGAAAGTATCTTTTTCAGGTACAATATTACATGTAAAGGAAAATACGGGATGGATAATTCATGATCTACCGTCGGAAAATGTTATTACTTTATGGCCGAGTGGTTAGCGCGCTTGGCTACTGATCTACGAGACCTGGGTTCGAGCCCCGGGTAAGGCATGGATGTTCGTGTTGTTTTCTGCTGAGGTCCTGCCATCCTCTCAGATCTTCTACTTTGGCATATAAACTGACAGGCTCCTGTCAGACCTCTGTGGCAAGCAGCTGCTTGAGGGGTATTGATTTTTATGACATTTATGATATTCATCCGACCTATTATTTTACATGCTTCCCCAATTTGGACGAACACCACTTCTAAGAACATTCGCAAGATCCAGGTCTTGCAGAATAAGATTCTGCGATGTGTGGTCGATGCCCCTGGTTTGCAACCAACAGACAGTTACATAAAGACCTGGGCATCGACCATATTTTCTCTTACATCAAGTATGTCTCACGACATTTCTTTGAGGCAGTTCAGAGTAACCCTCATGAGATCATATCTTGCTTATTGGACTATGATCACGAAGTTCTTAATATATACAAGAGGCCTAAGATGATGGCTTTCTCTAAAGAAAGTTTCCCATTTTAGGTCTCTTGTACATCCTTATTAAATTTTTGTATTTTGCTTTTCATGCCCTTAGGGGCTTACCATTTTGTGATTTATTCTTTAATTTGTTTTACACTGATGCCATTTAGGCACATATTGAGATGGAGAAGGTTATGGGTACCATTGTACCTGGTACTTCAAAGATGATTTAACGATCTACGATCTACGGAAAACATTAGAAACTTTTCTTACGAGGCAATACATGATAGGTGGCTACTTAGCGACTCTTCAAGGGCAGGGAGCAATGTGTTGGGTTGGGTTGTTTTACTTCTGAACGGCACGTTTTTGCACACAATGGATTTGTTGTTGTTGTTGTTGGGTTGTTTTACCTCTGAGCGGCACTTTTTTGCACACCATGGGCTAAATGGCCAGGTCACATGGACCCCAAAGGCTCAGAGAAAGTTGGGGGAGGGGACTCACTGGAACAGCTGTTGGGAGGCAGATGGTAGCCTCCCGTCAAGGCCATCCAGCGTGTTCTTTAACGTGCACAGGGTATGGCTCTCCCACACACGGGGCCACGGCTTAACGTCCCATCCGACGGACGACGGCCTTTCCAAGCCCATCGGTGTGCCCTACTCACCGTGGGCAGCGCGGGGAATTTTGCGGAACTAAATCTCAACGCTGACCCAGCTGGGACTCGAACCTGGGAACTACAGATTTTAACCTGGCGCGCTACCGACTGAGCCACCCCCGCCCCACACACAGTGAAATAATTGGCCAGATCACAAGGACTCCGAACGCTCAGAGTAGATTGTAGGGTGATTTACTGGAGCATCTGTTGGGAGACAGATGGTAACCTCCTGTCAAGGCAATCCAGCGTGTTCTTTAACGAGCACAGGGTATAGTTCTCCCACACACGAGACCACGACTTTACATCTCATACAATGGAAGGCAGCCTTTCCAAGCCCATCAATGTCTCCTATTGACCGTGGGCAAAGCGAGGAGTTGTGTGAAGATAAATCTTAACACTGGCCCAGGTGGGGCTCGAGAACTGTAGATACAGAGCATGGTACTCTACCGACTGAGCCAATCCTGCCCTGGGGGAGCAGTGTGTGAAAGATGAGACGATCGAAGGACAGATAGACAACTGACTCTACTGCTGGGGAAGGATTGATTTGAGAAAGGGGTGATTCGGTCGGTAGCATGTCAGGCTAGTAATCTGCAGTTCCCAGGTTTGAATCCCAGTAGGACCAGAGTTGAGATTTATCTCCGCAAAATTCCCTGCCCACGGTCGTCAGTAGGGAACACCGAAAGGCTACCGTCCGTCGGTGGTACAAGAAGCCGTGCTTCACGTATGGGAGAGCCATAATCTCTGTACGTTAAAGAACACACTGAATGGCTTTGAAGATGACTCTCGTCTGTCTCCTAACAGCTATCCAGTGGTCCATTTCTTATCCTTCTCTGAGCCGTTGGGGCCCTTTTGACCTTGTCTTTAGCCCATTATTTCTATGAAATTTTGACCTGGCCCCTTTTGACCTGGCTATTTAGCCCATTGTGTGCAAAAAAGTGTCTCTCAGAGATAAAATAACCCAAACAATAACAACCCAAACACTGCAGCGCTGTCTTCAGCAACCGACCATAATTCTCACTTTCCCCGCCAACTTTCAAAGTGTGTAGGAATTTTGTTTTGCAGTTATTCCTTACTTTGGAGTTATTTCTATCTTCTTTGTTATCTTATTTCTTACTTTAACTGTTCTAATCATATATTTGGATATGTAATAACGCATTATGCCGTCCCATGGCCGAGTGGTTAGCGTGCTCGGTTACTGATCTAAGGGACCTGGGTTCAAGTCCCGGGTAAGGCATGGATGTAGTGTCGTTTTTCTGCTGAGGTCCTGCCATCCTCACAGACCTTCTACTGTGGCATATAAACTAACAGGCTCCTGTCAGACCTCTGTGGAAAGCAGCTGCTTGAGGGGGTATTTATTTTTTTTTTATAATAACGCATTAAGTATAACGCAGAATTTTGTTAGAATACTTCATCTAACTTCACGCTAACGTTCTTTAAAGTTCCATACGATCAAGAAACGTATTCAGTTTAATTGAATTGCGAATATCTTTCCAATTGTTATACACTTATGTTTGTTGACTTTAATTCTCTTCATTCTTTTCCATTTTATTATTGGATTTTTCTCATTTTTATTTAACAAAATATATGTTTAAGGGAGTGAGCTCACTAAATCAATTATTCTCAATGGGGTTCAGATCCGGGCTTTGTGGTGGCCGATTGATGTCATGCTCGCATAACCACTACTAAACATATCTTGCGCGATGGACAGTAGCATTGTCGTCCATGAAACTGCCGTCATCTGCTGCACAAAAAGTCAACATTTGCATGATGGACATTATCGCCAACAATGTTCAGATAATCCTTGGAGAACACCCGACCTACCAGCAATATCGGGAGACCGGTTCCCTAACAACAGAACCTGCCCCACAACATTACAACCGCCTCCAAAACTTTGAGTTGTGTTTACAAGTTGGGTGGGTCCATTGCTTCATGGAACTTCCGCCAAACTCTCTGCCTACCGTTGGTACAGAATAAGGTGTACCGCGACTCGTCGGCCCACGTGACTTTTTTCCAGTCTTCCAGTGTCCAGTCACGGTGTTCCTGACACCACTGTAGACGAACTTTCCAGTTCATCGCAGAAAACAGGGTTCCCCTATAGGCATGCGATTGCTAATACCAGTCCTCTTTAATTCCCTGCGCATAGATTGCTGAGATATGGGTTGGGAACAGATGTCCAAGACATCGCAATGACTTGGAAACAGATGTCCAAGACATCGCAACGACTTGGAAACCGAATGTCCAAGACATCGGGTCTAAAATATGTATTCGCAGGATAATAGGTATATTCCTGAGGTGCATCAACCACGAGTCCCTTAATCGCAGAATAATTATGGAGTATATTTCCATTTTGTACTGGGTCTCTAGCGCCACATTTGGTTTTTACAGTTAAGGTCTCCTGCAACTATGGTAGGAGAGTTTTTGTCAAAAATAATGTCTTGTTCTTTTGCAAGAATATACGCCTCGTATTCAGAGGCTCGTATTCTGCGACCAGAGTCAGTTCTCCAACGTGAGTGAAAGAGAGTGTAATGACTGTAAGTTCCAAGTTTTTGATGTCACTGAAAGGGATTTCATGATGTGGTATGCTCCTTTTTACAATGATAGCTGTACCGTCACCTTTGTTAGGCGTATTCAGAGGCTTGTATTCTGCGACCAGAGTCAGTTCTCCAACTTGAGTGAAAGGGAATGTAATGACTGTAAGTTCCAAGTTTTTGATGTCACTGAAAGTGATTTCATGATGTGGTATGCTCCTTTTTACAATGATAGCTGTACCGTCACCTTTGTTGCGGGTTCTGTCATTTCGGTACACATTATAGTTAGGAATTCTAATAGTCACTGGTTTCAACTTTCAACTTTATTTTACAAATAAATATACATTTCTTTTCATATAAGTATAGGTAAGTAAGTTGGTTTTCAGATGTGTCTGGTTTAAGAGCCCTGCATCAACATTAAATTCCGATAAGAAATCTTTAAATTCTACAAGATCAGTTTTTAGCCCATTATTCTTCCCACATAATTTTAAACTGTGAAAATTATAATATTCAAAAAAATTTTTTTGAAAATCTTTAAAGCATTAATATAAATGAATTCACTATAAACTCTATTTTAAACTATCCCATTTTACATACTCAAATTCAAATATTTGGCTTCCTACTTGACTTCCTCAAAACAACAACCATATGGAATAATTTATAAATAAAAAATACTCAAAAAAATATGAAAAAAAAATATTTGCATACAAAAAAATATATATATGGAAAAAAAAATGAATGAAAAAAATGATTAAAAAATTACTCTCTTAAAGAATAAGAGAAAAAAAAACCTTCGAGAAAAAAAAATTCAAATGGGAAAGTCTGAAGAAGGACCTCCCAATCCCCGTGAAGTTATTGAATTGAATTTTAGCCCATTGCAGTTCGAATCGTCAATCTGAATGTTTCCTCTCTGCTGGTTATTATTCATAGCCAGAGAACTAGGTGACTATGTAATCTAGAGTTTTAATGCCCACAGTTAGTTTGTCCCATGGACTCTTGGAGCATTTGAAACCGGATAATAATGATTTGAATTCAGCCACAATTTCAGAGAAATTAAAGCTTTTAAATGTATCAAAACTCTCCAAACAAGCCTCCGATAAAGTTACTCTCAGAGTTCTGAATTTTTTAGTTCATTGCACTTTACGTTTTTTTTTTGTTTGGTAGAAGCCCTCACTGAACTCTTATCCACGGTTTGTTTAGTTTTTTCTATCACTGCAGAATCTTTTCCTTTGAGTTGTGTGACCTGAGGATATAATTTATCATGCTGAGTTTTTGTTGATGAGGTTCTAACAAGACGCTTCTTTAGTGAAGTGCTTGGGGTCATAATTTGAGCCTCTTTATGCTTGGGATGAAATTCATAGCCTTTACAGTTTGCTGTGTGCTCTTTGTTACAGTTAGCACACTTGGGTGGGCTATTTTTTGTATTTCTGTCGCAAGTTGATGTGAGATGAGTACCTGCACATTCAACACATCTAGGAAAATTAAGTTCCCTGAGTGTGGCCATATTTCTTGCAACGATGGCATTGGGTAGCTCCAGGTCTCTTCTTATAGCTCTCAACTTTAATTTTCAGATAGAACAGATCCGTGATATTATAAATTTTCTGGCTGGCTTCATTTATTGGAAGCTCCACAAAAAATATCGGTAGTTTCTTATCTTTACCACTCCTTAGTTGAAACACTAGGGAGATTTGAAAGCCCAGATGAATAAGTTCATTTTTAGATCCTCCTTAGCTATATCATAAGGGAGATTTTTGAATAGAATTTTGAGATTCTTTTCATTTTTAAGTTGGTACTTATGAAAAAAAAATTAGATTGTTCAAAAGTTTCACAAACGATCTATAATCACTTGTCCAACGGGTTTTTATGCGGATTGTCTCGCCAGAGATCTTAGCTGAAAAGTCTTCGACAGCTAACGAGACAAGGACTTTATGAAGGTTTATCCATCCCTCTATTTTCCTCAAAATAATAGGAGGAATAGTCTCTTTTTTCTTATCATTACTTGTTTTTGCATTTTAAGATTCATTCGAAATTTGATGTTCGTTATCAGTCATTTCAGTGAGATTTTCAATATCATCATCAACTGCATGGGGCATAAAACGGTTCTTCGTTGACGTACTGGGATCATCCGTGGATGTAAGAGATCTTTTTCATCCTTTTTTAATAACTTCAAAGTCGTTTCTTCCATTCTGTGAAAAAATGGGGCGGGGGTGGCTCATTCGGAAGCGCGCCAGGCTCGTAATCAGTAGTTCCCAGGTTCGAGTCCCAGCTGGGTCAGCATTGAGAATTATCTCCGCAAAATTCCCCGTCCTGCCCACGGTCAGTAGGGGACACCGATGGGCTTGGAAAGGCCGCCGTCCATCGGATGGGATGTTAAGCCGTGGCACCGTGTGCGGGAGAGACATACCCTGTGCACGTTAAAGAACACGCTGGATGGCCTTGACGGGAGGCTACCATCTGTCTCCCAACAGCTGTTCCAGTGGGTCCCCTCCCCCAACCTTCTCTGAGCTTTCGGAGTCCATGTAACCTGGCCATTTAGCCCATGGTGTGCAAAAAAGTGCCGCTCAGAGGTAAAACAACCCAACAACCCATTCTGTGAATCATTTATGCATCGGGAAGCCAAGTTCGAAGTTCCAAGGGTGACCATAACACTGAATGTCCCCACGACATAGCCTCTAGAACATTTGCTGTGGTTATGTCCTCTGATAGCTTTTTCAGTTCGAAAATGTTGGACAATAAATCCATTAATATAGTCTGATTCATCTTTAGGTAGTTCCTTTAATATATCACAAGATGAGAGTTTTTTTAACGCCATCACTTATCGTAATAAAATGTGCTCTCATTTGACGAAGATTTGTTCATTTCGTGTCCATCAGAAGGCATCGCAAAACCTTTTCCAAGTGTCAGGTTGGTTTGTTTGTCAAACAAATTCCAATATGGGTTGGGTTGTTTTACCTCTGAGCGGCACTTTTTTGCACACCATGGTCTAAATGGCCAGGTCACATGGACCACGAAGGCTCAGAGAAGGTTGGGGGAGGGGACCCACTGGAACAGCTGTTGGGAGACAGATGGTAATCTCCCGTCAAGGCCATCCAGCGTGTTCTTTAACGTGCATAGGGTATGGCTCTCTCGCACACGGAGATTCAACTTTGCCACGGCTTAACGTCCCATCCGACGGACGGCGGCCTTTTCAAGTCCATCGTGGTCCCCTACTGAACGTGGGCAAGGCGGAGAATTTTGCGGAGATAAATCTCAACGCTGACCCAGCTGGGACTCGAACCTGGGAACTACAGATTACGAGCCTGGCGCGCTACCGACTGAGCCACCCCCGCCACAAAAGATATTCACATTACACTTCTGAAATTCTTTCCAATAAGGAAATACGTCAATCAATGAATCTTCCAGAAAGCGAAAGAATGTGACAGCAATGAAGAAGAAACAATTTTTGTCCCACGATAAGATCACAAATTAAAAAAAAAAACTCAAATTAAATAAAATTTAAAAGTAGAAAATCTATGAGGAAATAATATTGAAAGGAAGAAAAGTGGCAGTAGCTTAAAATAGAAGGCGTACGAACTTAATATTAAAGTTATTTATGATTATTTTATAAAGGTCTATTATTTTTATCAGCAAATGTTCCTAATAGCGACAGAATTAAAGTCATGTATTAAGTTGATAAACATAATGGAGAAAATAAACGTTATAAATTTTAAGTTGCAAACAACTTTATGGTTAACTTAGTTGATAGATTTTTAAATCATGAACTAAGACCAGGGGCATAGCGAGGACTATGGTTGGAGGGAGGGGGAGAAATCAAAAATTTTCCAATTCGAAATTCAGATTGTGTCAACTGAGCAAACTTATTTAGTTTGCGCTGGGTGGGTGGGTGTGTGTGTGTGTGTGTGGGGGGGGGGGGGGGGGGTTGAGGCAATTTTCACAACTCTCCTGCATTTTGCCATTTGCCTTACAATTTTGACAACTAATCGT
The DNA here is from genome assembly GCA_038380435.1 of Ryuthela nishihirai. Lineage (NCBI taxonomy): Eukaryota > Metazoa > Arthropoda > Arachnida > Araneae > Heptathelidae > Ryuthela > Ryuthela nishihirai. The sequence continues at coordinate 4,772,933 of JAWZYU010000039.1, forward strand.
AATTTGCCATGTAACTTCCAATTTTGCCAACTAGACATAATTTCACAGAATTTATTCCAATATTTACATTTCGTCTGAATTGTACCAAGTCAGTGTGAATTTTCCCTTGATATGGCCAACTGTCCTGCATCAATCACTACAAACTTTTCAAACTCACCAAGATTTTGCCAAGTTTTCTCGATTTTAGTCAACACTCTGGAATTTCACACACCCAATCCCAATTATCACAACTCGTATTTTCCAAGTGGATTCGAATTTAACGAACTGCCCTACATTTGGTTCAGTTTCCTCGATTTGTCCAACACTCAATTTCACAAAACAAATCTCAATTTTCACAAATTGCCTGTAATTTTCCAATTGGCTTCGAATTTTGCCAACTCCCCTAGATTTTGACAAGAGTTCTTGGTTTACCAACTCTCCTTAATTTCAGAAAACCAATCCCAATTTGTACAACTCACCTGTACTTTACCAAATGGTTTCCAGTTTTGCCATATTCCCTAGATTTTGCCATCTCGCCACAATTTTACAGGAAAAAAATCCCAATTTTACATCACACCTGATTTTTGCAAAGTCAGTCTGAATTTTTGCCAACTCTCTAGATATTGCGAAGTTGCCTCGATTTTGCCAACACGCCATAATTTTACAGAAAAAAGATTGCAATTTTTACATCTCACCGAATTTTGTCAACCCTCCACGATTTTGCCAAGTCACTCCGCATTTTGTCAACTGCCCCTAGATTTTGCCAACTCCCTAAGTTTTGCCAAATCGCCATAATTTTACAGAAAAAAATCCTAATTTTTACATCTTACCTGAATTTTGCCAACTCCCCACGATTTTGCCAAGTCACTCCGCATTTTGTCAACTGCCCCTAGATTTTGCCAACTCGCCATAATTTCATAGAAAAAAATCCAAATGTTCACATCTCACCTGAATTTTGCCAAATTCCCACGATTTTGCCAAGTCACTCCGAATTTTGCCAACTGTCCCTAGATTTTACCAACTCCCTAAATTTTGCCAACTCACCATAATTTTATGAAAAAATCCAAATTTTTACATCTCACCTGAATTTTGCCAACTCCCCACGATTTTGCCAAGTCACGCCGAATTTTGCCAACTTCCCAAGTTTTTGTCAACTCCCCCAAGATTTTACCAAGTCACTCCGAATTTTGCCAACTCCCTAAGATTTTGCCAAGTTGTCCCGATTTTGCCAACTCACCTGTTTTTACTAAGTGGCTTCGAATTTTGCCAACTGATTTAAATTTTTCCATCTCTCAATTTTCCAAACTGCCTTAGATTTGCCAAGTTGCCTCGATTTTGACAACTCTCCTTAATTTTCCAAAAAAAAAATTACAAAATTTCACAACTGACCTAGATTTTACGAAGTCGCTTCGAATTTTGCCAACTCCGAGTAACTTTGGGGGGGGGAGCTTCCCCCATCCCTCCATTGCGACGCCCCTGACTAAGACTATCTATTTATGATAAATTTTATTTCAGATATTTTTGCCTTATAAACTATAATAATAGGCTAACTTTTTAAAGCAGTCTGGTGGCCATATCGTCAAATCAAACTATAAATTAAAATGCATTTTTAACCGATTACGAGAAGGTGGGTTTTCGTTGAGTGGCAACTTCACCCTTACAGTAAACAGTTCGTACGTTATCGTTTTGCGCAACGTTCGAAATTTCGAAGCATGGTACTAATGACTTTTTGAACTTAGGTGATGAATGATAGAAAGAGCGATTAATAATTATATATAGAAAACAGTGCTGTGAAATACTTGCCAGAATAGATGACAGAATTTTGACTAAGAGTTGAAATTTGTAACTAAAAAATGTATTTTACTAGATTATCAGAAGAGTAATTTTTACTGAATGACAATTTCATTGAACTGTCACAGCTCCGCCTTTACAATTTTATTTAAATCTCCGCTTCAGCAGAGAACATTCTGGAGTTTAATAGTATAATTATGAAGGTTTCTATCAACTGAAAATAATAATAATAATACTTCTACCATATTTCTAAATTTTATACTGGTAGTTGAAGATAAACCACCAGTATAAAATTTGACTAACAAACTTGTAAATGAAAATAACAATCGGCAATATGTGTTTTTTATCCTGTTTTATTTCCCATGATTTTACACGAATATTAAAGTCTCATCACGAATAGTTTAGCCGAATTATTTTTCCATGCTATGTAATAGAATATAAATAATTTATATCACACGCATTCCAAAACACGAAGTGTGAATAAAAGTATTTTTACAGATTTTGAATTATATTTGGATATTTGGCAAAGGAACGTGAATTTCAAATAAATAAACAAAACTATAAATGAACTGATTTATTAGCTAAGGCAACAAAATTGCATAAATCATAAACAATTTCTTCACTAATCACACAAAACAGCAATATGTTATCAATCAGTATAAAATGATCCCAATGATCACAATTCCCAGATTTTTTTTATACAAAGCGCATTTTTCTACGATACAGATAAATTGCTATTTTACTTGAAACTAAAACCTTTCTTATCAGTTAAACATCCAAAAACTGATCACTGAACATAACACAAACTAAAAGCATCTCCAAAACCCCACTTCTTACTACCAACACTCACAGATTAGGATTAATCTCTTTCTTCTATACAAATATTCTCCGAATTACTATTAGACATTCAATTATCTGGTACATAGTCATAGGCAAGCAGGGAAGAAATAGAATTCTGTTCTTTGATTTCAACTTCATCGTTCGAACTCGTAAGTGACGTAATTCTCACTCCGTACTATACCTCGAGTGGCATGTTGTAACAGTCTCGTTTTCCATTGTTGTACGTTCATGTTCCGTTTCAGTATATTGAAATTGAAGTCTTGTTCATAATACATATATACAAACATAATCCTTCTTGATCCATGGGTTACGGAGTTTAAACCAGATTTCTTAATTTTGTTAGCCAAACGCATCTGTCCTGGCTACACTGATGCACATGGTCATTGCAGACGAATTCTCAGAAGGTTCTGTTTGACGTGTCTGCACATCCCACCTCTTTCTGAGGCTTTATGCACACTGTTCCTAATCCTATTCGCTAATCTATAATTATCCATATGGGCAACATGGCCAAATCCATGGAGTCTCTCTCTGCACAATATGTTGCCTCAACGAGGTTGCCGACTCCTTTGCCTAACCTCATCATTACTTACAAAATGAAACCATCTAATGTCAAAAGTGTTAAATCATAAGTATCATCTAAATCATAAATTTTCAGAACTCTGGACCATTTAAGGCCAAAATTTTTACCTTGCAGTGAAATTCGTACAAAATAAGCAATAACCAAAGTAATAAGAAAAGGATTCAAAATTCACCCTTCTTAAACATTAGAAGCAATGGTAAACCAACTGCTACAAGCCTTACCAACTCTCACATACAACTCAGTTTTACTATAGAGAACTTTCATTATGTTAACTAGCTTGTCCAGTATGCCATACGATCTCACTATCAACCACAAATTAAGGCGATCAACAGAATGAAAAGTTTTTTTTTTGAAATCAATAAAGCTAGTAACCAAAATTTCTCCGAATGAAAATAATTTGCATAGAAACGAAGCAAGGGGCAATGTGAACTTAAGTACAGCACTCAATTTTTCTATTCACTAATATACCAGAATAAAATAAATTATGCTTTATTGTGTATATGCAATACTAAATTATTAGTATATAATTACTTATTATACTTATTATTGTATATGCAATACTCTATTATTAGGAATATAATTTTTAATCACTTACAGGAATAAAGTATGCATATTAATTATGTACAGTTAGGTTGGGTTGTTTTCCCTCCTTGCGGCACTTTTTTGCACACCATGGGCTAAATGGTCAGGTCACATGGACCCCGAAGGCTCAGAGAAGGTTGGAGGAGGGGACTGCCTGGAACAGCTGCTGGGAGACAGATGGTAGTCTCCCGTCAAGGCCATCCAGCGTGTTCTTTAACGTGCACAGAGGTATGTCTGTCCCAGCACACGGACCACGGCTTAACGTCCCATCCGACGGACGGCGGCCTATCCAAGCCCATCGGTGTCCCCTACTGACCATGGGCAAGGCGGGGAATTTTGCGGAGATAAATCTCAACTCTGACCCAGCTGGGACTCGAACCTGGGAACTACAGATTACGAGCCTGGCGCGCTACCGACTGAGCCGCCCCCGCCCCAATTGCGTACAGTAGAAAAAAAGTACTTCTTTCTCTCATAAACTGTGGAACTATTTGCTGTGACAGAGTATTACATCTGCGAGCCTAGAACTGACGTGGATATGGCCTCTTTTCATTGGTTGACTCTCTTCTCTGGTCTTCAGATTTTGCTTTTCCATTCTTTATCTAAAACGGGGTATAGTTGAATGATGATATTCAAATTTCGTATTTTTAAGTTTGTTACGGCATTTTACTGAAAACTACGTCCCATTCTTTTTATTTTAGACATTATTTCTTCAAAATTTCCTAATTTTCATCTGTGTTTCACTCTCACTCTTAATGACGCTGAAAGATAACACATAACGATATATTTCTCTTGGCTCGTGTTCTTTTTGACAGACTTCACACAACAGAGGAAACTCCAATGCACGGAATGGGAGATACACTCAGTGGATCTCCCATTCCGTGCATTGGAACAGCTCAGAATTCGCGGAATCTCCCACATCAGGGCAGCGACAGCTAGAGCGATCAGGACGGCAGCTGAGTCGATCAAAGTAACCTTGATACACCAGGCCTGGACAGCCTTGAGTAAAAGGAAGTAAGAAAGGAGAGATATTAATTGTACATAAAAAATTGGCTTTTCATGAGAACCACGCCTCTGCAGACAGGAAATGCTTGTCTGCACATAGTTGAGAATGTCGGAGTATATTCTTGAACAATATTAGTCGGATTTAACTCTCTGTTGTGTTTTTTCCCCACCCAGGGGACCTGAACAAAGGTTTGTCGTGACAACTTGAAAATTTGGATTCTTAGACTAGTTGCTCTATGCCGTCAGTGCGAGAGCTTCGTGGGTGGGGGGGGTGGCTCAGTCGGTAGCGCGTCAGGCTCGTAATCTGTAGTTCCCAGGTTCGAGTCCCAGCTGGGTCAGCGTTGAGATTTATCTCCGCAAAATTCCCCGCTCTGCCCACGTTCAGTAGGGGACACCGATATGCTTGGAAAGGCCACCGTCCGTCGGATGGGACGTTAAGCCATGGCCCCGTGTGCGGGAGAGCCATACGCTGTGCACGTTAAAGAACACGCTGGATGGCCTTGACGGGAGGCTGCCATCTGTCTCCCAACAGCTGTTCCAGTGGGTCCCCTCCCCCAACCTTCTCTGAGCCTTCGGGGTCCATGTGACCTGGCCATTTAGCCCATGGTGTGCAAAAAAGTGCCGCTCAGAGGTAAAACAACCCAACCCAAAATCGTGGGTGTGGGGGTGCCAAATGAAATAGGACTCCCTGTTTCATGTAGTCACATATGTTTCGTCACAATGCTAGTGTTTTAATCTTCCAAGGCTATGTAATCCCCCTGAGTGCAGGGTCCTTCATCTGCATCTTCCTCTGCAGGGTTCAGACCTCTAATTGGCTGGGAGGGTGTGCGCCCTTCTCAAGTGCCTGTATGTTTCGCGACTGGGTATCGGCGAAGATATTGTGTTCCAACGGGTGATACACGACATTGATATCATCTTAAGTGTGAGGTTACTTCGTCACTCTGCTCGAAGTGTCTTTAAACTTCATTAGGAATGACAAGGGGGAGTGATCATATACAACTGTGAATCGGCGGTCATAGAGATACTATTTGAAATGGATGATTGCAAATTTTTTGGTAAGGTCTTTCTTCTCGATGGTGGAGCAGTGATGAATGAGTCACATTCTTTCGAACTCATGTTCAAGATTTCCTATTAAAAATTCGTAACAAAAATAAAAAAGTGTCTGTTGAAAACCGGAAATTGGGGAATTTTCATCATAAGTTACGTATTGTTACATAAGATGAAGTTGGATGGGGGAATGGTGAATTCATCTGTAACAGAATTGGGTAATTTACGGGCAAACGTTACAAAGATTTCGTTCCAAGTATTAAAAATGGTAAATTGGGTACTTTTATCACTAAATGTGCATTATTACAAACTAGGGCCGGATTTAAGGGATGGGGGGGAGGGGCTCTAAGACTGCCATGCCCATTTGGAAATGCTATTAGAGGTAATAAAAAATATTTGTCTATTGGATGCACATTTGAAAAATTATATTTCAGAGACCTGTATAAGGAAAGAGAGAAGTAGTTATACTGCAGTGGGAATTTAGCGTCCAATAAAAAAGGAAATAAGATTTGATTATTTTATTTTATTCTTTCTAAATCTCCCTTTTTAACTGGGGCGGGGCTGGCTCAGGCGGTAGAGCGCCAGGCTCGTAATCTGTAGTTCCCAGGTTCGAGTCCCAGCTGGGTCAGCGATGAGATTTATATCGGCAAAATTCCCCGCGTTGCCCACGGTCAGTAGGGGACATCGATGGGCTTGGAAAGGCCGCCGTCCGTCGGATGGGACGTTAAGCCGTGTCCCCGTTTGCGGGAGAGCCATACCCTGTGCACGTTAAAGAACACGCTGGATGGCCTTGACGAGAGGCTACCATCTGTCTCCCAACAGCTGTTCCAGTCGGTCCCCTCCCCCAACCTTCTCTGAGCCTTCGGGGTCCATGTGACTTGGCCATTTAGCCCATGGTGTGCAAAAAAGTGCCGCTCAGAGGTAAAACAAGCCAACCCATTTTTTACTTTTTTCCGCTCGATTGATTCTTGCCTCTTCTCCTCAACGCCCAACCGTTTCTTTTTTGTAGAACCAGGCCTATTGCAAACTATTGTTGTTAAATGGCAGAACGTTATACTAAAGCTCAATTTTTATAATATACTTCTTTTAAAAAGAAGTTACTAATTTGAATTTGTCGTGTTTCTGCCTTTTCGTTTCTAGATACACCTGTTTTTGGCTTTAAGGATAAATCAGGTTTTACTTTGCGAAACTGTTCATAGCGAATTCTGTTAAATAGCCTAAACTGTTCATCACCAGGCTCAGTTTTCAATTTCGCATAAATATTAAAAACAATAAAATAAAAAAATTCATGATTCTTATTTCTTGTATTATTAAATTTTTTAATTTTTCAGAACACTACCTTCCGAAAGTTTAAACAAATTATTATAAGTGAAGAAAATTCCGTTTAATCACAAATTAATCTAACGACGACAGGGTCTCATCGAGATAGGTTTCTGCGTATGTGGGAACTGAATTAAATAAGAAAAAGAGCAAAGTAAATGAGCAATGGCTTCGAGAATAGACGGTTATTATAGACCCAAATTTCATGGAGTTAATTAGGGAATTAGAAAACTAATGAGCAATGAGTTGTTTTACCTCCGAACAGCACTTTTTTTTCACATAATGGACTGACTAAATGTCAAGGTAACAGGGACCCTGAGAGCAACCAGAAAGTTGGGAGGAAGGAACCCACTGGACAGTTGTTAGGCGATAGATGTTAGCCGCAAGTCAAGGTTATCCAGCACACTCTTTCACGTGCACATTACATTAGTTGGGTTGTTTTACGTCTGAGAAGCACTTTTTGGCACCTAATGGGCTAAATGACCAGGTCACAAGGACCCTTATTGCTGAGAGAAGGTTGCGAGATAAGCACCCAGTGGATAACTGTTAGTCATTGCCCCTGATGGCGACGTGAATAGAAGAAAATGGTGGTGGTGGTATCGCAGCACTTCCGACATGTCCTTGAAGGTCAAATATATTTCTCGTAGTGGTCAAACCTTGATCTACGAGGGAAATGTGAAACGATTGAAATGCGAAAATTGGCGTCTGGGGTGTTTTGGGTAGTAGATGCCAGAAAAGTTACGGAATTTAAGATACACTGAGTCCTTGAGGTGAAAGGTTAAATTTCGATCTATCGATGCTACAGAGCTAAAAATTGTTTTCTGGGGGTATTTTCAGTCGTACATCCCGAAAATGTAGTGAAATTTTGGATGCAATGTGTCCTTTGAAGTCGAAGTTAAATATTGAAATACCACGGCAGGATAGATGAAAGTTGGTGAATTAGGCACTTTCAGGCAATGGAACTCACAAATAAGAGAAATCTTCAGATCCAATGTCACTTTCAAGGTGAAATAGGAGTCGAATTGCGAAATTTATTTAAAAAATTGTTCGAGACTCTTTCATAAGCAAACGGAAAGAGAGATTACAGGATAATGACTTATTCAACAATCGAGATACTTCACCTGTCTGCATTAACGAAAGCCTAGCTTCTATGAACAAAATTCGTCTATGGCATGCCAAAAAATATGGCATGCAAAAGAAAATGATGTAAAATACGTCTGCTATACAAATGGAAAGATCTTTTTTAAGAAAGAGTGACTTAGGTAAGGTATGTTGTGTTGATCTATCATGTAACTTCCAGAACTTAAGTCTATAAATATAATATTATCCTGTATTTTTCTTTTATCTATACATATTTTTTTCTATACCATGGCAGTTAAGTCGTAAAATGAAACTGATTATAACCGTGACTTTCAGACTACAGACAGTTTGAAAGAATGGGTTGTCGAAAGTACTGACTATTTTGAAGAAACGTTTTTTGTAATTCATATAAATTTAAGATCACTGAGGAAAAACTGGGATTCACGTACAATCGCTCAAAAAAGTATCTGAACATCATGGTTGATTACAGAATTCAGAAAAAAATATCTGGCAACGATTTTTTTAGAAATCAGTGATATGGCAACCTTCGTGTCACGTGATTACAGAATTCAGGAAAAATATCTGGAGCGTGTACAGCAACTGTACACGCTCCAGTTACCGTTCAGTGATCTGGCAACCTTCTTGTCAGGTGACAACGTATTGTTAGCGTAGTGATAACGTATTTGAAAAAACTGCAATTTTATTAATAAAATAATTTCAACTGCTGGTTGTTATTTTCTTTCCAAACAAAAAGAAAGTTATATCGAACGAGACATTTTGGAACATGAAACCCTTTGTTTTTTACCCTTTGTATCTTTCAGAAGTCAAAAAATGTTTCAGAAGTGATAAAATTAGTTACATATTGTAAACAATTGAAACCTTTGCTCGGCAGTGAAAATGCAACGCAGGGAACTCTCTCTTCTTCCCGATTAGGTGGCTTCACTGTAAAGCATGTCTTTGCAACGTTTATAAGGCGCTTCAATCGCACAATTTACATAACATCTATGGAAGTTTCCTCTCTTCTCCCTTAGAACTATCGAATTTTTTTCAATTACCTGTGAACTATCGAAGTTTTTTCAGGACAAATCGATACTATCAGTAGTTTTCTTAGTGTTACCATCTTATTAGTGATGGGTAAAGTAACTCTTTTTCAAAGATTCGATTCTATTGAATCGCCTCAAAAGATTCATTTGCTTCACTCATTTGAATTGCAAAGAAATTCTAAGAGGGGAAAAAATTTTAGGGCGCAATCTAAGCTGTGCGACTGCAGCGCCCTCTAAACGTGGTATATTCGGGCATTCGTGCATTGCAGTGAAACCACGTAGCGGGCTTCGTTTAATTTGAAAATGCCTTGTTCACGTTCATCGATTACTGTAGCATTGAACTAATAACAGCAAATTACTCCATTACTCTTACTAGCATTCTCTATGAGGGTATGCCCTCTAGGGAACGCAGCCGGAGCTTCTCAGTTTGGTACCAGTTTTCTTTGTACTGCGGGAAATCTTACAGCCAAGGAGATAATGTCTCTCCCAACATCCAGACCTGTTTGCGAAAGCACTGATGCATATATACATTTCTATTATTAATTAAAAATATGTTTTCGCATTGGAATAGAGATCGTTTCGAGATATATTTCTTTATATTCATATGCATGAAATCTAATTGTAAAGAAAGTATATTAATATTATCCTTATATTTCGCGAACGGTAGTTTAAATTTATATTCCAATTAGAGTACAGTTATATAATGTTTTTACTGAATTTTACCCTTTGTACCGGATTAGAAAAAAACGATTGATTAAGGTCGTTTGAAGCTTTAAACTCAATTAGAATATTTTAAATAATTGTGAATTTTAAACCAAATGCCATGAAACCCGAGGGTTTAAATAAAAATAAAATATAAAATAAATACCCCCTCAAGCAGCTGCTTGCCACAGAGGTCTGACAGGAGCCTGCCAGTTTATATGCCACAGTAGGAGATCTGAGAGGATGGCAGGACCTCAGCAGAAAAACGACACACACGTCCATGCCTAATCCGGGGCTCGAACCCCGGATCTTAGATCAGTAGACAAGCGTGCCCTTAGATCAGTAGACAAGCGTGCTAACCACATAGCAGAGAATAATAACAAAATAATATAATAAAATAATAATAGCAGGGAATAGATAATTGAGTTTGAACAACTTCAACTTAGTGAAATGCGTTCCTGATTGTAAACGTTCAAAATTATTGAATTGAAATTTCTATCGGAAATATTCACAACAGAACTACTTTAAACTCACGAAATGATGCAATTTGAAATATGCAACCACCTTTTGAAAAGAGAAAATCGTTTCATGATACATACATTGTTAATTTAATGACAGAAATATATTCGCATCATTAATTTAGCGTATGAGAGGCTTAAGACCATTGCTTTCTCTCGGGGGAGCGTTGCGCTTTAGCTCTCTCTTGCAGTGTTTCTTTATTGTTATCTATCCCCTAGGGACCCACTCTTTGTGGTTCGTGCTTTATGTTTTATTTAATTATGTCTTCAAGGCCTATTAATCAAAATGAGATGGTTATGGGCACACTGTGCCTCGTACATCGATAGTCAATGTACGATGTACGATCTATGATTCTTTTGATCTTTTCTGTTTCTGGTTATTTTGTGGAAAAGTCGAAGTAAATATGCAATGGGAATTATTTTTCGTACGTTTTCTTCAGCGATCAAAACATGAGAAAGTTTCCGCTAGGAGGAAAGTCTAATTAATCAATGAAGTACATTCATCATCTATTGGTTGAGGTATTTGAGACTCCCCTAGATTTTCCGAGGGTGTTATTTGATCTTATAGAAAAAGACTTCATGATTCGACAACTTTTCACATTCGCAATTTTCTTTTATACTGTTATTCTTTAATATCTTAATATTGTGTTTAAGAAATTTGATTTACGTGAATTTTCCAAGTTGGGTTGTTTTACCTCTGAGCGGCACTTTTTTTGCACACCATGGGCTAATTGGCCAGGTCACATGGACTCCGAAGGCTCAGAGAAGGTTGGGGGAGGGGACCCACTGGAACAGCTGTTGGGAGACAGATGATAGCCTCCCGTCAAGGCCATCCAGCGTGTTCTTTAACGTGCAGAGGGTATGGCTCTCCCGCACAGGGCGCCACGGCTTAACGTCCCATCCGATAGACGGCGGTCTATTCCAAGCCCTTCGGTGTCCCCTACTGACCGTGGGCAGGGCGGGGAATTTTGCGGAGATAAATCTCAACGCTGACCCAGCTGGGACTCGCACCTGGGAACTACAGATTACGAGCCTGGCGCGCTACCGACTGAGCCACCCCCGCCCCAATTTTCCAAGTAATAATTTTGTAAATCAATGAAAAAAGCTTTATTTTAGAAGTTAGTTTGAGTTATACAACAACTTCCAATCGGAAGTTTAGTAATCATTTTGGAAAAGAGTTAAGGCTAAGTTTAAAAATAGCAGGTGCTATTTTAAAATCTATAGTCTTCAAATTAGTTTCTGCCTATGTGGAGATGATAATATTACGTCCTAATAACGTTAGAAATAATGATAGAGTAAAACAAAACTATATTTCGTCTAAGATCTTTCATTAAATAGCATGATTGAGTTGTTTTAATACCTCTGAGTGGCATTTTTGCATTTAAATTGTTTAACCCATTTCTTCCCAGTGTTGCGTGTAAATTAATAATTAATGCGTGTAAATAAATTAATAATTAATTATTAATTTATTATTAATAAATAATTATTAATAATTATTACTTAATCCTTTAAGTCTCGAATAAATTCCATTAATGTTTCAAATACAATATTTTTCCTGTTTAGATCTATGAAAATTTTTTACCTAAAATAAATAAATAAAACTAATAAAGATTAAAATGTAATAATTAAATTAAAATACAAAATTTAAAAAATCTCTATGTTAATTGTTGAATATGTTACCGCTAATGCTCGAAAGCCGTTAATGTGCACATTAACCTAGCTAATCTGCAGATTAACTGATTTGCTCCGTTAACGTGCGGAATCAAGAGTTTTCCGCATTTTACATAGGTAATGTGCACATTAACGGCTTCCGTATCGTTAAAGTTCAAAAGTTTGTTTCTCTCATAGTGGTGAATCTCTTGAATATGAGTCTTCGTGTCACGTGATTCATTCGTCCGCATTATAAAAAACGCCCCGGATGAGCGGAGGCCAAGTGAGAACGAATCGGTAAAGTGATTCATTCTTGATAACGAATCACTAAAATGATTCGTTCTCACTTGGCCTGCTCATTTTGGGGGCGTTTTTTATAATTCGGACGATTGATTCATGTTGACAGAGGGATGACCCTGGTTTCAACTCTACTCTCGGACACTAGATAAATAACATTATGTTAATTTAAGCGTACAGAAACGTTCCTGTTGTTCCAGCAAAGATCTTATTTTCACTTTAACGAGTGCCTAGTAGGTAATGTGCAGATTATCCAGGTAATTTGCAGATTACCTATGTAATTTGAGAAATGAAACAATTTTCCGCACTTTAACTGATCACCCTAGTTAATCTGCACAATACCTAGATAATCTGTAGAATAACTGATTTCTGCACTTTAGCGGTAACAAATATACTGTATTTCTTGTTACAGGAAACAATTCTCTAAAACGTACATTATTTAAAAAAAATCACATTAATCAAATATAATTTTACAATTAGTGTTCCCATATGGTCATATGAAGTTGATCCTCATATCACAAAGCTCCTAATGTCTCCAAGTTTCAGAAGATAAGGAGATCCTCCCTCCGATGGAAAGTTAGACCGTAATGCCACGTGAAGGATAGCAATACCCAACCACGCACACACCCGTGCACGTGAAATATTCACTCTTAGTTTACCGTCGGTATCAGTTTAAGAGGTTTGGGTTGGGTTGTTTTACCTCTGAGCGGCACTTTTTTGCACACCACGGGCTAAATGGCCAGATCACATGGACCCCGAAGGCTCAGAGAAGGTTGGGGGAGGGGACCCACTGGAACAGCTGTTGGAAGACAGATGGTAGCTTCCCGTCAAGGCCATCCAGCGTGTTCTTTAACGTGCACAGGCTATGGCTTTCCAGCAGACGGGGCCACGGTTTAACGTCCCATCCGACGGACGGCGGCCTTTTCAAGCCCATCGGTGTCGCTCAGACACCGATGGGCTTGAAAAGGTTCAGAGGTAAAACAACCCAACCCAAGCCTAATCTCGAGTTGCCTAAATAAGCATCGTCATTTAAAATAGAGTTTAAGTTCCATCTTGTTACAGACATTTCTTGCGGGGGGCTGAGATTTTCCTGTATGCCATTGTATGGCAAATAAACTGCCTGGCTCTTGTCAGACCTCTGCGGCAAGCAGCTGCTTGAGGGAGTATGTTCCTGTAAACATGAAATGCATATTCATGAAAGATTTGTTGCAAAAATGAAGTTTAGCTTCAACTGGGATAGGAACCCGTGACTCTCTATTAACATGAGAGCTCTGCTTTTTTCGCAGCAAAATGTGACTCTTGAGAATCCCCGTATGCATAGACGTCCATAGTAGCAATTTATGCCAAATTGAAGCTGAATAGTTTGTTTCCGTACGTACATAAACAATTCATGATCGAGCGAATTTTTCTCCCATCTTATATGACTGAATTTTAAAATTATATTTATAATTTTTTAACTTGTTTTATTACTGGTAGGCATTTCAGAAGGTAAATGATATATTTTCATAAATTTTAAAATGTTTTGAATTGAAATCTTTTCTCATGCGGTGGCTTATTATTGAGATCAATATATTATCAAAAGATCAAAAATTTGGTGTTTCATTTGGACATGGTTACTTTTAGAATAAAGGTTCCGAAAGGTTCGGTTAGATTTCGCTTCCATCTGCTTTGAGAGAACTGTTTGGCCACCCCTATATTTCGATTTAGCATAATTTGTTTATGACGAACCGAACTTTCATCAGTTGGATTTAATTCAGTTACCCGGAGAGAAACCTTGAATTGTACGAAATTTTGGATAAATCAATTTAACTGGAAAATTACCACTCAGATGTATTGAAACAGCTAATTTCCCACATTATAATTAAATAATGATTCACAACAAAATTGAAAACAAAAAGATAAAAGAAAATTACCACCATCTATTTAAGGAAACATTTATGCAATCTACAAATTACTGATCTTCGAAAGGTTGCCGCATCCTTCAGATGGAGGAGTGTGCAGAAGAGCCATTGCCATGTGTGCAGGTTAAAGGACATGCTGGATGGTCTTTTCGAGATAATTCCATCTGTCTTCTAACAGTTGTCAAGAGGATCCCTTTCCTCTATCTAGATCTGATACCTATCATAGAAGGGTTGGGTTGTTTCACCTCTGAGTGGTACTTTTTTGTACACCATGGGCTAAATGGCCAGGTCACATGGACTCCGAAGGCTCAGAGAAGGTTGGGGGAGGGGACCCACTGGAACAGCTGTTGGGAGACAGATGGTAGCCCCCGTCAAGGCCATCCAGTGTGTTCTTTAACGTGCACAGGCTATGTCTCTCCCGCACACGGGGCCACGGCTTAACGTCCCATCCGACGGACGGCGGCCTTTCCAAGCCCATCGGTGTCCCCTACTGACCGTGGAAGGGGCGGGGAATTTTGCGGAGATAAATCTCAACGCTGACCCAGCTGGGACTCGAACCTGGGAACTACAGATTACGAGCCTGCCGCGCTACCGACTGAGCCACCCCCGCCCCTATCATAGAAGGAGCTTTATAGTTTTGCTTAATACGAAAATTTTATAAAGTGTCTATATTCAGGATAGCTGTTTATTATTACCTATCTGCCATCATGGGAATATATGATTCAAAATTAATATTTAAATTATGGTTTGATATGGAAGCTTAAACATCCCTATCACACCAATATCGGGAAATTTGGGAGAATGATCCAGGATTTGTACTCTCTCCCCATTTAACATTTTAATTTCTTAAGTTACAACATTAATTAGAGTTTGTAGTTTTTAAATAAAATTCGAAACTCGTTGTTAATACTTAGATGTATTTTATATTTCAATTTGTAGTGCGTGTTTAATTTCAAAATGTAATTTTGTCTGCTTTTTATCCACCACACTTTAATGGTTCACAAAGTTTTTAACAATCATTATTGCATAGAAGTATTCTGTTGACATATTTTCAGACGAAAGTTTGTTACAACCAAGTTTCATCAGCAAATGCTATTATGTGAGCATGAAATTTAATCTCTAAAATATCATTCATAAAACAATTGAATAAAATTGGGCTGAATACTAACTTTGAGGCACACAAATAAAAATTGTTTGAAATATTATTTAAAATTATTTTCTTTAATGATTTACTTTTTACGTGATAGATAAAATAAAATTCATAAGTGAATAATACCTTACCCAAATAAAAAAGCTTACGCAGTTTTGTTAGTCTTGTGATTTACTAAATCAAATGCCTTTTACAATGCAAAAATATAGCAATCAATTTCTTGCATGCATTTAATGTATTATGTATCGTATTAGTCATATGACTATTCCTTTCATTAATAAAAAACTTTCTAAAATATCGTAATGTCGTAAGTTTAAATTTAAAATACGGATGTATTGATCTTTTCCATCTGTTTGCTCCATCTGTTTGATATATATCGGAATTTCCCTCCCCATTATCTGAATTATTCTAAGAAATCTAATGTTGGGTTGGGTTGTTTTACCTCTTTGCGGCACTTTTTGCACACCATTGGCTAAATGGCCAGGTCACATGGACCCCGAAGGATCAGAGAAGGTTGGGGGAGGAGACCCACTGGAACACCTGTTGGGAGACAGATGGTAGCCTCCCCTCAAGGCCATCCAGCAAATCTAATGTAATAGGTGCATAATTAATTCCCGGAGAATCATCAACGTCTATCTTACTTTCGAACCAACGTCCGTTAACTATGCATGTTGACGTAAGATTTTGCATTTTCCACATGGGACACGCCCAACAGAGGTGCGCACAGCTTAAGTCAAAAGATGGCTTTTTCTAAATAGATTCGGATGGTCCTGTAATTTTACTAAATATTTGACTTCCCTGTTTCAAATTTCTCATATTGGTTTCACCTGTGCTACTCTGTATTGCCTTAAAAAAGGTCTATAACCAGACGTGATTTCGAATCTTACACATCTCTCCCCCCATTTTTACAGCTTGCCATTTCGCCTTTGTTTTACTGATTTTGGAGCCTCCCACCCCCTCTTAACATTCCAAACACTCGACCACCTAGTCCCAGATAATTGGATTTTCTCCTTCCCTTTCGATATTGTGTTAATGATTGAAATCTCCAGCTATGAGAAAACAAGATTTAGAGGTTGGGTTGGGATGTTTTACCTCTGAGCGGCACTTTTTTGCACACCATGGGCCAAATGGTCAGGTCACATAGACCCCGAAGACTCAGAGAAGGTTGGGGGAGGGGACCCACTGGAATAGCTGTTGGGAGACAGATGGTAGCCTCCCGTCAAGGCCATCCAGCGTGTTCTTTAACGTGCACAGGGTATAGCTCTCCCGCACACGGGGCCACGGCTTAACGTCCCATCCGACGGACGGCGGTCTTTTCCAAGCCCATCGGTGTCCCCTACTGACCGTGGGCAGGGCGTGAAATTTTGCGGAGATAAATCTCAAAGCTGACCCAGCTGGCACTCGAACCTGGGAACTACAGATTACGAGCCTGGCGCACTACCGATTGAGCCCCCCCCCCCCCCCCCCCGCCCCCCGTGGGCGAGAGAGTCATACGCCATGCGCGTTATGCCACACGATATATATCCGAGAGAGTCTGAAATGTACTTGACTGGAGATTACGATCTGTCTTCTAACAACTGTCCCATCGGTTAACACCCCAACGTTTTCCGAGCCTTGGGGAGTTCTGGGCTCTGGACATTTAGCTCATTGTGCGAAAAATGTGCTACTTAGAGGTAAAACAACAGTGGCATGTTTCAGGTCAGTTTTAAATTCTATTCAGCATACACAGCATTTAAAGAAATGCAAAACAGTACTCACAAAATAAATTCTTGTATTACCGTAATTATCTGTGGTTTTCGGATATCTCTAGTAATACGTATTCAACGCTTCTTTCCTTACACTTACCGAAGGAAAGTGATAATACTTTTGAAATAGAGTTAGCTCTAGATTTCCATGGATTAGAATTGCGCATTTTTGGAATAACGTGGTCAATGTATTTATAATCTTTTTTTTATTTACGTAGTTTTTTGGGAACAACTCATTTTGAATTCAGAAAATTGAAAAGAAAATGAAAGTATCTGAAACATCGCGGCTTTCTTACCTTAAGTTAGAGAGAAAAATAAATCCTGAATCTCAAACGTCTCCCTCGCCCAGATCGCCAGTTGTTGGATTGAAGGAATATACTATGCATATTCCTTCAATCCAACAACTTGCATGAGCAAACCATCGGACACATCGCTCAGAGTTAGAAAACAATTCATCAAAAAATAATTAAAATCGAGAAGATGTGTCTTTTAGATACGCTCTATTCGTTCGTTTTTAACATTACTGTAATGTACCTTAAGGGTTTCGCTATTGTAACAAATAAATACTTTATACTGAAACAGTGGAGGAAACAGATATATGAATTTCGAGTCAGTGCTTCCTCCCTAACCCTAAAGTTTCTTACGTGAAAACCATGCTTGATTTACGCCAATATTTATAAGAGCGAAATCGATAGTCATGTGTAAAATTAGTTTGAATTAGGTGTAAGTAATTTTTGGCTTTAAAATATGCATATTATTCTATAGAGCAAATCTGGACGCATCTGCAAACAACAAACATCTGCAGTGGCATGAATAAGTGGAACATACTTTAAAATCAGTAGGGAGGGTTTAAATAATATCATTTCCTATTTTCAAATAACGAAGGAAAGTACGGAAAGAATATCAGGCTACTGGAGAATCATGCATTTATCTTCGTTGATTGTGTTGCAAAAATAAAAATCATCTTAAGTTTAATGAATTTTGTTGTCATTAACGAAGTTCTAAATGAACGAACATTTTTTGCATCTATTTTTCTTTCTAAAATCAGAAAAATCGTTCGCATGAGTAAGCTTTTTATAATCCGTAGCATTTCGGAAGCCTGCCAATGGAAACTGCTGTCAATGTGGACCAGATGATTCTTGTAATCATACATCGTCGATTAGCCGTTTCTGAAACAAGAGGCTGCCCGTGTTTCAAAGATGTTATTCGAATGATAACTTTTCTATGTGTAATTTAGCCACTATATCTGTGGTAATGTGTATATTATTTCTGTTCCCGGTTAGACTTTCGTCATCTAGTGCATAAATCGGAAAATGCAAATCCAAAAGAGCCTATCTGGCTTAGTGCTTAGCGTACCAGACTACTAATCCAGCGGTCATATTCTTGTGTAAGTGTTTATATGTTCTGATCTTTCTGTTGTGTGTGAAGATGCTTACATGTTATCTCCGTCCTTTTTTATTTAAAAAAAAAATTTTGTATGAAGTAGCTGAAAAAGAAAAAAGAAAGAGCTGAAACTGGAGAGTGACAATTGATTGAACAAACATAAATTTCCTCGTTTTCTCTATTTAATGCTTTTCAAACTTGATTTGCATGGCGTTAAAAATTTCCCTGTTGGAGAAATATTGTATAACCGAAAACATTGCTAAACAGTAAAATTACCAGTAGAATTATGGGCAAAATTAATACAAGTTCCGAAGTTTCCGTTTAATCACCATCATTTACCATTTTATAATAGGGAATCTATCGTGTTTGGATGAACCTTTTCGGACGCATCCCAAAATATTAAGTGTAGTGATATATACACAGAGGCCAAAAGTCATGGGATACGTGACAAATAACGGGTTGGTCCTCCTCGAGCCCACAGCAGTGCAGCCACACGTCGAGGCATGCAGTCAACGAGTTGCCGGTACCGTTCTCCAGGGATGGCAACCCACACATCTTGCCACCATAATTACGTTGCATTGGATGGGGCTGGATTCATAGATCGTAAACTTGTTTCCACTGTGTCCCACAGATGCTACAAGTGTTTAATATCGGTAGACCGTGGGAGCCATTTCATGGTGATAAAGTCCGTGGAGTATTCCTCGATTCACGTCCTAGCAACCAAAGACTGGTGACACGTTGCATTATCTTGTTGGAATATTCCTTCACCATCAGGGTGCTCGAGAGTCATGAAGGGGTGCAGGTGATGTGCGAGAATGTCCACGTATTTCATACCTGTCAGCGATTGCTCTAAACGGACGAGAGAGCATAATGTAGACCACGTAAACACTCACCTCACCATCACAGAGCCGCCTGCCGCCTGAACAGTACCTTGCAGACAGGAAGGGTCCGTGGCTTCACGGAACCTACGCCACACTCTAATGCGCTCATTAGCGCGAAACAACTGGAACCTCGATTCATCGGACCATGATATCCGATGAAACTGTTCTACTGTCCAATTTCGATGTCCTCCGGCCCATTCCAGTTATTGAGCTTTGTGACGACATGTAAGCAATGATACACTAAGGGTCTTCGGCAACCAAATACAATGGAGTGCAGGTGGCGACGTACAGTCCTTTCAGACTGTGTTGGTGTTTGGCCCGCATTCAAATATGCAGTGATTTAATGCACTGTAGCCCGTCTGTTGGTCTTTACCATTCGTGAGAGCCGATGCGAGTTCCGTTCGTCAACTGCACGTGGCCGTCCCTTTCGCTGGTTAACGTGTGTGGAAATGCCGTCAATAGAATACTGATCATAAACTGTTGAGACCGTAGACTTGTGAAAACCGAATTCCTGCACGATATCCGATATTGCATGACCCATCCTTCTGTCACAGACAATCAAACCACGTTCAAGTCAGACATCTTATGACGTGCCGCCATAATGAATTAACAACTATTCCGAAATGATTGTTGGGTTTGTAGGCTACTGCAGCGCCATTCTGCGGTTGACGTCCAATTCATCGGTTACGAGTACAGCACGCTAATTCTACTTTAACTGCTATTCCCATGACTTTTGGTCTCTCAGTGAATATATATAGTGAAAGTTTAAACATAACGAGTTTGGTCTGAGAGGTCAAATAAAGCGGAGACAAAATGTTTTTGAGTGTGCAGTGTGATTGAAATATTAAGTTTGGTGATTTTCACGTTCCAAAGAAATTTTACTAACATAGGAAACTATGGTAAGCAGAAAACAAAAAAGAAGAAATATAATCTAACTTAATAAAAATCTGATCAACTAACAGAGATTGAACATCTGGAAAATAAACAAAAATGTTAAACGAAACGAACTTTAAAAAAGAAGGAAAAAAGTACAAACCTAACTAAATCAAACTCTTGTAATAGTATTCAAGCCTTATTAGAAGAGAGTGCAATTTTCGACAAATGTCAGGGAAAAATGTTCACTGAGAAATCTCTAAATAATTCAAAAAATAATTTTATGTCTGGCTCCTCGAACATAAAATCGGACTCAAATGACAATGATTAAATTATCTCTGAACTCATTCATAACTGTGGAAAAGGATAAAATACATTTATTAAATTCACAAAATGTGGATAAATAACTTGATGAAGAACAAGCATTATCCATAATATTTTATGATGAATTGGACAGGCTGAAAGATCTAGATTTTGAAGATGTCACGAAATATTTTCATCAAAATGAATGAAAAACAAATTATAAGTCTCTATATCAGAAACGGTAACATTGCGTTATGTCCTATAAATCTCAAAGACCTAAATTTATTAAAGAAAAGTGACTAGATATTAAATATTGATATCTCCTTTCGTATACCTGAAGAGGAAACTGTTATGGAAAGATTGAGGGAGTTGCTGAAAAATTAAAAGAAAACTTTATCCTCGAGGAACTGAAAAAATACGATATTTATAAAATACAAAGGATGATTCATTATCAATCCAATGCTGATCACACTAAGTCTATATAAATCCCAACTGACAAGACAATTATGTATTCAACCAAAAACTTTATTCCACTTGAAATCTACATAGGATTTGTCAGATTCAAGGTCATTCCATATTATTACGCCCCCCCCCCCCTACCTTAGTGTGCCCGGTGTAATCGTTTTGGACATAACTCTCTGAGGTGTACAGGTAAGACAAGTTGTAAAAAAATTTTAGGTGATCACTACTTTAAATTATGTCAAACTACTTATTTATGCTGCCCTAACTGTAAAGGTGCATACCCCTCAATGTGTTATGCCTGCACAGCTAAACGCCTGACATGCAAAGCCAATCTAATAAGTAAAATATAATGTTTCTTGGAATACTGCTATAAAATTAGCTGAAAATATAAACTATGATGTCTCTAAAGATCTATATCCAACCTTAAAAAATGTTCCTACAACCAAAAGTCATGGAAATTTGCCTAATTCATCTAATCCTAACTACGAAAATAGACCACCAAATTTTCACATCTTAGACCAGAGAGTTTAAGTAAGGAATTCCCTACATTGACTCGCCCTTCTGCTTCCAAGCCGGATTTACGCCAAGTCTGTCAATCTTCGCCTGAAAATATATCAACCAACATGACCAGTTCAAACTTGAATACATATGCTTCCGTTACAGCAAAGCAGAAAATCTTACGTCCAGAAAAGACTTCTCTAATATCTATTCACCTATCACCATTGAAAAAGAATTGAGCGAGGCCAAAGTAACATCATACACTCGGTGTTACAGCTTCTGCGATTTGTAGTAAATACCGAAAACGATTTCCTACTTATTAGTGATATTCTACGAGTCGACTAAAAACAAAGATTCTTTTTTAAAAATTTTTAATTGGATTGTTGCGGCCTTCCTTCTAAGAAGGAGAAATTGCTGGTAATGATAAAAAAATTTCCACTGTAATGTTATTGCCCTTCAAAAATTAAAACTGACAAAATAATTTAAATACCTTTGTTTCTCCTACTTCAATATAAATCAAAATCGAGGTGCTGCCATCTATGTACAGAAATAATTACCACCGAAATATCTAACTATTCTGCAAGTCCACGACAATAATTGACTCTTTTGCTATTGATTTAATTATAAATAATATTATTAATACCTTATTTAATATTTATGTTCATAATGAAAATATTCAACTTAATGTTTATAAAAAAATTATTTCACAATCTCTACAACCAGCAATCTTGTTTGGAGAATTTAATGCACCTAACAATAGCTGGTTTTCCTTTAAAAATAACTCTGCTGGAGTTTCATTATCGAACTTTATAAACCAACATCATTTTCATATTTTAAATAAAAAAACTTTAACACATGTAAATAAATTTAAATCCTTCTCAGTAATTGAGCTTTCAATTATAGATACTTTTCTTGCTCAAACCCTGGAATGGGATAAATTTGACGACTTTAGGGGAAGTGACCACTACCCCATAATTATTACTCATCTCAAATGTAAACCAATAAAACTAGTACTAAATTTGAATACCTGGTAAACTTTCAAAAAATTATAGGAAATAATATTCTACTGAAATATAATTTAGATTATCAATTTTTAAGATGAAATTAGTAACCTTGCAAAAATGTTTTACAACTGTTTTTAACAAAGTAGCAAGAATTGAAAAAAATTCTGGTATATGAATACAATAATAACTATTCAACATAAGACCAACAGATCAAAAACATTTCTCAGACTTTATTCATTTTAAACAAATCAAAGTTTTAGTAAGAGAAAACTTAAAAGTCTATAAAAAGAAAACTGGAGGACTTTTGCCGAAAATTTAAATTTAAATGATAAAGATAGAAATATTTGGAAAACTTATAACGCTATAAATAAAAATAATCTAAATCAGCAACAAAACCCATCAAATAAAAATGCAATAGAAAATAAAATAACTTTAAAACTAACTGCTAACTTATTCAAACAAAATTTCAAACTAGTGTATCAACCTAAAACTATTAGCAATGGAAATAAAATTCAAAAATTTATAAAAAAAACTTTAAAATTGTTCAAAGCATTCCAGCTCTGGACCTTCCTTTAACTATTTCTGAATTAAATATAGCAATTTCAAAATTAAATCCAAAAAGTGCAAAAGGTCCAGATAATAGTTGTAATAAATTTATATCCTCACTTCCACAAATCTGGAGAATTAAACTACTAAATATTTTTAATAATTTTTAGATAATAGGATAATTTTCATATCCATCCAGCGTGTTCGATAGGATAATTTTTATATAATATTTTTAGATAACAGAAAACCCATTTTCATGGTTAAAATCTTACATTGCTTTTATTCTTAAACCTATTAAAAATTCCTTAAACGAAAAAAATCAGCTACCAATTACTTTACTTTCCAATTTCTACAAATTATTTTAGAGACTAGTTCTCAATAGGTTTACACGGTTTCTTGAATTCAAAAACATTTTTTATCGGAACCACATGGGTCAGCGTTGAAATTTATCTACACAAAACCCCCCATCCAGATCTCTTTTAGTAGGGGACACCAATGGGTTCGAAATGACCGCCGTCTATCGAATGTAGTGTAAAGCCATGGCGCAGTGTGCGAGTTGTTGTGTTGTTTTACCTCTGAGCGGCACTTTTTTGCACACCAAGGGCTAAATGGCCAGGTCACAAGGACCCCGAAGGCTCAGAGAAGGTTGGGAGAGGGGACCCACTGGAACAGCTGTTGGGAGACAGATGGTAGCCTCCCGTCAAGGCCATCCAGCGTGTTCTTTAACGTGCACAGGGTATGGCTCTCTCCCGCACACGGGGCCACGGCCTAACGTCCCATCCGACGGACGGCGGCCTATTCCAAACCCATCGGTGTCCCCTACTGACCGTGGGCAGGGCGGGAAATTTTGCGGAGATAAATCTCAACGCTGACCCAGCTGGCACTCGAACCTGGGAACTACAGATTACGAGCCTGGCGCGCTACCGATTGAGCCACCCCCGCCCCCCGTGTGCGAGAGAGTCATACGCTATGCACGTTATACCACACGATATATATCCGAGAGAGTCCGAAATGTACTTGACTGGAGATTACGATCTGTCTTCTAACAACTGTCCCGTCGGTTAACACCCCAACGTTTTCCGAGCCTTGGGGATTGGGTTGGGTTGTTTCACCTCTGAGCGGCACTTTTTTGCACACCATGGGCTAAATGGCCAGGTCACACGGACCCCGAAGGCTCAGAGAAGGTTGGGGGAGGGGACTCACTGGAACAGCTGTTGGGAGACAGATGGTAGCCTCCCGTCAAGGCCATCCAGCGTGTTCTTTAACGTGCACAGGGTATGGCTCTCCCGCACACGGGGCCACGGCTTAACGTCCCATCCGACGGACGGCGGCCTTTCCAAGCCCATCGGTGTCCCCTACTGACCGTGGGCAGGGCGGGGAATTTTGCGGAGATAAATCTCAACGCTGACCCAGCTGGGACTCGAACCTGGGAACTACAGATTACGAGCCTGGCGCGCTACCGACTGAGCCACCCCCGCCCCCCGAGCCTTGGGGAGTCCTGGGCTCTGGCCATTTAGCTCATTGTGCGAAAAATGTGCTACTTAGAGGTAAAACAATAGTGGCATGCTTCAGGTCAGTTTTAAATTCTATTCAGCATACACAGCATTTAAAGAAATGCAAAACAGTACTCACAAAATAAATTCTTGTATTACCGTAATTATCTGTGGTTTTCGGATATCTCTAGTAATACGTATTCAACGCTTCTTTCCTTACACTTACCGAAGGAAAGTGATAATACTTTTGAAATAGAGTTAGCTGTAGATTTCCATGGATTAGAATTGCGCATTTTTGGAATAACGCCGTCAATATATTTATATCCTTTTAGTTTATTTACGTAGTTTTTTGGGAATAACTCATTTTGAATCCAGAAAATTGAAAAGAAAATGAAAGTATCTGAAACATCGCTGCTTTCTTACCTTAAGATAGAGAGAAAAATAAATCCTGAATCTCAACCGTCTCCCTCGCCCAGATGGCCTCTTACTATGCATAATCCTTCAATCCAACAACTTGCATGAGCAAACCATCGGAGACATCGCTCAGAGTTAGAAAATAATTCATCAAAAAATAATTATAATCGAGAAGATGTCTTTTAGATACGCTCTATTAGTTCGTTTTTGACATTACTGTAATGTACCTTAGGGGTTTCGGTATTGTAACAAATAAATACTCTATACTGAAACAGTGGGGAAAACAGATGTATTAATTTCTAGTCAGTACTTCCTCCCTAACCCTAAAGTTTCTTAGGTGAAAACCATGCTTGATTTACGCCAATATTTATAAGGACGAAATCGATAGTCATATGTAAAATTAGTTTGAATTACGTGTAAGTATTTTTTGGCTTTAAAATATGCATATTATTCTATAGAGCAAATCTGGACGCATCTGCAAACAACAAACACCTGCAGTGGCATGAATAAGTGGAACATACTTTAAAATCAGTAGGGAGGTTTTAAATAATATCATTTCGTATTTTCAAATAGCGAAGTAAAGTATGGAAAGAATATCAGGCTACTGGAGAATCATGCATTTATCTTCGTTGATTGTGTTGCAAAAATAAAAATCATCTTAAGTTTAATTAATTTTGTTGTCATTAACGAAGTTCTAAATGAACGAACATTTTTTGCATCTATTTTTTTTAAATCAGAAAAATCGTTCGCATGAGTAAGCTTTTTATAATCCGTAGCATTTCGGAAGCCTGCCAATGGAAACTGCTGTCAATGTGGACCAGATGATTCCTGTAATCATACATCGTCGATTAGCCGTTTCTGAAACAAGAAGCTGCCCGTGTTTCAAAGATGTTATTCGAATGATAACTTTTCTATGTGTAATTTAGCTACTATATCTGTGATAATGTGTATATTATTTCTGTTCCCGGTTAGACTTTCGTCATCTAGTGCATAAATCGGAAAATACAAATCCAAAAGAGGCTATCTGGTTTAGTGCTTAGCGTACCAGACTAATATTCCAGCGGTCATGTTCTTGTGTAAGTGTTTATATGTTCTGATCTTTCTGTTGTGTGTGAAGGAGCTTACAAGTTTTCTCCGTTCTTTTTTAATTAAAAAAATCTTTTGGTATGAAGTATCTGAAAAAGTAAAAAGAAAGAGTTGAACCTGGAATGTGACAATTGATTGAACAAACAGAAATTTCCGCTTTTTCTCTATTTAATGCTTTTCAAATTTGATTTGCATGGCGTTAAAAATTTCCATGTACTTACCAATATTGAAGAATTATTGTATAACTGAAAACATTGCTAAACAGTAGAACCACCAGTCGAATTATGTGCAAAATTAATACAAGTATTGAAGTTTCCGTTTAATCACAGTTTTTAACAGGAAATCTATCGTGTTTGGATGGACCTTTTCGGACGCAACCCAAAATATTAAGTGTAGTGATATACACAGAGAGGCCAAAAGTCATGGGATACGTGACAAATAACGGGTTGGTCCTCCTCGAGCCCTCAGCAGTGCAACCGCACGTCGAGGCATGCAGTCAACGAGTTGCCGGTACCGTTCTGCAGGGGTGGTAAAGTCCGTGGAGTGTTCCTCGATTTACCTCCTAGCAACCAAAGACTGGTGACACGTTGAATTATCTTATTGGAACACCTCTTCACCATCAGGGTGCTCGAGAGTCAGGAAGGGGTACAGGTGATGTGCGAGAATGTCCACGTATTTCATACCTGCCAGAGATTGCTCCAAACGGACGGGAGAACCCAATGTAGATACGTGAACACGCCCCATACCACCACAGAGCAGCTCCAGCCTGAACAGCCCTTGAAGACAGGAAGGGCCCAGGGCTTACGCCACACTCTAACGCGTCCGTCAGCGCAAAACAACTGGAACCTCGATTCATCGGACCATGCTTTCCGACGCTGTTCATTGTGTGTCGGAAAGCATCGGACCATGCTTTCTGACACTGTTCTACTGTCCAATTTCGATGTCCTCCGGACCATTTCAGTCATTGAGCTCTGTGACGACATGTAAGCAATGATACACTAAGGGTCTTCGGCAACCAAATCCAATGGAGTAGATAAATGACGAACGGAGTCCTTCCAAGCCCATGGGTGTTTCTATTCTCACCGTAGATAAATGACGAACGCAGTCCTTCCAAACCCATGGGTGTTTCTATTCTCACCGTAGATAAATGACAAACGAGGTCCTTCCAAGCCCATGGGTGTTTCTATTCTCACCGTAGATAAATGTCAACGTAGGCATATTTCGAGCAAAGTAAATATTTCTGGAGCTGACCAGATCAGTAGGCAACACCGAGTTCTGAGACCTTGAATATTTGTTTTCAGGACACAAAATAGCGCGTTCGATCTAGTGTTACAGAGAGTATTTAGTGAGACTCCTGATTAGAATGCAGGAACCAGAAAATAGCTGAGATTTTCTTTCTTTAGAAGATCTATTAAACCATGATCATTGTCTACAAATACTGGACAACATGGCTTACGTTGATATAAAACTAAATTAAGGTTGGGTTGTTTTACCTCTGAGCGGCACTTTTTTGCACACCATGGGCTAAATGGCCAGGTCACATGGACCCCAAGGCTGAGAGAAGGTTGGGGGAGGGGACCCACTGGAATAGCTGTTGGGAGACAGATGGTAGCCTCTCCGTCAAGGCCATCCAGCGTGTTCTTTAACGTGCACAGGGTATGGCTCTCCCGCACACTGGGCCACGGCTTAACGTCCCATCCGACGGACGGCGGTCTTTCCAAACCCATCAGTGTCCCCTACTGACCGTGGGCAGGGCTGGGAATTTTGCGGAGATAAATCTCAACCCTGACCCACCTGGGAACTACAGATTACGAGCCTGGCGCGCTACCGACTGAGCCACTCCCGCCCCCACTAAATTAAGGAAAATTATACATTTTCCACTTATTATAATGAAGTGTACTTTTTAACAAGAATTTAATAAACTGCTTTAGCTGTAGTGTTATTCAATGAATGAGCGGGGTGCATTGCCTTACCCGTGAGAGGCCATTTTGTGCAAGTGTGGGGATTTATCATTTCATTGTTTGTCATTTATTGTTTTCGAAGTGCGTAGAGGAAGGTCAGATTAAAAATTATTAGTTGTATAAATTTAAGAAATTTCTCGAAGGTTTTCCTCAACTCTCAAGGGGCGGGGGTGGCTCAGTCGGTAGCGCGCCAGGCTCGTAATCTGTAGTTCCCAGGTTCGAGTTCCAGGTTCGTCAGCGTTGAGATTTATCTCCGTAAAATTCCCTGCCCTGCTCACGGTCAGTAGGGGATACCGATGGGCTTGGAAATGCCGCCGTCCATCGGATGGGACGTTAAGCCGTGGCCCCGTTTGCGGGAGAGCCATACCCTGTGCAGGTTAAAGAACACGCTGGATGGCCTTGACGGGAGGCTACCATCTGTCTCCCAACAGCTGTTCCAGTGGGTCCCCTCCCCCATCCTTCTCTGAGCTTTCGGGGTCCATGTGACCTGGCCATTTAATCCATGGTGTGCAAAAAGTGCCGCTTAGAGGTAAAACAACCCAACCCAATCCAGGTCACAAGGATCCCGAAATGGCTCAGAGAAGGTTTGTGGAGATAGGGGTCCCACAAGAAAAGCTGTTAGGAAACACTGAGCCTGGGATGAGACTTTAAACCGTGGTCCTGTGTGAAGAAAAACTCGTACTATATTCACTTTAAAGAATATGCTTCACGGCCATGACGGGAGTCCATGTCCTTAACTTAACAGCCCAATGGGTCCACTTCATCCTACGAAACTCTTAGCCCTTGTGGCCCTTTTATCTGACCATTTAGCCCATCGTGCACCTAAAAGTATCACTCACATGCAAAACTATCTGAGTGGCACTTTTATATATTAGCGAATCAAATAATGTGCGGAAAAGTTTATTTAGTCCCATTAGCTGACAAAAATCTCACCTACGCGAAACTAAATTTTTTCAGCTAAACTCTTTCACGAGTCTCATGTCTAAGGACATCACCTGCGATAATTTACTCTAAAATCTTGTGGTCTCATAAACCAGGGGCAGGATCCTACCTCAGTCGGTAGTGTGCCAGGCTCATAATCTGCAGTTCTCAGGTTCGAGTCCCACCTAAGCCAGCATTGATAATTTTCTCCGCAAAACCATTAGTTTTGACGTAAAGCCATGGCCCTGTGTGTGGGACAGCCATACCCTGTGCACTTGAAGGATGACCTTAACGGGAGGCTATCATCTGTCTTTTAACAGCTGTTCCAATGGTACCTTCCACCCAACCTTCTGAATCCTCGAGGTCATTTAGCCCATTGTGTACAATAGAGTGTCGCTCTGTGGTAGAACAATCCCCCAACCCAACACTTTTCAATCAATAGGAATAACCTCGCATAAATTTCAAGACAGATCAAAATTACTCACAATTTTGAAGCCTTGTACAAAGTCTTCTGAAATATCCTGGAGTCCGACTTCTCTCCGCCCTTGGTCAGTTGACAGAAAGTCTTTTGCATGCACTGTCCATCCAAACTCTTGAATCGAAACTGACCAATTGCCTCGAGAACTGGATGAAGAAACAGAGTGTTATTATAGCCGGTACGTCCGTTGTTTCCCGTCGCTGTGGTGGTGATCATTGGAACATCGCTCCCATTCATCATATTCATCATCATCATCTTTATCAGTGAAGGGAGAATAGCAGCCAGGAGAATACTAAGAGGCAATAATCCAGCCACTATGAGAGCCATAGGATCCTCTTTGAGTTTATCCAACAAGCTTCCCTTTACATCACCATTACCGGGTACAGGAATCATTCCATTCATCCCTTTCATCATCATCATCATCATCATGGTATCCCCCCTTCCACGGCTGTTGAAAGTGATGAATGTGAACATAGTCGGGAGAGCCACCTTTCCTTTTGCCGTTTTTGCTGTCATCAGCATCGTCAGAAGTTCCACCATTGTCTGTTTGCCATATGCTCCACTGGACATTGGAGGCGCTCTTAGAAACTCCTCCGGGAATCGGTCTGTAATAGCGATCCCTTATTGGCTGAAAATAAGTTGGAGCTGGTTTTGGAGTGTATCCATAGAGAGGAGAGAAGTAGTCGAATTTCGCAGGCGGTGGTAAATACGTTGTGTTTGGACGGGACGTATCTTGAAATCTGTCTGAGTTGGTATCAGTGTGAACATTTTCACCGTGCAGCTTCTGAGGTATCCTCTCTGGTATATAGGTTTCCTCTTCGAGGTTGGGCTTGATTTCAGATGAGGAGGAGTACATGTTGGGCTGACTGTAACCGAGAAATTCGCTATAGTCATCATTACGTCCTGAGCGGCTGATCCTCTCTGTTGTATTGAGGGAAGACGAGTATGGTTTATCGAGGGATGGTGATTCTGGCTCATTGAGGGAGGAAAAGTCCGGTTTAGCGAGGGAATACAAATCCGGTCCATCGAGGAAAAACGAGTACGGTTTATCGTGTTGAAATAATTCCGTAATATTGAGGGAAGATGAACCAGTTTCTGTCGAACACGTGAATTGCAAGATGAAGAGTATCTGAATCACACACTTGAAACTGAGGCTGACGGATCGACCCATTTCCGCTGCAACGAAAAAAAATTACTTCTGTAAAGAAAGTAACTTAATGACAACATAAACTTGAGAGACCAAAAATGCAGAATATCTTATTATTATGTCATATATAAAGAAGCAAGTTTGTGTGTTTGTTTGTTTCCTGTCTACTTTCTCCCTCAACCCTCAAAAGAGCTACAGAAACTGAACTTTGTACGAATTTTCCCTTCTCCAAGAGGTTGGGTTGGGTTGTTTTACCTCTGAGCGGCACTTTTTTGCACACCATGGGCTAAATGGCCAGGTCACATAGACCCCGAAGGCTCAGAGAAGGTTGGGGGAGGGGACCCACAGTAACAGCTGTTGGGAGACAGATGGTAGCCTCCCGTCAAGGCCATCCAGCGTGTTCTTTAACGTGCACAGGGTATGGCTCTCCCGCACACGGGGCCACGGCTCAACGTCCCATCCGACGGACGGCGGCCTTTCCAAGCCCATCGGTGTCCCCTACTGACCGTGGGCAAGGCGGGGAATTTTGCGGAGATAAATCTCAACGCTGACCCAGCTGGGACTCGAACCTGGGAAAAGAACTGATGACTTTTGAATTTAAGTACACAGGCAGATTGAAAGATCGACTTGTAATTATATATATGACATTGTGTTGTGAAACATTTGTCAGAGTAGCTACATCAATTGACTATAAGTCGAAATTTGTAACTGAAAAATGTATTTTTACTAGATTATCAGAAGATTAGTATTCATCGTGTTGAAACTTGACTGCACTGTCAGAGTAAACAGGTCATAGATTAAGGCTAGTTTACATTGGCATCGATTGCTGTCACCAATACAACAGGCGAAAATAAGTTGGGACTTTCCAAAATTAATTTTCGATGCAAGCATAGGCTGGGTTGTTGCTTTACCTCTGAGCGGC
This sequence comes from Ryuthela nishihirai, assembly GCA_038380435.1. Lineage (NCBI taxonomy): Eukaryota > Metazoa > Arthropoda > Arachnida > Araneae > Heptathelidae > Ryuthela > Ryuthela nishihirai. The sequence goes on from JAWZYU010000039.1 coordinate 4,804,532, forward strand.
ACTTTTCTTCACACCATGGGCTAAATGGCCAAGTCACATGGACCGCGAAGGCTAAGAGAAGGCTGGGGGAGGGGACTCACTGGAACAGCTGTTGGGAGACAGATGGTAGCCTCCCGTCAAGGCCATCCAGCGTGTTCTTTAACGTGCACAGGGTATGGCTCTCCCGCACACGGGGAAACGGCTTAACGTCCCATCCGACGGACGGCGGCCTTTCCAAGCCCATCGGTGTCCCCTACTGACCATGGGCAGGGCGGGGAATTTTGCGGAGATAAATCTCAACGCTGACCCAACTAGGACTCGAACCTGGGAACTACAGATTACGAGCTACCGACTGAGCCACCCCCGCCCCATGCAAGCATAGATCTGTTCGGCTTTTACATTGAGCCAGTAATTCACCAGTCAGTTATTTGCCAGTGTCAGCCCACATTTAACGAAATGGGGACCCGACATATATTGAACTCGACTGTTCCCGCCATTTCGTTGTTTTTGTTATCCTCCTTGATACTGCTCTTTTCTTCAGCTTTTGCTTCCCCGTATTCGAAAAGTTTGGGCACTTAACAATGAAAGAAAGGAAAATGTGAATAAGTGCAAGAATTATGAATGCAATTAATAAAGACGGTTGAATGGGAATGCTATCTTTCATCAAGACAACTAGGGAATGCCGTCTAAAGAGAAATCAGATGGTCTCATATATTATTGGCCACTAGTATATTTATACTTCATTGATTATTTTAGGGGGCGGGGGTGGCTCAGTCGGTAGCGCGCCAGGCTCGTAATCTGTAGTTCCCAGGTTTGAGTCCCAGCTGGGTCAGCGTTGATATTTATCTCCGCAAAAATTCCCCGCCCTGCGCAAGGTCAGTAGGGACCACCGATGGGCTTGGAAAGGCCGCCGTCCGTCGGATGGGACGTTAAGCCGTGGCCTCGTGTGCGGGAGAGCCATACCCTGTGCATGTTAAAGAACACGCTGGATGGCCTTGACGGGAGGCTGCTATCTGTCTCCCAACAGCTGTTCCAGTGGGTCCCCTCCCCCAACCTTCTCTGAGCCTTTTGGGTAAATGTGACCTGGTAATTTAGGCCATGGTGTGCAAAAAAGTGCCGCTCAGAGGTAAAACAGCCCAACTCACGACACTACCAAGTTAAACAGATCCACGTCCTTGGGAGCAAGGTCATGAGCTCGATGTTTGGAAGCGTTGTAACCCTTCACTATGGAATCCAGAACGTGTAAGAATCTAAAATTTTTATGTTTAGTGAAATAACGCCATAATTTTTCTCTCAGGGTTCGATTCAGTCTTTCTACCAACGCAGCTTTCTTATCACTATAAGACACGAAGAAGTGAATGTTTTTTTTTTTCTTTTAGGAATTTTTGAAAAACACGGTTTGTGAATTCTGTCCCCTGATCGGTGTTTAGTGTCATGGATTCACGACCCTGTGCTAGAATCTGTTCAAATGCTTCTTTCACAGCAGTTCCTGTTTTCTTTTTCACAGGAATCGCCCACGCATAGCGAGATAAAATATCAATGACGACTAATATGTATCCATAACCATCATTAAATCGTGCAATATTTTTCACGAACATTAAATCCGCCTGCCATTGTTGATCCAGACCTGTCACGTACGTTTGGTTCCATCTGAATTTGCTCGTTGCCGGTTTGTGGAGAGTGTACGTCTCTTGACCTGCTAACCATTCTCTGACTGTCTTTGGATCCTGTCCAGTACTCTGGGATAATCGAGTCACCCCTCCATAGCTGCCAGGGTTCTTGGGATCGTAATAAGGTTTTTCCAACGCGTCGTTCATCGACCAGCAGTCGCTTTCCCTCTTTAATCCAGACCTCGATAGGAAGGGAGTCAGATATATCTGTAGATATACGGTCTGCAGCCCATTCACACAACTCTCTCGATGTGTAAATGAACGGATGGTCATTGTACATCGCTTTTGTTCCCACCTCCACCAGACAGAATCGGTAACTCTGAGCCCACAACAATTTTCTCGACCCACTCGTCCAGAGTAACGAGTTTCTTCCACTGAGAAAAAGTTAAGTTAATTCCTTTCACCGTCGGTTGTTTACGCAAAAATAATCTGATATCCACTGTTTTATTACACACGCTCAACCAAACGTTTCTTCCCAAATGCCTAGAATCTCCACAACGTGTGGCTAAATAATCTGGAGATAACGTGACCCCACAAATCACAGCTGTTGCTTCACACGATTCATAACGTAAATGAGTACACAACACAGTAATTGTTAGGTAATATCGGACTTTTATATACAAAACCAATTGTCGCTAGTATACAGGTTGCCTTTTGCTCTCTTTAACACGTCACCAAAGAACAGAGAGGAAAGAAAGGCGCCGTCTACATAACAGAGGAGGCCTCGAGACCACGCCGTGGCATCAAATGCATTAGTAATACTGTCAATGTCCAATTAGCGCACTGCATCGTTCAAATAAGTATTCAAACAATGTTCTTTATCCTCGGGCTCTATAAGCCTAGTCCCAGGTAGCAAGGCTTGAATTAGATCGTGCACTACAATGTCCGTCAATAGCTGCATCAAATGCCCTTGATCCCCTGCCGGGGGAGTCAAAAGAAACGCTAGTAGAAGGTCTCTTTGTTCAGCGATGGCGTGCCGCAGCTGAAAATTAACATTGGACCTGCGGTGATGATCGAGGCTGTTCTTCACATCGTTGCTACGGTTTCGTATTTCCTCCCACTGGGCCAAGGCGAGATTCACACCGCAAGATGTTGAACCAGGTAGGGATTTGATGATGTCGAGGCGTCGACATCCATCACTATTACAGTAAGCGCACAATTGTAGGTTATTCATCACGAACCAAGTCTCTCGGTGGAATTAGTGACGTCGATTCTGTCCATCACCACTAGTAATTCCTGCCACTCCGGAAGGGTTAGAGTTGGTGCATAAGCTCTCCTTCCAATGACTACCTAGATACTATTTACAGGCCTACTAATATAAAAACATATTAATTGACATTTATTACTTAATACATTTAATAAACTTCAGACTGTGTTATAGAAACACATCATTATACATTTAATATACTTTATACTGTGGTATAGAAACACATCGTCTTCAGACTGTGTTATATCACATCGATAAAACATAATATCCTGATTCAGTTCTCTATTAAATAAAATGGAAAATCTTCAATATCAAAGAATTGATTTAGAAATATATTTAACATATTTTATATATTTATCCTAAAATCTGTCCTCATGGAGTCTCATAAATAAACTAAGGCAAAACTAAATCCTTTATACATCCAACTACACTTCAGACATATCTAAGTGAGAATTTATCGAAAATAAAATTAATACCACTTCACAATTTTATTGATTCCAATACATATAAACATTTCTTTCGTGATAACTGTAGCTACCGGTTGAAATATTAAAATAATATTTAAAAGAATTAACGATTCGCTTCAATTCAATGAATTCCGTCTCCCATAGTGTCATGCTCCAGTTTCTACATATGTAGAAATTGAAAAATTGAAAAAAAATATAAAAACCAAATAAAAAATTGAACCTTCAGGGATTCCATTAACCATCTCAGTTGTTATTTTTTCAATTGGACATTTCTGTATTAGTGTTTCTAAAATTATCTTAAAACGTGTTTAATATCGAATTAAATTCGTCATTTAAATTGGAACTGTGAAACGAATGAAACATGCTTTGAGAACTATTATAATTATCGATTGAGATAAATTGTACAAAACAATTATACCAGTTTATCATATAAAAGATAAATATAAGTGTAAAAGGTTTAGCAAGCTATTAAAACTAACATGAATTAATACCAGTTGATGAGTTATACAGGCAGGGTGTTTCGAAACTCTCGGTACAATTTCAATGAGAGATAGGGAACACCTAGACAAATCTTTTCCTTCTGTGAATGTATGTCTGATGACTTAACCCTACGGCGCTAGAGGGCGCTGTTTGGCGGCACTGCAGTTTGCTAGAGGGGCGAAGTGGGAACAGAAAACGGACTTGTGTTTGCCGTCGGCATTCGTAAATCATGCACATTATGCGTAACATGGAGACTGCTGAGATGGCTGACATGCATCTGGCATATGGTGCTGCCAATGGGAACGGAAGAGCTGCTGTGAAGTTGTACCGATAGCGTTTCCCAAACAGACATGTGCCAAACCACCAAACATTTGTGCGTTTGCAACAGAAACTGCGAGAAACTGGAACATTCCATGCAAACATGCATGACACTGGTCAGGAGAAAACCATGCACACTCCTGACATGGAAGAAGATATACTATGACAGATTGATGATAATCCAGGCACGTGAGCTGTTGCATGTAGCCTCGGTGTGAACCACCCCCTCATGTGGAGAGTGTGGCACGAGCAACAGTTACATCCGTTTTATCGTCAGAGATTCCAGGCATTGCAGCCTCAGGATTATACTCTTCGTGTAGAATTTGTTCGCTGGTCTCTGCAGCAGACTGCGGCGCAACCTGATTTTCCGGCTCATGTGCTCTTATCAGATGAGGCCTCGTTCACATGCGAGGGTGTGTTTAATATGCACAATTCTCACGTTTGGGCACACAAAATCCACATGCCACAAAGGCGCATGGTCATCAACAATGGTTTGCCGTCAATGTTTGGGCGGGTATCATCCATGACATTTTGATTGGGCCATACCTGCTGCCTCACTTAAAGAAATATTGCCAGGACTGCTGGAAGATATTCCTGTGGTTATTCGCAGACAAATGTGGTTTCAACACTACCGGGCGCCAGCACACTTCAGCAATGATATGCGGGATTATCTGAACATCACTTTTGGGGACCGATGGATAGGCCGGCGTGGACCCGTCGCCACCAAGGTCGCCCAATTGAACATGTATCGTTTTCTTCCTCTGGGGACACATGAAGAACCTCGTGAATAGCTCAAAAAATATCTGAACACTATGGCTGAGCCTCGTGTTAGCTCAAAAATTATCTGAACACTATGGTTGATTACAGAATTCAGAAAAAATATCGGCAACGATTTTTTTAGAAATTGCTTTATCATATTCACTGGTAAAGCTTAGAATATAAGTCATTTATATGGCATTCTACCAGATGCTGATGTACGGTCGCTCAAAAAAGTATCCGAACACTATGGTTGATTACAGAATTCAAAAAAAGTATCTGGCAAAGTTTTTTATACAAATTAGTGATCTGGCAACCTTCGCCAGATATTTTTTCTGAATTCTGTAATCAACCATAATATTCGGATACTTTTTTGAGCTACTGTACGACAAATCAATGCTTCTACGCTGTCATGCATGCAATGCTGTTGCCGATTGCAACTTTGAACACCTGTAACTAAACATGCTTTTCACACTCGTTTCCATTCATTTATGTATAAGCTCCACCGATATTTCTGTCAGTGCTCTCTAGCACCGAAGGGTTACGTCAGCGGACATACATTTAGAGATAAAAAAAGTTTTGTCTTGGTGTTCCCTATCTCCCATTGAAATTTATACAGAGAATTTTGAAACACCCTGTATACGTAGTAACTACTCTCAAATTTGTTCTCATCTGCCGTAGTTGTTCTCTATTATTATATCGCAGTATGGTGGATTCTCAGAATAAACGACAAAATCTATGAAATTTAAACTTATCGTCTCATTATTTTTCTAAATATTAAGAATAGTTTATTTATTAACTTGTGAAGGGTAATTTGAATTTATACCTAGTAATAAAAAGAATAATTTATCAGTGAATATAATAAAGCTATGCAGAAGAGTGCAAATTTAAATATCTAAATATAAATTAATTATGTGTAATTATGTTATGATAAATATGAATTAGACCAGTATTTCATTTTGTTTCCAATCTTTTGTGGAATGTGGTTTCAACACTACCGGGCGCCAGCACACTTCAGCATATGGCCCAATCAAGAATTTAAAAATCACACTTTTAGAAAATCGTGAAGCATTCAACAAATGCAAGAGATATAGCGACTGAACTCAATGATTTCAGATTTCAAAGCTGAAAGAATGTTGTGTGGAAGAACCAATGGAAATATGAGAATGCATATTAAATGAATGCGCAGCTATCTGAATCTATTTTAATTTTCAGATAAAAAAAGAGTTATATTTTTAAATATTCAAAGTTTCATATAAATCATTTAAAGAAAATACATTATATATTTAAAATAAAAGATGCAGTTAAAGCTATGAACAGTTAAAACTGATCTATGGAACGATTAACAAACGAAAATTTCCCACTTTTACGAAGAAGGAACTCAAACTTCCAAATAGAGCTTGTCTCAAATAATGTAAACGCACTTTAAGAGATTAAATTTACACGTAATTCTTTACCAAGCAATGTACGTTTTATAGGTAAAAAGAATCAATCTATTGCATCGAGTTGGGTTGTTTTACATCTGAGCGGCACTTTTTTGCACACCATGGGCTAAATGGCCAGGTCACATGGACGCCGAAGGCTCAGAGAAAGTTGGGGGAGGGGACCCACTGGAACAGCTGTTGGGAGACAGATGGTAGCCTCCCGTCAAGGCCATCCAGCGTGTTCTTTAACGTGCACAGGGTATGACTCTCCCGCACACGGCGCCACGGCTTAACGGCCCAGCCGACGGACGGCGGCCTTTCCAAGCCCATCGGTGTCCCCTACTGACCGTGGGCAGGGCGGGGAATTTTGCGGCGATAAATCTCAACGCTGACCCAGCTGGGACTCGAACCTGGGAACTATAGATTACGAGCCTGGCGCGCTACCGACTGAGCCACCCCCGCCCCTCTATTGCATCGAGACTTAAACAGGTGAACAATACGTATCATGGGGCAATTTTAAAATATAATGTTATTTTGTTTCAAAGCTGTTATTTTTTTCCTAATGAGGAATAAGAGAGGCAATTATTATTTCATTTCTGGAAGTATTTGAAGAAAAGTACTTAATAGATTCCAAGGTGAACAAAGATACTCATTAGTACCAGTTAAAAAAAAATTGATAACAATAATTTTTTTCCTCACAGACCTCAAACAATAAATATTTAACAAACATTCTGAAATGATTTTAAGCACCATGGCATTTTTACGCTGTCTCTTTGTAGAGCCAAGTGATTTTTTTTCTCGACCAATTTATCGATCTGGGGATATGAGTTTTTCTTCATCTTCAGCATGATAGATATATAGATAAAATAGCAGTATGGAAGAAAGTTTATGCCTGCTGAGCCTACTAATTCAACATCAGAAGCGATGCACTCTTTATGGGAATTCAACTGTAGAATTGAGACATATGGGGATAATATTTTTCCTTACGTAGCAGGGGAGGGGGTGGCTTAGTCGGTAGCGCGCCAGGCTCGTAATCTGTAGTTCCCAGGTTCGAGTCCCAGCTGGGTCAGCGTTGAGATTTATCTCCGCAAAATACCCTGCCCACGATCAGTAGGGGACACCGATGGGCTTGGAAAGGCCGTCGTCCGTCGGATGGGACGTTAAGCCGTGGCCCCGTGTGCGGGAGAGCCATACCCTGTGCACGTTAAAGAGCACGCTGGATGGCCTTGACGGGAGGCTACCATCTGTCTCCCAACAGCTGTTCCAGTGGGTTCCCTCCCCCAACCTTCTCTGAGCCTTCGGGGTCCATGTGACCTGGCCATTTAGCCCATGGTGTGCAAAAAAGTGCCGCTAAGAGGTGAAACAACCCAACCCGTTAAGATCATCTACATGCTTTTTAATGTCCACAGCGTAACTCCTGCAAACGGTATTAAGCTTGTAAGCCACCATTTAACATCCCATGCAACGAATGGTGATCTTTTCAAGACCACCTGTGTTCTTTATTGAAAAGTTAATCGCTATCCGAACTGTTTTATTATTGTTTTAGTAAATCAAAATGGCATTTCGATTAGTGAATACAGGATAGTTGGGATGTTAGTTACTTCTCGTAGTAATATGTGAAGTAAGTCCTTTCCTGTTGCACAGATCACACAATGATATAACAGCTGGGACAGTGATTAATAAAACAGTTCGGATAGTTATTAATAAAACAGCTCGGGTTGGGTTGTTTTTCCTCTGAGCGGCACTTTTTTGCACACCATGGGCTAAATGGCCAGGTCACATGGACCCCGAAGGCTCAGAGAAGGTTGGGGGAGGGAACCCACTGGAACAGCTGTTGGGAGACAGATGGTAGCCTCCCGTCAAGGCTATCCAGCGTGTTCTTTAACGTGCACAGGGTATGGCTCTCCCACACACGGAGCCACGGCTTAACGTCCCATCCGACGGACGGCGGCCTTTCCAAGCCCATCGGTGTCCCCTACTGACCGTGGGCAAGGCGGGGAATTTTGCGGAGATAAATCTCAAATCTGACCCATCTGGGATTCGAACCTGGGAACTACAGATTACGAGCCTGGCGCGCTACCGACTGAGCCACCCCCGCCCCACTATTAAATTCCTGTGAATATTTTAATGCAAGGGATAAAATTTCACCTACCTCTGCTGTCTTACCTTACCTGTGTTCTTAGATATCCCCGCAGAATGACTATTCTTCCATTTCAGCTTTCTGACAGGAACCGACAGGACCTTCTGCTTCACTCGATAAGGGACATGGCAAAAATGAATAGAGTAGAAGGGAAGCTCTTGTGTTTCGTCAAAGATGATTCAATTGTTGACACAATAATATTCCATCTGCAATATTGTGTAGCGAAATAATGAATGCTCGACCACGTTAACCAGAGTGTTTTTGATTCATTTACAAATGCCATAGCTAAAAGAATAAATTTTTAATAATATATTATTGAAAATTAAATAATTTTTTAACCTCTTACGAAATTGAAAAGGAAATATTTTCTTACAATAAGAAATACTATTAAAAATAAGAAATATTCCGAACAAATTCTGGAGCAAAGCAACGAAAACAAAGGCCTGTAAACTACAGTTCTTTCAAGATTATATTCCATCCATTGTAAATTTAGCCGTCCCATGGCCGAGTGGTTAGCGCGCTTGGCTACTGATCTAAGGGACCTGGGTTCGAGCCCCGGGTTGTGTTCCTCTGAGCGGCACTTTTTTGCCCACCATGGGCTAAATCGCCAGGTCACATGGACCCCGAAGGCTCAGAGAAGGTTGGGGGAGGGGACCCACTGGAACAGCTGTTGGGAGACAGATGGTAGCCTCCCGTCAAGGCCATCCAGAGTGTTCTTTAACGTGCTCAGGGTATGGCTCTCCCGTACACGGGGCCACGGCTTAACGTCCCATCCGACGGACGGCGGTGTTTCCAAGCCCATCGGTGTCCCCTACTGACCGTGGGCAGGACGGGTTCGAGCCCCGGATAAGGCATGGTTGTATGTGTTGTTTTCGTGCTGAGGTCCTGCCATCCTCTCAGATCTTCTACTTTGGCATATAAACTGACAGGCTCCTGTCGGACCTCTGTGGCAAGCAGCTGCTTGAGTGGGTATTTATTGTTTATTTTTATTGTAAATTTGACATGCAAATATTGAGGAATGGTTATGTAATATGTGATAGTTTACCCGGAATAAACGTTAATGATTTGAAAATAAAATCCTCACAAATAGCTTCGCCAACTAGCATTATAATAGCACATTAACACTACAACTACACATTAGATGAAATATAGATAAATAATTACATATAAGTCAATAAATTGATGGTTAGATGCCTATTCCGGTAATATGCAATCTCGTTTAATTCTCTTCATTCTCAATATCTTGCAAATTAAAACTATTCATAAAATATAGTATTTTCTAGAGCACTCAATCTTTTTCATCCAATAGGAACAACTATTTATAGTGAAAGTATAATGAAATCCAGCGGTGACCAAAACGTATTCCTTATACTTAAATATCAAAACAAAACCGCAATGATAGTTGCACACTACAAAATAATCAATTTGAAAGAAATTTACTGTGTCTTAGGGTTTACTTCTTAACAAAGTGGGCAGTTTTTAACTGTCTGTTCCAACAAGCATCTGTGATTAATTTCTTAATATCTACTTACATACAAAATCCTCCTGCAGACATCGACTACGGAGGTCCAACCAGACTGTGTGCTCACCAGACGTGTCTCTTTTGAGCTACAGCTGCTGCAATTGGCCACTCTAGGCCAATTCTAGCAAGATCCTGTTTGACATTGTCTGTCCATCGCATCCTAGGTCTCCCCCTTTTTCTGATACCCTTAGGCACACTGTTCATAATCCTCTTTGCAAATCTGCAGATATGCATACGGGCAACATGGCCAAACCAACGCGGTCCCTCTCAGCACAATATGCTGCTGAAAAGAAGTTGATGACTTCTTCTTCTAACCTCATCATTACTTACAAAGTGAAACCACCTAATGCACAAGACACTGCGTAAGCATCTAGAATCAAAGGCATCAAATTTCTTGTTATCCTGCTTACAAAGGATCCATGTTTCGCTACCATAACTAACCTTAGAAAGAACGAAATTATTATACAGCTTAATTATAGTCATTAGGTGTATACGCTTATTTTTCCATACTCTCCATAAATTCTTAAAAGTCCCAGCGGCAATCCCTACTCTATTTATATCAGCCGCAGGTCACCAATATCTGTTACATATCTCCCAGGATAATTAAACTGAGTTACTTGCTCGATACAGCCATTCAAAGCAACTGAAAACCATCTGCCTGACCAATTTTAATCCCTTTAGTTTTTTCTCTGTTTATCGCCAAACCTACTCTATTACCAGTCTCATTAACAGCCCTAATGAATAAATTCATCTCGTCAACATCAGTAGCCAACAGGGCCAAAATATCTGCATAATCTAAACCAGAAATTTCGAAATCTTTAGACCATTTAGAGTCAAAATCTTTCCCTTGCAAAGAATTTCGCATTACATAATCAATAACTACAGAGAAAAGGAGACAAAATGCACCCTTGTCTAACTCCACTAGCAATGCTAAAAAAATTGCTGAAAGACGTACTAACTCTCACACACGACTCTGTGTTATTATAGAGAGCTCTCATTACACTAACCAACTTATCAGGTATTCCATATGATTTAACAATCAACCACATATTATGTCGATCAACAAAGTCAAAAGCCTTTTTGAAATCTATAAAACTAGCAACCACAGGTTTCTGAAACTCTAAACATTTCTCAAAAATCGGTTTAAGTGAAAATATTTGATCAATACATCCCATACCACTTCTGAATCTACACTGTTCATTACGCAGTTGTCCATCAACCAAATTCTTAATTCTATTAAGTATAATCATGCAAAGAACTTTACCTGGAACAGAGAGTAAACTAATTCCCCTATAATTATCACAAGAACTGCGATCACCTTTTTTAAAAGTTGGGACAATAATAACTCTACTAAAATCCTTAGGAACAACACCTTTATCATAAAAAATATTCAAAATTTCGATTCACAGGATATGTTTATCAGCTGGTGGATAATCCTGAGCAGAGTTCATCGCAGGCACCGAAACTCTTTGCTTCTATTGGCATCGTCAAATTCTACATTGGAGGAAGTCTTCCAGTATAGATGGCTTCAGCCTTTAGTGGTGGGGGAACGGTTCTTTGCCCCATATCTGCGATTAGGGGGCTGTTTGATATTGTCGCCATTCCCTCTTTCAATAAAATTAGTTTCTTTAAACATCCCACTAACCATTTTCTCTCCATAGGTAGTTGGAATGTGAGGACTCTGCACAGAGCTTTTTCTCTTGATGTCCTCACTCAAAAATTCCACCATTATAATTTAGATATTCTCGGCTTGCAAGAGACCAGATGGACAGATAAAGGTCAGATTCTAAAAAATAACCTTAAATTTCTCTTTTCAGGGAGGGAGGAAAGTAAGCATCACCAAGGCGTGGTTCTGATTCTCAGCAGAAACACTAGTGATGCTCTTCTAGGATATGAGTGCATTAATGAAAGGTTTCTTACAGCAAAATTTCCGTTAGGACATATCCATTGGAAACCATTGTTGCAACAAACGCTCAGAGTAGTTGAGGGGAAAATACAGTTTATAAGATCCGAACCCACCCACGTTTTACAGTTCCTAGGTTCGAGTCCCACTTTGGCTCCGCACAACTCTCACAATGCAATGGTTTCCATTTATCTCGTTGTTTGCCCAGATCCCACTCGAGCGAGCTGCGTTAATCTCCTCAAACCCTCCCCCACTTTTTTTGTTCCCCTAAAGAAACAGAACTTAAAATGCTTTCTATTTTGTTTGGAAGATATAATTACTTAAAAGATTCGAATGACTGTCTCAACAAATCGAGACAAACATTCTATATAGAGATACAGTTCCACTTTCAATGTTTTTTTTTATTTAGAGATCCCTCAAATATACCCAGTAGGTTGTATCAAGGCTAAATAGCCCCGTTTGACTCTTTGCACGTCCACAGTGCTTATATCCAGAGGATATTTAGAGCGCTAAAATCTGTTTGGCACGGCCAAATAATCTTCGCTTATTTTCATTCATTTATTTTTGGTACACCCTGTATATATATATATATATATAGAAGAAATCAATCGCTTTTTTTGGCCTCTCTTGGTTTCACGATTGCCATCCCAAGCCCTATTTGATCTTGTACGACATCGGATCTAAATCTTTTTAAAGTTTCTGAGATCTGCTTCTTGACTCCCTGGATATCTATCGCACCCCCCCCCCCCCCGGTCAAGGTCAGCCCTTGTGGCTCGACCCTTTCTCCCATATAGTGGGGAACTACTACTGTTCAACTGAGTTACAGATATCATGCGACTTTGTCCAAAGGAAGTTTATCCCTAAAATGTTCAACGAAGAACAGGTAGATATTTTATCTCTGACCACGAAGGAGGGGCGGGGATGGCTCAGTCGGTAGCGCGCCAGGCTCGTAATCTGCAGTTCCCAGGTTCGAGTCCCAGCTGGGTCAGCGTTGAGATTTATCTCCGCAAAATTTTCCCGCCCTGCCCAGGGTCAGTAGGGGACACCGATGGGCTTGAAAAGGCCGCCGTCCGTCGGATGGGACGTTAAGCCGTGGCCCCGTGTGTGGGAGAGCCATACCCTGTGCACGTTAAAGAACACGCTGGATGGCCTTGACGGGAGGCTACCATCTGTCTCCCAACAGCTCTTCCAGTGGGTCCCCTCCCCCAACCTTCTCTGAGCCTTCGGGGCCCATGTGACCTGGCCATTTAGCCCATTGTGTGCAAAAAAGTGCCGCTCAGAGGTAAAACAATCCAATCCAATCTGACCACGAAGGACCCGTCATATTAGAAATTTCTTAATGTTTCTAACTGAAGTACCCTCAGGCAGAAATTTTCAGGTTCATAGTACACCTAGGTGGAAATTTGATCTCTAACATGACTGGACAAGTCACAACCAATATTTCGTAACTTTTCTGAAACGTAGAACTCGAAATACCTTCAGTTGTCAATTGTTGATCTCCCTTGTATCTATCGGATGCAAAATTTCGTAAACGTTCTGAGATCTACAACCCGAAATAATCGCAAGCCTCAATTTTTAATTTTTTAGCATTTACAGATCAAGATTCGACCTCTATTTGACTTCGAAGTTCACACCAGATGTCAAATTCAGAATTTTTCTCGCTATCTATGACCCAGATTATCCCTTGTGTATATAACAACCTTAATACATAACCTTTTCTGCATCAAAGTTAAAATTAATGTGATTCCTCTTCCCCTCTCAACAGTTATCTCTATAAGTATGAGCGGGGGTGGCTCAGTCGGTAGCGCGCCAGGCTCGTAATCTGTAATTCCCAGGTTCGAGTCCCAGCTGGGTCAGCGTTGAGATTTATCTCCGCAAAATTCCCCGCCCTGCCCACGGTCAGTAAGGGACACCGATGGGCTTGGAAAGGCCGCCGTCCGTCGGATGGGACGTTAAGCCGTGGCCCCGTGTGCGGGAGAGCCATACCCTGTGCACGTTAAAGAACATGCTGGATGGCCTTGACGGGAGGCTACCATCTGTCTCCCAACACTGTTCCAGTGGGTCCCCTCCCCCAACCTTCTCTGAGCCTTCGGGGTCCGTGTGTCCTGGCCATTTAGCCCATTGTGTGCAAAAAAGTGCCGCTCAGAGGTAAAACAACCCAACAAAAAATCTCTTACGGGCAGCACCAATCAACGTCGAGACGGATTTTGTGAACGCTTTCGCCGCCCTCTTACACAAAAAATTCTACAGAAATCTTCGTTACACAAAAAATTCTACAAAAATCTTTTACAAAAATCTCGTTCGTGGCAGCACCAATCAACGTCGAGACGGATTTTGTGAACCTTTCGCCGCCCTCTTACACTTTAGTATACTTCGTATCCTTCCAAAATTAAAACTAATTATATTAATAATAATAATAAATATTTCTTAAAATTTAGAAGTATTCTCATGATTGACATTTCTAACCATAAACACATAACAAATTCAAACACTGTCTGGATTTCAAGATTTTAAATCTATTTTTTCTATTCGCCATCTTTCTTATTTGCTGGGTGAGCGTTGAGATTTATCTCCGCAAAACTCCCAGCCCTGCCCACGGTCAGAAGGGGACACCGATGGGCTTGGAAAGGCCGCCGTCCGACGGAAGGGACGTTAAGTCGTGGCCCCGTGTGCGGGAGAAACATACCCTGTGCATGTTAAAGAACACACTGGATGATCTTGACGGGAGGCTACCATCAGTCCAGTGGGTCCCCTCCCCCAACCTTCTCTGAGCTTTCGGGGTCCATGTAACTTGGCCATTTAGCCTTTGGTGTGAAAAAAGTGCCGTTCAGAGGTAAAACAACCCAACCAAACCCATATTTCTTATTTTGTTTCTCATTATTTCCATCCCCCCTTCTTCCCTCTCTCTTTAATTCTTATTTTTTATCACTATTATCTTATCATTCTATTCTGCCTGTTTACTATTTATTCATCTATTTTTTTTGTCACCATTTCTCTTTTCCCTGCTTCTTTCTATTTTTATTATTCTCATTTTTTTATTACGGTGACAGGGGAGATTCAGTTGGTAGCGTGCCAGGCTCGTAACCTGCAATTATCCAGTTCGGGTTCCAGCTGGGCAAGTGCAGAGATTATTCTCTGCCAAACACCCCCGCCCTGCCTACAGTGAATAGGGGCTACACTGTTGGGCTTGAAAAGGCCGTCATCCGTCGGATGGGACGTTAAGCCGTGGTCCCGTGCGTGGGAGAGACACACCCACGTACGTTAAAGAACACGCTGGATGGCCTTGACGGGAGGCTGACACCCTTTTCTCAACAGCTGTCCAGTGGGTCCCCTCACCCAACTATCCACGAAACTAACAGAGTTTCGAACTTGGGTTGGGTTGTTTTACCTCTGAGCGGCACTTTTTTTGCACACCATGGGCTAAATGGCCAGGTCACATGGACCCCGAAGGCTCAGAGAAGGTTGGGGGAGGGGACCCACTGGACTGATGGTAGCCTCCCGTCAAGACCATCCAGTGTGTTCTTTAACGTGTACAGAGTATGGCTCTGCCGCACATGGGGCCACGGCTTAACGACCCATCCGACGGACGGCGGGCTTTCCAAGCCCATCGGTGTCCCCTACTGACTGTGAGCAGGGCGGGGAATTTTGCGGAGATAAATCTCAACGCTGCACCCAGCTGGGACTCGAACCTGGAAACTACAGATTACGAGCCTGGCGCGCTACCGACTGAGCCACCCCCGCCCTACGAACTTGGACATCTGTCCCAAATAACTGATATTTAAGTAGTGAATGTCATGTTTTTGAAATTAAAAGAGCTCGATATTACCCTTAAAAATGGTAGACTCTCGGCACAATTCATGTATAGAGTTGCAGAAAAAGTTAGACCATGATGCTACCTAACCACATTGGCAATAAATCATCGGCACGGTTCAAAATTCGAAAGTTCCATAATTAGAGATGTGAAAGAACTGACTGATTCGATAATATTAAAAAAATGTAGACGATAGGTACTCTCCTAGCTGCTCTGCAGTCTTAATGTCAGCGTTCTGATAGACATCAACCAGCACACAAGCCTGATAATTCGAAAGTACAAAAATCGGAGATATGAAGAAACAGAAGATTTCTATAATATATAAGTAATGCAGACGATAGGTACTCTCCGCTGTTTCGCAGCCTCAGTGTCAATAGGCCTCAACCAGCACACGAAGGTGGCTTTTGCTGCCATCCATAAGATGTAGTACTGTCCTGTATAGTGAAAAGTCGGATGGCATCATTCAATCATATTCCAGCGTTGGGTTGGGTTGTTTTACCTCTGAGCGGCACTTTTTTGCACACCATGGGCTAAATGGCCAGGTCACATGGACCCCGAAGGCTCAGAGAAGGTTGGGGGAGGGGACTCACTGAAACAGCTGATGGGAGACAGATGGTAGCCTCCCGTCAAGGCCATCCTGCGTGTTCTTTAACGTGCACAGGGTATGGCTCTCCCGCACACGGAGCCACGGCTTAACGTCCCATCCGACGGACGGCGGCCTTTTCAAGCCCATCGGTGTCCCCTACTGACCGTGGGCAGGGCGGGGAATTTTGCGGAGATAAATCTCAATGCTGACCCAGCTGGGACTCGAACCAGGGAAGTACAGATTACGAGCCTGGCGCGCTACCGACTGAGCCGTCTATTGGATAACTTGACAGTAATCGGGGTTGGGGTTGACTCATTTTTAGAATTGGTCAGGGGTGAAAAAATTCTTAATCCTTTCCTGCCTAAGTAGGGTACAGTCGCTCAAAAAAAAATCCGAACACTGTGTCTTTCGTTTCACGCGACACGAAGATTGCCAGATCACTAATTTCTAAAAAAAAAAACGTTGCCAGATATTTTTTCTAAATTCTGTAATCAACCATAGTGTTCGGATACTTTTTTGAGCGACTGTACCTTACCAGATACCAATGCTCCAGAAGGAAAATAAAAATATAAAGGTTGCGTTGTTTTACCTATGAGCGGCACTTTTTTGCACACCACGGGCTAAATGGCCAGGTCACATGGACCCCGAAGGCTCAGAGAAGGTTGGGGGAGGGGACCCACTGGAACAGCTGTTGGGAGACAGATGGTAGCCTCCCGTCAAGGCCATCCAGCGTGTTCTTTAACGTGCACAGGGTATGGCTCTCCCGCACACGGAGCCATGGCTTAACGTCCCATCCGACGGACGGCGGCCTTTCCAAGCCATCGGTGTCCCCTACTGACCGTGGGCAGGTCGGGGAAATTTGCGGAGATAAAGCTCAACGCTGACCCAGCTGGGACTCGAACCTGGGACTACAGATTACGAGCCTGTCGCACACAATGGGCTAAATGGACAGGTCACAAAGACCCCTCAAGGTTTCAGAGAAGGTGGGGGGGAGGGGACCCACTTTACAGCTGTTAGGAGACACATGGTAACTTCACATGAAGTCGTGTTCTTTAACGTGCATTGGCTATGGCTCTTCCGCATACGGGGCCAAGGTTTAACGTCCCATCCGATGGACGGCGGTCTTTCCAAGCCTATCGATATCCCTTATTGACCAAGAGCAGGGCGGGGAATTTTGCGGAGATAAATCTCAACGCTGATCCTAGGGGGACTCGAACCTGAGAACTACAGATTAAATTCCTGGCAGCAGTGTTCAAAAGAAGAGGCCATAATATGCATAATCAAATTTTATTAGTTATTTATATAAGATTTTTGTTGACTATTTTATATTTGAGTTCTTAAATTCCTCAGCGAAACTTTTTGAATGATTTAATAATAATTTACCTGTCAAACAGGGCGGGGGTGGCTCAGTCGGTAGCGCGCCAGGCTCGTAATCTGTAGTTCCCAGGTTCGAGTCCCAGCTGGGTCAGCGTTGAGAGTTATCTCCGCAAAATTCCCCGCCCTGCCCACGGTCAGTAGGGGACACCGATGGGCTTGGAAAGACCGCCGTCCGTCGGATGGGACGTTAAGCCATGGCCCGTGTGCAGCAGAGCCGTACCCTGTGCACGTTAAAAAACACGCTGGATGGCCTTGACGGAGGCTACCACATCTGTCTCCCAACAGCTGTTCCGGTGGGTCCCCTCCCCCAACCTTCTCTGAGTCTTCGGGGTCCATGTAACCTTTCCATTTAGCCCATGGTGTGCAAAAAATGCCGCTCAGAGGTAAAACAACCCAACGTTAAAGAACACGCTGGATGGCCTTGACGGGAGGCTACCATCTGTCTCCCAACAGCTGTTCCAGTGGGTCCCCTCCCCCAAAGTACTCTGAGGCTTCGGGGTCCATGTGACCTGGCCATTTAGCCCATGGTGTGCAAAAAAGTGCCGCTCAGAGGTAAAACAATCCAATCCAACCTCTCAAGCAAGCTTCTTGCACAGAGGTCTGATAATGGCTTGTCAGTTAAACACGCCCTAGAGAAGATCTATGAGGAAGGCGAGACCTCAAGAGAAAGACATCCATAACTTATCTGGGCCTGGAACCAGGCTCGTTTGATCAGTATCTGAGCTCCCTAACCACTCGGCACAATCAGATAAAGGTCAGATTCTTAAAAATAATCTTAAATTTCTCTTTTCAGGGAGGGACGACAATAAGCATCACCAAGTCGTGGTCTGCTTCTCAGCAGACACGCTAGTGATGGTCTTCTAGGATATGAGTGCATTAATGAAAGGTTTCTTACAGCAAAATTTCAGACAAGCGTTAAAGACTTGAATGTTATCTGCTGTTATGACCCCACTGAGGATGCTGATGAGGATGAGAAGGATAGGTTTATGAACAACTTCAGGATATTTGGAATTCTGTCAAGAAAGGAGATATTACCCTTGTTCTAGGTGACTTCAATGCCAAAGTTGGTACTGACTCTGACCTTTGGGCACGAGTAATAGGTCCTTTTGGTATTGGTAGCTGCAATGGCAATGGGCAACGTCTCCTACAGGTAAGTAAACTCAATGGATTCAGAATAAGTAACACTTATTACAAACACGGTGACATACATAAGTACACATGGGTTTCACCTGATGGGCTGCATAAGAATATGATTGATTACATATTAATTAACAGCAAATGGGCTATTTCTGGTAGGAATACCAGGGCATATAGGGGAGCTGAAATTGATTCTGACCATTATCTTGTTAAAAGTGTTTTGCAACTTAAACTTAAAAAGTGTTCTACTGCTTCCGTATAAAAAATTTACTTTTAATACGGAAGCTCTGAAAGACCCAGTTATAGACAAAGCTTACCATGATAGGTTACTTAGTCATTATGACAGTCATGGTATGCTTACTACTGAAGTTGATGATGAATGGGATCATTTAAACAGGCTTTTTTGGAAACTAACAGTACACCTTTAGGAAAAAAGGAGCAGAGGAGACAGAATTATCTTAGTGATAAGGCACTTGAGCTTATTTCAGAAAGAAAGAACTGCAGGAATGTCCTTAATCAATACCCTACTAGTCCTAATAGAAAGCATTACAGAGAAATTAATAAACGTGTAAAAGATCAGTTAGTTGCTGATAAGAATCTTTGACTTGATGGTTTGGCTGACAAAGCTGAGGAAGCAGTTAGACAGCACAACAGCAGAGAGCTGTACCAGATAGTTAATGTTTTTGTGTGGTAGAAAACGGACAGATATACAAGGATTGAAGGATAAACAAGGTAAGGTTATAGAAGGGGAGGATTCTGTCATGGCTAGGTGGGCTGAGCAGTTCAGTGATGTTCTAAACATTGTTGTTAGTTCTACTCCCATTGTTTGTAATGATGACAGATGCATTGGCGGCTTTAATGTTGAATCTATAACACAATCTGAAGTTATTTCGGCTGTTTCTAAACTTAAACTACATAAATCCCCAGGGGTAGATGAAATTACTATGGAAATGCTTAGAAAACTAAAATTACTACGGAAATGCTTGGGAAAGTTTCGGTTACCACTTGGATGACTGAAATTGTGAATATCGTTTATGATAAAGGCATGGTTCCTAAGGATTTTACCAGAGCTATTGTTATCCCTATTTTCGAAAAAGGTAATCGCAGTTCTTGTGATAACTATAGAGGTATCAGCCAACTCTCTGTTCCAAGTAAAGTTCTTTCCATGATTGTGCTTAATAGAATTAAGAATCTGGTTGACAGTTAATTGCGGTTACGACTTGAATGACTAAAATTCTGAATATCTTTTATGATAAAGGCATGGTTCCTAAAGATTATACCAGAGCTATTGTTATCCCTATTTTCAAAAAAAGGTAATCGCAGTTCTTGTGATAAATATAGGGGTATCAGCCTACTCTCTGTTCCACGTAAAGTTCTTTCCATGATTGTGTTTAATAGAATTAAGAATCTGGTTGACAGTTAATTGCGTAATGAGCATTGTGGATTCAGAAGTGGTAGGGGATTCAGAAGTGGTAGGGGATTCAGAAGTGGTATGGATCAGATATTTTCACTTAGGCAGATTCTTGAGAAATGTTTAGAGTTTCAGAAACCCTTGGTAACTAGCTTTAGGGATTTCAAAAAGGATTTCGACTCTTTCGATCGCCATAATTTGTATTTGATTGTGCGATCATATGGTATACCAGAGAAGTTAGTTAACATAATGAAAGCTCTCTATAATAACACTGAGTCGTGTGTGAGAGTTGGTAAGGCTTGTAGCAATTGGTTTAGTATTACTTCTACAAGGGTGTATTTTGTGTCGTTTTCTCTTTAGCTTGGTCATTGATTATGTTATGCGAAATTCACTTCAAAGGAAAGATTTTGGCCTTAAATGGACTGGAGATATGAAAATTTCTGATTTAGATTATGTTGATGATATAGCCCTTTTGGCAAATGATGCTGATGAGATGAACTCTTTCATTCGAGCTGTTGATGAGACTGGTAGTAGAGTAGGTTTGGTTATAAACAGAAAGAAAACTAAAGTGATGGAAATTCGTCAGGCAGGTTGTGATTCAGTTCATCTGAAGGTTGCAGTCTTGCGCAGGTGTCACAGTTTAATTACCTTGGGAGCTATGTAACAGATACTGGTGATGTGCGGCATGAGAGTAACAGACGAATAGGGATTGCTGCCGGGACTTTCAAGAATCCATGGAGATTGTGGAGAAATAGGCGTATACACCTAAAGACTAAAATTAGACTGTAAAATAGTTTCGTTCTTTCTAGGGTTAGTTATGGTAGTGAAACTTGGACGCTCTGTAAACAAGATGATAGGAAACTAGATGCTTTTGATTCTAGATGCTTACGTAGTATCTTGGGCATTAGGTGGTTAAACTTTGTAACTAATGATAAGGTTAGGCAAAGGAGTTCGCAACCTCCTTTAAGCAGCATATTGTTTGTTTGGTTTGGCCATGTTGCCCGTATGAATAATTATAGATTGGCGAAAAGGGTTATGAACAATGTGCCTAAAGGCCTCAGAAAGAAGGGGAGACCTAGGATGCGGTGAGCAGACAATATCAAACAGGACCTTGTTAGAATTGGTGTGCAGTGGCCAGATGCAGTAGATGTAGCTGAGGATAGACTTGCTTGGAGAACTAAATTGCACGGTCTGGTTGGACCTCCGTAGCCCTTGGCTGCTTGATGATGATGATGATGATGATGACGAGGTTTGTTTGGTTTGTTTTACTTCTGAGCGGCATTTTTTTGCACACCATGGGGTAAATGGCCAGGTCACATGAACCCCGAAGGCTCAGAGAAGGTTGGGGGAGGGGACCCACTGTAACAGCTGTTGGGAGACATATGGTAGCCTCCCGTCAAGGTCATCCAGTGTGTTCTTTAACGGGGTCTCCCGCACATGGTGCCACGGCTTAACGTCCCATCCGACGGAAGGCGGTATTTCGAAGCCCATCGGTGTTCCCTACTGACCTTGGGCAGGGCGGGGAATTTTCCGGAGATAAATCTTAATTCTGACCCAGCTGGGACTCGAATCTGGAAACTGCAGATTACGAGCCTGGCACCAATACGAGGCTCTGGATCCCAAGGGCTAAGAGAAGGTCGGTGAAAGGTCCGGTTGTTTTACCTCTGAACGTCATTTTTTTTTTGCACATAATATGTTGAAGGAAGGGGGCTCACTAGACAGCTGCTAGGAAATAGATGGTAACCTCCCATCAAATCCACCCATTGTGTTCTTTAATATGCACAGGGTATGGTTCTCCCACACTTGGGGGTGATTCAGTCAGTAGCGCACCAGCCCCATAATCAGCAGTTCCCAGATTAGAGAACCCACTGGACCAGTGTTGTGATTTATCTCTGCAACACTCCCCAACTGGCCCTCGGTCGATAGGAGACACCAATTGGCTTGGAAAGGCTGTTGTCAATCAGATCGGATATTAAGCTGTGGTCTGTGTGCTGGAGAGTCATACCCTGTGCAAGTTAAAGAACACGCTGGATGGCCTTGACAGGAGGCTACCATCTGTTCCCCAACAACTGTTCTAGTGGGTCCCCTCCCCCAACCTTCTCTGAGCCTTCGGGGTCCATGTGACCTGGCCATTTAGCCCATGGTGTGCAAAAAAGTGCCGCTCAGAGGTAAAACAACCCAACCCAACCTTGTGATCTGGCTATTTAGCCCATTGTGTGCAAAAAAAGTGCCGCTCAGAGACAAAACAAATCAAACCCAGCAGCTGTCTAATGGTTCCCCCTCCTCAAACCTTCTCTGAGCCTTCAGAGTATTTGCCATTATGTTAAAAAAAATGACTCCCAGATGTCAAACAGCCGAATCTTTTCCCAACTTTTTCAGGAGCTAATATTAACTTCAAAAGGCCATGTCGACTTTGTAACATTCAACGTTTTTTGCTTTAACAGATAAATGGAAAAAGTTCTTTTGGTTTAGTAGAGACTAAACAAATATTTAGATTCGTATTTTCTGAAATTCCAACAGTTTTGTCTTCCTTCGTTGTTGAGCGCTAAATTTGGAAAAGTGTAAAATTTTACTATTCTAAATTATTATTTGTTTATGCTCGAAAATTGATATTTCATTTATGTTGTAGAGTAACTAAGGAGTTTGCATTCAAATCTTGATTTGCCCATTTATATTCGGGTGGATGCGGGAGCACTTTGGGTTGGGTTGTTTTACCTCTGAGCGGCACTTTTTTGCACACCATGGGCTAAATGGCCAGGTCACATGGACCCCGAAGGCTCAGAGAAGGTTGGGGGAGGGAACCCACTGGAACAGCTGTTGGGAGACAGATGGTAGCCTCCCTTCAAGGCCATCCAGTGTGTTCTTTAACGTGCACAGGGTATGGCTCTCTCGCACACGGGGCCACGGCTTAACGTCCCATCCGACGGACGGCGGCCTTTCCAAGCCTATCGGTGTCTCCTACTGACCGTGGGCAGGGCGGGGAATTTTGCGGAGAACCTGGGAACTACAGATTACGAGCCTGGCGCGCTACCGACTGAGCCCCCCCCCCCCCGCTACCATGCGGGAGCACCTTTCTTCTTTAAGTTGTTGGGTTGTTTTACCTCTGAGCGGCACATTTTTTGCACACCATGGGCTAAATGGCCATGGTCACAAGGACCCCGAAGGCTCGGTGAAGGTTGGTGGAGGAGACCCACTGAAACAACTGCTGGGAGACAGATGGTAGCCACCCGTCAAGGCTATCCGGCGTCTTCTTTAACGTGCAGAGGGTATGGCTCTCCAGCACGAGGGCCCACGGATTTACGTGCCATCCGACGGACGTCGGCCTTTCCCAGCCCATCGGTCTCCCCTACAGGCCGTGGGCGAAGAATTTTGCGGAGATAAATCTCACAGCTGACCCAGCTGGGATTCGAACCTGGGAACTACATATTACGAGCCTGGCGCGCTACCAAATGAGCCACCCAATTCTTCTTCTTTAAGAAATAGTTTAAAAAAGTTATTTTTTATAGTGGGTGGGACTACTGAATTAGCCGCAGCTTTAAAGGGCGATGAAATCGAAACTGACATTTTTTTAAGTTCTTTTATGATACGTTTTCAAAAGATGAAAAGATATTCAGCTTTTTTTCATTTCAGAGATTCAATCCCTCTGGGTTCGATTGTATTGATGAAACGCTAGGATTCGGAATTTCAGAATTTACCAATAGATTGAATAGTGCTCTCTAATGCTAAAAAACAGTTGAAAATACCGAAAACGAATATTACATGCGATCTATGTATAAATAAATACCCCCTCAAGCAGCTGCTTGCCACAGAGGATTGGATTGTTTTACCTCTGAGCGGCACTTTTTTGCAAACCATGGTCTAAATGGCCAGGCCACAAGGAACCCGAAGACTCAGAGAAGGTTGGGGGAGGGGACCCACTGGAACAGCTGTTGTGAGACAGATGGCAGCCTCCCGTCAAGGCCATCCAACGTGTTCTTTAACATGCACAGGGTATGTCTCTCCCGCACACGGGGTCACGGCTTAACGTCCCATCCGATGGACGGCGGCCTTTCCAAGCCCATCGGTGTCCCCTACTGACCGTGGGCAGGGCGGGGGATTTTGCGGAGATAAATCTCAACGCTGACCCAGCTGGGACTCGAACCTGGGAACTACAGATTACGAGCCTGGCGCGCTACCGACTGAGCCACCCCCGCCCCTTCCACATAGGTCTGACAGGAGCCTGTCAGTTTATATGCCATAGATGAAGGTCTTAGAGGATGGCAGGACCTTAGCAGAAAAACGACACATATATCCATGACATACCCGGGGCTCGAACCTAGGTCCCTTAGATCAGTAGCCAAGCGCGCTAACCACTCGACCATGGGACGGCGATCTATGTTTGCTAGAAATATTTACTTTGATGGTAGAATGGGGACAGAATCTAGGGGTGGGAGGAGAGCATGCCTACCCTCCCTAAAAACACTAGAAAGGTAATGACGGCAAATTTTTATTATTAAACGCTTATATTTCGCGCATTTTTTAAGGAATTCTTTATAGACGTGGGGCAGGGGTGTCTCAATGTGTAGGCGCCAGAATCGTAATCTGCAGTTCCAAGTTCGAATTCCAACTGGGCTAATGTTGAAGTTGATCTCCGCAATACTCTTCACCCTGCTCTCGGTCACTAGGGCGACACCTATGGGCTTGGAAAAGCCATGTCCGTCGAGTGGAATGTTAAGTCGTTGGCCTGTGTGCGAAATAGAGATACCCAGTGCACGCTAAAGAAAAAACTGGATGGCTTATGATGGGATCCAACCATCTGTCTCCCAACATTCTCTGAGCTCTCAGGGTTCTTGTGACCTGGCAATTTAACCCATTGTGTACTAAACAAGTGATAACTCAAAGGTAAAACAATCTAATCTTTAAAGACTCTTAAAATGTAGAGGAAAATGCCAGCCATTTTATTTTATGTTATTTCTGATACAATAAGAGGAGTTTTTTTTTTATTCTTATAGAAAAAAATTGGTTTGTATATATGTTAATAAAATATTATTGCACATTTTCCCAGTCATCAATTAATTTCTGATTTCCAATGTTAGAGGGTGCTACAAGTCGATAATTAAAAACAAAACAAAACTTTACTTTGTTTGAAAACGAACATCCGATATTCCCCAAAGGATATATATCGCCTCCTCTAGGATACTGCCTGTAGATTCAGCCTCAAAATGCGAAACAACCAATTCCCTAAAGTTCGTTCGTTGGCCGCCAGCTGGCAGTGGCCGCCTAGTATACACAGTCTTTCTAACAGTGCGTTTCAGTGCACAAAATGCTGTCATTCACGCATTTATAAGATACACAATCAAAATTATCAATTATTTAATAATGTGGGAAAATAAAATCTGCTTAGTAATGCCGTTAGTGGAAGTAGTTCATGAATTTAAGGCGAAATAATGAATAAATTGCCGTTTTATGATATTCTTTAAACGGAACTGTTAAAGAGCTTCTTAAACTTTCTTTATCACAGAACTGTTCAACATCTTTTTTTCTGTCTCAAAGCAATTAAATTTTTGGGGAACACGTATTTAAACTTATAGACTAGTACAATTTTAAAGAATAATTAATTTCTCTTACTACTGTTTTTATTTTTATGGACTTATCATTTTCAAATAGTGCAAGTTTTTTCAGAGATCTGGTTTTGAAAATATTTTTAGATATAAACTTAATCATGTACAGCCTTGAATATTATCTGCGTAAAGAAATGTGGCAATGGAGAAAATTTTATTATTCAAATACTTAATTTTGAAAAAGTGAAATGTTTATTATGAATATTTATATATATATTAAATTTCATGATATTAAATTTCTGAATTTTTTTCTGTCATTTATCTGTAATATTTTGTGAATAAAAGGCACATTTGAAATGGACTAAAATATATTTATTCCAAGTATATTTCATGTTAAAAATTTAAAAGCCAAAATACATCAAAGTAGCTCTCTCCGTTAACGAAACACCAATATGGACATTTCATCATCTCTGAATAAATAAATAAAAAAGATAATAATAATTACCCCCTCAAGCAGCTGCTTACCACAGAGGTCTGACATGAGCCTGTCAGTTTATATGCCATAGTAGATGGTCTGAGAGAATGGCAGGACCTCAGCAGAAAAACGACACGAACAGCCATACCCGGGGCTCGAACCCAGAGTCCCTTAGATCAATAACCAAGAGCGCTAACCACTCGACCATGGGATGGCCATCTCTGAATAGGAAGTTCTAAATTATTAGACATCACTTCATTCCAATATTGTTTTTTCAATATTAAATTATTTTAGTTACTCAAGGACCATGTTAATTATCACTTTAAGCAAAACATGCAGTAGGAATTTTGGAAGTATTTTTAAAAATGGGACCCTTTACTTAATTTATTACAATCAAAAATTGCTAAATTTGGCACGTACAAGTTGAAAAGGACATAAAAATTATATTTTCCAGACGTTTTTTAGTTACTGATAATGAAAGAAACTATGAAAGTGACTCACAGCATTACACCGAAACTAGAAATTTACTATCTGACCGAGATGCCGTGAACAGGAGTATTAGGACCACAAGTTCGGTAGGCATCCCGGACGCAGCGATGCCCGCTATGCAATCCACCGAGTCACGGACACAGTCGCTAACTCCTGAAAGGAAAGACAAGATTAATACATGTAACAACACTACAATAGAAAGAACACTACACACGACAACGAGAAGAAAGGGAATGTTACACTTTAAAGCGAAGAGGGTTGGGTTGTTTTACCTCTGAGCGGCACTTTTTTGCACACCATGGGCTAAATGGCCAGGTCACATGGACCCCAATGGCTCAGAGAAGGTTGGGGGAGGGGACCCACTGGAACAGCTGTTGGAAGACAGATGGTAGCCTCCCGTCAAGGCCATCCAGCGTGTTCTTTAACGTGCACAGGGTATGGCTCTCCCGCACACGGGGCCACGGCTTAACGTCCCATCCGACGGATGGCGGCCTTTCCAAGCCCATCTGTGTCCCCTACTGACCGTGGGCAGGGTGGGGAATTTTTGCGGAGATAAATCTCAACGCTGACCCAGCTGGGACTCGAACCAGGGAACTACAGTTTACGAGCCTGGCGCGCTACCGACTAAGCCACCCCCTGCCCCAGTAAAGCGAAGAGCATTGCCAAAAAAAAAATAACAAAGAAACGGAGGCCGACACCATTGCCAGGTGAACTCCGACTTACCTCTTCGCAAGTGTTCGACCCTCAGAAAGTTACGAACACTTCCGGATACGCGTGCCTTCACGTCTAGAAGGCCCGTCTTCGTCCTCTGGAACAGGGCCTTATTCCTCGTCTTCCACAGATGGTACTTGACTTCGCTGGACATCAACAGGAACTGTGTCCGGGTGGCTGCCTGGACTGGCAGGGGAGTCAGGTAGAGCACCAAAGTCACTCCTGGCGTTGCAATGCCGAAGACATGCCGACGTGTCTCCACATGGCCTCTGGGAGGAAACAACTGTAGACAGCGTGAGTCACCACCTCCACCTCTCCGCAGTGAGGGTACTGTCGTTCGGATGTGACAGAAATGATACAGTCGGTCCCTCACTGGGAGGACCTCGTGGGCTATCTGCCAATTGAGGTCTTGCCGGCTCTGCATCAGATGGC
This sequence comes from Ryuthela nishihirai, assembly GCA_038380435.1. NCBI lineage: Eukaryota > Metazoa > Arthropoda > Arachnida > Araneae > Heptathelidae > Ryuthela > Ryuthela nishihirai. Next base: position 4,832,367 of record JAWZYU010000039.1, read on the forward strand.
GATCGGTTATGCTACTCCAGGCTTCCCTCCAATCCAACTACGGCTGCCTCCTCTGAACACGGGGCTCAAAGAGGGGAAAGAGGCTATGGTACAGTCACTCAAAAAAGTATCCGAACACTATGGAAAACACTTACTTACCAAAATATCTGGCAACGATTTTTTTAGAAATTAGTGATCTGGCAACCTTCGTGTCACATGACACGAAGGTTGCCAGATCACTAATTTCTAAAAAAATCGTTGCCAGATATTTTTTCTGAATTCTGTAATCAACCATAGTGTTCGGATACTTTTTTGACCTACTGTACAGGCTCCTGGTGGTGCTCTGAAACAAATCAAATTCATTAATGACATGGGAAATACACTCTACATTCCTGAGAACGTCACTATAGAAGCGGGTGGGTTTCTCAGACCTGGGACCATTGATTACGAGATCTGGCGACAGGAACCTGAGCGAAAGACTTAACCAGTAGAACATGAAGTTGGACATGGAGGTACCGGAATTCAAAATCGTGATGACAAAAGAGATTGCCACCGCAGCGCAGTGGTGTTGAAGGTCCGGAATGTTCCATCCACCTGAGTCGATGGCCTGGGTCACTCCGTTCCTCTTCACCAACTTCTGTTCATCTCCCCAAAAGAAGGTGAACAAGAGTCTGGTTCACTAACAGACCACGTGCCGCAGGACGGGCAAAACTTGCGCAGCATACGTGAGGCATGGCATGAAGTCCTGTCTGACAACGTGGGCGTAAGCTCGGTAGGACAGGTCACACTCAGCCCACCTGGAAGCTATGGACTGAACTTTCAGGGTGCTAGTCTTCCAGATCATCCACAGACTACGACCAAAGTAAACGTTGAGAACCTTTATCGGGTCACGATCCATCCCAGGTCGTGGGGGGTTTTGAAGCAACCCCTACTCCACTGAAGCCACGAGGCGACAGTCTTCTTCTCCTGGTTAAGCAGAGCACCGGTGGCCCCGCAGTAACTTCCGACTTCCCTCAAGGCCCAACTGAGGGAGTGTTGGTCAGCTAGGAGAAGTGTGACATCGTCGGCATACGTGACACATTTCAGATCGACGGATACATTGCCAGGGACAGTGATGCCCCTGATGCGACAGGAAGCCATGATCCACTCGATCGAAAGCCTTGCTCTGATCGAAGTTCACAAGACAGCTGGAAGGTCCTCGGAGTCGACATAATCCAGTACGTCTCAAACTAGATGGAGAGAACTCACAATGGAACGTCCCGGGACTCCGCAAGTCTGGTCGGGACTCACCAGCTGGGAGAGGACACCAGCAAATCGATTACAAAAAACTTTGGTAAGAATCTTGTAATCGACTTTAAGCACGGTGATGGGTCTCCAACAGGAGAGGTCGTCCTGCTTTGCCTCCTCCTTGCAAAGAAGCGTTACGACCCCACCGTGCTGGGAGGCGGACAGCAAACCTTCATCAAAGCAACGCTGGCCGCTTTGCCTCATTCTTGCAAAGAAGCATTACGACTCCACTGTGCTGGGACGTGGACAGCAAACCTTCATCAAAGCAATGCTGGCCGCTTTGCTTCATCCTTGCAAAGAAGCGTTACGACCCCACCGTGCTGGGAGGTGGACAGCAAACCTTCATCAAAGCAACGCTGGCCGCTTTGCCTCATCCTTGCAAAGAAGTGTTACGACCCCACCGTACTGGGAGGTGGATAGCAAACCTTCATCAAAGCAATGCTGGCCGTTTTGCTTCATCCTTGCAAAGAAGCGTTACGACCCCACCGTGCTGGGAGGTGGACAGCAAACCGTCATCAAAGCAACGCTGGCCGCTTTGTCTCATCCTTGCAAAGAAGCGTTACGACCCCACCGTGCTGGGACGTGGACAGCAAACCTTCATCAAAGCAACGCTGGCCCTTTGCCTCATCCTTGCAAAGAAGCGTTACGACCCCAACGTGCTGGGAGGTGGACAGCAAACCTTCATGAAAGCAACGCTAGTAAATATCAATGAGAAGAGGGCCCAGGGGTAACCTAACTCAACTGGTAACCCATCGCTACCAGGACTCTTACTGTTGCGGAGTTATGAGAGAGCTTTGAAGCACTCCTGCAAGGTAACAGGCTGCTCCAAGGTCACGTTCACCTCAGGCTGGAGTCGAGGCAACAACTCGAAGAAAGAGTACGATTCGCTGCATTCAACAGTGCCTTCGGTAAACAAATCCTGATAAAAGTCAGCAGCATGGGCCAGCATGTCCTCTGTGCGACTTAGCTGTTGACCATTCCGGCCGACTAAGGATTGGATTGGATTGTTTTACCACTGAGCGGCAGTTTTTTGTACACCATGGGCTAAATGGCCAGGTCATATGGACCCCGAAGGCTCAGAGAACGACCCACAGGGGGAAGGGACCCACTGGAACAGCTGTTGGGAGACAGATTGAACGGGAGGCTACCTCCCGTCAAGGCCATCCAGCGTGTTCTTTAACGTGCACAGGGTATGGCTCTCCCGCACACGGGGCCACGGCTTAAGGTCCCATCCGACGAACGGCGGCCTTTTCAAGCTCATCGGTGTCCCCCACTGACCGTGGGTAGGGCGGAGAAATTTTGCGGAGATAAATCTCAACGCTTACCCAGCTGGGACTCGAACCTGGGAACTACAGATTACGAGCCTGGCGCGCTACCGACTGAGCCACCTCCGCCCCCCCTGCCGACTAAGGAAAAGAAACCTCTGTCCTGACCATTGTCTCTCTCTCGCTTGAAGAAGTGGCGAGAGAATTTCTCCTCGGCATCCAGGCGGGAGGCGCGCGACCTGACGCGGTACCCCTCTCGCTACTTATCGAGTAGCACTGGATCTGGTTCTGTAGAGAGACAAGCTCCAACTGAATGGCCGGCGTAGGGGAGTTTTTACGAGACAGGAAATTTAACTTCAAGTTCAGCCAAGAAAGCTGCGCTCACCGTTCCCTGGCCCGATTTTTCCCCCACTGCTGGAAGAACTGACGGACCCATCACTCAGCATCGTGAGATGCGCTCTGGTTGGGTTGTTTTACCTCTGAGCGGTACTTTTTTGCACACCATGGGCTAAATGGCCAGGTCACATGGACCCCGAAGGCTCAGAGAAGGTTGGGGGAGGGGACCCACTGGAACATCTGTTGGGAGACAGATGGTAGCCTCCCGTCAAGGCCATCCAGCGTGTTCTTTACCGTGCACAGGGTATGGCTCTCCCGCACACGGGGCCACGCCTTAACGTCCCATCCGACGGACGGCGGCCTTTCCAAGCCCATCGGTTGTCCCCTACTGACCGTGGGCAGGGCGGGGAATTTTGCGGAGATAAATCTCAACGCTGACCCAGTTGGGACTCGAACCTGGGAACTACAGATTACGAGCCTGGCACGCTAACGACTGAGCCACCCCGGCTCCACAGATTGTAAGAAAATGAAACTTAAACTCCATTTAAAATGATGATATTTATTTAGGATCGTCATTTAAAAATTTAAAACAGAGTTTATGTTTCATCTTCTTACATAGAAAAAATATTTTATGAGACCAGACTGGAAACACGGTTGAAGGAGCATATATAATCTGTGGATGCATCCTTAACTTTTCGGCATTCCTTTGTAAAAGAAAGAACATAAAACCAGAGTGCATCATCTCTGCAAAATTCCCCCGCTCTGTCCACGGTCAGTAGGGGACACCGATGGGCTTGGAAAGGCCGCCGTCCGTCGGATGGGACGTTAAGCCGTGGCCCCGTGTGCGGAGAGCCATACCCTGTGCACGTTAAAGAACACGCTGGATGGCCTTGACGGGAGGCTACCATCTGTCTCCCAACAGCTGTTCCATTGGGTCCCCTCCCCCAACCTTCTCTGAGCTTTCGGGGTCCATGTGACCTGGCCATTTAGCCCATGGTGTGCAAAAAAAGTGCCGTTCAGAGGTAAAACAACCCATATGGCTTTGCGAAGTATATAATATGGTGTTCGCACAACGTCCAATTCACAGACGTATCGATGATATTAAGCAACACATAGCTGTATACATTAATGTTTGGTTAATGAGAATTGTTTTTCAAGCATTATTAATCTTTACCTGTAGCTACCAGCGGAAATATTGTAATATAATATATCTTGTTGCATCAGTTCTGATTTTTTTCTCTTACATGGAGTATATTTCTCCCACGCACGGGGCCACGGCTTAATGTTGAATCAGACGGACGGTTGCCATTCCAAGGCCATTGGTGTCCCCTACTGACCGATAGCAGGGGGGACCATTTGCGGAGAACACGCTGGATGCCCTTGATGGGAGGCTACCATTTATTTCACAACAGATGTCCAGTGGGTTCCCTCCCCCAACCTGTTCTGATCTTTCGGCGTCGTTGTGACTTGGCTATTTAACCTATTGTGCAAAAAGTGCTATTCGGAGGTAAAACAAACCAACCTTAAAGAACAAGTTGGATGCACTTGATAGGAGTCTACCATCTATCTCTTAACAACTGTCCAGTGGGTCACCTCCCCCAACCTTCACTGATCCCTTGAGATCCTTGTGACTTGGCTATTTCACCTTCTATGTGCAAAAAATACTATTCGGAGGTAAAACTAACCGTAGAAAACACGCTGGATGGCTTTGACGGGAGGCTACCATCTTTCTCCCAATAGCTGTCCGGTGGGCCCCCCTCTCCAACTTCTCCGAGCCTTTGGGGCCTTTGTGAGACCTGCCCATTTCGCCCATTGTGTGCCAAAAAAGTGCCGATCAGATATAAAAGAACTGAAATAGATGATTCAATAAAACTGCTCGAAGCGCCATCTTTAATAGCGGTTCGTAATTCGCATTTTGCAACTCTCAAAGTGATTGAACATCTGCGGGTTCCAGTGCGCATATAACTATTATTTGCTCTCTTACTGCCTTTTACAAAAGTATGAAAAAAATAGTTTCTCAGATACAGAAGAATATTGGAGAAATATCTCAAATTAACTTCGGACTTTTTTCTTAAAAAAAACGCTAGTTGTATCGTTTTAAAATATCAAATGTATATTACATTGTGAATGACTGACTTAATGAATGACTGACAGGTGATGAATACTTTGGGGTGTGAAACTCAGAAATATTACGAAATTCGGATCCATGGATCCACGAGGTAAAAGGTCAGATTTAGATATACTATTGCTAGAGAGCTGAAAATTTTCTTGCAGATATTTTGGGTCGTAGGTCTCGGAAATCTTGCCATATTTTGGATGTAATGTGTCCATCGAGGTCAAAGGTGAAATATAAATCTTCCGGTGATTAGAGGGCTATAAACTTTTGACAGTGAAGGAATTCTATTCGTAGATCTCAAAAAAATGTGCCAAACTTCGGATGCGATGGGTCCTTTGTGGTTAAAGATTGAATTTCGATATGCCAGTGCTGGACAGCTAAAAATTTGTTAGTAGGGCTATTTCTTGCAGCAGAACTAAGAAATAAGAGGAAAATTCCGACAATACTTCCGATTAACAGAAAGCCAGAGCTCCGAATTTGTGAAGTCAGCATAAGTAGTCCTACGATATAGACAGTTCTTATATTTTTTATTCTAATATTATTACTGGTGAACTGTTGTGCTAACATTTATACTAATGTTTTTCTATAAATATATTTTATTTCGAAAAAAAGTTTTGTATTAATATGCATTATAATAACTGGTAATAAATACGAATAATTTTCATTTTAAATAAAATATATTTATAGATAAACGTTAGTATAAAATTAGCACAAGTGTTCACCAATAATAATATTAGTATAAAAATATAAGAATTTGCTATATGGTAGGACTATTTAACCGCACGTCACAAATATTGTCCACTGGTCTTCTGTTGTAGGTGGTGTCGATTCAAATCCGCTGTTGCATTCAAGGTGAAATAAGGTTCTTGGTGGTAGGCTAGAAATTAAGTGTTATTGGAGGCACTAATTGACTAATATAGCAGAAGCCGGAACAACGGATTATGACGTCAGCATAGGTAGTTTTAACAATGATAACACGAGGAGGACAAAATTGGCTGCTTGCTATCCTAAAAAGTAGCCGTTAATAAAAAACTGGATATCACTTATATATTTTATTTCTGTTTTTATTACTGGTGATATTTTAATACTAATATTTATATTAATGCTTATTTACAAATGTATGAATATTTCAGAAAGAAAATTATTCATAATTATTAGCATTTTATTAGCATTATCATAACTCTAATACATGTGAATAATTTTTTTTCTAAATGTATATTTATAAGTAGATATTAGTATACAATTTAGTAATAAAATTCACCAGATAAAATAATAGATTAAAATATATCAGAAATATTTCGTTTTATACGATGGTGACGTCATAACTTAGTGTACGGCCTTCTGTTTTATGAGGTAACGGTAGTACTGACGAAGATAAAAATTCTGCAAAAAATGAACCATATGCGAACACAAAATATTCTATAATGTTATATTTATCAGTATATATTAAACTGGGACACATCGAAAGAAATATAATTATGAAATCATAAATGAAGCAGTATAATTAAAAAATTTGTAGATATTTCTACCTTCTTATGTAATTATTTCTGAACAATATGATTATGATATATTTTAATAAACAAATGGCGTGGTAATATTAAATTATATGAATACTAAGCGAATATTCCGAATTTTCGATATCTACAACCCGAAACACCCCCAGACATAAATTTTTCCGTTTCCGGCACTCGTAGATCATAGTTTGATCTCTATTCGACCTTGAAAGACAGGTCGGAGGTCACATATTTGATGTTTCTCGAAATTTACGATCCTGATTAACCCTAGGTGCAAATTTTCAAAGCTCTACCAGCTCTGCCTCATTGTTAGAATTAGCGTTATTCCCTCTCGGTGAGTCATTAAGTCAATCACTCAGATTCATCTATATATAAGATTATGACGCGGTTTATATCAGTTAAGTAATAATGTAATATATATTCCTATATGTAACGTTAGTTGCTTGATGTTTTGTCTTGTTCATTACTGCTCAAAATGAAATGAAGTCTTTCAATTATTGAGAAGTAATTGAAATGGTCGTTATGTAATTTGAAGTTCAGACTGTGCACAGTAACGGGATGGGTGGCTCGTAATCTCTGTTCCCAGGTTCGAGTCCCAGCTGGGACAGTGTTGAAATTTATGTCCGCAAAATTTCCCTTCTGCCCACAGTCAGTAGATGACACCGATAGGCTTGGAAAGGCCGCCGTTCTTCGGATGCGACGTTAATCCTTTGCCCCGTCTGTTGGAAAGCCATACTCTGTGCAGATTAAGGAACATGCTGGAGAGCCTTAATCTGAAGCTACCATCTGTCCCCCAACAGCTGTTGCTGTGGGTTCTCAACCCCAACCTTCTCTGAGCCTTCGGGTTCCGTGTGACCTGGCATTTTCCCCATTGTGTGCAAAGAATTTCGCTCATAGGCGAGGCATGGGGACCATAAGATTTCTAAAGATGTCTTGTAGTATCTGGTACCAACACGTTAGTAGCAGATCCTTTTTAACTCATGTAAGTTGCGTGGTTGAGTTGCGCAGATCGTATATGCTGTTCCAGCACACACCATAGATGCTCGATTGGATTGATGTCTGGGGAATTTGGAGATCTGGAAGTCTTCCTCGTGTTCCATGAATCATTCTCCAACAATCCGGGTAGTGTGTCACGGCGCATTATCCTGCTGATAGAAGGCACTACAAGAGGCATATACCGCTCTCATGAAAGGATGTACAGGTGCTCAAAAAAACATCCGAGCACTATGGTTGATTACAGAATTCAGAAAAAATATCTGGCAACGATGTTTTTAGAAATTAGTGATCTTGCAACCTTCGTGTACAATACACTTGGCTATTTAACCTATTGTGTGCCACGAAAGTGCCGCTCAGAGGCAAAACAACTCAAATAGGTGATTTCATACCACTGTTCGGAGCGCCACCTTTAACATCCGCCCGTAATTCGCATTTTCCAACTCTCAAAGTGATTGAATATTTCGGGTTGCAGTGTGTATCTGACCATTATTTGCTCTCATTATTGCCATTTACAAAAAAAAAATAAAATGAAAATATATATTTATTTATATTACACAAGAATAATTGAAGAAATATTTCAAATTAACTTCTGACTTTTAAAAATAAATAGTTAGTTGCATCGTTTTAAAATATCTAATGTATATTTCCGATTGTGAGTGATTGACTTAATGAATGACTGACAAAGGATGACGCTAGTTCTAATTATGATGCACAAATGGCAGAGCTCTGAATATTTGTACCTAGGGGTCATCCCGGTCTTAGATGCCGGGTAATATCCGAAATTTGACCTCTGACTCATCCTTCGAAGGGAAATGGAGTCCTGGATTAACACCACCTAGACACAAGGCCATACCACTGAATATGACGTCAGCACAAGTGGGTCTATTTATATACACCTTTCTTATAAATTTATTTCTGTTGTTTTTACTGGAAATTTTTAAAATTAATCATTATACTAATTTATGTATATCAACATACGTTACTTAGAAAAAATATATATATATTGTATTTTACACTCACCGCCACTGAATTAGAAATCTTATGCAGATGCACGTAAACGTCTCTTGAGCAGTTTACATGCAAAATTCCCGGTCACGTGCATCATCACGTGATCTATTGAGTAATTGACAGTAATGTTGATCGCAATGGGTAAAAGAAAGGATCTTTCGGGGTTCGATAAAGGGCTTATTGTGAATGTCCCTCTGGCTGGAGCGACGATTTTTAAAACAATAGAACTCACTGGTTTCTCAAAAGGTGAGATATCTCGGGTTTTTAATCAGTGGAAAAATAACCAACATTGCTTGTCTAAGAGACGCAAGTATGGCGCGACGACAATCTGTCAGGAATGAGATCGCTGTCGTCTCAGAAGGCTTGTGCGGAGAAACAGGACTTTCTGTGTGCAGGAATTGACAGAGCATACAATGAAGGCTGTTCCCGACTCATATCTCAGCGAACTATGCGCAGGGAACACAGTGGTGTCAGGAACACAGTGACTGGACACTGGAAGACGAAAAAATTCATGTGGACCGACGTGTCACGGTACACCTTGTGTGGTACCGACGGTAGTTCAGAGAATTTGGCTAGAGCCCCATTAAACAATGGACTCAACTTGCCTTGTAAACACAACTCAAGGTTCTGGAGGCGGTGTCATGGAGTGGGGCACGTTCTGTTGGTTCGGAACTGGTCCCCTGATATTTGTGGAAGATCGGGTGTCCTCCAAGGATTATCTGAACATTGTTGCAGATCAAATCCATCCTGCAATGTTGATTTTTTTATCCAGCAGGTGACGGCATTTCATGAAGCCAATACTACTGTCCACCGCGCAAGAGAGTTCAGCAGTGATTCAGCGAGCATGACAGCGACTTCTACCATCTTCCCTGGCCATCACAAATCACGAATCTGCACACCATTGAGAATATATGAGATATGAAACAAAACAAAAAAAAACTCTCACCAGGTGAGTCATCTTTATCCATCGCTTACCAAGCGAATCATCTTTATCCATCACTTACCAGGTTTTATCTTTACCCATCACTTACCAGGTGAATTAATGTTATCCATCACTTACCAGGTGAGTTATCTTTATACTTCACTCACTAAATGAATCATTTTAAGCCATCGCTTACCAAGCGAATCATCTTTATCCATCACTTACCGGGCGAGATCTTTATCCTTCACTCACCAAGTGAGTCATCTTTAGCCATCGATTACCCAGCGAATCATCTTTATTCATAACTTACGAAGTGAGTTATCTTTATCATTCACTCACCAAGTGAGTCATATTTAGCCATCGCTTACCAAGCGAATTATCTATATCCATTACTTACTAGGTGAGTTATCTTTATCCTTCACTCACCAAGTGAATCATCTTTATCCATCGCTTACCAAGTGAGTAATTTTTAGCCATCACTTACCAAGTGAGTCATCTTTATCCATCGCATTCCAAGCGTATGTTTATATATATATATATGTATCCAATTTTATTATTATATTTTAATTATTAATTATTATATTATTATATTATCAATATTATTATTATTGTAGTATATACACTTCAATCCAATCGAACATCTGTGGTTTGTGTTGGAACAGCATATCCGATCTGCGGCGGCTCAACCACGTAACTTACAAGAGTTAAAGAATCTGCTAGTAACGTGTTGACATCAGATACCACAAGACACCATTAGAAATCTTGTAGCGTCCATGTCTCGCCGGGTAAGATCTGTTTTGGCGGCACGTGGAGGATCAACATCATATTTAGGCAGGTGGTCATAATGCTTTGACTCTTCGTTGTAGTCACTTATTATTTTTTTAACCTTTTTCTTTATTGTTATTCTTAGGCACAGTGTCTATATATACTTATCTTCTGATTCACCTGGAGCAGATTCAACGAGTTTTCGGTTTGTTCCTTAGTTTATAGAAACCCACTGTATATTGAAAATAACAGAAAACATATTTCTATTGCTAACTCAAGGTTCTAATATATTGATTTCTTTTATTTTTAACATCTGCTTAACTCCATTATAAGATCCCAATAGTTAAGATTTAAACACAATGCATTTATTTCACATTGTTACCCTCAAAACAAGTCTCCCAAAAGTTATTCACTGATATTATTGAATGATTTTGAATCAATTAAATAAATTATTTTTAAAGAAGAAATTACGTTTTAAGCTGATAAGACATTACGTAATGACTGCAGGAGCATTTGCTAAATGGCATAATGGATGTCCTTCTCCCAGCACATTTAATAACAATAAGTAACAAGAAATTGTTTATGCTATCGTTTTCGTGTTTCTTGGATATATGAGTGGTGCTGAATACAAAACTACATTTGCTTTGTTCTACTATTAATATTTGCAAAGATAGTGCAAAAAATCGGTTTTCACAAAATTCAGCATTTTATTTTCAATACATTACTATTCAATTACAGTATGATCTTCGTAAACGTATTTTGTCTCCATGTCTCTGGGTTGGGTTGTTTTACCTCTGAGCGGCACTTTTTTGCACACCATGGGCTAAATTGCCAGGTCACATGGACCCCGAAGGCTCAGAGAAGGTGGGGGGAGGAGACCCACTGGAACAGCTGTTGGGAGACAGATGGCAGCCTCCCGTCAAGGATATCCAGCGTGTTCTTTAACGTGCACAGGGTATGGCTCTCCCGCATACGGGGCCACGGCTTAACGTCCCATCCGACGGACGTTTCCCCTACTGACCGTGGGCAGGGCGGGGAATTTTGCGGATTACGAGCCTGGCGCGCTACCGACTGAGCCACCTCCTGCCCCTGATATATTTCTGAGTAGATGTGAGAAATCTATGCAGAACAATTAAGGCTGACTGTCCTGGGAACATTTCGTAGGCTGGCGATACACATGGCTATTTGCATTGTGCTCAAAAAACCACAGTTGCAAAATACGGAGACGATCTCATTTGGCAATTCAGAAAACTGAAATGTCTGAACTTTCTCGATTATCAGGTGTATGATTTCACAGAGCATTTCATTATTCGACATAATTTTACAGCCGACTTTTTTAAACTTTAATTTTTAACTGGAACTCATATATGTCATTAAATATTAACCGACATAATTCGATACTATAACACTTAATACTTCCTTCATTCCCACAGCGTGAATGCAAAATCCCATTTCAAGGGAAGATGCGATGCTTCTTCATCTCAACATCCATTGAAAATTCCATTGATGGATATCCTCTCTTCTAGCTGAATAATAAGCAGGATGTTTCCCACTACACATCCGTCACATGACCCGAAGACAGTCCTTGTTATTTATGATTACAGGATAATATGAAGAATCATATCATACGAATATGAGTACAGTTGCCTTACTAAAAATCTGTATCTCGTTACATCGAATATATCCGTTCGGATATTATGATCACTTTACAGTTTTCGGGAAATTCTTTTCGAATGTTAGTTGTTAAAAACAGATATTTTTCGCAAAATTTGCACCAAGTGGTATTTTTAACAAATCAACTGTTGATTATTCCATATATTTTAATCGAATAGTTTTTTTAGTGAAATATTTTCTCAGCGCAATTATTTTTGAATCATTTTTTTTACAGGTCTAATTTTGAAAAGCGGAATTAACTTGAAAATTCAACAACTACCACTCGAAAACACTCTTTATAAAATATAGCTTTCTGTTGTCGTTTAATTACAAATTTATTTATTTATGAAACCATAATTCTTGGTCCGTGGCTTGCTTTGTAGGCTACTAATAAAAAACATGAAATATCAGTTCATTTAGAAATAATCTAATGCAGTTATATTGATATTTTGTTTTTACTCTTAATGTTTCGTTTTTGAGGGGACAAATAAGCAGTCTACTAATAAGCGACCTTATTAGTAGACATCCATGTTATGTCAATTGGGAGTTAGATTCAGATCTGAATAACAATTGGAAAAGATATATTTTATGAAATCATATTGCTTAATTTTTGGAACTTTTGCGTTTCTTTTTTGCAAAAATTTTTCCTTTAATTCATTGGCGCGCTACCGACTGAGCCACCCCAGCCCCTGTGTTATGGTAATCTATAACATAACACTTCACTGCTCTCACACGATAGAACTTTCTCGAGCGGGAGTTATGGATTATTAGTGCTCAGAATTTTGCTAGAATATTCCGTAGGTTTCGATACTTTGTTGTATTTTTTTTAGAAAAGAATTATTAGAAAGCTTTCAATGAAAGATTCAATGGAAAGAAAAATCGTTACATTAAAGGTCGTTTTAGTGAAAATATCGATTTTCTTTGGTGCATTCTTTGGTTTCCCTTTTCTAAATTTAATTGATGCTGAAAAGAGTGTAAAAATCCGTTATAACCGATGTAGAATAAGCGAGAATAATTCTCAATATCGGGTGTTTTGATTTTCTTTAATACATTTGATTAATTTCCGATTGTTTCTTTTAGAAATAAATAACTTTTAAAATATCCGTTTTATTGAATGCCGGATTATTGGGAATACTGCTAGTTTTATGCATTTTCGAGTCTTCTAGTCATTCCCTTTATTTGAGATGTTTGACTTATATTGGACAGAATAAAATAGAAATTTAAGAATCCGTTGTATCGAAAGTCAGATTAGCGAGAATAATTCTCTATATCGGTTGTTTTGATTTTCTCTAATGAATTTAATTGAGAATTTGATTGAGACTTGAGTGTATAGACAGGTCACAAGGACACCAAAGGCTCAGAGATAGTTTTGGGAAGTGAACTGACTGGAGAACTGTTAGGGAACGGATGAAAGTTAACAGGACCGGATGTAGAAACAATAAAGGTAGGGAGTCTAGAAATGCAATCATGCCGATTGATGAGGTTCAGAGGGCAACCGGATAGACAAGGAAGTAAAATATTTTATCATGGCAGGAGTTGTACTGGAGATAAATGTATATGTAAGGTAATTGAGGGTGTTGATGAATACGGATCGCAAATTAAATTGGGTGAGCCATGTATCTCATGTTATTAATGCATTAATGCAAAAATTCCAAGCATATATTTTATTCGACGTTTTCTAGATTTATCGCTTTTGAAAATGATATATCACTCATGGATGAAGTCGCATAGTCGCTCAAAAAAGTATTCGAAAACTATGGTTGATTACAGAATTCAGAAACAAATATCGCAACGATTTTTTTTAGAAATGAGTGACTTGGCAAGCTTCGTGTCACGTGACACGAAGGTTGCCAGATCACTCATTTGGTGGTACTTGTTAAAGTGCCAGATCACTACTGTGGTGGTACTTGTTAAAGTGATATAAAATCTCTAATTCGGATACAACATCATATTGTAAGACGTATTGTCAAAAAAAGAAAATATGACAGCACTAGAAAGGTTCATAAACAGTTCTATATGTTACCCATAAAAAATTTATGTATTCATAATCCTATTTCATTTGTTTAAAAACTGGGATAAACAAATTTTCGTGACATCAATTTACGAAAGTAGAAGTAGTTATATTTCAAATATTTATATTTCTAAGCCTAAAAAACTCTCATTCAAAAGCATTTTTGCCAACAGTGCCCCTAAAATATTCAGTGAAATGCCAGATTGTATTAAAACAGAAAGATATTTTCATAAATTTAAGAATAAATTAAGAAATTGTTTGCAAGACATAGAAGTTTTGCCGTGACATCTGTTGAATATTTTTGATTGCATATAGATTACTGAATAATACCTCAGAAAACACTTGTGTGCTTTGTACAGTCGCTCAAAAAATATCCGAACACTACGGTTGATTACAGAATTCAGAAAAAAATATCTGGCAACATTTTTTTATTTAGAAATTAATGATATGGCAACGTTCGTGTTCTGTACACTAAGGTTGCCAGATCATTAATTTCATAAAAAACGTTGCCAAATATTTCTTCTGAATTCTGTAATCAGCAATAGTGTTCGGATATTTTTTGAGCGACTGTACATAATATGTGTATTTCTCTTATCTACAGGCGAGTTTATAATTCTTGTGGGTAGTTTATTTCCAACTCTCAAATGCAAAAGTGTTTCTAGACACTATGTTTTTCAGGAAATAAATTTATTTTTTGATTTGTTTCTGATTACATCTTTTAGAAGAAAATTATTATTATTTTTTTTAATTTCGCTTTATTGAGGACCATATTAGTGAGAAAGCAAATGATTCTATGAAGCTTTATTTTGCATTAGAGCATTCTTTCGTTTTCCGTTTACTACGTTTATATGGAACAAACGTTGTAAAAAAATCCGCTCTAGTGTTTTGTCGGACTAAAAAGAGAAAAACAGATTAAAGAGAATAGATATAAATACTGCAGTGAGTTCGTGCAATTTAGAATTATTTCGGCTATGTGATATATGTAAATGAATTATTACTACTATGTGGTACATATAAGTAGTTACCGACATGTAGAAATCTAAGCAAATTCGTTCTATGTATGAAGTGCCTGGTACATGAGATTTACAAGTAATATTGAAATTGCTTGCTCAAGGCAGAAATATTAGGATTAGTGATAGTAATCCAAATTATATCTCATCATTTCCTTATTTGTACTCAATTGTCGTATCCACCCAATAGTCGCATTCACCTAGTTGTCGTCTACCCAATTGTCCTATCCTCCTAGTTGTCGTAATCCACCCAATTGTCGTATCCTCCCAGTTGTTTTTTTCCATTCAATTTCAATCCAGCCAATTGTCGTATTTCTCAGTTGTCGTTTCCATTCAATTCCAATCCACCAAATTGTCGTATTTCCAAGTTGTCGTGTCCGTTCAATTGCAATCCACCCAATTGTCGTATTTCCCAGTCGTTGTTTCCATTCAATTGCAATCCACCCGATTGTCGTATTTCCCAGTTTTCGTTTCTATTAAATTGCAATCCTCCCAATTATCGTATTTCCCAGTTGTTTCTATTCAATTGCAATGCACCCAATTGTCGTATTTCCCAGTTGTCGTTTCAATTGAATTGCAATCCATCCAATTATATTCTACTCAACTGTCACCCGCCCAGTTGTCGTCCATGCAGTTGACTTCCATTCAATTGTCGTTGACCTATTTCATTATACTCTCATTCGATGGATGAACCTTTCCGTATCCATCAGAAATTTTGAACTTAATTTCCTTCTAAAAGCATAAAACATATTTTTTCAGTGTATAGACAGATAACAAGGACTTCAAAGGCTGTGGGAAGGGGACTGACTGGATAGCTGTTAGCGAACAGATGAAAGTTAACAGGACCGGATCCAGAAATACACTATGTTGAAAAAACGTGTCCGGACACTTCCATCTTATGTGAAAGGAAAGCCACTTTCAAAACTCTCTAATATTGAAAATAAACCTTTTACGCAAAATATGACGTATTTTTAAGGTTTAATCAATTTGAAGGCAATGCGACAGTGTCGTCTGCTGTTAAATGTCCCGCTTCAATGACTCTTTAAATATTGATCGAATATTGTTGAACATTGACACTGTCACATTTCCTCCAAATTGACGAAATCTTAAAAAAACTTCATAGAAATTTTAGATATTTAATTTATGTTAGTGAACAAATTGTTACAAGAGTTGTGTTTTATCTTTTGAATTATTTTTTCACAAGTGTCAAAAATTGAAGATAAATGCTTGAGCTTCCATTCTTTCTTTAAATATTAAACGAATATTACGGGAAATATATTTAGAGAGATATGAGTGACGTCTACAATTAATCAATAATAACAGTTTTTGCGTAAAAGGTTTATTTTCAATATTAGGGAGCTTTGAAAGTGGCTTTCCATTCACATAAAATGGAAGTGGTCGGACACTTTTTTCGACATAGTGTAATAAATGTGGTGGGAGGGAGATCTCAAACGCAATCAAATAGAAAAAATGTAAAGGATGGGGGAATGAAAGAGACTGGCTTTCCAATGCAGCATAACATTCCTCCTCGGATTTTGAGATCTTCCTTAAAAATTTGTCGAAAAATGCATGAAATATAAATATGTTTAATAATTTTTGCTTCAGTTACCATTAGTAGCATTCTGAAGGGGGGGGGGAAATGATTCCCCCTAGATCAATCACCCTGGTAAATTAAATCCTCTTGCTCTTTAAGGTGCACAGGAATGGCTCTCTTGTACAATGAGCAACGGCTTAAAGTCTGACCAAAGGACGCGCGGCTTTTCCAAGCTATTCTTCAGTCCCTTGTTTAACCAGTACATTTGGTTCATGCTCGGGATTGAAATGACAAGAGCAGTATTTTAGGTGAGATTCAGGCGTCATTTAAATTTTGAATATTGCTTATAGCTGTGGAAAAATGCAAAAAAGAAGAGAAAAATTAAAAAACGGGTTATGGTCGGTATAGCATTTATTTCTTGAGGTTTAGCACGAAAGCATTGAATAATTCCCAAGTACTTCATTAAACGTTCCTAACATGACATGATGTATGCATGTGGCGAAGTTGGATAGTTGTACCTCTGAGTGGCACTTTTTTGCGCATCATGGGCTAAATGGCCAGGTCACAAGGACCCCGAAGGCTCAGAGAATGTTGGGGGAGGGGACCCACTGGAACAGCTGTTGGGAGACAGATGGTAGACTCCCGTCAAGGCCGTCTAGCGTGTTCTTTAATGTCCACAGGTTATGACTCTCCCACACACGCTTAACGTCACATCCGAGGGGCGGCGGCCTTTCCTAGCCCATCGGTGTCTCTACTGACAGTGGGCAGGGCGGGGAATTTCATGCCAAGGATTAACTAAACATGTATTACTTTTAATATTCATTCTAAAGTATCTTTTAACATGATTTCAAATTTTTGTTTTCTGTTATTTATTATCTGAAAGCACTCAACTAGAAATTGTATGAGAATATGGCATACTGATAAATTGAAAGAAACTAAATTTTTGTGAATTATTCAATTATGGTCTTATTTTAATCGCTACTTCATCAATTTGTTACACATCTTAACGAGAATATTTAATATTTTAAAATCAATAAGTCACAACCAGGTTCTTTACCTTAATGACCACTTCACGTCTTTTTGGTATATTTTTTGCATATTTTCTTATTGTTTCTCCTCGTGATATGTCTGTTTGTTAATCGGTTATGTGACAAACACACAAACCGACAAATGATATTACTTTGCGTGTTAAAGTGTCACAAATTTCCTGTAGACATGTAAAACAGAATAATAAGCTCAGGAAAACTGGTTGTGCTATGAGTGGGATTCGAACCCACATCTTCCAGTAACCGGCAAGGTATATTAGCCATTACACCATCAACACCCTACGTTTGTTCTTCTGCTGGTATGACTTAGCTTTCCCACATTTTTTATTCGATTCGTATAGTGACGCCTTCTATCAGGAAGTGGTAAGTATGTTGTCTCTTAGAGCTGAAATTAAATATTTGTTACTCCTGACAATTTTTTTCAGCTTATTATTTCATGTGTCATTTTGTGTACTTCTCAAGGCAATTGTTCCACCAAACGTATTACATTCTGCTTTAAATGAATACTTGGGTGTCAGAAGCATTATGGAATGTAACCCCCCCCCCCCCCCCGTAATTTTCTACCCTTAAAAAAGGAAATTTATGCAAATCGTTCTTCTATCTTCCGAATATGAGCATCCACAGTTAGGTTGTCAAATGAAAGCTTATCTTGCGGGGAGTGTCTAATCGTATGCCTTTGGATCCGGTTTCACCATTTTTGTCTACATCATCCAACTGGCGCCATTTCGAAATGAATTGCCTCCTTTTGCCATTTCCCCTTTTTCGATCCTTTGTTTCTCCCTCCTGACCTGTTAGAAACACCGAAGTGGTGTTACGCAGACTTCTTGAAAGTTCCATATAGCACCGCTCCCCCTCTCCATTGCCAGCTGCATACGAATGCTGCCTTTGCCACGTGCACGGCAAGACACATCCGATAGTACGGTGGTTAAGATACCATCGGGTGATGTCCCTTTCGGCAAGTGTCTCACCGATGAGAGAACTGTAAAATTCACATATAATGGGGAAGACAGATACGTAAAGATTTCAAACTGTAGTGCAGCGCCACCTAACGTAAGGCCGTAATTATTCATTTTCTCTCTGCTCTCGTCTTGTTACCACCGCCATTAATCTGTCTGGTGCTTTCAATAGAACACAGAAATGTGTTAAAGATGTATTGATAATGTGTTTTATTTCTTCATTTAATCTAGTGGCTTAAGAATTACTAATTATTAAAACAAATTGCGAGTGAAGGACAATATGAAAATAAGTTAAAAAGAGAAATGAAATTTGACAATTAACTACCACTTGTTTTATAAAACAATTTATTCAAAGTAATTTTAGTTCGTTTAATCGAACACTTAATCCTAGTTCAATGGAAATTGTATATCACGGATGTATTTCAACAATATGTCCATCCTTTATAAGAAAAGCAAATTTTGCTGCGATTAGTTGTCCACGAATATACACAAGGTTAGTCTTGCAAAAAAAAAATATTGAGATCTGCTGTCGATGTCCCCTTGGTTTGTTACTAACCGACAACTTCATAAAGATTTGGGCATCGACCACATATATACCCATATTAAATGCATCTCAAAATGGTTCCTTGAGGTTGTTAAAAATAATCCTAATGAGATTATTTCTTCTTTGCTTACTTGTGAACATAATGTTCTTAATAAGTACAAGAGGCATAAATGATGGATTTTCTGAAGAAGACTACTCGTTTTAAGTCTCTCGTGCATGATATATGCTATTTTTTAGCTTGTGTTGTATGCTAGCCTCTAGGGACCCACCCATTGGTGGTTTACTTGTTATATGTTTTTACATATGCCAACTGGGCGTATTCTCATACGGAGATAGAAATGGGTAAAGTTTTGCGTGGAATAGAGATTAGTTGTCTAATCTCAGAATCTGAGCATGTGCATAAGGAGAGCTAGGCAGACTTCTAGAAAGGTCCATAGCACCGCTCCCGCTCTCCATTTCCATCTGCATACGAATGCAGATGATTTATTTTTGCGATTAATCTTTTTACGGTTTTCTGATTTCAAAAATCATATTTTTTATGTAATATCCCTTGTAATTAAATACTAGTAGAGTTAATACTCACATGGTATGTTGACATTCGTACAAAAGTGAAGATTCCTACACAAAATTCGTTAGTAAAATGATGAGGCGGTCCTGCTATGTATAGCGGGTGGGTGAAGTGTTAAATCCCTCTGATACGTTATATATATTATAAACGACCTGTTCTAAAGTTAACAGGTCGTACACTATTTTTGTTAATTTTTAGTGACTTCCGTTGGAAGTCACTGAACTGGAATTTACCTTCATCCCGAGGCCGATGTATGAATAAACGAATACACAAGACTTCACTAAATGATACTATAATTTGCAGCGGTAGCTATTTCGTCCTCCTTTAATTACTATTATCCTAGTAAATAGCACACGATAAAAAATGATGATTTAAAATTTCTTTGAAATAATATCTTCATTATTATTACAATGACTGTTTTCAGAATGAAATAAAGATTTCTACCTTTTCTAAACCATGTGTCGTAAATCTTTATAAAAAAAGGTGACCTAAATTAAACTGACAATATTTAAGCAAATTTATAGAGAGAACTCAGTGGATATAGGTAATATTATAAATTTGCACATTTCAGATCATTGCTGAAGCGATACATAAAACAGTACAAAAGGAAGTAGTGTAATTTTCAAATTTATTGAAAATCAAAAAAATGTCCTGTAAACACGAAATTCATCGCAATTAGCTCAGCTGTTATATCTAGAAATGATACTGCATGCAACTCTTGTCTTAACATGTATTAGGAAGTTTACATAAGCGTTCAAAGGAGTAGTAGCTCATTAATTTCGATGGAACGAGTAACGAACTGAAATTGTAGTGCAGCGCCACCTAACGTAAGGTCCGAATTATTGATTTTTCTCTCTGGTCTCGTCATGTTACGACCGCCATGAATCTGTCTCCTTTCGTAGCTTTCAACAGAAGATAGCATTGATATGGCGTTTAATTTCTTTAGTCAATCTAATGATTTGACAAATTACGAATTATTAAAACAAATTGCAAACACAAAAAAATACGAGTGAAGGTCAACAAGAAAATAAGTTAAAAAGATAAATGAAATTTGACAGTAAATTACCACTGGTTTTATAAAACAATTTAATTAAATTATCTTTAGTTCGTTAAATCCTCAATAAACACTGTTTAAAAATGAAATGGTATATCACGGAGGTATTTCAACAATATGTCCATCCTTTATAAGAAAAAAAATGTTTTCTGAGATTAGTTGTCCACGAATATATAAAAGATTTAGTTCTTGCAAAAAAAAAATATTGAGATCTGCTGTTGATGTCGTTTGGTTTGTTACTAACAGACAACTTCATAAAGATTTGAGTATCGACCACATATATACCCATATTAAATGTATCTCAAAACGGTTCCTTGAGGTTCTTAATCATTACTTGACAATGTTTCAAAGCATTTAAAAGTCCTCTTCTGTCATTTTCGGTTCGCTGTAGAATTTCTGAAAGAACCTTTCTCCTGTATCGTGTTTTTAAACCTACAAGCACGCCTTGATCCATTGGTTACACTAAAGACGTTACATTTGGTGGCAAAACATGGCTTTCATGTTGTCAGAAATGAGTTCGCTTGAGTGTGTTGTGGCATTGCCGAGAATGAGTATGGCATTTAGAGGCATTTTAAGACCTGTTAATTGTTTTTTTTAGTTTGGGAACAAATTCTGTAAAGAAGCATTCTTTAAACAAATACGAGTCTATTGAAGCAGACTTTTGAGCTATATAGTAAACTAGCTGATTAGCTAAATTTACATGCTTGAATGCTCTAGGTTTTGCTGATTTCCCAGTTACAAAAAGAGGAAGTTTGTGCATACCTGCATTATTTGTACACGAAACCATAGTGATTCTTTCTATGTTTGTTTAAAATCCTGATGCTGAGGTTCCGTGCGCTTTCATAAACGTTTTCGTTGGAAGAAGTTTAAAATTTAACCCAGTCTCATTTACATTGTTGATTTGTTCTGCTCATAGGTCTTCTTCTTCAATAAGGACTAAAAGTTTTTTTGAAAATTCCTTTTCTGCTAACGGATCAGCTGAGAATTTCTCACCACAAACACCAAGGTAGTGAACACCATACCGTTTTTTCCAGCGAGAAAGCCATCTCAGGCTTGCTGAAAAACCTCCCCCACTAGCGATTTTAGAAGGAAGGATTATTGCATTTTCTTTCAAAATTGGCCCACTGATTAGCGTTTATTTTCAACGCTCTTGTATATCATATTGTCTATCATATTGTAATAACCAAAGAGCATCACCGACAATTTCATTTTTCGGCTTTTTAAGAGTGCACCGAGAAGAAAGCGTTTTTTTAGACTCGACTTGAGTGAAAAATCAGAAAATATTGTTTTCCCTGAATAATCAAAATTAATTTGCGTACCGTAAATGAACAAAACACTAAATATGCATTAATAAATTCACCACAATGTAAATTTTCTTAGATAAACAAGATTGTCGGGAGTGTAGAGTTATTTACGATAAGACTTCAATGGCAAATTTAGCATATTTCCAATGAACCACCTTCCTACTGTATTTAACAAATTTAACATATTTAAGCCATCCCATGGCCGAGTGGTTAGTTTGCTTGGCTACTGATCAACCGGACCAGCGGGACGTTGGCTACTGATCATCCCAGGTCCGGTTGATCAGTACCAACGTCCCGCTATCTTTACAGAACTGCTTATGTGGCATATTAAACTAACAGGCTCCTACTTGGACTAACAGGCCTCCTTGCCTTTGTGGCAAGCAGCTGATTGAGGGGATATATATATGTATAACATATTTTTAAAAAAAACTTGTCCAAGCTAATTTCACTATTTAAAATTATATTAACAGGAACTGAAGGATGCCTGCGACAAGTAGTTTTTTAATCTTAAATATAATATACTCAAACAAACACTAGATCACTCAGACTAGCTAAAATCAATTGCCGTATTTGCCGGCGTAAAGGACGCACCGGCGTATAAGACGCACTCCCTTTCTTAGACACATTTTTAAGGGAAAAATAATTTTCCACATTGTTTCATGAATTTCCATAAATATTTACTGTACTAATTTTAGAGTTATTTATGTATACAAAAAATGTAACTAGGGAGCATTGTGGTTAGGTACCTTTTAATGTTCATCCTCAAAACCCAGAAATTCATCTCCAGAACTAAATGAAAAACCACTTGAAGCCTCTTTTTCAGAAACTGAGTCTTCGTATAACAAATCATCCTCTGTGCCATCAAGTGAGTTACTAATACCACATTTCTTAAATGACTTTACAACTGTCTCATGTTTCACAGCATTCCATGAAGTTTTGACCCATTCACAAATCTGCAAAATGCTAGGTCTCTTCCTTCTTCCTGATGGTGTCACTTCAAAATCTGTAGACTGCATCCAACTGTTCCATTTCTCCTTCATGAATCCTTTAAATGATTTATTAATGCAGACATCTAAAGGTTGAAGCTGGCTCGTTAGTCCACCTGGAATTACAGTTAACTGAGTTTTCAGTTGGTTGATTTTATTTTTTACAGCTTCTGTTCTATGACTCCGAAATTGACCCCATACTAGCAAGACAGGTTTATTTAACAATCCATCAGGACGCCTAGACCACACATTGTCTATCCACAACTTCATCCCCCCTTCATCCATCCAGCCCTTAGGATGAACGTGTACAAACACACCTTTAGGCACTTTTTTCTTGGGCAAGGTTTTCCTTTTGAAAATAAAAAGCGGCGGCAATTTCGTTCCATTGGCACAACAAGACAACACGACTGTTAAGTGCGTTTTCTCATGTCCACAAGTTTTAACAATAACCCTTCTTGCACATTTGGAATCTACTGTTTTGTTTGAGGGTACATCGAACGTCAGTGGGACCTCATCCATGTTAACGATTTGTGAAAGTTCAAAATTTCCACACAATCTTGCATTAATGGCAATTTTATGAAACTCGATAATCTTGTCTTCATATTCTGTTGGCATCTTTTGTGCTATTTTTGTTTTAGTCCGCATACGTAAGTCATTTCTCTTCATGAATCTAGAACACAATGATGTTGATCCTGTAAAATCAGCGATGCCTCTGTTAGTAGCTATCACTCTTCCTTGTTGAGTAGTCATTTTTGTGGAAACTGAAAATCCCGAGCTTCGGTGGACTAATAACCAAGTTTTTAATTCTTCTTCTAGTTCCGGCCATTTTGCAATTCCATGTCGCAGATTATGTTCACTACGCATAGCTTTTTTTAGGTCTTCTTCCTGTCTTCTCCAAGTTCTTATCATCTTTTCTGTTGGCGGTGATCCGAAATTCTTCTCTGCTGCCCTGTTTCCGTGTTCTTTAGCATACTCAATCACTCGTAGCTTAAATGCAATATCATAGCAGAATCTGCGTTGTTTTTGAGCCATGTTTCGCAGCAAAAACATGAGAAAGCTTCTTCGGTACTAAAAGTTTACGTTTTGGTTGCCTTGAGGCGCTGTAATCGGTAATGACGCGCCATGCTCGCTCTTTCGAAAAAATATGCCGGTGAAAGGTGATCACACATGAGCACATTGGATGAATCGTAACCTTGAGATGTCAGTGGATCTGAACTCTATTTTACTGGAATGCTCCCTCTATCAGTAGTGAAGCATAAAATACATCACGCAACTTATTATTTTTACAGAACAAAAAAAATATTGAAACGATTTATTTGAAACCACTCTTTCACAAAAGGACAAAATGCAAAATAATACTTATATATGTATATTGATATAAACCAGAAGTTTTTGACTGAAATTTCAACTCATAATTTTGATTACCGGCGCATAAGACGCACCCCATATTTTAGGCGTATTTTGAGGGGAAAAAAGTGCGTCCTATACGCCGGCAAATACGGTAAATACGGATCTTCAATTAGTTTACAAATCAATATTTAATGTTTTACAAATCCGCATTAAATTCTGTGAATGAAAGGAATGCCAATCAAAAAACAGCAGGAGGAATAGCAACTATATACCAGAAGCTCTTTTGCAGGGTATAAAATAATTTGGTTTTTATACGTTTTAAACTTTCCTAATTTATTGCATACTACCATATTAAAGGCATTTCTGATTAAAACAGAGTCAACTTACTTACTAAACGTTCTGCTTTTTTTTTTTGATAAAATCTGTCATATAACCTAAAGATAATAATCATTATAATCATAATAATGGTTGACATTTCTGTGCAAACAACCATCGAAGATTATATTAATTAAGAAGTTGAAGTAGGATTATTAATTAGCTGAAAGTATTCTGTCCTGAGGGAACAAAATAATAGAGTGAGACTTCATGCAGCCTAAATTCTCTGCAACTTGTTAACTTTTTGAGTTTTAGTAGAATTTCCTGACATTAATTTCGAAGATTGCATTCATCATTGCAATTCTGTATTTCGGTAAGAGTTTCAGGTTTACAAGATTAAAGGGAAATTTTTGGAGAGAAAGGAAGTCATTAAAGTGTAAAGCTTGTGATGCAATTGAAACTCGTTGATTTGCAGCAACTCTTTGCTTTCTATGCAGAAATTTCCATCCGCTGCCAATATCGGCCAACGTTAAGTCGGCTATTGGCAGGTACTTTTCCAATACTGACAGCGGCCAAATCAGGTCGGCTATTGACTCGTACTTATACTTATTGAAATGGCGTTGAAGTGGTGTTAAATAATCCAAAAGTCAGCTTTATTCAGACATGGTGAAAATCAATCTGAAAGGCTATCTAAAAAGCTAACAGTTTAAGCAAAAGTTTAAGCTATTCTAGCTAAACCTCCTGCCAAAGGCTCCACTGGGATTTTTAACCAATCTCACCTAGGGCTAGTATTAAAGTTAAGTAAAGAATTAGCTAATAATGAATACTAGAAGTAATCCAGGAGCGATGCGAAAACACGTCATCACTGTATGAAGTCAGAGCTCCAAGTCCTTCGTAGTTTCTGTTTTATGCAGAAACTTAATATATTCCAATTCAAAGACCAGTCAATGTAATCAAACATTTACATATTCACCTTTATTATATTATTCTTCCCTCCTTTTTTGTCTGATATTATACTTAGAGTTCTGCTGAACCACAGATATCTGCACTTTTATCAGCGGTTTTTTTTATTTATTTATTTTTTGAGGTAGCTCATGCATTGTAACGCCACAAGCTTTAATTTGAGATATGACCCATTAATTCGAACCCGCGAACACACACACACACTAATCAGGGAGCGGATTCGAAATGTCTTACGACGGTCATTATATGAGCTTTCATTTCATACCTAACTCATAATCGTAGACCATCGGTTCGGAAGATATAATAGAACAACTTTCACATTTCCCGTTTTTTAGGGGGGTTGGGTTGGGTTGTTTTACCTCTGAGCGGCACTTTTTTGCACACCATGGGCTAAATGGCCAGGTCACATGGACCCCAAAGGCTCAGAGAAGGTTGGGGGAGGGGACCCACTGGAACAATTGTTGGGAGACAGATGGTAGCCTCCCGTCAAGGCCATCCAGCGTGTTCTTTAAGTGCACAGGGTATGGCTCTCCCGCACACGGGCCACGGCTTAACGTCCCATCCGACGGACGGCGGCCTTTCCAAGCCCATCGGTGTTCACTACTGACCGTGGGCAAGGTGGGGTGAATTTTGCGGAGATAAATCTCAACGCTGACCTAGCTGGGACTCGAACCTGGGAACTACAGATTACGAGCCTGGCGCGCTACCGACTGAGCAACCCCAGCCCCTTTTTAGGGGGGAAGGAATGTATGGAGGGTCACTTTGCTATAACCTATGACACTCCCGGTATCACAAATTTTCATTTTACATAGTTTGTTACTTTCCGCACTCGCATTCAAGAGATATAGGGGAACAATAATTTTCATATTTCTCCACTCTTTACCTATCTTCCTACTACTTTTGACTTTGATATTTGTTAGTTGATCGGTTTGTGGATTTGAAGAAAATTTGTTCCACTATGTCTTTCGAACGCGATGGAGAAACTTAATGATTCATGTGCCACATGAAAGCTTGTGATGCGTAGAGTGTCGTAGGCTATCAAACATTGACCCCCGTGCTTTCTTCCCTATAAAAAGGGATAATATGGAGACTATGTTTAAGCTATATCTGCAGAAAGCGAAGGCCAAAAATAACAAGCTGTACGTCAAATTAAGGCTTCTGACATGGAAGATGCCCTAGGCTATGCAAAATTCACATTCGTGCTTTCTTCCCCCTTAAAAAAAAAGTGGAGGAAATGAAAATGATAGTTCCCATATATCTCCTGAATGCGAGTGCGCAAAGTAACCAGCTATGTGTCGAATGAAAGCTTGTCACGCGGGGAATGTCATAAGTTATAAAAAATTGACCTCCCATGCTTTCTTCCTCTCTGAAAAAGGGAAATACCAAAACTATTCTTAAGCTATAGCTCCAGAACGCAAATGCCGAGATTCTATACTTGGAATAAAAACTTGTGACGGAGGAGTGTCGTTAGCTATAAAAAATTGACCCCTCCATGCTTTCTTCCCTCCTAAAAACCAGGAAGTCTGAAAGTCGTTCTACGATGTCATCGGAATGCAAGGGCCTACAGTTACGGGTTAGGTGCCAAATGAAGCTCGTATGATGACGGTCGTAAACGGGTTGATTTTAACGGATGATGTAAACGGGTAAGACGGGTTAATTTTAACGAATCGTATCTCAAATTAAAGCTTGTGATATGTCCAATGTCATGGTCTACATTAAACGTGACTCGAAAAGGAGAGAAGGCTGTGTTCATTATTTATTATACGGGTATCAAAGTTTTGAAAGGTAGTGTTTTTACTGGAAATAAAAAAAATATGAATTTTAAAATTAAAAAAATACCTATCGTGCTACATGGGCCATAAAATGTAGAAATTAAACCTAAAACATTTCGATAATGCACTCAATCGCTGAGTTCGCATTCGCTGAGTTCGAAGGAAGATTAGAGCGCCGATTTACCTACTCGACAAGATTGGCGGCGCCCTATCTTCCTTTGAATTGAATACGAACTCAATGACTGCATCAATGATATGCTTTAGGTTTATTTTCTACTTTTTAGGAACACAGAAGTAGATAGTTTTTTTTAATTTTATAATTTATATCTTTTTTAACTTATGACATTTCCCACGTCAGAAGCTTTCATTTGACGTACAGCTTATTACTTTCGGCATTCCCAATGTGAAGATATAGCGAAAGAATAGTTTTCATATTACCTCTTTTTAGGGGGGAAGAAAGCATGGAGGTCAAATTTTTATAGTCTCTGATATCCCTGCATCAGAAGCTTTCATTTGACACATAAATCATTTTTATCGATCGCTTTCGAAACGTATGGTTGAACAACCTTTTTGTGAAAATGACAAACCGACAAACGGACAAAGTGACAAGCCGGCAAATGTCAAAGTCGAAACCAATAAGAAGATATAGTAAAAATGAAAAATTTCGTAGTAAGTTATCACGGGTATTTGTTCTCGATCAACACCTACCACCAAAATTTCTAGCTTAAATATTTCGTTTGCAATACTACTTCAGGTTTTACCTTTAGCGCCCTCTAACAATGCAAATTAAGTTCTTTTGAAAACTATGAATCTCTATATTTCGTTAGTATTTAATCAACTCAAAAAGAGATTTTCATTATTCTCTTAAATCAAAAAGTTGCGTCCCTGCCAGGAATGATGGGACAAAATGTTGCCACCATTCTAAACTCTTTGGTAATCACACTCCACCGCTAATCACATTTCTAGAACAAATCGATCGTTTACAATGTGCGTTAAATGTTGGAAATTTTCAAAATGCCCCACCGTCAGAGATCGCAATTAAACTTTAGGAAGATTAGGAAATTATGAATCGTAATAGTTTATTAATACCTATCGAACATAAAAATAACTTTCAATTTATCTCTAAAACCACAATTATCTCTAAAAACAAAAAAATTTGGATGAAATCATTTATGGTGAAATGTCACCATCAACATTTCTAATTTCGAAATATAGTTACATCGCTCATAATATTCGTTTAAATGTTTTCCATTTTCAACTTTTTCACCGTTAGAGGGCTTGGTTGGTTTGTTTCACTTCTGAGTGGCACTTTTCTTCCACACAATGGGCTAAATGGCCTGGTCACAGGACCCACTGAAACAGATGTTGGTAGACAGCTTCAATCAAGGTCGTCCAGTGTGTTCTTTAACGTGCACAGGGTATGACTCTCCCGCAAAAGGGGGGCGGGGTGGCTCAGTCGGTAGTGCGCCAGGCTCGTAATCTGTAGTTCCAAGGTTCGAGTCCCAGCTGGGTCAGCGTTGAGATTTATCTCCGCAATACTCCCCGCCTTGCCCACGGTCAGTATGGGACACCGATGGGCTTGGAAAGGCCGCCGTCCGTCGGATGGGACGTTAAGCCGTGGCCCCGTGTGCGGGAGAGACATACCCTGCGCACGTTAAAGAACACGCTGGATGGCCTTGACGGGAGGCTACCATCTGTCTCCTAACAGCTGTTCCAGTGGGTCCCCTCCCCCAACCTTCCCTGAGCCTTCGGGGTCCATGTGACCTGGCCATTTAGCCCATGGTGTGCAAAAAAGTGCCGCTTAGAGGTAAAACAACCCAACCCAACCCAACCCGCAAAAGGGGCCACGGTTAAAGGTCTCATCCGACGGACGGCGGCCTTTCCAAGCTCATCGGTGTCCCCTACCCCTTAGAGGCGCAATTAACGATATAGGGAAATTTCAGAAGTACGAATCGTAATATTTCATCAATACCTAAACAACCTAAAAATAATCTTTGATTTGTTTCTAAAACGAAGACTGTCTACAGACAGACACTAGTTCTTTTGTTTCTGAAAAAGATCAAAATTGTGCAGCACAAAAGTAAATTGTCCTTTGCAAGCTGCTTAAACATATTTGACTCAGAGCCAGCTGACTCTTACTTGAGACTCAAAATTAAGACATCTTTTGGTCCCCTAACTGATATATATATATAGTCTTTTTTTGTTAACAGCTTCATATTTTGGTGAATTATGGTTAACAAAAAAATTTATCTTGTGTTGCTCGGATTTCGAAATCTAAAGCAGTGATTCTTAAATATTTTTTGCTCACGGTACATTATTTATCGCCGTGAATATGGTGACGCTACAGAAGACTCAGGCATGCGCAGTTTGTTCTTCAGTTGACAACATTACTAGTTACACTGCCCACAATATATCAATTGAACTGCACAAAATGTATTCACAATAATATGCAAAAAGAATAATTAAAAATAACCTAAAGTTCTCTGTTGTTGAGCAATAAAATTTTAAAGTTTATCCTTTAAAGCATTTGATACCCAGATAAATATTGCTCTAACAAATACCCAGATAACTTCAAAAATAGGCATTTCTTTGGAGACATTTGTAAACGCAGAGATGTTCGGTTCAAATTTTGGCTTGTATTGAGACAATGCATAGTCGTACGTGTTATGGGAATTTTTTGCGTTAATTTTGGTTTAACAATTAATACGGATAAGCTTTTGGTTAAACGAAAACGTTAAATGAAGAATCAGCGTCAGAAAGTAGCAACAAAATGGTTTATAAATTTCTTTTTATCTACAATATCATCTGTAATATCGCTGCATTCACTTTTAGAACCACTGCTCTAAAATATATGATATATCAATCTCCAAGTAGCAAGCTGTAATTTGGAATAAATTGCATTACGATGGATAAATTATATTGACCCATAAAATTAAAAAAAAACTCTTTTAGGGTAAGAAAGAAGTGGACATATTTTGAGGTATAGAACGATAAACTCCACGTCAGGAGTTCCTAAACTGGAAAAAACAATATTACCTCTCTCAAAACACCGAATTTTTCAAATCATTTCGTACTCAGCAGAGTTACTTCCGTTCAAGTTGCAGCACCTTGGATACAATTTCTCAGTCATAGTAAACTTCATAACGAAATAGAATTAAATAGGGGCAAATTGTGTATGGCGAGTGTACGTTTTGAAAAAAAAATTGTACGTACTAATGATGGGCAAAGAAAAGGAAAAATAATTATTTATAGTTTAATGCATTATCAGATGTATAAGAAGAAAGTTTGTGTGATCGAAGAGATGTTAAGAGAGCTCCAAAAAGTGATGATATTTATCTACGACTATTAGTAAAGTTATGTTAGTTCCTGGCCAGAGAATTGGGGCCAACTTTTTATAAGATCATATTGAAGAGACTTTTCATGAGCAAGATAAATAGACCTCCTTTTATCACTTGCTAGATTGGTGAGAATCATGAAAAAACCATGACAAGGAAACAAGACAGCTGTTGTTGGAATTATTACTGACAGCCTTCGGATATTTGAAATACCTAAAATTAAAGTATGTGCACTTCATGTTACAGAGCGAGCTCAAGCTTGCATACTGAAAGCTGGTGATGAAAAAATATTTGATTAACTTGCTTGAGGGCTCCTTATGGACAGAATATTCCTCTTATTCTAGGGCCATGAAAAGCTTGAGAAGCTTTCAAGCACTTTGGACTAACATCTGGAGTGTACTTCACAATCATACCAAGCCTTTTATGTAAGATCTAAGGGGCATGAATTTGAGTGAGCCCGTGTTAGAAAGAAGAGTTGTGGTTTCAAGGTGTAATGATATTCATTCTTGATGTTCTCAAATTAAAGAATAATAATAAAAAATAATATGAGCCCTGATAAAATCACTTTTATGTGCACTGAAGCATCTGAAGATTGCATCAGAGATGTTAGAGGCAGAAAATAACATGTTAGTTTCAGCATTATGCCAATTTTTTTTTGTCTCCATAAACAAGCATTTTGAAGAAAATGCCACCAATATAGATTTTAAAATTTTCCTAGAGTTGGTCCATTCCCAAATTCTGAATAGGTTCAAGCTCAGTGAGCCTAAACGTTTAGGGGTGGAGGTGACCCAGTGTATGTAAAGAACATGCTGGATGGTTTTGATGGAAGGTTACCATTTGTCTCCTAACAGCTGTCCAGTGGGTCCTCTTCCCCACCTTCTGTGAGCCCTTGGGTTCCTTGTGATCTCGCCATTTATCCCATTGTGTGCAAAAAAGTTCAGTTCAGAGATAAAACAACCCAACCTAAAATTTTAGAATATAAGCAGTTGTAGCTGTACTAAATCCTAGACACAAACATCTAGCATTTTTTATTGAAATCATTCAAGTTCATTTAGTCAGAGAGTAAAGTATCTCTGTAAGATTAAATATGGGAAGATTATATTAACTAATATTTTTTTTTATATAAAGAAATTCTATCCACATTTTTCCTGGTTTTCCTCAATAATTTCGAATTTTGAAAATTGTGCCATGCACTCAAAACGTTTGGGAAACGCTGGCATACATGAATTGATAGACATGTATCTTGTTTAAAAGAAGGAAAAATTATATTATTTTGCTCAAAATTTCAATGGTAGACCTAACGCACAAACAATGCAAAATAATTAATTACGTACCTACACACGCATTTCACGACTTTTTTTTTTATCTACCGCTTGTTTAGTTAATATAATAAATAAATTAATAAATTATAAAATTTAGCTAACTACAGTTCACTTCTTGGAACTAGACAAAAACACGTCCGCTTCCTTCCACGTCTGAGCTCCAAGTAATTGTTGATGATATGTAGAATGCAGCATAATTATGATTTTTCGAACTACTAGGATAAAAGATCCCATAACCTTCTCCATCTGAGGGTATCCAATAAGTGGCATGAGTCGCAAAGGACCATAGAAAAAACACCAAAAGCTGAGCCCCAAGGGGCAGAAAAAACAATAATAAATATGGTAGATCAGGTTACTAGACCATATAGATTTCCAGATCGAAAACCAATGGTCTAGCTCTCTTGAATCTGCTTGTAGGATGATGTTCATACTTTAAAATGTTAGTAATAAAATCGTGAAGATTCGTGTCCACAGTTTCTAAGAATTTCTTAGAGATCTGCTTTATATGGGTCGATACTTCTCGTAGATCGTAGATCGTATAATCATATTCGATGTACCGGGTAATAATTTTACCCTAACCATCTCCATCATAAAGATATGCCTATTTGACATGAGTACGGGACCTGGGTTCGAACCCCGGGTAAGGCATGGATGTATATGTCGATTTTCTGCTGAGGACCTGCCATCCTCTAAGACCTTCTACTTTGGCATATAAACTGAAAGGCTCCTGTCAGACCTCTGTGGCAAGCATCTGCTTGAGGTGGTATTTATTTTTTTTTATAAGAACAAAATATATAAGTAAACCACTCTTAGGTGTGCCCCTAAGGGCAAACATAAGAAAAGCTAAAAATGGCAGTAAAATTGTAGAAGAAACCTAAAATGGGTAGGTCTCCTCAGAGAACGCTACCGTTTTAGGCCTCTTGTACTTGTTCAGAACAGTATAATCGTAAAGAATCAGAGAAGAAATAATCTCATTTCGATTACTGCTTACAGCCTCAACGATAATTCTCGGTGGTCCGCAAAGGTTTTAAAACTTTTTCTGTTTAAAATTCTAGTGGTGGTTAATGTTGTGAAACTCTGTGATTTCACAAAACAAAATAATTAAATTTCAGATTATAATTTGTAAAGGTTGAAATATACAATATACGTTATATGAAATACACAACAATTTCAAAGTAATTGTAACTCACATTGATTGACGTGGATTCCACAAGAGAAACGAATAATATTATATCACCAAAAACTTCAACGGGAGTTAAACGAAAGAAGAAAACTGACAGTTAAAAAATAACAGTTGAAATCGAACAAGTGTTGCAAAGGTAACGTATTAGAAAACAAAAACTTTAACGGAAGTTTAATGAAAGTAAGATAATGAGAAATAAACATTTGTCAGTTAAAACAGGAAATAGATAAATATTTAACCTCAAAAATAGATTAAAGATGGAAGAATCAGAATATAATTGAAAACACTGATATTCAGAAAATATGTAGAGATTTCAACTTCAAATCTTTAAACTCCTAGAGATATATTTAAGTTTAAGTAAAATATTTAGCTATTTCTAACCTATTCTGTCGACCAAGGGCTCCACCGGGGTTAGATACCCGATCTTCCCTAAGGCTATTAGGCAATTTAAGTTAAAGTTTATCTAACTAAAGTTCACTTCTTGGAGCTATGAAATAATACATCCGCTTCCTTCCAACTCTGAGCTCCAAGTCCGGGACCTATTCGGTGGATGTTGCCATATTCCCCATAACATTTATAACATTTATAACGTAGCATAGCACAAGTAGTATTTTTCAAAGTACCAGGATCTAGGATCCCATAACCTTTCCATCTGAAGGTGTCCAGTAAATGGTATGAGTCAAGTGACAAGAAAAGAATCACTAAAAAAGTGAGCCTCAAAGGGCACTAAAAACAGTGATAAATATGATAATTTAGAGAGTCAGACCGAAAAGGTTTCCAGTTTGAAAACTAAAGGTCTAGCTCCCTTCAATCTACTCATAGGATCATGATCAAATTTAAAAAAAAATACTGCTATTCAGAAAATATATAGAGATTTCAACTATGAAATCTCGAAAATCCTATACATATACCAAAGTTTAAATAAAATATTAAGCTATTTCTAACCTCTCCTGCCGACCAAGGGCTCCACCGGGGTTGAATACCCGATCTAGCCCAAAACTATTAGGCAATTTAAGTTAAAGTCTAGTTAACTAAAGTTCACTTCTTGGAGCTAGTTAAAAACATTCGCCCGTTTCCTTCCATGTCTAAGTTCCAAGTCCGGCCCTTCTCAATTAATGACATCTGTTAAAAAGAAAGAAAAATTATAATAATTTTCGTCTAAAATATCAGTGGTAGATATGACGGCAGAAAATGTGTAAAATAATTAATTGCATATTTATAACCGTAATTCACGAATTCATTTATTATCTACCGCTTGTTTAGTTTCGGCTGAGAAGCGTTACATATATACAATTCGGCCAATAATGCTTATTAGGAATCATAGCATCTAGTTTAACAAGTTTCGTTTCGGACATATTATTAGCGAGGTTCTTTGGGATTGTAATTAACATTGTTTAGATAGGACAATTCACTCATTGCTATAATGAGTGCAGGGTTTAAATAGGTTAGTGTAGTCAAATGATGGCCAAAATTAGATGCTATGATTACTTTTTTTCTTTCTTCTACGTATGACTATAGGTATAATAATTTGAATTAACATTTCCAATTTCCAATGTTTGATGCTTAATTGAATGATAATCGTTCTTCCAGTACATCGGTACATCACTTTAGAAATAAAAGATAAAGATTCATTTTGAAAAAGACTTTCACGTGCATTTGCAATTCTCCTGATTCTCTCTCTCACAAGTTCATTAATGTTTATAAACTAAACAGGCGAAAGACAGGCTGGGTATAGTATTATAAATTCCTGCCATGTGCCTTGATTCATTTATCATGCTATCGAGATGTTATTTCCGCTACCACAGAGTTTACTACCTTATGGCTCCTGTGATATTCGTTCGCACGGTCCAAATTTCCTGTACAACGTTACCCGTGTGGCCCAATGATTGGTTTAAATAGATTCTCACTTGGCCCGTGGCTTCGTTTCTAGACATATTGTGACAGCTCGTGTTTTACTTTTAATCTGCATATTCTGTTGTTTCCTGCACTAAAGGTTATTTTGTCAGTATCCCCCGACATTTTATCACAGTTTGAACACGAATTTCCCGGTGTTGCAAGGGTCATTGTTCACTCGGCGCGCGCTCTCAGAGCCCGTGACAAACGATCGAGATATTTATTTCGTCAGATATTGGCATTCTGTAATTCCAGACGTGCTTCATAGAAAGGTCCCAAATTTCGTAGACGGGTTCCATTTTACCCGACCCCATGTTGGGTTAGAAAATCAGGTTCCTAGCTGTAATGGAACGCTTCAATAATGTCTTTGGAAATATGGGGAATCTGGCAACGGCAGCAGATTTAAATGCTATTTTAACTCTTTACTTTCAGAGTTAGGGAGTAAAAAATGGCAACAATAGATTTGACAGCGATTCTCGTTTCCCGTAGGAACAGCATTGTCAATATTTTTGCTCTAGTAAGCCCCCCGTTTCGATTTTCGACCTAACATTTGACACTGCAATCCGGACCATAACCTGAAACATTCTCTGAAAATTTGGAACGTGTATGTTAATTTCCCGATGAGTTATGGCTGCCACAGACAGACACACACACAGACAGACATCTTCTTTTACTATATAGATTGCATTTGTTTTAAATTTGTCCTTTACAAGGTACAAAGTTTGACTCAATCGACAGAGCTCATTCCGATCGTATCCAAAATTATCACTTCCTTAATCAGCAATTAATTAAAGTTCTATTAGGTGCCAAATTTTAGAATGTTTCTTGGTCATCTAAAATCATGAAAGGTTCTTGTCTGAACAGGAATTAATGTATCGTATGAAATTATAGTAAAATATTGAATTTGTATAGAAAAAAACTTCCGTTCTTCAATTTCGTTTTTTTTTTCAGGGCGATAATTGAAATTAACTAATTGGCTCTTATATGTCGCAAAAATGGCCACTAGCTCGATCAGAATGAAAATTTGAATCTTTTGATGGACTTATTAAGATTCTATCACCTTAACGCAAAAAAACGTTCGCTACCATATTTTTTTGAAGAAGACAAATATCATTAGGTTTCTTATCGTTGTAATTGGATAATTGCAATTCAGTTATTCCATTGAGGAAACATTTTGAGGTTAAGAAACAAGAATTTAAATTCGAAATTCAAAGCATGATACGGTATCTGATACCTAAATTAGCTTTTAATAAGCTCCTATCCTTAAACGTTAAAATCATTGTATATAGCGCTTATGGCAATGATTGTAAAGGAAAACAACCCCGAAGAGGCCCAATGGGGAAAAACAAGGGCTTAATTAAAACATAACAATTGATGATCACATTAAAACGCAACAGTTGTTAAAACACAACAGTTGATGAAGTTATGTAATGATCAAATATTATGATCACCCGACTTCAAACCCATCAAATATTTGTGGAATGTCGTGGAACGGGAAATCCATGGGCGATCATCATACAGAAGCTACCTCTTAGTAATGGGACACCGTGTATACCCTACTCCCAATTTGTTCAACGTGTATACCTATAGTATCATCTCCAATATAAATGAATTACACTCAGTTATAAAAATAAACATTTCTCACATTTTTAAATCTGTAGACATCTTTTTCGTTTTATGCTTACATAATATCAACTAAGATCCATGTCTTCCCCTCATCGCTTTACTCCCTTTGAGTTGTTCATAATTTTCGGATGACCCTACGTAATGTTAATGACCCTGACAATGAAGGAAAAAAGTATGAATATATAATAAGTATTGCTAGCATCGATTCATAGTTAACAGTTTGATAAAAAGTACATGTTATTGCAATTAAATGACAAAGTATTATGATAGTGATTGAAGAAAACATAATTCTTTCCGGCTAATAGCCTTGTTTCAATGATTTTTCCATACTTTCAATTATTAGCAGAAATTTATTCCTTGGACTTAGTTTTGCATTTTTATTTTAGAATTACATTATTTTAATCATTTTAGTTTTCCTTTCGATATACCTTCCGATTTTATAGGTAATTACCACTACTTAAATTGGCAACTTAGCTATAAATTTTATTACACGGCTTCACAACACCAACTATGGCCCCTACTAAT
Organism: Ryuthela nishihirai; assembly: GCA_038380435.1. Taxonomy (NCBI): domain Eukaryota; kingdom Metazoa; phylum Arthropoda; class Arachnida; order Araneae; family Heptathelidae; genus Ryuthela; species Ryuthela nishihirai. The sequence goes on from JAWZYU010000039.1 coordinate 4,869,505, forward strand.
ATTTCGTGAATGGTTCTTGTTTGAACAAAGAACTAGAATATCATTTTAAAAAGCCGTAACACTTCAACACTCACTTACCTGATTCGTTCATTTGTAACGAATCATTCGGGAATGATTCATCACTAGTACAGAGACACTGAGAAAGGGTGAATTGTTCAACGTAGTTTCGATTGTGTGACAGAAATAATAAACCTTGAGCAGAAAGATCACGATGGTAGAGGGAAGTTTTAGAATATCTACCAAAATTGCATATTCGTAATATATAATCACGAAGTTTCAAATAATTGTAATAATTTTAATAATTCAATATAATCTCGGTGGACAAAAAATTTAATCACCTTTAATTTCTCTTCAAATATATTTTGTAACACCTCCCTTCGCTTGAAAAACAGCAGCGATACTGTTAGGTAGTAATTCCGCCAGTCGTCGGATGTAATTTACATCAGTTGTAATCACTCCTCCAATAAATAACACTCGTAGTTCAGCTAGATTACATGGATTCCTATTTCGATGCTTCAAGCTCTGTTCCATAGTCCCAAATGATTTCAATGGGATTTACATCCGGTGACTTTGCGGGCCAGTCGAGGTCTCCCAATGCTCCTCGGGCCAGTCACAAACAGTTTTGTCCCTGTGCACCTTGCATTTGTCATCCTGGGACACTGGAGGGTCTATATAGTGTTTGTCATTCGAAAGAAACACAAACCGCAATACCTGGTCTTCCTAAATATGTATAATGCCTTCCTGATTTAGACACGTCGGTGCATGAACTAATGGGTGAAACTCATGGTAGGTAAAACATCCCCAGAATATCACAGAACCACACTGAATACTACCTTGGATAGAGTTCGAATGAAAGGCTTCGTTATTCCTGCGATGAAACCTGTGTCTTCCATCGTTGGCTTACAGACAGGAACTCGATTCATCTGACCAGATAAGAATTTCCAGTGGAATGCAATCGAATGTCTTGTCCGTTGCAACTGAGCTGTTTTATGTGCATCTGTTTGCATAGATTTGTTCCGAGATACTCTGCTCCAAATACCCAAAGAATGCGGTTTCTTTCGAAATGTTCTTTGTGAAAAGGCAGAGTGGTCCTTCGTCATTGCATGTAGCAATTTCTGCCTGCTTTGAAATCGGTTTACAGTCACTAGTCGTGATACTCATCGATGGTCCCTGTCTGTGAGCACTGACATGCGATCACAGTAACGTCTTTGATTACACTGGTCTCCAAAAAAAATTTTTCCCTCGCTTCGAAAATTTTTCTGATTGTCATTTTTTGGAGAGTGATGAATCCGAATCTGACAGCCGTTTTGTTCCATCACCTACAGTTTCAAGTTATATGCGTTTAATTTCGAAAAACACTCTTTAACTCAGAAGAGATAAATATATTTTACCAAATATTTATTTATGCTATAAAAAGCTAAAACTGACACTAATAAATCTTGATAGATGTAAATATTTACAAAAAAATATTTTGCTGTCTTCTATCGCTTATATTTTATTTCTGGAGCTTCATGCTGCAGAGCCCAAGAGCAGTCCGCCAACATACTCTCGTTCCATTTGTCGCTATATCCAATCGAGCATCTGTGGTTTGTGTTGGAACAGCATATTCGATGTGCGGCAGCTAAGCCACGTAACTTACAGGAGTTAAAGAATCTGCTGGTAACGCGTTGGTACCAGATACCACAAGAGACCTTTATAAATCTTGTAGCGTCCATGCCTCGACGGGTAACAGCTATTTTGGCTGCACGTGGATAATCAACATCATATTAGGCAGCTGGTCATAATGTTTTGGCTCTTCGGTGTAAATATATTAGACAGATAACTTTATATTCCGTCAAAATTTACCATAAAAATCATATTTTAGAAGCTGTGGAGCATCTAATTTGGCTTTCTTCTGATATGACAAAAATTCGGTACTTTGTTGTCTAGGCAGTATATATCAATTGAAACGCTTAAACTTTCAGATGCTAGATCTATGGGTCAGGAGGACTGTTTTGGTATTGCAACAAGTTGCATATTGATAAAAAAGTTTAAAATACATTTCTTGTCTCAACACCATAAAGATAAAAAAGACTTGATTCCATTGATAGTGGTCTCATTTTCGGCTGAAGGCCACCATATTCGCGTGAGATCATTACACTCGCTACCTTGATTATGATGAAACTTATTGCTTGTGAATTACAAAAACGACTTCACGGGCGATATATATCCGAGAATTCCTACCCCACAATTCTGCCCCCTAGGGCTCACCTTTTGGTGATTTTTGTCTTGTCCTTTGCGACTCATGCCATTTATTGAACACTCACAGATAGAGAAGGTTATGGGATCTTTTATCTTGGTACTTCGAAAAATCATAATTATGCTACATGCTATAATCTAGAATTTGTGAAAAGTGCAAAAAGGGAAAGTTATGGGAATTCCTTCAACGATAAATTAGAAGTCATGTTTAAGTTTCAATTTGATGCCAAAGGACTCGATTAATTACATGGCGTGAAAGAGTGATCAGATGTGATCTACCTAGGAATAGGCTAATGAGGAGACCACCTCAAACTCCAAACGTAGAAGGCTTCCTAAACGGTTCTTTTTATTTACAATGCACGAAATAGATTTAAATGATGTATATTTTAAAGAAGTATTTTTAAAAATCCGATAAATAGTGCTTTAACGTATATTATTATTTAAATAAATGAAAAAAATCGTAAATAATAATCAGGATGAACAATCCTAAGCATAGAGGAAATATCAACTTGATCCGGTGGATCTACGACCTTCTGATGGCATGTCAGGTACTTTGATTCCTAAGCCACCAGCTGTCGACCTAGATATCTTCTATTGATTGCTTTATACCACGGAATAAGTCATTGCAAGTTGCCTTAACTACAATTGAAGATCCTGGTCGACAAAACACTTACCAGATATAACCCTGGGCTAGTTGCAATGAGTCTCATGTTTACAGGTCATTTTCTGTGCTTCTTCTAATATTGAAAATTACATTCCCTCCATTTGTATAACGTGAAACCTAAGCTTTTATGTATTGCTTCAACAGTTATTTATGATGTATAAATTTCAAATATTTCTTATATCCTCTAAGTTATTACTCTAAGCTTACAGGAATATTGTTAGTTTATTTTGGGTCACTTCATATATAAAGATAAAGGGACATAGTTTAGAAAAGGTAATATTCTTCATTTCATTCTGAAGGTGATCAATGTAATTATAAAAACAATTTCTTAACTTTTAACCTATCATAAAAATTTTAGATATTTTAGTTATTAAACGAAACGCTAAATTTTCATTTTTATCTTATGCTTTCAGTTAAAGAAAGAGCATTAAAAGAGGAGTAAAAATGGCTACCACTATAAATCATAACATATTTTAGTGTAGTATTATACCTCCGTTCAATCGAATAATACGATATAGTAGATGACTAGATTCTAGTTCAGTGATTTACAGTGTAAATCGCTACAAATTAACAAGAAATATATCACTAATAAATTTCATAGCGAGTCTTCCGTAACTTAAATAATGTCGCATCAGACGAATTCAGCATCCCAATCATGACCGGATCGTCACTTTCATTTAAGTAACATATTTTGTGTAAGAATCTTCCCTTTTTCTACTGATGTAACCATATCAAATAATTGTTAATGTTGTAGTAGTTAATTATATAAAATAATTAGTTATAATTAGTAATACTTAACAAGGGATAATATGTTTCAAAAATCCTGATTTTTGTAATCGGAGAATAAAAAAATGTACTAATCGCAAAAAATAAATATAGCATTTTAATTTCATTTTAATATTATTTTAATGTTTTTAATGTCTATAACATTAAAAAATAATATATTTTTATTAAAAGATAAGGAGTTCCACATTAGAACATATCCTCTCTCCTCAAATCGTTAGTTACGGGATGTACGGACGAGTCCCTAAAGAGCACATGTACATTAAATGATACATGCACTCTTTAGGAACTCGTTCATGAAAAGACTAGAGGCCATTTCATTAAGTATGGTAGGCCATGTTATGTCAATAGCATCTCAGATACAAAACTCATCATCGTCATCATCAAGCAGCCATGGCTATATGGAGGTCCAACCAAACCGTGCAATTTAGTTTTCCAAGCATTTCAGTCCTAAACTACATCTTGCTGCAAATGGCCACTGCACACCAATTCTAACAAGGTCCTGTCCGACATTGTGTGTCCACCGCTTCCTAGGTTTCCCCCTCTTTCTGAGGCCTTTAGACACACTCTTGATAACCCTATTCACTAATCTATAATTATTCATACGGGCAACACGGCCAAGCCGAGCTTACGATGACCGAGATTACGAATCTTTTCCAGTTTTAAAAATCAAATTACATGCGTCATGTGCGGCTCCTCGAAACTTTCCCGTAAAATGATCATGATCTCTTACTCGATCTCTCCCCAAGGGATTCTTGCATATATGGCAGTTTAAAGCATTTTCGTATAATTTTTGCCCTTCGTCGGAGAGACAAATAGCAACATTATGCTTCATCAACTTTTGAATAATTTCTTCTTCCTCTAGAAGACACTTCAAGAATTCCTCTATAACTTTCGGACACCTATAAATCGTGGAGGGTTTGTAACTATACCTATCAGGGCCCACAAACACATAAGCAAATCCACACGCTTCATGTTTAACCGTAATGGTAGAGGCAGTCGGGTTATGGAGGCATGTATCTACTTTTACTAAAAATGATTAGAAGTCAGCATAAATCACTTAAGTTACAGGGAGCTGAAATTTGAAATTCGTAAACTTCAGACACTTCTCTTCTTTACTTGGCAGCTCTATATTCTGAGGGCCGTTTTCTTCACAGTAGGTCATATGCTCCTTTAAAATAGATTCCTTCGGAAAACGTTGTAAACAATAATCGCAGTAAAAGCTCATACATTTATGGCTGGTAATGGAACTATCAAGTCTACTCATATTCTTAATGTAGCAGTAATGTCTCTTTTCACTAACTGATAAGAGCATGAGATTAATAGGTCGTTTAGCTCTCACTGGTGTAATGTATAGAGGGAATGCTTCGTTCTCGTATCCAAATACATTGATAGATACCACATTCATCTTCTCAAACTTTGGAATTTGCGTTAGAGTAACAGGATAAACAAGGCTTGAGACGTCCAGTTCACTTTCCAGACATTGATAATTAGTCAAACGATCAGCATTTTTTTTGAACTGGATATAAAGCAGTAAGTAGTGACCAAAGGAAACATTTCTGGTTGTTGCGCACATTAACAATTGCATGCTTTGTTTGTAGCTCTCGTGGTATAGGGATATAGCTAGAGCCTCCTAGAGATGCGTATTTTCCAATTTTCACTTCAGCGAAAAGAATTTCATCTACAACCCAGCCACTCTGGGAACCTTCATATTCTTCACAGGAAGCTTTAACTTTCTCATAGGCCAGTCGAAGATCGTCTTTAAATCGGAATCTGGAAGAATTGTGATGCAGTTACTCCTAAAGAAAGGATTACTATATTCATTGGTGAAGGGGCTGGCTTTTCGGACAAAACGCACTGTCACCACTAAGTACCACTTGATTGTCTGCTTCAAGTGCAATTCTTCTTGTAGAATTCAATTCCACGAATCATCAAGGAAAACAATCATATCATGTCTCCTCTCCTCATTAGCCATCAATTTCAGCATTAATAGACTGTCAGCGAACCGCACGGATCCTCTTCTTTTTCATCGTACTCATTACACTCTTTTTTATTTTGCAGACATCCATCATCTGCAGAACGTTTCCTCTTCTCATTTATGTGATGTGTACGTCGGATATACAGCTTATAATTATCTTTTCTACTAAAGGTCGTCCCTCAAACTTTGCATTCAATGTTGAAACTATTCTTATGAGAGCTTAGATGTCGCTCAAAGTTATCTTTCCTTGCAAATGTAGCTGTACAAGCCACACAATGGAAAAGCGCTCCTTTGTCATGAGATTTCTTATGACGGTCCAAGCTTGCAGGATGAGCGTAGACCATTCCGCAATCTTTACACTCAAACATACTCTGCAGAATCAACATACAAACGCGTTGAGGCTGGACTGCTCCACGAACACAAATGATAATATTCGCGGCTTCCCTTCCTTTTATAACCTTGTTTTAAGTCACTCTAAAATAAAATTAAGTGTTCATCAAATACCGATACACTGAAATTTTCATCGAACCTTTAATCGCTACATCAGAATAAAATTTAATATTAATCGTCATATGGTGGGATTGGGATGGTGTTAAGAAGGGCAGAGATATAGATTCGATAACGCCAATCTATAAATTCATTGCGAATTTCCCCTCCCCCGAAAAATATATCAAAGTTAATAAGGCTGAAAGTAATTGAATCTGCATTTATAAAAATCATTTTTCATCAAAATTAATTAGACAGAAAAATTAAGATTTCTAATGTACTTAAATTATCTAATCAAAAAACCAAATACAAACGCAACAAAATCCTAATTAATAACAGTTAATACTTTAGCAATTACATTCAAATGACACATGCGGTATTTATGACTTCCTCTAGTCCCCATTGATAAAGGATTCTGTAAAATGTGTACACCTACCAACCAACATAATACGAAACACTCTTTTCCTAAGGTATAATGTGAAAGAAGTTGATAAGCTTCTGTTTGACTCACAAGTTCACTTCCAGTAACACTATTTTTTCCTTGTAATGAAAAAAAAAACGTTTTTTTAGAAAAAGAACTAATATTCGCTAGTATCTCTTCTAAGTTTTTTCCGTATATATATTGCTAATATATATTTTATAGTTTTTTTAACCTTATGACACGATAAACGAATATTTGTATTAAGCAGTAATTCTAAAAGCTAATTATTTCGGGATGGGATGTTTTACCTCTGAGCGGCACTTTTTTGCACACCATGGCTAAATGGCCAGGTCACATAGACCCCGAAGGCTCAGAGAAGGTTGGGGGAGGGGGCCCACTGGAACAGCTGTTGAGAGACATATGGTAGCCTCCCGTCAAGGCCATCCAGCGTGTTCTTTAACGTGCACAGGTTATGGCTCTCCCGCACATGGGGCTACGGCTTAACGTCCCATCCGACGGACGGCGGCCTTTCCAAGCCCATCCGTGTCCCCTACTGGCCGTGGGCAGGGCGGGGAATTTTGCGGAAATAAATCTCAACGCTGACCCAGCTGGGACTCGAACCTTGGAACTACAGATTACGAGTCTGGCGCGCTACCGACTGAGCCACCCCCGCCCCTCTAATTATTTCGAAAATATCCATTATGAACACTATGGAAATGGCGCTAGTCGCTGCAATTAACATTGTGATTGTCAATTTTGTTTTTTATATAAACTATTGAAGGCGTATCGCAATCCGTATATCGCAAAGTATCGCAATGCGTATGTCGAAACGACTGTGTGCGAAATACCTTTTCCATTGTCATACAGTGTAGAAATATCAATCCTGAATTATCTGTATTGCATGTATTAACATTAAGATACATCGTAAATCAGAAAAAAATTTCTTAAACACTGTACATTATTTTTTCGGATGACTTAGCACCCTGCGATTTTTTCCTCTTTTCGCAACTGATGAAAGTTTTGAAAGGGAAACGTTTCGCATCCGATCACGATGTTGTCGTGATGGAGAAACCCTTCCATAGCCATCAAAGGCTGGTTCGTTAATTTAAAGCAGAGAACTGAAATTTACCACACAACTAGAAGAACGCATTTCGCCTCTGGCGCATATGAGAATATCGTTTTAAAAGAGAATCAAGTTTTGCTTTACCTACTCTTTCACTCCTTAAAAGTTTTAATTTCAGCTAGTAGTATCCAAGTTTCGTCGCAAGTCACAATTGGACTCATGAAGGTTGGATGGCTTTCAAAACGATTAAGCATCTCCTTGCACAGCTGTACCCTTTTTTTATTTTTGTTCTTCAGTCAAACTGTATGGAATTTATTGCACACAGATTCGTGACATTTTCTAATAGGTTTTCACAGTCGCGTGAGCGTTTCTTTATCCAACTGACATTTTGACAGCCACTTCATGAAGTGTTTTATCGGTCTGTGTTCATTCAGGATTGCCAGAACGTTTTGCTCAGGAGTTATTGAGGTAGAAGTCTGGCAGGGTCTTGCATCATCGGCAACAGATTCGTGTCCTTCTTTGAATCGCTTATGCCACTTAAAAAGGCAGACTTACGAAGACAGTCATTACCATAACTCGAATCACAGTCTTAACACAACAGCAGTTGTCACCAAATGACCTTGGCACATGTAGCCTCCTTCGCAGCGGTCACATACATTGCCATCTAGTGTTACTTTGGAAAAAGCGCTTCGTACGAGTACTTATGGAACAGTACACGATTTAAATGATCACCCCTTAATATACACAAAATACATTTTTCCGTTTTTAAGTGCTTTGGTTTTAAGCATCTGGCTACTCTGCAATGATTTAAAAGCTGTGAAATATCGAAACCATTACAGCGCTATGAATCACGTGTGTTGTATGTAGGCAATTTTGCTGATCTCATTGAGTGGCAAAAATGTTTTAAACTGGTGTTGCCACGTGATCCTGGCATAAAACGGGATTTTCAAACTTTTTGATCTACGCTCTTTTGATTGCATTATGTGATAAGTAACGGTAAAGTGAAAAGATTTTCAAAGCAGTTCAAATCCACCTGTTTTATTATATCATTTGTTAAATTTCCGTTGTTATATTTGTCATCTAATATAAATGTTTCAGCTAAGTTCGTTAATTGGTTTAGTTTCATTATCAGCAGCTAATACGGATCAAAATCTTTGCATTTTTGTAATGACACGGAAATATATTCCAGGCAATGTGTTGCAGAGTTTCGGCATCATTTAAGAATTCAAGGAGAGATGATTACTGGAAAAATTTAGCGATTTTTTAAAAGTAAAATCTGATACACATTAGATCTTTTTCATGGGGTGGCTCAGTTGGTAGCGCGCCAGGCTCGTAATCTGTAGTTCCCAAGTTCGAGTCCCAGTTGGGTCAGCGTTGAGATTTATCTCCTCAAAATTCCCCGCCCTGCCCACGGTCAGTAGGTGGACACCGATGGACTTGGAAAGGTCGCCATCCGTAGGACTGGACATTAAGCAGCGGCTCCGTGTGCGGGAGAGCCATACCCTGTGCACGTTAAAGAACACGCTAGATGGCCTTGATGGGAGACTATCATCTGTCTCCCAACAGCTGTTCCAGTGGATCCCCTCCCCCAACCTTCTCTGAGCCTTCGGGGTCCATGTGACCTGGCCATTTAGCCCATGGTGTGAAAAAAAGTGTCGTTCAGAGGTAAAAGAACCCAACCCAAATGTTTTTCATTATAATTATTTTTCAGTATATAATTGTCACAGCACGTTTTTCATAGCATTTCGGTACAAGGAATATCTTTTGGTCACTAGCCTGATTTCATTATATTCACATTTCGCTATAACATGTCACATTTCTACAAATGTTGTCGTCCCGCGAAATTTGCTTAATTTAAAGGCAAATGCTTGTTTAAAAGGAATAATATCTTTTGCGCAAATGCAGAAACGGTTAAAGATTTAAAGGAGGAAATTCTACCTACTTTGATTCAAAGTAATGATATTTAAAATATAAAGGGTATAGTATATTTTAAGGTGGAAGAAAAACTAGGAAAAAAGAAAAAATAATTAATTACAGTAGGGAAGAGTGTTTTAATACTCATTGGCTATAAAGGGGGCAAAAATTAAAATAAAACTGAAATGAGGTATATCACAATTGACTGAAGAAACAACCGTTGCCTTTTTGATTAATTACCAGTTTTAAACTTTTTCACATAAATTTAGAATTCCTGTAAAAATATATTATAATACCCAGAGGATAGATTGTGTAAACAAATAAACCACCAACAATTTTATACAGAAATTTAATACAAGTAAAATGGGTTTCGTTTAATCACTGCAGCCTTCCGCCCTATTTTCTGATTGTCACGCGATGGATGAACCTTGCTGGGATACATTCGAAATTTCAAACGTGAAAGCATCTCATAAAAGACGAAGCATTTTTTTTTGTGTCTCTAAAGCGCATATCATTTATATATCGTGGTTTAGTTCCAGACATATAAATCTTACTCAAGAACTGTCATTAAGCGCCCATAAAGTAATTTGCTCCACAGGTGTCCTTGAAATACCACCTAAACTCTGCATGATAATATTCTTTTTCGTGAGAGAACCAATTATGCCCAAATGACTATGCTTATGTGGGCGATAGTTTACGAGGAGTAAAACAAGTCTAAAGACTGAGGACATGAAATCCTCTCACAAACAAACGAATCTTTCGACGGATATATGATCGATTAGTTTACGAAATAAATAGCTAGCCTGCAATGTGTTTCGCTTTCTGAGGAAATGCGCACGGCTCATTTATATAAATTACACTGGTTTCCATAAATTAAGGAAAATCCTTCTCAAGTCAAAGGGAGGTTAACGTCAAAGCTCAATAACTTCTAAAATAAGTTCTTTGTTCAGAAAAATGCGATTGCAGACAAAAATCACAATCAAATGAATCAATATCTCGATTTTCAACAACATTCGTTCAGTATTTAATGAGTTATGGAAGTTTGAATATTTACCGATAACAATTCCAGCCACAAAAAGTGACTTCAGAAGTTAATTAAAATTTACTAATAAGCATTGTATCAAAGTGTTTCATAAAATAAATTTACAGTTTAGAACTTTGTGTGAAGAATTCTTTCACTATTCCTACTCTTTTATAGAAACCAGTGTAAATTCATGTTGAGGTGCATCCTCGTGGCTGGTATAAAGAGGCGTCGTCACGGGCCGGCCGAGCAACGTATGTATGTCAGATTTCAAAGTGTATTTCATTCGAGAGTACTGTGAGAGGTACCTGCTCTTTGTAGAGTGTCATGAGAATGTCTTGCACACTGCTGGAGAGTATGACCGTCGTTACCCAACACGTCCTCACACCAATGCCAACATTATGCAACAACTGGATGATCACATCAGAGATATTGGAAATGTGCTCCCTATAACGAGTCTTCGTGACAGAAGTCATATGGCCAGTCAGTGGCCATATGACTTCTACACAGGAAGCCGTACTGAGGAAGCCAACATGAGATAGATAAGCATTTAATTGGATGTGTATTGTGGACGGACGAAGTGCATTTCATAGGTGACGGCATATTGAATTGCCTCAACAGCCATGTGTGGTCACGTTCCAATTTCCATGTCCCCCACCAACAACAGCGCCAGGTATGTTGTTCTGTGAACGTGTAGGTGTTGTTTTGGGTAACTGCATTATTGGTCATTGCAGCTGCCAAATAGTCTGACCACGCAAAGTAACCTTTGAATAAAACCCAAGACACGAACTCATTTTATTGCTGATGTCAGAGAATGGTTGGATACTACATACCCGGGACGCTGTGTTGGACGTGGCAATCCCGTTTATCGACCAGCCAGATGATCACATCTTTCGCCATTGGATTTCTTCTTTGGGATCATATCAAGGAGCTAGTGTACCGACTATCACCCATTATAAAAGAGAATCTAAGAGCTCACCTTCACGTTCGTTGACACTGCACTATTGGAATGTGTCCAATCATCCATTCCCGTCATGCACACACATGAGGGGTGACCCCTGTGAACACCTGCCACTGTGATACAGCTAGCACATTTCCACGACATCTGTTTTCGTGTAACACATCATGTACGTACAGTATTACTTGTCGCCCATGTATGACTTTATCGGTACCTACTAATCATAGAGATATTCAGTTTTGCCATATTAGCCATGCTTGCAAATTATGTCATTACATACCACGCCTGTTGCTTGATCTTCCGTTGTTTAAACATTCCAATAAAGTATGTTTGGTTGCAAAACGGATGTGACATCATGAGACTACATGCTTTTTACTCAGAAAGTATTACCTTGGACATATTTGATCCTCTTACTAAGAGGAATATCACCATGCAGAGTTTATGCGTTCATTCAGGAACATCCTGTATTAAGTATTTATATTATGAGTGCAAAACGGCGCTTTAAAATGCCAAGCGAAACGATATTATTCAAACACAATATTTTCATAATATTTAGGACTTTTTTCCATAAGTCATTAAATAGTTAAACAAATCGTTAAATTCAACAAGTTTTAATACAAAAATTTTCTCACGAAATGAAACATATGTAATATTGGTTTTACCTGTGCCACACCTTATACTATTGAGAAAGCTACAGCATAGCTTTTTACGCAAGTTGTCTTTTGTAATTTGAAACATTATGTATAGTTTGATTAGTTACTTCTTAACGAGTTGTTTGTACCCGTTTTTGAAGAATTTATGCCGTTGAGGCAATAATTTTCATTTACAGCAGAGATCCCAAACTTTTATACACGAAGCTACTGCCACTGCTACTCGAATTTAGTGTCAACATCATTGACATGTGAAATGACATAATATTAAATGGAGAAAATGAATAATTGTTTTCAGTACTACCTATTTTATTCTTATACTTTATCTGAAGATGCCTTTTTTTCGTAAACAAAATTATGTGTATAAGTGCACATTATAACTCTGTAAAATTTCTTAGGTATTTTTTGGAAAAAAAAACATGCTTTGGAACCACTGATTTACATGATAATTTTGTCTTTTTTGGTTTTCTAAAAAGGTTACGATAATTATTAATTTTTCTGCTGTTTAGGCTTTCAAAACCTACATCAGAATTGTCTCCTACATCAGGCATGGGAAACCCATATCTCGTGAACGACACATTGTTCGCGGAGTGCTTATAAGTGCTCACCGTTATTAACACTGCTCTCTAACACGATTATGAAACAAATTGCCATCTACTGTTATCGACAGCGCTGTATTTGCGGCTAAATATTCTGAAGAATTTTAACAAATGTTGGGAAAATAATACAGATTTTTTTTTCTATAGTATTTATTGAAATATTTATTAAAGCAACGCAATTTACGTTTCATATTTCTATCAAAAAGCTTAAAAATATTTAAAATAATTTATTATAATAAAAATATTGATGTGTCTCAGTTGGATGAGGATGAATGCTCTTAAAAAGTGAGGGTGTGATCAAAAGTGTTTTGTTTTCCCACACCACTGTTCTTAGACACCTTAGTTCTCCTCACGTTTATTCTTAAGTGTTCACTAAGTTCGTTTTTCGAGCACTCGATTCTTTCCTGATCAAAAGGATTGCAGACACGTTTTGCACGTAGTGATTTCGAAACTGTTATTGCTTTATAAAATTCGCATGCCTAAATATATTACGTAAGTCGTATGTAATAGAGTACAAAAATAAAAATTTGAAAAAAATATGCTTTAATAAATGAAAAAGTTTAAAAAATATCTATCTTCCTATATGGGCCCTAAAAAGTAGAATATAAACTTAAAGCATATTCATGGTGAATTCAGTTACAGAGTTTACATTCACTTCAAAGGAAGATAGGGCGCCGGCAATTTTGTAGATAACTCGGCTCCTTATCTTCCCTTTAAATGAATACGAACTCAGTGACTCATTACATCACCGATATGTTTGAGATTTATTTTTTACTTTCTAGAGCCCATATAGAAAGATAGGTATCTCTTTGAAAAATTTGAATTGATTTATAGTTTATTTGTCGTCACTAAAACATCTACTTTCAAAAACATTTATTTGATATATGACACATAAACATCGACCAGATTTTCCCTTCCTTTTGGAGTCGTGTTTGAGGTAACCCATGATATTGGAGACGTCACGAGCTTTAATTTGTGACATGACTAGTTAAAGTCTAACCCCGCGAAAATGCCCCTTTATCAGGGGGAGAGGTATGGGGACAAAATTCGAAATAGTTTACGGCCATCATTATATGAACTTTCATTTAACACATAACTTGGAAGATATAATAGAACGACTTCCATATTTCCCCTTTTTTCCGGGGGAAGAAAGCATGGGGAGTCATTATTTCTAGTTTATGACATTTCCCGCTTCAGAAACTTTTATTTGACATATAGCTGGTTACTTTCGGCATTTTCCATAGATAGCAGAAGGAGATTTTCCTTATTATCCCTGTTTAGGAGGGTAGCAAGGGGGGATCAATTTTTTATAACTCCTAACACTCCCCAATTTCCTTCGTTTCGATTTCTAGGTTTAAGAAACCTCGACTCAATGTGTAGAAATCTCTCAGGAGGCGGATTAAGCATACTTACGAGCAGTTAGTCACCTTAGCACGAGTTGACAGATACGAGTTATTAACGAAGAGGAGAAATATTCATTTATAGGAAATTAGTTCCCACGTTAGAAGAAACTGATCTAGAGAAATCCTACTTATGTCGGAGAGTTTATTATTTAAACACGAAATATTATATTTCATTCTTACATTAATCTTTCTGGTGGTAACTAAGTGAAAGTATTAGAAATCGATAAGGACAGTAAAATAATGCTTTTTTATATTAAATTAAATATTTGGCAATTATATGTTTTTTTTTTCTGTTATTTATTAAAAGTCGAAAATAGGTTAAAATGAATTAGAGACCAAATATTAAGCAGCAATATCTAGCAGAAATCCAATAATTGCGTAGAATTTATAGATCACATTGAATTCCAACTGCAGTTTTGAATCTCAAGTGATAATAAGAACTGTGTATATCAGTACCAGGCCCAGATTCGGGAAAAAAACGAAAGATCTCCCCCCCCCCAGATTCGGATCTGATCGGTACTAATAGATGTTGCATGCTTGAAAAATTTTCAAAGCTTAATCCCGATGGAAACTTGAATCTGAAAGATACACCTCTAAAAGCGGAAATCGAAACACCTCGGAGGAAGCAATGTATATCCCAGAAACTGACAGGGCGGAAGCTATGGAGGTAGATGTGCAAATGACAAAAAAAAGGAAGTAAGAACACCAGGATAGGATACAGGATAGTAGAGACTAACATCCCTACTATCCTCTATTCACCGATCGAAATGCTATTATGATTTACTAAAACAATAACAAAACAGTTCGAAGAGTGATTAACTTTCTAATTAAATTAGCTTGTCAAATCTGTTATAATCCGCTTTAAGCTCTATTAATAAAATTATCACCTATTCTAAAAGTCTTCATTTCACACTAATATTGTAGTTGCTTGAAACAATACTTAATACATGATATGACTTTTTAAACATTGCTTTTCAAATATTTACATTTAATAACCATTTCAAAAGTTTAGTTTTAATTTCTTAATAAGTGCTCAGGAATGACAGACCTCTAGGTAGAGACTCAAATTTTGGGTCTTTGATAAAATATCAGCGATTTATCACTCTTACTGTGAAAAATTAGCCCGACAAAATAATTTCCCCACTTTCTCCTTGTATTGATCGCATGCAAAATTTTATCCTTGTATTCATTTTTAGAGCAATTTGTAATGGTAATTACATAAATAACAAAAATGTTCTATAAAAATAACTAACAAAATGTTCATATTATGAAAACTATTTCCAAGTTATTCTTCATCAATCAATCATCATTACATATTTATTGAATTTAGAGTTCTTTTTTGTATTCGTTTAATTTTGGGTCAAACAGATTTATATCTGCATCCATATATACTGATACCATAACTAATGATTGATTCGTAGAGAGCTTTATGTGTTATTATTATAACATCCAGTGGAATAAGAGTTTTGAACTTTAACATTTTCTAAGTTTATCACAAGTATATTTTATGAACGATTTCCGTTTAAAATCATGGTCAATATAAATTCTCAAATAACGAATTTTATTAATCTCTTCCACATTTGGACAGGACATGCATTTTGGTAAATATTTAATTTATATTAACCCTTAGAGTTATGTGTTTTAATGGATAAGTAGTTAAGCTTGTTCCTACTCTGAATGATCATATATTTCTTTTTCTCTTCATTTTGGAAAAGTTTGTTTTTCTGAAACAGAAATTTGCTGTATTTTAGTCCTTTTGTCCACATTTAACTATAACTCCTAAATTATACCTGCATTCAGCGAAACGATATCATCAGAAAACATTAACAAATTACCTGAAAAATTTACTTCCGCTAAATCATTTACATTAAAGAATCATTCATTTTAAACCTTACTTCCATTATCTTGTATCCTGTATTACATGAACTTCTATTGAGACATAATTTAGCTTAGCAGTTAATTCGCTACGATTGTAAGCAAACCATGATAGTGTTTTAATTAACTAATCTTCAATCCCTTGAAATATTTTGCTCTTTCTAATAAAATTCTGATTGACATTTCAATCGTATTATAGACATATTATTTTATTTTCCTTCTAAATATAAAATCATTTTTTTTCATCACCCACCACTTTTTATTAAAATACTTTCGTAATAAAAAATGACAAACACTGTTATGCGTCCCCTGGAACAAACCATTCCAACACTCTACATGCAGAGAGCTAATGTTCTTATGTGTTAGGTTTGTTTCGTCCAACCCAAACACTGTATGTGTGAGGAAAACTTTAAAACGTTTTCCTCCACGCCCAGGAGGCTACACCCTAAAAAATTAAAACAAGAAAGAATTGAAATTTCAATTTTCACCTACGTCGTGTAGGAAATATATGAAAATATTTTTCATTAATATGTGACACACCTTCCTGATACAGGGCTATTACGGAATTATTCGTATACCTTTTCGTTTACCCTTAGAATCTCTCTGTGCTTTCAAAATATCTTGAACTGAATCTGACATAGATTATAACGAGTATTTGGGAATCATGTGATGTTGTGAGAAGTCATTTCTGTTACACAGTAGTATACAGTTCCTTCAGGATAGAGGATAATAGAGGTTGTGACCAAACGCGTCTGGGAGAGCTTTTATATAAGGTTTATAAGGATATCAGGTGTAAGGGAGAAATCCATTGCTTCGAGACTTGTGTTTGTAGGTACTGATGTATTCCTGGAATACTGAGAAGCAGTCTTAAATTGCGAGTTGTTTTTCAGTCATTCAGGTTGAAGAATAATGGAAGATGTTGCAGAAACTCAGCTACGGTGTCTGAGGTGAAAGGAGCTTTTTCAATATCTGATAAGGTGGCTGGTTTAAAAATTCGAAGTATAGTGTTTGTCTATTCCTTCTGCTTGAGGAAATTTTGAGATTGCCATGGAAAGTAGTTTCTAGCTTTTCCAAAGCTTTTTCGATATATCACTAATAGCGTGTTCGAAGATATTGAGAAAAGTATCTAAGGATATCTTTGAGAACTCTTCAGATCCAAGTGAATTTTAGTAACCGTGGTGTAGGTAGTTTCCGTTGAAATAAGTTTAACATCTGATATGAAACATGACTGTGTCATCTGATATGAAACATGACTGTGTCATCTGATATGAAACATGATTAAATTTATACTTTAAAATATAATTTTCTCTAGGCATGGATGTAAGTGTCGTTTTTCTGCTGAGGGCCTGCATCCTCTGAGATCTTCTGCTATGGCATATAAACTGACAGGCTCCTGTCAGACCTCTGTGGCAAGCAGCTGCTTGAGGGGGTATTTATTTTTATTTGTTTTTAATCCAGTTAGAACATATTCTGTCATTTCTTGTGTTTCCAGGCAGAAGAATTATGTACCCAATACGGATGCTGAATGTTCGGTTACTCATCGACTTCAGCACTGTTTGCTGCGACAATTTTTCTCGGTATGGTCGAAACGTCGGCAATGAGTATACCTGCGACATTTATCGAAAAGAGTCGTTTTCAGAAGTTTCCATCATATACGAACTTCATTTGGACAAAGAAGTTCTACAATAATCACAAGAGTGCGTGTGGGAATTGTGATAGATAATTCACTTCGCGAGAACAGACGCAGCTCGAAAATAATACGTTTTGATTGGAATTCGTTATATAATTCCTCTATTCTGATATTAATATGTTTATCATGCCGAAGAAAACGTGTAGATAATGCAATAGTAAATACATTAGCTGTTACTTTTGGCTAAATCGTATTTGTAATTCGAAAAATATCACGAAATAAAACAGTTCTAGCAGTACATAGAGTATAACATTATTATTTCTTGCGAGGGAGGCGTATAGAAGTAAGGTTTTCTAGAACTTTCAGGCCATTTGATATCGTACTGTATAAAGCTTGAGGCTTTGTGGCTGCAATGGGATGACTTTTCTCCTTAAAAAAAACGATGAAATTTGTAAATCCTAAATCTATAACAAGATGGACAATTTCTTCTTCTTGAGGGAAAGTTTACTGTCCTGGAAAATGATGCTTTTGTAGAAGATATTGCATCAGTACAAAATTTTACATGCATTGGTATGTATCATGGTACTTCGCTCAGGATGCCATGTTTATAATAATTTGGTCATACGATGTAAATTCACCCTTATTGGTTAAAATGTTTCACTTGCCACGTGTGTAGTCGAAATGATTGTAATAATATAATTAGTCATCTTCATTACTCTAAAATATTTTAAAGCAATTGGTTTTTCTTTTTCAGTCTTTATTACTCGATAACCATCTATTATATATATATCACTTATTAAAATAAAACTGCATTCAGCATTTTCCATTGCTACCGTTATCTTTTTTAATATAATTAAATACACAACAATCGAAAATATAGCATTAGCCAAAGTATAGTAAAGATATTTAATATAGATCTATTTTTTAAACCAGTAAACAGAGGGAAATATTTTTGGGGGGGAAGCAATTTCAACGACGAACGTGGTCCTGATGATAAGTGGGCCGAGGCCCACTTTACAAAGAGGACCAGAAAGAAGAATGATGTACAAGAACAGTGTACCTTTCAAACTATTGTATCAATTATTCAAATATTTCATATAAGTCTACATCTCTTTTTGAAAGACCAACTTGAATCATGTCTTAGAGAAATCAGTGGTAGTTGTAATTAGTTTCTTCTTTTATTTCGGTAAATAAGAATCTTAGTTACATTTATTAGTTTCAATCGTAAACCTATAGTGATATTTGAAATATAATATTTCATATTCTTTATGCTTGATATTTCGTTCGTATGATGTTAATTAGGAATGGTGAGAACTGATTTTTGAGAATCATGTCTCATCGCAAATATGTGTATGGGAGTTCTTGTGAATGTATAAGGGAATACCTCCCGCATCTAAAACAGGGAGGAGGACAAATTGGCCTCGCCTTTTGAGAATGCTGGCGAAGGTATTGGCGATAAACACTAAACTTATCTAAACACTAAATCATGTATCTTTCCAGCTTTTTTAAAACCTCAATAACGAGTAAGGAAATGTTATACTGCAATGTTATTTCAACCTCTCTCCCCCTCCTACTTTTTTCTGATTAGATGGAGTCACTTTGAACCACCTTGCTCAATCCTCCTTTATTTTTTACAAAATCCTGAGTGTGTGTGTGTGTGTATGTTTGGTAAACCAATTTCTTTGATGGGATCTGCAATGCACTGAAATGCAAAGGAGAAACTAAATGCAATAAGAATCCTTGATATGAAAATACTACGAAACTCAACTTTTCAGTTATTCTTTAATTGCTATTAGGAGCTAAATATGACACATTATATATATATATTAATTTTCATTAATGCAGATATTTTTGTTGAAATCTCTGTACAGCTAATCCCGTTCATCGCGACCCCTGCGAGTGCGGATTCATTATATCGCGATATTTTTTTTGTCTCGGCATTTGTGTGCCTTTGAAACATGCGAGGAAAAGTCAAAATGAATGGTTGCACGTGCGTGCTAACTTTCTTTCTCGCTCAATCACATCATACACATGTACATACGTAAAGTTACGAGCGTGGGCGAGACAAAAGAACGCCGTACGCCAGTGCCTGGTACGGTTGAGCCAGTGCATCATTTGGGTCTATCCTTCAGTATAATCTTAGCTTCAGTGTAATCTTAGCCTTCAGTGTCAAACGTAATTAAATTGACTACATATTTTTTTGTCCCTTCGTAATTTTTAAAATGTCAAACAGACAATGTGAAAAATCTGTTAAGAAAATTCGCAATGTAGTGACTTTAAAAAAAAAAAACTAAAAATTATAGAAAGGTTAGAAAGTGGTTCAAATTGCCTGAGTCTACAGTGCGATCAATTGTGGAACAAAAAGACAAAATTAAAAAGGCTGGCGAAAATGTTACTCCAATTACAGCGACGAAAGTTTCACGAACCAGAAGTTTTTTGATGACAGAAATGGAAAATTTATTAAGCAAACGGATAGAGGACCTAAATCAACACCACGTGCCTGTGAGTACCCAAATCATAATGAATAAATCACTTAGTCTTTGGGATCATTTAAAATCTCAACATGGAGCAGAAGAAGTTTTTAAAGCAATCAAAGGTTGGTTTGATCGGTTTAGAAAACGATCAAACTTGCATAGCCTTAAAATGATTGGCGAATCGGCTATTGCAGACGTAGAATCAGCTGAAAAATATCTAATGGAGTTCCGTGAAATTGTGGAAAGGGGAAATTATCCACCAAATTTAATTTTTAATATAGATGAGACGGGACTCTATGGGAAACGAGTGCCAACACGTACGTTTATTTCCATAGAGGAGAAGACTGCTTCTTTATTTAAAGCAGCCAAGGATCGTCTAACTCTTCTTCTCGGCGGAAATGCATCCGGAGAATTAAAACTGAAACCATTGTTGATATATCAATCAGAAACTCCTCTTGCCATGAAAGGTTATTCTAAAAACAATTTACCAGTTTTTTCGCGAGGTAACCCTAAGGCTTGGATGACACAAAATTTATTTATGGACTGATTTAAAACTAGTTTCTGTCCAGCAATAAAAAATATGGCGAGGATATTGGAGTTGAACCTCGAGCTCTTTGGTGTTGGACAATGCGCCGGGACATCCTGTGGAACTTGAGACCCTGTGCACTGATTTTCCCGTTGAAGTGGTATTCTTACCTCCGAATACCACTTCCATCTTACAGCCTATGGATCAAGGCGCAATAGCAGCATTCGAAGCCTATTATTTAAGAAAAACGATGCGCCAACTCATTGAAGAAACTGATAGAGGTATTAGAGATGCCATGCGGGTTTGGTGGAAACAATTTAATATTATGAAAGCTATCAGAAACATCGACGAAGAGTGGAATGAGGTTACCCAGTCGTGTATGAAGGGTGTTTGGAAAAGGTGCTCAGAGAAATTGTTGAAGATATCATCAATTATGAAAATGATATTCCAAATATCATCGAAGAGATTACTCTTATAGCCACTTCCGGAGGCATCGAAGGTGATGTAGATGATATTCAGACTTTGTTAAAATCATACGGCGAACCCTTAACTAATGAAGAGCTGCAGGAAATGTACTGCCATACTATGTCCCAAGAATATGACGTCTTGGAACCTGTTCCCGTGCGAAGGTTAAGTGTCAAAATCATTGGAAAGGCCCTTTCTCCTCACAATCAATGCATGGAGTTGTGGGAAGAAAACGACGATGATTACGAGCGAGTGAATGCTGTAAAGCGTGGTTGTAACGGATTATTTGACAGTTATCGGCAAATTTTGCATAATAGACGTAGAGAGGCCAAACAAGGTAATCTAGATTCATTTTTGCAACGCGAGACAAAATGAATGAATTATGAATTATGTTATGCATGACATTTTTTTGTTATTAATAATATTTATTTTATTAATAAAGTGTTTTTTCGAATTTTAAAATTATTTTTTTTTAAATCCCCCGTTGATCGGAAATTTCGCTTATCGCGACCATGTCCAGAACGTATCCTTCGCGATGAACGGGGTTACCTGTATAACGATTCCACAAATCACGGATATGTTCCCCCAACTGACCCCAGGTATCAGACTGTAATTTTCTGGTCCTATGAAGCCTTTGCTTATTATGATTAGTCGACACCTTGCATCTGTCCAGTACACAGGTTTTGAGCCGATCATAATGCTCAGTATCATCTACGGCCAGCTAACCAGCAATCTGCCAAGTTTTTTCCCGGAAAACAGGCAGAAGTTCTGCATCATGAGCTTTAATCTTTATAAATTTTAAATCCATAGTTTTAAAAAACAATGGCATTTCCTAGAAGCTCTCAGGTGGATTGCCAATAACTGGTCACAAAAGGGACGCCGACCTAAACAACTCTTCGCCGCTCCTGCAAACGGTATCAGGTCCATTCGGAAGGGACCCGGATGAACTGGTTCTATCGTACGGCTCACCATGGGATCCTCCCGCCCCGCCTGCATCTACATTTTTCGAAGTTTGAATTATCGAATTTCACGCCTCTCATAACTTTACGAATTTCACGCTGTTCATCAGCTTCGATTCCCACACAAATATCTCTTTTCCTCCGCCTCAATTTCGAGCAGCCGCACTTTCATGCACATTGTCTCCAAACTGTCGAAGGATCTACATCCCCGAGAGTTGACCGAATGTTGTTTCAGAGCATCCGGCCGTTTCACTCTCAGGAGAGTGCCTATCTTCGGCTTCCCTTACTCTTTCTGCTCCAGAAACTACTTCCATGTCTCGTTCGTCGAACGTTTGTAGTGAACTGTCTGCATTATGATCAGACGGAGTACCGTTTTCCGCACTTAATCGTGTATCGTATTGAGACATGATACACTAATACAATAGCACAAGCAAAAACAAATTCACATCAATTGGAAGTCACCAAACCGATGTTATCGTAGAGACTCCTCAAAAGACGACAGAAAAAAAAGAAATCACACCACACTTCATGTACCTCGCTTCTGCTGACACCAATCTGTCACAAGATGTTTTCGTGGAAATCATAAATGCTTGAAACATCGTGTGGGTCCCGAGCATTATTTAAAAAAATACCCAATGCAGCATATATATCAGGAATATGGAGAGTTGGGTGGTCTTATGGATCGACAGACGACTGTACCAATATGTACAATATATTTATTGTATTGTATTTCATTTATTGTATTGTATTTTATTTATTGTATTGCATTTTATATTACAGTCCATTTATTATATTGTATTTACAAAAATATTTACACTGACCCTACACTAGAGCCTTGAACTGCACTACAAATGTGGCCGAACAATGGTCCTGGCTCTGGAATTCTCTGTCCCTTCGCCGTTCGCGATCACCGACGAAAGTCAAGGAGCCCAAGTCTCGTTCCTTCTCTCCAGCGCAGTCACGTGGGGTCCTTTGTCCAGACAGGGGCCAAACGTGCTGGCCATCGTACCTGTCAAGGGAGCAGATTGATGACCCCTGTGGACCCTCCCACATCCGGCAGCAAGACACTTTGGTTTTTTCTGGTGCTTCGAGGAGGTAACGGTCATCTGTCCGTTACAAACATATTTTGGAATTCTTGCACCCTTGAAAAAGTCCTTCAAGCAAGTACTTTTTAAATTTTTGCTAACAACCAAAAATCATATAGTGCAAGATCTGGTGAATATGCAGGATGGGGGAGACAATGTTGGTGTAGTATTGGCTATTGATAGTCAGGTTTTGTTTTTGATAAGGTGTCGATAGCTGTCATTCTTGGGAATGGAAAAAAAATGTGAACATCCTCTTCCTTGAGCGAAAGTCTTGTTGGAGGATTTGGGGACTCGGTTCATCCTTTGCAAACACAAACATAGTTGCCTACCTTTCTGGGAGTTGTATAGTAATAAAACCACTTATCCATCACCTGTGAGAATGTCTGCTAACTATTTGGAGCCACTAGGTTCAAACATTGCCAGCATCTCCCTGCACGAGTTGACTCTCGCCCTGTTCTGCTATTCTGTCAGTTTGTGTGGTGGTACCCATTTGTCACAGATCTTTCGTAACTTTGAGTGATGATGAATAATTCTTTCAACAATGCCAACTTATCAATGAACGGTGATGTGGGTATTTTCTTAATGAGTTCACGAAATCGGTGATGGTTCTCTCCTTTACGGCCTCCTTCGGCCTTCTTGAACGAGGTAGGTCTTTGAAGCTGTGTCGTCATGCTCTGAATTTGCGCATCCATCCATATATTTGTGATAAATCGGCAAGAATCGTTTTCGCGTCTTCCCCAAGCTGCATCATTCTGAAAATGTAAAATTTTTCTCCGTGTTTAGCAAGCGACATAGCAATATTACAGTGGTGCTAATTACTCCGCATTATTTCGCTGGAACTGATTATTCTCTGTATTGCTTTGGACCAGAATCCTTCACGTTACTATATTGGATCCGATTCCTGCATATTATTACATTTGAAGCAATTGCTCCAATTATTACACTGCAACTGATCCACCACATTGCTACACTGCAGCCGATTCCTTTACACTGTTAAATTGGATCCGATTTCTCTGTATTGCTACAGTGGATTCGATTCCTCCACATTACTACACTGGAGCCGATTCCTACACATTGCTACACTCTATCCGTTTCTTCTACATTGCTACACTTCAGTCGATTACTGCACATTACTAAAATGGAGCTTATTCCTTTCTTTACATTTTTAAAAATTTTTATTTCACTGGAACCGATCCCTCTGCTTATTTCTCTGGATCCGATTCCTTCACGCTGTTACACTGAATCCGATTCCTGCACTTTATTACACTGGAGTCGATTACACTGCAATCGATTAGAGATCGTTTTTGCTTTGCTCTTGTTTTCGTTTTTCAAACATAGATGTTTTGTAGCTTATTTGTTTACGCATCAGCAGGGAATGTTGAAAAAATATGAGTAAATATCCTTTCAACATAGCTGCTTGTCATAAAGGTCTGACAGGAGCCTATCACTTAATATGACAAAGAGAAGATCTGTGAAAAATTTGAGATCTCAGCGGAAAGATAACACAACTTCCAAGATACTGCGTCATTCACGCTAAACCCCTGAATACTAGTAAAAATTGAGTACTGAATATGAACAAATTTGTAATGTTTCACAGTTGTCAACCTAGTTTGTGATTGATTATATATTACAAACGAAAGCATAAAAATACACTCCTACTAATAACTGTTATTGCTAATAGAAAACACTCTAAAATAAATGCTCATAAAGCAACTACTGACAAATCTGAAAATATCTCTAGCTGACTTGTAAGCTTGTAAGCTCTCTTAATCCTAACTGTTAACCAAACTGTTATTCTTATAATATCACATTAACGCTCCAGTTAATGGTGGTGAGCAAGATATGGTAGATTTCAAAATGGGCCCTCACCGACTATATCACTTTTGGCAGGATTTCTCACTGCCAATGAATCCGTTTTTGATTTGAACACTAACATGCACTTTGAAACATTATCCAGGTGCAGCTGAGTTGGTCAAAAATGGTGAATAGTTCTCGGAGTTGTTCTCTACAAGAGTGGATAGTTCACTAGACTCTGGCTAACAGCTTCTTGTGGGGGTTTAATTTAGGCACCAAATTATCGAGCTGCAAACTGCTTCAATTTTAAGAAACGACAAAATACGATTTATGCTTTTGTCGTTTGATAAATTTACCAATAAAAGAAGTGGGACTTTATCCACTTGGACAGATAGAGCTTCTGATTAGTTTTATTAGCAATGACGAGCTGCACCTCATTCTATTTTGTGTGGCAATTAAGTCACTGATGACGTCAAAAATGAGTGATATGGCCTTCCTGTCTAGATGGTGCTGACGTAGCCGGCTAGTGGTGTCCTGTACCGCTCAACAACTTTGCGCTCAACTTTTCCATTTCGAAATCTCTATGTGAACTCCCCTTTTATTCGAGATCTCTTCTTACCTCTTGCTCCTTTGTCCGCCGGTTTCCAATGGGCGACTTGCCTCTTAGCGCAAGTGTCAGAAAGGATGGCTATCTAGCGGCGGCCCCAACAATGACGGCGATTCTGGACCGCCCTCTCACAAGCTTGGCTAGCCTGGAAGTTGCAATGGTGTGAGAGTTTCTATGGCTATGTCCAGACTTGTGCGTTTTGCGTGCGCTAGATGCATGCATCTAGAGCACGTCACGCATGCCCAAAGGCATTCCTAAAATCAGTTGAAACACGCCGTTTTCAGTGATGCGCGCAGTAGCGCACGTACTTCCACCAGTAGTGGATCTTTGTTCATCATTCCGTGCAGCTTCGTAGTTTGTCTGGAAGGACAATGTTCACCATGTTCACCATGTTGTCAGAACAAACATTGGCCTTTATTGAAGATTATGAATTAAATAATTTATCAGAGATATAAATTATTAAATTAATTTAAACAAATAAAAAATAATTAAATAATTTATAAGATTATAGGTTCTAATATTCATCAGAGATATGAATGAATCACCGGTAGCCAAATATCTAAGTGTAATAACTAATTTCACTTCAGCTGCCATTTCTTCTCTGAAAGGAGCATTTTTTTTTTCGTTCTTGGCTGCACCATTCCCAAAAGCATGTAGAAGTTTATTCTAGACATTCGCGATAAGCCCTTAAAAAGAACGTTTTCCTTTAATTCCAAAATTCCGCGTTTTACAGTAATCTTTCATCTATATCGATCGCCGGTATTTTTCACGTCTTTTTCTCGCTTTTTTCAGCACTAAAATTGCAGCGCTTATACCCGCTAACATAGCAGCATAAGTTACGTACATTTTAATTCACGTCTACAGTGGAGGAAATTTGAAAACTATTTGACGCACAGGTTTAGACAGTTGATGGCATGCGTCCAGGGCATTCCATCTAAGTCATGCGCTAGGCTACTCGGTGTTGAAAAGCGGAATTGAAAGTTGAAAGTGAAGTTGAAGATGAAAGCGCATAAGTGTGGACATGGCAATTCATCTCAACAGGATAAATGTCTCCAGTATTGTCGGCTGAGGAAGGTGTCGGTTCTTAAAGTTGAAAGGGCTTGCTCTACCTGTCCTGGAAAATGTTTTGTAAGTCGATAATTTCACAGGGAAAGCTCCCAGCACTGCATTCTACCCCGACCCTTTACGTTGCACTAGCGACGTGCTCACCACTGGATGGCAGTTTCTTGCTTCCGAAAATTGAATCCAATTCTAAATGATGCTCAAAAAGCTGGTCTCTCTTATTTATACGGCCCACCGTCGTTACGTGGTTTATTACTGGTTGAATGAACCTTATATGTTCGAGGAGTGGTGTACCTAACAAATTGGCATCTCAGTGTGTACTATATGTTTACGATTTCGTTTCGATTCTGTACCGGTTACTGGAATTCTCAAAGGGAACAACAGCTCCTGTAACGAACTGAAATGGATAACTCTCACGTTGTATACATTTGAATCATACTATTGCCAGAAGCAACAACATTATAAGTTGCATTATCCTTATCAGATAGATTGCATTTATCGTCCTTTTTCACCACTCGTTTTATGGCACTTCACACACTTTTTCTCTTACCTTGCATTTCTTGGTTCATTTTACTGAAAATTCCTTCAGATATTCCTAAATGGAACTGTAATTCCTACTTACTAGAGTACTGCAATATTGTTAGTATATTAATCATCATCACCATCAACACCAACATGGTCATCATCAAGCAGCCATGGGCAACGGAGGTCCAACCATACTGCGCAATTTAGTTCTCAAAATCACTACTGAATAATTCAGATATATCATGCTTTGATATATCCCTCTAAATACTCTATTTAGAAGAATTTAAGTTGAATTTTAATTAACATCAGCGAAATATCAAACTGGAGCAGGATACGAAGGCGTAACTTTCAAAGATGGACGAAGTTATTAAACTCCACAGTGAGCCACTCACTAACGATGAACTTCAGGATTTTAGAATGCAACGCTGCTTTTCAAGAATCTGAAACAGAAATAGTGTTGGTGTTTAAATATTTATATGAAGCCCTTTCACTGCACAAAAACGCATGGATTTGTTGAAGGAGCATGATATTGATATTTCGTGACCGGATGCCATAAGACGATGTTGTGACCAGTTAATGAAATAATACAAATAAATATTAGGCACAAAACAGAGGCAAGCAAAGCAAACCAGATAGTTCCGTTCCTTATTAAGAAATAAACTGTAAAATTAATTAATCGATCACATATTTATATACATAATTATGCATATATGTAATCTTTATATAAATATTAAGAATAATAATTATTTTTGTTGAAATAAAACATCCATTACGAAACTAAGAAAAGGAAAAAAATCAATAAGATAGGCGAAAATATAAACAAATAAAAAATCCCCTCGTTTTACACGGAAATTCGTTTAACGATGGTCTTCCCGGAACTCATCTCCCGCATTAAATAAGAGTTACCTGTATAAATGTTCAAATGTTCCATTTCTGAATTTATCCATTAAATGGTATTTTCAGAGTTAAACTACCACAAAATATATATATTAATTTAATAGAAATATTTGTCTTTCGTTCAATCACTAAACCAGTTTCGGCACACCAAGCAGAGTATATATCACGGATGTATCTTAATGATACATTCAAGGTTTAAGAAAAACGAATTTTCATCAACGATATTTTCACGCTTTCAATACCGAATGTTGGATTATCATCACTACAGCTATTGATAGTATCCTCCCTATGTGATTCTGATGTTACCAGGTTCGGGTCACAAATTAGCCTGCATTGCTAATTTTCTCCACTAATGAATCTGGTCTGTAAATGTTGCCTATGCATAAACTGGAAGGATAGTTGTGTACCAATCCCCAGTAATGAGGCATAGAACCGTCCGGGTCTAGCACATAATATCTTACCCTGCCTTCCTTTGGAGCATGCCGTTAGTACCTTTGAAAAAGGTTTTTCCAAAAGAGATATTCTGTTTTCGGAGGAAACAGAAGTGGAAGGCTGTCAGACCGGTATATCCTACTGATCTGATCATCTATGGCCACAGTTTTTCTTTTTTCCTGCCCTGTTGAGGAATGGTCAACTTCACAGGGTCTTGGTGATGACCATTTACGCCTATGACATTGGACTGGTTTACGGCTTTGAGCTTGATTATGGCTTCTGGACTTGCTGCAGAGGTGGACATCTGTTGAGTGAGAATTTGCCGCTGTGTTTTCTGTTTGCTTGTGGGTTGCCAGCCCTAAGTAAACAGAGGCACGGGATACCTTATATCAGCTGGTGGATAATCCTGATCATAGGACATCGCAGCTACCTGAACACTCACTTAGCTAGTTGGGTATCGCTAATCCTAAATTGGAGTAATGTGTCTCAGGCAGGTCTTAAGGCTCTTGAAAAGGTTCAGTTAAAAACGGTGGTGCTTGAAGTTCCTACCAACATGGATCACTTCAACCTGTAGAAGTGGAGGAACAGGTCTTTGCCCCATGCCTGCTATCACGGGGCTGTTTGATATTGTTTGGCCCTGCGTTTCTCAATTAACCAAGTTTCTTCAAAAAATCCTACTAGTCATTTTCTCTCTGCAGCTACATGAAACGTGAGGACGTTACGTTGAGATTATTCTCTTGTGTCTCCACGCAGTAATTCCAGCGTTATAAACTACACATTCTAGGATTGCAAGAGACCAGATGGGCAGGTTAAGGTGAGAAAATTGAAAATAACTCTAAATTTCTCTTTCAGTGAAGAGATCTCGTGTCTAATAGAGCCAGAGATCTCAAACAAATATTTTCCGATTATATTCTGGAAGAATTACACGTTGAATGGTTCTCGGCCCGTTACTTCTGTAACACAAGTTCTAAACTGATTACATACTGGATAAAATGATTTAATATCTAATGTTTCAGAAACGTTCGTTTCTTTTTCGCCAACATAACGTTATACTATCGGAATTCGATTCGTTAATTAAATCACGAAAGGTATCGAACTAGTTACGTAGCCGATCAACTGGGTCGAACCCCATAAAAGTTGTATAACTAATGTTCTAATTGAGCAACAGATCTAAAACTAATGTTTTTCGATTACATTCCGGGAGAATTACACGTTGAATCTATCGGAAAATGTCTCGATCCGCTACTATTTATTTTATGGCACAGGTACGAATCTCTCATTCCTTATCAGCTGCAGAGCGACTTTTTGATCACCCTGTATTTTCTGATGACAATAAAGTTTATATCAATCCATGTTCTTGAGACAATTGCCGTTCCATTCAACTTGCATGCGATAAAATCGAAGACTAGGGTATATCCTAACAGT
The DNA here is from genome assembly GCA_038380435.1 of Ryuthela nishihirai. Taxonomy (NCBI): domain Eukaryota; kingdom Metazoa; phylum Arthropoda; class Arachnida; order Araneae; family Heptathelidae; genus Ryuthela; species Ryuthela nishihirai. The sequence continues at coordinate 4,899,439 of JAWZYU010000039.1, forward strand.
TAACAATTTCTGCAGACGAAACATCTACCATGCACTTGGGTCGTAGCAAAACAGAAGCAAAAAGAGGCCTAAAAAGAGTCGTCCACCAGTGCAGAACATCCAGGTCTATAATCTAGCTCAAATTCATAAACCATTCTAGTGGGTATAAATGATCAGCACCCTGTGAAGTTGACCCTCCTCAGAAGAGTTGAAAAGAAGAAAAACTGGCCATAGATGATCAGAGCAGTAGTCCACACTGATCTGGCAGCCCACCCTTTCCTTTTCCTTCCAAAAGAGAATATCTCTTTTGAAAGGTACTAACGGCCTGCACCACGAGAAGCCAAGGTCCGACATTAGGTACTAGGCCTGGCCGGTTCTGTGTTATCATCACTGGGAATTGGTACACAGCTCTCTTTCCAGTTTATGCCTAGCTGCCATTTACGGACCTTATATATATACTAATTATGTACCACTTATCTTGTATATAAATAAATTGTACATCTTATATATATCAAGGAAGTGTCAAATGATTTTATTGGTCGCAAGTTAAGGCCATTGTTGCAAGCTTTGGAAAGAATCTTTTATTGACAAAAGTTCCAAATACTTTTCAAGTTATAGTTCTTCCGTATGGATCTGTAATTAGGGAAAAAAGGGGAAAAACATTTGTATTCGCCCTCCCATATTTTCATATAGGGGGAAGGAATAAAGAGAATCAATATTTTTTAATCTGTGATATTCTCCTAGTCATATGTTTCCATTTGGTATGCGAATAATTTGTATCAATTCTTTAGTTACGAGATGACGTAAAAAGGTAAAAACACATTTTTAGGCACTTTTTTTTACCACACTTTTTTTTTGTGTGGGGGGGTTATCAAATTTTAAAATATTTTTGAAATCATAAAGGCTCTGGTTTTTCCAGCGTACTTTTCTTACAATATCTACCTAATTATTCTGTTATTGTCATTGGAAGAACTACATTCCATTTGTCGAAGGAGATTATGTACATCCTTTAGCCCTCGTCCTCTGTTTATGTTAGTGAATAATCCATGACCCATGATAAGTTTTCATTTGTCTTACAATTCATTTAGAAAGACAGATGGATAAGAGAATTAGAAAAATACTAGACTGAAGGGCACAAAGAAATAAATCGACATATCGCACGAGATAAATTACGAAGATAAAATGGATTTGATTGTACTGTTAATAACTTTCTCAAACAGGTTTCACTGTGTACCTTGTGTTGCATTAAAAATTCAAGTCTCTCCATGTAAATGAACAGGATTAGAATTTAAAACTATTTAAATTTTACTTTTGCTTGGTTTGGAGGGGGGATCTGACACGATCTAATGAATTTCAACGGGGAAAATTGTTATTAATGTACCAGAATACTGAGCGTATGCACAAAGGGCGTCAATAAAACTGGAATGGTCTTCCTGTGCAGGTGTTTGGTGCTCCGACCAACTCGTTTAGGTAGAAATCATTTTTCTTGATTTGAAACTAAGCCTATTTTAAATATAATGCTCAAATTTTAAGAAATCAAGGCAAACACTGTTGCTGCTTGGGATTTGAGTTGCTGTAAGTGCATTTATATATTAATTCGCGTGGATATAATTCGAACAAAAATGCATAGTTATACAAGTTTCCTTTCTCCCAATGGAATTGTTGGAATTTAGAGCCAATGTTTAATCCCCATTGTGAGAACAGAGATTTTTTACCTATCTAGTATTGCAATGATGAGTGAGGCATAATCGCAACATAAATCGCACAACAAACGATCATGCCCTGCTGGGACTCGAACCCGAACACCGAGAGTTACAATGCCAATTGAGAGAACACGATACCACTGAGCCAAGGAGGCGGCGTTATACAGTCGGATGAGTTACTAATATTACCAAATAGAGTCTCTAAATTTACATTGGTTGTCTGTAATTAATTAAAGAGCATTTACTCTCTGCGAAGTATATTCCAGAAAATCGTTAATAAGGCTAGATATTGAATTATTTAGTCTCGGTGTTTTTTTAGTGCTGAACGTAGCTGCCTTGGGATAACATAATATTAGAATGATCCAATCAAAAAGTAAAAACTAATCCTAACGATGCAAATTCGTTAACACTTTCCGCAGTTAAGAAAACAATCGGAACTAAATGATCCAATAACTTAAGCCTTATTAACGATTTTTGGAACAAACAGTTTTGACGAATTAATGGTCTTGTCATTACAGACAACGAACACAAATTTACAGAATTCCATTAGAAACATTATCACTCAAGCAACTGTATCAGTGCGCAAAGTGCACATATCCATCCGCCTACATCAACTTCTAAGCAGCACACATTACATATCCGTAGACTACGCATCAAATTAATGGTAATCTAAAATAAAAAGAATTCGTTACAACAATTTTCTTCATTACATAAATAATGATTACCCATAAAAGCGTTTCTTTACCTCTCTGAAATAAAACTCTTTGCTAAATTCTAACTTACAAACTTCTACAAAATATCAATTGGGCATTTTAGGCATATTGCAAAATTGCCTTTAATTACAATATTTAAATGTGAGTTTTAATATTTGATAGGTCATTTAAATTCTTTTACTGCATTTTACCTCTGTTGCAATTACTGAGGAAATATTATAACATTTGGCATTTTTAAATGCTTTATGCATGAATGATGAGAAAACACACTTTCTATAACAAAATAAAAATGATATATTTTGGGCAACATGCCACTTGAACACTTAGATTAATATCCAAAATTACCTATTACTGTAACCCAGCAGCATGCAAATAACAGAAGCTTATCGATACTTCTGACTATACTTCAGTAATTAACTAATATACATAATGATTATTACATATATCAGTGCATTACCGAAATATGCGAAAGAATATGTCCCACAAGTACCTTTTAACTAAAAAGAAAAATCCAGCTTGTTATAAATGAAACATTCACGGCATAGTAATGAAATGCATGCAGATTTTCGACAATTGAAGTTGGATCCATCTTATTATAGATATATACCTAGCATTAGATGCCTGATATAAATATTTACAATCTTTTATTACTTCTAGGCCTCATAATATCTTCTTGCCTCATAATATCCAGCGCTTGTACAGTAATTAAGGCTATGCTAAGCAAATTCGAGCGTATGACATCATTAAATGCTTATTGAATACGGGGAAACTATTAAGGTGTCTTAGGAAACAAATATTCATTACATTACTATTATTTTTATTATTCATTTTAATTCGGAATTTGATGGTTTTTGATGGAATTTGATGGGAATTTTGGCGGGTTTGCCCAAGACCACCTTTATACATCAAGCCTGGACAGCCTTGAACAAAAAGAGGGAAGAAAGGAGGAAAAGTAATTATGCACACACATGATTAATTTCGTAATTTATTTAATTTGTTTAAAATTTAAGTAAAAAAATATTTATATCAAAACCATTAAAATATAATTCATTCATTAATATATTATTAAAATGTTAGAAGATATTACAAAATTAATTTCCAAAGTTTTAAAAATAAATATCTACCAGTTGAAGTTTTAGAAATATTTCTATAATTAAAACTGAAATATTTTTGAAAATTAGGTCTTGTGTGTCTGTTACCGCAGTGTCCAGGTTTATTAGATCGAGGTAACCTTAACGTGACCTCTCGTGCCAATAAGGACGAGTCGCCTAGGAATATAACAAACTATGCAATTCTCCACTTTTTAGGGAGGGGAGAAAGAATGGGTGGTAAATATGTTTTATAACCTTTGGTAATCCTTCCCGTTATCTCAAACCTTCATTTGAGAATTTGCTGATTTTTCTCATTACTCGCGTTCAGATGATATTATAAAAGTATCTTTTTCACATTTTGCTGTTCTTTCAGGTAGAAGAAAATATATGATAAAATGTTTATAACCTATCACATTCTACATCACAAGTTTCCCTTTGCATATAACCGTTTACGTTTAGCATTGGCTTTCGAAAGATATAAGAAGGCCAAGCTTTTGCAATTCTTTTTCTCCTTTTTTAGCGGAAAAAAGTATGGGACGAGAGGCAAGAGTTCAGTTGGCATATAACTCGTTGTGATTGGTTAAAGGCTTGGAATTATACGTGGAACAGCCGTTACAACCCCCACACACGTGACAAACACAATAAATGCTGTGGGAAACACAAATCGAAATGAAGTAGATATAAACATGAAATTGAACAATCAACTACCACCTGAGTTATAAAGACAAATATTCCAAATAAATATCGTTCGTTTAATGAACAGTGGCTAATTTGTTTAACCTCAATAAAAATATCACGGATGTATCACAACGATATGTCTAATTTTGAAGATAATTATATATTACTCGAAATGAACAAATGATAATATCTCATGCATTCTTTGGGTGTCTTCATACTAAATATGCAATTGTACCATTGCTATTGGTTCTTAGAGTAGTCTCGAAAACACGTTTCATTCATTTGGTCACGTTAAGTTTCCTTTCTGTAGTTTAACCGTTAAAAAACGTATTAATCGGAAATTCAAACAGTATGGTAATACGTCAAATAACACTGCTTTTGTACACTAAAATGAAATGTAGGTGAAGTAGGATTTCCCGGAATCTGATTTTTCAGCAAAACAAATATATATGTTCGAAACGAGTATGGAAACAATTATAAATGTTGGTTAACTGAATATAAATTAGGGAAACTTGGTAGTGAGGATGATATTAGATTGGGAGGAATTCAATTCTTTTGGATGGAAAAATATTTTCAACGGTTTTGTTCGAGATGTATTTAATTAATAACTGATTTAGAAGTACAGTCGCTCAAAAAAGTATCCGAACGCTATGGTTGATTAGGAAATTCAGAAAAAATATCTGGCAACGATTTTTTCAGAAATTAGTGATTTGGTATCCTTCGTGTACAGTATACAAAGGATGCCAGATCACTAATTTCGAAAAAAGTCGTTGTCAGATATTTTATCTGAATTTTGTAATCAACCATAGAGTTCGAATGGTTTTTTTGAGCGACTGTAACAGGCAAATATTATTTTATGTTTCATAATCTGTCTGTTATCTGAATTTGTATTCATATCTTTAAAACGGATAATCGGAGTTTCATCCCACGTAGCAATAGAAAAAGATACGCCCTTCAATTTCAAACAGATTTTCTTCTGTAGCAAATTAAAACACATATAATACAAAACCACTCTTCTTTATACGTTTTTTATAATCTTTTCAATTCGGTACGGAGATGATTATAAAAATAGCTACAAAAGAAGAGTAGTTACATATATATATATAAAGATCCATAGTAAATACCCAGATTACCTGTGGAGATAAACTTCAAATATTAGTTAAAATATTCTGAAAAAAATTCATCACCGACACGGCGTGCCGACGATGAATTTGTTTTCCAGAAGCAAGTTATCGTCCGATGGTTAGTTTACTCTGGTAGAGCACTCTGGCATGTATCTGGATAGTTGCGGGTTCACTGTCGGGATTATTTTTTTCCAAATAATTATTTATTGAATTATGCATTGGCAGGTAATCTGTGTATTTATTACGTATTGATTTATCATTATCTCACATGTCTCCTAAAATGAAAATGTTTAACTTTCCCAACCCTTTGCGGTTAAGGAGAATATTTAAATAAACCCTTTGATCATCACACTCCACCAACTAAAGTTTAAATCTCCCTCATCGTAGATTTATTTAGAGGGTAGGCGTGTGACGTTAGAATTCAAAATGGCGACGAACGATAAAATCGCGGGACTTTAGAGTTGTTTACTTCACGAGGGGTTTTTGTGGGAGGGGTCTTAGAGGGGGGAGTCAGAATTCAAAATGGCGGACGAACGGCAAAATCGAGGGACTTTGTGGTGTGAATGTGATGACGTCAGAATCCAAAATGGCGTACGAACGGCAAAATCGAGGAACTTTGTGGTGTGAATGTGATGACGTCAGAATCCTAAATGTCGTACAAACGGCAAAATCGAGGGACTTTGTGGTGTGAATGTGATGACGTCAGAATCCAAAATGGCGTACGAACGGCAAAATCGAGGGACTTTGTGGTGTGAATGTGATGACGTCAGAATCCAAAATGGCGGACGAACGGCAAAATCGGAGAACTTTTCATGCCCTTGGGCAGTCAAGGGAGGGGCTCCACTAGCGATGAGTCATTAATTGTGGACCAGTGTGCAGGAGAGCAATACCTTTTGTGCTTTAAAGAACATGCTACAATGGCCATGAAGGGAGGCTATCATCTTCCTCTTAACAGCTGTCAAATGATCACCTTCCGCAAACTTTCCCTGAGCCTTTGTGGCCCTTGTGATCTTCATATTTTGTTCATTGTATGAAAAACGTTCCTCCCAGAGATAAACAAGTCCAACCGAACTGATTAGTGAAATCAATCGTCTATTTTAAAAAGGAATCATTCAGTATGACATCATATATTTTTCAAATTAATAAAATGGTAAAATATAAATTGCTAATTATTTCTGTTTTTCCTTTCTAAAAGTCGAATAAATGTTTTTTTTGTCATTATTCGTTTTTCTAACTAATGGATTTCAAATATCTTTCTTCAACACTAATTTTACTAAAAACTACCGTTTCTCAAACTTTCGCATTTTACATTTCAAAATATAAAAATGTTCACTAAACTCCGCCTTAATCTTTCAGGTTTATTTTTTGCCAAATGTGTCATGTTTTGCCACTATGCGACTCCATATTCTCATATTCATCGTTAACTCTTAATAACTTTAATAATCTTAAATAATGATTGTGTTTTGAAATCTCAGTTATGTCCTTGAAGTTCAAAGATCAAATTTTCAAAAGAAACATATTTACTTATTTTTGCTGTCATCCACATAAATTTTTTATGAGTTAAACGAAGTTTACAAGCCAAACTGAATCAAAGTTTGAATATTACTTAGAATATTGAAAACAATGACAAAAATCCTAATATGTAAAAAAAGAATTATACATTTCATTTGTTGTAGAATTATCCTGTCTAATTATCTCCAATAAAACTGTTTTTATAAGGGGCTATTGTAAAGATTGATAGCAAAGTCTGCAACTGAATGGGTAAGAAATATTATTTAACATTATATGATGAAGTTTTTGTAGTTTAATGAATGCAAATGATATCCACATTATCCGGGTAAAAATAATTAATAATCAGGATTAAAGAGAGAAACTAGCTAATATCGATAGTAATCAGTTTCTGATACTAGCTGTAAAATGTACATAGTGTATGAATATATATAGGAATGAAATGATCTACATACAACAGTACGAAGGGGGAAAATTCACATTAACCACCACTAAAATTATAGAAAAATAATTTTGAAATCAATATCATTCGTTCAATCACCTACAATTTATTTCAATGTGACGGCTGCATATCACGGATATATCTCAGCGATATGTCCAAGTTTTACAAAAAAAAAAATCCCGGGAATACATCAGTAATCTCAGGTATTCACTGAACGCCTCCATGAATGTGTTGTATTTGTTAATCACTATGGCTTCTTAGAGTAGTCTGTAAATTACCTTTCATTTTTTTCGGTCACATTAAGATGTTTTGACTAATTTATCTTTTAAAAGACCTGTTAATAGGAAATTAAATTTTAAAGAGAATCTTCATTCCTATACATCGAAAATCGTTCAGAAGAAGTGTTGAAATTTTGATTACTCTTCTTTATTTCCTGTGAGCAGGGAAATAGGAAATTTCATTGCTTTTGCAGTAACATATTGTTTAAAGGCATTATTAGCCTTAGTGATTTGATTATTTGGAATATTCAAATCTTGCATTATTACTATTATAAATTGCATTTGTAGCTATTTTGTTTTAAAAAGGATTCATTTAATCATATAATGTGCATGTTTTCAAGGACAGCTCAAATTATCTTGTTTTCGCAGCCTTTTACTGCTGCTCATCCTTTTTGAACGCAAATATCTGTAAACCAACTATAGCAACTCTCTATCGAATTATTTAAAAATACTAAAATAACTGTACACAAATTATAACCATTGTCCATCCAGTATTTATAACAGCGACAAAAAGAAATGCAATAAATTACCACTCACTGAGCTACTTACTACAGAGGTCTGAGAGAATCCGCTCACTTTAATATATTTTAAAGAAAAAAATTGCGAGAAAGGTGAGACGTCAGCAAACAAGCAAAAAAAAAATATTCCAGGCTCGAACCCAGGTCACATTTAAACTGTAGCTAAGCAAGATAACCAATCAATGATCTGGACGACACGAGAGATATTCATAGGCGAAACTAAAGTATTTGCTTGTTTCTAGATTAACAGGAGAGAGCTCCAATGCAGATATGGACTCTGAATATGCAAATATTTAATTGAAAGTATATTTCATATAATGTTGTACCTTTCTTTTCTTGCGTATATTAATGACTGCTACCTTATATTTGTAACAAGATGCTTATACATAATTTTTAAAAAACTACACGTCATGGGAATAACGAATATTAAAAGGTTTTCACCAAATGAATAATTTTGGAGGAATACTTCAATTCTGGCACGATCAGAAGCTCTTCTAGACCTGTCGTTCTTTGAAATATTTTTCCAGTTTTAGACTAAAAAATGAAATAATTGCTTTAAAATACTTTTCTGATATTTGTGACTGTAAAGAGAATGCAAAAAACAGGAAGTTAACAAATTTTATTATAACCTGAAAATAATAGTAAAATTAAAAATGAACATTTTTTTTTAAAGTCATGAAATATATTCAATATATTAATAAAAGATGAAATATACGGTAAACAATAATAGAAAAATCCTATTTTTGAATACAATTTTAGGTTCAGGACACATTATCGAATTATGATTTAATTTGAATATTAGCTCTCTATTCTGCCCTTTTTATATTTAATGATAATCATTTTATTTAATATATCTATATTTACTTTAAAAGTGATAAGTACGGTAATTTTTCAAAGTTGCCAATCAAATTAATAAGTATCCTAAATATGAAGGATATTACCGGGTATTTCTTATGTAGGCCAAAGGGTTTGTTTTCTAATCAGTTTTTCTTTCTCTTTGATAAGAACTTCTGCTAAATGGCAAGAACTAGGAATATCAATTTCAGACTGCAGCTTCGTCTTAAAACGCCTTAAGCATTGGATTCAAAAATTTCTTTCCTCCCAACAACAAAGATGAAATAATATTTCTTAAAGGTTAAGAGTTATGACCACCAATTTCGGTATAATGCTTACTGTAATTATTATTTAAAGGAACTTGAAGGTTTGGACCCACAACCTTCATTCAGTCTCTTGCGCCCTCTAACAGTTGAAATTCAAACTAATGGATGAGTGAAAAAATGCAAATGAGGTTTTTTTAAAAGTTATAAACTCATATTTTATTTTAGGGTATAAATGAAAGCGAAAATAAAGAAAATGAAGGCGGATGTATATCCCACTCACTCTCTTAGTTTAAGAAGTCTAATTACAACGTTCTCCCTTGGGTTAAAGGTATTGTTGTAAATGTAAAACTTTGAGCCACACATTTCACCCCAAATTTAAATTTCAAACATCAATTGCGTGAAAATTCCTCCAAAGTTATGAAAAATCCTAACTTTTGATAGCTGACTATTCAACTTTAAAGTATTTTTATTTCTAAAAAGCCAAAAAAAGTTGAAATTATGGTGAAAACAATCCCTCGCTTTTCTGAAAACTAGCGAAAAAAGCATGAATCTTTAAAGCCACATAACAGAAATTTATTAAATGTGCGCGTCCAGCAAGGATCTCTTCACTCAAACGTTGGGACAAGCGAATATGCGAACATTTTGATGTAAAATAATCCGTAAGAAGTAGTATTGGGTTGTTTTACTTCTGAGTGGTAATTATGTTCACACAATGTGCTAAATGGTCAGCCACATGGACGCCGAGGTATCAAAGACGGTTAAAAAAAGGACCAACTCTGCAGCTGTTCGGAGGCAGATGCTAGACTCCCGTCAAGAACATCCAGCGTGGTCTTTAGCCTACACAGGAATGGATTTCCCTATACGCAGAGCTACGGCTTAAGACTCATCCGACGGACGGCTGCCTTTTTAAGACCACCATCCAGAGAAAAATAAATTACAGTGCAAGCGCCTCTAAAACATTAAAAACTGCCATACATTTCAGATTCCTGATTAGAAACTATTTCCTTTAGAAAGCTCCTCTGACACTAGAAAGTGTTTCTCTTCACATACGAACCCATTTGCTATAAAAGTCATATATGTGAAAGTATAAAAGTCATTTGTTACAAACAGTAATTTAATTCCAAAGCAAAGAGACGTTTTTGAATATTTCATTACTGATTCTAGGTCATCAACATTTGTCACCATTTCGCCGCTTTATAAAAAAAAAAAAAAAACCTCCTCAAGCAGCTGCTTGCCACAGAGGTCTGAAAGCAGCCTGTCAGTTTAATACGCCATGGTAGAGGGATCTATGAGGATGGCGGGTCTCATGTGTGAAAAATTAATAGGTCCACAATTTCATTTTTCGATTACTGTTGTATACCTATTTCATGTCTGGATAAAATTTAATAGTACAAAATTAAGAAGAATTTAAAAATCTGTTACTTGTTCTGTTTTTATTATTAAATTCGTCAATATTATATGTCTGTAACGATCGTCACTAATTTTTTTTTTGGATGAATCAATTGCAGTGCGTAACCTCAGCCATTGTTAATATAATTTGATAGTTGTGTTGTATTACTGAGATAACAATAGAACGAAATACAATTGATACAATTCATTTAGCAAAATTAACGACTCCATTCTCGGAGACGCCCAAGAATTGCTACATTAATAGCTATATTATGAATGCTTTATAATTCAAATATGAAGGCAAAGGTTTTTTTGAGTATTGCCGTAAATAAAAGTTAAATATGCTGAGATGGCTCAAACCCATAATGTATTGCAACCCAGTGAGGAGAACCGTTTAGTGTAACCAGTATCGGATTAACTTCTGTATGACTAAAGTTTCGTCCATACAAAAGCTTGCTCAAACATAAATGAGTTATATGATTATTATTTGATTTAATTAATTGAATAATACACATGCTTAGGTTTGATTCAGCTGTTTTACCTCTGAACGGTGCTTTTTTGTACACCATGGGTAAAATGATCAGATCTCAAGGCCCCCGAAGGCTAAGAGAAGGTTGGGGGAGGGAACCCATTGAAACAGCTGCTGGGAGACAGATGGTAGCCTCCCATCAAGGACATTCAACATGTTCTTTAACATGCACAGGGTATGGCACATAGGGTCACGGCTATTAGGTACATTTAAAAAAAAGATAACAAATAGTTACGATTTTAGGAGGGAATGAAAAATCTCTACACAAAAAAGTGAAATTTCATTCGCTCTGGACGGATGTGCACGTTTCCTTGGTATATTTCACTTCTAATGGTCCAACTAAAGATGTAACAACTGTTTAAGTACACTACCCCCTCATTATTGGCAATTAAAAATATGCGCGTGCAAAACTAGATACTTTCTTCCATGGAATGAAAAAAGTATATCGAGATCGGTTGATTAGTTGCAGAAACATTGCGTCCATAGAAACACAGATATAAAAACATATGCGTGTAAACTGAGACTATTCCTGCATCCAAAGCATAAAGAACCAATGAAATCGATCGATTGGTTAGAGAGATATTGAATACAGAGACAGATGGACGGACAGACGGAACTGACGATGCCATTAGCAAATTTTGCTTTTAGAGAAATGTGTTAAAAGCAAATAAAAAAAAAATTCTTGATTCACAATAATACCAACGAAATATAACAGTTTGGTCCTGATCTAGAAAAAAAAATTAAGAGTAAGGGGATAGGGGTGATGGTAAGAAACTGAATTCTGTTGCAGTAAAATGCTTTCCCCTTCGTTTAAGAAGTTTTCAAAACATTGTTTGGAAAATGCATAATATGTACCGAAGAGCCAAAACATTTTGACCAGAGCATCTTTATGCAAATCGAAGCAACTGCAGGTAAATGAAGATACCTATGAAGGTCATGAAACTGTATAAACAACACTGAGCTCTCTATCACATATTTAGGTGGTGTACCTAACAAATTGGCATCTCAGTGTATACTATATGTTTATGATTTTGTCTCGATTCTGTACTGGTAACTGGCATTCTCAAAGGGGACAACAGCTCCTGTAACGGACTGAAACGGATAACTCTCACGTGGTATACATTTGAATCATACTATTGCCAGAAGCAATAGCATTATAAGTTGCATTATCCTTTTCAGATAGATTGCATCTATTGCCTTTTTTCACCACTCGTTTTATGGCACTTCACACACTTTTTCTCTTTCCTTGCATTTCTTGGTTCATTTTACTGAAAATTACTCCGGATATTCCTAAATGGAACTTTAATTCATACTTACTAGAGTACTGCAATATTTTTAGTATATTAATCATCATCACCATCAACAACAACAACACGATCATCATCAAACAGCCATTGTCTACGGATGTCCAACCACACTGTTCATTTTATTTCTCCAAATCACTACTGCATAATCCAGATAAATCATGCTTGGATATATCCCTCTAAATACTCTATTTACAAGAATTTAATTTTAATTTTAAATTAACACCAGTGAAATATCAAACTGGAGCAGGATACGAAGGCGTAACTTTGAAAGATGGACGAAGTTATTAAACTCCACAGTGAGCCACTCACTAACGATGTACTTCAGTATTTGGAATTCAACGCTGCTTTTGAAGAACAACAGGAATCTGAACAAGAAATAGTGTTGACATTTAAATTTTTAGATTTCACTGCACAAATAACGCATGGATTTTTTTGAAGGATCATGATATTGATATTTCGTGACCGGATGCCATAAGACGATGTTGTGACCAGTTAATAGAATGCTACAAATAAACATTAAGCACAAAACAGAGGCTAGCAAAGGAAACCAGCTAGTTTCGTTCCTTATTAAGAAATAAACTGTAAAATTAATTAATCGATCACATATTTATATACATAATTATGCATATATGTAATCATTAAATAAATATTGAGAATAATAATTATTTTGATTGAAATAAAACATCTATTACGAAACCAAGAAAAGGAAAAAAGATTAATAAGATAGGTGAAAATGCAAACAAATTAAATATCCCCTCGTTTTACACGGTAATTCGTTTAACGATGATCTTCCCGGAACTCATCTCCCGCATTAAATGAGAGTTACCTGTATAAATGTTCGATTTCTGAATTATCCATTAATTGATATTTTCAGAGTTAAACTACCACAAAATATATAAATTAATTTAATAGAATAGCTTGTCTTTCGTTCAATCACTTAACGTCCATTTGCATTGGTAGAAGACTGTATATCACGGATGTATTATAATGATACGTCCAAGGTTTAAGAAAAACAGATTTTCGTCAACGTTATTTTCACGGGGTTCGTACCCCACTTCTTACAAATTTTTTGCCGTCCCATGGCCGAGTGGTTAGCGCGCTTGGCTACTGATCTAAGGGACCTGGGTTCGAGCCCCGGCTACGGCATGGATGTATATGTCGTTTTTCTGCTGAGGTCCTGCCATCCTCTCAGATCTTCTACTATGGCATATAAACTGACAGGCTCCTGTCAGAACTCTGTGGCAAGCAGCTGCTTGAAGGGATATTTATTTTTTTTATTTATTTTCACGCTTTCAGTACCGAATGTTGGATTATCATCAATACAGCTACTGATACTATCCTCCCTATGTGATTCTGAATTTACCAGGATCGGATCACAAATTAGCCTGCATTGTAAATTTTCTCCAGTAACGCTTCTAATCAGTAAATATTCGACACAAACTGGAAGGATAGCTGTGTAGCAATCCCCAGTGATGACGCAGAGAACCTTCCTTTCTTCTTTTCTTTTCCAGAAAAGGGTCTGGCACATAATGTCCGACGCTGCCTTCCCTTGGTGCATGCCGTTAATACCTTTCAAAAGAGATATTCTTTTTTCGAAGGGAACAGAAGTGGAGGCCTGTCAGACCAGTGTGCCCTACTGATCCGGTCATCTGCGACAACTTTTTTTCTTTCTCTTTGCCCTGTTGAGGAGTGTTCAACTTCGCAGGGTCGTGGTAATGACCATTTCTGCCTACAAGACTGGACTGGTTTACGACTTTGAGCTTGATTATGGCTTATGGACTTGCTGCAGTGGTGGGCATCTGTTGAGGGAGAATTTTCGGCTGTGTTTTCTGTTTGCTTGTGGGTTGCCAGCCCTAAGTGAACAGAGGCACGGGATACCTTATATCAGCTGGTGGATAATCCTGATCATAGGACATCGCAGCTACCTGAACCCTCACTTAGCTAGTTAGGCATCTCTAATCCTAAACCGGAGTAAAGTGTCTCACGCAAGCCTTATGGCTCTTGAAAAGGTCCACTTCAAACGGTGGTGCTTGAAGTTCCTAGTAGCATAGATGACTTCAGCATGTAGCGGTGGAGAAGCAGGTCTTTGTCCCATGCCCGCGATCCGGGAACTTTTTGATATTGTTGGTCCAACATTTCTCAATAAATCTAGTTTCCTTTTAAAATCCTACTAATCATTTTCTTTCTGCAAGTATATGGAACGTGAGAACGTTACGTTGATTTATTCTCTTGATGTCCTCACGCAGGAATTCCAGCGTGAGGACACCTCTGTATTCTAGGCTTATCGGTTTGCTTCTTAGCAGAGATACGTCAGTGATGTACTTCTAGAATATGAATGCATTAATGAAAGAATAAATACAGCAAATTTTAAAACAAAAATTAAAAACGAATGTCATCTGTTGTTACGCCCCCACGAAGGACTCTAATGAGAATGAGAATAATATTTTACAGACAGCCACATGATATTTTGAATTCTCTAAAGAAAGGAGATATTGCTAAGGTTGGTATTAATTCTGAAATATGGGCAGGAATTTTAGGCCCTTTGGCATTGATAGTTTCAATGGCAATGGAGAACGTCTCCTGCACGTAAGTAAACTTAATAGTTTCTGAACAACTAATACATACTACAATCACCGGGACATTTATAAACATACGTGGATTTCACCTGATGGGTTGCACAGGGATATCATAGATTATATTTCAATTAATAGCAAATGGGCTATTTTGATTAGGAATACCAGACAATATAGAGGAGCCGAAATTGGGTCTGACCATTACCTGGTAAAAAGTGTCTTGCAACTGAAGCTTAGGAAATGTTTTGCTAAGGTTAAGAAAATTACCTTGAACTCTGAAGGTCTGAAAGATCCAGTTATAGCTAAAGCATACCATGATAGCTATGTGGTCATTATGACAATCGTAGTTTGCTTACTGCTGAAGTTTAGAATAAATGGGATCAGTTTAAACAAGATTTTCTTAAAACTAACAGTACTCTTTTAGGTAAAAGGGAACAGAGGAAAGAAAATTATTGGAGTGATAAGACATGGAACTTATTTTTGAAAGAAGGAAGTGCAGGATTAATATGAATCAACACCCTACTAGTCGTAACAGACAACATTATAACAAGCTTAATAAACGTGTAAAAGAACAGTTAACAGCTGATAAGAATATTTGGTTTGATAACTCGACTGATAAAGCAGAGGACGCTCTCAGACAGCACAATAGCAGGGGATTATACCAGATTGTTAATGTTTTGTGTGGGAAGAAACAGGATTCATACACTGATACACAGGGACTGAGGGAGAAACATGGTTAAATGGGTGAAGATGAGGATTCTCTGATTGAGAAGAAACATGGTTAAGTGGGTGAAGATGAGGATTCTCTGATGACAAAGTGAGCTGAGAATTTAAAAGATGTTCTAAACAATGTGATTATTTCTACTTCCATTGTTTGTAATCAGTATAAATGCATTATTCCATCTATCCTCAGTTAATGATTGCAGCAGTTTATTCATTTAATGATGGTTTTATGGCTTTAATGTTGGTCCTGTATCACATTCGGAAGTTGTTTCGGCTCTCTTTAAAATAAAACTGAATAAATCTCCTGGGATCGATGAAATCACCACTGAAATGCTTAGAGCTGGGAACACTTGTGTTGACAAATGGCTGACAGAAATTTTTAATATTTTTATGATAAACGTGTTGTTTCTGCAAATTATACTAGAGTTATTGCTATCCCTATTTTTAAAAAAGGTGATCGCAGTCTTGTGATATCTACAGAGATATCACCATACTTTCTGTTCCAGGTAAAGTTTTTTTTCCATGGTTGTGCTTAATAGAATTAAGAATTTGTTTATGGACAACGGCGTGATGAACAGTGGGGATTCAGAAGTTGTAGGGGATGTATTGATCAAATGTATTCACTTTGGCAGATTCTTAGGAAACGTTAGAGTTTCAGAAACCTGTGGTTTGCTAGCTTTGTAGATTTCAAAAAGGCTTTTGACTTTGTTGATCGACATATTTTTTCGTTGATTATTAAGATCATATGGAATAGCTGATAAATTAGTTAGTGTAATGAGAGCTCTCTATAATAACACTGAGTCGTGTGTGAGAGTCTTGCAGCGATTGGTTTAGCATTGCTACTGGAGTTAGACAAGGGTGCGTTTTGTCTCCTTTTCTCTTTAGTTTCGCTATTGATTATGTAATGCGAAAGTCTGTGCAAGGGAAAGATTTTGGCCTTAAATGGTTTAGAGATTTCAACATTTCTGATTTAGTTTAAGGAGATAACTTGGCTCTGTTGGCTACTGATGTTGATGAGATGAATTCGTTTATTAGGGCTGTTGATGAGAGTCAGTAGGTTTATGATAAAGAGGGAAAAAACTAAAATGATGAAACTTGTCAGGCAGATGGTGCTTCAGTTGCTTTGAATGACTGTACTCATGAGAAAGTGTGTCAGTTTAATTTTCTTGGGAGCTACGTAATAAATACTGGTTATGTGTGGCATGAGAAAAATAGAAGATTATGGATTGTTGCTGGGATTTTCAAGAATCTACGGAGAGTGTGGAGAAATAGACATGTAACCCTAAAGACTAAACTTCGGCTGTATAATAGTTTGGTTCTTTCTAAGGTTAGTTATGGTAACGAAACATGGACCCTTTGTAAACAGGATAAGAAGAAATTTGATGCTTTTGATTGTAGATGTTTGCGCAGTATCTTAGGCATTAAGTGACTTGATTTTATAAATAGTGATATGCCTAGACGGATTCATCAACCTCCTTTGAGCAGCATATTGAGAAGAGAGAGACTGCGTTTGTTTGGTCATGTTGTCCGTATTCACAGCTGCAGATTGGCAAGCAGGATGATGAACAATGTGCGTAAGGGTTGCAGAAAAAGGGTGACACTTAAGATGCGATGGGCAGACAATGTCAAAGAGAACCTTGCTAGAATTGATCTAAAGTGGCCAAATGCAGCTGCTGTAGCTCAGAACAGACATGTCTGGAGAGGTAAATTACACTGTCTGGTAGGACCTCCATAATCCATGGTTTCAAGAGGCATTTGTATGTATGGAGATACATATTTAAATAATTTAGGAAAATCAGTTTTTCTTAATTTATCAATATGTCATATCGTCATACAATTTATAGTTGATTGTGTTCAGGTAATATATAACAGAAAGTAAAAGTTTGAAATCTGATTAAAAGATACTTTACTGTTTTACGTATTTAATGATTCTTTGGCTTCAAATTTTTAGAACAAGATAAACATGCAAAACCTACGATGTGTTCAGGACTGTTAGCCACCAGTAATTTTTTTTTAATAGTCATTCTACCAGGTTATTCAACAACGAAAAGACATACATGTTTCACATTGCATTTGCTATTACATGTCATATAAAGTTTATAAAATCTTTAAATAAATGAAAAGAGAAGCAAAATTCTGAGCGCTAATAATAATCCATAACTTCCTCTCTAGAAGTACTGACGTGTTGAGATCAGTGAAGAGTTATGTTATAGATTCCCATAATAGAGTGAAAACCACAAATTATAGTGATGATGAAAAATTTAATCAAATCTCAAATCAACAGATCTCACGCAGGAAAATGTAACAGCCAATAAATATATTGTCGTGCCCACAGTGATCTTATCCTGTGGACACGACTTTGGGAGCCGGAGGATTCTTGAACGCTCGAACTGGTAAGCTGACCTCTAAGTTTGAAGACCCGATATTGCCTGGCTGCAGCGGAGGTCGTTTTCCCTGCAACGTAGACTGTTCGCAACGGTCCCGTCGAGGCCTGCATCAACGACCACAGAGAGGGGGGCATCCTCCCTGTTTTTTGGCTGTCGGAACCAATGAGGTGAGGACACATCTCACCAGACGACCTCCGATAGGCGTCGCGCGATTCAGCAGTTTTCAACGGAGATGAACAGTGTCGTTCTCCTTCTCGAACACAGCCCTTCTTCTTGTCCAAGTTCGCGAGGTGAGCAGACGTCTCCTGCCAGTGGGAAAAGTTCCTCAAGAGTCAGTTCGAGGTAACAGTGAAGACAATGAGCGATGGTGTCTTGGTATCAACCTCTACAAGAGAGAAGGTAGGGCTTTTTCGATATCATGGTTAAATTTCCACATATGAAAAGTGTTCCAGCTGCAGCCACAGTACTCCCGTAATGGACTGAGAGCAGTATTCTAGCCCTCTAAATAAGACTTTAGTGATTCTCTGCACAAAAGACATTATTTTTCCTTTGTTGGAAGAGGCTCACGTCGAGAACATTCCGGAAGTGGGATTCATTTAGTTTATGTAACTGTTGTTTTAAGTAGAGATTTGTGAATAAATATGTTATTGTAATACTAATATGAGAGTTAGTTTAATTGATCTATGGTGCTAAGTAATGCATTTAGGAGGTTTAAAGTGTTGGATCAATGGCTTGGGTCGTATTCTTAGGTGAAGTAAATATTTGAGAACGATTAAAAATACACAACGCAATCGCATAAGCATTTTGGGGATCAAATCTTTCGGTTTCCCCCTAGTTCTTTCCACCCCATCACCCAGAGCTGGTGGGGTATAGAACAATATATATATATATATTTATTCTTGATATCAGAATATATTCAGAATTAGTTTTTATATTTCTATTCTTTCTCCTTTCAAAAAAAAAACGGAACTAGAAGAATATTCGAAACCTATTCGTAAAAAAGCAATAAGGTAACCAAACTTTCATAGGGTTGGGCTGAGTTGTTTTAACTCTGAGCGACACTTTTTTGCACCCCATATGGCTAAATGGTCAGGTAACAAGGACCACGAAGGCTCAGAGAAGGTTGGGGGAAGGAACCCACTGGAACAGCTGTTGGGAGACAGATGGTAGCCTCCGGTCAAGGCCATCCATCGTGTTCTTTAACGTGCACAGGATAGCTCTCCCACACACGGGGCCACGGCTTAACATCTTATCCGACGGACGGCAGCCTTTTCAAGCCCAGTGGTGTCCCCTACTGACCGTGGGCAGGGCGGGGAATAACCTTCATAGGGACTATCAGAATTCTCTCTAATCCGACATTCATTAAAACCATTTTTTGAGTTTTTTTCTTCGAATGAAACTTTGGGAAATCAAAGGAATACATTTAAAGAGACCTAAAGAGCCTACATAAACACTTTTTTTATATGTCTGTTATGAATAAAGAATTTAAATGCAGTCTTTCCAAATTGATATTTCAGTAAAGGAATTATTTTTCTTCTAAATCTGTTCTTTCTAAGCGACGTAACAGGAAACTAAAAAAGATGAACTACCAGAAAAATTTATTTCCATTCTCTCTAATTTAACTTTCAATAAAGCATTTGCATCTGTTCTTTCTAATCCAACAGCTCAGTACAAAGAATTTTTTTCGATGTGCATTTATTCTTAATGAAATGAGAGGAAATCTAAATAATACAAACAGGAAATCAAACCGTTCCTCTATCAGTAGTCTCATTAATCCGACTTTCAATAAAAAGATTATTTGCTTAAGAACAAGAAATCAAGCGAACACACTGCAAGAAGGAAAACAGCACAATAAAATTTATATTTTTTATCTCTAAATCAGTAAGCAGTTTTTCTTCTATATCTCTGTTTCAGGAATAAAAGTTCCAATGCTTAAAAACGTTTTATTGCAAGTCAGGTTACAGAGAAAAGATATAAATGTCAGATTTTCCGGTTTTATTTAATCATCTTTACTACCATTTGATTTCCTATTCTGTAGTTCAGAAGGATTGGAATTGCAAAACAATCAGTTTCAATGAATTGTTGACTTAGTTAGGTAACGTAGTCATAACTCGTCATTATCGAGCACTGCATTGCTCGCGAAACTGGTAAACGTTTACGCGAATGAATTTAGCTTTTACTTCTCGCGAGAACAATCATAGAGAAACTTTTTTCTGCTCTTACGTAAACGATACATTTGGCGCTTAAACACGAAAGGACTTCCAGCAACCAACATGCAGGCAAAAGCAACAGTTGTTATATGCCATTTATTAATTGAACATACTGAATATTCCACAATTGTGAAGCCAATGGAAAAATCAGTTAAAATTAAAAAAAAACATTACACTATAATTAAATTCGGATATCATAACTTACAATTTTTATTTAGGTGAGTGGTCGTAGACAAGACATTTTCTCCCGCCAAGTCCGTCTTTGTACAGCTTGTTGCTCTCCTCTCAGAACTTTGCAATTTGGTTTCTTTAATGCGATTTCATTTCAGGTTATTTCGGTTAAAAGGACTAGATAATAAAAGTATCGTGTAAACAAAAAAGTTTAGTCGAGTGAACAAGTGTAAACACCTGCTATATCCGTATCTTGTAAGGCTTCCATTCGATTTCTGAGTGTTCCATTCAGATAACATGCTTTAAAAATATCGATTCCAATGATATATCTGAATAAAAACGATAGATTCAAAATTTTTTTAAAAAATAGAATAAGAGAAAAATAAGTGTAACGTCGGCTGTTTACATTTTTCTGTGCGTTTCTAACTGTTTCATTCCCAAGAAGGAAAAAATATTGAATGTCATACTAGTGAGAATACCTAAAGTTCTAGTCTGTTTGCTTTCCTCTGGTGCTATTTTTAAATATCACTATTATTTTTTCGTTCAGATAATTTGCTGTAAAAAATAAAATTCGTTTCAATCAAATTCAGTTCAAAGAGAATAAAAATTATAGTTCTTGAACTGCGCAAACTTTCATTTCAGATAGTTCATTCAAAAGAATTCCCAATCAATTCAATATATTCAAATATCGTATAAGAGAGAATATATGTCAATGCTTTAATGACTATAAGACTAGATAAAATAAATGGTGATGTTGGCCCTAAACATATTCTTTCCTGGGTTCCTTCGATTACTGATATCCAATTAATATATTTTAATCAAAGTCATATTATAGTGAATAGATACAAATGCATCACTAATTACAGATTAGTAAAAATACACGTAAATACCGGATGTTTTTTACGTTTTCGTTCAATGTTTGCTTCGTTCGTAAGGAGAAAACTGAAAAAAGAAGTGATTTTATTGAATGTTGTACTAGTGAGAACACAGAGTCCTAATCTGTTTGATTGCCTCTGATGCTTACTGAACCTGGTGCCCAAAGGCATTCCTTTGATATTCGATTGCTTAGTTTAGAGATGATCTTTCGTTTTATTCTATGCAGGATTAGTGAGAATACATTCTTATGTAGGTTGCTTTCATTTGACTAGAGATTGTTCCGTTTAGAAGAAACAGATGCATGGAAATCAGCTATGAGAAACGACCATTAGCAAGAATAAATATAAATATTGCTGCTGTTACTATTCACTTGTACATGTTTTTCTATTTCCGACTGTATCCACAATAAAAAAATATCCGTTGTATCGAAAGTCGGAATAGCGAGAATAATAGTCAATATCGTCTGTTTTGGTTTCCTGTAATACAACTGATTTGTTTCCGATTCTTTCTTTTGGAAATAAAAGATTTTCATATATCCGTTTCATTGAGTGCCGGATTATTGAGAATACTAGCAGCCTTATACATTTTCGTTTCCTGTAGTCGTTCCTTTTATTTGAGAATGAATGACCCAGAACGTAAAGAATGGAATAGAAATCTACTAATACGACAATAGCGGTTGTTTTGATTTCTTGTAGTGCATTTGATTGATTTCCGGTTGTTTCCTTCAGAAGTAAAGTATCTTTAAAATATTCGTTTCATTTAGTGGTGGGTTATTGAGAATATTAGTAGCCTTGTGCATTTTGTTTTCCTCTAGTTGTTTTAAAGGAAGTCGGATCAGCGAGAAAAATTGTCATTCTGGGATAGATTCTATTGATTTCCGATTGTTTCTTTTAGAAGGAAAGGATTTTTGAAAATTTCGATTTATTGAAGGTCGTATTACCGAAGAAGCAGATTATACTATGTAGCTTTGTTTCCAGTCGTGCATTTCTTTCTCTTTCGCTTGTTGCGTTTAGAAGGAACTAACTTCATAAAAATCCACCGTAGTGCAAAGTCGGACTAAAGAGGTTAGATGCAAACCCTGTATTGAAAACCGGATAGCTAGTCAGAAATGCTTAGAGCTGGGAATATTTCGGTTACCACTTGGATGACTGAAATTTTGAATATCTTTTATGATAAAGGCATAGTTCCTAAGGATTTTACCAGAGCTATTATTATCCCTATTTTCAAAAAAGGTGATCGCAGTTCTTGTGATAACTATAGGGGTATCAGCCTACTCTCTGTTCCAGGTAAAGTTCTTTCCATAATTGTGCTTAATAGAATTAAGAATCTGGTTGACAGTCAATTGTGTGATGAGCAATGTGGATTCAGAAGTGGTAGGGGATGTGTGGATCAGATATTTTCACTTAGGCAGATTCTTGAGAAATGTTTAGAGTTTCAGAAACATTTAGTTGCTAGCTTTGTTGATTTCAAAAAGGCTTTCGACTCTGTTGATCGTCATAATTTGTGGTTGATTGTGAGATCATATGGTATACCAGACAAGTTAGTTAACATTATGAAAGCTCTCTATAATAACACTGAGTCATGTGTGAGAGTTGGTAAGTCTTGTAGCAATTGGTTTAGTATTACTTCTGGTGTTCGACAAGGGTGCATTTTGTCTCCTTTTCTCTTTAGCTTGGTTATTGATTATGTTATGCGAAATTCACTTCAAGGGAAAGATTTTGGCCTTAAATGGGCTGGAGATACGAAAATTTCTGATTTAGATTATGCTGATGATTTAGCCCTTTTGGCAAATGATGTTGATGAGATGAACTCTTTCATTCCAGCTGTTGATGAGACTGGTAGTACAGTAGGTTTGGTTATAAACAGAGAGAAAACTAAAGTGATGAAAATTGGTCAGGCAGGTTGTGATTCAGTTAATCTGAATGGTTGCAGTCTTGGCAGGTGTCACAGTTTAATTACCTTGGGAGCTGCGTAACTGATACTGGTGATGTGCGGCATGAGATTAACAGACGAATAGGGATTGCTGCCGGGACTTTTAAGAATCTATGGAGATTGTGGAGAAATAGGCGTATACACCTAAAGACTAAAATTAGACTGTATAATAGTTTGGTTCTTTCTAGGGTTAGTTATGGTAGTGAAACTTGGACGCTGTGTAAACAAGCTAACAGGAAACTAGATGCTTTTGATTCTAGATGCATACGCAGTATCTTGGGTATTAGGTGGTTTAACTTTGTAACTAATGATGAGGTTAGGCAAAGGAGTTTGCAACCTCCTTTAAGCAGCATATTGTGCAGAGAGAGACTCCGCTGGTTTGGCCATGTTGCCCGTATGGATAATTATAGATTGGCAAATAGGGTTATGAACAGTGTGCCTAGAGGCCTCAGAAGGAGGGGGAGACCTAGGATGCGGTGGGCAGACAATGTCAAACAGAACCTTGTTAGAATTGGTGTACAGTGGCTGGATGCAGCAGATGTAGCTCAGGATAGATATGCTTGGAGAATTAAACTGCGCGGTCTGGTTGCGCCTCCGTAGCCCATGGCTGCTTGAGGATGGTGATGATGATGAAATGTTCCGAAACATAATGTGAGAAGAATGAGACTATTGCACTTGTATTTGTCGGTCTCATAGTTATTGTCTTATCTTCAATTTCGTGGAGCGGGGGTGACTCAGTCGGTAGCGCGCCAGGCTCGTAATCTGTAGTTCCCAGGTTCGAGTCCCAGCTGAGTCAGCGTTGAGAATTACCTCTGCAAAATTCCCCGCCCTGCCCACCGTCAGTAGGGGACACCGATGCGCTTGGAAAGGCCGCCGTCCGTCGTATAGGACGTTAAGCCGTGGCCCCGTGTGTGGGAGAGCCATACCCTGTGCATATTAAAGAACACGTTGGATGGCCTTGACGGGAGGCTACCATCAGTCTCCCAACAGCTGTTCCAGTGGGTCCCCTCCCCCAACTTTCTCTGAGCCTTCGGGGTCCATGTGACCTGGCCATTTAGCCCATGGTGTGCAAAAAAGTGCCGCTCAGAGGTAAAACAATCCTACCCAAAAATCTTCAATTTCGTATTTTTCAACTAGATATTGTAGAAAACGTATTTCCTTTGAAAAGAGATTTCTTTTACGAATGTTCTTAAACAGCAGCGATCCAAATGTTATATAGAGGCCTATTTAACGGTACTTATCCCTATCTAATACGGAAGGATCATTCTCTAAATTCATTAATATGAAATGCAGTATATGGTTTGGATTGGGTTGTTTTACCTCTGAGCGGCACTTTTTTGCACACAATGGGTTAAATGGCCAGGTCACATGGACCCCGAAGGCTCAGAGAAGGTTGGGTGAGGGGACCCACTGGAACAGCTGTTGGGAGACAGATGGTAGCCTCCCATCAAGGCCATACAGAGTTCTTTAACGTGCACAGGGTATGGCTCTCCCGCACACGGGGTCACGGCTTAACGTCCCATCCCACGGACCCCGAAGGTTCAGAGAAGGTGTGGGTGAGGTGACCCACTGGAACAGCTGTTGGGAGACAGATGGTAGCCTCCCGTCAAGGCCATCCAGCGTGTTCTTTATCGTGCACAGGGTATGGCTCTCCCACACACGGGACCACGGCTTAACGCCCCATCCGACGGACGGCGGCATTTTCAAGCCCATCGGCATATGGTTTGGATAATGCCAGGTTGTTTTAATACGTGGCTGGGCAACTAAAATCATTTGAAACGCATCCATATGTGTCTCTAAATCAAACTTTTTATCACCAGGAAGACTGCCTTCGGTAAGAAACCATGTCCTGAAATTTAAAAGAAAATGAATCAGAATTTTAATTATCAGTGTTGCAATGGTTATGAACAAAACACGTAAAATACGGTAAATATTTATCAAAAAAAAAATTACCCCTTCAGTAGCTTGTCACAGAGGAATGATAGGAGTATATCATCACAAATATCGGCGAGGAAGACATCATAGAAGACAATAAATATCCTTGTCTTATCGGATGTCTGTCTCGGAAGAACTACCGCGTTCAGAGGAAAAGCAATCCCACTCTTGACAGTTTTTTAAAGCTACTCGGAGAACTAAATGCTAATTGTTTGCTCTTACCCAAGGGGGCGGGGGTGGCTCAGTCGGTAGCGTGCCAGGCTCGTAATCTGTAGTTCCCAGGTTCGAGTCCCAGCTGGCTCAGCGTTGAGATTTATCTCCGCAAAATTTCCCGCCCTGCCCACGGTCAGTAGGGGACACCGATGGGCTAGGAAAGGCCGCCGTCCGTCGGATGGGACGTTAAGCCGTGGCCCCGTGTGCGGGAGAGCCATACCCTATGCACGTTAAAGAACACGCTGGATGATCTTGACGGGAAGCTACCATCTGTCTCCCAACAGCTGTTCCAGTGGGTCCCCTCCCCCAACCTTCTCTGAGCCTTCGGGGTCCATGTGACCTGGCCAATTAGCCCATGGTGTGCAAAAAAGTGCCGCTCAGAGGTAAAACAACCCAAAAGCTCTTACCCAAGACAACTGGAATTTTTATCCCTAACAAACATTTTTGCATTTGACACTTTATGCGCTCCTTTTATTTTATAAAGTCATTTGAATTTGCTTTTTATATATTTTGCAACAGCAAATATATAAAAGAGTCTTCGAGACATGCGAGCAAGCCGTATGAAGCGGGTGAAGAGAGCCTTCCGAAGGTGACAGGCTACTTTCTCTGTTCAGCTCAGATTAGCGAAATGTCTTCATATACTGGGTTGGGTTGTTTTACCTCTGGGCGGCACTTTTTTGCACACCATGGGCTAAATGGCCAGGTCACATGGACCCCGAAGGCTCAGAGAAGGTTGGGGGAGGGGACCCACTGGAACAGCTGTTGGGAGACAGATGGTAGCCTCCCGTCAAGGCCATCCAGCGTGTTCTTTAACGTGCACAGGGTATGGCTCTCCCGCACACGGGGCCACGGCTTAACGTCCCATCCGACTGACGGCGGCCTTTCCAAACCCATCGGTGTCCTCTACTGACCGTGGGCAGGGCGGAAAATTTTGCGGAGATAAATCTCAACACTGACCCAGCTGGGACTCGAACCTGAGAACTACAGATTACGAGCCTGGCGCGCTACCGACTGAGCCACCCCCGCCCCAGCTTCATATACTGTATATGCTGCAAAGAATAACTGAAGCTGAAATCAGTTATAGATTATTTTGAATAAATTTGTTTTTTGACTAATAATCATTACGATAATCTGAACAGTTAAATATAATAAAACGTATCTTTCTTCCAAAAGGTTAGGTTCCAAGTAAACGTAGTTTGAGACACACTTTAGTGTCTACCTAAAGTTCCACATTTATATTCGACACCATAACACTCGACTGATTATGGTTTTGGCATTTGTTATTGTTTCGAATTGCAGTTTCATTTCAGGTTGATTGATTGTTTGTTGGAAATTTAAGTAACAATTTATTGTGTATAATACGTCCAAGAAACTTCTTCTATACTAGTGCCCCATTGGTCTGTAAATGGTAGCTAAGTAGTCACAGGAAGGAGAATTATGCACCAATCCGCTGTGATGATGCATAGAACGGCCAGGCCTAGCACCTAATGTCCGACCCCGCCTTCTCGTGGTGCAGACCGTTAGTACCTTTCAAAAGAGGAACTCTCTTGTGGAAGTGAACGGAAGGGGAGGGCTGCCAGATTAGTGTGGCCTACTGATCTGGACAACTATGGCTACTTTTCTTTTTTTTCTACCCTGCTGAGGAGTGGTCAACCACACAGGGTCCTGGTGCTGACCATATAAACCCACTGGAATGGACAGATATGTGGCTCTGAGCTTGATTATGGATCCTGATTTTGCTGCACTGGTGGGCTTCTGTGGAGGGAAAATCTTCCACTGTGTTTTCTGTTTGTGGGTTGACAGCCCCAAGTGAATAGATTTACAGGATATGTTTATCAGCTGGTGGATAATCCTGAGCAGAGGTCATCGCAGGCACCTGAACTCTTTGCTTCTATTGGCATCGTCAAATTCTACATTTGAGGAAGTCTTCCAGTGTAGATGGCTTCAGCCTTTAGTGGTGGGGGAACGGGTCTTTGCCCCATGTCTGCGATTAGGGGTCTGCTTGATATTGTCGGCATTCCCTCTCTCAATAAACATAGTTTCTTTAAACATTCCACTAACTATTTTCTCTTCATAGGTAGTTGGAATGTGAGGACTCTGCACAGAGCTTTTTCTCTTGATGTCGTCGCACAAGAATTCCACCATTATAATTTAGATATTCTTGGCTTGCAAGAGACCAGATGGGCAGATAAAGGTCAGATTCTTAAAAATAATCTTAAATTTCTCTTTTCAGGGAGGGATGACAATAAGCATCACCAAGGTGTGAGTTTTCTTCTCATCAGACACGCTAGTGATGCTCTTCTAGGATATGAGTGCATTAATTAAAGGTTTCTTACAGAAAATTTTCAGACAAGCGTTAAAGACTTGAATGTTATCTGCTGTTATGCCTCCACTGAGGATGCCGATGAGAATGAGAAGGATAGATTTTACGGACAACTTCAGGATATTTTGAATTATATCAAGAAAGGAGATATTACCCTTACTTGTTCTTGGTGACTTCAATGCTAAAGTTGGTACTGACTCTGACCTTTGGGGAGGGGTGATAGGCCCTTTGGGTATTGGTAGCTGCAATGGCAATGGGCAACGTCTCCTGCAGCTAAGTAAACTCAATGGTTTCAGAATAACTAACACTTATTACAAACACCGCGACATACATAAGTACACATGGGTTTCGCCTGATGGGCTGCATAAGAATATGATTGATTATATAATAATTAACAGCAAATGGGCTAGTTCTGTTAGAAATACCAGGGCATATAGGGGAGCTGAAATTGGATCTGACCATTGCCTTGTTAAAACTGTCTTGCAAATTAAACTTAAAAAGTATTGTACTAAACTTAAAAAATATACCTTTAATACTGAAGCTCTGAAAGACCCAGTTATAGCCAAAGCTTACCATGATAGGTTACTTAGTCATTATGACAGTCATGGTATGCTTACTACTGAAGTTGAGGAAGAATGGGATCATTTTAAACAGGTTTTTTTGGACACTAACAGTACTCTTTTAGGAAAAAATAGGAGCAGAGTAGGCAAAATTATTTGAGTGATAAGGTGCTTGAGCTAATTTCAGGAAGAAAGAACTGCAGGAATGTCCTTAATCAATACCCTACTAGTCCTAATAGAAAGCATTACAGAGAACGTAATAAACGTGTAAAGGATGAGTTAGCTGCTGATAAGAATCTTTGGCTTGATGGCTTGGCTGACAAAGCCGAGGAAGCAGTTAGATAGCACAACAGCAGAGAGCGGTACCAGATAGTTTATGTTTTGTGTGGTAGAAAACGGACAGGTATACAGGGATTGAAGGATAAACAAGGTAAGGTTATAGAAGGTGAGGATTCTGTCATGGCCATGTGGGTTGAGCACTTCAGTGATGTTCTAAACAATGTGGTTAATTCTACTCCCATTGTTTGCAATGATGATAGATGCCTTGGTGGCTTTAATGTTGGCCCTATAACACAATCTGAAGTTATTTTGGCTGTTTCTAAACTTAAACTTCATAAATACCCAGGTGTAGATGAAATTACTACAGAAATGCTTATAGCTGGAAATGTTTCAGTTACCACTTGGATGACTGAAATTCTGAATATCTTTTATGATAAAGGCATAGTTCCTAAGGATTTTACCAGAGCTATTATTATCCCTATTTTCAAAAAAGGTGATCGCAGTTCTTGTGATAACTATAGGGGTATCAGACTACTCTCTGTTCCAGCGAAAGTTATTTGCATAATTGTGCATCATAGAATTTTGAATGTGGTTAATTGCGTGATGAGTATTGTGGATTCAGAAGTGGTAGGGGATGTGTGGATCAGATAATATCACTTAGGCAGATTCTTGAGAAATGTTTAGAATTTCAGAAACCTTTATTTGCTAGCTTTGTTGATTTCAAAAAGGCTTTCGACTCTGTTGATCGTCATAATTTGTGGTTGATTGTGAGATCATATGGTATACCAGACAAGTTAGTTAACATAATGAAAGCTCTCTATAATAACACTGAGTCGTGTGTGAGAGTTGGTAAGTCTTGTAGCAATTGGTTTAGCATTGCTTCTAGTTTCGACAAGGGTGTATTTTGTCTCCTTTTCTCTTTAGCTTGGTTATTGATTATGTTATGCGAAATTCACTTCAAGGGAAAGATTTTGGCCTTAAATATGCTGGAGATACTAAAATTTCTGATTTAGATTATGCTGATGATTTAGCCCTTTTGGCAAATGATGTTGATGAGATGAACTTTTCATTCGAGCTGTTGATGACACTGGTAGTACAGTAGGTTTGGTTATAAACAGAGAGAAAACTAAAGTGAAAATTGGTCAGGCAGGCTGTGATTCAGTTAATCTGAATGGTTTGCAGTCTTGAGCAGATGTCACAGTTTAATTATCTTGGGAGCTATGTAACAGATACTGGTGATGTACGGCATGAGATTAACAGACGAATAGGGATTGCTGTCGGGACTTATAAGAATCTATGTAGAGTGTGGAGAAATAGGCGTATACACCTAAAGAATAAAATTAGACTGTATAATAGTTTGGTTCTTTCTAGGGTTAGTTATAGTAGTGAAACTTGGACACTTTGTGTAAACAAGATAATAGGACACTAGATGTTTTTGATTCCAGATGCTTACGCAGTATCTTGGGCATTAGGTGGTTCAACTTTGTAACTAATGATGAGGTTAGGCAAAGGAGTTTGCATCCTCCTTTAAGCAGTATATTGTGCAGAGAGAGACTCCGTTGGTTTGGCCATGTTGCCCGTATGAATAATTATAGATTGGCGAATAGGGTTATGAACAGTGTGCCTAAAGGCCTCAGAAAGAAGGGGAGACCTAGGATGCGGTGGGCAGACAGTGTCAAACAGGACCTTGTTAGAATTGGTGTGCTGTGGCCAGATGCAGTAGATGTAGCTCAGGATAGACTTGCTTGGAGAACTAAATTGCACTCTCTGGTTGGACCTCCGCAGCCCATGGCTGCTTGAGTATGATGATGATGAGTGCCCCATACCCACATCTCTGAGTTAAAAACATTGATTTATAAACAATAAGGAAAGTCCAGAGGCTGTTTAAAATCATTCCCAACTAAAAAGACGTCACTTATGGGATATACGTTTCAAGCAGGAGGGAAACAATGTAAAGAATATATGGGAACAGTTGTAAACCAAAATGAAATATTTATTGCCATGAAACATCTGACGGGATAGAACTATCATGAAACTTGCACTTTGATCTGCTTTTACGACATCGGCGTCAAAATGGTGTCTGTCGGGACGTCAAAAAGGTGTCCGGTGGGATGTACAGTCGCTCAAAAAAAATATCCGAACGCTAAGGTTGATTACAGAATTTAGAAAAAATATCTGGCAAAGATATATTTAAAAAAAGAAACGTTGCCAGATATTTTTTCTGAATTCTGTAATCAACCATATTGTTCGGATAGTTTTTTTGAGCTACAGTACATGTTCTCTGTTTCTGGCTTGCGAAGTAGGGGACGATCTTAAGCAGTTGAGATATTGAAGGTATTCCACCATCATAAGATTTCTCTAGAATTAGATGTCATTTCCAACTCTGATGAAGACAAAACGGATATGTTTCATTTCGTATTATGCTGCTAGTTCATATGGAAGGTTTCAAATAACTGAATATCAAGAACCGATACATTTCCTCAATCCTAAATTAGAGGGTTTGGTTGTTTTACCACTGAGCGGCACTTTTTTGCACACCATGGGCTAAATGGCCAGATCACAAGGACCCCGAAGGCTCAGAGAAATTTAGGGGACGGGACCCACTGGAATAGCTGTTGGGAAACAGATGGTAGCCTTCCGTCAAGGCCATCCAGCGTGTTCTTTAACGTGCACTCTCCTGCACACGGGGCCACGGCTTAACGTCCCATCCAATCCTTTACAAGCCCATCGGTGTCCCCTACTGACCGTGGGCAGGGCGGGAAATTTGCGGAGATAAATCTCAACGCTGACTCAGCTGGGACTCGAACTCAAAGGTAAATGTAAAGTTCTTAGCTTTATAGATTCCAATGAAATATAATTCACATTTTTCAAATCCTTAGTTTTTTTTTTTAATTTGCATCGTTAAAGTTTTATTTATGGAAAAGGCGAAACTTAAAGAGAAATATTGCAAATGATTTATTTGTGGTAGTAATTTCCGTGGTAGGGTGTCAAAAATAGTTCTTTGAGAGCGACAATTTCAGCTGAAGCTTTTTCACAGGTATATAAGTTGTGTCGTTTTACCTTTGAGCGGCACTTTTTTGCACACCATGGGCTAAATGGCCAGGTCACATGGACCCCGAAGGTTCAAAGAAGGTTGGGGGAGGGGACCCACTGGAACAGCTGTTGGGAGACAGATGGTAGTCTCCCGTCAAGGCCATCCAGTGTGTTCTTTAACGTGCACAGGGTTTGGCTCTCCCGCACACGGGGCCACGGCTTAACGTCCCATCCGACGGACGGCGGCCTTTCCAAGCCCATCGGTGTCCCCTACTGACCGTGGGCAAGGCGGGAAATTTTGCGGAGATAAATCACAACGCTGACCCAGCTGGGACTCGAACAAAGGTATATAAGAAAATCAACTTTTTTAAATATTAAGGAATAAAAAGATATTTTTTTATGTTGTGTTAAGGACCTGGGTTCGAGACCCGGATAAGGCATGGACGTTTGTGTTGTTTTTCTGCTGAGGTTCTGCCATCCTCTCAGACCTTCTACTGTGGCATATAAATACTGTATACTGTGGCATATAAATACTGTATACTGTGGCATATAATACTGTGGCTACAATAAGTTTGAAACCCCAAAATTTCGAAAGTCGAAATAGGGTATACAATTATTATTCTGTTTGAAGGGAACACTATAAAATAAATATGAAACTGATGTGTTGAAAACATACTAGCATTGGTATATAATATCAACTGTGAAAAGTTGAGATAAACAGTGTTTGCACAATAGATTAATTTGAATTTTAAAAAAAAAACGCTATACTAAACTTCAAACTTAAATTTTTGAGAACCCTGATAATCGTGAGCCCTAAGTGTAGCTTAGTTAGCTTATGAATAAGTCCCGGTTCTGGGTGTGCAGATGGTCTTCTCCGAATGCATCAGGTATTGGACCTTGTCGCAAATCGGCTATAACAGCCGCCGATCATATCCAGTGTCGATGTCAGCGAAGAACACGAAAGCACATCTCCAGTGAGCACAGGAGCATCGACACTGGGCCAATGAGGACTGGAAAAAGATAGTCTGGTCGGATGATTCAAGTTTCCTTTTGCATCCTGCTCATGGATCAGAATTTGGCGCTAGCAACATGATGCCATGGAGCTATTAGTAAGGTGTAAACAGCACAGGTCGGTGGTGGCAGTGTGATGGTGTGGGAAAGGTTTTTCCTGGCACATATTAGGCTCTTTGATACCCACTAAAGACATCTGAACGCCACGGAGTATTTGAACATCTTTGTAGACGAGGTTCATCTCTTCATTTACAAATTATCCTCATTCGGATGGACACCACCAGTATGAAAATGGACTTGCTCACAAGGCACGTATCTTCACCTAATGCTTCCAGGAAGTTTGAGGAGTTCTCCATGCTTCATTGGCACTTTTCCCCAGATCTAAACCTTATCGAGCATCTTTGGGATGAGTTGGTAAGGGCTGTTCTCAGTGAGACTGTTCTGCCGTCCAATTTGTATTAACTGCCCGTCAAAATCTTCCTGCATAATACATCCAACACCTTTCAATTTCAATACCCCGACGAGGTTAAGGTTATTTTACCTCTGAGCGGCACTTTTTTGCACACCATGGGCTATATGGCCAGGTCACATGGACCCCGAAGGCTCAGAGAAGGTTGGTGGGGAGGGGACCCACTGGAACAGCTGTTGGGGGACAGATGGTAGCCTCCCGTCAAGGCCATCCATCGTGTTCTTTAACGTGAGAGAGGGTATGACTCTCCCGCACACGGGGCCACGGCTTAACGTCCCATCCGACGGACGGCGGCCTTTCCAAGCCCATCGGTGTCCCCTACTGACCGTGGGCAGGGCGGGAATTTTTGCGGAGATAAATCTCAACGCTGACCCAGCTGGGACTCGAACCTGGGAACTACAGATTACGAGCCTGACGCACTACCGACTGAGCCACCCCCGCCCCCATGCCCCGACGAATTCGGGCTGTTCTGAAGGTAGAACACGCTACTAGTAGGCGTACATAATAAACTAGCATCTCAGTTTATATGGCTGATGGCAAATGTAAACTTTGCCTTTAGCAGAGGCCTTGCTATTTAGAAAGGATTGAATATTTGACGTTTGCGAGTTTGTATATTTGACTAAACACTTGTTCCACCATATCTTCTCCAACGCGGTGAAGGATTACTGCTCTTCGTAAAGAGTTATGTACTAAATTTAAGCTCATGACGTAGGGATTGTCAAAATCTATAAAATATATTCGCCCATTATTTATTAGTCTTCAAAAATAAAAATGAACGGCGTCCCGCGGTGAGTGGTTAGCGCGCTTGACTATTGATCAAAGGGATCTGGGTTCGAGTGTTGTTGTGTTGTTTTTATGCTGTGGTCCTCCTCAGTCTTTCTACTTTGGCTTATAAACTGACAGGCTCCTGTCAGACCTCTGTGGCAAGCAGCTGCTTGAGGGTTTTTTTTTAAAAGGTTGATCCACTATATATATATATTTTTTACACGAGGACAAATCTCAACTAGTTATATATCAAATCAAAGCTTGTAATTTTAGTCCAGTGATAGGC
This sequence comes from Ryuthela nishihirai, assembly GCA_038380435.1. Taxonomy (NCBI): domain Eukaryota; kingdom Metazoa; phylum Arthropoda; class Arachnida; order Araneae; family Heptathelidae; genus Ryuthela; species Ryuthela nishihirai. The sequence continues at coordinate 4,933,545 of JAWZYU010000039.1, forward strand.
TTCATAAAATGTCACTCCTTTTATCTTCCTATACAGCTGGATAATTTAGAAAAATATGGATCCTTTCTTTACAACAGAGTTGGGTTGGGTTGTTTTACCTCTGAGCGGCAGATTTTTGCACACCATGGGCTAAATGGCCAGGTCACATGGACCCCGAAGGCTCAGAGAAGGTTGGGGGAGGGGACCCACTGGAACAGCTGTTGGGAGACAGATGGTAGCCTCCCGTCAAGGCTATCCAGCGTGTTCTTGAACGTGCACAGGGTATGACTCTCCCGCACACGGGGCCACGGCTTAACGTCCCATCCGACGGACGGCCTTTCCAAGCGTGTCCCTTACTGACCGTGGGCAGGGTGGGGAATTTTGCGGATCTTTACAACAGAGAAATTGATCTTCAGTAGTTACGTAACAAATAGAATTATATGCCTTGTGAAATATAACTAACCATAAATGTTACTCTTTCCTCTATTTACTCCTCTCTCTTAAAGAAGGTGGAGGCGACGTCTTTAAAGGATCAGTCGGTAGCCTGCCAGGTTCATAACCTGCAGTTCAGAGATTAGAATCCCTCCAGGGCCAGCAGAGAAGTTTGGGGGAGGGGACCCACTGGAAGAGCTGTTGGGAGACAGATATACAAAATGTTAACTAAAATAATAACATTCTTTAACATGCACAGGGAGCTGTCCAGCTAAGGAAATATTACGTTGAGATTTATCTCCGCAAAATTGCCCGCCCTGCCCTTAGTCAGTAGAGCACACCGACGAACTTGAAAAGGCCGCCTTGCGTCGGTTGGGACGTTAAGCAGCGACCCCATGTGCGGGAGAACCATACACTGTGCATGTTAAAGAAAATGCTGGATGGACACATTCAGCATAGTAATGCACTTGATGGGAAAGCTATCATCTGTCCCCTCACCAGCTGTTCAGTGGGCCTCTTTCCCCCCCCCCCCCAACCTTCCCTCAGCCTTCGGTGTCTTTGTGATCAGACAAATTAACCCATTGCGTGCAGAAAAGTGCCGTTCAAAGAGTCCCTTGAGACCTTGAGAGAGAACTTGGGATAAGATTTCAAACTCAACTCTCTTAACCCTTTCACGACTAAGGGAAACATTTTTCCCATTTTAAAATTGGTGATTGTCGTATTTTATTATAACCTTATCTGCATATTTTATACAAAATGTCAAAATAGAACGTATGCCGAACGCAATTACGTAAACGGGAACGTTTAGAAAACAAAAACAGAACTGTCAGGACGCATAATATATGTACTATGTGCAATGTCCATCTTTGCCTCACTACCAAAAGAAATTGCTTCGCAGAATATCATAATTAGCTCATCCTTTTGTATAGTAATTTTATTTCATAATTTTATATTATTTTAGTTAACATTTTGTTCTAATAAACCAATAAATAAAAGACATTGCATAATAAGCCTAGCTATAATTTATGTTACCTTTATAGTCCATTGGGAAAAATATTTCCCATAAAATTCCAAAAAATCTACACATTGTTATGTATTTTTCTTATGATTTTTATTTATTTTACGTCTAAACAAACAAAAATAAACAGTTACATACTAATATTTACTCTTAGAAACCTTATGGTCCTGAAAGGGTTAAAACATGAGATGTTTAAAAGGATGGTAGCATTTACTGCTTGAATCCTCAGATCAATTTTATGAGATTTAAGGTTTTCGGTTTGGGTTGTTTTACCTCCGAGCCCATTGTTCTTGTACACAATCGGTTAAATGGTCAGGTCATAAAGAATCCGAGGGCTCAGAGAAGATTTGGAGGGGAGGCCTTAGCTGGACAGCTCTTAGAGACATAGTAGCCTCTCTCCAAGCCCATCCAGCGTTTTCTTTAACGTGCACAGTGGATGGCTTTCCCGCATATGAGGCTAAACAGCTTAAAGACCCATCCTATGGACGGCGGCATTCACAAGCCCATCGATGTACCCTATTGACCGAAGGCAGGTTGGAGAGGTTTTCAGGGATAAATCTCAACCGTGGCCTGGTTCGGACTGAAACCTGGGCATTGCAGATTGCAAGCCTGGCGCGCTACATGACCGAGCTTCCCCTATCCACTTTAAAACTTACGATTCATGAATTTAAAACTGTAAGCTACCGAAGTACTTTCGCCTCCTTAACCCTTTGAATGTCTCTTGAAGTTCATGTCATCTGAACGTGGCCTTTCTAATTGTCATTGATATTTTCAAGAGCTCAATTCAATTCTGATATCTCCGCTCATACCATCTCTTGACTTTAAAAGATATTACTTATGAAATACAGAGGATCGTTGTGATCGATTCTGGAAATTTGCGCGAATTTTTCTAGGGTTGAACTAATCGATTATGGCACTAACGGTAGTAACTTTTGTACTAAAGGTTAAAGTTGAAAACTTCAGTGGCCGTTCGTACCGAATTATGCGTCATATAAAAGCTTTAGAAATTTGGGAGTATCATAGGCCACCAAACATTTACCCTATTCAACAATACCTATACAGCTCAAACAGGAACTGATCTAAGAAGACTTTTGGGTTGTTTTACCTCTGAGCGGGACTTTTTTGCACACCATGGGCTAAATGGCCAGGTCACATGGACCCCGAAGGCTCAGAGAAGGTTGGGGGAGGGGACCCACTGGAACAGCTGTTGGGAGACAGATGGTAGCCTCCCGTCAAGGCCATCCAGCGTGTTCTTTAACGTGCACAGGGTATGGCTCTCCCGCACACGGGGCCACGGCTTAACGTCCCATCCGACGGACGGCGGCCTTTCCAAGCCCATCGGTGTCCCCTACTGACCGTGGGCAGGGCGGGGAATTTTGCGGAGATAAATCTCAAAGCTGACCCAGCTGGGACTCGAACCTGGGAACTACAGATTACGAGTCTGGCGCGCTACCGACTGAGCCACTCCCGCCCCAGAAGACTTTTGAATATAATCTATTATATCAAACCATTCACGCAGTCAACGAAAAATAATTGTCTAAAAGTGAAAGCTATGATATTTCCTACTCAAACAAGGAAAGAAAGCTGCATTTAGTAAACATTTTCGTGTGAAATTTTCAGTTTCAGAAATGCAAGTTAAAAACTTATTAGTCAATTTTAATGACTTAAATTGTAAAATAGATGGCTAATAATATAATGATCGAATTGCTTAATTATTTACATTAATTTCAATAAACTTCATTGCCATAATGGTTTCCTTTTATTTATAGAAAAAAAAAAGCTTTTCTGATGTTCTATATTCTTTTGAAATTAATAGGAATTGTGGTGACATAGAATTCTATCATTTAAAATATTTTACTTTTTATTCTTTGGAGCAATGAGTTTTACATTTCTTTGTTAGTTATTTGTCTATTAGAAATTTATATTTCACAGTTAACATTAACGTGTTCAAGCATAAACGCTACAATGTTGGCAAAAATATCCTTAATACGTGCGTTTCTATATGACTTTTGTGGTATGATATCGGTTAATTCTTATCCAATAAATTATCGAACAACTTGGAATAAGATTTCAAGTTGCCTATGACAGTCTCCATATCACAAGCATTCATTTGACAAATAACTCGTCACTCTAAGCCATCATGCTTGCGAAATATGCGGAACAATAGTTTACACCTTTAAAGATAGGGGCGGGGGTGGCTCAGTCGGTAGCGCGCCAGACTCGTAATCTGTAGTTCCCAGGTTCGAGTCACAGCTGGGTCAGCGTTGAGATTTATCTCCGCAAAATTCCCCGCCCTTCCCACGGTCAGTAGGGGACACCGATGGGCTTGGAAAGGCCGCCGTCCGTCGGATGGGACGTTAAGCCGTGGGCCCGTGTGCGGGAGAGCCATACCCTGTGCACGTTAAAGACCACGCTGGATGGCCTTGACGGGAGGCTACCATCTGTCTCCAACAGCTGTTCCAGTGGGTCCCCTCCCCCAACCGTCTCTGAGCCTTCGGGTCCATGTGACCTGGCCATTTAGAACATGGTGTGCAAAAAAGTGCCGCTCAGAGGTAAAACAACCCAAACTTTAAAGATATTTTTTTAGAGGGGAGGAGATTGGTAGTCAAGTCTTCCACGTCACATGCTGCGTTTTGACAACTCGTTTCGTTCGGCCTTCACGTTCAGAAGATTAATTGTTCCACTCTGTCCTATTCACATTTTCCTTTTTTAGGTTGGGTTGTTTTACCTTTGAGCGGCACTTTTTTTGCACGCCATGGGCTAAATGGCCAGGTCAAAAGGACCCCGAAGGCTCAGAGAACGTTGGGGCAGTGGACCCATTGGAACAGCTGTTGGGTTGTTTTACCTCTGAGCGGCACTTTTTTGCACACCATGGGCTAAATGGCCTGGTCACATGGACCACGAAGGCTCAGAGAAGGTTCGGGGAGGGAACCCACTGGAACAGATGTTGGGAGACAGCTGGTAGCCTCCCGTCAATGCCATCCAGTGTGTTCTTTATCGTGCACATGTTATGGCTCTCCCGCTCACGGGGCCACGGCTTAACGTCCCATCCGACGAACGGTGGCCTTTCCAAGCCCATCGGTGTCCCCTACTGACCGTGGGCAGGGCGGGGAATTTTCCGGAGATAAATCTCAACGCTGACCCAGCTGGGACTCGAACCTGGGAACTACAGATTACGAGCCTGGTGCGCTACCGACTGAGCCACCCCCGCCCCCCTTTTTTTTTCGGGGTGGATATTTTATATAGCTCTAACCCTTCCTCCATCACAAAATTTCTTTTGGCATATAACTCGTTACCCTTGGTCCCTGTACCAGAGAGGTAAAGGCTTCAAGAGATAGATTTACTATCTCACTTTCTTGGGAGGAAAGAAAGCATTGGGGGTAAACCTTTTCAACCAGTGGCACATCACAAACTTCCTTCTGATGCTAGTTCGGCTCTCACCTTTAGAAGAAATGACGAAATAACCCTTTGGGTTGTCCTACCAGAGAGTGACCTTTTTTTTTGCACCACATTCCAGCAACTTTTAACCCACTCTGTGCAAAAAAAGTGCTGCTCAGAGGTAAAACAACCCAACACATAAATCATGCATTTTTCTCATTAAAAATGAATGTCCAGGTTGCTTTATTACCTTGGACTGCTCTATTTCCCATCAGAACTTGGGGCGGGGGTGGCTCAGTCGGTAGTGCGCCAGGCTCGTAATCTGTAGTTCCCAGGTTCGAGTCCCAACTGGGTCAGCGTTGAGATTTACCTCCGCAAAATTCCTCGCCCTGCCCACGGTCAGTAGGGGACACTGATGGGCTTGGAAAGGCCGCCCTCCGTCGGATGGGATGTTAAACCGTGGCCCCGTGTGCGGGAGAGCCATACCCTGTGCACGTTGAAGAACACGCTAGACGGCCTTGACGGGAGTCTACCATCTGTCTCCCAACAGCTGTTCCAGTAGGTCCCCTCCCCCAACGTTCTCTGAACCTTCGGGGTCCTTTTGGCCTGGCCATTTAGCCCAATGTGTGCAAAAAAGTGCCTCTCAGAGGTAAAACAATCCCATCAGAACTTATTTTGCGTACAATGGACTAAATGGCTAGTTCACAAGGACCCCAGGGCTCAGAGAGAGTGAGGAGGGAAGTCACTGGGCAGCTGTACAGATCGAAGCCTCCCGTAAAGACCATCCAGTGTGTGCACAGCGATGGCTCCCTTGCACACGGCTGAACGATCCGTCTAATGGCCTTTCAGACCCATTTAATGCTCCCTTTCTCACCCAGAGAGGGCGGGGGTGGCTCAGTCGGTAGCGCGCCAGGCTCGTAATCTGTAGTTCCCAGGTTCGAGTCCCAGCTGGGTCAGCGTTGAGATTTATCTCCGCAAAATTCCCCGCCCTGCCCACGGTCAGTAGGGGACACCGATGGGCTTGGAAAGGCCGCCGTCCGTCGGATGGGACGTTAAGCCGTGGCCCCGTGTGCGGGAGAGCCATACCCTGTGCACGTTGAAGAACACGCTGGATAGCCTTGACGGGAGGCCACCATCTGTCTCCCAACAGCTGTTCCAGTGGGTCCCCTCTCCCAACCTTCTCTGAGCCTTCGGGGTCCATGTGACCTGGCCATTTAGCCCATGGTGTGCAAAAAAGTGCCGCTCAGAGTTAAAACCACCCAACCCAACTCACCCAGAGCAGTGCGAGATTTAGCGGAGATACATCTCAACTTTCACCTACTTGACATTCGAACCTGGGAACTTCAGATTACGAGTCTGACGCGCTACTTCTAAGCCAACCCCCCCCCCCCCCCCGAAAACAACCATTTGTGCACTAACTTCCTTCTGATGCAAGCATAGATTGGACACAGTTGGAGAGTTAAAGAGCAATGGGTATTTTTTTTTATTATTATGTAAGCGCGCTTGGCTACTGATCTAAGGGAACGGGTTCGAGTTCCGGGTATGTCGTGGATTTGTGTTTTCTGCCGAGCTCCCATCATGGTCACAGACCTTTTACTATGGCGTATAAAGTGGCAGGTTCCCATCCGATCTCTGTGGCAAGCAGCTGCTTGAGGGGTAAGAAAGAAGCAGATATCAAGATTAAACGAAGTGGTTGAATTTTCTAGAATTAGTAATGGGATCTGGAATTGTGATGTGTTGTTGACATTGTGTGCAACACAACTCTGATGATGACGAATCAGAACAGTGTCAGAGATAGATATTGGTTCTGAATTCTGGGTGGAATTAGAAACCATTGCATTAACTTCAACATATATATACATCTTAAATACCTAAGTACTCTTGTGTGCCAATAACTCAACAGTAACATATATACCGCAGACGTGGATTCGAACCTGAACTGGTAGCAAAAAATAGGTGATCTAACCTTACACAAGCAACAACATAAAAAAAATTATGAATAGTGATACCTTGACATACACGAATCGAGAGGGATCGGGACGGTAAATAAATAAAAAATAAACAAATAACTCCTCAAGCAGCTGCTTGGGTTGTTTCACATCTGAGCGGCACTTTTTTGCACACAATGGGCTAAATGGCCAGGCCACATGGACCCCGAAGGCTCAGAGAAGGTTGGGGGAGGGGACCCACTGGAACAGCTGTTGGGAGACAGATGGTAGCCTCCCGTCAAGGCCATCCAGCGTGTTCTTTAACGTGCACAGGTTATGGCTCTCCCGCACACGGGGCCACAGCTTAACGTCCCATCCGACGGACGGCGGCCTTTCCAAGCCCATCGGTGTCTCCTACTGACCGTGGGCAGGGCGGGGAATTTTGCGTAGATAAATCTCAACGCTGACCCAGCTGGGACTCGAACCCGGGAACTACAGGTTACGAACCTGGCGCGCTACAGACTGAGCCACCCCCGCCCCAATTCACCATAGTAGAAGGTCTCAACAGAAAAGACAACATGAGCATCCATGCCTTACCCGGGGCTCGACCAGGTCCTTTTGACCAACAGCCAAACATGCTAACCGCAACATGAATCAAATATATATATTGGGGAAAAAAAAGAGAGCTTCGAAGGACGTATAAAATATAAGACAGATTTTATCCGACTCTCTTTAGTTAGGTCTTCGAACTTCTTAGTTAGGTGTTTGTAGTTAACTAATATGACAGCTGACACTTCAAATATTTAGGTGAATTTTTTTAATTTCTTGGGGAGGAAGGATGGAAACTGTTGGAGTGGCCAAAATTTTATTATTACTGCCTCTTTACTTAGCTTCATTTTTTAATACTTCCTCTTATTAACCTTCATATTAAATCTCTTCTACCTTAGTTTTTATCATTTAGGAGAAGCTTTCAATCAAACAGAAAAAGGCATTCTCTAAAATTTATGATTGGCAGAATTGTTGTTTGGGTTGCTTTACCTCTGAGTGGGACTTTTTTGCACACCATGGGCTAAATGGCCAGGTCACATGGACCCCGAAGGCACAAAGAAGGTTGGGGGGAGGGGACCCACTGGAACAGCTGTTGGGAGACAGATGGTAGCCTCCCGCCAAGGCCATCCAGCGCGTTCTTTAACGTGCAGCGTGTATGGCTTTCCAGCACACGGGGTCATGGCCTAACACTCCATCCAATGGTTGCCTACTGACCGTGGACAGTGCGTGGGAACTTTTGCGGAGATAAATCTCAACGCTGACCCAGCTGGGACTCGAACCTGGGAACTACAGATTACGAGCGCTACCGACTGAGCCCCCCCCCCCCCCCCCCTAGAATCCGAAAATGTCAAAACGTGGCGTTGCACGGCAGTAACTCTTGTCGTTTCCTGCCAGTGACATCACAAATGTTCAGAAAACGTAACAAATGAAGGCCCTGATTGTTCAAATGGGAAACAATCTAATAAAACAACAATTAAACGATAAAAAACTGTTACATTTCTTAAGAATATTTAGTCGATAGACTACGTTTGAGCGAGTTAAGTGCGTTTCGGAAGGCTTAAAAAAATTAGTGAAGTTAGTTAAGATGACTAAGCGTAATATATTGCGTCGATTTGTGAGATCGTCGCTGCGGTGTTGCATCAAGGTGTGTTGTTGCTGTGGTCTTTGCGAGCACAGCGTAGACGAGGGGACGACCTATTTTGCTGCCTCGTCCTCAATAACATCATTCAATAATGAGGTAAGTCCTCAACCTATTCCGATGAAAATAAAAGCCACACCTGCTATGAAATCTGATATCGTAATAAACAAAAGGAGTGAGCTCAATTCCTTCTCTGCAAGAGACATTCATTTGCTCCCACTTAGAAGTACTTGCCGTGAGGATAATTCAAACCTACGACAAGTTAATATAAATAAATGTGATTGTTCTTGCCAAAATTCAAAGTTCAGATTCCCAAGGTTAAACAAAGTTCAGATTCAGAAAAGTAAGGATAATAAAACATCTAACCGCTATTCTTTAGCTGAAATCAGTGATTTTATCCTGGTAATAGTCCTTATGTGCCATGTGATTTTAATTGTCTGTCAGTTCTGGAAGTTATGGAATGACTGAGAAGACAAACAGATAGCGAGATTTGATAATCTCCTTTTTCACAGTGAAATGAATTCATTAATAGGTCGTCCTCACATCAGCAAGAGGCTTTCGAAGAATCTCGAAGAGAGATACCAATCGACAGAGAGAGAATTTTTACATAGGAAAGTATGTCCGCAAATGTACGCATGCGTATGTAGAGGGTGCTGTGTGTACCCAACCAGTGTACAGCTCACCCGACCACTCCCGCTGTCATCAGTATACGAGCTGACTTACTAGTGATAAGATGAATCGTTTTACTCATCAAGAGCTAGCGGATATGCATCTCGCAAATGGGGCAGCTGGCGAAAGCGGCCGCCGAGCTAGGCAAGTTTATGAAGACCGATACCCCAACAGAAGAATACCGCAGCATCTAATGTTTGCACGTGTGCATCGCAATCTGCGCGAACGTGGTTCACTGCGCAGCAACATGCAGGATACGGGGAGAAGACGATTGATGCGGACTGTCAACGTCACAAAACAAGTCCTACAGTCCATCGAAGATAATCCGAATACCAGCACACGAGCTATTGCTCAGCAGTGTGGCGGATACTGCACGAGGAACGTGTGCATCCTTACCATCTGCAAAGGGTGCAGTTACTGCATCCTGACGATTATCCGAAGCGTGTGGAATTTGCACAATGGTTCATGCAGAAAGGTGCCGTGGACCCCAGTTTTCCAGCTTCTGTCCTTTTTACAGATGAAGCTTCATTCAGTCGTGAAGATGTGTTCAATACACAAAATTCACATGTGTGTGCTTACGACAACCCGCATGGTACGAGAAGTCACGCTGCGCAACATCGTTTTGCCGTAAATGTGTGGGCTGGAATCATTGGTGATTGTTTGTTGGGACCTTACTTGCTACCGCCCCGATTGGACGGCCGGAAATACCTAATATTTCTCGAGACAGTGTTACCGACTTTTCTGGGCGCTGTTCCTGCGCATATCCGCCGAGATATGTGGTATCAACATGACGGGGATCCAGCCCATAGCACAATTGTTGCACGTGATTACCTGAACAGAACATTCGGAGCTCGATGGATCGGTAGAGGTGGACCGATCGCTTGGCCAACCAGGTCACCTGATTTATCGCCCATGGATTTCTTTTTGTGGGGAGCCATGAAAGACCATGTGTACGAGACCCCCGTCGACAGTGAAATGGACTTTGTTGCATGAATAGTGGCCGCCGCAGGCATTGTCCGTGATATGCCAAGCGTTTTTGAAAATGTTCGGCGGTCAATGCAACGGCGCTGTGAATCCTGTGTCCGTGTAAATGATCGCAATTTTGAGCACCTACTGTGAACCTGTACTTTACCTTGTTGGAATAAAAGTCACATTCGTTACCACTTAACTGTACTGTTTCCTTGTGTTCACTTTACTTGTCCATTTTGTTCATGTAGATGACGTTTGCGAAACATACTTTCCTATGTGAAATCGGTTTCCTGACCTATTCTCTACCTCCCCACGAAATTTGAACGATAAATTTGAACGATAAGTTTTGAATCACCCTTTATTTCAAACTCGTGGTTCCATAAAAAAAGTTTGATATTACCTACTGTATTATGACTTCTGTTCTCATTTCACATGATATGGTCACGTAAGCTAGTACTAGGTATAATAATAATAGCATGTTTGACTATAGGGTGAGCTGTATGGTTGGGAATGGCGTTTTCTCAAGACTATTTAATCACTAGTTGTGGCGAATCCCGACATTTGGGAAGAAATATTTATTTAAGTGTCTGCAATCAAACAGTGGATATAAGATTATTTTTTACGTGTAAAACCTACTGTGAAAGGAATTAGTCTGACTTATGAACAGTGGAAGAAACTAGTTTCTTATAGTCATTGAGTTCGAAAGCATGTTGTGGCCTCTGAGCTATCGGTTTTGTCTAGAACACAAAGACAAAAGATCTTTACTACGAGCATCCCATCATTTACACATCGAGAAAACTGTGTGAAGAAGCGGCAGAGCGACTTTCCGTTGACGTTCCCGATTCGTTATCACTCGAGCTCTGGGTTAAAGAAGGAAAACTTCTACTAGTCGATGAATTCAAAGTTGGAGAAACCAGAGAACTCTCGGAGTTATGGAGGAGTAACACGATTATCCCAGAGTACTGGACTGCCCCAAAAGAGAGTCAAAGAATGGTTGTCGGGGGAAGAGACTTACACTCTCCACAAGCCGGCGAGAACAAAATTCCGAAGAATTGGATTGGATTGTTTTACCTCTGAGTGGCACTTTTTTGCACACCATGGGCTAAATGGTCAGGCCACAAGGACCCCGAAGGCTCAGAGAAGGTTGTGGGAGTGGACCCACTGGAACAGCTGTTGGGAGACAGATGGTAGTCTCCCGTCAAGGCCATCCAGCGTGTTCTTTAACGTGCACAGGGATATGCTCTCCCCCCACACAGGGCCATGGCTTAACGTCCCATCCTACGGACGGAGGCCTTTCCAAACCCATCGGTGTCCCTACTGACCGTGGGCAGGGCGGGGAGTTTTGCGGAGATAAGTCTCAACGCTGACCCAGCTGAGACTCGAACCTGGGAACTACAGATTACAAGCCTGGTGCGCTACCGACTGAGCCACCCCCGCCCCAGTAGATTTGTTATTTTACCTCTGACCCGGACTTTATTGAACACAAAGGTCTAAATTATCAGGTCACAAAGACTTCAAAATGCTCTAAGAAGGCTGGTATATTTCCATTTTTTTCAGAGCCTTTGTTTGAAGTTTCCTTTGGAAAGTTGCGAGGCAGAATCGTTCGGTCAAGACCATCCAAGATGTTCTTTTGCTTGCAGTCTTGCTCTTCTGCGCATTGAACCAGCTTTAGCGTTCAATCCTACGGCGTGAATAGGGGAGGCATTTCTAAGCATATGAGTGTACCTTTCTCACCGAGGGAGGGGATAGTGATTAAGGAAAAAACTCTGAACGCAGGCGTAGGTTGGGATTCGAACCTGGAGACATCAGTCAACGAGCTTATCCCATAGCCGACTGAGTCAACTAGCATATTATTCGTAAGTTACCAGGTTTTAATAATCTTTCATGCAGTCATAATGTTTATGTCTGCGGCGGGGGTGGCTCAGTCGGTAGCGCGCCAGGCTCGTAATCTGCAGTTCGCAGGTTCGAGTCCCAGCTGGGCCAGCGTTGAGATTTATCTCCGCAAAAAAAAATCCATGGTGTGCAAAAATTTCCCGCCTGCCCACAGTCAGTAGGGGGACACCGATGGGCTTCGTCCGTCGGATGGGACGTTAAGCTGTGACACCGTGTATGCGAGAGCAATAACCTGTTGCACGTTAAAGAACACGCTGGATGGCCTTGACGGGAGGCTACCAGCTGTCTGCCAACCCTGTTCCAGTGGGTCCCGAACATTTTCTAAGCCTTCGGAATCCATGTGACCTAGCCATTTAGCCCATGGTGTGCAAAAAAGTGCCGCTCAGTGGTAAAACAACCCAACCCATGTTAATGTCCGACATTTCATCTCCCTTTCCATATCGAGTTAACAAATACGCTTTTTTAATTTCTTCTTCGGGAATTCTTCTGTCACTAATTTATTTTCCTTTTCACTCTTTACTTTACATAAAGGCGGGAATTGACTCAGCCGGTTATTGTGCTGGGCTCGTAATTTCATGTTCACAGGTTAGTTGGGTTGTTTTACCTCTGAGCGGCACTTTTTTGCACACCATGGGCTAAATGTCCAGGTCAAATGGACCCCGAAGGCTCAGAGAAGGTTGGGAAAGGGACCCACTGGAACAGCTGTTGGGAGACAGATGGTAGCCTCCCGTCAAGGCCATCCAGCGTGTTCTTTAACGTGCACAGGGTATGGCTCTCCCACACACGGGGCCATGGCTTAACGTCCCATCCGACGGACGGCGGCCTTTCCAAGCGCATCGGTGTCCCGATGGGTCAATCCACAGTTTTTGAGTGTTCGGATTGTTGATCCATTTTTCATTGCGCATAACAATTCGTTTGATGAACGGTGGTCACGTGGATTAGCGAGGAATTTCATGCAGCTTCCGATACGTCGGTTTTCTTGTTCAGTATTCATGTGGAATACTTCAGCAATACCTGGTTATCTCAGCGATGTGTTGCAGATGCCGCACTATAGTTCCGACGCCAGCCTGCGGGTACTTGTCGATAAATCAGCTTCAATAGCGTGGCACAGAATTTTGCGTTCTACCGATATTTTGCGTTCCGATCGAGGCTTTTTTTCGAGGCTCTCACCATATTTGAACTTCTGTACTTAAACTGAGCTTTCAGACGTACTTAAACGAAGCTTTTAGACGAACCGCATATGAAGCTTTTTTCCGTTTTTCTGGTAATAGCATGAAATTGTGCGAATTTCAATACTTAACTCACTCATTGAACAACGTTTCTAATGATGAAAGCCAATATTTATAATAGATATTTGCAATGGTTATGGGCTGATGCAAGTATCATAACCACCCTTTTTGTTTGGGGTGGTTGATCGATGTTAATGGCGAACTTATACAAAAAAGGAGAGGACTAGGATAAACAGCGTTGTAATCTCGATTCTGAATATTAGACATTAATACACTTCACAAAAATTACTTAAATAACACATCTATTTATCTTACTTCGTTAACAAACTTCAAAAACCTTTTAACACAAGAACACATTTACTTGACACATTTTGGCAAGAGATTTCCTGTCAGCAAACTCAGCACTGTTGGAATTTCAGAAACTTTTCACGGGACTAGGCCAAACAGTTCAATCGCATAGTCTAAGCACAATGTTCGTGCGGAGCCGGAAACATCAATGGCTCCAAGGGCTCTCTTGAGGCACGTGGCAGTGGCACTTTTAAGCTACCCGACTTCGGACACCAGATCAGAAAAAATTGACCCTTACCTCTCTAGTGATGTGGGCGAGAAAACGTCATTGCTCTTCTCAGACAGCACGCTCCAGCACAACGTCCAATAACCTGACATCTCGATGGACTGCTATCGCTTCTTTCATGCAGTCGTGCGTTCGAGGGGCGGGGGTGGCTCAGTCGGTTGCGCGCCAGACTCGTAATCTGTAGTTCCCAGGTTCGAGTCCCAGCTGGGTCAGCGTTAAAATTTCTCTCCGCAAAAATTCCTCGCCCTGCCCACGGTCAGTAGGGGACACCGATGGGCTTGGAAAGGCCGCCGTCCGTCGGATGGGACGTTAAGCCGTGGCCCAGTGTGCGGGAGAGCCATACCCTGTGCACGTTAAAGAACACGCTGGATGGCCTTGACGGGAGGCTACCATCTGTCTCCCAACAGCTGTTCCAGTGGGTCCCCTCCCCCAACCTTCTCTGAGTCTTCGGGGTCCATGTGACCTGGCCATTTAGCCCATAGTGTGCAAAAAAGTGCCGCTCAGAGGTAAAACAACCCAACCCAACGTGCGGCCGATCACGAGTATGGCAGCAGACTCGGACTTCTCCGCCTTCCTTAAGCAATATTCCAGCCACGAGTGTCAGCTTTCCTCACCTTGGTCTTCTCTTCCGTGCTAAAGGTCACCATCTGCAGAATCGTGGCCCTCTTTCATTATTGGGTACCGTCCAGGTGCGAATCTTTTGAGCCCAGATGATGCTTGTTTACCCGTTTGCAGGTGACGTAGTCTCCCTCATTCGGGTCCAAGCTGACCAAGGGTGGAAATCCAATGCTGGCGGTGGTATCCTTTTCATAGTCGAATGCCAAACAAAATGGCGGAAAAATGGACACTGTTAATTTGAAAAAATGGCGGATGCTCTGCCGCCATCGGCACGAAATGTCCACATTTTTACACGAAATGTCCACATTTTTACACGAAATGTGAACACAACACAAGTCTACTACGTTCCTTCTTTTCCAGAAGCAAATGCAACCCGGTGATGCGTCACTGTGTATCATTTCCCATAGCGAAAATTTGCACAGGCTTATGAATCACCCAAAGAGTTGTTTTCCGATGTAATATTAATTTTTGCCCATTTGCAGGCTTCGTGGATAAGCTACTTTATTAAAACACACATTTGTATTGCTCTGGAGAAAGGAATTGCACTCTAACAGATTTGAGATTGAACTAATTCAGTTATTTTCTATGTTATTTCCAAAATCCAAGTATTCCCTACCGGGTTTGAAATGAGTTAAACTAGGCTCTATGTACGACAAATCCTTATTGTCATTATTCAAAAGGATTTCTACAATAAATGACATCAATTCGTATTCAGTCAAGATTAACCAAAATATTTCCATCACTATATATCTAGCATAGAGTGTTTGCATAACTCAAAATCTATTACAGTACTGTGCGAATTAGTTGGGATAAGCGAAGGAACGCTAAGTCACTTCCGCTGCAGAGTCTAAACTGCTGCAAGTCTAGACTTGTTCGTAACCTTCTGCTGCAAGTCTAGAATTGTCTGTTGTGTTACTCTGCTATTATTTACACTTCCACTTTAGTCGGAATTGATATTTCATAGGCTGAGGACGTGATTATGTAAGTAGTTCACAATTTTCATTGGAAACTTTTTTTTATTAAATACATCATGGACATCACGCCTCATAAACAAGCTAAGATAATCGCTTTAGGTGAAAACACTTCACCTTACTGCTAGGCAGATAGCACAAGCAGTTGGCATCGTGAAATCCAGCGTTTCACGGATCATGAAGCCGCATAAGGAGACAGGGTCTGTGGACAAGTCCCGTAAAGGACATTGTAGAAGAAAAAGAAAAACCACCCCTAGAGATGATAGTCTAATTCGAAGAATTAGTATCATAGACCCGAAGAATACCAGTGGAGACATCAAAAAGGAGATTGCGTCTCATGGGGTAAATATAGATGCTTCCATTGTACGTCGTCACCTTCTGGAGTGTGGCCACCGTGCTCGACGTCCATCCAAAAAGCAGCTTTTGACATCCGCTACGAAGCAAAAAAGGCTATCCTGGGGAAAGAAACATTGAGACTGGACTGTGGAAAATTGGAAAAAAGTGATATTTTCCGACGAAACCCAGTTTGAGGTGCATGGCTACAGGTCAAATTTCGTCTGCCGCTTGCCTGGAGAACCTCTTTGATCCGGCCACATCCAGCAATCCCCCAAACACCCACACAAGGTCAGGTTTGGGGGATGTTTAAAGCTTCCGGATCACAGACGCTTCAGCCCATTGAAAGAAAGATGGACAGGAAAAAGCACATTGACATTCTGGAGACGAAAATGGCCCCAACACTGAAGAAGCTGTTTCCTA
Organism: Ryuthela nishihirai; assembly: GCA_038380435.1. Classification (NCBI taxonomy): domain Eukaryota; kingdom Metazoa; phylum Arthropoda; class Arachnida; order Araneae; family Heptathelidae; genus Ryuthela; species Ryuthela nishihirai. Next base: position 4,949,646 of record JAWZYU010000039.1, read on the forward strand.
ACGGCGAGGGAGTATTTCAACAGGATCTGGCTCCATGTCACAATTCTATGCTTGCTAAGAGCTTTACCCAGCAACATTTGAAGGTATTGGAGTGGCCAGGATATTCATCCGATCTAAACCCCATTTTTTTTGTGGAAAATTGTGGGCATATTATTAAAGCGCGCATATCTAAGATGGATTGCACGACGAAAACCAAAATGATAGAAAGTGTCATGAAAGTGTGGTACCACGACCCTGAAGTGAAGGAGATGTGTGGAAAGCTAGTGGCATCAATGGTTGAGAGGGTGAAAGAAGTAATTAAAGCTAAGGGGGGTCACATTCACTATTAACTACACTATTAAACAAATAAATATTTTAGTTGTGTCTTTGTTACTGCATTTTCTTATTGTCCCAACTAATTTGCACAGTACTGTACACCTACCTAGTAGGGTGTTGCGCCTCGTTTGACCTTCAGAACAGCCTGAATTCTTCAGGGCGTGGGATTTGCATGATGTTGGGTGCATTGTGCAGGATGGAAGAAAGGTCTCATTGTGATCAGTCCTTTACCACTTAATTCCAAAAGATGCTCGATAGAGTTTTTATCTGGGGATTAGCTGAACAGTTTTGAGGTAACATGAAGTTTGAGGTCAATGAAGCAAGAAAAACTCGAACCTTGCTACTTGTACCGTACTATGCACCTTGTGAGCAGGTGCATTTTCATGCTAAATGGGGGCGGGGGTGGCTCAGTCGGTTGCGCGCCAGACTCGTAATCTGTAGTTCCCAGGTTCGAGTCCCAGCTGGGTCAGCGTTGAGATTTATCTCCGCAAAATTCCCCGCCTTGCCCACGGTCAGTAGGGGACACCGATGGGCTTGGAAAGGCCGCCGTCCGTCGGATGGGACGTTAAGCCGTGGCCCCGTGTGCGGGAGAGCCATACCCTGTGCACGTTAAAGAACACGCTGGATGGCCTTGACATACCATCTGTCTCCCAACAGCTGTTCCAGTGGGTCTCCTGCCCCAACCTTCTCTGAGTCTTCGGGGTCCATGTGACCTGGCCATTTAGCCCATGGTGTGCAAAAAAGTGCCGCTCAGAGGTAAAACAACCCAACTCATGCTAACTATGTCCATCCTAGTGAGGATAAACTGTAGCCATGAAGAAATGAACTTGATTAGCAATGATGGTCAAATACGCCATGACATTCTGATATCCTTCAATGAGTATCAGGGGGCTTATTGTGTGCCAGGAAAAAGTTACCCATACCTCCACCACCGGCCTGTATTGTTGAAACAGACAAGATGTTTCCATGGTCTTATGTTGCTTGCGCCAAATTCTGATTTTTCCATCAGCATGATGGAAAAGGAACTTTTTTATTGTCCGACCAGGCTACATTTTTCCAGTTCTAAATGGAACAGTGAAAATGTTCTTGTGCCCATTGCAAATGTACTTTCGTGTTCTTCGCTGACAACATCGGCACTCGACATGGTCTAGATCGCGACAAGGTCCGATAAGTGGTGAGTTTGGAGATGACCATATGCAGACTAATGTTTAATTCTGCTGCGATTTGCCTGGTTGCGTTGTTTTCCTCTGAGCGGCACTTTTTTGCACACTATGGGCTAAATGGCCAGGTCACATGGACTCCGAAGGCTCAGAGAAGGTTGGGGGAGGGGACCCAGTGGAACAGCTGTTGGGAGACAGATGGTATGTCAAGGCCATCCAGCGTGTTCTTTAACGTGCACAGGGTATGGCTCTCCCGCACACGGGGCCACGGCTTAACGTCCCATCCGACGGACGGCGGCCTTTCCAAGGCCATCGGTGTCCCCTACTGACCGTGGGCAGGGCGGGGAATTTTGCGTAATAAATCTCAACGCTGACCCAGCTGGGACTCGAACCTGAGAACTACAGATTACGAGCCTGGCGAGCTACCGACTGAGCCATCCCCGCCCCACTAACTTGAGAAAGAATAGGTTTAGAAACTAACCAAAAAAACTGTCAGATTCCATTTCACTAATCTGTCAACCCAGTCCTATGATCTAACTGTCATTCACTGGCCACTGAGCCACCCCCGGCCCAAATCCAACAGAGGGTGGCTCACTCGGTATCGGGCCAGTCTCGTAATCTGCAGTTCCCATGTTCGAGTCCCAGCTGGGTCAGCGTTGAAATTTCTCTCCGCAAAATTCCCCGCCTTGCCCACGGTCAGTAGGGGACACCGATGGGCTTGAAAAGGCCGCCGTCCGTCGGATGGGACGTTAAGCATTGGCCCCGTGTGCGGGAAAGCCATACCCTCTGCACGTTAAGGAACACGCTGGATGGCTTTGACGGGAGGCTACCATCTGTTCACAACAGCTGTTCCAGTGGGTCCCCTCCCCCAACCTTCTCTGAGGCTTCGGGGTCCATGTGACCTGGCCATTAGCCCATTGTGTGCAAAAAAGTGCCGCTCAGAGGTAAAATAACCCAACCCATTAAAGTCTAATTGGCGTCATACATTCAGTATTCGATCCTTAAGCAATTTCAAATGAGGACCGCACCAACAATTCTTTCTGGATCCAGGGGAGAGAATGACTCCTTTGCCTCCCCAGCCCGTTTTCTAATGCTAGTAAGGGTAATATGAACAAAAAGTTAGGAATCTATCTTCCGTCTAAATAAAAGGATCTTATTTTATTAAATTGCTTTTATGTCCAAAAAAAGAATTTCGAAAAGGAATCGAGTGTTTTTCGGCCAAAACGCCTAGAAAGGTTGGGAAATCCGTTTCTTCGCCAGAAGACCTCTAAACTCGAAAAGAAACACTACCTTGTATAGTTTTCAAGGCAATACCTTGTATAGTTTTCAAGGCAATACATTAGAAAAATGCCTTTTTCTCATTCCTGAAAGTGCCACTGTAGGCATTTAGTGCATTGAATATTCTGTCATTAATTATAAGCGGATTACGTTAGAAGCCACGGACCTAGATACTCTATATTCCGTTCTTGTCACAAGTGCTTGATTAAACATATGTCTAAAATTACCTTAACAGATAATAAAATTTAGACTGGCAGTTGTTTGCACTCTCCAGTTTATTTCCTCTTAATAAAATATTTTATACTATTTAAGGGAAAAATCTAGAGTTTAGTCAAAGTGAAAAACAAACCACCATTACTTTTCAGTACTTTCATTAAAGATATCATCGAAGAAATCAAGTCACTGCTAATCCTGAACCTGATGACCCGTATTGATAATACTTAGTACGCTTAATAGAAACAACTTCAAAGCGGATACAAGTAATATTTGTGGAATGCAAAATTTGAAATTCGCGCTTTTAGATCATTTCTGAAGCAAATATTTAATAATCTATCCATCACTTGAAATTATTGGATACATTGTCCGTTATGACAAATATTTGAAATCGATTTGGACCAAGCTGACCAATGGACTGTACCATATTCGAGCAAACTTTCGTAGGAGAGATATGACTCATGAAATGTTCCCATAATCAAAATCACGTGAATTGTCATCAGGGTGAATGAAGACAATTAACGAGAAACATTCTGTCAGAAATGAAGATATCCATCAACAGATTTCCGCAGTAATAGTAATATGCTGATGCATCTCACCTTCTATTGAGTTAACGTTCTAGAAATATCCACGTTGCTGAAGAATAGAATTACTATTTTAGAGAAACATATTACAACGGTCAATATTTGTTGACATGTGCATAAATTTAATAAATACGTTTATTCTTAAAATTCCATATGAACAATGAATGTAAGAGGGGCATTTAAAAAGTTTTTGACAGGCATCTCCAGAACAAAACGATTGCACTTACCTCAAGAAATCTTTCACTGTTCTTCAATCTACTCCCCTCCAGCATCTATGCCAAGCTACAGATGTCTACGCCAATTCTGGAACGCTTGCTGTACCCATGTTGGGGAATACTCCACAACTCTGAATGAACGCATTTTGCAAAGTCGTGCACCCTTGAGGAAGGCTTCCCAGCAAGTTTCTTTTTAATGTGTCGAAACAACTAAAACTCATATGAGGCAAATCGCGTGAATATGCAGGATGGGCTAGATGTTGAGTTTCTCCCACTCAAGATACGCCATAACTTTCCAGTTATGGTCGGTACAAAAAGAAACACTCTTAACGATAAGGAATACTTTTTTTATTATAATAATTCATTCAGACATTTTTTATCCAGAATAATTATTAGGGTTGGGTTGGGTTGTTTTACCTCTGAGCGGCACTTTTTTGCACACCATGGGCTAAATGGCCAGGTCACATGGACCCCGAAGGCTCAGAGAAGGTTGGGGGAGGGGACCCACTGGAACAGCTGTTGGGAGACAGATGGTATCCTCCCGTCAAGGCCATTCAGCGTGTTCTTTAACGTGCACAGGGTATGGCTCTTCCGCACACGCGGCCACGGCTTAACGTCCCATCCGACGGACGGCTGCCTTTCCAAGCCCATCGGTGTCCCCTACTGACCGTGGGCAGGGCGGGGAATTTTTCGGAGATAAATCTCAACGCTGACCCAGCTGGGACTCGAACCTGGGAACTACAGAATACGAGCCTGGCGCGCTACCGACTGAGCCACCCCCGCCCCAAATAATTATTAGGAGTTTGAAGAATGTAATTAACTATATTCATAGCGTAGTTTTGATTTTACTGGTGGTGGACCTATGCGCGAATTTCAGGTATGAGTTAAACAACACTAGAGCTCATATACTGTAGTGAATTTGCGTGAATACTTCAATTTCTCAATACTTTGTAATGCTATTTTTACCATACTTAAAGTAAAAAATCTATGGGAACGTCTGGAACAACGCCTCAGGCAGCGTTTCCAAGCTGCATCGAAAAAGCAGGAATTGATCTCGTTTCTTGTTTCTAGCGTCGTATCCGTCCTCCTGACTTTCAGATACTGGTAGACGTTATGGCACCCGCATACAGGCTGTACTGAACTCACGTGGCAGCCCAATACCATATTAGTGATTTTAAGTTGTTGTTTCAATTTACCTGCCCTTTTGCAGGAGGTTGCGTTCTTCATCAACCCTCCCTCCGTTGATCGCGGTGGGCCTCACAGACCCAGATGATTTTGTACCTTCAATTTCCTTAATCGACGCTAGCTAGGACCCATTCTTTCTCAGTACCTTTCAGCGCTAAACTTTACTATACTTTCAGGCAATTTCGCGTAGATCATCTCATTAGTTGTTTGATAGGACACATAATTGTAACGAATGGTCTCCCAGACGCAGCTCCATCAACCGTGTAACTCTTTCGGGATATCACATGTATTTTAATATCTCCCGTTAAGCAAAACGAAAAAAGAAAAAATATTTTTTCTACACTGAATAAAGTTAAAACTAGAAGAACGCATATCGCCTCTGGCGCATTGAGAATCTCGTTTTCAAAGAGAATGAAGTTTTTCCTTTATTTACTGTTTCATTCCTTAAAAGTTTTAATTTGAATTATAGGATTATCGGAAAAATTCAAATAATATTTTATTAGTAATTATCCAACAAAAAAGTATTCGACTTTTAATTCCTAAATTTTAAAAGTTGCATTTCCACACCTATCTCAGAAAAGTGTGAAGATTATTGCTCTCAATGAAATATCCCTTAAAACCAACCATTAATTTTTGAACCTTTATCCTACACATGTTATTGTAAAACACGTTAACAGATCTACTGCTTCATATTTAATGATGTGTAAAGACCCTGGCCGAGTGGTTAGCGCGCTTGGCTACTGATCCTAAGAGACCTGGGTTCGAGCCATGGAAGTGGTTAGCGCGCTTGGCTACTGATCTTAAGCGACCTACGTTCGAGCCCTGGATAAGGCATGGACGTTTGTGTTGTTTGTCTGCTGAGGTCAAGCCATTCTCACAGACCTTCTATGGCATATAAACTGTCAGACCTCTGTGGCAAGCATCTGCTTCAGGGGGTATTTATTTTTTTAATAAAGATATATATTGTTCTGAGAGATAAACGCTCTACAATGAACTTCTGATGTGATGTATCGTTTTGAAGCTCGCTTATGTTTCAGCGTGCGAATTACATCACCAACGACTTCGAAATATGATTTAATTTAAAAAGAAAAGGATATTCAGTTGTTTTTTCGGTGAATTGGAGAGAAATAAAAAGAGTTGATTTGGTGTTGTGCGAGATTATTCGTCTTAGATGTAGTTTTACAATTACTATTGTGTGTGTGTGTGTCTTGACGGAGATGTCATTTCCAGTCAGTGTCAAATAGTGATTTGATTGTATTCAAGAATAGAAAAGGTGTGGCCTCACAGAGAAAATCCATTTTCTAGAACGGTGGTGTTCTTTCATACAAAGTTGTACTACTACAGAACAGAAGGCAGAGGTGGTATAAATAAGGCATAAGGTCGTGTTATAATTTAAAGAAAATACTTTTTACTCTTGCAAACCTAAAGTCGTTCTTATTAATAATTGATTTACGTAACCTGCTGTTGAATATTTGACAATGTGCTAAGTAGAAATTTATTTGATAATGTGCTCCCTACTCGATTAAGATAGTTTGACTCTTAAAACTTGTTAATTTGAATGTCAAATTAAGGATATTTGAATGTTTTGCATTTGTCAATGGAAGATAGCGAATAATTAGTCATAAACATATTTAGTTCATTATTCAAATTCCCATACTTCTTGTATAAATAATTATTAAATACTACTATATTTTTGATTACTCTCAGTTTTCATTCTTTTAATGTATAAAAATAAATTTAAACTACTATGTATTTGTAAAATGCGAATTATAATATTTCATTATTACCAATCAAACTAAAAAAGAGATTTGTATTTATTATTTTCATTGTTTCCAATAAAAACTTCATGACGTTCACATTTCACCATCAATATTTCATATTTCTATCATTAATTAATCGTTGAAATATTCGTTTGAAAATTTGGAATTTTCAAACTTTTTCACCGTTAGAGGGCGCAGTTATAGTGTTAGAAAGATTCCGAAAGCGGGAATCATAATATTTTATCAATTCCTATCTAACCCAAAAAAGGGATTTTTTTCATTTATCTCTAAATGCAAACAATTATCTGCTAAAACAAAAAAAATATGTCCCCCCCCCCTCGGTCTAAGGAGTAAACTCATTGCTGACAACGAAAATTTTGTAACCTCCATATTCCACCACCAAAATTTCAAATTCCTAGTATAAATACGTCGTTTTTAATATTCGCTTTGAATTTTGGAATTTTTTACTTTTTCCACCGTTAGAGGGCATAATTATAGTTTTAGAGAGATTCGCAAAGTGCCTATTGTAATATTTCATCGATACTTATCCGATATAAAAGGAATTTTTAATTTTCCTTTGTAACTAAAAGAAGTTTCATGTCTAGAGACAGACAGACGGAAGAAAAGCGAAACTATTATCTCGTTTTCAAAAAAAAAACGAGATAAAAAAGGAGCTGAAAAGGAAAGTGGCAGTGCACGGAACAAACAGAAAATTTTTATATCTCTCTGTTCCTTTTCAAACTTTATTTGCATAGAGTTAAAAAATTTCCGTACCTACCACTATTAGAAATACATGTAAATATTTGAGAAATTTGCAAACAATTAAACAACCAGTATTCTTATGTACTAAATTAATATAAGTAATTGGACTTTCGTTTATTCGAAGTCGGCTGAACTTATAAAACCCAAACTTATCCTGAATGGACGAATCTTTCTAGAAGCATCCGAAAATATTTAATATAATATATAGTGAAAGCTTAAACGCAATTTCTTGCCTCTAAGATTCTTAATATGAAGTAAGCGTACCACTCAGGGGTACGCGGTAAAATTTTTTGGAGTACGCCGTGACAGCTCAGAAGTCGCTAGATATATGTTATATATATATATGTTTTATTCGCATTGTTATACTATAACTATAGTTTTATCTATCTGTACAAGGGGTACGCCAGTTACATACACATTTGTAGGGGGTACGTGAAGCATATAAGGTTGAGAACCACTGATATATGTTTTATTTTATTCCCATTGTTACACTCTAACTATAATTTTATCTCTCTATACAAGGGGTACGCCAGTTACATTCAGGCCTTCTGCCACCTGGCCGTGTGCTAGCCAAATGATGGTCTATGCACTCCACCAATTTTCTGAGCGTCAGCCAATAGGTCCTCTCCTGAAAAGCAATATATTCTTGCTATGTCAGGGGCACCTCGGATTTAAGCCTATCCAATATCAGAAGGACTTTTAATTCTTCCAAGTCTGTCACTTTTCGGCTATCTACATAACGATTCCACAAATCACGAATGTTCCCCAAACTGACCCCAGGTATCAGACTGCAATTTTCTGGCCCTATCAAGCCTTTGCTTATGCTCAATAGCCGACACCTTGCATCTCTCCAGTACATAGGTTTTGAGCCGATCATAATGCTCAACATCATCTAAGGGTAAGCTAACCAGAAATCTGCCAAATTTTTCCCGGGACATAGGCAGAATACTGCACCATGAAGATCACGTGGTACCCACTGCGCTCTAAATGCTGCCTGAATAGTTCTAAAAAATGGCATTTCGTAGAGGCTCTCAGGCGGATTGCCAATAACCGGTCAGAGAAACGACGACCACCTAGACAACTCTTCTCCGAGCTTCCAAACGGTATCAGGTCCGTTCAGAAGGGTCGTCGTTTCTGTCGTACAGCTCACCATGCGATACCCCCGCCTCTGCTGCATCCGCATTTTTAGAAATTCGAATTCTCGTATTTCACTCCTCTCTTCAGCTTCACGAATTTCGCGCTGTTAATCAGCTTCAATTTCGCGCAAATGACTCTTTTCCTCCGCCTCGATTTCGCGCAGCCGCACTTTCATGCACATTGTCTCCAAATTATCGATGAGTTCGAATCGCGCTGCTCTCAGAGCATCGGGCCGTTCCACTCTTGGGCGAGTGCCCATCTTCGGCTTCCCCTACTCTCTCTACTCCAGAAACTACCTCCGTGTCTCGTGAGTGGAGCGTTTGCAATGAACTCTCTGCACTATGATCAGACAGACTACCGTTTTTCGCATTTAGTCGTGTATTGTAGTGGAACACGATGCACTAACACAGTAGCACACAAGAACAAATTCACAGCAATTGGAAATCACCAAAACAATGTTCTCGTAGAGACTTCTCAAACGACGACACACACAAAAAATAAATCACACCACCCTTCATGTACCTCGCTCAAGAACCCTCTCTGCTGACACCAATCAGTCACAAGATGTTTTCGTGGAGATCTAAATTAGTTGAACAGGCGTGTGGGTTCCGAGCGTTATTTTAAAAGCTACCTAATGCAGCGTATACATCAGGAATATGGCGAGCTGGGTAGTCGCATGGATCAACAGACAATGTACCAATATGTACAACACATTTATTGTTCACAATATAATTATATTTATAAAATTATTTGCACCGACCCTACACTAGGGCGTTGAACTGCCTTCATGTCTGTTCGGCCACACAAATGTGGCCGAACAGTGGCCCTGGCTGGATATTTTTCAGCCGCTGACTATACCGCGACAGAGCCTGCTTCTCTGTCCTTCGCTGTTCGCGCTTGACGACGAAAGTCAAGGAGCCGAAGTCTCGCCTCTTCTCTCCAGCACGCAGTCACCTGGGGTCCTTTGTCCACACAGGGACCAAACGTGCTAGTCATCGTACCTGGCAAGGGAGCAGATTAATGACCTCTGTTGACTACCACATCCGGCAGCAAGACACTTTGGTTTTTCCTGGTGCTTCGAGGAGGTAACGGTCATCTTCCCGTTACAAAACATTTTGGAAGGTCTTGCACTCTTGAAATAGGCTCTCAAGCAAGTATTTTTTAAATATTTGGAAACAACCAAAAATCACATGGTGCAAGATCTGGTGAATATGCAGGATGGGGGATATAGTATATATAAAGAATGCACAATATCGGTATAGTATTGTCTATTGATAGTCAGTTTTTTTCTAGCTAAAATTGTGAATATCCTCTTCCTTGAACGAAAGTCTTGTTGGAGGATTTGGGGAGTCTATTCTTCCTTTGTAAACCCAAATATAGTTGTCTATCTTTCTGGGAGTTGTATAGTAAAAACAACAGTTTTTATCACCTGTGAGAATGTCTGTTATCTGTTTGGAGTCACTAGGTTTAAATTAATATCCAAAATTACTTGTACCTTGGCTTTACTGTAAACCCCTGCATGAAATAAATTATTATTATTATATCTCCCTGCACGAGTTGACTCTCGCCCTGTTCTGATGTTCTGTCAGTTTGTCTGGTACCCAATTCTAACAGATCTTTCGTAACTTTGAGTGATGATGAATAATTCCTTGAACACTGCCAATCGATACACTGACATCTAAACTTATCAATGAACAGTGATGTGGGGATTTTCTTAATGAGTTCACGACCTTTTTCTCCTTCACGGCCTTCTTCGGTCTTTCTCAACGAGGTAGGTTTTGAACCTGTGCCGTCATGCTCTGAATTTGCGCATCCATCCATATATTTGTGATAAATCGGCATGAATCGTTTTCGCGTCATCCCCAATCTGCATCCATGTGAAAATGTAAAATATTTATCCATGTTTAGCAGGCGACATAGCAATATTACATTGAAACTGATTCCTCCGCATTATTTCACTCGAGCTGGTTACTCTTCTTATTGCTATGGATCCGATTTCTTCACGTTATTATACTGGATCCGATTCCTGCATATTATTACATTTGAGGCAATTGCTCCAATTATTACACTGCAACCGATTCCACCACATGCTACACTCCAGCCGATTCCTTCACATTGTTAAGTTGGAGCCGATTTCTCCATATTGCCGCAGTGGAATCGATTTCTCCACATTACTACACTGGAGACGAATCCTACACATTGCTACACGTCAATAGATTCCGATATATTATTGCAATCGAGACCATTCCTTCACATTATTACATTGGAGACGATGCTTCCACGTTGTAACATTGGAGCCTATTCCTACACAATGCTACACTCCAGTCGATTACTGCACATTATTAAATGGAGCCGATTCCTCCACGTTATTATACTGGAGCTGATTCATGCAGGGTGTTTCACTGGAACCGGTCCTTCCGCTTATTTCTCTGGATCCGATTCCTTCATGTTATTATATTGGAGCCGATTGCTCCCATTATTATACTGCAACCGATTGCACCACATTGCTACACTCCAGCCTATTCCTTCAGATTATTAAACTAGGGATGATTTTTTCATATTATTACAGTGGAACTGATTCCTCCACATTGCTACACTGCAGTTGATTCCTCCAAATTATTAACTCTGCGAGTAGCCTAAATCATGAGAATTAGGATAGCAGTCAACTTTCGGAATATGAGTCAATTTTTCTAAGAACAGCTTAGTCACTTCCGACAGAGCTGTTCTTAGAACCCAGATTGTGTTTTTTTTTTCTTTTGCTTTTCGCACTTGGATGTTTTGTAAGCTTATTTGTTTACGCATCAAATGGGAATATAGAAAAAAAATATGAGTAAATACCCGTTCAAGTAGCTGCTTGCCACAGAGGTCTGACAGGAGCCTATCATTTAATATGCCAGAAAGAAGATTTGTGAGAAAGGCGAGATCTCAACGGAAATACAACACAAATATCCATGCCTTAACCCGGGGATCGAACCCAGATCCCTTTGATTGGTAGCCAAGGGAAAATGCATTATTTTTGTTGTTGCTCTTTCATTTGATACAAAAAACGCCACATTTCTTCGAAAAGGAATATTCTGATTTTAATTAAAATACTTTTTTGCATCCTCACTAATTCTATCGTAAGCATTGTTCTCTTTATGTCAAATTACTGATTAAAGTTGAGGTTGCATCGTTTAATTTTTATCAGGTGTTAGCAGCTTATCTACAGGTTAAGCCGTGGTACACTGTGTCTAGAAAACCCATACCCTGTGCACCTTAAAGAACACGCTGAATGGCCTTCACAAGAGGCTACCATTTTTCTGCTAAATATTGTCCATTGGGTCCCTTTCCTAACCTTCTCTGAGTGCTCAAGGTCTTTGTGACCCGGCTATTTAACCCATTGTGTTAAACAAAGTGACGCTCAGAGGCAAAAACATCCAACAAAGCATTATGTTCTTAAATTATGAATATCAATGCATATATTTATGCATATGACGCAACAGATATTTTTATCAGTTAGTTTACAGTTAAAGAATATTAACTACTCTCTCAATCGAGGAGTGATGCAAAGGTTGTAATCAATATATAGTTTCACCCATTTGTTTACTGTAGACTATTTACTAGCAAAAATTACCACTGTAAGAATTGTTTTTATAGAAATTTCATTTCGCCTTTCGTGTTATTTATTTTCGCTTATATAATAAAGTTTAATAAGATTCGAATTTCGATTCTTTATTTGTGTCCTACCCAGACAAGTATATTCGTATTTCTAGAGGACATTAGAATAGAATTTATTTCGTCATTATTATTTTAATGTAAAGGTTTTAATAATCAATTGACGCGTTTTTAACTGGAGCTTGATATGTTTTCAACTATTAGGTGTTACAAGTACGTATCTTAAGGGTACAATAATCATGAATGTAGTTGGGAAGTACGAAAATTTAATTGTTCTTGAGGAATAAGGGATGCTCGATTTTAAAGTGAGCGAAGTTTTTATTTTCCGTCTTTAGCACCCTCTAACAGTGACAACTGAAACGAGTGGATGATTGTGTAAATTCAAATAGTAATATTTCGTTAATACCTATAAAACATAAACATAATTTTTCATTAATATGTTTAAAAAGTTGCAGTTACCACCCCCTGTGACCAAAGGATAAAACACTTTTGGCAATGTAAATATTTTCTCCCTCATAGTTCACCACCAAAATTTTAAATTTCTTTCTTAAAAAACCGTTTGTAATAGCTGTTATAAATGCTAAAAAGGTAGGAATTTTCTATCTTTTCCTACCGTTAGAAAGACCTTTAAGGATACTGGAAGTTTCAGAAACTGACAATAGTCCTATTTCTTCAATATCTATCCAATCTAAAACAAATTCATTTAATTTGAAGAACAAAAATTTGAATGTCAACAGCATTACAGACAGACGACAAAGCAAAAATGTTTACCCAAAAAACAATTAAAAGTGTAAAGATTATAATAATTAAGCGGAGAAAGTGGCAATTAATTTGTTCATCCTTAATAACGTATTGAAAAAGGAGTCATCAGAAACATCAACGAAATGAGTCAATATCATCCAGAAATATGCCACTGAAACGCCTGGCAATTTATATGAGTCATTTGTTATGTACATTGTTACGATCGTAACTACAGATTAATCAGTTAGCATAGAGAGACTTCCAAATATAAGTATTTTAAGCACAAATCGATACTAACGCTTTTGCCGAACAACAGCACAATTTCCCTCCAAATGATTTAATATACAAATTTTATTTCAAAATTTTACAGCTAGGCATTTTTAAAATATCAATGCTTAATTTTAGAATGATCTAAATTATTCTGTAATATTTTTATACAATCTTAATAAAAAATAAATACTCCCTCAAACAGCTGCTTGCCATAGAGGTCTGTCAGGAGCCTGTCAGTTGATAGGCCATTGTAGAAGGTTTGATAGGATAGAGGGACCTCAGCAGAAAAACGAAACAAACATCCATTCCTTACCCGGGACTCGAACCAGGTCCCTTAGATCAGTGGCTAAACGCACTAACCACTAACTACATTGCAAATTGCTGTAAAAAAGCAAATAATAAATACAGAACTTCAAAGTATGGCGTCCACATAGTTTGAAATTTAGTGCGGAAATGATAATTGCGGCCGTCTGATAAAGGTGTCGCTGCAAGCAATGGTATGGAATCATCCATCTGTTCCATCTAGATACTTTGCGGATGAGCACAAAAATAACAATTGCAGTCTAGAATACAGTAAAATGAATGCAATGGAGTAAGCGTTTATATACTTCCGGTTTTTTTGGGAATGTTAAAATTTGTAGAATGTGGAACATTATTTATAGCCATTGACAGTTCACGATTTACAGGCTTTCATTTGATATACAACTGTAGATCATTGATCACAAGTCTAGTGAAATATGATGAAACGATTCTTTTGTCAAATACACAGCTCACAAGTACATGGCAATAGACAGATAAGAAAATAATTGCACTAGCCAACTTTGGTCGTTACTTCACAACTTTTTAACTACTGAAAAAATATATTTTTTTTTAAATAAAAATTCCGATTTACTCGCTTATTGCTATTCAGATTTTCCCACCCAGAAAGAATGGATGGAGTGTTGTGAGAGTCATAACAGAAACAGATGATCAGATGGGGATGACATGATTTCGTTTACAGATCATTTCAATGAATTCAATGGGCACATCGAATATCTAGAGACGGTTGTAAGTGGTTGACTGAAGGTTGCTAGGGATCCCGATAATTTAAAGTATGATGCAGAAATGGTAGGGCTCTGAAAAGTTGCCCCTAGTAGTAATCTACAGGGTGATTCAAAACTTATCGTTCAAATTTCGCGGGGAGGTAGGGAATACGTCAGGAAACCGATTTCACATAGGAAAGTATGTCCGCAAATGTCATCTACATGAACAAAATGGGCAAGTCAAGTGAACACAAGGAAACAGTACAGTTAAGTGGTAACGAATGGGACTTTTATTCCAACAAGGTAAAGTACAGGTTCACAGTAGGTTGCGATGATTGCGATGATGATTCGCGCAGATTGCGATGCACACGTGCAAACATTTGATGCTGCGGTATTCTTCTGTTGGGGTATCGGTCTTCGTAAACTTGCCTTGCTCGGCGGCCGCTTTCGCCAGCTGCCCCATATGCGAGATGCATATCCGCTAGCTCTTGATGCGTAAAACGATTCATCTTATCACTAGTAGGTCAGCTCGTACACTGATGACAGCGGGAGTGGTCGGGCGAGCTGTACACTGGTGGCGAGCTCTACATACGCATGCGTACATTTGCGGACATACTTTCCTATGTGAAATCGGTTTCCTGACGTATTCCCTACCTCCCCACGAAATTTGAACGATAAGTTTTGAATCACCCTGTATATTGCATATCTCGATACAAATCCAACATTTGACTCCAAACATGTCCTTTAAAACACCTAATTTTTTTTACCGTGAACAGTGTTACATCTAAACAGAAGTGTAACCAGGAATTTGAAACGGGGGAGGTTTTCTTCTACCAGGCGACGATTAGTTGCAGAAATGTGAGCGACGCAGTTCAAATTCCCTTGCTGAAAAATGAAAATGAAGTTATTTTTTACAAGCATATTTGTAAAATTCTGAGAGAGGAAGTTTGAACTCCCGAAACTACCCCCGTACATACCCTCCTGCTAATGAGTAACTATATATTTTGCTCTTACACAATTGTTTTCGCGCTTCATATTTATATCTCACTTTTGTTGATTAATTGCCCTATTGTGCTTGCTAACCAATCTTGTCTAATTTTAAAATAAATGATTCTTAGGAGTAGAAACAGTGATGTCTAGAAATTCATAGTGCTTAATATCGGTTAAAATCTAGTAAGAAATTACATAACTATTTCCCTGTCTGGTGTAGTGATAGCACTATCTAGTGAAGTCGATATTTTACGTATTTTCAAAGCCAAGTGAAATGCCCTAGTGCAGTGGTACTCATTTGGTGGTTCGCGACCACGGTCCAAGGGTTTCGCGCTAAAAAATTCTGTAATGGCGCCTTAAGCAATGGGAATTTTCCAATTTTTCCAATTATGTTTCAAATATATTTTTCTCGCGACAACCAGCATGTGCATGTTTTGAAGCATTATAAGATTCTTTGTGCAGCGATTCGAAACTATCACAAACGTCTGCAGAACAAACCTTTGTTCAAATGAAAAAGTCTAACGTCGAAATTGAGTTTATATATGATTATTATATTATGTTAAACATCTTCCAAGTTGTAACCTATTTCATTATAAATGTTATTGATAATTGAATATAATATATTCAACAATATTTGTGCAATAAAGAAATTTAATATGAAGGGTTGCAGATAAATTAATTTATAATTAGAGTTTTTATATTTAGACTCCGAGCTATGGGTAGTAAAATTATATAATGTAAATTTTTAACTCCAGTATTTTTAGTCATTACTACCCTGGGAGATGGTAACTTTTTTTTTTTGGTTGAAAGGATTTCACGGAACAAAAAGCGTTGCGAACCACTGCTCTAGTGTAAGCTTTTCTATGTTGTATGAGACACAACCATAACTCTGAGAGAACATCTAAGCAAGGGATGTTAGTACTGAAGCAGATAGTTAGAAATAAATCATTTTCAATGTTGGAAAACTTAATTCAATTTAGAATATTTTTGTTTGTTCTTGCAGAGAAACTCTAGTAAAGTTTCTGAATTGAACCAGCATGATGTAGTTATACCCACTCTCAAACAGCATAGAAAAGCTTAGAAACTTTGCCATTGAAAATCTCAGTATTGGAAGGTCAGAAAGAATTAAACTTGCACAGAAAATTTACCACAGATGAACAAGAATTGGAAGATCCTAACAGTGAACCTGAGGGAGCTAGCAACATCATTTTTACATGTCTATGTGATAAGAGAAGTAAGATAAAAAAGTATGATCCAGTTCGTCATACTTGACAATCAAGTAGATAATTGAATTAATGAAGCTGTACTGTACCCACTGCAGCAATGCTTAGTCTTCCTTGAAAATGATTTGTCATCTGTACGTGATTCGTCGTGAACCATGCGCACGTCAAGATTTTATTAGGAATGAGGCTGCACCTGTGACAGGCCACGGACTGGTAGACCATTAGTTTAATCTCTAGTGTAATAGAAATCCACTAGGCTATAATGGAGGAGTCTGAGGGAAATGCAAGAGGAGTCCGAAGTGTTCATTATGAGAGTCGTAACCTTAACCTGAAGGTGTCCATAACCCCTGTTCGAATGTTCCAGCATAGATTTAAACAAGCACACCCTACTCAGAGAGGGAGAAACGTGTTCCCTTGGAACCACAGTTCTTAGCGCGATGCTATGGCCTGATGACATTCTTTGGAAGAGATGAGATTCACTTCACTCTCAGTTAATGCAAGCAATTTTGTGCTTCAAATGGAGACAAATCCACATGCAATCGTCCCCACATCACTATATGAAGTTAAGGCGTGAATGAAATACTGAGTTTGAAATGGGGATATTTTTCTCTGTGATCACGAGGTTGGGAAAAACAGTAGCTGTCTTTGTGCCTACGCTCAGAGAAACCCAATCACTGAAGAAATAAAAGAAATAGTGTCTGTATGGCAGAATATGGCTTTCCATTCTCATAATGGAGTGTGACGCATTTTTTGATGTGTAAAAGAGCCCTGTTTTCATTCCCTGTAATCTAATAACTAATATCCTACTAAATGGTTGCAAATATCTTCAGCTTCCACTGCTCCTTCACAATTTTATAGAAGCTCTCCGATAAAACATAATTATCTGTTTCCTTCCTAGACTTCATAAAAGATCATTTGAGGAAGTTTCATGCTATTGCCGTGTACATCCCATAGGTTAGGATACTGACGTTCTGTTGGCCGGAATGCGATTGATGATGGTTTTGTATTCTGTTTATCATGTATGGTGCGACAAGAATTTATTGTTACCATATATGACCTGCTGAAAATAGGTAACTGTGGAAACTGTGGCTGAAAATCCTTCCTTCCTCCCACAATTATATCCCACAAGTTAACCTGGGCACCAATGATAAAATAAAAGAATTTAATGAAGAATGGTACTAAGGCTATGTACTAAATCTGATATGATTGAAATACTAATTTCTAATTGAAGGACAGTCAGTTAGCCATGATCATACCAGCAAATTGGAGAGAGTAGCAAAAGTGGACTATTTGACTCTCATCTCAGAATGATAGAGACACCAGTCTAATCCCTCTTTTCCCTCAAGGATCTCTTGTCCAAAACTTTAGAGCTTCTGAAACTAACAGAGCTAATTGCCTCTCCAACCCTACTTTTAGAATAGCAGCCACTTAGCTCTGCAAATACTCTTTCAGTGAGTAAGTAAATCGAATATGCTTTAGAATTGCTAAGAAAGTTTGCCAATGGGTTTAAACGTAATACAACTGAATTTATTAACCATTCAAAACAAAGGGGCTAAACCCCTGAATACTGGTAATAATTGAGTACTGAATATCGTCAAATTTGTAATGTTTCACATTTGTCACCCTACGTTGTGATTGATTATATTTTACAGACGAAGAGAAAACATAGAAATACACTCCTACTAATAACTGGTATTGCTAATAGAAAACGCTCTAAAATAAATGCTCATAAAGCAACTACTGACAAAGCGAAAATATCTCTAGTTGACTTGTAAGCTTCTAAGCTCTCTTAATTCTAACTGTTAATCAAACTGTTATTCTTACAATATTATATTAATTCTTCGTTTAAAGGTGGTGAGCAAGATATGGTCGGTTTCAAAATGGGTCCTCACTGCCTATCTCCGCTTTAGGCAGGATTGCGTACTGCCAAAGAATCCGTGTTCACTTGAACACTAACGTGCACTATGAAACGCTGTCCAGGTGCAACTGAGGAGGTGAAAATACTGAATAGTTCTGGTGTTGTTCAATGCAAGAGTGGATAGTTCACTAGACTCTGGGTAACAGGTAGCTCTAGGGGTCTAACTTAGATACTAAATTATCGAGCTCAAACTGCTTCAATTTTAAGAAACGACCAAATAGGAATTATGCTTTGTCGTTTTATAAATTTAGCATACCAAATAGAAGAAGTGGAAATTTATCTACTTGGAGAGATAGAGCTTCCGTGTACTAGAAGCTATCCCACTTCCTTTATTAGGTATGCCGTCTATTAGGTTGTCGAAGTTCACACATACAAAAAAAAAAGATTGGGGGAGAGGAATTCTGAGGAAACGCAAGTGTCAGAAAGGATGGCTATCAGCGGCGGCCCCAATAATGACGGCGATTCTGGACAGCGTTCTCACAAGCTTGCCTGACTGAGAAGTTTCATTTGGGGTGAGAGGTTCTATCATACCAATAGGATGAAGGCCTCTAGTATTGTCTGCTGAGGGAAGTTGTCGGTTCTTAGAGTTGAAAGGGCTTGCTCTAGCTCTCCTGGAAACTGTTTCGTAAGTCGATACTTTCACAATTTCACTCGGAAAGCTCCCTGCACTGCGTGCTGGGAGCTTTCCGAGTGAAATTCCACGTTGTGTTATCCTGATAAGGATAACACAACGTAAAGTGGCTTCCGACGCCACTTTACGTTGTACTAGCGACGCGCTCACCATTGGATGGCACCTTCCTGCTCCCGAAAATTGAATCCAACTCTAAATGATACTCAAAAAGCTGGTCTCTCTTATTTATACTGCCCACCGACGTTACGTGGTTTATTACCGGTTGAATGAACCTTATATGTTCAGGAGTGGTGTACCTAACAAATTGGCATCTCAGTGTATACTATATGTTTATGATTTATTTTTCGATTCTGTACCGGTTACTGGCATTCTCAAAGGGGACAACAGCTCCTGTAAATAACTGAAATGGATACCTCTTACGCGGTATACATTTGAATCATACTATTGCCAGTAGCAATAACATTATAAGTTGCATTATCCTTATCAGATAGATTGCATTTATTGCCTTTTTTCACCACTCGTTTTATGGCACTTCACACACTTTTTCTCTTTCCTTGCATTTCTTGGTTCATTTTACTGAAAATTACTTCGGTGATTCCTAAATGGAACTATAATTCCTACTTACTAGAGTACTGCAATGTTTTTAGTTTATTAATCATCATCACCATCAACAACAAACGATCATCATCAAGCAGCCATGGGCAACGGAGGTCCAACCACACAGTGCAATATAGAGATACAAATCATTACTGTATAATTCAGATAAATCATGCTTGGATATATCCCTCTAAATACTCTATTTACAAGAATTTAAGTTGAATTTTAAATTAACATCAGCGAAATATCAAATTGGAGCAGGATACGAAAACGTAACTTTGAAAGATGGACGAAGTTATTAAACTCCACAGTAAGCCACTCACTAACGATGAACTTCAGGATTTTAGAATTCAACGCTGCTTTTGAAGAACAACAAGAATCTGAAACAGAAATAGTGTTGCCACTTAAATTTTGGATGAAGCCCTTTTCACTGCACAAATAACGCATGGATTTGTTGAAGGATCATGATATTGATATTTCGTGACAGGATGCCATAAGACAATGTTGTGCCAGTTAATGAAATGCTACAAATAAACATTACGCACAAAACACAGGCAAGCAATGCAAAACAGATAGTTTCGCTCCATATTAGGAAATAAACTGTAAAATTAATTAATCGATCACATATTTATATACATAATTATGCATATATGTAATCATTAAATAAATATTGAGAATTATAATTATTTTTGTTGAAATAAAACATCTGTAACGAAACCAAGAAAAGGAAAAAAAGATCAATAAGATAGGCGAAAATACAAACAAATAAAAAATCCCTTCGTTTTACGCGGAAATTCGTTTAACGATGATCTCTCTGAAACTCATCTCCCGCATTAAATGAGACTTATCTATATAACTGTTTCATTTCTGAATTATATATTAATTGGTATTTTCATATATAACTACCACAAAATATATATATTAATTTAATAGAAATATTTGTCTTTCGTTCAATCACTAACCCAGAATACAATATAGTAGAAGACTATATATCACGGATGTATCTTAATGATACATTCAAGGTTGAAGAAAAACGAAATTTCATCAACGATATGTTCACGCTTTCAGTACCGTATGTTGGATTATCATCACTACAGCTATTGATAATATCCTCCCTATGTGATTCTGATGTTCCTATAGGTTCGGATCACAAATTAGCCTGCATTGCAAATTTTCTCCACTAACGCTTCTGGTCAGTAAATGTTCGGCACAAACTGGAAAGATAGCTGTGTAGCAATCCCCAGTAATGACGCATAGAACCGTCCGGGTCTAGCACATAATGTCCGACCCCGCCTTCCCTTGGAGCATGCCGTTAGTACCTTTCGAAAAGTTTTTTCCAAAAGAGATATTCTCTTTTCGGAGGAAACAGAAGTGGAGGTCTGTCAGACCGGTGTACCCTGTTGATCTGGTCATCTATGGCCACATTGTTTCTTTTTGCCTGCCCTGTTGAGGAATGGTAAACTTCACAGGGTCTTGGTGATGAACATTTACCCCTATGACACTGGACTGATTTACGGCTTTGAGCTTGATTATGGATTCTTAATTTGCTGCAGAAGTGGACATATGTTGAGTGAGAATTTTCCGCTGTGTTTTCTGTTTGCTTGTGGGTTGCCAGTCCTAAGTGAACAGAGGCACGGGAAACCTTATATCAGCTGGTGGATAAATCTGATCATAGGCCATCACAGCTTCCTAAACTCTCACTTAGCTAGTTGGGTATCGCTAATCCTAAATTGGAGTAATGTGTCAGAGGCAGGTCTTACGGCCCTTGAAAAAGTCCACTTGAAAACGGTGGTGCCTAAAGTTCCTACCAACATAGATCACTTCAACCTGTAGCAGTGGAGGAACAGGTCTTTGCCCCATGCCTGCTATCACGGGGCTGTTTGATATTGTTGGCCCTAACTTTCTCAATTAACCTAGATTCTTCAAAAAATCCTACTAGTCATTTTCTCTCTGCGGGTACATGAAACGTGAGGACGTTACGTTGAGATTATTCTATTGATGTCCTCACGCAGGAATTCCAGCGTTATAAGCTAAAAAAAAACCTCCAAATACCCCAGACAGCAATCCAACCGAGCATTTGTGGTTTGTGTGGAACAGCATATCTGATCTGCAGAGGCTAAGCCATGTAACTTACAAGAGTTAAAGGATCTGCTGGTAACATGTTGGTATCAGATACTACAAGACACCTTTAGAAATCTTGTAGCATCCATGCCTCGCTGGGTAGCAGTTGTTTTGGCGGCACGTGGAGGACCAACATTATATTAGGCAGCTGGTCATAATGTTTGGGCACTTTGGTGCAAATAAATTAGACAGATAACTTTATATTCCGTCAAAATTTCCTATAAAAAGCATATTTTAGAAGCTGCGGAACATCGAATTTGGCTTTCTCCTGATATGACAAAAATTCGCTACTTTGTTATCTAGGCAGTGTATATTAATTGAAACGCTTCAACTTTCAGATGCTAGAGCTATGGGTGAGGAGGACTCCTGTTTCGGTAATGCAACTTTTATGATGCATATTGATAAAGAAGTTTAAAATGCCTTTCTGTCTCAAAACCATAAAGATAAAAAAGCCCGATTTCATTGATAGTGGTTTCATTTTCGGATGAAGGTGATCATATTCACGTGAGATCATTGCAGTCGCTACCTTGATTATGATGAAACGTATTGCTTGTGAACTACAAAAAATGACTTCATGGGCCATATGTCCGAGAATCCTTACCGCACAGTATTTCAGGAGAATTAATGTCAAAGAATTTGAAATTCTGCCCCTTGGGGTTCACCTTTTGGTGATTTTTGTCTTGTCCTTTGCGACTCATGCCACTTATTGCACACCCATAGATGGAAAAGGTTATGGGATCTTTTATCCTGGTACTTCGAAAAATAATTATTATGCTACATGCCAGAATTTCAAAAAAATAGAAAAAGGGAAAAATATGGGAATTCCCTCAATGCTAAATTAGGGGTCATTTTTTTCAGTTTCAATTTGAGGCCAAAGGATCGATTGATTACATGGCGTGAATGAAGTGATCAGATATCACCTACTTAAGAATAGGCTAATGAGGAAACCACCTCAAACTCCAAACATAGAAAGTTCCCTAAACCGTTCTCTTTATTTACAATATACAAAATAGATTCAAACAATGTACATTTTGGAGAAGTATTTTAAAAAAATCCAATAGTGCATAACGTATATTATTATTTAACTAAATGAAGAAAAATCGTAAATAATATGCAGGATGAAAAATCGTAAGCATAGATAGAGAAAATATTGACTTGATCCGGGTGGAGTACGAACCTACGACCTTCTGATGGCATGTCAGGTACTACCCGTATCCCTGAGCCACCAGCTGTCGACCCAGATCTCTTCTATTGATTGCTTTATACCACGGAGTCATACATTGGAAGTTGCCTTAACTACAATTGAAGATGCTGGTCGACAAAACATTTCTAGATATAACCCTGGGCTAGTTGCAATGAGTCCCAGGTTTACAAGTCATTTTCTGTGCATTTTCTAATATTGAAAATTACACTCCCTCTATTTGTATAACATGAAACCTATAGTTTTATGTATTGCTTCAACAGTGATTTGAAATGCACAAATTTCAAATATTTCTTATATCCACTAAGTTATTACTATAAGCTTACAGGAGTATTGTCAGTTTATTTTGGATCAATTCATATATAAAGATTAAATGACATCAAGTTTTTAAAAAGTAATATTTTTCATTTTATTCTGAAAGTGATCAGTGTAGTTATAAAGACAATTTCATAACTTTTAACTTACCTTTAAAAGTTTTAGATATTTCAGTATATTTTTTCAACGAAACGCTAAAATTTACTTTTGTCTTATGCTTGCAGTTAAAGGAAGACCATTAAAAGAGGAGTAAAAATGGCTACCAGTATAAATTATAACATTTTTCAATGTAGTGTTATACATCCGTTTAATCAAAAGTGCCACAACTGAGATTCTCCGATTCTACTTCAGTGACTTACAATGTAAGTTGCTAAAATTTAACATAAAAATATATCACTATATCACTAATAAATTTCATAGCAAGTTTCCGTAACTTAAATAATGTCGCATCATGACCGGATTGTCCCTTTCATTTATGTAACATATTTTGTGTAAGAATCTTCCCTTGTTTTCTGATGTAAGCATATCAAATCATTGTTAAGGTAGTAACAGTTAATTACAAGGATAATATATTTAAAAAAAAATGATTTTTGTAATCGGAAAATGCAAAAATATACTAATCGCAGAAATAAATATAGCATTTTAATATTATTTTAAAATTTTTAATGTCCATAACATTAAAATATATATGTATTTATATTAAAAGGTAAGGATTTCCACATTAGAACATATCCTCTCCACTCAAAGCTCATGTACACTAAATGATATATGCACTCTTTAGGAACTCGTTCATAAAAAACTAGAGGCCATTTCATTAAGTATGTTAGGCAATGTTATGTCAATAATAATTCAGATACATAACTTATGATCATCATCATAACCATCAAGCAGCCATGGGCTATGGATGTCCACGCACACCGTGCAATTTAGTTTTCCAACATTTCAGTCCTGAGCTTCATCTACTGAGTTTTAAGATCCAGTCCGATATTGTGTGTCCACTGCTTCCTAGGTTTTCCCTCTTTCTGAGAACTTTAGACACATTGTTCATAACCCTATTCGCTAATCTATAATTATCCATATGGCAACATGGCCAAACCAATGGAGTCTCTCTGCACAATAACGCTGCTCAAAGGAGGTTGACGATTCCTTTGCCTAACCTCATCATTCCTTACCAAATTAAACCACCAAATGCCCATGATATTGCGCAAGCATCAATAATCAAAAGCATTAAGGTTTTTGGCATTTGGTTTACAATGAATCAAGACTTACAAAGAATCCCACTTTCAATACCATAACTAAGCCTAGAAAGAACCAAACTATTATACAATCTAGTTTTAGTCTTTAGGTGTATACGCCTATTTCTCCACAATCTCCATAGATTCTTAAATGTCCCGGCAGCAATCCCTATTCGTCTGTTAATCTCATGCCGCACATCACCATTATCTGTTACATAGCTCCCAAGATAATTAAACTGTGACTACTGCTCAAGACTGCAACCATTCAGATTAACTGAATCACAGCCTGCCTGACCAATTTTCATTACTTTAGTTTTCTCTCTGTTTATAATCAAACCTACTCTACTACCAGTCTCATCAACAGCTCGAATGAAGGAGTTCATCTCATCAACATCATTTGTCAAAAGGGCTAAATTATCAGCATAATCTAAATCAGAAATTTTCGTATCCAAGTCCATTTAAGGCCAAAATCTTTCCCTTGAAGTGAATTTCGCATAACATAATCAATAACCAAGCTAAACGGAAAAGGAGACAAATTGCACCCTTGTCGAACACCAGAAGCAATGCTAAACCAATTGCTACAAGCCTTACCAACTCTCACACACGACTCATTGTTATTATAGAGAGCTTTCATTATGTTAACTAACTTGTGTGGTATACCATATGATCTTCCAATCAACCACAAATTATGACGATCAACAGAATCGAAAGCCTTTTTGAAATCAACAAACTAGCAACTAAAAGGTTTCTGAAACTCTAAACATTTCTCAAGAATCTGCCTAAGTGAAAATATCTGATCCACACATTCCTTACCACTTCTGAATCCACATTGCTCATCACGCAATTGACTGTCAACCAGATTCTTAATTCTATTAAGCACAATCATGGAAAGAACTTTACCTGGAACAGAGAGTAGGCTGATACCACTATAATTATCACAAGAACTGCGATCACCTTTTTTGAAAATAGGGATAACAATAGCTCTGGTAAAATCCATAGGAACCATGCCTTTATCATAAAAGATATTCAGAATTTCAGTCATCCAAGTGGTAACCGAAACATTCCCAGCTCTAAGCATTTCCGTAATAATTTTATCTACCCCTGGGGATTTATGAAGCTTAAGTTTAGAAATAGCCAAAATAACTTCAGATTTTGTTATAGGGCCAACATTAACGCCACCAATGCATCTATCATCATTGCAAACAATGGGAGTACTACTAACCGCATTGTTTAGAACATCAATGAAATGCTCAGCTCAACTAGCTATGACAGAATCCTCCTCTTCTATAACCTTACCTTGTTTATCCTTCAGTCCCTGTATACCTGTCCGTTTTCTACCACACAAAACATTAACTATCTGGTACAGCTCTCTGCTGTTGTGCTGTCTAATTGCTTCCTCGGCTTTGTCAGCCAAACCATCAAGCCAAAGATTCTTATCAGCAGCTAACTGATCTTTTACACGTTTATTAAGTTCTCTGTAATGCTTTCTATTAGGACTAGTAGGGTGTTGATTAAGGACATTCCTGCAGTTCTTTCTTTCCGAAATAAGCTCAAGTGCCTTATCACTCAGATAATTCTGTCTCCTCTGCTCCTTTTTTCATAAAAGAGTACTGTTAGTGTCCAAAAACGCCTGTTTAAAACGGCCCCATTCTTCCTCAACTTCAGTAGTAAGCATACCATGACTGTCATAATGATTAAGAAACCTATCATGGTAAGCTTTAGCTATAACTGGGTCTTTCAGAGCTTCAGTATTAAAATTTTTTAATCCTAGCACAACACTTTTTAAGTTTAAGTTGAAAGACACTTTTAACAAGGTAATGGTCAGATCCAATTTCAGCTCCCCTATATGACCTGGTATTCCTAACAGAACTAGCCCATTTGCTGTTAATTAATATAAAATCAATCATATTTTTATGAAGCCCGTCAGGTGAAACCTATATGTACTTACGTATGTCGCGGTGTTTGTAATAAATGTTAGTTATTCTGAATCCATTGAGTTTACTTACCTGTAGGAGATGTTGTCCATTGCCATTGCAGCTACCAATAAAAAAAGGTATTGGTAGCTGCAATGGTAAAAAGGCGAAAGAAAAAGGCCCACGGTCAGTAGGGGACACCACTGTGTTTGGAAAGGCCGCCGTCCGTCGGATGGGACGTTCAGCCATGGCTCCGTATGTGGGAGAGCACTGTGCACGTTAAAGAACACGCTGGATGGCCTTGACGGGAGGCTACGATCTGTCTCCCAACAGCTGTTCCAATGGGTCTCCTCCCCCAACCTTCTCTGAGCCTTCGTGATTTTTGTTACCTGGCCATTTAGCCCATTGTGTGCAAAAAAAGTGCCGCTCAGAGGTAAAAGAATCCAACGTTAAAGAACACTTTGAATGGTCTTGACGGGAAGCTACCATCTGTCTCCCAACAGCTGTTCCAGTGGGTCCCCTCCCCCAACTTTCTCTGAGCCTTCGGGGTCCTTGTGACCCTGCCATTTAGCCCTTGGTGTGCAAAGAAGTGAAGCTCAGAGGTAAAAGATCACAACCGAACACTATGAACGTTGGGTTTCCTTATTGCTTTTTTACGAATAGACTTCGAATATTCTTTTAATTCCGTTTTTTTTTCATTTCAAAGGAGAAAGAATAGAAATATAAAAACTAATTCTGAATAAATTCTGATATCAAGTATAAATATATATATACTTATATACTTATTGGCTGTTACAATTTCCTGCGTGAGATCTGTTGATTTGAGATTTAATTTAATTTTTCATCATCACTCTAGTTTGTGTTTTTCACTCTGTTATGGGAATCTATAACATAACTCTTCACTGATCTGACACGTGAATACTCCTCGAGTGGAAGTTATGGATTATTAGCGCTCAG
The DNA here is from genome assembly GCA_038380435.1 of Ryuthela nishihirai. NCBI lineage: Eukaryota > Metazoa > Arthropoda > Arachnida > Araneae > Heptathelidae > Ryuthela > Ryuthela nishihirai. Next base: position 4,977,043 of record JAWZYU010000039.1, read on the forward strand.
AATTTAGCTCCTTTTTTCATTTATTTCAAGATTTTATAAACTTTATATGACATGTAATAGCAAATGCAATGTGAAACATGTATGTCTTTTCGTTGTTGAATAAACTGGTATCATGACTATTAAAAAAGTTTTTACTGGGGGCTAACAGTCCTGAACACACCGTAGTTTTCGCATGTTTATCTTGTTCTAAAAATTTGAAGCCAAAGAATCATTAAATACGTAAAACTGTAAAGTATCTTTTAATCAGATTTCAAACTTTTACTTTCTGTTATAAATTACCTGAACAGAATCATCTATAAATTGTATGATGATATGACATACTGATAAATTAAGAAAAACTGATTTTTCTTAAATTATTTAAATATGTATCTCCATACATACAAAATCCTCTTGAAGCCATGGATTATGGAGATCCTACCAGACAGTGTAATTTTCCTCTCCAGACATGTCTCTTCTGAGCTACAGCAGCTTCATTTGTCTACTGTAGATCAATTCTAGCAAGGTTCTTTTTGACATTGTATGCCCATCGCATCCTAAATGTCACCCTTTTTCTGTAACCCTTACGCACATTGTTCATCATCCTGTTTTCCAATCTGCAACTGTACATACGGGCAACATGACCAAACAAACGCAGTCTCTCTCTTCTCAACATGCTACTCAAAGGAGGTTGATGAATCCGTCTAGGCTCATCACTATTTATAAAATCAAGCCACTTAATGCCTAAGATACTGCGCAAGCATCTAGAATCAAAGGCATCAAGTTCTTTCTTATCCTGTTTACAAAGGGTCCATGTTTCGCTACCATAACTAATCTTAGAAATAACCAAACTATTATACAGCCTAATTTTAGTCTTTAGGGTTACATGTCTATTTATCCACACTCTCCGTAGATTGTTGAAAGTCCCAGCAGCATATTCCATATTCTTCTGTTTTTCTCATGCCACACATAACCAATATTTATTACGTAGCTTCCAAGAAAATTAAACTGACACACTTTCTCATGAGTACAGTCATTCAAAGCAACTGAAGCACCATCTGCCTGATCAATTTTCATCATTTTAGTTTTTTCTCTCTTTATCATAAACCTACTGACTCTCATCAACAGCCCTAATGAACGAATTCATCTCATCAACATCAGTAGTCAACAGAGCAAAATCATCTGCATAATCTAAATCAGAAATGTTGAAATCTCTGGACCATTTAAGGCTAAAATCTTTCCCTTGCAAAGAATTTCTTATTACATAATCAATAGACAAACTAAAGAGAAAAGTAGACAAAACGCACCCTTGCCTAACTCCATTAGAAATGCTAAAGCAATCGCTACAATACTCTCACACACGACTCAGTGTTATTATAGAGAGCTCTCATTACACTAACTTTTCAGGTATTCCATATGATCAAACAATCAACCACAAATTATGTCGATCAACAGAGTGAAAAGCCTTTTTGAAATCTACAAAGCTAGCAACCACAGGTTTCTGAAACTTTAACATTTCCTAAGAATCGGCCTAAGTGAATACATTTGATCAATACATCCCCTACAACTTCTGAATCCCCACTGTTCATCACGCAGTTGTCCATCAACAAAATTCTTATTTCTCTTAAACACAACCATGCAAATCGTTTTACCTGGAACAGAAAGGTGATACCTCTATAGTTATCACAAGAACTACGAATATATTTTTATAAAAACAGGGGTAGCAATAACTCGAGTGAAATTTGTAGGAACAACACTTTTATCATAAAAATATTCAAAATTTCTGTCAGTAATTTGTCAACACAAGTGTTCCCAGCTCTAAGCATTTCAGTGGTGACTTCATCTATCCCAGGAGATTTATTCAGTTTTATTTTAGAGAAAGCCGAAACAACTTACGAATGTGATACAAGGCCAACATTAAAGCCATAAAACTATCTTTAAATGAATAAACTGCTGCAATCATTAACTGAGGATAGATGGAATAATGCATTTATCCTCATTACAAACAATGGAAGTAGAAATAACCACATTGTTTAGAACATCTTTGAAATGCTCAGCTCACCTTGTCATCAGAGAATCCTCATTTTCACCCACTTAACCATGTTTCTCCCTCAGTCCCTGTGTATCAGTGTATGTATCCTGTTTCTTCCCACACAAAACATTAACAATCTGGTATAATACCCTGCTATTGTGCTGTGTAAGAGCTTCCTCTTCTTTATCAGCCGAATTATCAAACCAAAGATTCTTATCAGTTGTTAACTGTTCTTTTAAACGTTTATTCAGCTTGTTATAATGTTGTCTGTTACGACTAGTAGGGTGTTGATTCATATTAATCATGCATTTCTTTCTTTCAAAAATATGTTCCATGGTCTTATCACTCAAATAATTTTGTTTCCTCTGTTCCCTTTTACCTAAAAGAGTACTGTTAGTTTCAAGAAAATCCTGTTTAAACTGATTCTATTTATTCTAAACTTCAGCAGTAAGCAAACTACGATTGTCATAATGACCACATAGCTATCATGGTATGCTTTAGCTATAACTGAATCTTTCAGACCTTCAGTGTTAAAGGTAATTTTCTTAACCTTAGCAAAACATTTTTAAGCTTCGGTTGCAAGACACTTTTTACCAGGTAATGGTCAGACCCAATTTCGGCTCCTCTATAATGTCTGGTATTCCTAATCAAAATAGCCCATTTGTTATTAATTAAAATATAATCTATCATATTCCTGTGCAACCCATCAGGTGAAACCCACGTATATTTATAAATGTCCCGGTGATTGTAGTATGTATTAGTTGTTCAGAAACCATTAAGTTTACTTACCTGCAGGAGACGTTCTCCATTGCCATTGAAACTATCAATGCCAAAGGGACCTAAAATTCCTGGCCATAGGTCAGAGTTAGTACCAACCTTAGCAATATCTCCTTTCTTTAGAGAATTCAAAATATCATGTAACTGTCTGTAAAATATTCTTTTCATTCTCATCAGAGTCCTTCGTGGGAGTGTAACAACAGATGACATTCAAGTCTTTAATTTTTGTTTTAAATTTTGTTTTATAAATTCTTTCATTAATGCAGTCATATCCTAGAAGAACATCACTGGAGTATCTATTCTAAGAAGCAAACCGATAAGCCTAGAATATATAGCTGTCCTCACGCTGGAATTCCTGCGTGAGAACATCAAGAGAATAATCTCAACGTAACGTCCTCACGTTCCATATACTTGCAGAAAGAAAATGATTAGTAGGATTTTAAAAGGAAACTAGGTTTATTGAGAAACGTAGGACCAACAATATCAAAAAGCCCCCTGATCGCGGGCATGGGACAAAGACCTGTTCCTCCACCGCTACAGGCTGAAATCATCCATGCTACTAGGAACTTCAAACACCACCATTTGAAGTGGACCTTTTCAAAAGCCATAAGGCTTGCCTGAGACACATTACTCCAATTTAGGATTAGCGATACCCAACTTGCTAAGTGAGGGTTCAGGTAGCTGCGATGGCCTATGATCAGATTTATCCATCAGCTGATATAAGGTATCCCGTGCCTCTGTTCACTTAGAGCTGGCAACCCACAAACAAACAGATGCCCACCACTGCAGCAAGTCCAGAATCCATAACCAAGCTCAAAGCCGTAAACCAGTCCAGTCTCGTAGGCATAAATGGTCATCACCACGACCCTGCGAAGTTGAACACTCCTCAACAGGGCAGAAAGGAAGAAAAAAGTTGTCGCAGATGACCAGATCAGTAGGGTACACTGGTCTAACAGGACTCCACCTCTGTTCCCTTCGAAAAGAGAATATCTCTTTTGAAAAGTATTAATGGCATGCACCAAGGGAAGGCGGGGTTGGACATTATGTGCCAGACCCGGAAGGTTCTCTGCGTCATCACTGGGGATTGCTACACAGCTACCCTTCCAGTTTGTGCCGAACATTTACTGACCAGAAGCGTTAGTGGAGAAAATTTTCAATGCAGGGTAATTTGTGACCCGAACCTGGTAACTTCAGAATCACATAGGGAGGATAGTATCAGTAGCTATAGTGATGATAATCCAACATTCGATACTGAAAGCGTGAAAATATCGTTGAAGAAAATTCGTTTTTCTTAAAACTTGAATGTATCATTAAGATACATCCGTGATATATATATATAGTCCTGGAGAGTAACGGAAAGATCCTTAGTGATTGAACGAAAGACATATAATTCTATTAAATTAATATATATATTTTGTGGTAGTTTAAATCTGAAAATACCATTTAATGAATAATTCTGAATTGGAAAAGTTATACAGGTAACTCTCACGCTTGCGTTAGATGAGTTCCGGTAAGCCATCGTTAAACGAATTACCGTGTAAAACGAGGGGGATTTTTTATTTGTTTGTATTTTCGCCTATCTTTTTGAACTTTTTTCCTTTTCTTAGTTTCGAAATGGATGTTTTATTTCAACAAAAATAATTATCATTATCAATATTTATATAAAGGTTACATATATGCATAATTATGTATATAAATATTGATCGATTAATTAATTTTACAGCTTATTTCTTAATATGGAGCGAAACTAGCTGGTTTGCATTACTTGCCTCTGTTTTGTGCGTAATGTTTATTTGTAGCATTTCATTAACTGGTCACAACATCGTCTTATGGCATCCTGTCACGAAATATCAATATCATGATTCTTCAACAAATCCATGCGTTTCTTTCGCAGCGAAAGGGCTTCATCTAAAATTAACACACTACTACACTATTTGTGGTTCAGATCCTTTTTGTTCTTCAAAAGCAGCGTTGCATTCTAAATCCTGAAGTTCATCGTTAGTGAGTGGCTCACTGTGGAGTTTAATAACTCCGTTTATCTTTCAAAGTTACGCTTTCGTATCCTGCTCCAGTTTGATATTTCGCTGATGTTAATTAAAAATGCAACTTAAATTCTTGTAAATATAGTATTTAGAGGGATCTATCCAAGCATGATTTATCTGAATTATTCAGTAATGATTTGGAGAACTAAATTGCACAGTGTGGTTGGACCTCCGTAGCCCATGGCTGCTTGATAATGATCGCGTTGTTGTTGTTGTTGATGGTGATGATGATTAATAAACTAAAAAACACCTAAATACACCACCTAAATATGTGATACAGAGCTCAGTGTTGTTTATACAGTTTCATGACCTTCATAGGCATCTTCATTTACCTGCAGTTTCTTCGATTTGCATAAAGATGCTCTGGTCAAAATGTTTTGGCTCTTCGGTATATATATTATGCATTTTTCAAACAATGTTTTGAAAACTTCTAAAACGAAGAGGAAAGCATTTTACTGCAACAGGATTCAGTTTCTTACCATCACCCCTATCCCCTTACTCTTAATTTTTTTTCTAGATCAGGACCTGACTGTTATATTTCGTTGGTATTATTGTGAATCAAGAATTTGATTTTTATTTGCTTTTAACATATTTCTTTAAAAGCAAAATTTGCTAATGTCATCGTAAGGTCCGACTGTCCCTCCATCTGTCTGTGTATTCAATATCTCTGTAACCAATCAATCGATTTCATTGGTTCTTTATGCTTTGGATGCAGGAAAAGTCTCAGTTTACACGCATATATTTTTATATCTGTGTTTCTATGGGCGCAATGTTTCTGCAACTAATCTACCGATCTCTAATGCTTTTTTCATTCCATGGAAGTTTGCACGCGCAAAGTTTTGCACGCGCATATCTTTAATTGGCAATAAGGAGGGGGTTAGGGTACTTAAAAAGTTTTTACATCTTTAGTTGGACCATTAGAAGTGAAATATACCAAGGAATACCTTTTCTTGTAGCAAAGTTCAAAAAAATGAAAAATATTTAAAGTCATGTGCTTAGTTTATTTTCCAGTATTTTTCCTCCCTTTCAGAATTAATTCCTTTCATCTCTAAACATAATTTTAAGAATTGTTTTATATGAACACTAAAACTTGTACACAACTTAAAAAAAATTCCTGAAGTGTGTTCACGAATTTGCTTTTTCTACACAACTTAAAAAAAAAGTCAGATTAAAGCAATTTTTAAATTTGAATTTGCTAATTGGGCTTTTCAAAAGATGGAAAACAATGCGGACTGGATGTCAAACGTCCTGTGGACTGATGAGGTGCACTTTTCGCTTAATGGAAGTATAAATGCACACAACTGCCGCATCTGTGCGAGAGAGAACCCCACACGATTATGGAAAACCCTTTGCATCAGCCAAAGGTGACAGCGTGGTCGGATTCACTGCGTCATTCATTATAGGCCCCGTTTTCTTTGAGGAAGTCCACAGAGGTACATTTCAAACTCTTACTGTCACAGGCGAGCGTTATGCAGTGCTTTTAAGAGACAGCATCATTCCCTCCTTGCAAGAGAGGCAAACGCTCTATAGTGTAACATTCATGCAAGATGGAGCGCCTCCGCACATCACAGGTCCTGTCCAGCACCTGCTGTGATTGACATTTGGCGATGACAGTGTCCTCAGTCACTCTTTCCCGCACGAATGGCCACCAAGATCTCCAGACCTTACACCTTGTGACTTTTGGTTATGAAGAAACTTGAAGTCACAGGTGTACAGAGGTCGGCCGACGTCATTGGCCATGTTGAAAGAAGCTATTCGCCATCATGTGACAGGAATTACAGCTGAAACCCTCTTCGATATCATTGCCATCGTCTGACGGCCATTCTCATGAATGACGGCCGTCACATTGGACATTTGTAATCCTAGCTGCGTTGCGAACTGTGCTGCGCCATTGTACAAAAACTACTGACACAACTGAAGCGCCACCTGCCGTTGACAAAAGTAACTCTTCTGGCAATAAAATATTTCGTTTTTAAAAAGAATCCCATGACTTTCTGTACATTTCTGTGAAAACCGCATCGTGCTACTGTCTATACTTTTCGAATTATTGAATTTTCACTTTTTCTGTTGCTTTTGGATCACTCGGTATAAGCAATGAAATTACAATAGGTAGCGTCCGTTTAATCCAAATATTTCTTGTTCAGTTGCGGAAAATTCTAGTTCTGTGGTTCCCAGTGGATGTCACCAAACAATTCAGAATATATAGATAGCACTCGCTTGTACAACAAGTTAAATCGAAAGTGCAACTCATAAGACAATTAATATGCTGATATGATCCTTGATCATTTCTTCGATATTTTGTCTAAACATTTTTAGGTGCATAAGCAAATGATTTTCCCAATTCATAGTACTCATTCAAACTGTACATTTCTGCTTTTTTATCAACATACACAATCTGATAAAAAAAAACCGGACAACACTTCTGAGTAGTAAATTCGCCGTTATACGCCAGTAACAGAAAAAGTAAAAATGGAATAATTCGAAAAGTATAGACAGTAGCACGATGCGGTTTAAACAGAAATGCACAAAAAGACGGGATTTTTTTAATAACGAAAAATTTTATTGCCAGAATAGTTACATTTGTCATCGAAAGATGGCGCTGTAGCGGTCCCGGAGCTGCTACAGCGCCACATTTGGTGCAAACAGGTATAAAAGGAAACACGAAGCCTGACAAACCTCAAGGACCTGCGTGAACGTGAGAATGGGCCGTACAGCAGATCTCAATGACTTCCAGCGTTTTACATTATAGGATGCTACCTTAGCAAAAGTCAGTTAGGGACATTTCAGCCCTTCCGCAACTGCCCCGATTAATTATAAGTGACGTCATTGTGAAATATATCAGTAGAGAAGCCACTCTCATAATACACAAATAACAACGACATAGAGGCAACCTGCTAAAAATAAGTGTACTTCCAGTATACCTCTAATTCCATGATTACCAGAAACACTGAGGAATATAATGATATCATATAACTTTAAAATTCCAGTAAAAGCAGCTAGTAACGTATTTAATGTGGTAAAAAAATCGATTATCTTAAAGCGAAAACAGGTGGCGTTTACAAGATGTCAGTTACTCTATCTAATGATAATAAATTCCGACCTACAATGGTAAAAGCAACGCTCTACAGCCATAAGAAAAAAAGAATACCGAAACAATATTCAACAACAAAATTTATTGCAATTTATTTTAACTATTAGGAGACATATGGTTCCCCCGTGATGGTCATCCAGCATGTTGGGTTCTTTCACGTGCATAGGATGTGACTCCGTTGCACACGGAACGACGGCTTAACCTCTCATCCGACGGACATTCCAAACCTATGAGTGGCACCTTTCTTACCCAGAGAAGGGTGGAGTTTAGTCAAGATAAATCTCAATGATGGCGCAGTTGGGATTCGAACGTGGCAACTGCAAATTAGGAGCCTGACATGATACCTACTGAGCCAACACCGCCCCTAACAAATCAGAAATCAAAGTTCGAGTGGATCGAAACTAAGACATATTTAAAAAGGTTTTCAATGATTTCACATTTTTCGTTTCTTGTAAAATTATCAATCTGATTGCATCTTTTAATGCTCTCTGTATAAGAAGTTAAATTTCAAAAGAAAAATAGTAAAATTTCAATAGTATGGAATACGAAAGTTATTCAACATTCAATAAACGAAACAGGCAAGCAGAATACACTTCTTTCTACCAGATGCATATACACTGAAGTGCCATTGAATTACGGATAGGAGACGTTATCCAAGATTCAGAACTACAAGTCCGGCATTTGCGCGCACGCGTGGCTGAAACTCTGGTCATATATAGCTGCCAGCTTTGGCTTCCCCAAGCATTCGTTGTGAGAAGCGTAATGAGAAAGGCATTGGATTTAGATGCATCTGACAGAGGGTAGATCGTAGGTGTCGACGGATTGGACACTCGATCTCCGAAATTGTCAACGAACATGGATTTTTCTCGTACGATAGTTTCAAGAGTGTTCCGAGAACATGAAAATTCCGGCAAAAAACAAACTCCCGTACAAGCTGCAAAGGACAACCAGCATTGAATGATCGTGGGCTTCGCCGTCTGACTCGCATCGTATGGACCTATAGGGACGAGACATTATCTGAAATCACCTCCCATCTGAACGCGGGTTCCAGCCGGGAAGTCAGTGCACAGACCGTGCAACGTTCATTTCATCATCTCAGCTTCAGGAGCCGCCAACCTACGAGAGTCCCACTTCTAACGGCATAACACCGGGCTCAAAGATTTGCCTGGACTAAAGAGCATCGAAACTGGACCATCTAAAATTGACAACGGATAGCCTGGAGTGATGAATCCCGATTTAAACTTCATCACGCCGATGGGAGACTGAGGACCTGGCGCCAACCCCATGAAGCCATGGATGCTGCATGCCAGGTCGGAAGAGTATAAGCTGGTGGTGACTCAGTGATGGCCTGGGGTGTATTTCAATTGGAACCATTGCTACGTGTACCAGCGACTCTCAATGCATCCCAGTATGTAGAACAGGTGGCTGACCATTTTCACTCATTTATGCCATCATGCGTCCCAATGGAGATGGCGTCTACCAGCAAGACAACTGTTCATCTCACAGGTCCAGCTTGGCTACTGCATGGTTGCAGGCGCATTCTGCTGACTTTGAAATAATGAATTGGCTACCTAGAAGTCCAGATTTAAATCTCATTGAAAATCTTTGGGATACCACCGAGCAGAGTGGTCGTGGTCGTGTCCCATCAGCGATGACCTTGAAAGAATTGTGGACAGCTCTGGAGGATGCATGGGTCGCCATACTTGTGGAACATGTGCGCAAGCTTGTGGAATCTTTGCCTCGTCGTGTGGAGGCAGTTATCAGAGCCAGAAGGGTCCGATATGTTACTAGGTTGCTATCCCTAATTCAATGGCGCTTCAGTGTAAAAGTTAATGTTGAAATGAAATACATTCGCTACGGTAGCTCGATTCCAATTTCTAACAAAAAATCTAAATACAGAAGAAGTGTGCAGTGATAATTTTGAATTAGAATCTGATATAAAAGAGACAGACAAAGGCTTGGGACGAATCGTTTGATGAAAAAAATCATGACTTACATAGAGTCAAAAATTGGCATAAAATATATATATAATTCATTTCGAGATTATGTCTCTTAAATATTAACCCATTCATTCGCGATATGAACTTCTATGGTCGGAAAAAGTATCGTAATTACTCTCCATTTTATATTAAAAATTTTGTTATATAATAAAGTCCGTTTTTTCATTTCAAACTCCCCTAAACACATGTAGCAGCAGCGCCATCATTTACGGCGTGGGCTTTTAATTTTGTGCGAAATCACAAATTGGTGTTTTTTATTTTGCAACGATAAAGAAAGTAAAAATATAATTAAAATAGGTATGGGTACTCTGGTCAAATAAATAATAAATTTCGAAACGAATTCAATAAATATTAATGTGATGTATATTTTTAAAACTTTCAATATAAATAACATATAGGAATCAAAACGTTAAATTTTAAATATGTTCCATCTCAGGTTTCGCTATGTGATGAAACAATTTACAGTCTAAAAGAATCCATATCTATCAAAAGTTCTCTTTAAATGGTCAAGAGAGAGAGAGAGCATACGATCACTCTTAAACCGTAAGTGCTGAAAAATCGCTTTTTTTTTAACTACAGAAAAGGTTTTCGAAAATGATGTACGAGGGTCATTCAAATGAGAAGAAGAAAAGTCTGAAATGAAGAGTAAATCTTTTATTGACCTGTTGAACTTTGACAGGCCTAGTGAGACATTTGTTCCAACATGAGATTAGCGACATGACACTCTCCTAGAGTGACTTCTGCTTTGCATGAGGGATTCTGTGATAATGTACTGCTCCTCTTCATTTCACTTCAAATTCTCTTCTCATGAAGTGTTTTTAGATACAGAAATTCGAAAAGAAAATACAAGATGCTAGTTACTCTACCTAATGATAATTAATTCCGACCTCGTCGTAACCTCAGTCGTTTTATCCAGTATGCAACCGGTTTCGAACCCATAAAATAAATAGAAGCGGGTCTAGACCATTTCCGATACACTCAACGTGTAATTCTCCCCGAATGTAATCGAAAAACATTAGTTTTAGATCTGTTGCTAAATTAGAACATGAGTTATAAAACTTCAACTTTTATCGGGTTCGACCCAGTTGATCGGCTACGTAACGGGTTCGATAACTTGCGTGATTGAATTAACGGACCTGATCCCGGTAGTATAACGTTATGTTGGCGAAAAAGAAGCGAACGCTTCGGAAACATTATATATTGAATCATTTTATCTACTAAAGAAAATGCCAGGACACCAGAGGGATGACGTTCTAGTCATTCCTAGACATACCTGTACTATATTGTTATTGTTACTTGGACAAAATGGGAGTGGACTTTGTTCAGCAGAAAACAACACTTTTGTTCAAAATTCTCGGGCTCTTCAGTTTTAATACTTGCTTTCAAATGGCATAGTTTTGCAATATTATTACGAATTGATGGTGTCGCCATGGTCTGGATCATCCTCATCCTCATCCTCAAGCAGCCATGGGCTACGGAGATCCAACCAGACTGCGCAATTTATTTCTCCAAGCATATCTGTACTGAGATACATCTGCTGCATCCCGCCACTGCACACCAATTCTAACAAGGTCCTGTTTGACATTGTCTGCCCACCGCATCCTAGGTCACCCCCTCTTTCTGAGGCCTTTAGGCACATTGTTCATAACCCTATTCGCAAATCTATAATTATCCATATGGGCAACATGACCAAACCAACGGAGTCTTTCTCTGCACAATATGCTGTTTAAGAGAAGTTACCGACTCGTTTGCCTAACCTCATCAATAGTTATAAAGCTGAACCACCTAATGCCAAAGATACTGCCTAAGCATCTAGAATCAAAAGTATCTAGTTTCCTGTTATCTTGTTAACCCTTTCAGGATCATAAGGTTTCTAAGAGTAAACATTAGTATATAACTGTTTATTTTAGTTTGTTTAGACGTAAAATAAATAAAAATCATAAGAAAAATACATAACAATGTGTAGTTTTTTTGGAATTTTATGGGAAATATTTTCTCCAATGGACTATAAAGGTAACACAAATTATAGTTAGGCTTATTATGCAATGTCTTTTATTTATTGGTTTATTAGAACAAAATGTTAACTAAAATAATGAAAAATTATGAAATAAAATTACTATACAAAATGATGTGCTAATTATGATATTCTGCGAAGCAATTTCTTTTGGTAGTGAGGCAAAGATGGATATTGCACATAGCACATATATTATGCGTCCTGACAGTTCTGTTTTTGTTTTCTAAACGTTCCCGTTTACGTAATTGCGTTCGGCATACGTTCTATTTTGACATTCTGTATAAAAAATGCAGATAAGGTTATAATAAAATACGACAATCACCAATTTTAAAATGGGAAAAATGTTTCCTTTGTCGTGAAAGGGTTAACAAAGCTTCGAAGATTCACTACCATAACTAACCCTAGAAAGAACCAAACTATTATACAGTGTAATTTTATTCTTTAGGTGTATTATGATTATTTCTCAACACTCATCTTAGATTCTTAAAAGTCAAGACAGCAATCCTTATTCGTATGTTAATCTCATGCCGAATATCACCAGTATCTGTTACATAGCTCCCAAGAAAATTAAACTTTGACACCTGCTCAAGACTACAACCATTCAGATTAACTGAATCACAGCCTGCCTGACCAATTCTCATCACTTTAGTTTTCTCTGTGGTTATAACCAAACCTATTCTATTACCAGTCTCATCAACAGCTCGAAATAAAGAGTTCATCTCATCAACATCATTTGCCCAAAAGGGCTAAATTATCAGCATAATCTAAATCAGAAATGTTCGTATCTGCAGTCCATTTAAGGCCAAAATCTTTCCCTTGAAGTGAATTTCGCATAACATAATCAATAACCAAGCTAAAGAGAAAAAGAGACAAAATGTACACTTGTCGAACACCAGATGTAATGCTAAACCAATTGCTAGAAGCTTTACCAACTCTCACACATGATTCAGTGTTATTATAGAGAACTTTCATTATGTTAACTGACTTGTCTGGTATACCATGTGATCTCACAATTAGACACAAATTTTGACAATCAACAGAGTCGAAAGCCTTTTTGGAAACAACAAAGCTAATAACCAAAGGTTTATGAAACTCTAAAGATTTCTCAAGAATCTTCCTGAGTGAAAATCCACATTGCTCCTCACGCAGTTGCCTGTCATCGAGATTCTTAATTCTATTCAGCACAATCATGCAAAGAACATTTCCTGGAACAGAGAGTAGCTGATACCCTATAGTTATCAAAATAATTGCGACCACCTTTTTTAAAAATAGGGATAATAATAGCACTCGCAAAATCCTTAGGGACCATGCCTTTATCATAAAAGATATTCAAATTTTAATTATTCAAGTGGTAACAGAAATATTCCTAGATCTTAGCATTTCCGTAGTAATTTCGTCTGGGGATTTATAAAGTTTAAGTTTAGAAATAGCTTTAATGCTTGTCTGAAATTTTGCTGTAAGAAACCTTTCATTAATGCCCTCATATCCTAGAAGAGCATCACTAATGTGTCTGCTGAGAAGCAGACCCACGCCTTGGTGATTCTTATTATATTCCCTCCCTGAAAACAGAAATTTATGATTATTTTTAAGAATCTGACCTTTATTTGTCCATCTGGTCTCTTTCAAACGAATTCCAGTGGTATAACGCTATGCTGGCCAAAAAAAGACGAAAGTCTTGAAATCATTAGATACTAAGTCGTTTTATCCAGTATGCAATCGGTTTCTAACCCATAAAATAAATAGTAGCGGGTCGAGACCTTTTACGATACATTCAACTTGTAATTCTCCCCGAAAATTATCAGAAAACGTTTAGTTTTAGATCTGTTGCTCAATTAGAACGTGAGTTATAAAACTGCAACTTTTATCGGGTTCGACCCAGTTGGTCGGTTACGTAACAGGTTCGATACCTGGCGTGATTGAATTAACGAACCGAATCCCGGTAGCATAACGTTATGTTGGCGAAAAAGAAACGAACGCTTCGGAAATATTAGATATTAAATCATTTTATCCAGTATGTAATCAGTTTAGAACTTCCAAAACAGAAGTAACGGGTCGAGACCTCTTCCTGTACATTCAACGTGTAATTGTTCCAGAATATAATCGGAAAACATTTGTTTGAGATCTCTGGCTCTATTAGAACACGAGATCTCTTCACCGAAAGAGAAATTTAGATTTATTTTAATTTTATCACCTTAACCCGTCCATCTAGTCTCTCGCAAACCTAGATTATATACATAGGTTATAACGCTGGAATTCCTGCGTGAGGACATCAAGAGAATAATCTCAACGTAGCGTCCTAACGTCTCATGTACCTGCAGAGAGAAAATGACTAGTAGGATTTTTTGAAGTATCTAGGTTAATTGAGAAATTCAAGGCCAACAATATCAAACATCCCCGTGATAGCAGGCATGGGGCAAAGACCTGTTCCTCCTCTGCTACAGGTTGAGGTGATCCATGTTGGTAGGAACTTCAAGCACCACCGTTTTTAAGTGGACCTTTTCAAGAGCCGTAAGACCTGCCTGTGACACATTACTCCAATTTAGGATTAGGGATACCCAACTAGCTAAGTGAGGGTTCAGGTAGCTGTGATGGCCTATGATCAGGATTATCCACCAGCTGATATAAGATATCCCGTGCCTCTGTTCACTTAGGGCTGGCAACCCACAAGCAAACATAAAACACAGCGGAAAATTCTCCCTCAACAGATGTCCACCTCTGCAGCAAGTCCAGAATCCATAATCAAGCTCAAAGCCGTAAACCAGTCCAGTGTCATAGGCGTAAATGGTCATCACCAAGACCCTGTGAAGTTGACCATTCGTCAACAGGGCAGGAAAAATGAAAAAATATGGCCATAGATGACCAGATCAATAGGGTACACCGGTCTGACAGCCTTCAATTTCTGTTTCTTCCGAAAAGAGAATATCTCTTTTGGAAAAAACTTTTTGAAAGGTACTAACGGCATGCTCCAAGGGAATACGGGGTCGGATATTATGTGCTAGACTCGGACGGTTCTATGCATCATCACTGGGGATTGGTACACAACTATTCTTCCAGTTTATGCATAGGCAACATTTAGAGACCAGATGCATTAGTGGAGAAAATTTGCAATGCAGGCCAATTTGTGATCCGAACCTATAGGAACATCAGAATCACATAGGGAGGATAGTATCAGTAACTGTAGTGATGATAATCCAACATTCGATACTGAAAGCGTGAAAATATCGTTGATGAAAATTCGTTTTTCTTAAACCTTTAAATGTATCATTAAGATACATTCGTGATATACAATCTTTTAATTGAGTTCACAACTGTTGAGTGATTGAACGAAAGGCAAACTATTCTATTAAATTAATATATATATATATTTTGTGGTAGTTTAACTCTGAATATACCAATTAGTGGAAAATTCAGAAACGGAACAGCTATACAGGTAACTCTCATTTAATGCGGGAGATGAGTTCCGGTTAGAGTTATTTTCAATTTTCTCACCTTAATCCGTCCATCTAGAATCGTTAATCTAATTTTACAGTTTATTTCTTAATATGGAGCGAAACTATCTGGTTTGCATTGCTTGCCTATGTTTTGTGTGTAATGTTTATTTGTAGCATTTCATTAACTGGTCACAACATCGTCTTTTGGCATCCCGTCACGAAATATCAATATCTTGATCCTTTAACAAATCCATGCGTTTTTGTGCAGTGAAATATAAATATTTAAACGCCAACACTATTTTTTTTAGAATATAATTTTTATTCATAAGAGTAAAGAATATAAATACATTTACAATTTGATCCGCAAAGCTAAATAGCTTATCTGCAGGAAAATGAATAAATTATATTAAACATAGGTCATTCAGCCACAAAAATGGTGTACATCAAATAAATCCACAAAAGACAACACATAAAAATCAGCTAACTAGAAAATACCAAATAATTTTTAATTCCATTTTAAGTCTTCTAAAAGAATCTACATTTAGTAATTCTTTTGGAATAGCGTTAAATATAAGTGATACTTGATATTCGGAGGTATGTTTCCCGTAATTATTTCGAAAATTTGGCAATTTGTAATAACCTTGGTTTTGAAGTGTTGTATTTTTATTATGTGTAATTTTTAGTTTGTAAGTTTCGTCAAAACATTTTTAATTATTACATTATATTTATATAAATTGCTGTAGGATAAAAGTTTTAAAAAATTTAATCTATCGATAGAAGTTTTATAAATTTTTTGCAAATGAAACGGAATAATATTTTTAGCTATTATAGACTGCAGTTTTTCTATTTTATTTATGTTAGTTAAGTTAGTTGTTCCATGCACAATTATTCCATAATTTAAAATAGATTCGCATATTGCTTTATAAAATAGTACATATGTTTCCATATTTAATACGTATTTCAATTTTTGAATTTTTATCGCCGATATTCTCAAGCTTTCACATATGTGGGATATATGTGCATTCCACCTAAAATATTCATCAAAAATGATTCCTAAGTAATTTATTTTATTTACTTCTCAACAAGTGGGCAACTGCATAATGATTCATAATTTGAAGCATCCTTTTTTCTGCAATTTATTTTATGAGTTTTGATAAAGAGGTTTTGATGAATATGAAATCCTGGTGAATGAATATAATCATCAGTTTTGTTTTTTTCTCATTTAAATAGATATTATTATGATTTAACCATCTAATAATATTATTGTAATCTGTTTGAACCTCTGAAATGCTATCATTTAAATATTTCTGACTGTTTATTAAAACAATGTCGTTAGCATATAGATAAATAGCACTATTTAATTTTGTATTGAAAAATCATTATGTATACTAGGAATAATAAAGGACCTAAAATTGAGCCTTGGGGAATTCCATATCGTGTAATTACTTTTCTGCTGTAGCAGTTTTTTTATTTTAGTAATTGTGTATCTGTCTGATAAATGATTTCTAAACCAATCTAACAATATACCGCGAATACCGTAATTTTGCAATTTATTTAGTAAAATGCTATGATCTATTGTATCGAAGGCTTTCTAAGAACATAGTTACAATTTTTTCCCTATTATTCAATGATTTATTAATATTATTTGCAATTTTGGAAATTAGTTGAATTGTGTTTTTTTCCTTTTTGAAAGCCAAACTGATTTTCATTAATTATGCTGTGTTTAAGTAAAAAGTTAAAAACAGTATTATAAATATATTTTTCCATTATTTTCGAAAAAATAGGCAGAATTGTTATTGGTCGATAGTTAGAAAAATCCTCCTTAATACCACCTTTAAAAATAGGTCTTAAAATACCTGTTTTGAGTTCAGTAGGTATGTTCCCAGTAAATATAATCAGACTTATAATTTTTGATATAATATTTAGTAGAGTCTCTTTATTAAATTTTATATTTTTAATGCAAACATTATCGTAACCAGGTGATTTATTGGTGTCTAATGAAGTAATTATTTCATCAGTTTGTTTTTCAGTGATTTCATGTATATAGATAGATTTCAAAACTCTTTGTATCATGGTTGGAACATAATTTATATCGTCTTGGTGATTTGTATTTCTTATCTGTAAAATTAGTGTATTATAAATGTCATTGTAATTATTTGCTATTTCTTCCACAGATAATTTCTTTTTTGCCATATTGTCAATTATTACATCGTCCTCTGATTTTTTCTGTTTTCCTTCTAATATTTCGTATATTAATTGCCAGGTAGCCTTCATATCATTTTTTTTTCATTAAAAGTTTATTTCTATAATAAAGTTGTTTCTGATTTCTAATCTGAATATAACCATATTCCTTAATTTTTTATAGTTATTTTTATAAGCATCACTTTTATCATTGTTTTTAAATTTAATCCAAGCTTTATCTCTTTCTTCAATTAATTCTATCAAGTTCGGTGTTATCCAATTTTTGCTATGATTTCTTTTTACCATTCCAACTCTCCTCATATATATTCTATTTTTTCCTAAAATTCCATCATAAATGTCTTTAAATACTTTATATAGGTTTAATTCATCCATTGGGTTGTCTCCATAATTTTCTAAAGTCCAATTCATTTCAGAAATAGCTTTGTTTATATTGTTATGGTCAAATGACCAATTCTTATTTTCCTGGTCTGTTTCATTATAATTGGTATTATTCAAATTTTTATTGGTGTTGCTAATCAGTGTTAAAATCATATAGTGATCTGCTATTTTGCTTGTTTGAATTATTGAATTTGCTGACATATTTTTAATCAGTTTAATATTAATATGGTCTATACAGGTTTTGGTGATTTTATTTTTTACTATTTCTTCTTTTGTAGCTTCCCTTATTAATCTTTCAAAATTCATTTCAGCAAATAGTGTAATATATTTTTCTGTGCCATGTTTTTTAGTGTTCATTGTATCGATATTAAAATCACGTATTAAAATCTGATTTTGATCTTTTTCTGTATTTTCCATCCAATTTCGGAAATTCAACAGAAAAGAGTTCACATCTGTACTAGGCGATCTGTATAGTGCTAAAACATGATATAGTATATTATTATTATAAAAGAAGTGGGACTTTATCCACTTGGACAGATAGAGTTTCCGATTAGTTTTATTAGCAATGACGAGCTGCTCCTCATTCTATTCTTTGTGGCAATGAAATCACTGATGACGTCAAAAATGAGTGATATGTCCTTCCTGTCTAGATGGTGCTGACGTAGCTGGCTAGTGGTGTCCTGTACCGCTCAAAAACTTTGCGCTCAACCTTTCCACTTCAAAATCTCTATGTGAACTCCCCTTTTATTCGAGATCTCTTCTTACCTCTTGCTCCTTTGTCGGCAGGTTTCCAATGGGCGACTTGCCTCTTAGCGCAAGTGTCAGAGAGGATGACTGTCTAGCGGCGGCTCCAATAAAGACGGCGATTCTGGACCGCCCTCTCACAAGCTTGGCTAGCTGGAAAGTTGCAATGGTGTGAGAGCTTCTATGGCTATGTCCAGACTTGTGCGTTTTGCGTGCGCTAGACGCATGCGTCTAGAGAACGTGACGCATCCGCAAAGGCATGCCTCAAATCAGTTGAAACGCGCCGTTTTCAGTGATGCGCGCAGTAGCGCACGTACTTCCACCAGTAGTGGATTTTTGTTCATCATTCCGTGCAGCTTCGTAGTTTGTCTCGAAGGTTTAGATCTGTTTTTCTAATTATTGAGCATGTGTTTTTGTTCACCATATCGTCAGAACAAATATTAACATTTATTGAAGATTATAAATTAAACGATTCATCAGAGGTATAAATTATTAAATTAATTTAAACAAATAAAAAATTAATTAAATAATTTATCAGATTATAGGTTCAAATATTCATCAGAGACATGAATGAATCACCGGTAGCCAAATATCTAAGTGTGATAGCTAATTTCACTTCAGCTGGTATTGCTTCTCTGAAAAGAGCATTTTTTTTTCGATCTTGGCTCCACCATTCCCAAAAGCATGTAGAAGTTTGTTCTAGACATTCGCAATAAGTTCTTAAAAAGAACGTTTTCCTTTAATTCCAAAATTCCGCGTTTTAAAGTAACCTTTCATCCATATCGATCGCTGGTATTTTTCACGTCTTTTTCTCGGTTTTTTCAGCACTGAAATTGCAGCACTTATAACCGCTAACATAGCAGCATTAGTTACGTACATTTCAATTCACGTCTACAGTGGTGAAAAATTTAAAACTATCTGACGCACAGGTATAGACAGTTGAAGGCATGCGTCCAGCGCATTCCATCTAAGGCATGCGCTAGGCTACTCGGTGTCGAAAAGCGGAATTGAAAGTTGAAAGTGAAGTTGAAGATGAAAGCGCATAAGTGTGGACATAGCAATTCATCTCAACAGGATAAATGTCTCCAGTATTGTCGGCTGAGGAAGTTGTCGGTTCTTAAAGTTGAAAGGGCTTGCTCTACCTGTCTTGGAAAATGTTTTGTAAGTCGATACTTTCACTAGGAAAGTCCCTGCACTGCATTCTACCTCGACCCTTTACGTTGTACTAGCGACGCGCTCACCACTGGATGGCACCTTCCTGCTTCCGAAAATTGAATCCAACTCTAAATGATGCTCAAAAAGCTGGTCTCTCTTATTTATACGGCCCACCGCCGTTACGTGGTTTATTACTGGTTGAATGAACCTTATATGTTCGAGGAGTGGTGTACCTAACAAATTGGCATCTCAGTGTATACTATATGTTTATTATTTTGTTTCGATTCTGTACTGGTTACTGGCATTCTCAAAGGGGACAACAGCTCCTGTAACGAACTGAAATGGATAACTCTCACGTGGTATACATTTGAATCATATTATTGCCAGAAGCAATAGCATTATAAGTTGCATTATCCTTATCAGATAGATTGCATTTATTGCCTTTTTTCACCACTCGTTTTATGGCATTTCATACACTTTTTCTCTTTCCTTGCATTTCTTGGTACATTTTACTGAAAATTAATTCGGTGATTCCTAAATGGAACTTTAATTCGTACTTACTAGAGTGCTGCAGTGTTTTAGCTTATTAATCATCATCACCATCAACAACAACATGATCATCATCAAGCAGCCATGGGCTACGGAGGTCCATCCACACTGTGCAATTGAGTTGTCCAAATCACTACTTCATAATTCACGTAAATCGTGCCTGGATTTATCCCTCTAAATACTCTATTTACAAGAATTTAAGTCGGATTTTTTAATTAACATCAGCGAAATATCAAACTGGAGCAGGATACGAAAGCGTAACTTTCAAAGATTGAGGAAGTTATAAAACTGCACAGTGAGCCACTCACTAACGATGAAGTTCAGGATTTAAAATGCAACGCTGCTTTTGAAGAACGACAAGAATTTGAACCAGAAATAGTGTTGACAATTATATTTTTAGATGAAGCCCTTTCACTGCAGAACAAACGCATGGATTTGTTGAAGGATCATGATATTGATATTTCGTGACCGAATGCCATAAGACGATGTTGTGACCAGTTAATGGAATGCTACAAATAAACATTAAGCACAAATCAGAGGCAACCAATGCAAACCAGCTAGTTTCGCTTAATATTAAGAAATAAACTGTAAAATTAATTAATCGATCACATATTTATATACATAATTATGCATATATGTAATCTCTAAATAAATATTGAGAATTATAATTATTTTTGTTGAAATAAAACATCTATTACGAAACTAAGAAAGGGAAAAAGATCAATAAGATAGGCGAAAATACAAACAAATAAAAAATCTCGTTTTACACGGAAATTCGTTTAACGATGATCTTCCCGGAACTCATCTCCCGCATTAAATGAGAGTTACCTGTATAACTGTTCCGTTTCTGAATTAGCAATTTTTTGATATTTTCAGAGTTAAACTACCACAAAATATATATTTTAATTTATTACAATTATATGTCTTTCGTTCAATCACGTACGCAAATTTATGTTCTGTAGAAGAGTGTATATCACGGATGTATCTTAATGATACGTCCAAGGTTTAAGAAAAAGGAAATTTCATCAACGATATTATCACGCTTTCAGTACCGAATGTTGGATTATCATTACTACAGCTATTTATACTATCTTCCATATTTGATTCCGATGTTCCTACAGGTTCGGATCACAAAATGGCCTGCATTGCAAATTTTCTCCACTAATGCATCTGGTTTCTAAATGTTGCCTATGTATAAACTGGAAGGATAGCTGTGTATCAATCTCCAGTGATGATGCATAGAACCGTCCCGGTCTAGCACATAATGTCTTACCCTGCCTTCCTTTGGAGCATGCCGTTAGTACCTTTCAAAAAGTTTTTTTTCTAAAAGTGATATTCTCTTTTCGGAAGAAACATTAATTGAAGGCTGTCAGACCGGTGTACACTACTGGTCTGGTCATCTTTGGCCACATTTTTTCTTTTTTCCTGCCCTGTTGACGAATAGTCAACTTCACAGGGTCTTGGTGATGAACATTTACGCCTATTACACTGGATTGGTTTACGGCTTTGAGCTTGATTATTGATTCTGGACTTGCTGCAGAGGTGGACATCTGTTGAGTGTGAATTTGTCGCTGTGTTTTCTGTTTGCTTGTTTGTTGCCAGCCCTAAGTTAACAGAGGCACGGGATACCTTATATCAGCTGGTGATAAATCTGATTATAGCCATCACAGCTACCTGAACCCTCACTTAGCTAGTTGGATATCGCTAATCCCAAATTGGAGTAATGTGTCACAGGCAGGTCTTACGGCTCTTGAAAAGGTCCACTTAAAAACGGTGGTGCTTGAAATTCCTACTAACATGGATCACTTCAACCTGTAGCAGTGGAAGAACAGGTCTTTGCCCCATGCCTGCTATCACGGGGATATTTGATATTGTTGGCCCTGCGTTTCTGAATTAACCAAGTTTCTTCAAAAAATCCTACTAGTCATTTTCTCTCTGCAGGTACATGAAACGTGAGGACGCTATGTTGAGATTATTCTCTTGATGTCCTCACGCAGAAATTCCAGCGTTATAACCTATGTATATAATATAGGTTTGAAAGAGATTAGATGGACGGGTTAAGGAGAGAAAATTGAAAATAACTCTAAATTTCTCTTTCAGTGAAGAGATCTCGTGTTCTAATAGAACCAGAGATCTCAAACAAATGTTTCCGATTATATTCTGGAAGAATTACACGTTGAATGTATCGGAAGAGGTCTCGACCCCTTACTTTTGTTTAATAAGTTCTAAACTGATTACATACTGGATAAAATGATTTAATATGTAATGTTTACGAAGTGTTCGTTTCTTTTTCGCCAACATAAGGTTATACTACCGGGATTTGGTCCGTTAACTCAATCACGCAAGGTATCGAACCCGCTAAGTAACCGACCAACTGGGTCGAACCCGCTAAGTAACCGACCAACTGGGTAGAACCCGCTACGTAACCGACCAACTGGGTCGAACCCGAAAAAGGTTGCAGTTTTATAACTCATGTTCTAATTGAGCAACAGATCTAAAACTAACATTTTCTGATAACATTCGGGGAGAATTACAAGTTGAATGTATCGTAAAAGGTCTCGACCCGCTACTATTTATTTTATGGGTTAAAAACCGATTGCATACTGGATAAAACGACTCAGTATCTAATGATTCCGAAACTTTCGTCTTCTTTTGGCCAGCATAGCGTTATATCACTGAAATCCGTTTGCAAGAGACCAGATGGACAGATAAAGGTCAGTTTCTTAAGCATAATCTTAAATTTCTGTTTTCAGGGAGGGAAGATAATAGGAAACACCAAGGCGTGGATCTGCTTCACAGCAAACACGCTAGTGATGCTCTTCTAGGATATGAGGGCATTAATGAAAGGTTTCTTACAGCAAAATTTCAGAGAAACAATAAAGCTATTTCTAAACTTAAACTTTATAAATCCCTAGGGGTAGACGAAATTACTACGGAAATGCTATGAGCTAGGAATATTTCTGTTACCACTTGGATAATTTAAAATTTGAATACCTTTTATCATGAAGGCATGGTCTCTAAGGATTTTGCGAGAACTATTATTATCCCTATTTTCAAAAAAGGTGGTCGCAATTCTTCTGGTAACTGTAAGGTATCAGCCTACTCTCTGTTCCAGAAAACGCTCTTTGCATGATTGTGCTTAATAGAATTAAGAATCTGGTTGACAGGCAACTGCGTTATGAGCAGTGTGGATTCAGAAGTGGTAGGGTATGTGTAGGTCAGATATTTTCACTCAGGAAGATTCTTGAGAAATCTTTAGAGTTTCAGAAACCTTTGGTTATTAGTTTGTTGATTTCAGAAAGGCTTTCGACACTGTTGATTGTCAAAATTTTTGTTTAATTGTGAGATCATATGGTATACCAGACAAGTTAGTTAACATAATGAAAGTTCTCTATAATAACATTGAGTCGTGTGTGAGACTTGGTAAAGCTTCTAGCAATTGGTTTAGCATTACTTCTGGTGTTCGACAAGGGTGCATTTTGTCTCCTTTTCTCTTTAGTTTGGTTATTCATTACGTTATGCGAAATTCACATCAAGGAAAAGATTTTGGCCTTAAATGGACTGCAGATACGAAAATTTCTGATTTAGATTATGCTGATAATTTAGCCCTTTTGGGCAAATGATGTTGATGAGATGAACTCTTTATTTCGAGCTGTTGATGAGACTGGTAGTAGAGTAGGTTTGGTTATAAACAGAGAGAAAACTAAAGTGATGAGAATTGGTCAGGCAGGCTGTGATTCAGTTAATCTGAATGGTTTGTAGTCTTGAGCAGGTGTCACAGTTTAATTTTCTTGGGAGCTATGTAACAGATACTGGTGATGTTCGACATGAGATTAACATACGAATAAGGATTGCTGTCGTGACTTTTAAGAGTCTAAGACGAGTGTGGAGAAATACGCATAATACACCTAAAGAATAAAATTTGACTGTTTAATAGTTTGAATCTTTCTAGGGTTAGTTATGGTAGTGAAACTTCGAAGCTTTGTTAAGAAGTTAACAGGAAACTAGATGCTTTTGATTCTAGAAGTTTACGCGGTATCTTGGGAATTTGGTGTTCAACATTTTAACTAATGATGATGTTAAGAAAACGAGTCGGTAACTTCTGTGAAACAGCATATTGTGCAGAGAGAGACTCCGCTGGTTTGGCCAAGTTGCCCGTATGGATAATTATAGATTGGCGAATAGGGTTATGAACAGTGTGCCTAGAGGCCTCAGAAGGAGGGGGAGACTTAGGATGCGGTGGGCAGACAATGTCAAACAGGACCTTTTTAGAATTGGTGTGCAGTGACCGGATGCAGCAGATGTTCCTCAGGACAGATATGCTTGGAGAACTAAATTGCACAGTCTGATTGGACATCCGTAGCCCATGGCTGCTTGAGGATGATGATGATCCAAACCATGGTGACACCATCAATTCGTAATAATATTGCGAAACTATGGCCATTTGAGAGCAAGTATTAAAACCGAAGGCCCGAGAATTTTGAACAAAATGATTGTTTTCTGCTGGACAAAGTCCACTCCCATTTTGTCCAAGTAACAATAACAATATAGTAGAGGTATGTTTAGGAATGACTAGAACGTCATCCCTCTGGTATCCTGGCATTATCTTTAATAGATAAAATGATTCAATATCTAATGTTTCCGAAGCGTTCGTTTCTTTTTCGCCAACATAACGTTATACTACCCGGATTCGGGGCATTAATTCAATCATGCAAGGTATCGAACCCGTTACGTAGCCGATCAACTGGGTCGAACCCGATAAAAGTTGAAGTTTTATAACTCATGTTCTAATTCAGCAACAGATCTAAAACTAATGTTTTTCGATTACATTCGGGGAGAATTACACGTTGGGTGTATCGGAAATGGTCTCGACCCGCTACTATTTATTTTATGGGTTCGAAACCGGTTATATACTGGATAAAACGACTTAGGTTACGACGAGGTCGGAATTTATTATCATTAGGTAGAGTAACTGGCATCTTGTATTTTCTTTTGGAATTTCTGTATCTAAAAACACTTCATGAGAAGATGGAATTTGAAGTGAAATGAAGAGGAGCAGTACATTATCACAGAATCCCTCATGCAAAGCAGAAGTCACTCTAGGAGAGTGTCATGTCGCTAATCTCATGTTGGAACAAATGTCTCATTAGGCCTGTCAAAGTTCAGCAGGTCAATAAAAGATTCACTCTTTATTTCCGACTTTTCCTCTTCTCATTTGAATGCCCCTCGTACATCATTTTCAAAAACCTTTTCAGTAGTTAAGAAAAAGCCATTTTTAAGGATTTACGGTTTAAGAGTGATCGTATGCTTTCTCTCTCTCTTGACCATTTAAAGCGAACTTTTAATGGATATGGATTCTTTTAGACTGTAATTTGTTTCACCACAGAGCGAAACCTGAGATAGAACATATTTAAAATTTAACGTTTTGATTCCTATATGTTATTTATATTGAAAGTTTTAAAAATATATATCACATTAATATTTATTGAATTCGTTTCGAAATTTATTGTTTATTTGACCAGAGTACCCATACCTATTTTAATTGCATTTTTACTTTCTTAATCGTTGCAAAATAAATAACACCAATTTGTGTTTTCGCACAAAATTAAAAACCCACGCCGTAAATGATGGCGCTGCTGCTACAGAGGTTTAGGGGAGTTTGAAATGAAAAAACGGACTTTATTATATAACGAAATTTTTAATATAAAATGGAGAGTAATTACGATACTTTTTCCATACCGTAGAAGTTCATATCGCGAATGAATGGGTTAATATTTAAGTGACATAATCTCGAAATTAATTATATATATTTTATGCCAGTTTTTGACTCTATGTAAGTCATATGGGGCGGGGGTGGCTCAGTCGGTAGCGCACCAGGCACGTAATCTGTAGTTCCCAGGTTCGAGTCCCAGCTGGGTCAGCGTTGAGATTTATCTCCGCAAAATTCCCCGCCCTGCCCACGGTCAGTAGGGGACACCGATGGGCTTGGAAAGGCCGCCGTCCGTCGGATGGGACGTTAAGCCGTGGCCCCGTGTGCGGGAGAGCCATACCGTGTGCACGTTAAAGAACACGCTGGATGGCCATGACGGGAGGCTACCATTTGTCTCCCAACAGCTGTTCCAGTGGGCCCCCTCCTCCAACCTTCTCTGAGACTTCGGGGTCCATGTGACCTGGCCATTTAGCCCATGGTGTGCAAAAAGTGCCGCTCAGAGGTAAAACAACCCAACCCAACCTATGTAAGTCATGATTTGTTTCTTCAAACGATTCGTCCCAAGCCTTTGTCTCTCTCTTTTATATCGGATTCTAATTCAAAATTATCACTGCGCACTTCTTCTGTATTTACATTTTTTTGTTAAAAATTGGAATCGAGCTACCGTAGCGAATGTATTTCATTTCAGCATTAACTTTTACACTGAAGCGCCATTGAATTAGGAATAGCAACCTAGTAAGATATCGGACATTTCTGGCTCTGATAACTGCCTCCACACGACGAGGCAAAGATTCCACAAGCTTGCGCACATGTTCCACAAGTATGGCGACCATGCATCCTCCAGAGCTGTCCATAATTCTCTCAAGGTCGTCGCTGATGGGACACGAGCACGACCGCTCTGCTTGGTGGTATCCCAAAGATTTTCAATGGGATTTAAATCTGGACTTCTAGGTAGCCAATTCATTATTTCAAAGTCAGCAGAATGCTCCTGCAACCATGCAGTAGCCAAGCGGGACTGTGAGATGAACAGTTGTCTTGCTGGTAGACACGATCTCCATTGGGATGCATAATGGCATAAATGAGTGAAAATGATCAGCCATCAGTTCTACATACTGGGATGCATTGAGAGTCGCTGGTACACGTAGCAAAGGTCCCAACTGAAATACACCCAGGCCATCACTGAGCCACCACCAGCTTATACTCTTCCGACCTGACATGCAGTATCCATGGCTTCATGGGGCTGGCGTCATGTCCTCAGTCTCCCATCGAAGTGATAAAGTTTAAATCGGAATTCATCACTCCAGGCTATCCGTTGTCAATTTTAGATGGTCCAGTTTCGATGCTCTTTAGTCCAGGCAAATCGTTGAGCCCGTTGTTGTGCCGTTAGAAGTGGGACTCTCGTAGGTTGGCGGCTCCTGAAGCTGAGATGATGAAATGAACGTTGCACGGTCTGTGCACTAACTTCCCGGCTGGAACCCGCGTTCAGATGGGAGGTGATTTCAGATAATGTCTCGTCCCTATCGGTCCATACGATGCGGGTCAGACGGCGAAGCCCACGATCATTCAATGGTGGTTATCCTTTGCACCTTGCTCGAGTGTTTGTTTCTTTGCTAAATTTTCATATTCTCGGAACACACTTGAAACTGTCGTACGAGAAAAATCCATGTTCATTGACAATTTCGGAGATCGAGTGTCCAATCCGTCGGGCACCTGCAATCTATCCTCTGTCAATGCATCTAAATCCCATGCCTTCCCCATTACGCTTCTCACAACGAATGCTTGGGGAAGCCAAAGCTGGCAGCTATATATGACCAGAGTTTCAACCACGCATGCGCTCAAATACGGGACTTGCAGTTCTGAATCTTGGATAACGTCCCCTATCCCTAATTCAATGGCATTTCAGTGTATATATGTATCTGGTAGAAGGAAGTGTATTCTGCTTGCCTGTTTCATTTATTGAATGTTGAATAACTTTCGTATTCCGTACTATTGAAATTTTACTATTTTTTTTTAGAAATTCAACTTCTTATACAGAGAGCATTAAAAGATTCAATCAGATTGATAATTTTACAAGAAATGAAAATTGTGAAATCATTGAAAACCTTTTTAAATATGTCTTAGTTTCGATCCACTGGAATTTTGATTTCTGATTTGTTAGAAGCGGTGTTGGCTCAGTAGGTATCGTGTCAGGCTCCTAATTTGCAGTTGCCACGTTCGAATCCCAAATGTGCTATCGTTGAGATTTATCTTGACTAAACTCCACCCTTCTCTGGGTAAGAAAGGTGCCACTCATAGGTTTGGAATGTCCCTCGGATGAGGTTAAGCCATCGTTCCGTGTGCAACGGAGTCACATCCTGTGCACGTGAAACAACACAACATGCTGGATGACCATCACGGTGGAGTCATATGTCTCCTAATAGTTCAAAAATAATTGCAATAAATTTTGTTGTTGAATATTGTTTCGGTGTTCTTTTATTGTTATGGCTGCAGAGCGTTGCTTTTACCATTGTAGGTCGGAATTTATTATCATTAGATAGAGTAACTGGCATCTTGTAAACACCACCTGTTTTCTCTTTAGAATATCGATTTTTTTTACCACATTAAATACGTTACTAGCTGCTTTTACTGGAATTTTAAAGTTATATGATAGCATTATATTCCTCAGTGTTTCTGGTAATCATGGAATTAGAGGTACACTGGAAGTACACTTATATTTAACAGGTTGCCTCCATGTCGTTTTTATTTGTGTATTATTGAGAGTGGCTCCTTCTTTTGATATATTTCACAATGACGTCACTTATAGTTGATCGGGCAGCTGCAGATGGGCTGAAATGTCCCTAACTAGGCGTAAACTGGAAGGAGAGCTGTGCACCAATCCCTCGTGATGATGCACAGAACCGGCCAGGTCTAGCACCTAATGTCCGACCCCGCCTTCTCGTGGTGCAGACCGTTAGTACCTTTCAAAAGAGATATTCTCTTTTGGAAGGGAAGGAAGGGGAGGGCTGCCAGTTCAGTATGGCCTACTGATCTGATCATCTATGGCCACTTTTTTCTTTTTTTCTTTCAACCCTGCTGAGCAGTGGTCAACTTCACAGGGTCCTGGTGCTGACCATTTACACCTACTAGACTGCACTTGTTTATTGATTTGAGCTTGATTATCGATCCTGGACTTGCTGCACTGGTGGGCCTCTGTTGAGGGAGAGTCTGCCGCTGTGTTTTCTGTTTGCTTCTGGGTTGCCAGCTCTAAGTGAACAGAGGCATGGGATACCTTATATCAGCTGGTGGATAATCCTAATCAGAGGCCATCGCAGGTACCTGAACTGGAATAACTAAACTGGAGTAATGTGTCTCAGGCAGGCCATGTGGCTCTTGAAAAAGTCCACTTGAAAAGGTGGTGCCTGAAGTTCCTACCAACATCGGTGACTTCAGCCTTTAGCAGAGGAGGAACGGGTCATTGCCCCATGCCTGCGATTAGGGGGCTGTTTGATATTGTTGGCCCTACCAATCTCAATAAATCTAATTTCTTTAAAAACCCTACTAATCTTTTTCTCTCTGCAGGAACGTGGAACGTGAGGACATTACATAGAGATTATTCTCTTGATGTCCTCATGCAGGAATTCCAGCGCTATAACCTAGATATTCTAGGCTTGCAAGAGACCAGATGGACAGGTAAAGGTGAGATACTTAAAAATAACTTTAAATTTCTCTTTACAGGGAGGGAGGATGGAAAGCATCACCAAGGCGTGGGTCTGCTGCTCAGCAGACATGCTAGTGATGCACTTCTAGGATATGAGTGCATTAATGAAAGGTTTCTTACAGCAAAATTTCAGACAAGCATTAAAGACTTGAATGTTATCTGCTGTTATGCCCCCACTGAGGATGCCGATGAGGATGAGAAGGATAGGTTTTACGGACTACTTCAGGATATTTTGAATTCTGTCAAGAAAGGAGATATTAATCTTGTTCTAGGTGACTTCAATGCCAAAGTTGGTACTGACTCTGACCTTTGGGGAAGGGTAATAGGCCCTTTTGGTATTGGTAGCTGCAATGGCAATGGGCAGCGTCTCCTGCAGGTAAGTAAACTCAATGGATTCAGAATAACTAACATTTATTACAAACACCGCGACAATACATAAATACACATGGGTTTCACCCGATGGGCTGCATAAGAATATGATTGATTATATATTAATTAACAGCAAATGGGCTAGTTCTGTTAGGAATACCAGGTCATATAGGGGAGCTGAAATTGGATCTGACCATTATCTTCTTAAAAGTGTATTGCAACTTAAACTTAAAAAGTGTTGTACTAGGGTTAAAAATTTTACCTTTAATACCGAAGCTCTGAAAGGCCCAGTTATATCCCAGTTATACTTAGTCATTATGACAGTCATGGTTTGCTTACTACTGAAGTTGAGGAAGAATGGGACCATTTTAAACAGGCTTTTTTGGAACTAACAGTACTCTTTTAGGGAAAAAAGAGCAGAAGAGAGAGAATTATCTGAGTGATAAGGCACTTGAGCTTATTTCGGAAAGAAAGAACTGCAGGAATGTTCTTAATCAATACCCTACTAGTTCTAAAAGAAAGCATTACAGAGAACTTAATAAACGTGTAATGGATCAGTTAGCTACTGATAAGATTCTTTGGCTTGTTGACCTGGCTGACAAAGCTGAGGAAGCAGTTAGACAGCACAACAGCAGAGAGCTGTACCAGATAGTTAATGTTTTGTTTTTTAGAAAACGGACAGGTATACAAGGATTGAAGGATAAAAAAGGTAAGGATAGAGAAGGGGAGGATTCTGTCATGACTAGGTGGGCTGAGCATTTCAGTGATGTTCTAAACAATGTGGTTAGTTCTACTCCCATTGTTTGTAATGATGCTAGATGCATTGGCAGCTTTAATGTTGGCCCTATAACACAATCTGAAGTTATTTGGGCTATCTCTAAACTTAAACTTCATAAATCCCCAGGGGTAGATGAATTTACTACAGAAATGCTCATAGCTGGAATGTTTCAGTTACCACTTGGATGACTGAAATTTTGAATAACGTTTATGATAAAGGCATGGTTCCTAAAGATTTTACCAGAGCTATTATTATCCTTATTTTCAAAAAAGATGATCGCAGTTCCTGTGATGACTATAGGGATATCAGCCTACTCTCTGTTCCAGGTAAAGTTCTTTCCATGATTGTGCTTAATAGAATTAAGAATCTGGTTGACAGGCAATTGCGTGATGAGCAATGTGGATTCAGAAGTGGTAGGGGATGTGTAGATCAGATATTTTCACTTAGGCAGATTCTTGAGAAATGTTTAGAGTTTCAGAAACCTTTGGTTGCTAGCTTTGTTGATTTCAAAAATTCTTTCGACTCTGTTGATCATCATAATTGTGGTTGATTGTGAGATCATATAGTATACCAGACAAGTTAGTTAACATAATTAAAGCTCTCTATAATAACACTGAGTCATGTGTGAGAGTTGGTAAGTCTTGTAGCAATTGGTTTAGCATTACATCTGGTGTTCGACAAGGGTGCATCTTGTCTCCTTTTCTCTTTAGTTTGGTTGCTGATTATGTTATGCGAAATTCACTTCAAGGGAAAGATTTGACTTTAATTGGGCTGGAGATACGAAAATTTCTGATTTAGATTATGCTGATGATTTAGCCCTTTTGGCAAATGATGTTGATGAGATGAACTCTTTCATTCGAGCTGTTGATGAGACTGGTAGCAGAGGAGATTTGGTTATAAACAGAGAGAAAACTAAAGTGATGAAAATTGGTCAGGCAGGTTGTGATTCAGTTAATCTGAATGGTTGAAGTCTTGAGCAGGTGTCACAGTTTAATTACCTTGGGAGCTATGTAACAGATACTGGTGATGTGCGGCATGAGATTAACAGACGAATAGGTATTGCTGCCGTGACTTTTAAGAATCTATGGAGATTGTGAAGAAATAGGCGTATACACTTAAAGACTAAAATTAGACTGTATAATAGTTTGGTTCTTTCTAGGGTTAGTTATGGTAGTGAAACTTGGACGCTATGTAAACAAGATAACAGGAAACTAGACGCTTTTGATTCTAGATGCTTACGCAGTATCTTGGGTACTGCGCAAACTTGTAACTAATGATGACTGCGTTTAACTTTGTAACTAATGATGAGGTTAGGCAAAGGAGTCTGCAACGTCCTTTAAGCACCATATTGTGCAGAGAGACTCCGGTGGTTTGGCCATGTTGCCCGTATTGATAATTATAGATTGGCGAATAAGGTTATGAACAGTGTTCCTAGAGGCCTCATAAGGAGGGGGAGACCTAGGATGCGGTGGGCAGATAAAACGCACGTCCATGAGGTTCGTCAGGCTTCATGTATCCTTTTATTCCTGTTTGCACCAAAAGTGGACTGTAGCTGCTCCGGGACAGCCACAGCGCCATATTTCAGTGACAAATGTAACTATTCGGCCAATGAAATATTTCTTTATTAAAAAAATCCCGTCTTTTTGTGCATTTCTGTTTAAACCGCATCGTGCTACTGTCTATACTTTTCGAATTATTGCATTTTTAATTTTTTTGTTACTGGCGTAAGGGCGAATTTACTCCTCAGAAGGGTTGTCCGGATATTTTTGATCAGACTGTGTACGTTGATAAAAAAGCAGAAATGTATAGTTTGAATGAGTACCATGAATTGGGAAAATCATTTGTTTATGCACCTAAAAATGTTTAGCCAAAATATCGGAAGAAATGATCAAGGATCATATCAGAATATTAATTGTCTTATGAGTTGCACTTTCGATTTAACCTGTTGTACAAGCGAGTGCTATCTACATTTTCTGAATTGTTTGGTGACATCCACTGGGAACCACAGAACTAGAATTTTCCGTTACAGAACAAGAAACATTTGGATTGAATGGACGCTACTTATTGTAATTTGGTTGCTTATACCGGGTGATCCAAAAGTAACAGAAAAAATAAAAATTCAATAATTCGAAAAATATAGACAGTAGCGCGATGCGGTTTACACAGAAATGCACAGAAAAACATGGAATGTTTTTTAATAACAAAAACTTTTATTGCCAGAATAGTTATTTTTGTCACCGGCAGGTGGCGCTTCAGTTGTGTCAGTAGTTTTTGTACAGTGGCGCAGCAGAGTTCGCAACGCAGCTAGGATTACAAATGTTCAATGTGACGGCCATCATTCATGAGAATGGCCGTCAGACATGGCATGACACTCTGCACAGCATCGAAGAGGGTTTCAGCTGTAATTCCTGTTACATGATGGCGAATAGCTTCTTTCAACATGGCCAATAACGTCGGCCGACCTCTGTACACCTGTGACTTCAAGTAGCCCCATAACCAAAAGTCACAAGTTGTAAGGTCTGGAGACCTTGGTGGCCATTGGTGCGAGAAACAGCGACTGAGGACACGGTCTTTCCAAATGTCGATCGCAGCAGGTGCTGGACAGGTCTTGTGATGTGCGGAGGCGCTCCATCCTGCATGAATGTTACACTATGGAGCGCTTGCCTCTCTTGCAAGGAGGGAATGATGCTGACTCTTAAAAGCACTGCATAACGCTCGCCTGTGACAGTAACAGTTCGAAATGTAACTGCTGTGGATTTCCTCAAAGAAAAAGGGGTGCAGTGAACCCGCACCACGCTGTAACTTTTGTCTGATGCAAAGAGGTTTCCACAATCGCGTGTGAGTTCTCTCTCGCCGAGATGAGGCAGTTGTGTGCATTTACACTTCCATTAAGCGAAAAGTGCACCTCTTAAGTCCACTGGACGTTTGAAACCCAGTCCGCATTATTTTTCATCTGTTGAAAAGCCCAATTTTCAAATTCGTGACGTCTCTCGAAATCGGTTGGTTTCAGTTCCTGTACGTGTTGGATTTTGTAAGGATACCTCTTGAGGATGATCCTGAGTGATCGCCACGCAGTCCCGTACGAAATGCCAGTTCGTCTTGAAATTTCACGCATACTGCATTCCCCATGGGCGGAAGCTGCCGATTGTGTGTCGGCCTCGTGTTCGACTTCGTGCACAACTGCAATAGTTTTTTTGGGTCTCCAACTTCTTGCACGTGCTTCCAAACTGCTAGTGTCCTCAAACCTTTTCATCATAGCTATCAGTGAGGAACAAGACATTGACCCTTTCCACTTCTAATACCCCGCATCGAACGATAGGTGCGCAAAGACGCACTTGCCCATTCAGAGTTCTGATAATACAGTTTAACTTAAAGTGCTTTATCTCGTAACGATAATATGCCTCACCTTGGCAGAAAGTTTAACTTTCTGCCAAGTTCTAAACAACGAACGGCAGACTTTTCTGCCAAGTTCTAAACAATGAACGGTTGCTACTAAACAGAAAGGTCATTTGTTAAGTGCATCAAAGAGACATAGCTCTTTCTTAAAAGGAACTCTAAAGGACCAGGGTTCGGATCTGTGTGAACCAAGGTACGATTGTGTTTGAACCAGGAGACGGTTCTGTGTGAACCAGGTGGATTAGGCAAGGATTAAATATCTTCTCGCCGTATTTTCAGATCGGTAAAGAGATTTCTGTAAAGTACAGATTTTCATAGCATCATATGAAACTTGCAGTAGTAGAGCAGCATTCGGATTTAGCCCTACATGGGCTAGTGGTTAGCGTACTTGATAGTATTCCAGCGGGCATGTCCTTAAGTGTTTCTTTGTTGTATTGTGTACGAGAAACCAACACAGCCAAAAGCTTGCAGGTTATCTCCGTCCCTTAAAAAAAAATTATAAAAAAAATTAAAGAAAGCTGTGTGGAGGAAGGCTACTGGAACATCAGTAAAGCCATTTCATTCTGATCTTGAGCGCAGAAACTCAGGGCCACAGAATCGAGCTTATTCCCATATGCACATGCATTTGTGAATGTAAAATAAACTGTGCCGTCTGTCCTCTAACCTGGTGCATTAGTTTATTTCATCTTTCTACACGACATTTAGCACAGCATGTTTGAAGCACACCTAAGCACGGGTGTAAAAACCTCCGAATCTATGGTTCTACCAAGGATAATGGTGAATATTAATTAAGTGGCCTAATTAATTAATAATTGATAATATTAACTAAGTGACTCAAAAAAAAGTGTGCGTTTCTCCTTACCCTCGGGGTCACGACACGTGCATAGCGTCTTTGCCCCCCTCCCAGATCCGGCTCAGTTAGTATCCTTATGAATGCTAAACGTTAAACTCAGGAATTAAAGGTAGATTGATTTTGTAAGCTTCATTTCCTTAAAGATATGCTCCAAATATATTTACAAATTTTGCACACGTCTACAGAATTCAGATAAAAACATTAATGAACAGGCTGCTGCATGATGTGAAATATAATTTCAAGTTCACTGAAATAAAGTTTACATTTTACTTAACTTTAAATTCCGTTATCCATACGTCATGTTCGACTGTTATACATTAATTGGTCAAAAATAACAAATATTGCTTTATTTACTATAACTGCGACGCAGTAAAGATAAACAAAAATGAAAGTTACATATCACAGTCACGATCTTCCTCAAGTGTCTTCAATACTCGTAGCACAGCCATTTGATAGCATTCGACTATGAGTTAGGAATGAAACTTTCAACCAAATGTTTCAATCAATTGTGGTAACCAAATTCCAAGCAGGTTTTGTTGTTAGTTCTTAAAGAACGGCTGCAAAAATAAAAATAAAAAAACCATGGTAATCACAGGGGTTTTTACACCCCTGTGATTAAGATACAATCTGTATATTCAACCTGGTTAGCAGACTGAGTCTTGACTTATGCTAACTATTTTGTTTACATATTACGCTGAAATTAATATTTATGAACTCCAATAATTCCCTGGAACCTAGATTCTTGTGGTTAGGCGGTTCCATTGAATAGTGTTGTACAGTCGCTCAAAAAAGTATCCGAACACTATGGTTGATTACAGAATTGAGAAAAAATATCTGGCAACGATTTTTTTTTAGAAATTAGTGATCTGGCAACTTCGTGTCACGTGACACGTGACACGAAGTTGCCAGATGTCACGTGACACGTGACACGTGACACAACTTCGTGTCACGTGACACGAAGTTGCCAGATCACTAATTTCTAAAAAATCGTTGCCAGGTATTTTTTCTGAATTCTGAAATCAACCATAGTGTTCGGATACTTTTTTGAGCGACTGTACTGAATACATGGGAAACCCTGTTCTGACAACTTTGGTATCGGCCAAAAATCTGAAGGCAAAACTTCAAAAATGTCAGAAGAGGTTTCTGTGGATTTTAATAGACTGTGAAAGGGCTTATATATGGCTAAATTAATGGCCGCATTCTCTCTTGTATAGATGACCGAGCTACAGTGTGGTACCAACAGCAAGAGGTCATAATGACTCCATATGTGAAATCCACTCTTCAAGCTTCTCGAAAAAGATCAAGGTAGGAGAATATTTCTATGTCAGGGAATGGGTTCACTAATATGTATGAAAGATATTGAAACAGTGGAATCCTATCACGTATAACCTGCTATGCTTCATTTCTTTCCTGAGGGACATGAACAGTTTCACGATGATAATGCAGAAAACAAAGACTGAATGAGACTTTTTTTTACTTAAAGATCAGCGCTCTGAGATCACACAGACTTCATTATAAATGTTATTTCCGATCAAGGACTAACAATATCAGCAATCTAATAGAAGGCAGGAAACTACCCTTACAAAAATTGGGATAAAATAAAAGAGGATGAACGTGCATCCCAGAGTCTGAAACAAATTGGTGAATATACTGCCGTTGTTAAACAATTAGCAGTTAGCAATATAATTGCTAATTAATCAGAAATTTGAAGCTGTTTAAAACGTATCGAATAGGGGTTAGGATTACATCTGTCAGTCTTCTATAAATTTGGTGTATCTAGGAAGTTTAAACGAAATTTTATTCTTCGGAGAGTAAAAAAAAATATTTTTAAATGATTTTTTTAGTGTTTTTCCATAATTATGTTACGTGTATTCCAATGAAATTTAAATTCCGAATATCTTATACTTTGATTTTTCATTTGAAATCCAGAGAATTTATAAATTCGTGAGTTGTTTGAAGGCAGAATTCAATTAAATTCTAATACCTCTTGACAGGCCGAATAAAATTAAACCTAGAGCCATTTTCTGATCTAGGATCATTATGTTGCTATTTCCTGGAATATGCATTCATGAAAATACTTCTCGCCAGAGCGAAAACATGACTGCAACTCATCATAAAAATCCTTATTCATTTGTTTTAGAGAGACGACAAAAATTATAATATGATTTTAATTTTATGAGTGGTAAATACTTCTTTCTGAAATAGATTTGAGTAATGTACGAAATATACAGGGGTATGTCAAAATAATGGAAACACATACTCTGTGTAGAGAACATTTTATTAATAAGCTATAGGCCGACCTAGGGCGTTCAGAACAAATGCAATTCGACATGGAATAGACTTATACAAGTCATGCACTTATGGTAATGGAATGTGGGACCGTTCTCCCTGTAAAATATGGCCCAACTGTGCCAGTGATGCCGGAGGTGGAAAGTGTGATCTAACCTCGCACTCCAGATATTCCCACAAATGTTCAATAATATTGAGGTCTGGAGATTGCTTTGCAAACCATAACGTATCGAGTTCCAGAAACTACACGTTTCGCACAATGCACGGGTACATTATCAGCTTGAAACCAGGGACGGTCATTAGGGAACAATGCCCGCAACATTAGGTGCAGGTGGTCCCAAGAATGGTTTCGTGTGTTGCGGATGTGACAAGGTCCTGAAGAATAACTAATGGCCCTAAGGAATACAATGATCTGGCACTCTATAGAATCAGGGATCCACCTCCATGCTTCACAATTGGAACCAAACAGTTGGGGTGCTTTGCTTTTGCAGGTTTTTGCCAAACGTACACTTTACCAGTAGTGGGAAACAATGTGTAGCATGATTCATCAGACCAGATGACACGTTGTCAGCTATTAACATCCAGTTTATATGCGTTTTGCACCACCTTATACATTTTGCTGCATTGATGCTGGTAATCAGTGGTTTGTGGATTGCAGCACGACCATAAATACCTGCAAGATGAAGTTCCTGACGAACTGTTATGACGGAAAAGGGGATCATTCCGACTGGTGTTCAACTCTGCTGCTATTTGCTGTGCCGTGGTCTTGTGCTTCCTATGTACAATACGTGCCAATGTTTGCCTGTATCTTACAACTTTGTATGGCGTCCGCAATTTGCACGCTTGTAGGCAACTCTCTTCTCTTTTTGATAGGTAGTCATAATTTTCGAACAGTTCCTCATATTACACCTACTGCCTCCGTCGTTCTGGTTACTGAAGCTCCTGCAAATCGCGCACCAATGATCATGTCTTTTTGGAGGTCACTGAGTTCTGAATTGTCGACAATTACATCACAACAAGATGTTTCACCTTCGCCTGTGGCACTGCTTTTTCCCTTTATATCCTCACATCAAGGATGACGTCGTCCTGTGATTGCATACGGCGCATTGCATGTACTTCAGATGCCATCAGTGTTTCCAATATTTTGATAAACCCCTGTATAATATATATGCATATATGAAATCAAAACCAAAAAACCAAAAACTATATTAATCAAAGGTATACACAGTTGTATCAGAATAATATGACCACCCGCTGAATCATAATGTATCCTCCCAGGTGCATCACAGAGTGCACATGACAAGGTCGACCACATGGAGATATAAGCGGCCAGCCAGGACAGATGAGTCATAGTGCGTAACGTGAGTACAATGGGCAGAGGTATTGATTTGACGGACGTTCAAAAAGAAATGATCGTTGGCTACTGCACCAAGGGTGGAAGCATCTCGGAAACAGCAGACTTCATGGGCTGTTTCTGAGGTGCTGTAGTACCAAGAATGGAGCCCTGGCACACCGAGTTCCTCCAGATGTCATAACTGTGGAGCCTCAAAGACCATCGACCCCAGAGGAGAACATCGCCTCCATCGACTGGTAAAGAGCAATCGATGCGCAACAGTGCAGCAATTAACCACTCAAATGAACGCTGGAGCACTCAGGTACGTGTCCCCGATAACACT
This sequence comes from Ryuthela nishihirai, assembly GCA_038380435.1. Classification (NCBI taxonomy): domain Eukaryota; kingdom Metazoa; phylum Arthropoda; class Arachnida; order Araneae; family Heptathelidae; genus Ryuthela; species Ryuthela nishihirai. Next base: position 5,016,202 of record JAWZYU010000039.1, read on the forward strand.
AGAGCGAACCGTGTTACACATGGGTCTTCAGAGTCGACATTGCGTAATGGCGCCCATGTTAACCAAGGTCCATCGGCAACGACGCCTGCAGTTCGCACGGGACTACCATCATTTTCATAGTAGTGATGGGCGGTGGCGGATAGGGCGTCAGACACACGAGAACCAACACGCAGAAATGCGTATCGGTCAAGTACAGACCAGCAGTGGCAGTATGCATGTCTGGGGAATGTTTTCCTGGTATGACCTGAAACCGCTGGTACCACTGGATGGGTCCCTGAATGACAATGGCGGCTACCTGTCCTTTCTCGCTGACCACATGCATTCCTTCATGTTGGACATTTATCCTTGTGGTGATGGTGTCTACCAACAGGAAAACGTGCTTTGCTAAGGTGGTGTGTGACTGGTTCCAGGAACGCGACAGCGATGTCTCTGTTCTCCCTTGGCCGGCGAAATCGCCCACCTCAATCCCATAGAACACTTGTGGGACCATTTGGATCGACAGGTTCGGCGTGCGGACCCACAACCACATCATCTCCGGAATGTGTGCCTCTGTCAACCTTCCAGAGCCTCATTGTGTCCATGCCACGCTGTATCGCCGCTGTCATCCGGGCCAAGGGTGGTTATTCCCATTATTAGGTAGGTGGTCATATTATTCTGATACGACTGTATATATATATATATATTAGGAACTCTGAAGTGTTTTAAATCAGCGTGTTTTAAAATTTTAAATCTCTTCTGTAACTTCAAAGTCACGATGTAAATTGAGCCTTTTGTAGTATTATTCTTCAAAGAGTTTGAGTCAGAAATATACTTCAGTAGAAATACCTCTAATTTAATGTCTTATGCAAAAAAATACTATTAAACAAACATATTAAAACTATGATTATTATGTGTCGCCCTGGAGGTAACCTAATATAAAATAATGCTCAATGTGCATATTGAAGTATTACTATTAACACTGAGATTTAAAAATTAAAAAATAAGATTCCACTGTTATATGTGATTTATGACTTTTGGATTTTAATTTTTAATTTCTATTTTAACATGGCATGTTGCAGAATCATTAGCAGTTTTTCCTCCGGATTTCCGTGGCCTGGTTTTAAGCGCATGCATAAAATTAAAAACAAATAAAATTCCTCCATAGCTCTTGCTTGTTCCGTAGGTTTGATAGGAGCCTGTTAGTGTAATATGACATTCATAAGATTCGTGACGAAGACGAAATCTCAGCAGAAAGACAACAGAGGAAACATATAGGTGTTAGCTGGAACCCAGGACCATTTTCTCAAGCACGCTAAAGCATTTGGTCACGGGAAGGCAAATATATTGGCCCTCAAACAGCAGCTGTATAACACGGAGGCCTATAATGTCCTATAAGCAAAGTATGCCATACATAAAGTTTGTTAGGAAAGGAAGAACTCGACAGAAAGGCATCAGGAGAAGATGCATCGATTCTTTTATCAGGGGCTCAACCCACGTCCCTTGTATCCTTAGCCAAGCATGTTAACCATTCAGCATCTGGAATGAATGAAATAAATATCCTTTGGGACTATTGCCTGACACAATATCTGACATATATACGCCACGGAAAAGGTCTGTGAAGAAAGCAGACTTCAGAGGAAAGAAAACACGAGAAAAGAAATAGTCATACCTTAATCGAGGCGAGAATACAACCTTTAAATACGTAGCCGAACGCTCTCATCTATCGGGAAACATGAATTTATATTTTCTTATGTTTTCTTTCTGCTGCGGTCTCACTATCCTAACAAACGTTCTTTGTAGTGGATTACATTGGCAGGTTCCTTTCAGATCCATGTGGAAAAATGCTACTTGAAAAGGAATATTTTACTATTTTATAATCTAAAAAGTATACGTACAGTCGCTCAAAAAATATTCCAACACTATGGTTGATTACAGAATTCAGAAAAAATATCTGTCAACGATTTCTTTAGAAATTAGCTTTCTGGCAACCTTCGTGTACGAGGCTCGAATTGGCTCAGATGATGACGTTGTTGCAAGAATCGCTGTCGCTGATGCAATATCCAAGCCTTTTGTATCGAGGTGGCCTTGCTTAGCCCCCCCCCCCCACTTTTAGCCCCTATTTACTTCTTTACAGACTGAATTAGTTTCTTTCCCCCTTATATCTTTCTCTATCGGGAGATGTTTCAAACTAATATTGTGAATTGCGAAAACTGAATGCTAAAGAAATAACGTTTTACCTTTCGTTTTTGAAATATTTCTGTTTACATTCCTTGGAGTAGAGAAGAATAATGTTTGACATAAAAACATGAACTTATTCATGGAGTAACTCAATATAACGCAGATTCTCCCACACTGAACCTTGTGAATAGAAGAATAACTTTTAAGATCGATCTACCTTTTCCTCCGAAAAATAAGTACTATTTCTTTGAGTGCCGTATTGGAAGAGATTGTCACTTCGACAAACATTGTTACTTCTGCAAAAACTTCTACAAAAAGGGGGTGGGCACACCTCGACCCTCTCTTCAGAATGCTAGAAAGGGTAATAGACGCAAAAAATATTAAATTTGTTTACATTTCATTCATTTTTCAAGAGTTTTAAAAAAACCTGTAAAATGGAAGGAGAAATGTCTGCTGCATTCTAAATCAAGTGTCTGCCACCCCCCTCGATTTTTTTCATAGACCTGGACCTATTTACAAGTATCGATATTTTTGCCTTTACTCTGAAAAGATTTCACATGTCACCATTTCAAAAAATGTTTCAAATTTTGATATACTTCGTCATATCCCGTGTAAGGTTACTACTGATAAAATAATTTCCTGTCATTTTTGTAATAATAAAAATGATAGGCTACAGAAGGGGAGGTTGGGGGAGTTAAACAGAGAATAATTGACCGATTGAGGTAAGTGTTAACAATACGAACTCAAAATTCAATGTATTCTTCTATCTCATAAACATTTTCTTAGGAATCAAAATCAAATAACTTTCAATTTTTCCAAAATCAAATAACTTTTACTTTTTCCAAAGAGTAAAAATTCCATATTTTAAACTTTTATCTGCGAATAGGTAAATAGTCGAAACCAGGGCCACTGTAAACCAATTCTAAAGAAGTCATGTTTGTTGGTCATAAAAATAATGAAAAAGTTTAAATAAAGCATCAGAATATTTTATTAAATCTACGAATTTGAAATTTAGGTGGTAGATAATTATGGTTAAGAGATTTTATATTTCCATTAGGAATTTGATTTATTCTTTTTCTTCCAGTGAGAGAGTAACATTCAACTTTTGTTTTAAGAGGTAAATGGAGGTTTTGTTTTCCGTCGGTTATTAATTAAATACCCGTGCTCTGATGTGTCACCAGGAGGTCGTGGGTTCGGATCTCACCTTGCTCAAGGCAGTCTTTTGTCTATACGTTAAATGCTGAAAGTTTAACTTCAGTAATCACTACATCTGAAATTTACGTACCTCACTGCAAAGTCAGATTGATCAATGTTCGCAATCTGGCACCGTTTAAGGAGCGGCGGCCGGCGGATCTGTTTAAATAGCGACAGTCAGCAACTATGGGACCGCTACAGCTCCACCTGTCGGTGACAAATATAACTATTGTGGCTTTAAAATTTTTCGTTATTAAAAAAATCCCATGTCTGTGCATTTTTGTGAAAACAGCATCGTGCTGTTGTCTATACTTTTCGAATTATTGCATTTTTACTTCTTCTGTTACTTTTGGATCACCCAGTTACAGAAGAATCCACAAGCATCACCTAACATGATGAAATTAGTATTTGATAGTGAAATTAGGGCACAAATCAGTTACTCTTAAATATATGGTTAGCCTTATTTTATTGGAAGCACCGATTTAATCATAATTAACGAACCTTTTTTTTAGTATTTAAATGATATGTCCTTTAGTGTAAAAACATTAATCAAAATTTCATTTGTATTAGCTTCAGTTAAACGCTAACATATTCCCCACACTTGCGAGAGGTCAACGCAATCGATCCAAGTTATTTATTCCCAGTTGACTGCTTAGGAATAGAGACGTCGCTCTCTTAGGTGAAACAGAGCATAGCATCTAATAATAAAATATTTCTGTGGGCGCCAAAAAAGTTTACATAAAGGGGCAAGTAACCTGGAAGTTTTGCAGAAGATTAACAGCAGCATGACGAAACACATTTCAAAATATAAACTCAGTAAGTTGAATCGGTGGGTAGAAATCGCCATTTTGGATGAACGTTTTTCTGCTCCATTTTCCATTCGTAGCTTCTGCTCATTCGCAAATTCTAATCGAGAATGCCACTACCGTTGCCAGATTCCTCACATTCCCAAATATATTAAAGCGTTCCATTGCAGGTAGGAATCCGATTTTTTGTGCCCAACATGAGTTCACAATGGGGAACTTCGCGTATGAAATTTGGGACCATTCGATCAAGTATCTCGGCAATTATAGAGGACCATAATTTGTCGAAACGGAAATATCACTTTCGATAATTTGTCTATAAATGAAGCCACAGGCTATGAGAGCGCCTGCTAATGACAGCAACGACCTCTAACAATACCGGACAATTAAACAATGCAAAAGAAATTATGCTTCATTTTGAACTTTGCAACATTTCGATTTTAAGAATAGCATTTATAATTGGTCACTTCCATAAAGTATACATATAAATAACGTACCTTAGAAGGAGTATTTATTTCTCGCATGAGATGTGGAACTATTTGCTCTGGAGGAATTGCATCTGCGATTTGTTCGTGCAAGACCAACACCACCTAGAGGAGAAGGCCGTACCACTGATTTGTGACGTCTGCATTACTAGACCGGACTGCCGGCAGAATAGATTGAGAGATAGCTTATCCTTGTTAATAGAACTTCAAATTTAGATTTGGAATATTCACTAATAAATCATTAAAATAATTTGTTTTCATATAATTAAAAAAAATCCCACTTTTTTCTAATATTTTTTTAGAGATAACTTTTTTTTGCTTTGATTAGTATTGATAAACCATTAATTACCGTTTCCGATTATACAGATAGCTTTAAATTATTATTTAGATAATAACACTCTTTAAATGTTCTGAAATTTCAAAACTTTTAACGAATTTTGCAAACGATCGATTAATATATTGAGCGAGTACTAAATTTTCACTCTTAAAGGATTCTAGAAGTGCGAAATATATTTAGAAAAAACTACTTGTTACAAAATACCACAGATATCTATTTTTTTTTTACAAATATGTATGTTTATATGAGGTCTGAAACATTGTTTAATGAAAACAGTATGTTTCAATATTGCATATGTTAAGAAAAACAACCAACAAATTCCTCATTAAAAAAATACTTTTATTTACAATATGAGAAAACAAATATATATAGGATACACATTACAATGAAACAAATATTTCATTGTTTACTTTATTTTTAAGAAAATTGTGCAATTAAAACAGGAAAATTCACCAATCATATGGGAGAATTTTTAAGCAACATGAAGGAACTTAATATTGTGCAATACTATTTAAATTGAAAACGAAAATTTTATGATATTCCATAGATCCCAGTTTAACTCTTTTTTTTTAAAATAGTTTAATAATGAAAGCTGTTTTTAAAATGCATCACATTAATAAAAACTGTTTCTAGGACAAAAGTGACTTTTAAATAAAAAGAAAAGAAAAATTGTTTTCCCAAACTTTTTCACCCTAATGCATATTAAAACTAATTTCTTCACATAACATAGAAATTTTTATCCTTTTTGCTATCATAATAAACTTTAATAATAGGAAAAAAAAATTCTGAAGAAACATGAAAGCAACATCTAAATACATGTGGTCAAAAGGTTTGAACAGATTCAAAATACAACAGAAATATAAAATACAATGAGTATTATACAATGTAAAGGTCACATTGAAATATCCATATACACTCAGTAATTATGAAACCTAATTCCATGTTATGTCAATGGAAAGCTAATTTCAAACCTTTGTAACTTTGAAAATGAGCTTTTATGAAAAAAAAAAATGAAATGAAGATCAATTAAAGATCTCAATCAAATTTATCTAAATCTATGTTCATTAAAAAACAAAGAATTATGAAAACTGGGATATTTAATATGAACAATGGCTGTTTTAAAATATTGATCTGGGAAGTAGTTGAAATAAGTTAATCTCAAAACAGTATCCCATATTAAATTTTATTAGCATAGTTTTAGCAGAAAATGTAACAATTATTTAAATCTTCACCAACTCTGCAGAATTCACATTACTGTTTAAGATGTTGATATATAATAAAATACCCCTTCAAACAGCTGCTTACAACAGAGGTCTGACATGAGCCTGTAAGTTTATATGCCATAGTAGGTCTGTGAGGATGGCGGAAACCCAGCAGAGAAACAACACGAACAACCATGCCTTACCTAGGGCTCGAACCCAGGTTAGTAACCAAGTGAAGCCTCTTTAAATACTAAATGAATGTTATTGGAATATAGAAATTAAGATAGATTTTTAACTTATATATATTCAGCCATACTTTCCCATGAAATGTTTATTTCAGAAATTACAGAGCTTTCAAATTATCTTTCCATTGACATAACATGGGATTGGGTGGTCATAATTAACAGAGTGTATATGGGGTAGTTTCATGGCAGCAAACACACTTTTGTAACACAGAATTTAAAATATTTATGATAACAATGCATTTGTACATATATGTAATAAGAAAAGATTTAACTTGTAAAATTTGCAGCTATATATATAATTAGTAGAATTGTAGCATCACCAGCAACTTAAATTTAATGACATTGCAAAACTTGAATTAAGTAAAAATAAAGTACTACAAGCAATATATATCAACTATTGAACATTTTACTAACATTGAATAGATAGAATTAGCATCTAAAATTTTCTTATATTTTTATAGATAGGTCAAGCTGTTTCAACTGATTCAGTATACTCCAAATGTGCAAATCAAATTGAAGAATTAAAAAAATATATAGATGTCATTTACATAAAGGTTGATGAAGTGGCAAAAATAAACTACACCAGTAGGTTCTTAATAGGATTCCTTCCCAAAGGCAAGTCGATAAAATAACTTTAAATTTGTATGGTGTCAAAAATATACAGAACAGAAAAAAATGTTTTGCTATTTTGTAAAGAGCATATACTTAACATGCCTGGAAACATATTAAATAAAAACATTATTCTAATCTTGACCTTCTGCAGAGTTTTTTAAACCTTAAGTCATTAACTATTATGCATATCATAACTGCCATATCTGGTGAAGATACTTCAAATGCTAAGAGCAACAGGGTATTTTCCCTTTATAAACAGATATTCTTACATTAAATTTTAATATTACTTGAACTCACTATCAGTATAAAACCAATTATTACAATGAACTTGGAAGAAGAAAATGTGTATCAGAACCAGACAAGGTTTCTAATAACATAGTCAATCATCTCCCTCCAAGCAGAAACTGACATCCCCCAATGATACAGAAAACCTTATTGATCTGTTGACCAGGCTAGTTCATAGGCATATCAAACACCCATTGGCAATCACTATTAGAAATTTAAAAAATCCTACATTTGCAAGGTAGAAGAAGCCACAAAATATGCATATATATTAAAGAAAATCAAGGAATAAATTAACTTCCTAAATCTCCCATGGCTTTTACAAAAACCAAAGACTGACACTTAAGTTTTCTGCTTATAATGTTCTCAATTTAAAGTAATGAAGGAAAAATAATATTCAGAAAATTCTATTTGCAGTTTAATGAGTTTCAGTTGATCATTTCATCCAGAGACTGGTGGTATATGTGTATTATGATGATAATGAGTATAGTGGAAAAATTACCTTGAGCCAGGTGAGATCCAAACACATAACCACCAGACGTAGGGTTACTCGATGCCAGTGTTACAAAAGGAGGATATGCTTTCTTTGTGAAATAAAATAAGTTTTTTCATACTAAGTTTTTTGCCAAGTACTAACAGATGAGTCACAAAAAACAATACTCCTTAAATATACTATAAAATATATGGTGCAGTGATTTTTATTCCTATTTCATAAACAATCAAAGGTTATTTCTCCTAAAGTGTCATAATGATTAGTAACTTGCACTGTCATAAAAGGTAAACTTTCTGTTACTTCAAACTCTGACTGAGTTAGTGGTCAGCAATGATTTCAGTTTTGGGCGTAATATTTTTTTAAAGTGTATTTGTGGATGCTTTAAAAGTAGTTGAACAGTACCTCTCCATCAGTATATGGATACTTTAGAGGTCAGAAAGCTTTCTCCCAGTTTTCATGTCAAACATGCTCGTTTCTCTTTCAACATCAGATGGTGCAAATTGGAGTTCACACACCTATGTGTGCAAAAGAAATATTGAGAATATGTACAAAAAAACCTCTGATGAATGATAAATATTAAAACAAAAATCCAAACACCAGGAATACTGTTCACCATACACAAAAAAATTTTATTCAGAACTGAAGACTTTTTACCTTCAAAAGTAAAAGCTATAATTGTATTCAAAACAATTCTATAATCAGTGTATTTTCTAAGATTTCAATAAAAATCCATGGTTAAAAGAATGAATTCTCCCAAGGAATGCACCTATTCTACCAGTAAGCTGGTTTTTCTCAATATTTCTAGCACTTCTTTTATCATATATAGCTCACCTTGAAAGCTAATATCATATATAGTTCACCTTGAAAGCTAATGCTAACCATCTAATAGCATTCCACTGCTAGTACTAACCATAAAGTGCTTTTGGTAATGCCACTATAAGGTGATAATGTAAAATAAAATGCGAAAAATCATACTGAGCTGAAAATCATTAAAAACAACACTCTTATGAATGAACGTTTAAAGGTTTGAAATATTCCAGTCCAGGAACTGAGCCTGAAAACAACTCCAGTAATAAGTTTATAGTTTCAGACAATTTTCTCTTACTGTAATTTTCAGTTTATTAGGCATAAATTTGTTTATATAGACAGCACCTGGTATTATACTAATGCTGAAAGGCATTAGGAATTGATTGCTCAGGAAGTTTACTGTTGTCGACAGTTTCTACAATAAACTTTTACCATTACATATCAGTAAAATCAAAATACCTCAATTTTTTGTGATAATTTTTGGATTTCTTCATTTGTAAAATCCAAACCAGTGGTCAGTACAGAGGATAAATTTTGACGTTAACTCGAAAACAATATTGTATGCATTTGTGGTGTTTAACATATTTATATTCACATAATAGAAGAAATGACAGATATCCCCTCAAATATTCTCTAATATGATTATAGAATACATTTGTAACAAAATTAAAACAAAATCTGCAGTCACATGCAATAAAGATATCAGAGTAGACTGTTATACCTTTATTATAATATACCTGACTTATCTCATTTTACAATGAGAGTGATTGGAAATATATGCACTTTTAATTACTCCTTTGAAAGTAAAAAAATTCTTTAACTTTACTATTAAATCCTTTTTCAAAATATCCTTTCATTTATTAATCCATATGTACGCTAGATGTAGCCCACGCATTCTTTAATATCCACTATAACTTGACCTGATTTCAGAGATATAATTATGCAGACTAATTTAATGCTGAAAGTTATTAGGAATTGATTGGTCAGGAAGTTTACTGTTGTCGACAGTTTCTACAATGAACTTTTACCATTACCTGTCCTGCTTTTATTAAAAAATAGCTGATGTGTGAGGTAGGTATTTGTATCCAAGTATACTAGTAATAACACCAAAATAATTTCTAATACTTATGCAGAGATTTTGTATTTAAAAGTAGGTTTTCCCATGATCTTGCCTTTGGCTCATATATGTATTCAAGTTTAACAGTATTATCATAGTAACTTATACGAGATATATTTGAACTCTATGGATATATAAATATAGTGATAAAACATTAGACCCTGAAACTATCCCAACAAAAGTAACAATTTCTTAACCTACTACTGTAATCTATTAAATAAAATGTCTGGTCACTGTGAAATATTCTTTTCTATTTAAGCATTTTAACATATGTACATTCGACATTTTTTATTCCAGCATATTAGGTTTCTTACTTAATAAAAATAACGTCAAATTATTCCATACGGATCAATGATATTATATATGTATATTATAGAAACGTAACATACACTAGTTAAAACTATAATTTTTACTTTAGAAGTTCATAAATATGACAACAGATATTAATACAGAATAAAGTTCTTCTTACCTTGGATACTTTCGTTGGACAGAAGTTTTGCCTTGGTATTGAACGAATCCATTTCTGTCGCAAATCGATATCTTCTGGAAATTTAAAAACTGAAAACTGAGAACTCGTAATATCTCCTGGACTGAGGAACGCAGCAGCACGATGGCATTTCGCTAAAAAAATCAATGAACGTAACAACAAAATATGTTCACACACAACACACACACGCAGCAAAACTAGTTACTCACTAACAAAAACAAGATGGAGGCGACGCTACTAGCTACGGGTCGACTAAAAATGACGTCGTCAGAATCGCGTCACCGAGTGGTAGGGCCTTCTCTTCTAGGTGGTGTTGACTGGGCCCGTGCAAAATAGTCCCCAACTCACAAGGGGAAGACTTGCCGCAAAGCACCTTGCAACGGGAAACCGCAGGGCTCACATATAAAAAGCCCCAATCCGCGAGAGACGCACGCCCCGAAAAGGCTAGAACCCGCACTATATTAGATTTAATCATCGGGGCGGGGAGGGCTCAGTCGGTAGCGCGCCAGGCTCGTAATCTGCATTTCCCAGGTTCGAGTCGCAGCTGGGACAGCGCTGAGATTTTACCTCCGAAACCTTCATGTACAGTCGCTCAAAAATGTATCCGAACAATACGGTTGATTACAGAATTCAGAAAAAATATGTGGCAACGATTTTTTTTTTACAAATTAGCGATCTGGCAACCTTCGTATACATTCACTCAATAAAATATCCGAACACTACGGTTCATTAAAGAATTCAGAAAAAATATGTGGCAACGATTTTTCTTTTTAAATTAGCGATCTGGCAACCTTCGTGTACAGTCGCTCAAGAAAATACCCGAACACTATAGTTGATTACAGAATTCAGAAGAAATATTTGGCAACGATTTTTTTTTCAAATTAGTGATCTGGCAACCTTCGTGTACAATACATGTGTAGTTGCTCAAAAAAAATCTCAACAGATTATTGATTACAGAATTCAAAAAAATATCTGGCAACATTTTTTTTAACAAATTAGTGATCTGGAAACCTTCGTGTACAGTCGCTCAAAAAAGTATCCGAAAGCCATGGTTAATTAAAAAATTCAGAAAAAATATCTGGCAACGATTTTTTTAGATATTAGTGATCTGGCATCCTTCGTGTACTGACTGGCATCCTTCGTGTACTGTACACGCGAGCGAAACTGTATTTCTATAAAACCGTGAAATTATACTACGCATGAAATTGAAGAAAAATATTCGGAGAGTATTTAAAAAGTATATCAATCCTCTGCGGAGTGTTATATAAAAAAGAAAAGAGTGAAATTGTCATGAAAACGGCTCTAGAATTGTTTAAAAAAGATGTGAAAACCCTTACATTGCTCTGCCCTGTAGGCATCCATCTTTGTAAAAACATGAAGAATGTCATATTCCTCTATCTGCAGAATAACCGTAGTCGAAAAATAAATAATTAATTGATTTATTTCATGGCTAGACTTGGTGACTCTTTGACCCAGATTACCCATAGGTTAGCATGTGAAGAGTTCAAGTAAGGAGCTCCATAGAGAAAGCATGGTGCCATCGGCGAGGTGGGTGGCTGGACATTAAAAAAAAAAAATGTAAGTATGGAGTCATGTGATCCCTGTAGTTTGAAATGATTGGCTGTCATAAATTTTGATAATGAGGATCTTCTGATTGGCTGATTCTGTGTCACGTGATCAGGCTGTCCTTATATAGCATATTGGTGTACATGTCAAATCTATGTGCAGTAGTTATGTGTGACGTCATAGGTATGCGCAGATTGAATGCGCTGTAGTATTCTAACGGAGTATAAATTAGGATAACTATACCCTTAAAGTTTGAACTGATTGGCTACTTATGTATGACGTCATCGATCTGTCCTTATATGGCAATTCATGTGTAGACGTCCTAGGTATGCGCAGATCTGATGTGCAATGTACTTCGTATGCCAGAGAGTGTAGAATAGAGGTGAAATTAAGTACCCAATCGAAAAATAATTATCCAGAGGTGAAATTAAGTACCCAATCGAAAAATAATTTCAAATGATCAAGTATTAAAATCATTCTTCAAATGTGAAATTCGATTTATTTTTTTTCTTGAAATATCAATTTCTCTAGCTAGGTGTACAGGAATTATACCTGTCCCCTAGGATTAAGTTATTATCTTAGCCCTAGGGCCGTCCGTTGACAGCTTAAGATTTAAATGTGATTGGATCTCGGTGACCTCTAACGGACGACCCCTGGTCAGATTTTTTGCGTTGCCAGATCATTTAATATTGGCGACGAAACTTTGAAAATATTAGCTACCGCTAATTTATGAAGGCTCCAATTATCTACTATATAAGCAAATTGCCTGTTAGGTGGATTCCTAAACCTTTCCCACGACGCGCGTTTTGTTCTCTGGCCCAAGGCGGAAAGAGCGGAATTCGTCGTGTTTGGGAGGTGAGCGAAAGCCAAGTGAGAACGAATCTGTCGAATGAATCTATGTAGTGTGAATCTCCGGGTAATCCGAATGATCAGGAAACGCCCCGGATGAGGCCAAGTGAGAACGAATCCGTCAAGTGATGAATCTTTAGGTCACATGACTCTACTTTGGACATTAGAAAAGGGTCCATTTTTTTACCTTTCTGGATAAAATGTCTTTTTCTCTCTTGCTTTCCGTCCATTTTAAGAATCAGTTTTTTTTACCTTTGCTCTCCTTCTATGGGACTTAGGTTTTTCAGATTTTATAGTCACTTTGGGGTAACCCTTTTCCACCACAAGGGGGCGCTGTTCACAACCTTCGTGTCACGCGACACGAAAGTTGCCAGATCACTAATTTCTGAAAAAAAAATCGTTGCCAGATATTTTTTCTGAATTCCCTAATCAACCATATTGGATATTTTTTTTCAGCGACTGTACGTGTGACTTGCCCTTTTGGTAATCTGGCCTCTTTTATTTCTAAGGGCATTTTTCTGGGGTGCTTTTTTAGGTTGCCAGTGGGTCAGCTCCCCCAGCCTTCTGTGAACATTTGGGGTCCTTGCGATCTTGCCATTTAGCCCATTTTGTGCAAACAATTGCCGCTCAGAAGTAAATCAACCCAGTAGAGATTGTTAGAAACAACTCCACTATTTTCCATAAAGAAAATCCCTATGTTAGGTCAGATGGAAAGCTAACGTCGAAGCTCTATAACTGCTAAAATAAGTTTTTTTTTGTTTTGAAAAATGCGATTGCAGATAAATATCTCAATAAAATCAATATCTCGATTTTTAACAATATTCGTTCATTATTTAATGAGTTTTTTGAATATTTAGCGATAAGAATGCCAACCAGAAAAATTGACTTCAGATGAATAATCTTAGTAACAAGTATTATTGTATCAAAGTGTTTAATAAAATAAGTTTGCATTTTAGAACTTTGTGTAAAGAATTCTTTCACTATTCTTCAGTTTTGCTGAAGTTTCTTAAGACGGTTCGAATCCCCCTACGTCGGAAATGAATTTTTTTTTTACATCTAAGGATTGATTGAATCAGAAAAGATGCGTCTCAGCCCTATCGCAATCAACTAGACAATTGAAAAATTGGGTTAAAAAGCATTTTAATCTCGGAAACGTACATCAGATCGGACGGACCGATGGCCGAAATAGGACGAATGAACCGAAACGGAAAATTGCCAACCTGACAACAAAGGACAACTCCAATACCTATTTGTGAGGCAACAGTGCTTTCTGAAGACTTTCCTATCGTATACTGTTTTCGCTACGCCACAATTGGAATTCGAAAAAACAACTGTTGTTCCTCCATTGTTATCGGTTGGTTTCGAAAAACGATCCCCGGATGTACCCAATGCAAATTCACATCTCTTTCCGTCATCGGGCATGTTCACTTACAATTCTTCAAACAACAGAACGGTCAAAACTATTCTTCCATAGATGCGGACTCTTCACTGTAGGAAAAACCAAAGGTATTGAACTGCCAAGGAGGTTCTTGTTGTTTGTTACAAAACATACCCCCCATGAAATGAATATGGGGTCACTTTCGGTCGCCTATGCTGCGATTGGTTCCTTAACCAACCACCTACAGAGGTTGCATCATTCGCATTCGGGGTTTCCATACCTGCAATTACATTTTGTACATTCTAAACTCCCATGGGGTTTGGAAAGGCCGCAGTCCGTCGGATGGGACGTTAAGCTGCGTGAGGGAGAGCCATACCATGTGCACGTTAGAGAACACGCTGGATGGCCTTGACGGTAGGCTATCATTTGTCTCCCAACAGCTGTTCCAGTGGTTCCCCAAATTTCTCCGAGCCTTCGGGGTACTTGTGACCTGGCCTACATAACCCATGGTGTGCAAAAAAGTGCCGCTCTGTGTTAAAACAATCCAAATGCACTTACGATTGGTTTACTGAGTACTACTCCTTAACAGAGATTCAGAAGATGTTTATGTGGGTATTGTAATGAAATGATTAAATGCAGTGTTGCCAACTTCGAAAGATGAAATGATACCTAAGCTTCAGAATATGACGGCAATGGATTTGGCAGCGATTTTTGTTTCAACGTAGGATTGGTTGGCTATTTTACCTCTGAGCGGCACTTTTTTGCACACCATGGGCTAAATGGCCAGGTCACATGAACCCCGAAGACAGAGAAGTTTGAGGGAGGGGACCCACTGGAACAGTATTTGGGAATGAGATGATAGCCTCCCATCAAGGCCATCCAGTGTGTTCTTTAACGTTCGGTTGTTTTACCTCTGAGCGGCACTTTCTTGCACAAAATGGTCTAAATGGCCAGGTCACAATGACCCATAAGGCTCAGAGAAGGTTAGGGAACCCACTGGAAAACCTGTTGGGAGACAGATGGTAGCCTCCCGTCAAGGCCATCCAGTGTGTTCTTCAACGTTGGGTTAACCTCTGAGCGGCACTTTTTTTGCACACCATGGGCAAAATTTCAGAAAAAGGATCTGGAAACGACGTTTTTAGAAATGAGGGATCTGGTAAACTTCGTGTACAGTCGCTCAAACGAATATTCGAACACTATATTTCAAAAAGAGTATCTGGCAACGAAGTCTTTAAAAATTAGGGATCTGGCAACCTTCCTCTACAGTCGCTCAAACAAATATTCGAAAACTATATTTCAGAAAGAGTATCTGGCAACGACGTTTTTAGAAAATAGGGGTCTGGCAACCTTCGTGTACAGTCGCTCAAACAAATATTCGAACACTATATTTCAGAAAGAGTATCTGGCAACGAAGTTTTTAGAAATCAGGGATCTGGCAACCTTCGTGTACAGTCGCTCAAACAAATATTCGAAAACTATATTTCAGAAAGAGTATCTGGCAACGACGTTTTTAGAAATCAGGGATCTGGCAACCTCAAACAAATATTCGAACACTATAATTGATTTGAGAATGAGTATCTGGCAACGACGTTTTTAGAAATCAGGGATCTGGCAACCTGCGAGTACAGTCGCTCAAACAAATATTCGAACACTATAGTTGATTTGAGAAAAAGTATCTGAAAACGACGTTTTTAGAAAATAGGGTTCTGGCAATATTCGTGTACAGTCGCTCAAACAAATATTCGAACACTATAGTTGATTTGAGAAAGAGTATCTGGCAACGACGTTTTTAGAAATCAGGGATCTGGTAACCTCTTTTTACAGTCGCTCAAACAAATATTCGAAAACTATAGTTGATTTCAGAAAAAGTATCTGGCAACGTTTTTTTAGAAATTAGGGATCTGGTAACCTTCGTGTACAGTCGCTCAAACAAATATTACAACACTATGGTTGAGTAGAGAATTCAGAAAAAATATCTGGCAACGATTTTTTTAGAAATTTGCAATCTGGCCAGCTTCGTGTACTGTACACGAATGGTGTCAGATCACTAATTTCTAAAAAAAAATCGTTGCCGGCTATTTTTTCTCTATTCTGTAATCAACCATAATGTTCGGATATTTTTTTGAGTGACTCTACACATTAAACAACACGCTGGATGATTTTGATAAAAGACTACCATCTGTCTCCCAACAGTTGTCCAGTGGGTCCCTTTTCCCCAAAATTCTTTGTGCTGTCGGGGTGCTTGTGACCTGGCCATTTAGCCCATTGTGTACAAAACATGTCCTGACAGGTAAAACAACACAACTCCTTTTGTTTGTTTAACTATTATTCATTTTTAATCTCTATAAATATAAATTATTTTTCTAGTTAAGGATTTTTACCTCTTATTTACTAAAATAATCCAAACGACTGCTCTCTATGATATGACGCAGATCTTCAGAATATTCTTAATAGAAAAGCTTTTTTAAACTCTTGTAAATAAAAAAAAATTGTTTTAAAGCCCCCCTTTAAAATTTTCAAGCTGTGGGCAATCACTGAATCCATCAGTATTTTGAACTCTAAGGCAATTATTTTCAAATGATCAGACGAAAAAACCGCTTCTGGAATAAAATAAATGAATTTTCATCTGCATAGTTTGTTGGCGAGATTTGGCAACGAAAACAGACTTTTCTAAACGATGTACAGGTAGTTGAGCTTCCATAGAGTCTTAATGTAAAATCAAGTCATTGGTGTACAGATGGAAATTAGTTTTAAATCCTTCTGTAATTACTTATTATTATTCATTTATATTAATATTATAATTTATATTCTGTTAGAATTAGCTATTAATGGTTTTCATCATAAATTGGCATCTAATCATGTATTGAAAAAAAAGTCGTGAAACGGTTTATTTATTAATAATTTAGTATTTAATGATTTTAAAAATTTGTAATAATGTATTCTTTCATAATCACTATGCTACGGCCACACAGCAATACAATATTCACTATGCTATGAATACAAAATTCACTATGCTACGGCCATACAGCATAGTGAGCTAGCCCCCGAAGTCACCAGTGGTGCCTGCGCAGGCACCACTGGTGACTTCGGGGGCTAACTATATAGAGGTGAAATTAATAATATATAGCTATATAGAGGTGAAATTAAGCTAATAATAGCTATATAGAGGTGAAATTAAGTATCCAACTCTTTGGCCTATATTAAGTGTTTTTTTCTGCTTGTTTTACTTACAGAAGTTGATTCAAGAAAAATAATTTCAAATGATCAAGTATTAAAATCATTCTTCAAATGTGAAATTCAATTTAATTTTTTTCTTGAAATATCAATTTCTCTAACTAGGTGTACAGGAGTTATACCTGTCCCCTAGGGTTAAGTTATTATCTTAGCCCTAGGGCCATTTATCCCATTCTCTGCAATATAATACCGATCAGACGAAGCTTTTCTAATAAAATTAATGAATTATCGTCTGCATAACATGTTAGCGAGATCTGGCAACGAAAACAGAGTTTGCTAAATAATGTAGAAGTAGAGAATTAACTTGTAATGTCAATTCGAACGTACTTTTCAAAATTTTGCCTCGGAATAGGTAAAATGGAAAGTTTTAAATGTTATTTGCTAAGAATTAACCTTTTGCTATAAATTGCATAGATTTTAATAGTAACCCTCTACCTGTCTAGAAGTATTCAAACGCCTTCTTCGTTCCTACAATAAACATTTACATTTAGAAATTGAAATGAATTAATGCACTGAATAATAATAATGGATTTGAAAAACACTCTTATAGTTATAAGGTGACTCAAATGTGAGATTGCGAGAAAAACGCTGCTATTTATCAATAAAACTTTCTACCTCATCTCTAAAGCTGACAAACCGAAATCAATATCTGGTTCTTATTGCGAAACTGTATTTCTATAACACCGTGATTTGAAGAAAAATATTCGGAAAGTATTTAAAAAGTATATCAATCCTTTGCGGAGTGTTATATAAAAAAGAAAAGAGTGAAATTCTCATGAAAAAGGCTCTAGAATTGTTTAAAAGGGATGTGAAAACCCTTACATTGCTCTGCCCTGTAGGCATCAATCTTTGTAAAAACATGAATGCCATATTCCTTTATCTGCAGAATAACCGTAGTCGAAAAATAAATAATTAATTGATTGATTTCATGGCTAGACTTGGTGACTGTTTGACCCAGATTACCCATAGGTTAACATGTGAAGAGTTCAAGTGAGGAGCTCCATAGAGTAAGCATGAGCCATCGGAGGGGTGGGTGGCTGGACTTCAAAAGAAAAAAAATTGTAAGTATGGAGTCATGTGATCCCTGTAGTTTGAAATGATTGGCTGTCATAAATTTTGATAATGAGGTCTGTCTTCTGATTGGCTGACTCTGTGTCACGTGATAAGGCTGTCCTTATATGGCATATTGGTGTACATGTCAAATGTATGTGCAGTAGTTATGTGTGACGTCATAGGTATGCGCAGATTGAATGCGCTGTAGTATTCTAACGGAGTATAAATTAGGATAACTATACCCTTAAAGTTTGAACTGATTGGCTACTTATGTATGACGTCATCGATCTGTCCTTATATGGCAATTCATGTGTAGACGTCCTAGGTATCCGCAGATCTGATGTGCAATGTACTTCGTATGCCAGAGAGTGTAGAATAGAGGTGAAATTAAGTACCCAATCGAATCCGTTGACAGCTTAAGATTTAAATGTGATTGGATCTCGGTGACCTCTGACGGACGACCCCTGGTCAGATTTTTTGCGTTGCCAGATCCCTTAATATTGGCGACGAAACTTTGAAAATATTAGCTACCGCTAATTTATTAAGGCTCCAATTATCTGCTATATAAGCAAATTGCCTGTTAGGTGGATTTCTAAATCTTTCGCACGACGCGCGTTTTGTTCTCTGGCCCAAGGCGGAAACAGGCGGAATTCGTCGTGTTTGGGAGGTGAGCGAAAGCCAAGTGAGAACGAATCTGTCGAATGAATCTATGTAGTGTGAATCTCCGGGTGATCCGAATGATCAGGAAACGCCACGGATGAGGCCAAGTGAGAACGAATCCGTCAAGTGATGAATATTTAGGTCACATGACTCTACTTTGGACATTAGAAAAGGGTCCTTTTTTTTACATTTCTGGATAAAATGTCTATTTCTCTCTTGCTTTCCGTCCATTTTAACAATCAGTTTTTTTTACCTTTGCTCTCCTTCTATGGGACTTAGGTTTTTCAGATTTTATAGTCACTTTGGGGAAACCCTTTTCCACCACTAGGGGGCGCTGTTCACAACCTTCGTGTCACGCGACACGAAAGTTGCCAGATCACTAATTTCTGAAAAAAAAATCGTTGCCAGATATTTTTTCTGAATTCCCTAATCAACCATATTGGATATTTTTTTTCAGCGACTGTACGTGTGACTTGCACTTTTGGTAATCTGGCCTCTTTTATTTCTAAGGGCATTTTTCTGGGGTGCTTTTTTAGGTTGCAAGTGGGTCAGCTGCCCCAGCCTTCTGTGAACCTTTGGGGTCCTTGTGATCTTGCTATTTAGCCCATTTTGTGCAAATAATTGCCGCTCAGAAGTAAATCAACCCAGTAGAGATTGTTAGAAACAACTCCACTATTTTCCATAAAGAAAATCCCTATGTTAGGTCAGATGGAAAGCTAACGTCGAAGCTCTATAACTGCTAAAATAAGTTTTTTTTTGTTTTGAAAAATGCGATTGCAGATAAAGATCTCAATTAAATCAATATCTCGATTTTCAACAACATTCGTTCAGTATTTAATGAGTTATTTGAATATTTAGCGATAAGAATGCCAACCAGAAAAATTGACTTCAGAAGAATCTTAGTAACAAGTATTATTGTATCAAAGTGTTTAATAAAATAAGTTTGTATTTTAGAATTTTGTGTAAAGAATTCTTTCACTATTCTTCAGTTTTGCTGAAGTTTCTTAAGACGGTTCGAATCCCCCTACGTCGGAAATGATTTTTTTTTGACATCTAAGGATTGATTGAATCAGAAAAGATGCGTCTCAGCCCTATCGCAATCAAGTAGACAATTGAACAATTGGGTTAAAAAGCGTTTTAATCTCGGAAACGTACATCAGATCGGACGGACCGATGGCCGAAATAGGACGAATGAACCGAAACGGCATATTGTCAATCTGACAACAAAGGACAACTCCAATACCTATATGTGAGGCAATAGGGCTTTCTGAAGACTTTCGTATCGTATACTGTTTTCGCTACGTCACAATTGGAATTCGAAAAAACAACTGTTGTTCCTCCATTGTTATCGGTTGGTTTCGAAAAACGATCCCCGGATGTACCCAATGCAAATTCACATCTCTTTCCGTCATCGGGCATGTTCACTTACAATTCTTCAAACAACAGAACGGTCAAAACTATTCTTCCATAGATGCGGACTCTTTACTGTAGGAAAAACCAAAGGTATTGAACTGCCAAGGAGGTTGTTGTTTGTTACAAAACATATCTCCCATTAAATGAATATGGGGTCACTTTCGGTCGCCTATGCTGCGATTGGTTCCTTAACCAACCACCTACAGAGGTTGCATCATTCGCATTCGGGGTTTCCATACCTTCAATTACATTTGGTACATTGTAAACTCCCATGGGGCATGAAAAGGCCGCCGTCCGTCGGATGGGACGTTAAGCCGCGTGTGTGAGAGCCATACCATGTGCACGTTGGAGAACACACTGGATGGCCTTGACGGTAGGCTATCATCAGTCTCCCAACAGCTGTTCCAGTGGGTACCCAACTTTCTCCTAGCATTCGGGGTATTTGTGACCTGGCCATTTAGCCCATGGTGTGCAAAAAAGTGCCGCTGAGTGTTAAAACAATCCAAATGCACTTACGATTGTTTTACTGAGTACTACTCCTTAACAGAGATTCAGAAGATGTTTATGTGGGTGTTGTAATGAAACGATTCAATGCAGTGTTGCCAACCTCGAAAGATGAAATTATGCCTAAGCTTCAGAATATGACGGAAATGGATTTGGCAGCGATTTTTGTTTCAACGTAGGATTGCTTCGTTGTTTTAATTCTGAGCTACACATTTTTGCCCACCATGGGCTAAATCTCCAGGTCACATGGACCCCTAAGTGCTCAGAGAATGCTAGGGGACCCACTGGAAAACCTGTTGGGAGACAGATGGTTGCCTCCCGTCAAGGCCATCCAGTGTGTTCTTTAACGTTGGGTTGTTTTACCTCTGAGCTGACTTTTTTGCACACCATGGGTAAAATTTCAGAAAAAGGATCTGGCAACGACGTTTTTAGAAATGAGGGATCTGGCAAACTTCGTGTACAGTCGCTCAAACGAATATTCGAACATTATATTTCAAAAAGAATATCTGGCAACGACGTTTTTAGAAATTAGGGAGATGGGAACCTCCGTGTACAGTCGCTCAAACGAATATTCGAACATTATATTTCAAAAAGAATATCTGGCAACGACGCTTTTAGAAATTAGGGAGATGGCAACCTCCGTGTACAGTCGCTCAAACAAATATTGGAACACTATATTTGATTTCAGAAAGAGTATCTGGCAACGACGTTTTTAGAAATTAGGCATCTGGCAACCTTCGTGTAGAGTCGCTCAAACAAATATTCGAACACTATAGTTGATTTGAGAAAGAGTATTCTGGCAACGACGTTTTAAGAAATCAGGGATCTGGCAACCTTCGTGTACAGTCGCTCAAACAAATATTCGAACACTATAGTTGATTTGAGAAAAAGTATCTGGCAACGACGTTTTTAGAAAATAGGGATCTGGCAACCTTCGTGTACAGTCTCTCAAACAAATATTCGAACACTATAGTTGATTTGAGAAAGAGTATCTGGCAACGACGTTTTTAGAAATCAGGGATCTGGCAAGCTTCGTGTACAGTCGCTCAAACAAATATTCGAACACTATAGTTGATTTGAGGAAAAGTATCTGGCAACGACTTTTTTTAGAAATTAGGGATCTGGTAACCGTGTGCAGTCGCTCAAACAAATATTACAACACTATTGTTGATTAGAGAATTCAGAAAAAATATCTGGCAACGATTTTTTTAGAAATTGGCGATCTGGCAACCTTCGTGTTCTGTACACCAAGGTTGTCAGGTCACTAATTTCTAAAAAAAAATCGTTGCCGGATATTTTTTCTCTATTCTGTAATCAACCATAGTGTTCGGATATTTTTTTGAGTGACTGTACAAATTAAACAACACGCTGGATGGTGTTGATAAGTGACTACCATCTGTCTCCCAGTGACTGTACACATTTTTGTTTTTTGAGTGACTGTACACATTAAACAACCAGCTGGATGGTGTTGATATGTGACTACCATCTGTACCCCAACTGTTGTCCAGTGGGTCCCTTTTTCCCAAACTTGTTTAAGCTCTCGGGGTGCTTGTGACCTGGCCATTTAGCCCATTGTGTACAAAACATGTCCTCACAGGTAAAACAACCTAACTCCCTTTGTTTGTTTAACTATTATTCATTTTTAATCTCTATTTTATAAATATAAATTATTTTCCTAGTTAAGGATTTTTTACCTCTATTTACTAAAATAATCCAAACGAGGTATCTGTGCTCTTTATGATATAACGCAGATCTTCAGGATATTCTTAATAGATAAGCGTTTTTAAACTCTTGTAAATAAAAAAAAAATTTGTTTTAAAGCCCCTTTGAAACTTCCAAGCTGTGGGCAATCACTGAATCCATCAGTATTTTGAACTCTAAGGCAATTATTTTCAAATGATCAGACGAAAGAACGGCTTTTGGAATAAAATAAATGAATTTTCATCTGCATAGTTTGTTGGCGAGATTTGGCAACGAAAACAGACTTTTCTAAACGATGTACAGGTAGTTGAGCTTCCATAGAGTCTTAATGTAAAATTAAGTCATTGGTGTACAGATGGAAATTAGTTTTAAATCCCTCTGTAATTACGTAATATTATTCAATTATATTAATATTATAATTTATATTCTGTTAGAATTAGCTATTAATGGTTTTCATCATAAATTGTTATCTAATCATTTATTGAAAAAAAAGTCGTGAAACGGTTTATTTATTAATAATTTAGTATTTAATGATTTTAAAAATTGCTAATATTTAACTTTGGCCTATTTTAAGTGTTTTTTCTGCTTGTTTTACTTATAGAAGTTGATTCAACAAAAATAATTTCAAATGGTGGAAATGATCGAGTATTAAAATCGTGCTATCATTCTTCAAATATGAAATTCAATTTAATTTTTTTCTTGAAATATCAATTTCTCTAGCCTTGTGTACAGGAGTTATACCTGTCCCCTAGGGTTAAGTTATTATCTTAGCTGTAGGGGCCCTTGTAATCTGGCCATTTATCCCACTCTCTGCAATAAAATACCGATCACAGGAATCTTTTCTAATTAAAGTTAATGAATTATCGTCTGCATAATATGTTAGCGAGATCTGGCAACGAAAACAGAGTTTGCTAAATAATGTAGAAGTAGAAGATTAACGTCTAATGTCAATTCAAAGGTACTTTTTCAAAATTTTGCCTCGAAATAGGTAAAATGGAAAAGTTTTAATTGTTATTTGGGAAGAATAACTCATAATTAACCTTTTGCAATAAATTCCAGAGATTTTAAGAGTAGAATTGCATGGAATATTTTTCCCTCTACCTGTCTCATTCTCTAGAAGTATTCAAACGCTTTCGTTCCTACAATAAACATTTGCGTTTAGAATTTGAAATGAATTAATGCACTGAATAATTATGGATTTCAAAAACACTCTAAGCTAAGTACTAACTATAAGGTGACTAAAATGTGAGATTGCGAGAAAAACGCTGCTGGCTTTTCATTTATCAATAAAACTTTTTTTTTTATTTATCTACTTAATCTCTAAACCTGACAAACTCAAATCAATAACTGGTTCTTATTGCGAAAATGTATTTCTATAAAACCGTAGATTATGTAAATGTTCAATCATTTTGAAAGAAGTAACTGCAGAAATTCGCAGCTCGTTAGCTTCGGTTGCTCTTTTTTATTTCCTTTAATGCATAATGCAAACAAAGTTACTTAAACTTACTCTGTTCTTTGAAATATTTCACTGGGACTGAAAGCAAAAATCCTTTCGGTTGCTACCCATGAAATGGAAGAAAAAAATTTCGGAAAGCAATCAGTAAAACATCCCTCTCAAGCAGCTGCTTGTCGCAGAGGTCTGACAGGAGCCTGTCAGTTTATATGTCATAAGACAAGGTCCTGAGAAGATGGTAGGACCTCAGCAGAAAAACATCGGGGCTGGAACCCAGGTAGCTTTGGGGTCGTTTCACACAGCGTTTTTTGGGGCATTGGTGCGTTTTCTGCCACTAAGGGCCTGTTTATGGTTGTTTGGAACCAATTTTGGGGCTGGGGCTTTTTCTGCCGATACTGGGAGTATTTCAGGATCAGTAGCCAACCATCGATCAATGCCTTACCCAGGGCTCTACCGCAGGTCCCTTAGATCAATAGCCAAGCGCGCTAACCACTCGGCCACGAGACGGGGAACTTGCCTTTATTCTCAGCACCACGAACAGACGTGTGTTCTTTACGTTTTCTTCATTGTCTCATTTCCCACCGAAAATAATATTCTTTAATATACTTTCACGGCCAAAAGGCAGGAAAATATTTTTTTACCTTCCCCTCCCACGAGCGTACAGTCGCTCAAAAAAAAATATCCGAACACTTTGGTTGATTACAGAATTCGTAAAATAATATCTGGCAACAATTTTTTTTAGAAATAAGTGATCTGGGAACCTTCGTGTCACGTGTCACGAAAGTTGCCAGATCACTAATTTTTAAAAAAATCGTCGCCAGATATTTTTTCTGAATTCTGTAATCAACCGTAGCGTTCGGATACTTTTTCCAGCGACTGTACATGAAGGTTGCCGGATCGCTAATTTCTAAAAAAAAGAATCGTTGCCAGATATTTCTTCTGAATTCTGTAATCAACCATAGTGTTCGGATATTTTATTGAGCGACTGTACACGAAGGTTGCCAGATCGCTAATGTGTACAAAAAAAATCGTTGCTAGATATATATTCTGAATTGTGTGATGAACCGTAGTGTTGGGATATTTTTTGAGCAACTGCACATGTATTGTACACGAAGATTGCCAGATCACTAATTTGTAAAAAAAAATCGTTGCCAGATATTTTTTCTGAATTCTGTAATCAACCATATCGTTCGGATATTGTTTTGAGCAACTGTACATGTATTGTACACAAAGGTTGCCAGATCACTAATTTGTTAAAAAAAAATCATTGCCAGATATTTTTTCTGAATTCTGTAATCAACCTTAGTGTTCGGATACTTTTTTGAGCGACTGTACATGAAGGCGACTGTACTGGAACCTGGGAAATGCAGATTACGAGCCTGGCGCGCTACCGACTGAGACCCCCCCCCCCCCCCCCCCCGATGATTAAGTCTAATATAGTGCGGGTTCTGGGCTTTTCGGGGCGTGCGTCTCTCGCGGGTTGGGGGCTTTTTTTTTATATGTGGGCCTTGCGGTTTCCCGTTGCAAGTGGCTTTGCGGCAAGTCTTCGCCTTGTGAGTTGGGGACTATTTTGTACGGGCCCAGTGGCTTCACTCTATGGAAGGTTTTGAGGCTTGCCCTATGTATAGAATAAAAGAAGATTGAAAACTATGAAGAAAAGTGAAAAGAGTGATTAGAAGTTGAGATATAGCTCATCCGTATGTTAATAGTATGAGATTAGGCTTAGTGAAATTAAAATGTAATAAAGAATCCCTTTCACTCAATTGAAAGTATTTAGAAAGTTTATCGATCCTTTGCGGAGTATGGGATAAAAGAGAAAAAAGTGAAATTATTATAAAAAAACGCTCCAGAATTGGTTAAAAGAAGTCTCATCTTTCTTACATCCCTGTCTACTTCTAAGCATCCATGTTTTTAAAGACATGAAGAATGCCATATCCCTATACTGCAGAATAACAGTAGTAGAGAAATAAATAATTAATTAATTCATTAATTTAGTGGCTAGACTTAGTGACTGTTTGACCCAGATTACCCATACGATAACATGTGAGGAGTTCAATAGAGGAGCTCCGTAGAGAAAGCATGGTGCCATCGCACGGGTGGGTGAATTTTGACTGTTCGTATACCAAAGCATTAGGATAAATATACAATGATTAAGGTTTAAATTGATTGGTTAATTGAAATCATGTGACAAAGCTGATTGGCTAATAAATTGTGACGTCATAAGGCTGTCCACGTATAAGTATAAGGAGATTGAAATGCTCAGATTGAGTGCGCCTATGTATTATCATAGGATACATATTGGGATAACTATATCCTGATGTCATCGTTAAGGTTTGAAATGATTGGTTATTTATATATGTGACGTCATAGATATGTCCTTATATGACAATTCATGTGTAAAGGTCCTAGGTGTGCGCAGATCTCATGTGCAATGTACTTCGTATGTTGCAGACTGCAGAATAGAGTAGTTCCGAGCTGAAATGAAGTATCCAATAGAATCCGTTGGCATCTGAAGGTTTAAATGTGATTGGTTAAAAATAATTATTCAATTATCTTTTTTAAATATGGAAGATTTAAAGTTAAAAATATATTTAAATACTGTCCCGTGGCCGAGTGGTTAGCGCACTTGGCTTCTGATCTAAGGGACCTGGGTTCGAGCCCCGGACAAGGCATGGTTGTATGTGTTGTTTTTCTGCTGAGGTCCTGCCATCCTCTCAGACCTTCTACTTTGGCATATAAACTGACAGGTTTCTGTCAGACCTCTGTGGCAAGCAGCTGCTTGAGGGGGTATTTATTTTTATTTATTTATTTTAATTAGTCCATTTAGTGACTCCCATGATTCCCTATTCTGAGGCATAGGAAATACTAGTAGTAAGTCACTGACAGTTAGGAGCCATTTTAACCCTTACTTAATCAGCTTCCTGAGCTGTGATTGGTTAAAAATATATATTTATCTATCTCGCTAGGGATAAAATCTCTATCCCTTCAGTCCTCCTAGTAAGAAAAGAATCCGTGATCCGAATTATCATGAAAGGCCCCTCATTTTTTTAAGCCCAGTGAGAACGAATCCGTCCAGTTAATCTCATTGGTTGAAAATTATAAGTGCGTTCTTATCATAGGAAATCCTTTACATTGAAAAAAGGCGCGCAATTTAAGTCTACCTCTACAACCTAGAACGAATGGGATTCCAGAATTTTCAAATGCTGAATGCTGATTGGCTGATACTAACTTCTTAAATATTAGAGGTAGCCTAATCGTGTGACCCCTTTTCTGAAACGTCTCGTCGAGACGCATCCGATTCCGAACCCGGATTCGACTCGGGACGTGCGGTTTTCGAGATTTTAACAGTTTTTAATTCATTTTAAACTTTTTAAACATTGAGTTTAGAGCCTCGTGCTCGAAACGGGAGTGAAGTAATTTGACGTAGATCCCGAATCACGTAGTCAGAACCGGCTATCTCGAACGGTTCGAGCGTTATAAAGATTTCTAGCTAGGACTAATGTCCATAGGATAACATTAGGTTTTCGATCCAGCTTCTCCCTATACTTTAACATTACCAAGAAATCTCATTTGCTCGAGGCCATCTTTATAACCCTTTACCCATAATTCAAAGGGTGACGAACCTCATTCGTTGGCGAACGTCATTTAACAGGTTTCATGTTTCGCTTTGAAATGTTGTTCTCCCTCGGTTTTGATTTCTAAAAAAATTTGAGGTGGTTTCCTTCATGTTATTTCTATGGGAATTTTGAATGCCTTTTAATAAAAACCTACTTGACCTGTCTTTATGAAATTTCCTCCATAATTAGCTCTCGGTGACCTCTAACCGATGACCCTTGGTCAGTTTTTTTGCGTTACCAGATTCCTCATTTTTTATGACGCAACTTTCAAAATATTACCTACCGCTAATTAATAAATGCCCTAAAGACCTACTATATAAGCAAATTGGCCGTAGAGCCCATTTCGAAGACTCTCCTCCACGAGCCGTTTTGTTCGAAACCACGACGCCGTAGTCTGGTGGAAAACAGCAGAGCAACTCGTGTTTGGGGGGTAGGGAACAGCAGAGCAACTCGTGTTTGGGGGGTAGGGAGGACGCGCGATCATCACGTTCCGTCGACACGCCGTGATGAGCTAGCCCCCGAAGTAACCAGTGGTGCCTGCGCAGGGCCTAGGCATTTGGCAGCCTGGGATTCAACGTAGGCAACACTGGCGGGCGCTGGTACGAAGATGTAGCCCTTAGGAAAGGTATGGTGTATCGGCTATTACGGAATTGTAATAGCCGGTAAATTGTGCTTTTTCCGAATCGCCTTTTTCGAGTATTCTTAATGTATCTCGATATACAATACACCGCCTGCCGCATTATTTAAAACGCCCTTAATGAGCGAACGAATCCGTCAAATGATGCATCTCTGGAGTGTGAATCTTCGGATCACGTGACTCGGTGCTCCGAATTATCATGACACGCCCCTGATGAGCGGAGGCCAAGTGATGAATCTCTTGAGTATGAATCTTTAGGTCACGTGACTCTACCTTGGACAGTAGAAAGGGTCATTTTTATTTTTACTTTTCTGAGTAAAATGTCTTTTTCTGATTTTTTTTTTTTAAATCCGTTTCTTTTTCAGTAGGGTATACCGATGGGCTTGGGAGCGCCACCGTTCATGGGATGGGACGTTAAGCTGTGACCCCGTGCACACATTAAAGAACACGCTGGATGGCTACCATCTGTCTCCCAACAGCCATTCCAGTGGGTCCTCCCCAATCAAGTCTTCGGGTGCTTCTGACCTGGCCATTTAGCCCATTGTGTGCAAAAAAATCTCTCAGTGGTAAAACAACCCAACTGGACGGGAGGTTAGCATCTGTCTCCCAACAGCTTTTCCAGTGGGTCCCCTAACCTTCTCTGAACCTTAGGGGTCCATGTGACCTGGCCATTTAGCCCATGGTGTGCAAAAAAGTGCCGCTCAGAGGTAAAACAACCCGCGTTAAAGAACAAACTGGATGGCCTCGACCGGAGGCTACCATCTGATTCCCAACAACTGTTCCAGTGGGTCCCCTAACCTTCTCTGAGCCTTAGCGGTCCATGTGACCTGGCCATTTAGCCCATTGTGTGCAAGAAAGCGCCGCTCAGAGGTAAAACAACCCAACATTAAAGAACACACTGGATGGCCTTGACGGGAGGTTACCATCTCATTCCCAAATGCTGTTCCAGTGGGTCCCCTCCCTCAAACATCTCTGAGTCTTCGGGATTCATGTGACCTGGCCATTTAGTCCATTTTGTGCAAGAAAGTGCCACTCAGAGGTAAAACAACCCAACGTTAAAGAACAAACTGGATGGCCTCGACCAGAGGCTGCCATCTGATTCCCAACAGCTGTACTAGTGGGTCCCCTAAACTTCTCTGAGCCTTAGGGGTCCATGTGACCTGGCCATTTAGCCCATTGTGTGCAAGAAAGCGCCGCTCAGAGGTAAAACAACCCAACATTAAAGAACACACTGGATGGCCTTGACGGGAGGTTACCATCTCATTCCCAAATGCTGTTCCAGTGGGTCCCCTCCCTCAAACATCTCTGAGTCTTCGGGATTCATGTGACCTGGCCATTTAGTCCATTTTGTGCAAGAAAGTGCCACTCAGAGGTAAAACAACCCAACGTTAAAGAACAAACTGGATGGCCTCGACCAGAGGCTGCCATCTGATTCCCAACAGCTGTACTAGTGGGTCCCCTAACCTTATCTCAGCCTTAGGGGTCCATGTGACCTGGTCATTTAGCCCATGGTGTGCAAAAAAGTGCCGCTAGGAAGTAAAACAACCCAAAGTTAAAGAACAAACTGGGTGGCCTTGACTGGAGGCTACCATCTGATTCGCAACAGCTGTTCCAGTGGGTCCCCTAACCTTATCTAAGCCTTAGGGGTCCATGTGACCTGGTCATTTAGCCCATGGTGTGCAAAAAAGTGCCGCTAGGAAGTAAAACAACCCAAAGTTAAAGAACAAACTGGGTGGCCTTGACTGGAGGCTACCATCTCTCTCCCAACAGGTTTTCCATTGGGTCCCCTAACCTTCTCTGAGCCTTAGGGGTCCATGTGACCTGGCCATTTAGCCCATTGTGTGCAAGAAAGTGCCGCTCAGAGGTAAAACAATCCAACGTTAAAGAACACACTGGATGGCCTTGACGGGAGGCTACCATCTCATTCCCAAATGCTGTTCCAGTGGGTCCCCTCCCTCAAACTTCTCTGAGTCTTCGGGGTTCATGTGACCTGGCCATTTAGCCCATGGTGTGCAAAAAACTGGCCGCTCAGAGGTAAAACAACCAACCAATCCTACGTTGAAACAAAAATCGCTGCCAAATCCATTGTCGTCATATTCTGAAGCTTAGGCATCATTTCATCTTTCGAGGTTGGCAACACTGCATTTAATCGTTTCATTAGAACACCCACATAAACATCTTCTGAATCTCTGTTAAGGAGTTGTACTCAGTAAACCAATCGTAAGTGCATTTGGATTGTTTTAACACTGAGCGGCACTTTTTTGCACACAATGGGCTAAATGGCCAGGTCACAAGTACCCCGAAGGCTCTGAGAAGGTTGGGAACCCAGTGGAACAGCTGTTGGGAGACAGATGATAGCCTCCCGTCAAGGCCATCCACTGTGTTCTTTAACGTTGGGATGTTCAAAAATTGTTTTGTTCCGAAATTCTAAAATATGCATTCCGCCGGGGGAAAAAGATTGACACGGAATCTGGCAACAAAGCCATTCAATACATTTAAGTACCAAGTCTCCTGAGTACGAAGATATATAGATATTAAAGTCACATAAAAAAAAGGCTTCAGAAAGAGTCGAAAACCAAAAAACTGCATTATACAGGGTGATGAAATAGTCGCTGTGCACCCGATAAGGAATGAGGCATTCGCACCCGTACAATTATAATAAATGTTGAAAGTGCGTCTCCACTCCAAAAAATCCCCCCTAGCTTTCTTATGGATTCTGCAACAGAGTGAATTTTTGCGACTTTTGATTCTTTGTACCATCTTTCATTTGTGACTTTTACCCAACATCTACACATTTCCGTAATCGCGGGGATCCATTTACGAGATTCCATTTCTTCGCCGATTTTAAATATTAAGTTTTTTTGGTATCTATCTATATTAAGATCCTAAAAAAAAGGAATGGAATGCTCCACGTCTGCCACAGAGTCAAAAGGCTTATGACTTCGATGGACACCGCAATTCCTGTGTTAATCAAACATTCACCATATATAAAAATGTAACATTGTTATACGTGAGAAGATGAGGCTTTTACACTCGCACTTTTTATGCACACAATGGGCTAAATAGCCAGGCCACAAGGAATATCAGAAAAGGTTCGGGGAGGGAAAACACATATCTCTAGTCGCGTCCCTCCACCGCGTTCTTTAACATCCCTTCCGACGGACTTTGCAAGCCCATCGGTGTCCCACTACTGCCCGAGGGAGAAATGTCACTGGTTCTGCAGGTCGGATTACGGAGCCTTACTATAATAGGAATCCGACGTTTCGAGTACAGTCGCTCATAAAAGTATCCGAACACTACGGTTGATTACAGAATTCAGAAAAAATATTTAGCGGCGATTTTTTTAGAAATCAGTGATCTGGCAACCTTCGTGTCACGTGACACGAAGGTTGCCACAGAATCACGTCCCAGATCAAGGTTGCCAGATCAGTAATTTCTAAAAAAAACTTTGCCAGATATTTTTTCTCTATTCTGTAATCAACCATAGGATTCGGATATTTTTTTGAATGACTGTACACATTAAACAACGCTGGATGATTTTGATAAGAGACTACCATCTGTCTCCCAACAGTTGTCCAGTGGGTCCCTTTTCCCCCAAACTTCTTTAAGCTCTCGGGGTGCTTGTGACCTGGCCATTTAGCCCATTGTGTACAAAACATGTCCTCAGAGGTAAAACAACCCAACTCCCTTTGTTTGTTTAACTATTATTCATTTTTAATATCTATTTTATAAATATAAATTATTTTTCTAGTTAAGGATTTTTTACCTCTTATTTTCCAAAATATTTCAAACGATTGCTCTCTATGATATAACGCAGATCTTCAGAATATTCTTAATAGAAAAGCTTTTTTGAACTCTTGTAAATAAAAAAAAAATTGTTTTAAATCCCCCCTTTAAAACTTTCAAGCTGTGGGCAATCACTGAATCCATCAGTATTTTGAACTATAAGTGCAATTATTTTCAAATGATCAGACGAAAGAACGGCTTCTGGAATAAAATCAATGAATTTTCATCTGCATAGTTTGTTGGCAAGATCTGGCAAAGAAAACAGACTTTTCTAAACGATGTACAGGTAGTTCAGCTTCCATAGAGTCAATGTAAAATCAAGTCATTGGTGTACAGATGGAAATTAGTTTTAAATCCTTCTGCAATTACTTATTATTGTTCAGTTTTATTAATATTATAATTTATATTATGTTAGAATTAGCTATTAATGGTTTTCATTATAAATTGGTATCTAATCGTTTATTGAAAAAAATGTCGTGAAACGGTTTATTTATTAATAATTTAGTATTTAATGATTTTTAAAATTTCTAATATTTAACTTTGGCCTATTTTAAGTGTTTTTTCTGCTTGTTTTACTTATAGAAGTTGATTCAACAAAAGTAATTTCAAATGGAGGAAATTATCAAGTATTAAAATCATGCTATCATTTTTCAAATGTGAAATTCAATTTAATTTTTTTCTTGAAATATCAATTTCTCTTCTCTAGCCTCGTTAAGTTATTATCTTAGCCCTAGGGACCCTTGTAACCTGGCCATTTATCCCACTCTCTGCAATAAAATACCGATCAGACGAAGCTTTTCTAATTAAAGTTAATGAATTATCGTCTGCATAATATGTTAGCGAGATCTGGCAACGAAAACAGAGTTTGCTAAATAATGCAGAAGTAGAAGTTTAACGTCTATGTCAATTCAAAGGTACTTTTCAAAATTTTGCCTCGAAATAGGTAAAATGGAAAAGTTTTAATTGTTATTTGGGAAGAATAACTCATAATTAACCTTTTGCAATAAATTCCAGAGATTTTAAGAGTAGAATTGCATGGAATATTTTTCCCTCTACCTGTCTCATTCTCTAGAAGTATTCAAACGCTTTCGTTCCTACAATAAACATTTGCGTTTAGAAATTGAAATGAATTAATGCACTGAATAATTATGTATTTCAAAAACACTCTAAGCTAAGTACTAACTATAAGGTGACTAAAATGTGAGATTGCGAGAAAAACGCTGCTGGCTTTTCATTTATCAATAAAACTTTTTTTTTATTTATCTACTTAATCTCTAAACCTGACAAACTCAAATCAATAACTGGTTCTTATTGCGAAAATGTATTTCTATAAAACCGTAGATTATGTAAATGTTCAATCATTTTGAAAGAAGTAACTGCAGAAATTCGCAGCTCGTTAGCTTCGGTTGCTCTTTTTTATTTCCTTTAATGCATAATGCAAACAAAGTTACTTAAACTTACTCTGTTCTTTGAAATATTTCACTGGGACTGAAAGCAAAAATCCTTTCGGTTGCTACCCATGAAATGGAAGAAAAAAATTTCGGAAAGCAATCAGTAAAACATCCCTCTCAAGCAGCTGCTTGTCGCAGAGGTCTGACAGGAGCCTGTCAGTTTATATGTCATAAGACAAGGTCCTGAGAAGATGGTAGG
Organism: Ryuthela nishihirai; assembly: GCA_038380435.1. Lineage (NCBI taxonomy): Eukaryota > Metazoa > Arthropoda > Arachnida > Araneae > Heptathelidae > Ryuthela > Ryuthela nishihirai. Next base: position 5,049,924 of record JAWZYU010000039.1, read on the forward strand.
ACCTCAGCAGAAAAACATCGGTGCTCGAACCCAGGTAGCTTTGGGGTCGTTTCACACAACGTTTTTTGGGGTATTGGTGAGTTTTCTGCCGCTAAGGGCCTGTTTATGGGTGTTTGGAACCAATTTTGGGGCGGGGGCTTTATCTGCCGATATTGGGAGTATTTCAGGATCAGTAGCCAACCATCCATCAATGCCTTACCCAGGGCTCTAACGCAGGTCCCTTAGATCAATAGCCAAGCGCGCTAACCACTCGGCCACGGGACGGGGAACTTGCCTTTATTCTCAGCACCACGAACAGACGTGTGTTCTTTACGTTTTCTTAATTGTCTCATTTCCCACCAATAATAATATTGTTATGACAGAAGAATCTGGCAACCGAAAGTAAAGTTTCAGCCAACGAATAAGAACTTTGGGAGAATTTGGAGAAGAAGAGTGAAGCGTTAACGGTCGTTTTTGTTGTAACGGTCGAGGAGTTCGAAAATGGCCGGTGGGCTGTTCTGAGACAGTGCGCGTAAGTATCAAGAAGTAACTTGATGTGTTGTGTATACGCGGAAGGATAAAAGTGGGATCTTTTATCGTTAAGTATCAAGAAGTAACTTGATGTGTTGTGTATACGCGGAAGTATAAAAGTGGGAACTTTTATGGCTAACTTCGAATGTCTACACGGACTGTCTTTTTGTTCGGCTAGTGTGTGAAAAGTTATTACCACAGGACGCGAACTGGTTTACGAGTGAAGATCTTCGGGTGACCTGGTAAATCAAGTAAAAGGTAGTATTTAGTAAAATACACAGAGCTGATGTTGTGTGCTCACGCAGGAAGATTGATGACTTGTGCATGTTAATAGTTAATTTGTTAATAAGATACTTCATCCATATTTCCTTTGTAACAATTTACCTTGTATTGAATTTGGTTTTGAAATATAGCTTTTAATACTCACGCTCAGTGGCTATCCATTTTTGTGATCCGCAACAATATACTTTAATATACTTTCACAGCCAAAAGGAAGGAAAAATATTTTTTTACCTTCCCCTCCCACGAGCGTACAGTCGCTGAAACAAATATCCCAACACTATGGTTGATTATAGAATTCAGAAGAAATATCTGGTAACGATTTTTTTTCCCAAAATTAGTGATCTGGCAACCTTCGTTTACGTACAGTCGCTCAAAAATATATCCGAACACTATGGTTGATTACAGAACCCAGGAAAAATATCTGGCAACGACTTTTTTTTTTTTCGAAATTAGTGATCTGGCAACCTTCGTGTCATGTGACACGAAGGTTGCCAGATCACTAAATTATAAAAAATAACATTTCCGGGTATTTTTTACGAATTCTGTAATCAACTGTATTATTCTTATATTTTTTTGAGCGACTGTACTCTGGGTTTTTTCTTTGTTAAAATATTTTCTATAAATCGGGTGAAAAAAACGCCATTTTATCTTTTGATATTCACATTGCCTTGAGATATTTTTCATACTTTTCCCATCTGATCATATAGCTTGTCCAGGCTATCCATAGATGGGCTAGGAAAGGCCGCCGTCCGTCGTATGGCGGTGCGGGAGAGCCACTATGCACATTAAAGAACACGCTAGATAGCCTTGATGGGAAGCTACCATCTGTCTCATAACAGCTTTTACAGTGGGTCGCTTCCCCAACCTTCTCTGAGCTTTCGGTGTCCTTGTGACCTGGCCATTTAGTCCATTATGTGCAAAAAGTGCCGCTCAGAGGTAAAACAACCCAACCTCCTCCTTTTATTAATTTCAAGGTTAAATCCTAACCTTGATTGAGATAATAAATAATCATTTATTTCTTGAAACATTTCCTAAAATATTATTTAGTTTCATAAAGAAATAGAAGTACAAACGTATATTCTGCCCACGCATGAGTGTAACAGTCTGCAAATACACATGAAAACCCATCACACATAGATTCAGTGGTGGCCCGTAAACATCTAAAGAAGCGACAGCAATTCGTATCGCAAAACCAATTTGTGAGATTGGAGGAAAGTTTTTTGGTATTGCTCGAGAGCATTTGGGTTCGGTAATTTTACCTCTGAGAGGTACAGTCGCTCAAAAAAATATCCGAACCCTATGGTTGATTACAGAATTCAGATAAAAATATCTGGCAACGATTTTGCTTTTGAAATCAGTGATCTGGCAACCTTCCTGTACATACAGTCGTTGAAATAAATATCCGAACTTTATGGTTGATTACAGAATTCAGAAAAAATAACTGGCAACGATTTTTTTTAGAAATTAGTGATCTGGCAACATTCGTGTACATATAGTCGTTCAAATAAATATCCGAACCTTATGGTTGATTGCAGAATTCAGAAAAAATATCTGGCAATATTTTTTTTTAGAAATTTGTGATCTCGCAAACTTCGTGTACGTTCAAATGTTGCCAGAACACTAATTTCTAAAAAAATCGTTGCCAGACATTTTTTCTGAATTCTGTAATCAATCATCGTGTTCGGATATTTTTTGAGCGACTGTACGTGTTTGCAAAAAATGAGTTAAATGGCCAGATCACACAGACTCCGATGTCTCAGAGAAGGTTGGGGCAGGGAATCCACTGGACAACTGTTAGGAGAGAGATGGTAGTCTCCCACCAAGGCCATACAGTATGTCCTTTAACGTGCATAAGGTATGGATATCTCTCGCATGCATAACCACGGCTTAATATCGCATCCGAAGGACGGTGGCCTATCTAATCCCATCGGTGTCCCGTACTGAATATGTAATATAGCAAAGAACTTGGAAAATCCTAATATAAGATTCTCCAATGTCAAATGTAAGGCATGTTTCGGTTTCAGTCAAATGGGTAAGGATTCAATGAAATGTGACGTCGACAAGTGATTATTTATCTGATACCCACGAACAGGTTTTTGAGGAAGCAATAAGAATATTTTGAACAGTACAATTAATATATTTTTAACTAAACTGATATTTTTAATTTTCTTAATTAAACTAATTTCTTTAATAATTAGCTAACACAGGTAAGCACCTGTAAGCTGAACAATGCCAAAGAGAGAAAAAATCGATTTAATCCTGGTGGGACACAAACTTACGATCTCCTGATGACATGGGTCAGGTACTCTAACTGTTGAGCTACCATTCGCCGACTGAGATCTCTTCTATTGAGGGCTTTTTTATACCATTGTTACCTTTACATTACCTTTATTATACCAATCAGTCATTGGAAGTTGCCTTAAATATAATTGAAGGTAATGGTAAACAAAACAATTTCTACATATAACGGCTGAGCTAATTGCGATGAATTTCATGTTTACAGGACAATTTTTGATCTTCTCTAAAATTGAAAATTACACTATTCCATTTGTATATCATGATGCCTATTGTTTTATGCTTTGCTTCAGTAATGATCTGAAATGTGCAAATTTAAATTATTGCTTATATCCACTGAGTTATCTCTACAAATTTACTTAAATATTGTCAGTTTAATTTAGGTCACCTCGTATATAAAGATTAAGATGCATGGTTTAGAAAAGGTAGAAATCTTTATTTCAATCTGAAAGCAGTCAGTATAATAATGAAGATATTATTTCAAAGAAACTTTAAATTATCATTTTTAAACGTATGTTATTTGCTAGATAAAAATAATTAAAGGATGGTGAACACAGCTACCACTATAAATTATAATATCATTCAGTGTAGTCTTGTGTAGTCGTTTAATCATACATGTGATAAATATTATGAAAATGGATTCCAGTTCACTGACTTCGAACGTAAGTCGCGAAAAACTATCAATAATAGTGTACGACCTGTTATTTTACAACAGGTCGTTTATAATATATATAACGTATTAGAAGGATCTAACACTTCAGCCCTCCTGCTGTACGTAGCAGGATTGCCTCTTCATTTTACTAACGTATTTTGTGTAGGAATCTTCACTTTTGTACGAGTACAAAACTGTACAACTATTTAATTACAAGAGATATTACATAATAATATGATTCTTAAATTCATAAAACGCTAAAAAGACAAGTCGCAAAAAGAAATATAGAGTTTTAATGTCGTTGTGTATTAAGTCGGTGAGGTCGGTAGTGTACCAAGATGTTTCTTAAATAAGAGTGTTATAAAAAAAAAATGCTTCCTAAGTTAAAAAAAAACTCAGTCAAATCTATTTAAATCAGAATATCTTTTCCAAACGGAACAAATTTTTAAATATATGCGTTTAGTGTTTAAAGTGTTGTGGAAGCTGAAACATTTAGCAAGTTAGCTTGTGCTGCAAAACGTCGTTTATAATTAGTGGAAATTAACAATTATTATAAGACCTGCTAAAAACACTCTTATATGGATTAGTATTGTTCAGTATGACGGTTTTGCTTTCTTTTTAAGTAGTTTTTATTAACTTAGTAGAACAATTATTTAAACTGTCATTTTAGCTGTTAAATGTTACAATCTGCGCAACTGTGAAAATGGCGAACGAATTTTGTTGAAAATCGACACTGAAAAGATTTGATTGCGATGATTTTCGTGAAAAACTTATTTAAGAAGTTACTAAGTTTTGCATCCGAGCTATTACTGAGATAACATGAAACTGTACCAAATAAAGCATTGTGCTCTGGACATGTTTATTTGTTGTTTTCTTGGACCTCCTCGAAGAAGAAGGGTTCCTAGATGATATTAGAATTGAAAACACACCACACAGTAACAGGTGGAGAATGCTGTGAAATTTCCTCATCCCCAGAGGATGTGACGATTCCATTACCCAACAATGATGAGTGTTGACGTTAGCTGGAAGTACGCCTCCTTACTCTATAAAATGTTACATGGCCAATGGTTGTCCAGTTCCATCCTATCCAATCCCAAGCCATGAAAATACCAGTTTGCACGGGAATCAGCGCAACACATTTCGTAAGAGTTTGAAAGACAGTTGATCACACAAGATTCAGGAGTGTTACATCGGCCCTGACTCTAAGAGCAGACTACTGCATCAGTCATTGACAATGTGTTCAAAAACTGGTAGACTTCCTCTGCAATGGCATTACGATTTATAACCACTTCTTCAAAATTCTGAGCCCTGTTTTGTAACTCATTCTCCTCAAAGGCGTCTCCATCTCTTCAGTAAGCGATATTCGGCTATAGCATTCGTGTTTTTGTTATTGTTTTGGAAATAGAGCTTAAGGAATAATGCACAATCCTTCAGTTCCAGTGTCGCGGCTCTTCCTGTTCACTTTTCTGGAAAGTTTGGGAAAGTGAAAATGATCATGCTCTCTATTACAAAAGGGTCAGGTCTCATCATGGCTTTCTGTTTTCATACTGTAACCACGTGATATATTCTCTTACTAACTAGTGATTGGTAAATAATGTGCATGATTTTTCTGTACAGCGCCACGTTCAACCCGCTGCCAGTTTTTATAAGAATTTCATTTTTTACCTACCATTTTATTCTGCATGACCTGATTATTATCCCCTTCAAATTTCAGCTTTGTGCAACTAACAGTTTTTATCCGCAGACCTGCAAAGTAACATAGTTTAATTCACTCACTCAGTGTAAATCATCAGTTTGAAACATTTCACTGGAGACCTCTTCCTCCTTTTGAGGGCGGGGCTGGCTCAGTCGGTAGTGCCCCAAGTTTTGTAATCTTTAGTTCACAGGTTCGAGCTGTTCAGCGTTGGGCTTTATCTCTGCAAAATTACCCGCCCTGCCCATGGTCAGTAAGGGACACCGATGACCTTTGAAAGGTCGCCGTCCGTCGGATGGGACGTTAAGCCGTGGCCCCGTGTGTGGGAGAGCCATACCCTGTGCACGTTAAAGAACACACTGGATGACCCTTGACGGGAGGCTACCATCTGTCTCCCAGCAGCTGTTCCAGGGGTCCCCTCCCCCAACCATCTCTGAGCATTCGGGTTCTTTGTGACAAAGTCATTTAGCCCATAGTGTGCAAAAATGTGCCGTTCAGAGGTATAACAACCCAAACTCCTCCTTTTACAAATTTCAAGGTTAAATCCTACACTCGATAAGATAATAAATAATGATTTATTTCTTGAAACATTAGGGGCGGGGGTGGCCCAGTCGGTAGCGCGCCAGGCTCGTAATCTGTAGTTCCCAGGTTCGAGTCCCAGCTCGGTCAGCGTTGAGATTTATCTCCGCAAAATTCCCCGCCCTGCCCACGGTCAGTAGGGGACACCAATGGGCTTGGAAAGGCCGCCGTCCGTCGGATGGGACGTTAAGCCGTGGCCCGTGTGCGGGAGAGCCATACTCTGTGCACTTTAAAGAACACGCTGGATGGTCTTAACGGGAGGCTACCATCTGTCTCCCAACAGCTGTGCCAGTGGGTCCCCTCCCCCAACCATCTATGAGTGGGTCCATGTGACCTGGCCATTTAGCCCATGGTGTGCCAAAAAGTGCCGCTCAGAGGTAAAACAACCCAACCCAACCTTGAAACATTACGTAAAATGTTATTTAGTTTCATAAAGAAATAGAAGTACACACTTATATTCTGACCACGGATGTGTGTATCAGCCTGCAAATACACATGAAAACCCATCATACATAGATTCATTGGTGGCCCGTAGTCATCTAAACAAGCGAAACCAATCCGTATCGCAAAACCAATTTGTTCGAGAGCATTTGGGTTCGGTAGTTTGACCTCTGAGAGGTAGAGTCGGTCAAAAAAATATCCGAACGCTATGGTTGATTACAGAACTTAGAAAATATATATGACAGTCTTTTTTTAGAAATTAATGATCTATTAACCACAGTGTACATACAGTCGTTCAAATAAATATCCGAACACTAGGGTTGATTACAGATTTCAGAAAAAAATAACCAGATCACAAAGACTCCGATGTCTCAGAGAAGGTTCGGGGAGGGAACCCACTGGACAATTGTTAGGAGATAGATCCCACCAAGACCATCCAGTGAGTTATGCTTTTTTAATAAAATAATTTTTTAATAATATAAATTTTATATTATTCTTTTTTAGGTTAAATAGAATATACTTAGTCTTTTTCGTATTTAAATGTAATCCATTTAAATCCAACCATTTCATCACACATTTCAGATCAGTGTTCATGTTATAAAGGAGATTTTCCAGAGAATCAGCACATAAAGTTAATGATATATCATCTGAAAAAGTGTTAATATAGCTATTTATTTTTAATTTACATAGATCATTTATGAATATCAGAAACAATGTTGGTCCCAAGACTGAACCTTGTGGTACGCCACATGAAATATGTTTTGGGTTACTAAGTGTATTAAAAAGACTAACACATTGCGTTCTGTGCTGTAAGTAGTCTTTAAACCATTTTAATACAACACCACGAATGCCAATATTTTCTAGTTTGCTAATTAAAATTTCGTGATCAACGGTGTCAAAAGATTTCTCCAAGTCCATAAATACGGATAGAGTAAATTGATTATTGTCAATTGTTGCATGGAATGAAACACCTTTGACGTATAATTCAACAATGCAGTTTCTGTACCTCTGCCCTTCCTAAACCCAAATTGGTTGCCGAACGAAGGTTGAATGATGCAACCTTCATTCGTACAACTTACAGAATAGCATTACCTAATTTCTAACTGTATCACTATGCAGTCCTGTTCGAACCATATCCATGGCAATTGGAATTCTGTAAGAAAAGAAACAACAATGGGCTTGATAAGATTTATTTAAATATTACTAGAAATCAATCGTTGTCATGGCACTTACCAGACTGGTTGTCTCTGATTGGATTATTCTGCTATGATGTCGTTATGCAGATCAACTTCCCACTTAAGAAAACCACTGAAGCCAAAAAACCCAATCAGAGACAACTTGTCCGAAAAGTGTAAATTCATGAACAAGTCACTTCCCGTCCATACTTAAAGAAACACGGAGAGTGAATAATGGAATCAGTAGCACTTATTAATTATTTTCTGGTACAAAGTGTTGTTTTATAAGTCACTACAGACAACCAATCTAAACTTACAGAATACCATTAGCTAATTTCCAACTGTATCACTATGCAGTCCTTTTCGAACCATATCCATGGACTTACACCAACTCACTTTCGAGAAATAAGCATGTCCATAGACTTGAAGTTCGACAGCGATTCCGTTAACAAAAACTCTAATTCTCTATGAGATTTTATCCCCGTTTAACCTTCTGATATAATAAAATAAATAAATAACAAATACCCCCTCAAACAGCTGCTAGCCACAGAGATCTGACAGGAGTCTGTCATTTTATACGCCAGAGTACAAGTTTTGAGAGGATGGTGGGACCTCAACAGAAAAACAACAGCGGTAGGTGTCTTCACTTTCGCATCAGTTCCTTCTTTATGACTAAATGTGTATAAAAATAATATTTGAATATATCCAGTCTTTTCCCTCCACTTCCATCTTTTTCTAGATTCGGTCGTGGACATACATACATACATACATACATACACACACACAGGTGAGAGACAGGGCCTCCCCAAAAAATTCTGTCTTATACGAAACCTCAAAATTGTCTACCTACTTTGAAATCCAAAACATTTTTCTTTACTTAAATTTATTCCATCACCACTTTTTTTTATGTCCGAATTAAAATACATTAAAAAACACTAGGAAATATCATGCCATATAGAATAAAATTTTAAATTTTCGTGTTCGGTGGAATATTATTACGGAAGTCTTACCTCTTGAAACTAAATTATTCTTGAAGCCTTCCACCCCCTCTAAACTAAATTCTCGGACCGCCCTCTCTTGAAAAAAAATTCTTGGGATACATTCATACTTAAATACATACATACAATCGCTCAAAAAATATCTGATGATCTGGCAACCGTCGTGAACTGTACACGAAGGTTACCAAATCACTAATTTCTAAAAAAATCGTTGCCAGATATTTTTCTGAATTCTGTAATCAACCAAAGTGTTCGGATATTTTTTAGGCGACTGTACATACCTACAGAAACCTTAAGCAACCATGGGCTACGGAGCTCCAACCAGACGGCAATTTAGTTCTCCAGTTATTCTGTCCTGAGCTACGGCTATGGATATGGGCTCGATTACGGAAACGTAGTGTCGATGAGTTATCAAAAAGGAAGATTAATTAGGCCACCTTATTAAGTCAGTCTCCTAAAACGTTTTTTGTATATATATATGACAAGATAAAATGAAAGTAATTTTATTATGTAATTGATTTTTGCAATCCAATGAACCTGTTTCTAAACGGAATGGATATATTTATTTAGTTGAATGAAATGTGATTTTATAATACTCTGTAATCTAAACAGCTTTGCAGTTCCCTTCAAAATATTTTTACAATTATATCACACCAGTTATAAATTTATAATATCATTTCTGAATTTTTTTGAAGAATAAAAAAGAAATACCAAATATTAGTTGTAAGACAATATCGTCTTTAATCATGAATTGAGACATTTTTGCTTAAGTCATAAACAAAGTAGTGTCGGATTACGTTAGTTTTTAAACTAATAAGTTCGTCAGATATCCTAGCCATTGGAACTATGGTCGCATTTCTAAACATTTATTATTTGTGCGTCATATATAATATCTATCTGGAATAAAGATCATTGAAACTTTTATACTTATGCTTGTAACCTGCAATTGACATTCTTCAGATTGTCTTGAGGGATGATCGCCCTCTAATGACCAAATTCGAATTATTGTGTTTTACATATTTCACATAGTGAAAAATTTTAATATAATATTTATCCACTGAGCAATTTTAGATACAAATCTGAAAATACTCGTATATTGTCATTTTAAATTTCTTCGCTTCACACCTATAGATTAATTCTTATATCAGTCAGTGGACTAGGGAAGAATTTTTCATATCTTTTGTTTAAATATTGGTGTATTAGGTGCTTTAGTCGAGTACTTGTAAAAGAAACAGTAAACGTTTATTTCTTTAATAATTTTTTACTCATAGAAAAATTTAATATGAAAGTGAAAACAACTACCTCTATAAATACTGATAAATATTAATGAAGAATTAAACTCTCGTTTAATCACAGAAAGTCGCAGAAAGGTAGACAATATTCCAGTTCAGTGGTCTACAGTGTAAGACCACTAAAAATCAATAAGATACAATCTGTTAAAGACCTAGAGGGCGTTCATAAATTTAAACGACTGTTATAGAAAAATTTCAACATTCTTTTTCACTTACATTACACAGTGTAACACTTGAACGAAACTCCATAAATTTCCTAACGATTTCTTTCTCAAACTAACAGTTCATTATAAGTCATTAAAAAATAAAACACTTCTCCTTAGAAAACAGAAAAGCAATTAATAAATGCTTACGGAGTGCTTCATTACGTATTGAAATCAAAGGCTTTATCATCATTTCTATCTTCTCTGGCGGAGCGTAAAGTTCGGTCTGCGAAATCTGTGCATTGTTACTGTGGAGCCTACTAAAGAAGGTGAAAGATTTTACATTTTTAGAAGGATATAGGTTCGGGACGAAGAGAAAAAAATTCATGCCAATTTATCACAAGTATATGAGGATAATGCCTGTTCATATGGCACTGTTACGAGATGGATGCACAAATTCAGAAAAGGAAGGCAGTGCTTCGTAGAGTTCCCTCGTGCACGAAGAGAAAGGAGGCCGTGAACGAGAGAACCGTCGCTTATGTTCGTGTCGTAAACTGATTAAGGAAAACTAACACATCATCATTCAGATAATGCCAGTTTATCGATTGGAAGTGTGGAAAAAATTATCCATCAGCAATCCGAAGCATCTGTGCCAAATGGGTACCCCACAGGCTCAGAGAGCAGAAAGGAGGACTTGAGTCGACTCCTGCAAGGAGATGCTGACAATGGTTGAACCTATGGCCCCAAATGGTTAACAGACATTGTCACAGAGATAAGATGTGGTTTTATTACTATACAACTCCCAGAAAGATCGAAACTATGTTTGTGTTGCTGAAGATGAACCGGGACCACAAATCCTCCGAGAAGACTTTCGCTCAAGAAAAAGGATGTTCGCAGTTTCTTTCAATTACCAAGGAGTGATAGCCATGGATACATTACCTAAAAAAATGCATTTAAATGGTAATACTACACCAACAATGGGGGGCGTGTTGGCTCAGTCGGTAGCGTGCCAGGCTCGTAATCTGCAGTTCCCAGGTTCGAGTCCCAGGTGGGTCAGCGTTGAGATTTATTTCCGAAAAATCTCCGTCCTAACAAAGGTCAGTAGGGGACACCGATGGGCTTGGAAAGTACGCCATCCGTCGGATGGGACGTTAAGCCGTGGCCCGTGTGCGGGAGAGCCATACCCTGTGCACGTTAAAGAACACACTGGATGGCCTTGACGGGAGACTACCATCTGTCTCCCAACAGCTGTTCTAGTGGGTCCCCTCCCCAAACCTTTTCTGAGCCTTCGGGGACCATGTGACCTGGCACATTTAGACCATGGTGTGCAAAAAAGTGCCGCTGAGAGGTAAAACAACCCAACCTAATGCCAACATTGTTTTGCCCAAAATGGTTAACGAGGCAAAGGAGCAGCGTCCAACAATAGGCGTATCAAGGATTCTCCTTCTTCATGACAATGCTCGTGCTCACAAAATCCGGAAAGTTATGACCTATCTGGAAGAATAAAAAAATCAAATAGCTACTCCGTCTAGTATATTCACCCAATTTTGCACCGTACGATTATTGGTTTTTAAATTAAAAGGTAATTTGCTGGGAAAACTTTTTCAAGGGTGCAAGATCTTACAAAATGCGTTTATACAGAGTGGTGAAGTATTTTTCCCAACATGAGTATACCACCAAACTTTCCAGAATTGGCGTAGACCTCTGCAACGTTCCACAGAGGCTGGAGGGAAGTACTTTGAAGGACAATAAAAGCTTTGTTGAGGTAACTACAATGGTTTTTGCTCTGCAGATGCATGTCGAGATCTTTTTGAACAACCTTCTTAAATAAGAGTAGCATTACCTCCGATAGTTCACCCTATTTGCAAAGAGACCAAAGGGATTCACTTAACACACATATATATATACACCAAAGAGGAAAAACATTATGACCACCTGCCTAATATGATGTTGATCCTCCACGTTCCGCCAAAACAGCTCTTATCCGGCGAGGCATGAACGCTGCAAGATTTCTAAAGGTGTCTTGTGGTATCTGGTACCAACATGTTACCAGCAGATCCTTAAACTCTTATAAGTTACATGGTTGAGCCGCCGCAGATAGGATATGCTGTTACAACACATTCCACAGATGCTCGATTGGATTTATGTCTCGCGAATTTGGTGCCTGGGCAATACCTGGAAGTCTTCCTCATGTTCCACAAATCATTCTCGAACAATCTGGACAGTGTGGCATGGCGCATTATCTTGCTGAAAGAAGACACTACTAGAGGGTTACACAGTTGCCATGAAAGGATGTACCTGGTCTGCAATGATGTTTAGGTAATTGGTAGACGTCGTGGTTTCCTGCACACGAATGACTGCACCCAGTGTTCCCGCAGAACATTGCTCAAGGCATTACTCTTCCTCCACCAGATTGTTTTCGTCCCATGATGCATCCTGCTGCCAACACTTCCCCAGGTTAACGATGCATAGGTACCCGGCTGTCCACGTGGTGCAACAGGAAACGAGATTTATCGGACCAGATGACCTTCTTCCAATCAATCAAGGTCCAGTTTTGATGCACGCATGCCCATTGTAGGCCCTTTCGACGGTGAACCGAGGTTAGCATGGGCACTTTAAGCGACCTGCGGCTACGCAGCCCCATTTTCAGCAGGGTTCGATGTACTGTGTGTTGGGACAGATTACTCCCGTCACCAATATTCAAATTACGGGCGAGTTGCGCCACAGAGTCCCTTCTGTTGACTCGTACCATACGGGATAGCCTTCTCTCACTATAGTTTTCTGTATCTATACATGGGGTACGCCAGTAACATACACATTTCCAGGAGGTACGTGAGGCATAAAAGGTTTTGAGAACCACTGCTCTATTATATATATATATATAAAGTTCAAAGATATGACGTCATAAGCGTAAAATTACCAAAGCCAATAGTACAAGAAAAAATTACCAAAATGTCGTAAAATCGTAATATTGTTAGAATAAAAACTGATGAAAACCACAAGAAAAAAGTGTAGAAATTCTGTATGTATCATAACCTGTGCAGGTTAAATAAAACGTTGGATGGGAGGTTACCATCTGTCTCATAACAGCTGTTCCATTCGGTCCCCTTCCCGCAACCTAAACTGATCCCTCTGGTTCTTTATGACGTGGCCATTTAGCCCCTTGTGTGCAAATAACTACCGGTCAGAGATAAAACAACCCAACCAAACTCATATCTTCTCTATGGGGTATTAAAGTGATCAAAGGGGTCACCACCCTCACAGACCTTCGACTATGGCGGAGAAACTGACAGGCTCCTGTCAGATCGCTGTTGCAAGCAGTTGCTTCAGGGAGTATTTTTTTAAATTCTTTATTATATTTATGAAGATATTTTCACTCTTTTCCCTAACATGTTAAGCCTCTTTGGATTGGGAAATAAAATAATCATTAGAGGTTAAATGTTTAGGGTGTGAAATGACTCCTCGACTAAGCACTTAATCCCTGTGTAGTCTGTAAAACAGAAATTCGTTAAAATTATGCTGCTGTTATGGATATTTTTATATTGTGCATTTCTATGTAAATCTCTTAACTGAGCTTAGAATTAATGAGAACTACATTTATTTGTGTTTTGAAGACGTAGATCAAATTTTGGATTACCGATTACATTACGGTGCTATGAAAAATGTATTGAAAGTCAACTAATTACTCCTCAATTTCTAAAAAAAAAATTTAATTAATATCGAAATATTGCAGGACCTTTTAATATAGTCACAATAAATTAGTTTATTAATTTTCATTTTTGAAATAAATAGCTTATAATTAAATTTTATACAAATGCAAAAATTAAAAAATACTCTTCTTTTCTTTACATTTTTCGTTACTATTTATTTCAACAGATGTGAGGACTATATAGATATTAGACATGACCTGGCCCGAACAGCTGAATAGCAAAAAAAGTGACAAACAAGAATAATTACATATGTGTAAAGGACCTCTGAGCGGCACTTTTTTTTGCCCACAGTGGGTTAAATGACCAGGTCACAAGGGTTGGGTTGGGTTGTTTTTCCTCTGAACGGTACTTTTTTGCACTCCATGGGCTAAATGGCCAGGTCACTTTCCGGTTATTTGTGTTATTAAGACCCCGAAGGTTCAGAGAAGGTTGGGGGAGGGGACCCACTGGAACAGCTGTTGGGAGACAGATGGTAGCCCTCCTTCAAGGCCATCCAGCGTGTTCTTTAACGTGCACAGGGTATGTATCTCCCGCACACGGGGCCACGGCTTAACGTCCCATCCGACGGACGGCGGCCTTTCCAAGTCCATCGGTGTCCCCTACTGACCGTGGGCAGGGCGGGGGAATTTTGCGGAGATAAATCTCAAAGCTGACCCAGCTGGGAGTGAGTATAATTCTCAGTGTTTGTATTTTAATTGGGAAATACACCGAAGAGCCAAAGATAATGTACACCGAAGAGCCATACTGATTAACAGAGCTCAGATTACATTATTAACATGAATTACAGATTACGACCCTGGCGCGCTACCGACTGAGCCACCCCTAGGTCACCAGGAACCCGAAGGCTCAGAGAAGGTTGCTGGAGGAGACCCACTGCAACAGCTGTTGGTAGAGAGATGGTAGCCTCCCTTCAAAATTACCCAGCGTATTCTTTAACGTGCACAGGATGTGGCTCTCCCGCGAACGGAGACACGGGTTAACATCCCATCCGACGGACGGCGGCCTTTCCAAGCCTATCGGTGTCCACTACTGACCGTAGGCAGGGCGGGGAGTTTTACGGAGATAAAGCTCAACGCTGAGGATTCTCTATGAGTTTCGTATGTAAATAGTAATGGAAACCGAAACATTTATCTCGCTCTGCCCAAAGAAATGGCTCGTAATCTGTAGTCTCGTAATCTTCGTAACCTGTAAGCTGTAGTCCTGTAAGCTCGTAATCTTCGAGTCCCAGCTGGGTCAGCGTTGAGATTTATCTCCGCAAAATTCCTCGTCCTGCCGACGGTCAGTGGGGAACACCGATGGGCTTGGAAAGGCCGCCGTCCTTCAGAGGGGACGTTAATCCCTGGCCCCGTGTGCAGGAGAGCCATACCCTGTGCACGTTAAAGAACACGCTGGATGGCCTTGACGGGAGGCTACCATCTGACTTCCAACAGCTGTTCCAGTGGGTCCCCTCCCAAAACCTTCTCTGAGCCTTTGGGGTCCATGTGACCTGGCCATTTAGCCCATGGTGTGCAAAAAAGTGCCGCTCAGAGGTAAAACAACCCAACCCAAAGAAATGTAGGTTATTCGATTCTGCTTTCCGATAAACTTATTCTTGTTAAGGTTTCAGACTAAATAAACAGATATCGCTGCTGTTAAACATCTGAACTTGCGTTACTAATTAAATACTGCATCAGTTGAAATAGTAAAATAAAATAGTTAATAATGTCTGTTAATTATCAAGAGTATTTTTTTGTGTTTTAAAACCAATTATTGTTCGTAAATTTTATCCGAATGAGATGATACGGAATACGGCGTCATAACTTAGCGAGTAGGGGATTCCCATTTAGTGTCTGTCTGTCTGTCTTTCTGCCTTTGGCAGCCACAATTCATCGGGAAATCAACGTACACGCTCGAAATTTTTAGAGAATGTTTCAGGTGGTGGTCCGGATTTCAGGTCGAAAGTCCAAGAGAGGAGCTTGCTAGGAACAAAAATATTTACCATGCTCTCTTCCTACGGGAAACGAGAATCGGTGTCAAATTTACTGTTGCCATTTTCTGTTCCCTAAGTGTGAAAGTGAAGAGTTAAAATAGAATTTAAGCCTTCGGCCTCAAAAATGATGCCGTTGAAGATTCCAACCATTTCTAAAATCATTATTTAGACGTTCCACTGCACTAGGGAACTGATTTTCTAACCAAAAATGTGGTCGGGCAAGGAGAACCCGCGAAGGGGACCTTTTCGTGAAGTATGTCGGGAATTACAGAATGTCAAATTCTGGCGAAATATCTCTATCGTTTGTCAAGGACTGAGAGCGCGCTTCCAAGTTAGCAAGGGGCGGGGGTGGCTCTGTCGGTAGCGTGCCAGGCTCGTAATCTGTAGTTCCCAGGTTCGAGACCCAGCTGGGTCAGCGTTGGGATTTATCTTCGCAAAATTCCCCGCCCTGCCCACGGTCAGTAGGGGACACCGATGGGCTTGGAAAGGCCGCCGTCCGTCGGATGGGACGTTAAGCCGTGGCCCGTGCGCGAGAGAGCCATACCCTGTACACGTTAAAGAACACGCTGGATGGCCTTGACGGGAGGCTACCATCTGTCTCCCAACAGCTTGTTCCAGTGGGTCCCCTCCCCCAACCTTCTCTGAGCCTTCGGGGTCCATGTGATCTGACCATTTAGCCCATGGTGTGCAAAATAGTGCCGCTCAGGGGTAAAACAACCCAACCTAAATTATTTTTATGGAAATTGCGCCGTCCATCGGATGGGACGTTAAGTCGTAGCCTCGGGTCCGATAGAGTTATACCCCGAGCACATTAAATAACACACTCGATGGTTGGAAGGGAGGCTACCATCTTTTAACCAACAGGGGTTCGTGTTTCCCCTCCCGCAACCTTCTCTGAACCATCAACTTCAGGGTCTTTGTCGCCTGGCCATTTACCATGGTGGACAAAAAAAGTTCCGCTCAGAGGTAAAACCCAATCCAAACTTTATTTTTTAACACCCATGAAACTCAGGGCGAATTGATATAACCCCCGTCCTCCCCTTTTTATGTTTTTGTATATGCGGCCCAGGTTATATGTTAGTAACGCGAAGGCCGATTCTAACAAGTTGTATGTGAGACGAGAACTCATGAAGTGGATAATGTTGCTTGCCGTAAAAACAACCCCATTCGCTTTCTTCTCCGTTAAAATGTATTGGGTTGTTTTTTTTACTTCTGAGCGGCACTTTTCTGCACACCATGGGCTAAATGGCCAGGTCACATGGACCCCGAAGGCTCAGAGAAGGTTGGGGGAGGGGACCCACTGGAACAAGCTGTTGGGAGACAGATGGTAGCCTCCCATCAAGGCCATCCAGCGTGTTCTTTAAAGTGCACAGGGTATGGCTCTCCCGCGCACGGTGCCACGCTTTAACGTCCCATCTGACGGACGGCGGCCTTTCCAAGCCCATCGGTGTCCCCTACTGACCGTGGGCAGGGCGGGGAATTTTGCGGAGATAAATCTCAACGCTGACCCAGCTGGGACTCGAACTTGGGAACTACAGATTACGAGCCTGGCGCGCTACCGACTGAGCCACCCCTGCCCCAGTTTAGGTGTGAAAAGAAAGATCGTACGAAAAGCATCAAGATATATCCCCCCCCCCCCACATCTCCGCCCTCCATATTGACCGCCGATAGGAATTTTCACCGGGGTCGACCATAAAGATTTATATCTTAAAATAAAACCTCGCGCTATGTCGTGTGCTACCTTAAAACATGGGGGCGGGGGTGGCTCAGTCGGTAGCGCGTCAGGCTCGTAATCTGTAGTTCCAAGGTTCGAGTCCCAGCTGGGTCAGCGTTGAGATTTATCTCCGCAAAATTCTCCGCCCTGCCCACGGTCAGTAGGGGACAACGATGGGCTTGGATAGGACGCCGTCCGTCGGATGGGACGTTAAGCCGTGGCCCCGTGTGCGGGAGAGCCATACCCTGTGCACGTTAAAGAACACGTTGGATGGCTTTGACGGGAGGCTACCATCTGTTTCCCAACAGCTGTTCCAGTGGGTCCCCTCCCCCAACCTTCTCTGAGCCTTCGGGGTCCATGTGACCTGGCCATTTAGCCCATTGTGTGCAAAAAAGTGCCGCTCAGAGGTAAAACAGCCCACAACCCAACAGGATCTTTTAAGTATTTATCAAGCTTTTTCCAAATTTTGGTATTAATGTTTGATTATTTCAAGCCATAGAAAGGACAAATATTTAAAACAAACATCGAGTTATGAATAAAAAAACGAGAGGAAATCTTCAAGTAAAACCAGGCTGATGACTTAAACAAAGCGCAAATATAATGACGATTATAGAGAGTTTGCTTTTATTCTATTTTAGGTGTGCCGCGGAAAAAAAATTAGATTCAGTGTGCCGCAGAGTAAAAAGATTTGCGAGACACTGCTCTAGATAATTAATAGATCGACAATAATAAATATATAAATAATATAAATAAATAATAAATAATAATAGATAGATAATCTGGAGACTAAAAAGCAATATCTATGATACAATTGTATATTCAGTATCAAGACATGCAAAGAATGCATGAGCATATCATTTGCGTTTCGCAGTAAAATATATATTTTTCTTAAATATTAGACATATCGTTGAAGATACATCCGTGATATACCTGGCAACACTATGCTTATGAATATTTATGGAAAGAATGATATTCAATTGTATTAAAATATTTTATTAATATAGTGCTAGTTACTGCCAATTTTCTATTTAATTTCTACCTATTTTCCAACTGCTTTAACCACGTTCTTTGTTGCGTTTCTCAATTTATGTAAGTGTTAAAACGACTGTTCCAGTATATAATTACAACATTTTGACCCATCACAACAAGTTGTGTATACACACTCTAAACCATTTACCTACCCCTTCTTTTTCCCCCTCCCAAAAAGTGGGGAATAGCATAAACGATTGTTTTCTATATCAATGGGATTCTCACCAGTAGTGAATGAAATGTGCTTTGGACACTACTCTAATATATAGGGGAGACTTCTCTAATATATGAGGAGTTAGCGAAGATATTCACTTGGAATTGCCTTGCATCAACTTAAATATAGTGCAGGATATTATGAGGCAAGTTTTAAAATGTGCCCAGTAATAATAACTGATTGTAAACAATTTTGCCACGTATATATCTGTAATAAGATGGATCCAACTACAATTGTCGAAAACGTGCATGCATGTCATTACTATATCGCGATTTTTCTTTTTATAAGAGGCTCAATTCTTTTTACTTAACTGGTAATTGTTGCACAAATTCCTCCGAATATTTCGATAATTCATAGATATTCTGTATATTTATATATAGTAAGATTCTGTTGTTATTAATATTTATTCCATGCAGGTCGATTACAGTAAAGCCATTGTACAGGTATTTTAGGTATTAAGTGTTCAAGTGGCTTGTTGCTCCAAATATTAAAACGATCATTTTAATTTTGTTATGGAAAATATTTTTTTCCACATTCATGCATTAGGATTCAAATGTGTCAAAAGCTGTAATATTTGCTCAGTAATTGCAGCACAGGTAAAAAATGCAGTAAAATGATTTAAATAAAATTTTAACTATTAAAATTCGCATTTAATTATTAGAACTAAAGACAATTTTGTAATATGCTTTAATAACGTACAGATATTTTGAAGAGATTTTATTATAATTGTAGAAAAGAGTTGTTTTTCAGAGAGGTAAAGGTCGATAAAGAAAAACTTTTATGGGTAATCATTTTTTATGAATTTAAGAAAACTGTTGTAACGGATTCTTTTTATGGTGGAATACTATTAATTCGATGCCTAGTCTACGGACCTGTGCTGTTTAGGAGTTGTAGGCGGATGGATATTTGCAGCTTGCGAACTGATACAGTTGCTTGAGTTGTAATGTTTCTAACGGAATTCGGCAAATTTGTGTTCTTTGTTTGTAATGACAAAAGCATTAATTCGTTAAAACTGTTTGTTCCAATAAATCGTTAATAAGGTTTAAGTCCCTGATCATTTAGTTTCAGTTGTTTTATTAACCGGGGTAAGTGTCTTGTTAAAGAATTTCCATCGTTTGAAGTAGTTCTCTGTGACTGGATTATTCTGTAATGATGTTGTCTCAAGACAGCTCCGTTCAGTACTAAAAATGAAATACCGAGACTAATTTAATATTTAGATTTAATTAATGATTTCCTGGAATAAACTATAGCAATGAATAAATGTTCTTCAAGTCATTACAGACGACCAATCTAAATTTACATTGATCATCTGTAACGACTATCCTTAGCAGTATTACTAACTCAACCAACACATGTATATCGCCGTCTCTTTGCACAGTTGTATCGCGTTCGCTTGCAGTGACATTGCTTCTGCCGATGTCCGAATCAGAATCCTAGGATGGCACAGTCGTTTGTTCGATCATTTACGTTGCGATTGTCTCTCATTAACAGTTCAGTTCCAGATAAGTACAGTCGCTCAGAAATGCATCCGAACGCTATGGTTGATTACAGAATTCAGAAAAAATATCTGGCAACAATTTGTTTTTGGAAATTAGTGATCTGGCAACCTACGAAGGTTGCCAGGGCACCTAATCTGATAAATTTTTGATCGTATTTTCCAATTTTCTGATTCTTAGCTAATAAGTTCTTATATTCATGTCTGCAGAGAACCAAGTGCTAAGTCACATTTTCAACCTTATCTCGCAATTCATCATGTTTTCCTGATGAAAAATCTAATGATTTGGTAAGTTCCGCTATGTTGTTCTTCAGGTCACCCATGCATTCATTCAGTGCTTGTTTAACTGAATGGTATATTAAAGATTTTACTCATGCCATTTGTTCGGAGCTCAAGCCTTGATCTTTCTCCGGGGTAGTCAGGAAAAGTTTAAGCACCTGACGCAGCATATTCAATATCGTACGACCTGGCAAGGTAAGCATCAGAAATTATGCATTTCATACACTTCTTTATATTTGCATTCAGCAGAAAATTTGTGGTGGTTATTTCTGTATTATTTGCACAATAGTAATGAAATTGGCTTCGACTGGCACCTTTACATCTGATGGAATCTGATCGTTTGTCAGTAGGCTCTAGAATTTCATTCCCACAGATAGCACACAAGTCTTCCATTGCTGAGGAATATAGAGTTGACTACAGCGTGGGTGTACTTGAAACAGTCCCTTTACTGAATTTCGTATGCGCATGCGCGTGAAAGTGTCATTACGAGACAAGAGGCACGTCGAGCTGCCCAACGTTAGGCTTAAATAAATGACCATTTCAAAGTTGCAAAGATTTAATGAGGTAATTCTCGAAATGGGCAAGAAAGATATCAAAGGAAATAAGCAAATCTTTAAAACATTAAATATAAAGGTTTAAACTCACAGAACGACGAATGATCATGCTATTAGGTGATATAAGAGTTATCAGAACCACATCCTTCTCCTATTACTGTTGCCACTCCTTTGCGAATTTCTCAGAAATCGTAGCCAATTTTGCATTTTCATTATCATATTTGTGTTCAGCACCTGGGAATCTTTAAGAAATGCCTACTTTTATCTCAGAGGCATCACTTTTATGAAAATTTTTACTCAGTGTTATTTGCTAATGTAGTAACAAGAAACTAATGATCAAACCTTTCCATGGCTTCGATAAATATCACTTTTCGGATCAATGATTATATCGCATTTTTTATTTTGATTCACTCCATTTACCAGCTTGTGAAGTTATGCAGTCAGTAGACGTTAGGACATTCTGTTTTACATTAGATTAATTGTCTGGTTATTAATATTAAATAATTTTAGTTTTCTAATTGAGGTAAATTAGAATTTATTACAGCAAAGGTTTCGGGATCATGTCGAATTATTACTCAAGTAATATGGCATCAGCCAAACAGTGACGTAACAAACAGATACCTTTATTATTTGAAATGCGCAATAATTAAACGAATATGAAAAGGGAAACAGGAAAAGAAACTTTAATTTCAAATATTTCGATCGAAGATTTCGCATTAAATAATTTCCTTTTGCTCTTTAAAGTCTAGAGGTTGAACAAGAGGAGAGACCTGGGATGTCAGAGAGATTTTCGGAAGAATTGGCTTTTCGCAAAATATCAGAGGTGGGCGATAAACTGAGTCAGAAGGGTAAGTCTGTCAAATTTCTGGCGAAACCTTCGATAGGAGAGAATTTTATTATCTTTATTCAAGTTACGAAATATTGCATGCTTATAAAATTAGGCAAAATAAGAGTCAATACGATAGATCTTTCCATTTGCTTTCTTGACATAATTATGCGTCATACTATTTTTTAATGGTAGGAGGTGCTCCCCTATACAAAGAATGGTTGGGTTGTTTTACCTCTGAGCGGCACGTTTTTGAATAAAATGGGCTAAATGGCCAGGTCACATGGACCCCAAAGGTTCAGAGAAGGTTGGGGGAGGGGACCCACTGGAACAGCTGTTGGGAGACAGATGGTAGCCTCGCGTCAAGGCCATCCAATATGTTCTTTAACGTGCACAGAGAATGGCTCTCTCACACAAAAGCCACGGCTTAATATCCCATCCGACGGACAGCGGCCTTTTCAAGTCCATCTGTGTTCTCTACTGACCCTGCTGGGACTCGAACCTAGGAACTGCAGATTGCGAACATGGCGCGCTACCGACTGAGCCATCCTAGCCCCAATATATTCTGGCTTCTAGCGAGTGGTATGCAGAGAAGAGGGCGCCACCCTCGCATACCAGTTTCGTTCAGGCATTGATAAATGGTAGTGACAGATATCGACTGCTCCATCAGTCGTTGTGTTACTGGATATCTGTCGAATATCTGTCTACCGATCATCTCTATCCCTAGTCATTCAAGGATTACCTGATCCTGAACGATAACGTAAAAACTACTTCCTCTATCCTTTTCTGCCAATAGTAGTGAACTGTTCGCACATCACCTCCCAAATGAACTGTAATTCTTCGTATAGACCATCCTGCTTTACATAGACGCAGGATAGACCTCGTACAAACTCGCTGAGATGATTAAATTCTGCCATTAGCAATGATGGTTACCAGATTTACAGTCGCTCAAAAAAATATCCGTACACTATGGTTCATTACAGAATTCAGAAAAAATATCTGGGAACGATTTTTTAATAAATAATCTCAACGCTGACGCATCGGGGACTCGAACCGGGGAACTACAGATTAAGAGCCTGACACGCTACCGACTGAGCCACCCCCGTAATTGTTTATCTTCTGTAGATCGTAACAAGTTATGTATGAAAATAATCACATGTGGCACCAGGTGAGTCAATGACATTTTCTTTAATGATTAATGATCGAATGGGGGGATGTGTCGGTAACGCGCCAGGCTCGTAATCTGCAGTTCCCAGATTCAAGCAATACAACCTTGATACACCAGACTGGACAGACGTCAACAAAAGGAGAGTTATTAATTATGCATAAAACTGCAGGTAATTTGAATTCTATATTCTTCCTCGGATTTCTTATCTAGCCTACTACGAGTGATGGAAATTGTTAAAAATTACATCAATTGCAGTTATGTGTGAAAACTTAAAGGTAGGTATTAAAACGAGTTAAAAAAATAATTTTTTCATTACGATTTTATTAAAATATTTGAGAATGTTATAAAGTTAACTGCAAAAATTTTAAAAATAAATAGCTACTTGCCGCCCAACCAACGAGTGTCTAAGGGAGAAGAGAGCGAGTTTCCATAAGCATAATATAAATTTTTCGATTGCAGCGCCCTCTAAATAATGGAATTTCGTGTATTACAGTGAAGCCACCTACCCAGGGAGATGAGCGAGTTCCCCTTCGTTTTTTTTTTCACTGCCGAGCAATGTTTTCATTGCTGACACCACGTGACTAATTTTGCATACACTTTTCGTTTGGAGAGAAATTAAAATGTATTAATTAAAATCATTTTGCTTAATAAAATTCTATTTTGTAAAACAGGTAGCAGTTGTGCTCAGCAAGAAAATTTTAACATTTTTAACACTCTGCAATATTTAGCATATTAAAATTATTTGAGATTTATGTATCTCTGTACTATAACGTGTTTTACACAGTTATATTTTATACAATTATAAATATTTTCAACAAAAAAACCATATCGGGTTTATTACTTGTATAAACTGTCAACAGATGGCAGCAGGCACCTTTCCTATCAACCATAAAAAAAGAACTGCACTATTAGAACAAAATACAGACACCTATATACACCGATATGCTCCAGGGAACAAAACTGCAACATACATTGACTTACATGTTCGCAAGATGATTACATGTATTAATTTACATATTTATTACATTATTTATTACATATTTATTTTAAAAATTGTGCAAAAGTACTGAAATACAACATACATCGATTCTTCAGGGTATCGTAAAATGTGCTCCTAAAAGGGATAAAATGCTCATTGAATAAATTTAGGATCAGCTACCACTGTTTTTATTTACCCAAATGGGAAAAATCCAGGGGCTGAGGATTCTCAGGCGATACAACGCCAGGCTCGTTATCTGCAGTTCCCAGGTTCGAGTCCCATCCTACCAACAGTGAGTAGGGGACACCGGTGGGCTTGAAAAGGCCACTGTTCGTCAGATGGGTCATTAAGATGTGACACTGTGTGCCGGAATGTCATACCGGTGCCTACGTAATGGAATGCCTGCCGATTTCTGCGAATCTTCGTGTTAGCAAGCGCGCATGGGAAGCTTCAGAACTTGCCACATGAGGGCAGCACCGTTCCGCCGCGGTAAGCTGACCTAAGCTAACGTTAAGTATATAGAGATCTGGGCGACCAATATTTATTCAACGGTATTTATTTGAAGGAAAATTCACCAAAAAATTAATAAATGAAAAAATTTAAATCACATTACCTTTAGTTAAGGTTAATCCATGACTTATTTTTATAATATATATGCAGAATTCTTTAACTGAATAATTTTACTACATAATGCTGTTTCCATAGGCACTGGAACTTTACCAATAGACACAAATGAAGTTGATGCTGCAGCAAAGAATTTACTCTGTATCATAACTCTTTTATTTCAGTGTTCCTAAAATTTCAGTTCTTAATTACTTCTGATCTTCAAAACTTACATTAAAGAATATTTATACATGTATTTTTGCAATTTAAGGATTCTGTTGATTACGTAAACGTTCTATCAGAAATATAACAGGAATTGGAAACTGAGATATTTCTAATTGAAGCATTTTTCTTGAGAGGGGTTTAGAATTCAGCTTGCGTTGTGCAACTTACTTGTTCCGTACACTTACTACCATAATTCGTTAAATATGATTTTAAAAATTTCTGTATTATTAATTTACAAAGGTTTTTTATGTGGCTCTCATCATTAAAAGAACAATGAAATAATTTATTTTTGCGTAATCTTGGTAGAAATGTTAACGTTAACAGAGTTAACAATTTTTCTCTTTGAACTCAAAGTGGGCAGAAATTTTTTGCAGCTTTTTCCATAACAGCTAAAACACGGACAATTGCAATTTTTTTTATAAATCATCCATTAGTTCGTAATTCCAGTATCAGATGGGGAAAACTTGGAAACCGAAAAACTTTATTTTCTTTGAAAATAAGCAAATTATTATCACCAGAGATGATTAGCTATTCTTTCAATTGTTCGTTACTTTCTTGTTTTATCTGAATTTGTATTTCTAACTTTAATTCAGTTAATCGAAATTTCATCCTACATAGCAACAGAAAAATATTGAAAAAGAAAATGACAAACTCTTCAATTTAAATCCACTCCTCTTTTGTAGCAAATTACCATACATATAATATAAAACTATTCCTGTTTTGTAGCAAATTATGATACATAAAATATTCTTTACGTGTGGACTCAAAATCGATTACTAGGTAACCACATTTCTTTAACATTTTTCTGTCTAAAACGGTTTGGATTCATCATACCTAGTATCATCCTAACTCCCAAGTTCTCCTCATTTATAATCAGTTAACCAACAAATGTAATAGATTTGACATTTATTTCATATATATATATTTGTTGTTTTGAAAAAATCGTATCCAACCAATGCTCTTTGATTTTAATTGCACAAAAGCGCTGTCATTTGAATCATTATCGTGCTCTTTGAAAATTCGATTATTATGTTTTTTAACGGCTAAACTGCTGAAATTAAACTTAACGTGACCGGATGCATGACAATTGCTTTGGATACTAAGAAGCAATATCGATGATACAATTGTATATTCAGTATCAAGACATGCAAGAAATGCATGAGCATATCACTTGCTTTTCGCAGTAAAATGTAATTTTCTTAACTATTGGACATATGGTTGAGATACATCCGTGATATACCTGTGATGATAAATTCACGTTTGTGACTGAACGAATGATACTTAATTGTATTAAACTATTTTATTAATGTAGTGGTAGTTGTGCCAATTTCTCATTAATTTCTATCTATTTTCCAACTGCTTTTCCCACGTCCTTTGTTGCGTTTCTCAATTTATTTGGGTGTTAAAACGACTGTTCCAGTATATATTTCCAACATTTTGACCCATCACAACAAGTTGTGTATACACACTCTAGAACATTTACCACCCTTTCTTTATCCCCTCCCAAATAAGTGGGGAATAGCATAAACGATTGTTTCTATATCCATGGGATTCTCACCAGTAGTGAATGAAAAGTGCTTTGGACACTACTCTAAGATATAGGGGAGACTTCTCTAATATATGAGGAGTTAGCGAAGATATTCACTTGGAATTGCCTTGCATCAACTTAAATATAGTGCAGGATATTATCAGGCAAGTTTTAAAATGTGCCCAGAAATAATAACTGATTGTAAACAATTATGCCACGTATATATCTGTAATAAGATGGATCCAACTTCAATTGTCGAAAATGTGTATGCATGTCATTACTATATCACGATTTTTCATTTTATAAGAGGCTCAATTCTTTTTACTTAACTGGTAATTGTTGCACAAATTCCTTCGAATATTTCGGTAATGTATAGATATTCTGTATATATATAGTAAGATTCTGTTATTATTAATATTTATTCCGTGCAGGTCAATTAGAGTAAAGCCATTGTACATGTATTTTAGGTATTAAGTGTTCAAGTGGCTTCTTGCTCCAAATATTAAATCGATCACGCATTAGGATTCAAACGTGTCAAAAGCTCTAATATTTGCTCAGTAATTGCAGCACAGGTAAAAAAATGCAATAAAATGATTTAAATAACCTTTAAACCATTAAAATTGGCATTTAAATATTATAACTAAAGAGAATCTTGTAATATGCTTTAATAACGTAGAGATATTTTGAAGAAGATTTTATTATAATTGTAGTAAAGTGTTTTTTTTTTCAGAGAGGTAAAGGTCGATAAAGAATAACTTTTATGGGTAATCATTATTTATGAATTTAAGAAAACTGTTGTAACGAATTCTTTTTATGGTAGAGTACTATTAATTCGATGCCTAGTCTACGGACCTGTGTGCTGTTTAGGAGTTGTAGGCGGATGGATATTTGCAGCTTGCGAACTGATACAGTTGCTTGAGTTGTAATGTGTCTAACGGAATTCTGTAAATTTGTGTTCTTTGTCTGTAACGAAAAGAGCATTAATTTGTTAAAATTGTTTGTTGCAATAAATCGTTAATAAGGTTTAAGTCACTGATCATTTAGTTTCAGTTGTTTTCTTAACCGGGGTAAGTGTCTTGTTAAAGAATTTCCATCGTTTGAAGTAGTTCTCTGTGACTGTATTATTCTGTAATGATGTTGTCTCAAGACAGCTCCGTTCAGTACTAAAAATGAAATACCGAGACTAATTTAATATTTAGATTTAATTAACGATTTCCTGGAATAAACTATAGCAATGAATAAATGTTCTTCAAATCATTACAGACGACCAATCTAAATTTACATTGATCATCTGTTACGACTATCCTTAGCAGTATTACTAACTCAACCAACACATGTATATCGCCGTCTCTTTGCACAGTTGTATCGCGTTCGCTTGCAGTGACATTGCTTCTGCCGATGTCCGAGTCAGAATCCTAGGATGGCACAGTCTTTTGTTCAATCATTTACGTTGCGATTGTCTCTCATTAACCAGTTCAGTTCCAGATAAATACAGTCGCTCAGAAAAGTATCCGAACGCTATGGTTGATTACAGAATTCAGGAAAAATATCTGGCAAAGTTTTTTTTAGAAATTAGTGATCTGGCAACCTTCGTGTCACGTGACACGAAGGTTGCCAGATCACTAATCTCTAAAAAAGAAATCGTTGCCAGATATTTTTTCTGAATTCTTTAATCGACCATATTGTTCGGATACATTTTTGAGCGACTGTACACGAAGGTTTCCAGTTCACTAATCTCTAAAAAATCGTTGCCAGATTTTTTCTGAATTCTGTAAGCAATCATAGTGTTCGGATATTTTTTTGAGCGACTGTACCTCTCAGAGGTAAAACTACCGACCCAAATGCTCTCGAACAATACCAAAAAACTTTCCTCCAATCTTACATATTGGTTTTGCGATACAGATTGCTTTCGCTTCGTTAGATGCTTACTGCTACCACTGAATCTATGTTATGATAGGTTTTCATGTGTATTTGCAGGCTGATACACTCACGCATGGTCAGAATAT
Source organism: Ryuthela nishihirai (assembly GCA_038380435.1). Taxonomy (NCBI): domain Eukaryota; kingdom Metazoa; phylum Arthropoda; class Arachnida; order Araneae; family Heptathelidae; genus Ryuthela; species Ryuthela nishihirai. The sequence continues at coordinate 5,078,283 of JAWZYU010000039.1, forward strand.
ACGTTTGTACTTCAATTTCTTTATGAAACTAAATAACATTTTAGGTAACGTTTAAAAAAATATATGATTATTTATTATCTTAATCGAGGCTAGGATTTAACCTTGAAATTTATAATACGAGGAGGTTGGGTTTTTTTACCTCTTAGCGGGACTTTTTTGCACATAATGGGTTAAATGGCCAGGTCACAAGGACCCCGCAAGCTCAGAGAATGTTGGGGGAGGAGACCTACTGGAGCAGCTGTTGGGAGATAGATGGTAGCCTCCCATCTAGGCCATCCAGCGTGTTCTTTAACGTTGGGTTGTTTTACCTCTGAGCGGTACTTTTTTGTACACCATGGGCTAAATGGCCAGGTCACAAGGACCCCGAAGACTCAGAGATGGTTGGGGGAGGGGACCCACTGGATCAGCTGTTGGGAGACAGATGGTAGCCTTCCCTCAAGGCCATCCAACGTGTTCTTTAACGTTGGGTTGTTTTACCTCTGAGCGGCACTTTTTTGCACACCATGGGCTAAATGGCCAGGTCAGAAGGACCCCGAAGGCTCAGAGATGGTTGGGGGAGGGAACCCACTGGATCAACTGTTGTGAGATAGATGGTAGCCTCCCGTCAAGACCATCCAGCGTGTTCTTTAAGGTACACAGGGTATGGCTTTCCCGCATACGGGATCACGGCTTAACGTCCCATGCGACGGACGGCGGCCTTCCCAAAGCCATCGGTGTCCCCTACTGACCGTAGGCAGTGACCGTGTCCCTACTGACCTGGGGAATTTTCGGAGATAAATATCAACGCTGACACAATTGGGACTCGAACCTGGGAACTACAGATTACGAGCCTAGTGCGCTACAGACTGAGCCGCCCCTAAAAGGAGGAGCAGGTCTCAAGTGAAATGTTTCAAACTGATGATATATACTGAGTGGGTAAATGAAACTACGTTACTTTGTATTTCTGCGGATAAACACAGTTAGTTGCACAAAGCTGAAATTTGAAGGGGATAATAATCAGGTCATGCAGAATGAAATGGCAGGTAAAAAAGGAAATTCTTATAAAAATGCCAGATGGTTGAACGTGGCGCTCTACACAAAAACGATGCACATTTTTTACCAATCACATGTTAGTAAGAGAATACATCACGTGGTTACAGAATTAAAACAGAAAGCCATCAAGAGACCTGACCCTTTTGTAATAGAGAGCATGATCATTTTCACTTTCCCAAATGGGGCGGGGGTGGCTCAGTCGGTAGCGCGCCAGGCTCGTAATCTGTAGTTTCCAGGTTCGAGTCCCAGCTGGGTCAGCGTTGAGATTTATCTCCGCAAAAATTCCCCGCCCTGCCCACGGTCAGTAGGGGACACCGATGGGCTCGGAAAGGCCACCATCCGTCGGATGGGACGTTAAGCCGTGGCCCCGTGTGCGGGAGAGCCATACCCTGTGCACGTTAAAGAGCACGCTGGGTGGACTTGACGGGAGACTACCATCTGTCTCCCAACAGCTGTTCCAGTGGGTCCCCTCCCCCAACCTTCTCCGAGCCTTTGGAGTCCATGTGACCTGGCCATTTAGGCCATGGTGTGCAAAAAAGTGCCGTTCAGAGGTAAAACAACCCAACTTTCCCAAACTTTCCAGAAGTGTGGACAAAAAGAGCCACGACACCGGAACTGAAGGATCGTGCATTATTGGTAAGTTCTATTTCCAAAATATTAAAAAAGGCATGCATGCTATAGCCGAATATCGCTTACCAAAGAGATGGAGACGCCTTTGAGGAGAATGAGTTACAAAACAGGGCTCAGAATTTTGAAAAACCGGTTATGAATCGAAATGCCATTGCAGATTAAGTCTACCGGTTTTTGAACACATTGTAAATGGCTAACGTTGTAGTCTTCTCTTAGAGCAAGGGCCAATGTAACACTTCTGATTCTTGTGTGATCAACTGTCTTCAAGGTCCTACGAAGTGTGTTGCGCTGGTTAATGTAGAAAGTGGTATTTTCATGACTTAGGACTGGATAAGATGGAGCTGGACAACAACTGGCCATGTAACATTTTACGGAGTAAGGAGTCGTACTTCCTGCTAAACAGTATTGTCAAAACTCAGAATTGTTGGGTAAGGGAATCGTCACATCGTATGGCGTTGATCAGATTTCACAGCATTCTCCACCTGTTACTGTGTGATGTGTTTTCAATTCTAATATCATCTAGGAACCCTTCTTCTTCGAGGAGGTCCAAGCCATGATCTCCTAACACGTATAACATAAATAAAGCATGTCCAGAGCACAATGATTTATTTGGTACAGTTTCATGTTATCACAGTAATAACTCAGATTCGTAACTTAGTAACATCTTAAATAAGCATTTCATTAAAATCATCGCAATCAAATCTATTTCAGTGTCGATTTTCAACAAAATTCGTTCACTATTTTCACAGTTGAGCAGATTTTAATATTTAACAGCTAAAATGACAGTTTAAATAATTGTTGTGCTAAGTTAATAAAAACTAGTTAAAAAGAAAGTAAAACCGTCATACTGAACATTACTAATCCATAAAAGAGTGTTTTTAGCAGTTCTTGTAATAATTATGTTAATTTCCACTAATTATAAATGTTTTGCAGAACAAGGCAACTTGCTAAATATTTCAGCTTCCACACTAAACGCATATGTTTAAAAATTTGTTGCGTTCGGAAAAGATATTTTGATTTAAATAGATTTGACTCAGATTTTTGAATTATGAAACATTTTTTATAAAACTCTTTTTTAAAGATTTTACCGAATTCTGCAACTGACTTATTATGACATAATATATGACTGCACTTAATGGTGGAACCGCTTAGTGTACATGTACAATCGCTCAAAAAATATCCGAACACTATGGTTGATTTCAGAATTTCAGAATTTCTGAAATCAACCATAGTGTTCGGATATTTTTTTGAGCGAACGTACTCTGTAGGGACTCATCTGTAAACACTGAGAAGAGCTTTGAGGGTGGGATGGATGTTATAATGTGGTATCACATAACGTACTCTTAACGTTCTTATTAAACAAGCCACCGACCAAGTACACTACGACATTAAAATGCTATATTTATTTTTGCGATTAGTATTTTTGGCGTTTACCGATTTCAAGAATCATATTTTTTATGTTATATCCCTTGTAATTAAATATTACTACAGTTAATACTCACTTGGTATGTTGACATTCAAACAAAAGTAAAGATTCCTACACCAAATATGTTAGTAAAATGAAGAGGCCATTCTGTATGCACAGCGTGTGGGGTGAAGTGTTAAATCTTTCTGTTACGTTATATATATTATAAACTACGTGTTGTGAAATTACAGGTCCTACACTATTATTCTTCATTTTTAGCGACTTACGTTGGAAGTCACTTAACTGGAATCCATCTTCAGTGCGGCAACCCAACTGTGATTAAACGACTACACAAGACTACACTAAATGATACTATAATTTATAGTGGTAGCTGTTTTCGCCCTCCTTTAGTTACTTTTATCTAGCAAATAGCATAAGATAAAAAATTATGATTTAAGGCTACGGTGAATTAATATCTTCATTATTACACCGATTGTTTTCAGAATGAAATAAAGATTTCTACCTTTTCTAAACCGTGCATCTTAATCTTTATATACGAGGTGACCTGAATTAAACTGAGAATATTTAAGTAAATTTGTAGAGATAACTCAGTGGATATAAGCAATAATTTAAATTTGCACATTTCAGATCATTACTGAAGCAATGCATAAAACACTAGGCATCATGATATACAAATGGAAGTAATGTAATTTTCAATTTTAGAGAAGATCAAAAAATGTCCTGTAAACATAAAATTCATCACAATTAGCTCAGCTGTTATATCTAGAAACGATCTTGCATTCAGCTTTTGTTTTAACATGTAACAGGAAGTGTACACAAGCGTTCAAAGAAGTAGTAACTTATTGACTTCAATGCAACGAGTGAAAATCTACAGACACTTATCAAAAACAGTTTGAACCTCCTCAGTAGGAACTCGAGGACTGGCTGGAGTAATTGTGTCAGACTTACGATACTATAGGAGATGGGTGTTTCACCTTTGAGTGACACTTCTTGTACACAATGGGCTAAATGACCTAATGGCTACAAGGATCGAAAGGACTCAGAGAAATTTGGGGAAATGGAACCTACTGGTCAGCAGCAGACAGATTGTAGCCGCATATCAAGACCATCCAACGAATTATTTAACGTCTACCAAGTCTCGGCTTAATCATCATTATCGTCTACCAAGTTTCGGCGCGCCATCTACAGTATTTATTATGTACCAAGCCTCGGCTTAATCATTATTATCGTCTACCAAGTCTCGGCTTAATCATTATATCGTCTGCCAAGTCTCGGCGCGCCATCTGCTGTATTTATTATCTACCAAGCCTCGGCTTAATCATTATTATCGTCTACGAAGTCTCGACTTAATCATCATTATCGTCTACCAAGCTTCGGCGCACCATCTACCGTATTTGTCATCTATCAAGTCTCGGCTTAATCATTATTATCGTCGACCAAGTCTCTGCGCGCCATCTACCGTATTTATTATCTACCGAGCCTCGGCTTAATCATTATTATCGTCTACCAAGTCTCGGCTTAATCATTATTATCGTCTACCAAGTCTCTGCGCGCCATCTACCGTATTTATTATCTACCAAATCTCGGCTTAATCATTATTATCGTCGACCAAGTCACTACGCGCCATCTACCGTATTTATTATCTACCAAGTCTCGGCTTAATCATTATTATCGTCGACCAAGTCTCTGTGCACCATCTACCGTATTTATTATCTACCAAGTCTCGGCTTAATCATTATTATCGTCGACCAAGTCTCTGCGCGCCATCTACCGTATTTATTATCTTCCAAGCCTCGGCTTAATCATTATTATCGTCGACCAAGTCTCTGCGCGCCATCTACCGTAATTATTATCTTCCAAGCCTCGGCTTAATCATTAATATCGTCTACCAAGTCTCTGCGCGCCATCTACAGTATTTATTATCTACCAAATCTCGGCTTAATCATTATTATCGTCGACCAAGTCTCTGCGCGCCATCTACCGTATTTATTATCTACCGAGCCTCGGCTTAATCATTATTATCGTCTACCAAGTCTCGGCTTAATCATTATTATCGTATACCAATTCTCTGTGCGCCATCTCCGTATTTATTATCTACCAAGTCTCGGCTTAATCATTATTATCGTCGACCAAGTCTCTGCGTGCCATCTGCCGTATTTATTATCTACCAAGTCTCGGCTTAATCATTATTATCGTCGACCAAGTCTCTGCGCGCCATCTACCGTATTTATTATCTTCCAAGCCTCGGCTTAATCATTATTATCGTCTACCAAGTCTCTGCACGCCATCTACCGTATTTATTATCTCCCAAGCCTCGGCTTAATCATTATTATCATCTACCAAGTCTCTGTGCGCCATCTACCGTATTTATTATCTTCCTAGCCTCGGCTTAATCATTAATATCGTCTACCAAGTCTCTGCGCGCCATCTACCGTATTTATTATCTTCCAAGCCTCGGCTTAATCATTATTATCGTCGACCAAGTCTCTGCGCGCCATCTACTTTATTTATTGTCTACCAAACCTCGGCTTTCATCTCACGGACAACAGCATTTCCAATCCCATAGGTGTTCTCTTCTCACCGAGGGAATGGTTCGAATTAGCCGTTATAAATGAATGTTGGAACAGCTGAGACTCGAACCTGGGAACTACAGATTACGATTCATGCGCGTTGCCGAGTGAACTAATCCTTTCTTCCGGTACTATATTAGAGAAAAGGTAGAGGCCATATGAAAGCGTTACGACTTCAACGGTGTATGAAATCACGACTGCTTTCCAAATAAGACTCATATATTCCACAGGGAACTCCGCTATTTGCAATTCGGCAGTCGGTGTCCTATTCGGAGACTTATAGTGTTGGCTAAAAATCGGCTAGGTTTCAGTGTTGTCGGAAGAGGCATGAGGGAATTGTTAGAAAACTTGGGGGAAAAAAATCTAGTCAGATGAAATATAAAATTTAATATTTTCTACAGATGACAGAGCTAGGGTGTGGTGGTGACCACGTGACACAATGAACTCCTCATGTGTCACATCCACTGTATGATGTTGAAGGGATTCACATGGCACGGATTCGGTATATTGTCGTGCCCCCAGGAATTGATCCTGCGGACACGACTTTTGCTAAAAGGTCCTTGAATGTGTTTTGGTCAAATTATGAACAAAGACCTGGTTAGTCATCTCAGTTTCCACGAACTTGCCAGTTAAACTGGATGAAACCAGTGTCTAGCATCTCCCCAGGAGCCAAAAACTTCCGGACCCAGAGTTCGGACTCGCCGCAAAGGACGCCGAGTAGGCGGAGCGATGTTCGTCCGACGACCAATTGCAAGCGCCCGCGTCAGCTTACGACGCTGACCACCGCTAGAGGTCGAGCGGGAAGAAGCGGCAATTTTGAACTGCGGCAGAGAAGAGCCTTTCTTGTCTTCATGTTCCTGATCCGGTTAAGACGTCTTCTCTTTGGCCGAGAATCGGCACGTGGGCAGAGTTCTCGTGTGACTGGTAGCGTAGAGTAGTCGCCCAGTTTAGTAGCGTTTTTCGAACTGTTTAACTTTCCTTTTGTCTGACCAAACCTAGGCGATGGGCCTCCAACGGACAGTGCTGATCTTCGCAACAAAGGCTCCTGCAGCGACCATATCCGACAGGAAAGGGTCACCCTCATTCATAGATCTGGAATCCTTTCCACAAATTGTTTATTCTGTCTGCTTCCGCCACTGTGTTCTGGGGAACAGCCTCCGTACTAGGACTTTAGAGCTGGTAGCTCAAACTCCATGAACAGAATTTTGCCAAAACGATCTGGCGTCTAATTGTAAAGGCGGTCATCGCCTGAGGACGAGTAAGTTCAGCTGTATTCCCCGAAGGGAACTCACGATACTGGAGATTAGTTTTAGCAATGTACTGTAAATAAATTATGTTTAAATGGTAATATCTGACTCCGCTCTGTCTTTTCAAGTTTGAGTCACGCTTTGGGTTATTGCAGAGAAGGTCCCCTTCTCGATAGTCTGCACAAGTCACAGCACGGCTCGACGGGAGGGAGTCAGAAATTTAATGGCGGACCGCCCTCATACGAAAGAGGGGGGGGGGGGGTTTCACGTCAATATTATTATGTCTCAAGCATCGACAAAATACTGCAGCATATGTAAACAGCATATCCAATTTTTTACTGATGGAGACAAAACATTTCAAGATGATAATGCAACAGACTACTTTGTGACATCTGTCTGTGATTGGTTTGAGTAACATGGTAAAAATAATGAATGAATGAAAAATAAAATGAATTCAAATATTTTCATTTCATCTTAAAAGTAATCGTAGTATTATTCCCGAGAATGGAATTCTGCTGATTTATTTTAAGAGCAGTAAACATGTCCGCCCCTGAAATTTAAAAAAATTAAAATTTCTCAGCCCTTACTCATTTTAGTTCTAACATATTACCCATTTTATTTCAAGTCCATTTATTTACAAGTATTTAAAGACTTGTATTTCAGTTCACTGTAAATAGACTGTTTTTATGGATATATTTTTTTTAACATCATTATTTAAAACGTATTTTTGCTTCTTATGGGAGCTGATTATGATCTTGTTAACTAAAATGTCTTCTGTAGACAGTCTTCGAGTACTTATCACATAACTTATGATATACGCACTTATCATATAAGCATGGAAATTAAACTACTGGCAAGGAATGTCTACATAAGACCTCTTAGTTTGCTTACAGCAAGGATGTTTTTACTAATTCACCTATCGTGTTAATAGAAGATCTTAAATTTCTTTGGGGCGGGGGTGGCTCAGTCGGTAGCGCGCCAGGATCGTAATCTGTAGTTGCCAGGTTCGAGTCCCAGCTGGGTCAGCGTTGAGATTTATCTCCGCAAAATTCCCCGCCCACGGTCAGTAGGGGACACCGATGAGCTGGGAAAGGCCGCCGTCCGTCGGATGGGACGTTAAGCCGTGGCCCCGTGTGCGGGAGAGCCATACCTTGTGCACGTTAAAGAACACGCTGGATGATCTTGACGGGAGGCTACCATCTGTCTCCCAACAGCTGTTCCAGTAGGTCCTCTCCCCCCAACCTGCTCTGAGCCTTCGGGGTCCATGTGACCTGGCCATTTAGCCCATGGTGTTCAAAAAAGTGCCGCTCAGAAGTAAAACAACCCAACCCTATATTGCACATTAGAACTAAAACTCGTCAGCTGTAATGGTATTCAGTTCCACCTTCATGGTCTTCTGAATGTCATCGACCGTATCAAATTGTTCAACTTTCAATCTCAATTTCATCTTGGTAAACAGAAAAAAATCCTTTAGAGTCAGGTTAATCGTCATCTATTTGCCCAAAATCTTTGCAAACATTCAATCGGCGGAGTATTTCTTTATGCCACAAAGAGCACGTCACAAACTAGGCACACCCTGACATTCTCTTACCCAATTTTATTCTTTGCTTTCGTTTGAGAAATAGAAATGAAATAATTTTAAAATATATTTTCGTCCTTAATCATTAATCAGTGTATTATTTGTAAAGAAAATAGCTTTGTTTCCTTCATTTTTCGACCTTATAAGCTTGCCATATATCCCACCAAGGTGGGATCTAAGGAGGGAGGGATGAGGAGGGGGAGCGTGAATGTCAAAGGTGGGAGGTGAGAATACTAATAACAGTAATTATTAAACTCATGGATGTTTCACGTATTCTTAGATAGATAATTTTTATTTCAGATAATGTTTTAGTGTATACAAAAACTTTTGAGGTCTCACAAGAGCAGGCTCGTTCGTGAGATCTCAATACAGAAACAATTTCAATTGAAAACATCAGTCGTCACATTGAATAATACACAAAAAAATCGAAAACAACTCAAAACAAAAAATCTCTTTATGAATATTTCTTAAAACCTCTAAAACGAAGGGACAAATATTACAGTGCAACAGAAATTCAGTCTGATGCGACCCCCCCCCCCTTTACCATTTTAGGCTCTATTGGGTTATTTGTTTGCGCCCCCCCCCCCCTCCCTCTTTCATTTCCTTCTATATCGGGGCTTTATCCTAGTCACGGCATTCGGATTGCATTTTAGGTAACTATCATTTGATCATCACTTGTATCTCCCTGAGATGTGAACCATCGTTATGCTTTCACGTTGCAGTTGTCTCAGAGCTTTCGTTGGATTTATCTCATGAATTATAATCTCCATCTGGTGACGAAATTCTGTACTAGTTTTATGTGAAAAATGTAAATGTGAAATACCACATTTCTCCACTAAGTGGTTTCTAGAAGGTTACTTGGGTATTGTCAGCTTAAATGGGTAACTTCATATATAAATATTAAGTGACTAGTTTGGCAAAGATATTAATCTTATTTAATTTAAAAAACATAGTGTATTAATGATGTTTTTAATTTTTTTCCTTAACTTTAAAAGATTTTTATTTTTAAATACATTATTTTAACGCAACATTAAACTTCCTCTCCTTTATATGATCTTATTTTAAGAAAAGTAATTAACGGGGTAATTCAAAGAGCAACCGCTACGAATCTCTGTATCTCTTAATGAAGTTTTATTCACTCGTTCAATCAAAACACTAATCCTTAATCTGTTGAAGTATTCCAGTTCAGTGGCTTACAGTATAAGTCGCTACATTTAACTTCAAAAGAACAAAACCTCTTACAAAGTATCCTATATCTACAGAATAACTAGTTGGCAGAGATATATGACTCAATACCACTAGAGGTCTTATATAAGTAGAATTTGGCCATTTCAAAATGAGACGCCATGCTTTGTCGTCGCTCGAATTGTTTAGCTTGCAAAGTTGAATGGCATTGTACGAAAACTTATTGATTAGAAAAGAGTATGTTAATATTTGATACAGATTTCAGTGTTCAGGATTGGAAGCATTTTACAAAACTGCTGAAACAGACAAGTAAATTTTGTGGCTTTAAAAAAGAGATAATTTCTCTCTGTCATTTGTTTTTCTGTAGACATCGAATTTTTTTCTTTATATAGGTAAAAAAATATTTTTGTGTTAGATAAGTATTGATGAAAATTGGATAGAATATTAAAATTTGCACTTTTCGAATCTCCCAAAAGGTATAACTACGCCCTCTAACAGTGGAAAATTTTGGAAATTAAAAATTTCAAACTAATATTTCAAACGAATTTAGAAATTTTAAATTTTTGTGTTGGAATGTTTAAGGTCATGAAGTTACCATGGCAGCAAAGAGTTGTCCCTTAGTTGTCAACTTTTTTGGTTTTAACTCAAAACTGAATGTTTTAAGAGATAAATTAAAAATATTTTTTGGGTTGGACAGGTATTGATGAAATATTACGAATTTTATATTCCTAATCTCTCAAAAGCTATAACCGCTCCTTCTAACGGTGAAAAAATTCGAAAAATTCTAAAATGTAAACAAATATTGCAGACTACGTAGTTATTCTAGAAATTAGAAATTTTGACAGTGGAACGTGACAGTATCGTAGGACCTACGCCCAAGGTAGGTAGGAAATGCAACTCTTTTTGTTTTAAGAAATAATTGGAAAACTTTTTTAGTTGGCACTAATGATATATTATAATTCGCATTTTCAAAGGTAGTTTTAATTTATATCGTTAAACATCACTTAATATGCAAACGACAAAACTTCTAGAGAATTGTTCAAGTGATCTGTTTATGATAGAAATTTCAAACTTTGTCTGTAGAGTGTCAAGAGACATTCCACTAACAGAATAATCTGCCGGTTTTTTCAGAGAAGTGTGAGAAAATTGACATTTTAAATTTAAGAACTAAAAGACATACTTTTATGATGTATAATTATTAGAAAAATATTACTCTGTACGTTCTCCTACTCCTTCCATTATCCATTATCTCGAATTAAAACTTTTAAGGATTTTGAAAATCGGTAAATGAAAAATTTCATTCGCTTTGAAAACATGATTTCTATATGCGCCACAGGTGATATGCGTTCTTCTAGCTATTTTACATATTCAGTACCCTCTAACAGTGGAAATCCTAACTAATGGTGATTGGGAAAATAATCTATTAATTCTTTATTAGTATAACTCTAAAAATGATTTTCACATATTTTTTTAACAGAAGAATTGCATTTTGCCAACACCCCCTTGATAAAATGGGGGCAAATCATTACTATTACTGAAAATCACTCGACCATTACAGTAAGTATCCAAATTTCAAATTTCTGGTGTATATATATATATACTGGATCGTTTGCGATTTCCTTTAAATATTTGGTATTTTCCAGCTTTTTTCGTCGCTAGAAGCTGCTTTTCGAGTTTTTATTTTCCACCTTTACAACTCTCTAACAATGGAAATTTCAAATCATTAGTATTCGAAAAATATAAATATTAATATTTTGTTATTACCTACAAAAAATAATAATTTTTATTTATTTATCAAAATAAAAATTTCTCTTTTCCCATCCCTTGGGGGTAAGAGGGCAAAGCCTTGTTGCCATTGTAAACCTTCTGACCATAATATTCTGCTTCCCAAATTTCAGAATTCCTGTGTTAATAGATCGTTTGCAATATTCGCTTGAAATTTTAACATTTTGCATTTTTTTCTCCGCTAGAAGGAGCTATTAAAGCTATTGGGAGTTTTCAAAATTTTTAATTGTAATAGATCGTTTGCAATATTCGTTTGAAGTTTTAGAATTTTGCATTTTTCCTCCGCTATAAGGCGCTGTTAAATCTATTGAGAGATTTGAAATTTTCTAATTGTAATAATCTACCAGTGATTATACAATGAAAAAATAAATTTTCATTTATCTCTAAATGTAAAAATGTTGATTGTCTATAGAGGGACATATAAGTAGAGAGACAAACAGACAGATGGACAACAGTTAACAGACGGACAAACAGACAATCGAACCAACATTGCATAAGCAGACAACAATGTAAAAACATTAGCACGTTTTGAAAGCGAACTAAAAATAAATTATTTGTTGGTTTCAGTTAGCTCGTTTCACTTTTGCAGCCCATTTCTCTCTTCTGACGGAATTTCTCGGGAAATCTTCATTAATTGATTCCTGTGAGTAGAATTTTCCCGCCAAATACAGCGCAGTGAGGCATTGATAAAATATTAAAAAAAAATAAATACCCCCTCAAGCAGCTGCTTGCCACAGACGTCTGACAGGAGCTGTCAGTTTATATGCCATAGTAGAAGATCTGAGAGGATGGCAGGACCTCAGCAGAAAAACAACACAAACAGCCATGCCTTATCCGGGGCTCGAACCCAGGTCCCGTAGATCAGTAGCCAAGCGTGCTAACCACTCGGCCACGGGACGGCACATTGATAAAATATTGAAGCTTTTATAGGCAAAAAAATCGGTAGAAATGTACAAAACTGTAACAACTAAGAAGCTTGAATTAGGTACACACAATAACTCATAGACTTTCGATTTGCGGTATGACAAAACATGGCGCCCATAAACCACGTGACTCAATCAACTAATGGCAGGCAATCAGCGAGATGGCCAACCTCTAACTATAAAGGACCTCTAGTCGGCCAATTTTACACGCAATCACCTCTACCGTATACACAGCAGGTCTGCTGATGGCAGCCAAAATTGTCCTTAAGGAAATCTGCTCGCCTTATGAATCTTCTTTCCGTCAGACCTGTCGTCCTTTGAAACATCTTTCTTATTATAGATGGAGATCTACTCAACGACAATTCCCACTTGTGGCACTTGATCTCATGAAGGATGCCCACATCCCAGGAACCTGCACGTCTTCTAAAACCCTACAACATCCCCTTTGGTCAGCTATTAAAATAAAAATTGTCACTCAAGAACATCATTTCCAACTATCAAGAAATATCAATATTACATTATCCATCATGATTTTGGAAACTTAATACACTCGAAATGGTCCTCGACCATCAGAATTGGTTCGGATGTTTCCAAATGAAGCCATCGATTTGGAATCGAGATCGTATGCCCTCAACTGAATCAGTCTATAGCACTGAATTGCCACCCCACGTATTCTATACTTAGTGCAGAGGCGGAGGTCATTCGAACTGTTCTACAGGAAGTCACTACCGACCCAGAAAATTAAACTCTCTTCACCGACAGTAAATCAGCACTCATTGCACTGAGAAACATAACTATTTTTTTTTTTATATTTTTTATTTGTTTATGGGGAAATAATCGCTTGGGATAAGTTGAAGATTTTAATTTTTATCTCTTTTTCAATCAGATTTGAAAGCTACTAACTTAACTGCAATTTGCAATAGAAGGGCTATCAAGAACCATCGCACTACCACTGCGCTTTCGAGGCGGCAATTACGATCTCCAGTTTAGAGATTTTAATTAAACAACGCTAAATCATCGTTTTCAATAATTTTCAACATTTTTCGAGGTACTGTAGCTCTTTATACTCTAAAGAATAATATCATATACCTCCTCCGGTGAATATGGAGGTCTCCTTTTCGAAGAGAATGAAATTGTTATTTTCCTCATTTGGCACGTCTAAAAGTATAAATAAAAACTAAGGGATGATTAGCAAAATATATGTAGAGTAATATTTCATTGGTATATATAAAACACAAAAGCATTTTAACTGTTAAAACAAAAAATGCGGTTTCTCGCTCTTTTCATGCTTTTCTCAAAATTTAACGAAAATTTAAAATAACAATAAATATTTCTAGCAAAATATAAAAACAAATATGTATATATATATATATAACTATCTTCCTATGAGCGCCATAAAATGTACGAAATGAAAATGGGCCCCTAAAATTGAGGAAGCATCAAGTAGACCAATGATTACTGGGTTGGGTTGTTTTACCTCTGAGCGGCACTTTTTTGCACACCATGGGCTAAATGGCCAGGTCACAAGGATCCCGAAGGCTCAGAGCAGGTTGGGGGGAGGGGACCCACTGGAACAGCTGTTGGGAGACAGATGGTAGCCTCCCGTCAAGGCCATCCAGTATGTTCTTTAACGTGCACAGGGTATGTATCTCCCGCACACGGGCCACGGCTTAACGTCCCATCCGACGGACGGCGGCCTTTCCAAGCCCATCGGTGTCCCCTACTGACCGTGGGCAGGGCGGGGATTTTTGCGGAGATGAATCTCAATGCTGACCTAGGTGGGACTCGCACCTTGGAACTACAGACTACGAGCCTGACGCGCTACCGACTGAACCACCCCCGCCCCCGCCCCCTCAATAATTACTGATTTCATATTAACTTCAAAGGAAGATATGGTAGAATCAATTTTTGTATTGGTGGCAAATCAGGTTTTGCTTACTTTCATTGAAGTTATACGAATTCAGTGAGTTATAATCGGTATGCCTTTGCATTCATTTTTGTTTTATAAGGTGCAGAGTGTAAGTTAGTAATTTTTTATTATTTTCTAATATATTTTCATTTATTATTTTATTTTGCTGGAAGCAGAGAACTTTGACACTAAAAAACAATTATTTTTTGCTTTGCAGGAAATAAAAAGCTACATTCCGTTTGGTAGTCTCCACGTCTAAAGCTTCCATCTACATACGAATCATAAGTTTAAGCCCCATTAAATTTCCGTTTTACATTTTTAAAGAACGTAAAAAGAGGACGAAATTAGAGGTTGCCAATGACCACAGAATAACTGATTGGCACAGATAACGATTGAACTCCACTACTTCAGCGCCACCTTTTGCAGCGGGCCGTAATTCTCATTTTCCAAACAAATTTCAAACGGTGTGGACATCTGGCTTTAAGATTCAGCATCTGATAATAATTCATTTTCCTTATCGTCTTTCAAAAAATAACATGAAAGAGAAAAAATTATTTATTAAGATAATATAACTGTAGAATATTCTAAAATTCACTACTGTCTTTTTAGAATTATACAACTTTCTCAAATTAAAGCAGTGTATTCTTGCAAAGAAACTACTGAAAATGTTTTGAATTCAATCACCGCATTGTAGATATAAATTAGAAAAGAAATTGCGCTGTTAAATATTTTTCATATCATTTAATTATTTTTTTATATTAAATTTATAGCTTGCTGCTTAATTTCATTATTGAACTACAGTGATTCCCAACCTTTTGGAAGACACCACAGAATAGAAGAGATAAAAAGGTTGTCAAAAAAAATTCCATTAAATTTATTTATTTGACCGCCCCTCTTGACTGCCTCATCATCATCATCATCATCATCATCATCATCCTCAAGCAGCCATGGGCTACGGAGGTCCAACCAGACCGTGCAATTTAGTTCTCCAAGCAAGTCTATCCTGAGCTACATCTACTGCATCTGGCCACTGCACACCAATTCTAAAAAGGTCCTGTTTGACATTGTCTGCCCACCGCATCCTAGGTCTCCCCTTCTTTCTGAGGCCTTTAGGCACACTGTTCATAAACCTATTCGCCAATCTATGATTATTCATACGGGCAACATGGCCAAACCAACGGAGTCTCTCTCTGCACAATATGCTGCTTTAAGGAGGTTGCAAACTCCTTTGCCTAACCTCATCATTAGTTACAAAGTTGAACCACCTAATGCCCAAGATACTGCGTAAGCATCTGGAATCAAAAGCATCTAATTTCCTGTTATCTTGTTTACAAAGTGTCCAAGTTTCACTACCATAACTAACCCTAGAAAGAACCAAACTATTGTACAGTCTAATTTTCGTCTTTAGGTGTATACGCCTATTTCTCCACACTCTCCATAGATTCTTAAAAGTCCCGGCAGCAATCCCTATTCGTCTGTTAATCTCATGCCGTACATCACCATTATCTGTTACATAGCTCCCAAGATGATTAAACTGTGACACCTGCTCAAGACTGCAACCATTCAGATTAACTGAATCACAGCCTACCTGACCAATTTTCATCACTTTAGTTTTCTCTCTGTTTATAACCAAACCTACTCTACTACCAGTCTCATCAACAGCTCGAATGAAAGAGTTCATCTCATCAACATCATTTGCCAAAAGGGCTAAATCATCAGCATAATCTAAATCAGAAATTTTCGTATCTCCAGCCCATTTAAGGCCAAAATCTTTCCCTTGAAGTGAATTTCGCATAACATAATCAATAACCAAACTAAAAAGAAAAGGAGACAAAATGCACCCTTGTCGAACACCAGAAGTAATGCTAAACCAATTGCTACAAGCCTTACCAACTCTCACACACGACTCAGTGTTATTATAGAGAGCTTTCATTATGTTAACTAACTTGTCTGGTATACCATATGATTTCACAATCAACCACAAATTATGACGATCAACAGAGTCGAAAGCCTTTTTGAAATCAACAAAACTAGCAACCAAAGGTTTCTGAAACTGCCTCAATGCCCCCCATTTGCCTCTGGATCCGCTACCGCCCCCATGGAATTCTCCAGCGCCCCCACTGCGGGGCGGTATCGCCCCCGTTGGGAATCTATGAACTAGAAGAATAATATATCTATTGTGGAAGTCTGATTTCCTAAGAGAATGAAATTGTTATTTTCTTCATTTGGCACGTCTATAAGTATAAGTGCAAACTAAGGGATGATTAGCAAAATACATAGAATAATATTCCATTAGTATATATAAAGCACAAAAATATTTTAACTCTTATAATGAAAAATGCGGTTTCTCGCGCCCCTGGTAGGGAAAACAAAATATTCATTTTAAGAAGCTTTTTGAATTGGCAAAAATCGTTTATTTATTTGATCTAAAATATTTGGTTAAAAATATTGGAAGGAATGAACGAGATTCAGTGGACTGAGTATTGGCTTTATGAGCCTCGGATAAGATGGGCCAGGTACAGTCTCTCAAAAAAGTATCCGAACATTATGGTTGATTACAGAATTAAGAAAAAAAATCTGGCAACGATATTTTTTGAAGTTAGTGATCTGGCAACCTTCGTGTCACTTTTTTGAGCGACTGTATAAGGACAAGGAACATAGATTTTTCTTTTAATTATATCGTGACTTCAATCAGATGCCACCGACCTTGAATGCTCACACTATTTGATTTAAACTTTCATGATTAAACGGAAAGGCCATTCTTCATTAAACTATATTTTTATATGCAGCGGTAGCTCTTGTTTAACCCTCTAGTGAATGATGTTTTTCTAATTCACATCAATAACAAATATAATATCCAAATTTTTACTGTTAAATAAAGCTTAGGTCTTTTAATAGTTTTTTTATGCTTAGGAAATTAAAAGCTTAGGAACTTTGAAAGTTCAAGAGGTCATTAAAGATAATATTTCCTCGTTATGTTTTAAGGATTTAATACTGATGAATAACTTGGTAAAATCAGAAACTCTGCGTTATTTACCTACATTACGATTCAATGCAGGCAAAAGAGTATGTTACATATCACGGTCACGTGATCCTTCAGCTATCTTAACCTGTTCAGTGCCACTAACTCAGAATCTGAGTGGGGAAATTTTGTGCCCTTGAATGCCAAGCACTCAGCATCACCGCGTTTTTCTCGATTTAATTTCTCGTGCTATTTTGTTTTCATCCTTCTTGTTTTTTATACGAAAGTTATAAATGCATTCTCAGCTGTCTCTGATTTTTTTTGCAAAATTGATATAGTTCGTAGTTGTTTTAAAAATTGATTCTTTGTAAAAGGTATCGAATTTCTCTACCAAGAGAACGAAAGCAATCAAAGGGACAATGACATATACCACGTGACCCACTACCCGGCTTTCTCCCTCATTATATCTTATACTATTAATATTATCTTATATTATTAATTATTAATGTGTAACTCATATAACGTGTAAGTTAAGGAAATTTGGATGTAATTTTCCATTCACATGACATGTAAATGTCGGGAAAATTTTTGTAAAATATTGTATGTAATCAAACATATTACAAGTTATTTATCTGAGACAAATAATTTAAATAATATCAGTGTGTGTATAATCAAACAATTTCATTAGTATCATTATCTCCATAAAATAATGGGGCGGGGGTGGTTCACTAGGCAGTGCGCTAGGCTTGTAATCTGCAGTTCCCAGGTTCGAGTCCCAGCTGGGTCAGTGTTGAGATTTATCTCCACAAAACTCCCTGCCCATCGGTCAGTAGGGGACATTGATGGGCTTGAGAAAGGTCGTCGTCCGTTGGATGGGACGTTAAGCTGTGACTCCGTGTGCGGGAGAGTCATACCCTGTGCACGTTAAAGAACACGCTGGATGGCCTTGACGGGAGGATACCATCTGCTTCCCAACAATTCTTCCAGTGGGTCCCCTCCCCCAACCTTTCTCTGAGACCTCGGGGTCCTTGTGACCTGCCCATTTACCCCATGGTGTGCAAAAAGTGTCCCTCAGAGGTAAAACAACCCAACCCATAAAATATTAATTTGATTATGGGCAATTGGCAAAGATCATTGAAAAGCAAACGAATTAGATATTTTTTAAATATGTATTCATGAGAGTTCTAATTAACTTTTGATATCTCGTTTTCAGGATCATTTTGATACACCTCAATGGGAGAAGATTCGAGTTCATGGCCAAAGGAAGTTAAAAAAATTCAGCAGTACCAACCGTATTTTTATATTGCCCAGTATCAAAGGCACGTAAAAGCCCTCCCAGAAGAAACCATGTAAATGAAGCTCCTGAAGAAGCAAGGGTTTATCCGGATCGTAATTATTGTAAAAGAAACTTTCTGGTGGCTGAAGAAACGACTTATAATTTTACTTCATGTAATAAAACTTTACTTGTGAACACTGGTAATGGGGAAAATATCGCAGATTGCGTCAAAAATGAAGTTAATGTTGATGATCTGTTGGCAATTGATTCATATGGTGACACATCTGAACAGAGTAGGGGCGGGGGTGGCTCAGTTGGTAGTGCGCCAGGTTTGTAATCTGCAGTTTCCATGTTCGAGTACCAGCTGGGTCAGCGTTGAGGTTTATCTCCACAAAGTTCCCCACTCTGCCCACAGTCAGTAGGGAACAACAATGGGCTTGGAAAGGCCGCCGTTCGTCGGATGGGACGTTAAGCCGTGGCCCCTTGTGCGGGAGAGCCATACCCTCTGCACGTTAAAGAACATACTGGATGGCCTTGACGGGGGCTACCATCTGTCTTCCAACAGCGTTCCAGTGGATTCCCTATCCCAACCTTCTCTGAGCCTACGGGGTCGATGTGACCTTGTCATTTAGCCCATGGTGTACAAAAAAGCGTCTCTCAGAGGTAAAGCATCCCAACTGAAATCTGAACAGAGTACTTCGTGTGCTAAACTACAGGCTGAGGTTACCAGATTGAAAAAACGTGTAAATGCACAATATAAAGTGATTACAAGTGGTTAGCGTTCTAGGCTACTGATCAAAGGGACCTAGGTTCGAGTCCCGGTTAAGACATGGATGTATGCTGTATTTCTTCTGAGGTTTCACCATCCTCACTGATCTCCTAATATGGCATATTAAACTGACAGGCTCCTGTCAGACCTCTGTGACAAGTAGCTGCTTAAGGGGTATTTATTTATATTATTGTAGGAAAATAAAAAAAAATAAAGGAAAAATAAAGGGAAAGAATAAAGGAAAAAGAAATCATTTAGAATGTTCTAGTTTTGCATATATATATATAGCATAATTTTGACAGATTTCCGAATATGTAGAAATATTTTATAAAGCTCTCTTATGCTACAGGTACAAATTATAAAAGCATAAATCAGAACCCAAATTAAAAATATTGCCATATCGTTTCAGGAATGTTAAGCATTTTTACTTTTTAAGTAAAAATTTAATATCTGACACTGAATGTATGAAAGAAGAGTTATTGCTTTTATTTTTATTATTTTAAGTAATTCTGATTAACTTTACAATCAATAAATATTAGTACAAAATACTTAGAACAGAAAGCACTTCCATGATTTTTAAGTAACAAAATCCTAAAATTTTCAAGTAACAAATTCTATTTTTGTATAGTTGCTCCGTCCTCATGTGTGTGCTGACGATGCTAGATCATCAGTCAGCTAGCCTAACTGACGCACTCACAGAGCACAGGCACGGCGCCCATGAACGCCGTTTGACAACCTCTCCCTATATAGGACCACTAAAAACAGCGGATCGCCAGCGCCACAACGGATGAAAATGTAACTAGCGCTGCTGTCGCTTCACGTCGTGAAATCAGCAGGCATCCCAATACGTAGGCACCGGTCCACTTCCAGAAGCTTTGGTTGATCAGTGCAAGTCATATCGCTAAAACCTTCGTATGAGCGAATGCGTTCTCGTCATAATTGAAAATCGTCTTATGAACGGATCGTCATAAAGTGAAACGTCGTAAAGCTGGGTATTACTGTAAGAAGTTGAAATCAACACAAGTACTGAAAGGATGAATTTTGGCAGCAGATATTAATTAATGTGTGCTCAATAACTGTAAGAGGAAAATTCCTTGAAATTGGATTGTAATATTTCTTACTGGGTTGGGTTGTTTAACCTCTGAGCGGCACTTTTTTGCACACCATGGGCTAAATGGCCAGGTAACATGGACCCCGAAGGTTCAGAGAAGGTTGGGGGAGGGGACCCACTGGAACAGCTGTTGTGAGACAGATGGTAGCCTCCCGTCAAAGCCATCCAGCCTGTTCGTTAACGTGCACAGGGTATGGCTCTCCCGCACACGGACCACGGCTTAACGTTCCATCCGACGGACGGCGGCCTTTCCAAGCCCATCGGTGTCCACTACTGACCGTGGACAGGGCGGGGAATAATATCAACGCTGACCCAGCTGGTACTCGAAGCTGGGAACTACAGATTACTAGGCTGGCGCGCTACCGACTGAGCCACCCCGCCCCATTATTTCTTACTGTTAATATTTTGGTCCAAATGAAAGTTTTAGTGATGGAAATAAGCTTTTCTTTACTGTATATCAGTGTCCACATTACGAAAACCATCTCATAAGGCATTCAGCACTTAGTCTGTTACTGTTATTGTGAACATTCAACGAAAGTCATTGTATGGTGTTCCATGTTCTGTCAGGATGTTGGAAAGCTACATATTGTAAAAGGAATAGCGAAAGCTAAGGACTGCATCAAAATACTGGAAACAAAATTATTAACAAGTGTCTTTGATCTTATTTTGGGATGAACGTAGATCTTAATAATGTTTTAATTAACTGGACGAAATGCACTTTGACAGTGTGAAATGTTTTTCAGAAGTGGTTAGCAGATAGCAAGATTGAAAAGATGGAATCGACTGGACAGTCTCCACACTTTAAGACTATACAGTGCTTGTATTGCAGAATAGGTAAGGAAATTTCCGAGCAGAGACGTCCAAATACGCGAGTTAATTAAGGTTTTACTTGTTGCTTCTTAATCATATTTTATTACAGACGAACTTAAATTAGTGTATTCCATGCCAAAATCATATAAAACATTTATTTAAACACAGGGCAAACCTACGAAATATCGAATTTAAAATGTTAGTATTCTGAAAAATGTGTTTAACAACTGTTATATAATGTTTAAAACAGGGATCATCATAAATATTTCAAAAGTTTCTTTTGATTCATATCTATGCTATATCATATTGTAACATATACTTAATTGCGTTTGGGCAATTATACTTCAACAATTATTTTCGATAGGAAAAAACCAAAAAATACATAATTTAAAAGAAAAATAATTTATATAAATAATTTTCTAATTAATAATTTATATAATATTTAAATAACAAGTCCCAACGATCTAGGATCGAAGTCACGACTCTGATCTTTAAATGTGGAAAATACAAAAATTAAAAGCGAATGTTTCAAATAATATATCATAAGAGAGATTTAGAATTTAGTTGAAGGAATGTGATGATCAAAATACTTATTTTCATTTCTTCCCCTTAACTTCAAAGGGATGGGAAAGTAAAAGATTTTCGTTTTAAGAGATATATGAGAGAATGATTTCTATTTTGTGTTTTGTTTGTACCAGTACATTATTGCAATTTTTTTTTTTATAAATCATCAATTAGTTCGTATTTCCAGTATCAGATGGGGAAAAATTGGAAACCGAAAAAACTTTATTTTCTTTGAAAACAAGCAACTTATTATCACCAGAGATGATTAGTTATTCTCTCAATTGTTCGTTACATCTTGTTAGAAGGCTTTCTTGTTTTATCCGAATTTGTATTTCTAACTTTAACTCAGTTAATCGAAACTTCCTGCTACAGAGCAACAGAAAATATTTAAAAAGTAAATATGGCAAATTTTTCAATTTAAAACCACTCTTCTTTTGTAGCAAATTATTATACATAAAATATTCTTTACGTGTGGACTCAAAATCGATTATTAGATAACCACATTTCCTTAACGTTTATCAAAATTTTCTGTCCAAAACGATTTGGATTCATCATACCTAGTATCATCCTAACTCCCAAGTTCTCCTCATTTATAATCAGTTAACCAACAAATGTAATAGATTTGACCCTTATTTCAAATATATACATATTTGTTTTTTTGAAAAATCATATCCAACCAATGCTCTTTGATTTTAATTGCACAAAAGCGCTGTCATTTAACTTATTATCGTGCTCTTTGAAAATTCGATTATTATGGATTTTAACGACTAAACTGCTGAAATTAAACTTAACGTGACCGGATGCATGATAATTGCTTTGAAGACTAAGAAGCAATATCGATGATACAATTGTATATTCAGTATCAAGATATACAAAGATTGCATGAGCATATCATTTGCCTCTCGCAGTAAAATATAATTTTCTTAAATATTGGACATATCTTTGAAGATACAACCGTGATATACCTGTTAACCAAGCCTGCATAATTATTGATTGAACGAATGACACTCAATTGTATTAAACTATTTTATTAATATAGTGGTAGCTACTTCCAATTTTCTATTAATTTCTACCTATTATTCCAATTGCTTTTCCCACGTCATTTTTTGCGTTTCTCAATTTATGTGGGTGTTAAACCGACTGTTCCAGTATATAATTACAACATTTTGACCCATCACAACAAGTTGTGTATTCACACTCTAGAACATTTACACTCCCTTCTTTCTCCCCTCCCAAAAAAAGTGGGGAATATCATAAACGATTGTTTTCTGTATCCATGGGATTCTCACCAGTAGTGAATGAAAAGTGCTTTGGACACTACTATAATATATAGGGGAGACTTCTCTAATGTATGAGGAGTTAGCAAAGATATTCACTTGGAATTGCTTTGCATCAACTTAAATATAGTGCAGGATATTATGAGGCAAGTTTTAAAATGTGCCCAGAAGTAATAACATTGTAAACATTTATGCCACGTAAAAATCTGTAATAAGATGGATCCAACTTCAATTGTCGAAAATGTGTGTGCATGTCATGACTATATTGCTATTTTTCTTTTTATAAGAGGCTGAATTTCTTTTTACTTAACTGGTAATTGTTGCACAAATTACTTCGAATATTTAGGTAATGCATAGATATACTGTATATATATATAGTAAGATTCTGTTATTATTAATATTTATTCCATGCAGGTCGATTACAGTAAAGCCATTGTACTGGTATAATATAATAAAATAAATACCCCCTCAAGCAGCTGCTTGCCACAGAGGTCTGACAGGAGTCTGTCAGTTTATATGCCATAGTAGAAGGTCTGAGAGGATGGCAGGACCTCAGCAGAAAAACGACACATACATCCATGCCTTACCCGGGGCTCGAACCCAGGTCCCTTAGATCAGGTATTTTAGGCTTAATATCAAGTGGCTTGTTGCTCCAAATGAAAAATCGATCATTTAAATTTTGTTATGGAAAATATTTTTCATCGCATTCATGCATTAGGATTCAAATGTGTCAAAGGTTATAATATTTGCTCAGTAATTGCAGCACAGGTAAAAAATGCAGTAAAATGATTTAAATAAACTTTTAAATATTAAAATTCGCATTTAAATATTATTACTAAAGACAATCTTGTAATATGCTTTAATTATATATGATTGATTACAGAATTCAGAAAAAATATCTGGCAACGATTTGGTTTTGGAAATTAGTGATCTGGCAACTTTCGTGTCACGTGACACGAAGGTTGCCAGATCACTAATTTCTAAAAAAATTGTTGCCAGATATTTTTCGTGTACTGTACACCACGTCCCATCCGCCGGACGGCGGCCTTTCGAAACCCATCGTTGTCCCCTGCTGACCGTGGGCATGGCGGGGAATCTTGCGGAGATAAATCTCAACACTGACCCAGCTGGGACTCGAACCTGGAACTACAGATTACGAGCCTGGTGCGCTGCCAACTGAGCCACCCCCGCCCCCCATTCACAAGCTAGGCGACTGCAGCGGTCCTAGCCCGACTGTTCGCCGGAAACTTCAATTACGTAATATGATCATCCCTAGGTTTATAGCAGGCATGTCAAACACGCGGCCCGCCAAGATTGATAACCAATAGGTTTATTTAACTTTTGACAACACTGGATTCTTTAATTAAAATTATAAGTACGTACACGGTACATGAATTAAATAAACGTATTTCAGAAAACTTTTCCATTTATGTATAAGGGAAACTATTTCGCATAAATGTATATGTCGGAGCCCGATCGTAGAATTGCGAATAACTATTTTGTGCGAACAACTATTTTCCACTTAAAAAATAATAGAACTGCGGAAAGATCAAGATTAACAGACAAGCATGTGCAAGTAATTTTAAAAATAACTACAGCTCAACAAATTCAACCAAATTTTGAAAATTTGGTTAACGAAAAACGTTGCCAAGTTTCTTCAAAAAAGAGATGATATTATTTTATTTAAATAATGTTAAATTAAAAAAAAGAAACTTTCCTACATGGATACGTACTTTTAAATATGTTTATATTCTGTGTATTATTATTTTGTATGTATTGATTTGTTTATAATAAAAGCTATGCTTCTTCTTTATTTCCATTTTTTTTTTGTTTTGCGGCCCGCGATTTCATATATAATACTTAATATGACCCTCGGTGGTTAACGAATTTGACATGCCTGGTTTAGAGGAATATTTTTCCCAAGTTTCGAAAATTTTCCAAAGTCGGAATTTTGCATATTCGGAAAATGGAGTTTCCATTGTTAAGGCTCTAAAGTTGAAAAAATACTTTTATTAACAATTTATTAAATATTCCTCTTTTATTTGCTTAATTGAAGAGAGGAATAATAAGTTTTTTTTAGTTTTAATCATAGTAATTAAAGTATTTTTTAATTATTTCAAAATTCCTTAGCCTATATTCTTAAAATGTTTAAATTATAGTACATATAAGTAATATATATATATAATATATATATAACTTCAATTATAGTTTTCCCCAAATTCTATAGACACAGATCTAAATGGTTCCTGCATAAGCAGTAGCTGAAATGTTGGTATTCAGCGAATTAGAAAAGATAATGCAATTCCAGAATAGTATATGAAATTATGAACAAAAATATTACAGAATATATTTACGTAATCTCGCAACGATTTTTTTTTAGAAATTAGTGATCTGGCAACCTTCGTGTACGTACACGAAGGTTGCCAGAGACAAGTAATTTATAAAAAAATCGTCGCCAGATATTTTTTTCTGAAATCTGCAACCAACCAAAGTGTAAGGATATTTATTTCAGCGACTGTACACGAAGGTTGCCAGATCATTAATTTCTAAAAAAATCGTCGGCAGATATCTTTTTCTGAATTCTGTAATCAACCACAATGTTCGGATATTTATTTGAGTGACTGTTCACGAAGAATGTCTGATCATTAATTCTTAAAAATATCATTATCAGATATTTTTCCTGAAATCTGTAATCAACCATATTGTTCGGATATTAATTTGAGCGACTGTACATAGACAAAGGTTGCCAGATCACTAATTTCTAAAAAAATTGCTGCCAGATATTTTTTCTGAATGCTGTAATCAGTCATATATCTATAAATATATATATTTCTATATCATCCTCCGCTTATACAAGGCTAAAGGCGAAAGTTTGACTCCAGAGGTTACGTTTGAGGTTCATCCGTGAGCAATAGTGATTACGTCTCTTTTAAGGAAAAACATCAATAGTTGCTGCTTTCCTAGTTGTATTTTCCCTCTTGCTGATATTCATATTGGTAAACGGACTTTCGATCTGTTTAGACTCGATACAGTGATTATGCCAATCGACCCAAAGGTTTTTCTTTCCTCCTGCTCTAACCACCACTATTCTTTCAAACTGGATTATTAGAAAAAAGAAATGTTTCGTTTAATCTAATGATTGCATCCTTCGTTTTTAATAAGTATCCGGAACGCATCCCTTGGATGCATCATAAGAATCAAAAGACATATATGGGCGTATACTGTGAACAGGACGCCTACAATGAATGGTAAAACGCTGTACAGTTCCTCTGAGTCTGAGGAAGATCGAAGCTTCCTTTTAAAGCTACCAAGAATATTCTTTAAAGTATCGCTCTCCTGCCCACGGCTTAACCGATCTACGACAGACTTTCAAATTCATTCATGTGTTCTCTCTCACCAAGAGAACGATGGGGTTCACCGGGGATAAGTTTCTTCGCTGACATAATTGGGAGTGGAACCTGGGAACTGCAGATTACGAGTCTGGCACGCTGCCGACTAAGCCAACTCTCGTCTCTCATTCAAATGAGCTATATATTTCATTCAATATTTTTTTACAAAACACAAAGGATGGAGATACAAGCTCTCTTAAGCCATTCCAGGCTTCTCTTACAACATCAAACACCGCCTTCTCTATAACACTGCCTGTCCATTCGTCCTCTAAGTAAGTAAAAAACAAAACAACTTCCGCCTAGTTTAAGCATTGAGCACTAGATGGCAGCATCTGCTTGGAAATCATTTCAATATGGGAAATACTGATACTGAATAATTTTCTACATATTCAGCAAATAATCTTACAGTTATTAAATCAGTATAGAAATAAATCTGCGTGGCATTGCTTCTGTTACAGCTCAAATATAGGAGAAACATATATATACTATCCGTTATCCTAATTGCTAATGGATATTTTCAGATGCTTGAGTCCTGCTTTTCATGACTTTCAATATTGAACGAATAAATTTAACACTAAATAAACTGCTCTACCAAATTATTACAGAATTTTCATGTTCTAACAATGGGAATTTAATTTCGAAGCTTTATAATTTCTTTAAGACGCATTCAATGTCTTTTTCTAAGTGATAAATATCATTCATACATGCGTACAGGTCCAATGAATGTAACATCCAGCAGATCTGTGGATTCACTTATAACCTCAGGTGAAGAGAAATTGTTCGGGAATTACCACACCAGTCTACGACAACAACGTTGGCGTTTAATTCTTCCACTTCTAGCTGTAAAATAATTTAAACGGACTTTTCCGAAAAATTTACGTTACTGCAGAAATTTTTCCATGCAACGAAATTGAGTCGTGAAATAAAAGTCAGTGTTCCTAAGTGAGAAATTTTATTACAGCAGTCCTCGATTTACGGAAATTACGTAAATTATTTCCGTAAATCTATCTATGTACATAATTTTCGTAAAACGGAGACTACTGTAATAAAAAATTAATAGGATATTATGGTTAGTTTAGCTACACCGTATTTATAAAATATAGTAAGAAAGCAATCGGGAAAGCTTGTATCCAAACACATGATATTTTCCTATAAAAATATCTGTGAGTACCTCAGTGGAAATTGTTTATTGCAAGTGTCACATTGGAAATATTTCATGATTCGTGAAGCACTGAAGGATAAATTGAGCTGGATATAATGCTGGAACTCTTCGGATGATGTTCTGTGATGCTTTGTAGATGACATCATAAGACACAAATGTATTGCATTTATAAACTCCGTTGAAATCCTTCGATTGTTCCTTGGGAATCCTTTTCCTGTCTATAGACTGATAGGAGACTTTGCAATTCGAATCGTGATTTGAAACATGAAAATATCTCAAATTGATCGTCAAAATCGCAGTGATTCATGACACGTGGAGTTTATTTAAACGACTCCATTTGTTTCTAGTGATGTACAGAACCTTGCTTGCCATTTGGGAAAAACCTCTTCTAATCACTATGCACTCTTTCTTTCCACTGTTTTTATACATTAAATTGAAAGTAATACAAACATATTATTATAACCCTCTGATATGCTTGCTACGTGGCAGTATTTAGATGTAAATGATTGTGTTTCAAAATTATAGACAACTAATTTTTGTTTCGAATTTCTCTTAGTGATCCTCCCTCAGTATAAAAATGGGGGCGGGGGTAATTCAGTCGGTAGCGCACCAGGCTCGTAATCTGTAGTTCCCAGGTTCGATTCCCAGCTAGGTCAGAGTTGAGATTTATCTCCACAAAATTCCCCGCCTTGCCCACGGTCAGTAGGGGACACCGCTGGGCTTGGAAAGGCCGCCGTCCGTCTGATGAGACGTTAAGCCGTGGCCCCGTGTGTGGGAGAGCTATACCCTGTGCACGTTAAAGAACACGCTGGATGGCCTTGACGGGAGGCTACCATCTGTCTCCCAACAGCTGTTCCAGTGGGTCCCCTCCCCCAACCTTCTCTGAGCCTTCCTGGTCCATGTGACCTGGACATTTAGCCCATGGTGTGGAAAAAATGGTACTCGGAGGTAAAACAATCCAACGTCAAAGAACACGCTGGATGGCCTTGACGGGAGGCTACCATCTGTCTCCCAACAGCTGTTCCAGTGGGTCTCCTCCCCCAACCTTCTCTGAGCCTTCGGGGTCCATGTGACCTGGGCATTTAGCCCATGGTGTGCAAAAAAGTGGTACTCGGAGGTAAAACAATCCAACATTAAAGAACACGCTGGATGGCCTTGACGGGAGGCTACCATCTGTCTCCCAACAGCTGTTACAGTGGGTCTCCTCCCCCAAACTTCTCTGAGGCTTCGGGGTCCATGTGACCTGGCCATTTAGCCCATGGTGTGCAAAAAAGTGCCGCTCAGAGGTAAAACAACCCAACACGGTGTGCAAAAAAGCGTCGCTCAGAAGTAAAACAATACAACGTTAAAGAACACGCTGGATGGACTTGACGGAAGGCTACCATCTGTCTCCCAACAGCTGTTCCAGTGGGTCTCCTCCACCAACCTTCTCTGAGCCTTCGGGGTCCTTGTGACCTGGCCATTTAGCCCATGGTGTGCAAAAAAGTGCCGCTCAGAGGTAAAACAACCCAACACGGTGTGCAAAAAAGTGTCGCTCAGAGGTAAAACGATCCAACGTTAAAGAACACGCTGGATGGCCTTGACGGGAAGCTACCATTTGTATCCCAACAGCTGTTCCAGTGGGTCTCCTCCCCCAACCTTCTCTGAGCCTTCGGGGTCCATGTGACCTGGCCATTTAGCCCATGGTGTGCAAAAAAGTGGTACTCGGAGGTAAAACAATCCAACGTTAAAGAACACGCTGGATGGCATTGACGGGAGGTTACCATCTGTGTCCGAACAGCTGTTCCAGTAGGTCTCCTCCCCCAAACTTCTCTGAGCCTTCGGGTCCATGTGACCTGGCCATTTAGCCCATGGTGTTCAAAAATGTGCCGCTCAGATGTAAAACAACCCAACGTTAAAGAACACGCTGGGTGGCCTTGACGAGAGGCTACCATCTGTCTCCCAACAGCTGTTCCAGTGGGTCTCCTCCCCTAACCTTCTCTGAGCCTTCGGGGTCCAATGGACCTGGCCATTTAGCCCATGGTGTGCACAAAAGTGCCGCTCAGAGGTAAAACAACCCAACCCTCTTTCTGATATTCATATTGGTGAACGGCCTTTCGAATCTTTTTAGACTCGACACAGTGACTATCAGCCGTCCCATGGCCGAGTGGTTAGCACGCTTGGCTACTGATCTAAGGGACCTGGGTTCGAACCCCGGTATTAGGCATGGATGTTCGTGTTGTTTTTCTGCTGAGGTCCTGCCATCCTCTCAGATCTCCTACTATGGCATATAAACTGACAGGCTCCTGTCAGACCTCTGTGGCAAGCAGCTGCTTGAGGGGGTATTTATTTTTTTATTTACAGTGACTATGGTAATTGGCGCAAAGAAATTTCTTTACTCCTCTTCTAACTACCACTATTCTTTTAGACCTGTTAATTAGAAAGTAGAAACGTTTCCTTTTATCTACAACGCTTTGGTACGATTTTGTCGTATTAAAGATCCGGAACGCATCCCATAGGATGCATTACAAGAAGTCAAGAATCGAAGCATTTACTTGAAAAAGACGTTTATTACCGGTGGATAAGGCATTGAATCTAACATATGCTATCGTGTTACACATAGAGTAACATCGGATGCATTATAAGACGTTACAATAACAATAATAGTGACCGTGTACGGATTAATGATGATAATTTAAATAGAGAAAAAAAATGCACTTTAATAAAGTCACAAATTAAAAGAAAACTTTATTTTATGAAAATGAAACGATCTTTCTGCTGACAGAGCAAACTAGTTGAAAAAATTACTCGGTTGTTTCGAAAAAAATTTGAATTAAAAGTATGAAATTTCAGTCGTGCAAATCACGAAGTCTACAGAGTGAAATGGAAAGGAGAGATGTTGGTTAATAAAATGAATAGACTTTCGATAATAGCGTATAATTATATTTAAAGAGGAATTAGGAAAATGCAGGTTTTAGATGGATTGGTAGCAACATATTTAATATTGCCATTTGCTTTTCCTGACTCTTCCATTGGTTTGAAATGCTAAACTTTATCTCCTATTAATATGAACATCTGTTATTTCGTTGAAAGAATTTGCGATTTTTATTTTGCAAATAATTTTAAAATCCTACTCAGAAGATTATTAAGCTGGCATCTAGTATTTGGGAAATTTTCAATTATCCAAATGCTACCCATTTTAATTTGAAACAAAGAGTTTTAAGAGGCTAAATCACTTTTTTTTTTACTTTCTATGGGACATCAATACTTTCAAGTGCATTGCGCTTGTGTCAACTCCTCTTCCTAGGTATTTCCTTTGCTAATCCAATCGCAGGTTCATCTTTCAATCAATCGCCTTTTCTATAATGCACTGTTGCATCTTTCTGATTAATAGGGGCGGGGGTGGCTCAGTCGGTAGCGCGCCAGGCTCGTAATCTGTAGTTCCCAGGTTCGAGTCCCAGCTTGGTCAGCGTTCAGATTTATCCCCGCAAAATTCCCTGCCCACGGTCAGTAGGGGACACCGATGGGGTTGGAAAGACCGCCGTCCGTCGGATGGGACGTTAAGCCGTGGCCCCGTGTGCGGGAGAGCCATACCCTGTGCACGTTAAAGAACACGCTGGATGGCCTTGACGGGAGGCTACCATCTGTCTCCCAACAGCTGTTCCAGTGGGTTCCCTCCCCCAACCTTCTCTGAGCCTTCTGGGTCCATGTGACCTGGCCATTTAGCCCATGGTGTGCAAAAAAGTGCCGCTCAGAGGTAAAACAACCCAACGTTAAAGAACACGCTGGATGGCCTTGACGGGAGGCTACCATCTGTCTCCCAACAGCTGTTCCAGTGGGTCTCCTCCCCCAACCTTCTCTGAGCCTTCGGGGTCCATGTGACCTGGCCATTTAGCCCATGGTGTGCAAAAAATTGTCGCTCAGAGGTAAATCAACCCAACCCATCAACGTCATCCTCCATGCCGTGGATAAAGGCGTAGACTCCTCAACGTATGAATTATCCACAAATATATAAGGATTTTTTTTAAATACGGTTTTTAAACTTGTAATTCGCAGGACTTTTCAGATTCTAAGTGTCATTTACGAGGAATAAAAAACTAATTTTCAATGTGTTTACAAGAAATAATAAAATTAATTCCCAATATGGTTTACAAGGAATAATAAAATTAATTTCGAATGTGGTTTACAAGGTTAAAAAAATATTCTTATTGTGGTTTACAAGAAATAATAAAATTAATTCCCAGTGCGGTTTACAAGAAATAAAGAAAAATATATTCTTAATTTACAAGAAATAAAAATATAATTTATTAGAAGTAAAAAAAGTTCTCAAGTGCGGACTTAAAATTATTTGAGACCTTTATCATTGTTTACTTCACGATGGATTTGGGTGGTAGGGGGTCTTTGGGGGGGGGAGTCAGAATCCAAAATGTCCGACGAACGACAAAATAGCGGGACTTTTTTCAAAAGGGGCGTGGTCGCTATATCTGAGTGTTGCATGACCTTCAAGGTCAAAATATAGTTCAAGGTCATTTGCCCCGAAAGAGTCGAACCTACTACTCCTGCTTGTATTTTCCCTCTTGCTGATATTAATGTTGCTGAACGGCCTTTCCATCTGTTTACTCGATACAGTGACTTATTGGCAATCGGCCCAAAAGGTTTTTCTTTACTACTGTTCTAACTACCAGTTCTCTTTCAAATATGTTAATTACAAATAAAAAATGTTTCGTTTAATCATAATGGAAAAGACGTACAGTTTGAATATCCGGAACGCATCCATAGGATGCATTATAAGAAGTCAGAATCGAAGCATTCACATGAAAAACACGTTTATTACCGATGGATAATGGATTGAATCGAACATATCCTGTCGTGTTACACATAGAGTACATTGGGATGCATTATAATACGTCACAATAACAGTGTCAGGGCCCGGATCTAAAAAACTTCGAAGGGGAGGGAGTGGGGGCAACAAATATTATCGAACCGGAAAAATCCAAAGCGGGGTGGGGCGCATAAGACCGGATTAATGTAGTATAACACATCCCCCTCCGTTTTACAGGTCTTTAAAATTTGATAAATATGATAAATATTTTTACACACTCTCTTACTCTTAGCTGTATTCTGAAAGGGTGTGCGTGCTGGTCCTTAAGCCTCGAATAAAATATTTATATTACCACGGACAGTAGATAAAATCTGTAGAAACGTGTTCAAACATTACTGCATTATTGATAGATGACCAAAGGGGAAAATGACTTTCGATAATGAGAAAAGGTAATTTGAAAATTCAATGATGATATTTTAAAGAGAAAAAAATGCACTTGGATAAAGTCAAAAATTAAAAGTAAAAATTATTTTATGAAAATGAAGCGATCTTTCCACTGAGAGAGCAAACTAGTTGAAAATATTTCTCGGCTGTTGCGTAAAAAACTTGAATTAAATGTGTGAAATTTCAGTCATGCAAATCACGAAGTCTACAGAGTGAAATGGAAAGGAGAGATGTTGGTTAATAAAGTGAATAGACTTTCGATAATAGCGTATAATTATATTTGAAGAAATATTAAGAAAATTCAGATTTTAGATGTATTGGTAGTAACACATTTAATATTGCCATTTGCTTTTCCTGACTCTTCGATTAGTCTGAAATGCTATACTTTATCCCCTATTAATATGAACATCCCTTATTTGTTTACAGGCATTTGCGATTTTTATTTTGCAAATAATTTTAAAATTATACTGAGAAGATTATTGAGCTGGTATATAGCATTATGGAATTTTTCAATTATCCTACGCCTAATGCTACCCATTTTATTTGAAATAAAGAGTTTTAAGATGTTAATTCACCGTTTCTTTCCTTTCAGTTTGTTATCTCGCGTAGTCAGGTTAGCTTAGTTTTAAACCTAACTTTGAGGAAAACGTTCCCCAGCTCTTTTCAGAGCTTAACAGTTAGATTAGATGAGTTATGTAAGGTTTTTTGGATCCAGGAAGAAGCGTGCTTCTGCTCAGGTCGTATTTTTTACTTTCTCTTTGCTGCCCATCCAAATGCATACCAGACTTTACGCGAAAAACGGTATTCTGTTAGTAGACGATAACCCTCAAGTTTGTTGCAGTCCCATCCAACAAGATCCGTCCTGCAAAAAAGACTTTTCCTAAAACGAAGCAGCTCCCAGCAGTGGCAAAAGTAGCATTGTCACAGAGGATAATAAATTCACTTTTACATATCCCACCATCATGATCCCAGATTCAGAGGAGCGGGGGTGGCTCAGTCGGTAGCGCGCCAGACTCGTAATCTGTAGTTCCCAGGTTCGAGTCCCAGCTGGGTCAGCGTTGAGATTTATCTCCGCAAAATTTCCCCGCCCTGCCCACGGTCAGTAGGGGACACCGATGGGCTTGGAAAGGCCGCCGTCCGTCGGATGGGACGTTAAGCTGTGGGCCCATGTGCGGGAGAGCCATACCCTATGCACTTTAAAGAACTCGCTGGATGGCCTTGACGGGAGGTTACCATCTGTCTCCCAACAGCTGTTCCAGTGGGTCCTCTCCCCCAACCTTCTCTGAGCCTTCGAGATCCTTGTGACCTAGCCATTTAACACATTGTGTGCAAAAAAAGTGCTCCTCAGAGGTAAAACAACTCAACGTTAAAGAACACACTAGATGGCCTTGATGGGAGGATACCATCTGTCTCCCAACACCTGTTCCAGTAGATCCCCTCCCTCAACCTTCTCTGAGCCTTCGAGATCCTTCTGACCTAGCCATTTAACCCATTGTGTGCAAAAACGTGCTCCTCAGAGGTAAAACAACTCAACGTTAAAGAACACACTAGATGGTCTTGATGGGAGGATACCATCTGTCTCCCAACAGCTGTTCCAGTTGATCCCCTCCCCCAACCTTCTCTGAGCCTTTGGGGTCCTTGTGACCTGGCCATTTAACCCATTGTGTGCAAAAAAGTGCTCCTCAGAGGTAAAACAACTCAACGTTAAAGAACACACTAGATGGCCTTGATGGGAGGATACCATCTGTCTCCCAACAGCTGTTCCAGTAGATCCCCTCCCCCAACCTTCTCTGAGCCTTCGAGATCCTTGTGACCTAGCCATTTAACCCATTGTGTGCAAAAAAGTGCTCCTCAGAGGTAAAACAACTCAACGTTAAAGAACACACTAGATGGCCTTGATGGGAGGATACCATCTGTCTCCCAACAGCTGTTCCAGTAGATCCCCTCCCCCAACCTTCTCTGTGCCTTCGGGGTCCTTGTGACCTAGCCATTTCCCCCATTGTGTGCAAAAATATGCAGCTCAGAGGTAAAATAACCGAGCCCAATTCAATGATATCTGCAAAGGTATTGATGTAGATGGAACATAAAATCCATGCCTGAAATAAATAAGTAAAATGAATAATCGAACTTTCAGTTTTATTCATTAAAAAAACCATAATTCACTACCTTTAAAATTATTGAGGAAAAGATTTAAATACATTTTATTTCGTTTAATTAAAACTAGTTTTATAAGTACCAGAGAGTCTCATACGCAACATCGATGTAATTGTTTTACAAAATGATAAAAAAAGAAACTAACACGATACCTGAGTTTTTATGATATCAAGATTGATCAAGATAATGAGATTCTAAAATACGTGTAATACCAGGACCGGATTTACCAAAAGAAAACAAGGGGGGCTGGAACTGATGTAATAGATCCGGAATGTAGTAAGTGGGAGGGGGTTTGTGAAGATACTGGATATCCATTGCAGTATAACAATTTTCCCTTCGTTTTATAGAGGTCTTGGAAAATTTTCTTGAAAAATACATGAAATATTCACAAGTTTAATAAATGGTTGTCTGCATTACTAGCATTTCAGACTGTAGATCTTGAAATCAGATAATACTTTGGATCCGGAGGGTTGAAACCTCTGAGCGGAACTTTTTTACAAACAATGGGTTAAATGGCCAGGTCACAAGGACCTCGAAGCTTCAGAAAATGTTGTTGTAGGGGACCCACTGGAACAGCTGTTGGGAGACAGATGGTAGCCTCCAATCCAATTGAGTTGTTTTACCTCTGAGAGGCACTTTTTTTGAAACAATGGGATAAATGGCCATGTCACAAGAACCCCGAAGGCTGAGAGAAAATTGGGAGAGGAGACCCACTGGAAGAGCAGTTCGGAGACCGATGGTAGCCCCCGTCAAGGTCATCCATCGTGTTCTTTAGCGTGCACAGGTTATGGCAGTCTAGCACTGCTTAACGTCCCATCTGACGCAGAGCCGTTTATCGAAGCCCATCGGTGCTTCCTAATGACCGTGGTCAGGTCGTAGATTTTTGCAGAGATAACTCTCAACGCTGACCCAGCTGTGACTCGAACCTGGAAACTGCAGATTACGAGCCTGGCGTGCTACCGACTGAGCCACCCCCTCCCCTACTTTGGATCCAGGGGGTCTTTTAAGGTCAAAGGTGAACTTTTAGATCTACCCGTGCTAAAGAGCTAAATAACCTAGCTCTGGGGGATATTTGGGTCGTAGATCTAACAAGTGTGAAATTTGGAATGCAAAGAGTCCTTCAAGGTTAAAGGTCAAATGTAGGTATACTGGTGATAGACGACAAAAAAATGGTGCCTGTGGGTATTTTGAACAGCAGATCTCAGAGATTTTCTTAATTTTGGATATGTTGGGTTCTTCGAGATCCAAAGTAAAATTTTGATATGCAGTCGCTTAAAAAAGTATCAGAACAATATGGTTGATTACAGAATTCAGAAAAAATATCTGGGAACGATTATTTTAGAAATTAGAGATCTGGCAACCTTCATGTACACTCACTGAAATAAAAGTAATAACGTACCCCCTGGAAATGTGTATGTAACTGGCGTACCCCTTGCATAGATAAATAAAACTCTAGTTATAGTATAAAAATGGAAATAAAATAAAACATATATCAGTGGTTCTCAAACTTGTATGCTTCACGTTCAAAAAATATGCTTTCAAAATATCGATTGCTTTGATATATCAGATCAGAAAGAATAGATTCAAAACTTTTTTAAAATTCGAGTAAGAAAAAATAGGTGTTATACAGGATGTCTAAAATTTCCTGTGCATTTTTAATTGTTTCATTAAAAGGAAAGAAAAATTCATTTTATTGAATGTCGTACTAGTGAGAGTATTCACAGTTCTAGTCTCTTTGGTTGCCTCTGGTGCCACCTTTTGATATCCCTATTATTTTTTGTTCAGAAAATTGGCTGTGGAAAATAAAATTCGTTTAAATGAAATTCAGTTCAAAGAAAGTGAAAATTATCGTTCATATAGTGAAATGGGTAAAATATAATATCAGATAGATTCATTGAAACGAGTTTTCTAAAAATTCGATATATTGGAATATCAGATTAGAGAGAGTAGATGTAAATGCTTTAATGAGTAAAAGCCAGATGGAATAAATGTTGTTCTTTGCAATTTCTTTCCTGGGTTCCTTCGATTACAAATAATCAATTAATATATTTTAATCAATGTCGTATTATAGCGACAAATGCATCATTACTCATGGATTATAGCTTAATTACTTTGAAATTTTATTAATTATTAGATTAATACTTTTAAATACTTTTATTGACTAAAATTACTTTAAATTACTTAGATTAGCTAAAATACTTCTAAATGGCGGTTGGTTTATTTTCCCAAAGGTATTCCTTTGATATTCGATTGGTTAGTTAAGAAAGGAAAGGATTTTTCGTTTTATTCAATGTGGGATTTGTGAGAATACAAAATTCTTATTCTGATTACGTTCCTGCAGCTCATTTCCTTTGACTTAAGATTGTTCCGTTTAAAAGAAACATAATGAAATTGATTCGTGAAAAATCCGTTTCAAGCAAAGCCTGATTAGCGAGAATAATAATAATGGTGGATGTTATCATTTCTTTTTACATGTTTTTCGATTTCCGACTCTATCTATAAGTAGAAAAGAACCTTCAAATAATTGTCTTACAGAGTTTGGTTTTCTAGGATACGTTATTTTTATTCCAGATCGTTTTACTTGGAACGAACAGAATGGAACAGAAATGTAAAAGTCCGTTGTATCGAAAGTCGGATTAGAGAGAATAATTCTCAATCACATTTGTTTTGATTTCCTGTAATACTTTCGACTGATTTCCATTGTTTCCGTTATAAGAAAAGTATCTTTTAAAGTTCATTCTGTTGAGTGATGATTCCGAATAATTGTAGTCTTACGCATTTCAAGTTCTGTAGTCGTTTCCTTTTATTGGAGATTGTTTCCATTACAACGTACAGAATAAAATAGAAATATCAGAATACGTTGTATCAAAAGTCGGATATATGTATGTTTTATTTTATTCCCATTGTTATACTATAACTATAGTTTCATCTATCTATACAAGGGGTACGACAATTATATAAACATTTCCAGAGGGTACGTGAAGAATAAAATTTTGAGAACCACTGATATATGTTTTATTTTATTCCCATTATTACATTCTAACTATAGTTTTATCTATCTATACAAGGTGTACGCCAGTTACATACACATTTCCAGGGGGCACGTGAAGCATAAAAGGTTGAGAACCACTGCACTCTATAAAGAAACCAAACAGCAATAGTATCCTAAGGTTGTTTCAGTGCATACTACATTGGGAGTGCGAAGAATAAATTTAGGATCATGTTTAAGAAATGCAAACAAAGAATAATTAATTAAAGAGAAAATATATTAGTTAGCGACAACAGTGATCAATATAAGAAGAACAACTAATCTTGGGGAGTATAATTATTTTTTGAACCGAAACTTAGCGAAGTATCAATAGAAAAAAAACAAAACAAAACTAGATTCCTAAAGAACCGCAGGAAAGATTATCTGCTTTAAAACAATAATATGCATGAAAAAAATTATATTTTTAAGAAATCTAGAAAATGGCTTTATGAAACAGCACAAATATGTAGTTCAGTGTACAGTCGCTCAGAAAAGTATTCGAACATTATGGTTTATTGCAGAATTTGGAAAAAAATATCTGGCTACGATTTTTTTAGAAATTAGTGATCTGTCAGCCTTCGTGTGTAATTGTTCTGACGTCAGATAAGTTTCTCACCATGTATTTACTCTCGGAGGAACCTGGAACTTCATACTGCTGCTGCCTTTCTATTCATCTTTTGACTGAAGTAATTGAATTAAACTTGAACTGGAATTGTTCTCGTTCCTTGTATAGATAGATAAAACTATAGTTATAGTATAACAATGGAAATAATATAAAATATATACATATATTAAATTTTTCTTTTCTTAAACTTCATATATCGA
This sequence comes from Ryuthela nishihirai, assembly GCA_038380435.1. NCBI lineage: Eukaryota > Metazoa > Arthropoda > Arachnida > Araneae > Heptathelidae > Ryuthela > Ryuthela nishihirai. The sequence goes on from JAWZYU010000039.1 coordinate 5,117,141, forward strand.
TATACACAAAAAATGACATAAACAATTTAACTAATCTTATAAAATTATAAACATTTCACTGGGTAATCGACTTTTGAGCTCTCACGGCCTATTCCAAAAAATGTTCCGCATACTTCCAAGGGGTACGCGTATCCCACGATGAGAAGCCCTAGTTTAAAGATCTTATCAGAAATTTTGGTTTTACCTGTTATCTCAATTAGAAGAATTTTCTTCCTTTGTTAATAATTATTTCGATTTTTTAATTCCTAAATCAGGGGATTCATTAATTAACAAACGCTGGTGTTACATCTAATAGCAGGAAATCTAATATAGCAGCCTTCTACAAATAGTACATTTAAATATTTTCCCACTGTTTACTAAACTTGATATACTTTGGTGCAATTATGCCCTATTTGCTTGATTGTCTTTCGGTTAAACTGACACTGCAATGAGTCCTAGCAGCGACAGTTACTATTTAAAGCTATAATGAGTCTGTTAGAATATAATAATACCGTTTTAGCAGAACTGCTCTGCCCGATCCCAGCTGCCATTTTGTTAAACGTAACGAAATAAAACGGTACTTTTCAATAGATCCCTCAGCCCTCCCACAACCTAATGCCAAAGGGGTGCTTCCCCCTGCTCCACGGGTTGTATTTTTACTATGTGGATGAACACTAGAAGAAAAAGGTATAACCATTACTTCAAATATTCTGTTAAACAATTACACTAAAGTAAACAACGACAAATCTGCACCAAAACATCCAAAAAATTTGAACATTAAGTTAATATTACACTTCAAGAAATCTTTATTTACACGTATTTAGAGAGCAACAAAAGTTGGGTCCAGAGAATTTTAGGTATTATGAGCAGAAGTGTAAATTAATGTTTTCTATTATGGATTTTTCTTATTTTACAATAAATTATGACCATCATTAATGTTCATTTCGTTTGAATATATATATAAAATACCTGTTTTTGGTTAACAAATGTTTAAAATTATTTTATATAAAAAACATAGGAAAACCAAGTGAAAAAAGGAACGGTAACTTTGTGCGAAAATGAGAGGGACTTAACTGCAGTGTCGGAGAAACGATCGTCCATGCCTCTGACGTCACTTGCGTCTTGATCTGGCCAGTACTCAACACCGGCCCTGCACCCATTCCCTTTTACTTTTCCTAGATTTAGGCATTTGAGGTATTTATATATTTAATATTTTAACTGACTTATTTTGTCCAAATATTAATTTTAGCGCAAAGGAGCATAGTTATGCTACTGATATAGCTATGGACTGTATTTTTTCTTTATGAATGAACACTAGAAGAGAAAGGTATAACTATTACCATGAGTGGAATTCGGACCCACGTCTCCAGGAAACATGCCTGTTATGCTAACCACTACATCACCAATAGCTAACCTTTTCTCAGCTTGTGTGACGTTATAAACTTTCCGGGTTTTTTATTTGATTTGCACTGTGGCGCCATCTATCAAGGAAAGGGAAAAAATCTGTTGCCTCATATAGTTGGTATTAATATTTGCCACTCACGCTCATGGCGTTAAATCAATAATTCACTAATAAATAATCACAGGATATGTCTTGTAGACAAGGAACTGATGAAATAATAAGCTGAAGAAAAACTTATTCATTATTCAGCTTATTATTTCATGAGTTCCATTACTACAGGACATATCCTGTGATTATTTACTAGTATTACTATTTAAATATTCTGTTAAACATTTATACTAAACTAAATAACCACAAATTTGCACCAAAACATCCAAAACATTTGAATATTAAGTTGATATTACACTTCAAGAAATCTTTATTTACATTTAAGACAAGATATTTTGTAACCAACTTTAAATCATAATACTCTTTTCTCTGAAAATTAACGCTACTTTAACATTATTTCGTTTAATGCTGCGTTTCTCTAACGTCATGAATTGATTTTTCGACGTTTCAATTTCAAGTACGAATGAACTGTGTAAGCAGTCTTGTTCGACCTCTTATTCCTTATTAATATTATAAATGTAATAGACGCAAGGTATCTGGCAACAAAACTCTGTCGCCATTTTCTTTTGAGCCTGCAACAGTTGGAAAAGTTTGGTTTTCGAGCTGCCTTTCGTTTCAGATAATTAACCTTATTAAAATATCTAAAACGTAACAGTTTCTTTCCTCGTAAGTCAATGCATGATTCTAAATCGGTTTGTGAACTACACGTAATTGTGTGGAAAAGGCTTTATAAAATGTTACTGTAACTTCTATTGTCTGAAGGGCTGACAACTTGTGTTACATGGAGAAGTAATGCAGCAGGTGTGAATTCTGTAATTCCATGTTTTTTCAAACGTAATATTTTTATTAACGATATTTTAGTTTATTTGCAAGTAATACAATATATATACAGTATTAGAACTATATTTTTTGCCTGTTTTATCATGTGATCAAATTTCGGTTAACGTTTGTGTCGTCATCGTGTTTTTCATGAGGCCAATTTCCCAGAAAATGTCTACTCTCCTAATTGGTCCTTTAACTGTATCAAATTTACTTTTATTGGTTAAATATTTAGCGTAATGTAAGAAAACAAGCTTTAAAAGTTTTTTTATATTTCTATAAAAGCGAGACAAGAGCCAAAGTTTGAAAAAAGAGAGCAAGGTCATTTCCAAGAAGTTGCATATTTCGGTGTTTTAACTGCCAGGTTCCTAACATAAATACGCATTTTTATTCAGTGTTATAGTTTTTTGATTTAACATAAATATTTTTGTTCAATTCAAAAATAGGTATACAAGAAACTAACAATGAACTTATCTTTTCTAAATATAAATAGAAATGTATAATATAAAAAGTAAAATAAAGAAAGAAGAAAATTAAACAATGATATATTTAAATTTGTGCATACGTTTCAGCGAAATATTTGAGGAATTATTTTCAGCGAGTACCTTGACGAAGTTAAACATGTTTCTTAAAATGTTTTTAAACATTTCTTAAAAATATTCCTTTAGATACTCACAAAAAATAATAAAAAAACACACACACCCGCAAACATAACGAAATAAACTCAAAATTTGCGCAAAAATGAAAACTCAATTTTTACAATATTAATATACCTGTTTTGTTAAATTCGCCAAAATATTTGCTTAGAAGCTTTTACTAATTTCTTAAAAGCTTTTAACGATTTTTCCTGCAAAAAACCTGCAGGAAATTTTCCCAAATGTATTGAAAAAGGTTCTGGTGTCCCCACCGTTTTTATATTTCTATAATAAAATTAAACTGCAAAAATCTTTTTAATTAATGTACTGAGTATACGTAGTCGCTGTGATTATCATGGAAATCAAAAAAGTTTGCTTCATTTGTTTCTAAGACGGAGCTTTATCATATTTCGAGTGAAAGACGAAAATAATACCTTTCGATGAAAGGCTTTTCTCACAAGATGAATATGATGTCCTCCTGGAGTCAATGTTAAGTTTGTCTCCATGTCTTGCTGTGTTGACTTCGAGGTAGCCAACGAAGTGCTCATGTTGCTACGCTACGAGGAAAGAAATTTTAACCTAATAATTTTGTATTCGAAGCAAAGTCGTTTTCAGTGTATTAGAAGATAGAGGTGTATGAATATATACATATAATTATACATAATATGGGGATTAATTATCCACCCCCCACAATATATATTAGCGTTAACCCGATCCTTTTGCATAACTTTAAATTGTTGACTCGTTAGATAATAATTCAAATAAATGGAAATATAGCTACGGCTCTCTGGTAAAACTTCAAGATCTTATAACTTAAAATATCTCTTAAAATATCTTAACTATTATCAAGAAAGGGTAACTTAAATTGGCTTTAGATTCATCGGATTAATTCATAATCAGTTTGGATAATTCCGATCCTTATGCAATTAAAATATTCAGTTTGTCAAATATTCTTGAATGTTTTGGCCATAGCTCTGCAAATCCAAACAGAAAACAATATTGTCATGTTCTCAAATTATAAATGAACGGCTATTTTAATTTCCTTCTTGAATATAGCATATATTTTATGTAGTTATTTAACAAGTTGAATGATTTTCGTATTCATTTTAGCGGTTTAAATTGTGGCCACTGATCTAGTTTGATACTTCGTGAATGATATCGATTAAAAGACAATTCAAAATTGTATTTAAAGATATCGCATTTCATAGCGGTAATTATCTCTACTTACATCTTAGTTCCTTTTCATAAATAAACACATATATTAAGAAATGAAATTTAAACATTTCGTTGAACTGCTCCACTGAAATATCCAAGATGTATAAAGTTTGGGAAAAAATTATGAAATTATCTGAATGGTTTCAAAATTCAATATCTTTTAATAAACAAATTTGGATGTTAATTTTTAGTATCCGGTGATCGGAATTAAGATGGCAATGCTTGAATATTCTTGTAGAAACAACTCATTTGAAACACGCGATATTTGAAATTTACGTCTTTCAGGTCATTAGTAAAAGCAACATATGAAGCAAACGGTAGTTCAGAATTTAGGAAAGAGTTTATTTCTCATGACATTTGACATTACCACTTTTTTAAATGATTCGCAGACAAAACAAATGGTAAGGATCAACGGGTTGGATGTTTCAACAGGATTTAAAGAAATAGGGAATGCTAAAATGTGATTCTTCAATGTCTTGTTGAAGCAAAGCAGTTACTAGGTTTAAGAAAAGTCATTAGCATCTCTATTTAAGTTATGGAAGAAAGTAAGAATAGGAAGAAATAAGGTTAACTATCATATAATTATAATGGTTATGACCAAGGGCATCATCAATTAGACATCCAGCTTCACCAAACTTTCTGTAATATACTTTTGAGTCAATTTCAAATTTTATCTTAATTTAAACCTGAATAGAGTTAATTACGAAATCTGTTCAATTTCTTCCGTTTTGTTTGCAATTCATATCCATCGTATAACAGGCTTTAATCTAGAAAAAAGAATTGGGGAAGTTTTTTGCAGGTAATATTGAAGAATTTTTCAATATGAGGTCCCGATGTCCTCTCAGACCTTCTACTCTGGCGTATAAACTGACAGGCTCCTTGTCAGACCTCTGTGGCAAGCAGCTTCTTGAGGGGGTATTTGTTATTTATTTATTTTATTATATCAGAAGGTTAAACGGGGATAAAATCTCACTGAAAATTAGAGTTTTTGTTAACGGAATCGCTGTCGAGCTGGAAGTCAATCGGTATGCTTATTTCTCGAAGGTGAGTTGGTGTAAATTCATGGATATGGTTCGAACAGGACTGCATAGTGATAGAGTTGGAAATTTGCTAATGGTATTCTGTAAGTTTAGATTGGTTGTCTGTAGTGACTTATAAAAACATTTATTATTTACAACACTTTGTATCAGAAAATAATAATAAGTGCTATTGATTCCATTATTCACTCTCCGTGTTTTTATAAGTATGGACTGGAAGTGACTTGTTCATGAATTTGCATTTTTCGGACAAGTTGTCCCTGATTGGGTTATTTAGTTTCAGTGCATTTCTTAAGTGATCTGCATAACGACATCATATAGCAGAATAATCCAATCAGAATCAACCAGTCTGGTAAAAGACATGACAACGATTGATTTCTACTAATATTTAAATAAATCTTACGAAGCCCATCGGTGTTTCTTTTCTTACCAAATTCAGAGTGGCAGTTAAGAGAGAAAATATCCACGCAAGCGCAGTTGGGAATTCAACCTTAGAACATCAGAATACTGCTTTGGGTTTGGGTGGAGGCAGTTGATAGCGCACCAGGCTCGGAATCTACAGTTCAAATGTTCAAGTCCAATCTGGGCTAGCGTTGAGATTTAACTTCGCAAAACACTCGCCCTGCTCTCGGTCAGTAGGGGACTCCGATTGGATTAGATAGGCCGCCTCCTTCGGATGTGACGTTAAGCCGTGGCTCCGCATGCGTGAGAGATCCATACCTTATGCATGTTAAAGAAAATACTGGATGGTCTTGGTGGGAGATTACCCTCTGTCTCCTAACAGTTGTCCAGTGGGTACCCTGCCCCAACCTTCTCTGAAACATCGGAGTCTTTGTGATCTGGCCATTTAACTCATTTTTTGCAAACACGTACAGTCGCTCAAAAATATCCGAACACTATGATTCATTACAGAATTCAGAAAAATATCTGGCAACGATTTTTTTAGAAATTAGTGATCTGGCAACCTTTGAACGTACACGAAGATTGCGAGATCACAAATTTCTAAAAAAAAATCATTGCCAGATATTTTTTCTGAATTCTGTAATCAACCATAAGGTTCGGATATTTATTTGAACGACTATATGTACACGAATGTTGCCAGATCACTAATTTCTAAAAAAAATCTTTGCCAGTTATTTTTCTGAATTCTGTAATCAACCATAAAGTTCGGATATTTATTTCAACGACTGTATGTACAGGAAGGTTGCCAGATCACTAATTTCAAAAGCAAAATCGTTGCCAGATATTTTTTCTGTATTCTGTAATCAACCGTAGTGTTCGGATATTTATTTGAACTGTACGAACACGAAGGTTGCCAGATGACTAATTTCTAAAAAAATCGTTGCCAGATATTTTTTCTGAGTTCTGTAATCAATCATATTGTTCGGATATTTTATTGAACGACTGTACCTCTCAAAGGTAAAACTACCGAACCCAAATGATCTCGAGCAATACCAAAAAAATTTCCTCCAATATTATAAATTGGTTTTGCGGCAGAGATTGTTTTCGCTTCTTTAGATGCTTACGGGCCACCACTGAATCTATGTTATGATGGGTTTTCATGTGTATTTGCAGACTGTTACACTCATCCGTGGTCAGAATATATGTTTGTACTTCTATTTCTTTATGAAACTAAATAACATTTTAAGTAATGTTTCAAGAAATAAATGATTATTTATTATCTCAATCGAGGTTAGGATTTAACCTTGAAATTTATAAAAGGAGGAGGTTGGGTTGTTTTACCTCTGAGCGGCACTTTTTGCACATAATGGGCTAAATGGCCAGGTCACATGGACCCCGAAAGCTCAGAGAATGTTGGGGGAGGGGACCCACTGGAACAGCTGTTGGGAGACAGATGGTAGCCTCCCGTCTAGGCCATCCAGTGTGTTCTTTAACTTGCACAGGGTATGGCTCTCACGCACACGGAGCCACGGCTTAACGTCCCATCCGACGGACGACGGCCTTTCAAAGCCCATCGGTGTCTCCTACTGACCGTGGGAAGGGCGGAGAATTTTTCGGAGATAAATCTCAACGCTGACACAGCTGGGACTCGAAACTGGGAACTGCAGATTACGAGCCTGGCGCGCTACCGACTGAGCCACCCCCGTCCCCAAAAGGAGGAAGAGGTCTCAAATGAAATGTTTCAATCTGATGATACATACTGAGTGGTTAAATGAAACTACGTTACTTTGTAGGTCTGCGGATAAAAGCGGTTAGTTGCAGAAAGCTGAAATTTGAAGCGGATGATAATCAGGTCATACAGAATAAAATGGTAGGCAAAAATGAAATTATTATAAAAACTACCAGCGGGTTGAACGTGGCGTTGTACATTAAAATCATTCACATTATTTACCAATCACGTGTTAGTAAGTGAATATAAGATCAAGAGGTTAGAAAATAAAAACAGAAAACCATCATGAGACCTGACCCTTTTGTAATAGAGAGCATGATCATTTTCATTTTCCCAAACTTTCGAGTATAATTGATAAAAACAGCCACGATACCGGAACTGAAGGATCGTGCATTATTGGTTAAGTTCTATTTCAAAAATAATAACAAAGACACGAATGATATAGCCGAATATTGCTTGCTGATGAGATGGAGACGCCTTTGAGGAAACTGAGTTACAAAACAGGGCTCAGAATATTTAACAAACGTTTATTAATCGTTATGCCATTGCAGAGCAAGTCTACCGGTTTTTGAACACATTGTAAATGGCTAATGCTGTAGTCTTCTCTTAGAGACAGGGCCGATGTAACACTTCTGAATCTTGTGTGATCGACTGTCTTTCATAGTCTTACGAAGTGTGTTGCGCTGGTTAATGTACAAAGTGGTATTTTCATGACTTAGGACTGGATAGGATGGAGCTGGACAACAACTGGCCATGTAACATTTTACGTAGTAAGGAGTCGCACTTCCGGCTAAACAGTGTAGTCAAAACTCAGCATTGTTGGCTAAGGGAATCGTCACATCCTCTGGGGATGATAAAATTTCACAGCATTCTACACCTGTTACTGTGTGGTGTGTTTTCAATTCTACTTTCATCTAGGAACCCTTCTTCTTCGAGGAGGTCCAAGCCATGATTTCGTAACACGTATAACACAAATAAAGGATGTCCAGAACACAATGCTTTATTTCGTAGTTTCATGTTTTCTCAGTAATAATTCAGATACAAAATTAGTAACTTCTTAAATAAGCTTTTCACGAAAATCATCGCAATCAAATTTATTTCAGTGTCGATTTTCAACAATATTCATTCACTATTTTCACAGTTGCGCAGATTGTAATATTTAACAGCCGAAATGACAGTTTAAATAATTGTTCTACTAATTAAATAAACATAGTTAAAAAGAAAGCAAAACCATCATATTCAACTTTACTAATCCATATAAGAGTGTTTTTAGAAGTTCTTATAATAATTATGTTAATTTTCACTAATTATAAATGACGTTTTGCAGAACAAGCTAACTTGCTAAATGTTTCAGCTTCCACACTAAACTCATAATTTTAAAAATTTGTTGCGTGTGGAAGATATTTTGATTTAAATGGATTTGACTGAGATTTTTGAATTAGGAAGAATTTTTTATAAAACTCTTATTTAAGGAATTTACCGAATCTGCAGCTGACTATTTATTGACATAATATAGGACTGCATTTAATGATGGAACCGCTAAGTGTACATGTACAGTCGCTCAAAAAAATATCCGAAAACTATGGTTAATTTCAGAATTCAGAAAAAATCCTGCAACCTTTTTTAGCAATTAGTGATCTGGCAACCTTCGTGTACGCACACGAAGGTTGCCAGATCACTGATTTCTAAAAAAAATCGTTGCCAGATTTTTTTCTGAATTGTGAAATCAACCATAGTGTTCGGATACTTTTTGAGTGACTGTACTCTGTAGGGACTTATCTGTAAATACCGAAGGGATTATGAGGGTGGGATGGGATGTTATAATGTGGTATCACAAAACGTACTATTAACGTTCTTATTAAACAAGCCACCGACCAAGTACACTATGACATTAAAATGCTACATTTATTTTTGCGATTAGACTTTTTAGCATTTTCCGATTGCCAAAATCATATTTTTTACATAATATCCCTTGTAATTAAATACTAGTACAGTTAATACTCACATGGTATGTTGATATTCGCACAAAAGTGAAGATTCCTACACAAAATACGTTAGTAAAATGAAGAGGCAGTCCTGCTATGTACAGCGGGTGAGGTGAAGTGTTAAATCCATCTGATACGTCATATATATTATAAACGACCTGTTCTAAAATAACAGGTCGTACACTATTATTGTTAATTTTAAGCGACTTACGTTGGAAGTCACTAAACTGGAATTCAACATCATACAGCAAGGAGTGTGTGATTAAACGACTACATAAGACTACACCAAATGATATTATAATTTATAGTGGTAGCTGTTTTCACCCTCCTTTAATTATTTTTATCTAGCAAATAACATACCATAAAAAAATTATTTAAAATTACTTTGAAATAATATATTCGTTATTACATTGACTGCTTTCAGAATGAAATAAAGATTTCTACCTTTTCTAAACCATGTGTCTTAATCTTTATATACGAGGTGACCTAAATTAAACTGACAATATTTAAGTAAATTTGTAGAGAGAACTCATTGGATATAAGCAATATTTTGAATTTGCATATTTCAGATCATTGCTGAAGCAATACATAATACAGTAGGCATCATGATGTACAAAAGGAAGAGTGTAATTTTCAATTTTAGGGAAAAATCAAAAAATGTCCTGTAAACATGAAATTCATCGCAATTAGCTCAGCTGTTATATCTAGAAATGATATTGCATGCAACTCTTGTTTTAACAGGTAATAGGAAGTTTACATAAACGTTCAAAGAAGTAGAAGCTCATTAACTTCGATGGAACGAGTGAAAATCTATAGACACTTATCAAAAACAGTTTGAACCTCCTCAGTAGAAATGAGTCCCGAATACTAGCTGGAGTAATTGTGTCAGACTTACGATACTGTAAGAGCTGTTCACCTTTGAGTGACATTTCTTGTACACAATGGGCTAAATGACCTAAAGGCTACAAGGATCGAAAGGGCCCAGAGAAAGCTGGGGTAATGGTTATAGCCTCATATCAAGACCATCCGAGGGTTATTTAATGTCTACCAAGCCTCGGCATTATCATCATTATCGTCTATCAAGTCTCGGCGCGCCATCTAGCGTATTTATCGTTATTCATGTGTGCCATCTAGCGAAATTTAATATTATAGGAGCCTATGCGTAAAGCTACGGTTTTCGAACAATTGGGCAGGTCTTAATAAATCATTACTAACATTTTGAAAGATTGGGGTCCATGCCCACGGGGTCCATGCCCTCCTCATCTCTTAGATCCGGCACTCATATATATATATATACTATAGATTATATATAAATAAACTGAGAAATATTATTTAATAACAATATTTTATTCAAAAATGCTTATATAAGAAACTTACGCACAGATATTAAAATACATAAGAAAAATGACGTAAAAACAATTATTTAAAGAGACACTGAGGATGCACTTGATAGGCTACAAGTTCTTTAATGTCAATGTCGATATTAATTGTGATTCTAGGTATCTGCTCAAGTGCCGTGTCATTAACGCAGTTTTTGAAGTCCCAAATCTTTTAAGTTTGGATATTTTTCTGTTGATAGAAGCTTAAGCAGTTCTTTCCCGGTTTCTTTTCCACATCCAATAAATGCATCTGCCTGCAACTCGCATAATACCATTTCATATTTAGGATCTATATTTGCAATATCAATATTTAATGAATTGTTAAATAACATTATATCATCTTGTAAACCAAACGACGTGCTGTTCCTTTGTCCTAAATGAAAAATATTCAACTGTCCATCGTTCTCGCAATTCACGATTTGCATTGTAAATATATCTTTGCTTGTCGCGCGCTCATATTTATGGGTTACTGCTAATAGATAAATAAAAGTTCTGCTAATGCAATGGAAGGTATGCATACATAAATTATTCTTATTAAACGAAGTTGTCATTATTTGTACCGATTCGCACAACACCAAAGAACGAAAAAAACACAAAGTGTCCACTGATTTTTTGCGAGAGCATGGTTAAAAAGAGAAAGTACAGATAGATTATATTTCAAAAGCCAAATCATTCAAATTCAACCTGTTATTCATCCGAAGTTCCAGTCCTAATACAAAAACTCGAATGAAAAATTTTACATTAACCACCACTAAATTTATACAAAAAACTAATTGAATAAAATACCATTTGTCCAATTGAAAGCGGTTTTAGATTTTCCTTGTACGGTCGGAATATCTCGGATATATCTTAGCGATATGCCCAAAGTTTTACAAAAAAAAAACTCCGTTATGGCATCAATGATATTCTCAGGTATTCATTAAATGTTTCCATAAATATGTTGTATTTGTATAATCGCTATTGCTTCTTAGAATAGTATGCAAATCACCTTTCATTTATTCGGTCACCATAAAGGTTTTGACTAATTTATCATTTTAAAGGCCCGATCAAAGCTGGTTAACTTCGGGGATCGGACGAGAACCGGTGTTTTCCACTTGGTTTGGATGTTGACATATTGATTTCCTTTCCTTACCTGCCTTATAAAGTTACACACATTATCAATAACAGAACATTTGTTAAAGTGGGAAAGAGTTCGAATGGTGCAAAAAATTTCCTTAACGACAGTATTAGAAATATATAAATTAAACCCAACCTTGTTCTTAAATACTGATTAGTTTTCATTTTTTTTACAGTTGTTGAGAATTTATATTTCCCTTTTTTTTCTCAACATAATAGCGTGCAATTAAACGTAACACACAGAAGTAATGCAATAAAACTATTTCTATTTACCCTACTTCCGAATGAAAGAGACTAGACGAATGAAAGAGACTAGACTAGAACTGAAATAGATTAGACTAATTAAGACTAATTAGAAATATAGATTAGACTAATTAGAAAAAGAGAACTAGACTAGAACTGAAAGAGACTAGACTGAATGTAAAAGATGACTTATTTACTTTCACACAGTAATTTTCTTTTTCGTTCCCTCGGTTATTTCAACGTTCGAAAGGCGATTTCTTGTCACACCTCGTGCTAAACTGATAAATCACGACGACTCCCGATAGCTAAGACCACATTTCGATAAGGGTACGCACTGCAAAACTTAGACGTAAATCCATCCCAACGCGTGCTTTAATCTAATCGTTCTTTCTCATCGTGGCATGGGTAAACATCCCGTAGGACGGGTTTTCGAAGGTCATCGGTGTCCCATACTGCCAGAGGAGACGGGGAGGGGATTGTAAAGCTGGAACGGTTCGAAATATTACGATAAGTGTCGATGACTCAGATTGCGCCTCCAAACGGTGGGAAAAGTTCCAAGATGGAATATTGCAAGCGATTTATTTCGTTTTTTTGTAATAGGTAAAATTTGCGTTGGGAAAACGCACATGGAACACCGGGAATAACTATCGTTTTAAGCGATAAAACATACAAATGAAACCTGTTTCCACTCTATGGTGACAGTGTGATGAACTAGGAATCAGTGTCGTAGTTGATACCTCTTTACGTTTTCTTACCCCATCGTTAAAAGTAAATAATTACATAGGAAGCATGCGTTCTGTAGTGTAAGATTTAACATCATGAAAAAGTAATTCTCACCGTTATTAGGAAAGACGTTTGCGAGAGATCCTACATTAAGAGTAAAGAGTTTCTATTCGACAAAATTTATACGCACACAAAATAGAGAAAATAAATATAGTGGGAAGAGTAAACAGAGATACCTCTGTTGCGAATAGGAAACACTGTTGTTAGAGTCTCACTTCCTGCGAATGAGGAAACATTGCATTCTAAAATCTCATTGTTGACGTCATTACACTATTATTCGAAGGAAATCAAAAGTTAAGTGATAGTAAATAAGCTGTCGACAAACACCATCACGTTTCGGTCATTGCATTTACCGTGCGAATAGTGGGGGGGGGGGGGGGTTGCTCAATTGGTAGCACGCCAGGCTCGTAATCTGTTAGTTCCCAGGTTCGAGTCCCAGCTGGGTCAGTGTTGAGGTTTATCTACGCAAAATTCCCTTCCCTGCCCACGGTCACCAGGGGACACCGATGGGCTTGGAAAGGTCGCCATCCGTCGGATGGGACGTTAAGCCGTGGCACCATGTGCGGGAGAGCCATACCCTGTGCACGTTAAAGAATACGCTAGAAACCTCTGACGGGAGGTTACCATCTGTCTCCCAACAGTTGTTCCAGTGGGTCCCCTCCCCCAACCTTCTCTGATCCTTCGGGGTCCATGTGACAGAGGTAAAACAACACAACCGTGCGAATACGATGACGAAGTGAACAGAGTTCGTGGGATTCCAGTTACCTCCGCATTGCTTACCGTGGAACAATAGGACTTAGTTGTGTGAGATGAAACGAAACCTTAGTACGCAAATATCGACACGGGCTGTAATCCTTATTCCCTTCAAGTGTAACCCGGCCCTCGGCCACTCGAAAATCATCAGGTAAATCTTGTTAAGTATTGTCCACTCTTCACCACCACACGGAACTGCTGGATTAACCCTTGAGCAATATAAGCACCTGCTTAGGGCACCAAGGGAAGGGGGGCACCGCAGTTTTATCCCCTAGCAATAATGCCCTTACCTATCAATTCTTTCACTGACACACTCGACTTTAGTTCGTTTCTTTTTTAATTGTCCTGATCTGCAGAGTTCGACTTTAATATGAATTGTAAAAAAAAAACGATTCTTATTGTATGGTGAGTGACTACATTTTAAAAGTTTGAAGGTGACAGTCACACCCCTAGAGTTCCATACGTTTGACTGTTTTTTTACAACGTTTTTCTGAATGAATTTCATTGTTTTTCTAATCATTATAAATATATATATATAATACTTATTCTTTTTTGTGGCTTTTCAAAATTTGGCTTCTGTATTTCCAGACGCCAAGATGAAACGTATTCAATTAAGCAATGCAAGGTTCGAGGGAGGAACCATTGTTCGATCGTCCTTAGGCCGTTGTTTCGTCTTGATTCGGTCCTCATTTAAACCCTAAGAAGAAACTACCAAGTTTCTCCACGCCACCACATGAAAACGCGTATTTCAAGCCTAACAGTAAAATACCAAGTTTTTCTACGCCACCATACGGTAACGTATACTACAAGCCTAGCAGCAAAGTATAAAGTTGCTTTTCGTCACCACATGTAAAAGCGTATTTCAAGCCTAACAATAAACTACCAAGTTTTTCTACGCCACCAAACAGTAACGTACATACAAAGTTGCTCTTGGCCACCACAGGGAAATACGTGTTTGAAGCCAAACAGTAAACTACGAAGTTTCTCTTCCCCACGACACGGAAACATGTATTTCAAGCCTAGCAGTAAACTAGCAAGTTGTTCTACGCCACCACACAGTAACATGTACTACAAGCCTAACCGCAAACTACCAAGTTGCTCTATGCCACCAACACGGAAACACGTATTACAACCCTAACAGCAAAGTACAAAGTTGCTTTTCGCCACCACACGTAAACGCGTATTTCAAGCCTATCAGCAAACTACCAAGTTTCTCTACGCCACCACACGGAAACACATATTACAAGCCTAACAGTAAACTACCAAGTTGCTTTTCTCCACCACAAGGAAACGTGCAATACGCACCTTACAACAAACCACAAAATTGATCTTGGCCACCACATGAAAACTCGTTCTTCACGCCTAAGGACAAATTTCGCGATAGAAATAATGGAAGCAGTGTGGTACTGGGAAAAAATATAAATATTCCCTCAAGCAGCTGCTTGCCACTTAGGTCTGACAGGAGTCATTTCATACGACACGGTATGTGTGAGAGGATCGTGGGATCTCAGCAGAAAAAGATCACAAACGTCCATGCTTTACAAGGGGCTCGAACCCAGGTCCCATTCATCAGTAGCCAAGCGCGCTATAAATCAAGTTAATTATTATTCTTTAAATGGATGGTGTTGGTTTCAGATTTCCGTAACTAACAATATTTCTAGTCTATATTTTAACTTTTTCGGTTATTGGCGTTCCGTGGCCGAGTGGTTTGCACGCATGGCTACTGATCAAAGGGGTTCGATCTAACTGATTGAAGGGATTCGAATCTCGGGTAAGGCATTGATGTGTGTTGCCTTTATGCAGAGGTCCCGTTTTACTAGGACGGTGTTGTTCAGTCGGTAGCACGCCAGGCTCGTTATCTGTAGTTCCCAGGTTCGAGTCCCACCTGGGTCGGCGTTGCGATTTATCTCCGCAAAATTCCCCGCCCTGCCCACAGTCAGTAGGGGACACCGATGGGCTTGGAAAGGCCGCCGTCCGTCGGATGGGACGTTAAGCCGTGGCCCAGTGTGCGGGAGAGCCATACCCTGTGCACGTTAAAGAACACGTTGGTTGGCCTTGACGGGAGGCCACCATCTGTCTCCCAACAGCTGTTCCAGTGGGTCCCCTCCCCCAACCTTCTCTGAGCCTTCGGGTCCATGTAACCAGGCCATTTAGCCCATGGTGTGCAAAAAAGTGCCACTCAGAGGTAAAACAACCCAAAGTTAAAGAACACGTTGGATGGACTTGACGGGAGGCTACCATCTGTCTCCCAACAGTTGTTCCAGTGGGTCCCCTCCCCCAACATTCTCTGAAACTTCGGGGTCCATTTGACCTAGCCATTTAGCCCATGGTGTGCAAAAAGTGCCGCTCAGAAGTAAAACAACCCAACGTTAAAGAACACGCTGGATGGCCTTGACGGGAGGCTACCATCTGTCTCCCAACAGCTGTTCCAGTGGGTCCACTCCCCCAACCTTCTCTGAGCCTTCGGGGTCCATGTGACCTGGCCATTTAGCCCATGGTGTGCAAAAAAGTGCTGCTCAGAAGTAAAACAACCCAACGTTAAAGAATACGCTGGATGGCCTTGAAGGGAGGCTACCATCTGTCTCCCAACAGCTGTTCCTGTGGGTCCCCTCCCCCAACCTTCTCTGAGCCTTCGGGGTCCATGTGACCTTACCATTTAGCCCATGGTGTGCAAAAAAGTACCGCTCAGAGGTAAAACAACCCAACGTTAAAGAACACGCTGGATGGCCTTGACGGGAGGCTACCATCTGTCTCCCAACAGCTGTTCCAGTGGGTCCCCTCCCCCAACCTTCTCTGAGACTTCGGGGTCCATGTGACCTGGCCATTTAGCCCATGGTGTGCAAAAAAGTGCCGCTCAGAGGTAAAACAACCCAACGTTAAAGAACACGCTTAATGGCCTTGATGGGAGGCTACCATCTTTCTCCCAACATCTGTTCCAGTGGGCCCCCTCCCCCAACCTTCTCTGAGCCTTCGGGGTCCATGTGACCTGGCCATTTAGCCCATGGTGTGCAAAAAAGTGCCGCTCAGAGGTAAAACAACCCAACGTTAAAGAACACGCTGGATGGCCTTGACGGGAGGCTACCATCTGTCTCCCAACAGCTGTTCCAGTGGGTCCCCTCCCCCAACATTCTCTGAGACTTCGGTGTCCATGTGACCTGGTCGTTTAGCCCGTGGTGTGCAAAAAAGTGCCGCTCAGAGGTAAAACAACCCAACGTTAAAGAACACGCTGGATGGCCTTGACGGGAGGCTACCATCTGTCTCCCAACAGCTGTTCTAGTGGGTCCCCTCCCCCAACTTTCTCTGAGCCTTCGGGGTCCATGTAACCTGGCCAATTATCCCATGGTATGCAAAATAGTGCCGCTCAGAGGTAAAACAACCCAACCCAACAACCCGTTCTGCTATGGCGTCACAAGCTCGTGCTTAGTTACGGCACCAACAATGCAATCAGTTTAGGTTAATGAGTGACAAATTGGAATCTTAATGAATTATGTTACTTCGTTGCACACCCAATTCTGTTTTGACACGAAATTCTTTTACACGATTTTGATTTAACACAGCTTTAGGAAAAAAATCCAATTCTCGTTTTACACGATTTAGTTTGATGTAACACGGTTCAAAAATCTCTATTTGAATTTAATTCTGAAAAAATATTCAAGACAAAATTCCTAGAATTTACATTTATAAGAAAGATGCCACTATTTTTTTTTATTTTTCGTACTCGTTTTAACTCTGAAAATGTACTACAGACACACATTTTCTGCACTGAAATCCCCAAAATAAAAACTACACTAACATGACTACACGACAAATTTTCTGTATTTTATTCTCTATTTTACGGAAAAATTGTACAAAACGTACTTCATTCGGAATAAAGTGGCAACACTGAGTTTTGGGAATTCCCCTCAATTTTTATCTTCAATACATACGTTAGTCTTAGTCTCTCATTCGTTTTTAAAGTTAGAAGTGTTAGTTTAAATATGTTTATAAGACCAGCATGGCGAGTACCCTACGACGTATACGATATCATTAAAATTTCTTCTTCCTACCTACATGACTAAAAGACGGCTCATTTTTCAAACTTTAAGTAATCTCTTCGATTCCCTAAGAGAAAAGGAGTCGCTCAGTCGGTAGCGCACCAGGCTCGTAATCTGTAGTTCCCAGGTTCGAGTCCCAGCTGGGTCAGCGTTGAGATTTTTCTCGGCAAAATTCCCCGCCCTGCCCACGGTCACTAGGGAACATCGATGGGCTTGGAAAGGCAGCCGTCCGTCGGATGGGACTTTAAACCGTGGCCCCGTGTGCGGGAGAGCCATACCCTGTGCACGTTAAAGAACACGCTGGATGGCCTTGACGGGAGGGTAACATCTGTCTCCCAACAGCTGTTCCAGTGGGTCCCCTCCCTCAACCTTCTCTGAGCCTTCGGGGTCCTTGTGACCTGGCCATTTAGCCCTTAGTGTGCAAAAAAGTATCGCTCAGAGGTAAATCAACCCAACCATAGAAGAAAACGTGAAAAAGGTCCACTCTACACACGTTTCACTTCAACAGATTTCATTAACTCTATCCTGATTGAAAGTAATCGTAATAATTCGTTGTTGACGTCTGACAATAACATTGCTGAATTAACTGTTGTCTGACTTCGACGGAAGTGACACTTCTCGATATTCGCAGCAGAAATTCCCTCTCTTTAAGCTTCCTTTCTCACCATTTCTCGTACCTGGGTGACGCTAATTACGAAACATTTTAGAAACGAATATTATCTAACATAATCTAGCAGTGGGGATCGCCATCAAATAACCAAAGATAATCCAAAAACGACACATTTCTTTCCCTAAATTCGATAAAAAAAAAAATAATATCCCACGTGTACCATGTAAGAGCTACATGTTGCCATAAGTAAACAAACTAAAATATGTGTGCGCCTTAATATTAAGTTCGATAAAACGCAGAGATGACGTCAGCAACGCGCTTTCGACTACTTCCCAGCATTATTTCTGTAACATCCATATCTCGAAAAAGCCCCCCCCCCCCCCCCCCCGATAGGGGACCACCTTGTCGTGGTGGGGGGACCTAGGGCCCAGCAACCCGGCTGAAGGCTGTGCCGACCGGGTTGGGCGCCGGTTGGACATGGCCAAGGCCAACCGAGGTTGAAGACGCTGCTGGCTGGCTTGATTGCCGGTCGGGTGGTGACGGCGTCGGAGACCTCACTTTCAGGGACCTTGGGTGGTCAGTTCGACGGCTCGGTCGAAAGGTTCCTCCTGCCTAGTAGGCACGAGCCGTCCAAAAAGTCTGGGTCCTACTAAGAGTCTCCACCCCGGGTGCCGATCGAGCTTGGTTCTTTATATCCTTGCACATTTGCAAACCGGGGAATAGATTAAATTTAGCTTTCCTTCTATAGGACTGCTGCCATGTGAGGCCGGGGTTGAGGTGCGCCTATAGGGCGTATTCCTTGCCCCCGGCTATAGATAGTCATGGCTTTTCTTTAACTAGGTAGTGCTGTCAGGCGGAACCGGGAATTGCCGTGGTTGCACAAGATCGCAACATAGAGATCAATCTCGAAAAAGCATTGTCAATGTGTCATGAACGCAATAAAACAAAAACATATAGTGCAAGAAACAATCACAGTTCAATATTCATTTCAATACATTTTTCAAAACATTCTGAAGTCATTCACAATATGTATCTGATGGAAAAAAGCGAAAAAAAAAAACGGTAACAATGCTATAATACCTCAGTAGCAAAATAATGTCACCAGTTCAATAACTTATTCAATATCATTTGCATTACATATCTCTAACACCTATACGACATATCTGTAATATCGATTATAAAGAAATTGGTTACCGTAATATATAAATGATGAACGCTGGGATATTTAACACGCAAAAAATTTTAAATGCAAAGTTCACATGAAACTTGAAATCACGTTTAGATTTCAGTTTCACTCTTAATCGAATAATTAGTGTATTGCACGGGAGAATTGTTTTCCATCTTCGCATTGCATTGTCAGGCATTTATTTCGTTCCTGAAAAATTATCCTTTCGTTCATAACTATAAAAAGGAAACAATGTAGTTCCAAAAACGCCATTTCCATAGCTACAATTAGGGGAGCCTATTTTGTGTGAACACAAATATTTCGTTACGAATAAGTTACTGAATTATGAACTTCAATTCCTATTTATAGAAAGGTAATTGCAACTGCTTATTTCATCCCTCAATAAATAATATTTACCCCACCATTCACTCTAAATCGAAATATTTATTGACCATAAATATAATTTTTATTTTTCTAAACACTTCGAATTTCGAGGAAAATGCTTAAGGTGCGATACAAATCCTTTCCTATTTTTTTTATCTTATTATAGCACGACGTGCGCATAAGTGTTAATTTTCATTTATGACCCACAACAGAAATATTAATCTGGAGATTATTCGTAAAAAATAAGTTTTTACCGAAAATGATTTTTAGAAACCGGAATTTCCAAAGCTTCAACTGTTAATAAAGGTATAAATGGCTGCTTCCGACGTAAAGCCCTTCAACATCCCAAGTCCATCACTAAAATCTCACCCGAAATATATTAACAATTTTTTTTTACTTCCTCACTGTCTCTTCGACCTCCCCTAACCTTCCTCCGTGGATGATAGATTGTTGGGTTGTTTTACCTCTGAGCGGCATTTCTTTTCAACACCATGGGTTAAATGGCCAGGTCACATGGACCCCGAAGACTCAGAGAAGGTTGGGGGAGGGGACCCACTGGAGCAGCTGCTCGAACACAAGGGGTAGCCTCGCGTCAGAGCCTTGCAACCTGTTCTTTAACATGCAAAGGGTATGGCTCTCCCAGACACGGGGCCACGGCTTAACGTCCCATCCGACTGACTACGGCCTTTCCAAGCCCATCAGTGTCCCCTACCGACCGTGGGGAAGGCGTGTAATTTTGCGGAGGAAAATCTCAACGCTGACCCACCTGGGAACTACAGATTACGAGCCTGGCGCGCTACCGACTGAGCTACCCCGCCCCCGCAGAGTTTCTTTCCGTTAAGGAATTAATAACTGCTATAGTTTCTCTTCATGTTCATTTCTTTTCTGGTTCGAGTAGCACCTGTGACAGTGTCGAGACCCACAGTTACGTATATACATACGTCATCGCATAGTAACGATATCTGCTTTCTTACTAAACGGTCTTCCGCATCGCTATTAGAAATGCCACCAAAAGACATACGATCAGAGTGCTCTCATTAAAGTGAAGGGGTTGATGGTATTGCCACAGGATAGGAATATGTATTTCCCAGGGTCGAGTCCAAATACAGTCAAAGTTCTGTTTTCTTAACGTTAAACCCCCAGTCCTTCTGTCGGTTAGAAAGGCGAACACCGATGGTTTCTGTAAAGGCCGTCGTCCGTCCGTTATGAGGTAAAGCCATGGTCCGTGTGTTTAGGAGAAATTTACCCTGCACCTGTTAAATAAGACGCTGGATGGCCATGATGTGAGGTTGTCATCTGTCTCTTAACAGATGTGGTGCAGTGGGTTCCTATCACCGACTGCATGGAGTCTTGTGGAGTGGCCATTTTGTCCCGTATGTGCCAAGAAGTGCCGCTCATACGTAAAAGAACCCATAATGCGACGGATGAAACAAATTTCGTGTTCCACTCGTTGCCACATTAAATATTTCAATCACCTGTGAAACTTTTGCTGAATTAATTAATGGCGTGAAATTATCAATAATTTAAATGCTCGAAACGTCACAATGTTACAGGCATACTAACCCTTTTAAACATTAACAGTAATTATTCAGAATTTAGTACGTTATATATATATATTTTAAGTAAATACGAGCAAAAAATCTATTTCTTTAGGTGCCGTAAAGTGCTGTACCCAAAAATCGAGAACGCCCAAATTTATCTGTAAAATGCTCAGCATATGAGAAACTTCTGGGGCTTTAAAAATATTCCCTGCCCTAATCCCTTGGCCGAGTGGTTAGCGCTCTTGGCTACTGATCTACGGGACCTGGCTTCGAGCCCCGGGTAAGGCATGGATGTTCGTGTAGTTTTCTGCTGAGGTCCAGCCATCTTCTACTGTGGCATACAAACTGACAGGCTCCTGTCAGACCTCTGTGGCAAGCAGCTGCTTGAGGGGGTATTTATTTATTTATTTAATATATTTCCATCACATTGGTCGTACTAATAGTTCCCTGAAGTGAACGTTACTTCAATAGTATCATGCCGCGATAAAGAAGTCCGTTACATTCCATAACTTTTCGTAATTGAGGAAATCCTTATTCTCTTAAGATTACCTGCAGAAAAGGTTCCTACGTGTCGTTTGGGAGACTCCCGGAAAGCTCTTAATAACAGAAATAATGATATCTAAATAACCAATGAAATCTACTTCAGTTGAAGCACAAAGATTTATATTCACTAGTAACTGTTACAATGTATCGAAAACAGATCCTTACGTGGTTTTCTCATTCTAGGATAAGACGTTTCAAAAACTAAATAACCTTTCACGATGAAAAAAAAGGAATAAAGGAGCTTGCATGCTAAAGAATCGATGACACAACAATACTTTCAGAAACGTTAACCGGATACGACATTTATTTGTTTCGTGATTAGCATTTCCGTCCCGAATAAGTTTTAGCAAGCAATAGATTCATAGTACATTCCTGAAATCAAATTAATCCTCCTACTTGACGAAAGAGAAGTAAAAGTGGTTAGTTAATATTCCAGAAGGGGGCGAAGAATTAATCCTTTCAGAAACAGAAGAGACAGGTCAATTGATCAACTCCACCGTTAATAAATAAATTGTAATAATTTTTTTTGCCTTTAACAACTTGCCTATAAAGAACTAAATCACTGACCAGATATTACCGAACTTTTTAAAAACGACAGACATCGGAAGATTGCTTCGATATATGGGAAAATTCTGGTAACGACATTTTGATTGAAATTTTACAATAAAGAATGTGTGTGTCTATATATATATATGTTTTATTTTATTACCATTGTTATAGTATAACTATAATTTTCTGTATCTATACATGGGGTACGCAAGTAACATACACATTTCCAGGAGGTACGTGAAGCATAAAAGGTTTAGTTGGGTTGTTTTACCTCTGAGCGGCACTTTTTTTGCACACATTGGGCTAAATGGCCAGGTCACATGGACCCCGAAGTCTCAGAGAAGGTTGGGGGTGGGGACCCACTGGAACAGCTGTTGGGAGACAGATGGTAGCCTCCCGTCAAGGCCATCCAGTGTGTTCTTTAACGTGCACAGGGTATGGCTCTCCCTCACACGGGGCCAAGGCTTAACGTCCCATCCGACGGACGGCGGCCTTTCCAAGCCCATCGGTGTCCCCTACTGACCGTGGGCAGGGCGGGGAATTTTGCGGAGATAAATCTCAACGCTGATCCAGCTGGGACTCGAACCTGGGAACTACAGATTACGAGCTTGGCGCGCTACCGACTGAGCCACCCCCGCCCCGTTTTAAAAGTTTGAGAACCACTGCTCTATTATTTATGTAAAATTCAAGGAGATGACGTCACATGTATAAAGTTAGCAAAGCCAATACTAAATAAATAAAATAATAAATATCTCCTCAAGCAGCTGCTTGCCACAGAGGTCTGGCAGGAGCCTGTCAGTTTATATGCCAGAGTAAAAGATCTGAGAGGATGGCAGGACCTCAGCAGGAAAAACGACATATACATCCATGCCTTACCCGTGGCTCGAACCCAGGTCCCTTAGAGCATAAGCCAAGTGCGCTAACCTCTCGGCCATGGGAGGATCCAAACTGTCGTAAAATCATTTCGTTAGAATAAAAATTTGATGGAAACCACAAGAAAAGAATGTAGAAATTCTGTACATACCATACCTTGTGCAGATTAAATAAAACTTTGGATGGGAGGCTACCATTTGTCTCTCAACAGCCATTCCAGTGTGTCCCCAACCTTCTCAGAGGCCTCTGGGTCTTTATGACCTGGCCGTTTAGCCCATTCTGTGCAAAAAAAATATCGCTCAGAGAAAACATCCCACGTACAAAAACGCTGGATGACCTTGACGGGAGGCTACCATCTGTCTCCTAACAGCTGCTCCATTGGGTCACCTGCCCACAACCTTCTCTTAGCCTTTGGGTTCTTTGTTACCTGGTCATTTAGCCCATTTTGTACAAAAAATTGCCTCTCAGAGGTAAAACAACCCAACCCAACACATATCTTCTCTATGGCATATTAAAGTGATCAAAGGGACCGGGTTCGAGCACCAGGTAAGGCATGGATGTTGCTGTTGTCTCTGCTGAGGTCCCACCATCCCCACAGACCTTCGACTATGGCGCAGAAACTGACAGGCTCATGTCAGATCGTTGTGGAAAGCAGCTGCTTGAGGGAGTATTTTTTATTTTTTTATTTTATTTATGAAGATATTTTCACCCTTTTTCCTAACATCTAAAGCGTTTTTGGATTGCAAAATAAAATAATCTTTAGAGGTTAACTGTTTAGGGTGTGAAATGACTCCTATATTAAGCAGTTAATCCCTGTATAGTCTGTAAAACAGAAATTCATAAAAATTTTGCTCTTGTTTAGGGATATTTTTATATTGTACATAAATCTGTTAACTGAGCGTAGAATAAATCAGAACTAGATTTATTTGTCTTTGGAAGACGTAATTCAAATTTTGGAGTACTAATTACATTACGGTGCTATGAAAATTGTTTGTATTGAAAGTCAAGTAATTGTTCCCCTATTTCTAAAAAAAGTTTTAATTAATTTCAAAATATTACATGATCATTTAATAAAGTCAGAATAAATTAGTTATTACTTGTCATTTTTGAAATATATAGCTTATAATTAAATTTTAAACAAATCAAATAATAAAAAAAAGACTCATAATTGTTTTACATTTTTCTTGACTATTTTGTTCAACAGATGTCAGGACAATATAGATATGACCAGGCCCGAACAGCTGAATAGCAAAAGACGAGAAAAAGAAGAATAATTAAATATCTGTAAAGGACCTCTCAGCTGCAGTTTTTTGCTCACAGTAGGTTAAATGGCCAGGTCACAATGAACCCGAAGGCTCAAAGAAGGTTGATGGAGATGACCCATTGCAACACCTCTACGGAGACAGAAGGTAGCGTCCCTTCAAGACAACCCAGCGTGTTCTTTAACGTGCACAGGGTATGGCTTTCCAGCACACAGGGACACGGCTTAACGTCCCATCCGACGGACGGTGGCTTTCCAACCCATCGGTGTCCCCTACTGACCGTGAGCAGGGCGGGGATTTTGGGGAGATAAATCTCAACGTTGAGGATTCTCTATGAGTTCAGTATTTAAATAGAAATGGAAACCGAAACATTTATCTCGTTCTGCCCAAAGAAATGAAGATTATTCGATTCTGCCTTCCTATAAACTTGTTTCTGTTAGGGTTTCAGAATAAATAAACTGATATCGCTGCTATTAAACATTTGAACTTTCGTTA
Organism: Ryuthela nishihirai; assembly: GCA_038380435.1. Lineage (NCBI taxonomy): Eukaryota > Metazoa > Arthropoda > Arachnida > Araneae > Heptathelidae > Ryuthela > Ryuthela nishihirai. The sequence continues at coordinate 5,142,182 of JAWZYU010000039.1, forward strand.
GTAATTCAATACTACATCAGTTGAAATAGTAAAATAAAATAGATTTTCTAATGTCTGTATTAAGGGTATTATTTTATTTTTTTGTTTTACAACCAATTATTCTTCGTAAATTTTATCCGAATGAGATGATACGGAATACTGCGTCATAACTTAGCGAGTAGGGGAGTGCTATTTAGTGTCTGTCTGTCTGTCTGTTTGTCTGTGGCAGCCACAACTCATCGGGAAATCAACGTACACGCTCCAAATTTTCAGAGAATGTTTCAGGTGGTGGTGGTCCGGATTGCAATGCCAAATTTCAGGTCGAAAGTCCAACAGCACGCCGTCTACCCTCTGAGGATTGCCCGGCGAGAAGCGACAATTAACCCTTTCAGGACCATAAGGTTTCTAAGAGTAAATATTAGTATGCAACTGTTTATTTTAGTTTGTTTAGACGTAAAATAAATAAAAATCATAAGAAAAATACATAACAATGTGTAGTTTTTTTGGAATTTTATGGGAAACATTTTTCCCAATGGACTATAAAGGTAACACAAATTATAGTTAGGCTTATTATGCAATGTCTTTTATTTATTGGTTTATTAGAACAAAATGTTAACTAAAATAATACAAAATTATGAAATAAAATTACTATACAAAATGATGTGCTAATTATGATATTCTGCGAAGCAATTTCTTTTGGTAGTGAAGCAAAGATGGACATTGCACATAGTATATATATTATGCGCCCTGACAGTTCTGTTTTTTTCTAAACGTTCCCGTTTACGTAATTGCGTTCGGCATACGTTCTATTTTGACATTCTGTATAAAAATATAAAAAAATATAAAAAATATACGACAATCACCATTTTTAAAATGGGAAAAATATTTCCCTTAGTCGTGAAGCTACTGCCTACGGGCAACCCAGAGAAACCACGTCTTTAACCCCTCCGCCCCTAAAACAGACAAACTCCATTTCACCAAATATCAAGAAATAACGTGTAGTGTGGCAGTGAAAAGGAGAGGTAAGTTGCTCAGTTTTGTACCACTGTTATTTGTTCTGGGTGCAACTCCAGATCGGGAAGGAAAGGACACACAGGGTTGGGTTGTTTTACCTCTGAGAGGCACTTTTTTGCACACCATGGGCTAAATGGCCAGGTCACATGGACCCCGAAGGCTCAGAGAAAGTTGGGGGAGGGGACCCACTGGAACAGCTGTTGGGAGACAGGTGGTAGCCTCCCGTCAAGGCCATCCAGCGTGTTCTTTAACGTGCACAGGGTATGGCTCTCCCGCACACGGGGCCACGGCTTAAAGTCCCATCCGACGGACGGCGGCCTTTCCAAGCCCATCGGTGTCACCTACTGACCGTGGGCAGGGCGAGGAATTTTGCGGAGATAAATCTCAACGCTGACCCAATTGGAACTCGAACCTGGGAACTACAGATTACGAGGCTGGCACGCTACCGACTGAGCCACCCCCGCCCAAAAGGACACACAGATGATGCGTCAGTAAAGAGAGCGAGTCAAGAAGCCATGATTATAAACATCTCACTAAGAGAAAAGACATATAAGTTTGAAAAGTATTCCAGATTTAAGTTGCAAACATAATTCTTATTTAATTATTATTATTATTATTAAATTTCAAGAATGATTAATAGATAGAAATTAGTGATCTGTCAACCTTCGTGTACGTACACGAAGGTTGCCGTATCAATAATTTCTTAAAAAAATCGTTGCCGATATTTTTTTTCTGAATTCTGTAATGAATCATAGTGTTCGAATATTTATTTTAGTGATTGTACATGATATGCCGATGCGAAATGTCATCAGAAAATTTTAGGTAGAATATTTAAATTAAAACAAAAGGTGTAGTTAATTTTTTTAATATATGAACTCAAATTGTACAGATTTAAGAGAAATGAAACCCGTTTTAATTCTTTACTAAAACGAAGGAAGGGACAATAATGTCGATTTTATTTACTTCTCAAATACTTGCTAAGATGATAGAGGAATATTTTCTGATAAAGGACTGAGAGGAGAAATCAGCTCACTAGAAATCTATTAGGTTTCATTCTGAGGGAGGACCAAGGAGAGAAAATCTAAAGAAATAATCGTTGGCTATAATTTTGAAACAATCATTTACATCTAAATCAACCAACGTAGCAAGCTTATCAGAGGGTTATAATAACACGTTTATGTTACTTTGAATTGAATGTATGAAAACAATGCAAACAAACAGTGCATAGTGATTAGAGCAGGTTTTCCCCAAATGGCACTGGGCGGGGGCGGGGGTAGCTCAGTCGGTAGCGCGCCAGCTCGTAATCTGTAGTTCCCAGGTTCGAGTCCCAGCTGGGTCAGCGTTGAGGTTTATCTCCGCAAAATTTCCCCGCCCTGCCCACGGTCAGTGGGGGACACCGATGGGCTTGGAAAGGCCGCCGTCCGTCGGATGGGACGTTAAGCCGTGGCCCCGTGTGCGGGAGAGCCATACCCTGTGCACGTTAAAGAACACGCTGGATGGCCTTGACGGGAGGCTACCATATGTCTCCCAACAGCTGTTCCAGTGGGTCCCCTCCCCCAACCTTCTCTGAGCCTTCGGGGTCCATGTGACCTGGCCATTTAGTATATGGTGTGCAAAATAGTGCCGCTCAGAGGTAAAACAACCCAACCCAAGGACGTAAATGGAGTTTATGAGCGCAACACATCTGTGTCTTATGATGTCATCTACAAAGCATCACAGATGATCATCCAAAGATTTCCAGCATTATTTCCAGATCAATTTATTCTTCGATGCTTGACGAATCATGAAATACTTCCAATGTGACACTTTCAATGAAAAATTTCCAATGAGGAACCCACAGAAATTTTTATAGCAAATAATCTTGTGTTTGGCTACAAGTTTTCCCGATTGCTTTGATACTATAATTTATAATTACGGTGCAGTGAAAAAAATGAATAATCTGTGAATGAATAATGATGAATCTTCCAGAATCTGGAAAGAATGAATAATCTCCATGTGCAACAATCAAACGCCAACGATGTTGTCATATGGACCGGTGTGATAACTCCCGAACGATTTCTCATCACCTGAGTTATAAGTGAAACAACAGATCTGCTGCTTGTTACGTTCTTTCTTCGATGTGCATTAGAGATCACGTGCTCTCTTTGTAATTAAGGATATGTCCACTGCACTATGGAGAGCACGGGAGCGCGATTATTGGGTGGAAGTCAACTGGGTGGATGACATCTGGAAGGGCGATAGTTGGGTGGAAGTCAACTGGGTGGATGAAAACTGGGAGGACGACAATTGGGTGGAAGTCGACTGGGTAGATGACAACTGGGAGGACGAAAATTGGGTGGAAGTCAACTGGTGGATGACAACTGGGAGGGCGACAGTTGGGTGGAAGTCAACTGAGTGGATGACAACTGGGAGGGCGACAATTGGGTGGAAGTCAACTGGAAGGATGACAACTGAGAGGGCGACAATTGAGTGGATGACAACTGGGAGGGCGACATTTGGGTGGAAGTCAACTGGGGGATGACAACTGGCAGGGCGACAATTGGGTGGAAGTCAACTGGGTAGATGACAACTGGGAGGGCGATAATTGGGTGGAAGTCAACTGGTGGATGACAACTGGGAGGGCGACAGTTGGGTGGAAGTGAACTGGAGGATGACAACTGGGAGGGCGACAATTGGGTAGAAGTCAATTGGTGGATGACAACTGGGAGGGCGACAATTGGGTGGAAGTCAACTGGCTAGATGACAACTGGGAGGGCGACATTTGGGTGGAAGTCAACTGGGTGGATAACAACTGGGAAGGCGACAATTGGGTGGAAGTCAACTGGGTGGATGGCAACTGGGAGGGCGACAGTTGGGTGGAAGTCAACTGGGTGGATGACAACTGGGAGGGCGACAGTTGGGTGGAAGTCAACTAGGTGGATGACAACTGGGAGGGTGAGCGTTGGGTGGAAGTCATCTGGGTGGATGGCAACTGGGAGTGTGACGGTTGGGTGTAAGTCAACTGGGTGAATGACAACTGAGAGGTCGATAGTTGGGTGGAAGACAACTGGGAGGGCGACAGTTGGGTGGGAGTCAACTGGGTGGATGACAACTAGGAGGGCGACAATTGGGTGGAAGTCAACTGATGGATGACAACTGGCAGGGCGACAGTTGCGTGGAAGTCAACTGGTGGATGTCAACTGGCAGGGCGACAGTTGCGTGTAAGTCAACTGGGTGGATGACAACTGGGAGGGTAACAGTTGGGTGTAAGTCAACTGGGTGGATGACAACCGGGAGGTCGATAGTTGGGTGGAAGACAACTGAGAGGGCGACAGTTGGGTGGAATTCAACTGGGTGGATGACAACTAGGAGGGCGACAGTTGGGTGGAATTCAACTGGGTGGATGACAATTGAGAGGGCGAGAGTTGGGTGGAATTCAACTGGGTGGATGACAACTGGGCAGGCGACAATTGGGTGGAAGACAACTGGATGGATGACAACTGGTAGGGCGACAGTTGGGTGGAAGACAACTGGTAGGGCGATAGTTGGGTAGACGCCAATTGAGTTGATACAATAATTAGGAGGATACGACAAATGTTTGGGCGACAGTTGGGTGAACGTGACATTTGGGAGGATACGACAATTCGATGGACGACAACTAGGAGACAGAAAATTGGAAGGAAATATGGAAATGATGAGGTGTAATCTGGATTACTACCACTTCTAAAATTTCTGTCGAGAGCAAACAAATTCAACAATCTCGGAAGTCTCTTGAACCACGCCCTTAGTAAAATGAATTTGCTTAGATTTTTACTACCTAGTAGACAACTATTCTATTCTCTTTAATCCGACATTGAAGAGAGCGATTTTCTTTACAAATGTATTCCTTGTGACCGATATAATTCCATATTACACGAACGCAATGCAATATTTGTATGTATTCTCTGTAATCCATTTTTCGATAAATGATTCGCATGTATCCCCTTTAATCCGACATCGCACTAAGTCGGATATTTTATGAAGTCTCTACTTTCTAAACGTAGTAAAAGGAAAATGAAAGAAATGCACTACTGCAAAACAAAGTTTCATAGACTAAACTGTTTTCCCATAATACGACCCTCAATAAAACGAAATTTTCTAAAAGAAACATTCAGAAAACAATCAAATGCTTTAGAGAAAATCAATACAACCGATATTGAGAATTATTGTCGCTATTCCGACTTTCGATATAACGGATTCTCATATTTCTATTTTATTCTGTCCGTTGTAATGGAAACAATCTTAAATAAAAGGAATGACTACAGGAAAGGAAAATACATGACTTCCAATATATTCTCAGTAATCCGACACTCAACGAAACGAATATTTTAAATATCCTTTACATCTAATAGAAACAATCGGCAATTAATCAAATGTATTACAAGATATCAAAACAACTCATATTGAGAATTATTCTCACTAATCCGACTTTCGATACAACAGATTCTGTTGTTTCTATGATTTCATAAATTCCCAATTGTTTCTATTAGAAGTAAAGGATCTTTAAAATATTTATTTTATTGACTAAAGGGAATACTGGTAGTCTTATGCATCGTCGTGTCCGTTAGTCGATCCTTTTATTTCAGATTGTTTTACTTAAAACGAAGAGAATCGAACAAAAATATTAAGAGTCCGTTTTAATGAAAATCGCATTAGCCAGAAAGATTCTCTATATGAGCTGTTTGGATATCCTATGATACAAACATTCAATTGTTTCCAATTGTTTCTTTTATAATTTTTTTGACTATTTCGTTTTAATGAGGGTTGTATTAGTGAGAAAAGCAGATTATCCAATGAATCATTTTTTGGCAGTAGGGCATTTCTTTCATTTTCCGTTTACTACGTTTAAACGTTTACTACTTTTTTTGTAAGGAACAGACTTAGTGAAATTTACGCCATAGTGTGGTCCCTATTTAACGGGATAGATGCAAATCATTTATTGAAAAATGGATTGCAGATAGTACATACCAATACTGCAATGCGTTCGTGTAATTTAGAATTATTTTATTCAGAACGCTTAAACCTCTCATTTTAATCTAAATCATTGGCAACAATTGGAAAATAAGTTACTTCTCATGAAATATAGATGGCGCAAGGTCTTCCAAATTTCAGTGAAAGATTAATAAGTGTTATCCTGAAAGTGAATTTTCGTCTGATGCGTGATTTTTATTGTAGAGCGCTCTGGCATTTACCTAGAGAGTTGTGAGTTCGATTCCTGCCATGTCAGTAATAATTTTTCAGATGGATAATTGTTATTTATCATAGCCTCCTTATTTGAAACCAATTGCCATATCCTCCGAATTGTGTTACATCCAATTGTCCACTCAATTGTCGTATCCTCCGAATTGTCGCACTTCCAGTTGTTATCCACCTAGTTGACTTCCACCCAATTGTCGCGCTCCAGGGTAAAATTCATAGAATACAAAATATTTTAAAGGATTCAAATGCAAAACCTTTATCTTAAGAAGGAAATGACGAGTTGTTTCGATCGAAGATGGAGTTGGGAGATAATTATGTGATGGATGATGCTGGATATATAGCTCCAGAGTCCTCAATTGTTCTCTCATCATCACTATCATCCTCCGCTCATACAGGGCTAAAGGCGCAAGTTCAAATTCAGAGATTACGTTTCAGGCTCATCAGTGAACAATAGTGATTACATCTCTTTTAAGGAAAAATATCAATAGTTCCTGCTTTCCTGCTTGTATTTTCCCTCTTCCTGATATTCATATTGGTGAACGGACTTTCGATATGTTTAAAATCGATACAGTGACTAGGCCTATCGGCCCTAAACGTTTCCTTTACTTCTGTTCTAACTACCAATATTCTTTCCAACTTCTTAATTACAAATTAGAAATGATTCGTTTATGAACAGTATGTTCTGCATTTTGTTAAAGTCCGGAACGCATCCATAGGATGCATTATAAGAAGTCACTTGAAAAGCAATCACTTGATAAAATACGTTTATTACCGGTATATAATGGATTGAATCTAACATATCCTAATGTGTTACACATAGAGTAATATGAGATGCATTACAAGACGTCACAATAATAGTGACCGGGCTCGGATCTACAAAACATCGAAGGGGAGGGAGTGGGGGTAACAAACACCATCTACCCGGAAAAATGCAATGGGCGTGTCGCAAAACACTCCACTGGATTAATGTAGTATAACACATCCCCATCCGTTTTGCAGGACTTTAAAATTTGCTAAATATGTTAAATATTTTTAGACACTCTCTTACCCTTACTAGTATTCAAAAAGGGTGCGCGTGCTGGTCCCTGAAGCCTCGGATAAAATGTTTATATTTACCACGGAGAGTAGATAAAATCTGTAGAAACGTGTGCAAATATTACTGCATTATCCATAGATGACCTAAGGGAAAAATGACTTTCGATAATGAGAAAAAGATATTTTGAAAATTCAATGATGTTATTTTAAAGAGATAAAAAATGCACTTGGATAAAGTCACAAATTCAAAGAAAAACTTGTTTTTTAAAAATGAAACGATCTTTCTGCTGACAGAGCAAACAAGTTTAAAAAATTATTCGGCTGTTGCGTAAAAAACTTGAATTAAATGTGTGAAATTTCAGTCGTGCAAATCACGAAGTCTACAGAGTGAAATGGAAAGGAGAGATGTTGGTTAATAAAGTGAATAGACTTTCAATAATAGCGTATACATCATCATCCTCATCATCCTCAAGCAGCCATGGGCTACGGAGGTCCAACCAGACCGTGCAATTTAGTTCTCCAAGTAAATCTATCCTGAGCTACATATACTGCAACTGGCCACTGCACACCAATTCTAACAAGGTCCTGTTTGACATTGTCTGCCCACCGCATCCTAGGTCTCCCCTTCTTTCTGAGGCCTTTAGACACACTGTTCATAATCCTATTCGCCAATCTATAATTATTCATACGGGCAACATGGCCAAACCAACGGAGTCTCTCTCTGCACAATATGCTGCTTAAATGAGGTTGCAAACTCCTTTGCCTAACCTCATCATTAGTTACAAAGTTAAACCACCTTATACCCAAGATACTGCGTAAGCATCTAGAATCAAAAGCAAGCATATAGTTTCCTGTTATCTTGTTTACAAAGTGTCCAAGTTTCACTACCATAACTAACCTTAGAAAGAACCAAACTATTATACAGTCTAATTTTAGTCTTTAGGTGTAAACGCCTATTTCTCCACACTCTCCATAGATTCTTAAAAGTCCCGGCAGCAATCCCTATTCGTCTGTTAATCTCATGCCGCACATCACCATTATCTGTTACATAGCTCCCAAGATAATTAAACTGTGACACCTGCTCAAGACTGCAACCATTAAGATTAACTGAATAACAGCCTGCCTGACGAATTTTCATCACTTTAGTTTTCTCTCTGTTTATAACAAAACCTACCCTACTACCAGTCTCATCAACAGCACGAATGAAAGAGTTCATCTCATCAACATCATTTGCCAAAAGGGCTAAATCATCAGTATAATCTAAATCAGAAATTTTTGTATCTCCAGCCCATTTAAGGCCAAAATCTTTCCCTTAAAGTGAATTTTGCATAACGTAATCAATAACCAAGCTAAAGAGAAAAGGAGACAAAATGCACCCTTGTCGAACACCAGAAGTAATGCTAAACCAATTGCTCCAAGACTTACCAACTCTCACACTCGACTCTGCTATTATATAGAGCTTTCATTATGTTCACTAACTTGTCTGGTATACCATATGATCCCACAATCAAACACAAATTATGACGATCAACAGAGTCGAAAATCTTTTTGAAATCAACAAAATTAGCAACCAAAGGTTTCTGTAACTCTAAACATTTCTCAAGAATCTGCCTAAGTGAAAATATCTGATCCACACATCCCCTACCACTTCTGAATCCACATTGCTCATCACGCAATTGACTGTCAACCAGATTATTAATTCTATTAAGCACAATCATGGAAAGAACTTTACCTGGAACAGAGAGTAGGCTGATACCCCTATAGTTATCACAAGAACTGCGATCACCTTTTTTGAAAATAGGGATAACAATAGCTCTGGTTAAATCCTTAGGAACCATGCCTTTATCATAAAAGATATTCAGAATTTCAGTCATCCAAGTGGTAACCGAAACATTCCCAGCTCTAAGCATTTCCATAGTAATTTCATCTACCCCTGGGGATTTATGTACTTTAAGTTTAGAAATAGCCAAAATAACTTCAGACTGTGTTATAGGGCCAACATTAAAGCCACCAATGCATCTATCATCATTGCAAACAATGGGAGTAGAACTAACCACATTGTTTAGAACATCACTGAAATGCTCAGCCCACCTAGCCATGACAGAATCCTCCCCTTCTATAGCCTTACCTTGTTTATCCTTCAATCCTTGTATGCCTGTCCGTTTTCTACCACACAAAACATTAACTATCTGGTACAGCTCTCTGCTGTTGTGCTGTCTAACTGCTTCCTCGGCTTTGTCAGCCAAACCATCAAGCCAAAGATTCTTATCAGCAGCTAACTGATCTTTTACACGTTTATTAAGTTCTCTGTAATGCTGCCTATTAGGACTAGTAGGGTATTGATTAAGGACATTCCTGCAGTTCTTTCTTTCCGAAATAAGCTCAAGTGCCTTATCACTCAGATAATTCTGCCTCTTCTGCTCCTTTTTTCCTAAAAGAGTGCTGTTAGTGTCCAAAAAAGCCTGTTTAAAATGACCCCATTCTTCCTCAACTTCAGTACTAAGCAAACCATGACTGTCATAATGACTAAGTAACCTATCATGGTAAGCTTTGGCTATAACTGGATCTTCCAGAGCTTCAGTATTAAAAGTAAATTTTTTAACCCTAGCACAACACTTTTTAAGTTTAAGTTGCAACACACTTTTAACAAGGTAATGATCAGATCCAATTTCAGCTCCCCTATATGCCCTGGTATTCCTAACAGAACTAGCTCATTTGCTGTTAATTAATATATAATCGATCATATTCTTATGCAGCCCATCAGGTGAAACCCATGTGTACTTATGTATGTCGCGGTGCTTGCAATAAGTGTTAGTTATTCTGAATCCATTGAGTTTACTTACCTGTAGGAGACGTTGCCCATTGCCATTGCAGCTACCAATACCAAAAGGGCCTATTACTCCTCCCCAAAGGTCAGAGTCAGTACCAACTTTGGCATTGAAGTCACCAAGAACAAGGGTAATATCTCCTTTCTTGACAGAATTCAAAATATCCTGAAGTTGTTCATAAAACCTATCCTTCTCATCCTCATCGGCATCCTCAGTGGGGGCATAACAGCAGATAACATTCAAGTCTTTAACGCTTGTCTGAAATTTTGCTATAAGAAACCTTTTATTAATGCACTCATATCCTAGAAGAGCATCGCTAGCTTGTCTGCTGAGAAGCAGACCCACGCTTTGGTGATGCTTATTGTCGTCCCTCCCTGAAAAGAGAAATTTAAGATTATTTTTAAGAATCTGACTTTTATCTGTCCATCTGGTCTCTTGCAAGCCGAGAATATCTAAATTATAATGGTGGAATTCTTGTGTGAGGACATCAAGAGAAAAAGCTCTGTGCAGAGTCCTCACATTCCAACTAGTTATGGAGAGAAAATGGTTAGTGGGACGTTTAAAGAAACTATGTTTATTGAGAGAGGGAATGCCGACAATATCAAACAGCCCCCTATTCGCAGACATGGGGTAAAGACCCGTTCCCCCACTACTAAAGGCTGAAGCCATCTACACTGGAAGACTTCCTCCAATGTAGAATTTGACGATGCCAATAGAAGCAAAGTGTTCAGGTGCCTGCGATGACTTCTGCTCAGGATTATCCACCAGCTGATAAACATATCCTGTGATTCTATTCACTTGGGGCTGTCAACCCACAAACAAACAGAAAACACAGCGGAAGATTTTCCCTCCACAGATGCCCACCAGTGCAGCAAAATCAGGATCCATAATCAAGCTCAGAGCCATATATCTGTCCAGTCCAGTGGGTTTATATGGTCAGCACCAGGACCCTGTGTGGTTGACCACTCCTCAGTAGGGTAGAAAAAAAAAAGAAAAGTAGCCATAGTTGTCCAGATCAGTAGGCCACACTAATCTGGCAGCCCTCCCCTTCCGTTCACTTCCACAAGAGAGTATCTCTTTTGAAAATTACTAACGGTCCGCACCACGAGAAGGCAGGGTCGGACATTAGGTGCTAGGCCTGGCCGGTTCTATGCATCATCACAGGGGATTGGTGCATAGCTCTCCTTCCAGTGACTACCTAGCTACCATTATACATATACATATTTAAAGAAAATTTAGGAAAATGCAGATTTTAGATGGATTGGTAGCAACATATTTAATATTGTCATTTGCTTTTCCTGACTCTTCGATTAGTTTGAAATGCTAAACTTTATCCCCTATTAATATGAACATCCCTTATTTATTTGTAGGCATTTCCGATTTTTATTTTGCAAATAATTTTGAAATCCTACTGAGAAGGTTCTAACATTTAGGAAAATTTCAATTATCCTACGCCTCGTGCTACCCATTTTAATTTGAAGAGTGATACGACATTAAATCACTTTCTGAGCTTTCTTGACCTGCACAAATATGTGTATGAACCAGGGCGCATTAAGCAATTTGGAGTTCTGGAGCCAGGTTCCAAATGGGTGCCCTCGAACAAAGTTCTAAATAAGAGCCTTAGAGCAATATTCTAAATGGAACCCTTTTATCCTTCTAAACTGAAAAATGAAGTAAATTGCACTACTTATGTAAAATCGTCGATTGACGTCATAAAAAGAAACAATATTACTATATTATACTATATATTATATTACTATTATGTACAATTATATTACTATTATATACAAAACATTAGGGGCCCTATAGTTCGGGAGAAGTAATGAAATAAAAAGACCAACATATAAAGAGTCAATTCTCTACTGCAACATAAACTTTGCGAATATTGCATTAAAAATTATTACTTTTAAACTTTAATTTTTTAGGAAATTTTCGATTTCATGCTTAATTTAAAAAATCGAGTATTAATATCAAAATAATCTTGCCAAAATCCATTTCTCATGAATTTCCCTTAACACTAAATAAGCTCTATTGCAATAGTAATTAAAATTATTAAATTAGATAAAGAATTGCATTCGAAACAATTTAAATTTTGTTCTTTAAAGAATTACCGTTAAATAATGTTATTGGGTAAACACTTGAAATTTTCGGATTCTAATGGATCATAATTTTCAAATGTAACACGATTATTTTTAAACATATTTTTCGTTATTCCCGTTGTATCTCTGAGAAAGATTCCAGTTTATTGCATTTGATTAACCATCTGTCTGATTCTTTACCATATGACTTCGAACAGATCGCTATATAGTTACCATTGGGTTCGAGCCCCGGGTAAGACATGGATGTATGTGTGTTTTTTCTGCTGAGGTCCTGCCATCCTCTCAGATCTTCTACTCTGGCATATAAACTGACAGGCTCCTGTCAGACCTCTGTGGCAAGAAGCTGCTTGAGGGGGTATTTATATTTATATTATAGCGTAGGTTAGGTGACCGCGGAGCGGTGCTGCCCTCATGTGGCAAGTTCTGAAGCTTCCAATGCGCGTTCGCTAACACGGAGATTCTCGGAAATCGGCACGCATTCCCATTACGTAGGCACTGATTATACCATGTAATCAGTCATTGGAAGTTGCCTTAAATATAATTGAAGATGACGGTCGACAAAACAATTTCTAGATATAACAAATGAGCTAATTCCGATGAATTTCATGTTTACAGGATATTTTTTATCTTCTGTAAAATTTAAAATTACACCTCTTCCATTTATATATCCTGATGCATACTGTTTTATGTATTGCTTCAGTAATGATCTGAAATGTGAAAATTCAAAATATTGCTTAAATCCACTGAGTTCTCTCTACATATTTACTTAAATATTGTCAGTTTAATTTGTGTAACCTCTTATATAAAGTTTAAGATCCATGGTTTGGATAAGGTAGAAAACTTTATTCAATTCTGAAAGCAATCAGTGTAAATAATGAATATTTTTTTTCAACGAAACCCTAAATCCTCTTTTTTTATCGTATGTTATTTGCTAGATAAAAGTAATTAAAGGAGGGTGAAAACAGCTACCACTATAAATTATAGTATCATTTAGTGTAGTTTTGTGCAGTCGTTTAATCATGAATATAGTATGCTAATTACATGGATTCCAGTTCAGTGACTTCCAACGTAAGTCGCTAAAAATTAATAATAATAGTGTACGTACGACCTGTTATTTTACAACAGGTCATTTATGATATATATAAGGTATCAGAAGGATTTAACACTTCACCTCATCCGCTGTACATAGCAGGACTGCCTCTTTATTTTACTAGCGTAGTTTGTGTAGGAATCTTTATTTTTGTACGAGTGTCAACATACCAAGTGAGTATTTATTGTACTCGTATATAATTACAAGGGATATTACATAAAAAAACCATGATTTTTTAAATCGGAAAACGCTAAAAAGACTTATCGCAAAAATAAATATAGCATTTTAATGTCGTAGTGTACTTGGTCGGTGGCTTGTTTAAAACTACCTCTGAAAATGCAATTAATATTTTATTAGTACCAACTAAAAAAGATATTTCCAATTATCGCTTAAAACCATTGTTTCCTACCTTGGACGTAGGGGTGAACGCATTGTTGTCAATGGAATCTCCAAGACCCTCATATTCCACAACCAAAATTTCTAACATAACTACATCGTTTGCAAAATACATTTTAAATTTCGGGATTTTTCGATATTTTTTTCTCCTTTAAAAGGGCGCAATTATTTCTTTTGGGAGATTCTGAAAATGCAAATTGTAATATTTCATCAATACCTTTCCAACCCCAAACGAATTTATACATCTAAAAACTTACAAATTTCTTTTAAAACAAAAAAATGCATTCTTCCCCGTGTTTAAAACCTAAAAGGCCAAGTTATTATTGTCAATGTCAACTTCGTAACCTTCACAGCAACGCCAAAATTTAATATTTCTAACATGAATACATCGTCTCCGTTAGAGGGCACAGTATTAACTTTTGGGAGATTCGAAAAATGCAAATCGTAAACCTTCTGCCGCAAAACTGATGCCGTTGCCAGATTCCCCACATTTCTAAAAATCATTATTTAGGCGTTCCATTGCAGCTAGGGACTTGATTTTCTAACCAAAAATGGGATTTCTAACCAGCAACGATCGTAGTCAACACCGGGCACGTTCAGCTAGTTTAAAATAAATCATGCTTGTGTTTTTCATCGGACGTTTGAGGAAGTGAAAATGAAGTTAAATTAAAAAAGTTATAATTCCAATTTAATAAATACCTATGCTTAAAGTAAGGAACATCCATATCACGCATTATTAAATAGCCATTCAAATATTACTTTAAGCGACAGAGGTCGGTAAAATTTGCATTTAAAAAATCGTTACCAAATTCATTCCCTTGTCTGTCTTTTTTAAAAAGTTCGGCAATATCTGCTCAGTGACTTACTTGTTCAAAGGCAAGTTGTTAAAGGCTGAGAAACATTTACAATATATTTATTAACGCTGGAGATGATCAATTGACCTGTCGCTTCTGTTTCTGAACGGTTTAAATTCTTCGCTCCCTTCTGGAATATTAACTAACCACTTTTACTTCTCTTTCGTCAAGTAGGAGGATTAGTTAGTTTTGACTGCTTGCTAAAACTAATTCGTGACGGAAATCCTAATGATGAAACAAATAAAAGGCGTATCCGGGTTAACGTTTGTAAAAGCATTGTTGTGTCATCGATTCTTTAGCATAGAAGTTGTTTTATTCGTTTCTCTTTCATCGTGAAAGGTTATTTTTTTTTAAAAGTCTCATCGTATGATGAGAAAGAAATGTTTTCGATGCATTGTAGCAGTTAGTAGTGAATATAGAAATTAGGATTTCAACTCAAATAGATTTCATTGGTTTTTTAGATATCGTTATTTGTGTTTGTTATTAAGAGCTTTCCTGGAGTCTCCGAAACGACATATAGGAGTCATGTCTGCAGGTAAGTTTAGTCGAAATAGGATTTCCTCAATTACGAATAGTTATGGAATACAACGGACTCCTTTATGACGGCATCATACTGTTGCAGTAACGTTCATTTCAGTGAACTCTTATTACGACGGATGTTATGCAAATATATTACGGCAGGGAATACTTTTAAAGTCCCAGAATTTTGTGATGTGCTGAGCATTTCACAGCCACATTAGGACGTTCTCGATTTTGTGCTGTAGACCACTTTACCCCACGTAAAAAATATGATTTTTTCCTCGTATTTACTTAATATATATATAACATACTAAATTATGAATAATTACGGTTTAATGTTGAAAACGGTTACCTTGCTTGTAATATTGTGACGTTTTGAGCATTTAAATTATTCATAAATTCAGTCTATTATTTATTTCGGTAAAAGTTTCACATGTGATTGAATGATTTAAGGAGGTAACGAGTGAAAAACGAAATTTGTTCCATCCCTCGCATGAGGGGTTCTTTTATGCATGAGCGGCACTTTTTGGTACATATTGCACAAAATGGCCACTCCACAAGGACTCTATGCAGTCGCAAGGACTCCAAAAACTCGACTAACCGTTCAGGAGAACCGACTGATTTACTGCAAACTCTAACAACTTTACCGCGACTTCGCCTAGGGACTTTTGGATTGTTACGCGCGAGCTACCGTCTATGAATTTCTGCTTATTGAAAATATTAATAATTTAAGAATATTATTTGGTATCACCTCTCGGCCTTTTGGTAAAGATCAAAGTGTTTTATAGTTTTTTCCAGTACCGCTAACAAAAAAAAAACATCTGTTCTTCTCAGCTTGAATATCAGATACGATTTCCATATGAAATCAAGATATTAATATTATTTTTGTAGTTCGATGGAGTGCTTTGAGCTAGCTCAACCTCTGTCACGGGTTGGACCGGTATTGCACTACTTCCGATAGCGGCCCACATATTTAATCCAAAATTAGTTCATGAAACATTTAAAGTCCTTTACGAATCGTATCAGGTGTACAGCAGAACAGGATGTATTGTTTAAAAATTCCGTCGGATGTATTTTTTTTTAAAGTCCGGCGGATGCCCGGAAACGCAGTGACAACCACCTCCACCCGCCCATCCTCCCTTCACCTCAATCTTCCTTCGCGTTATTCACCCTTCATCCCCACCCCACACACCCAGCAAGTATTAACATGGCCGTCTGAGAAACGCACTCGCCCAACAATTTCCACCGCTGGCAACAGAACCCCCTCCCACACACACACCGTATAAACGTACCCTAACAGGGGGGTGGGGGGCTCAGTCGGCAGCGCCAGACTCGTAATCTGTAATACCCAGGTTCGAGTCCCAGCTGGTTCAGCGTTGAGGTTTATCTCCGCAAAATTCCTCGTCCTGCCTACGGTCAGTAGGGGACACCACTGGGCTTGGAAAGGCCGCCGTCCGTCGGATGGGACATTAAGCCGTGGCCCCGTGTACGAGAGAGCCATACCCTGTGCCACGTTAAAGAACACGCTGGATAGCCTTGACGGGAGACTACCATCTGTCTCCCAACAGTTTTCCAGTGGGTCCTCCCCCAACCTTCTCTGAGCCTTCGGGGTCCATGTGACCTGGCCATTTAGCCCATGGTGTGCAAAAAAGTGTCAACAATATGAATTTTTGAAACATAAACCTGATTTATTAAGATGAGTTCATTCTTGTGAAAAATATCAAAATTAAATAATAAATAAAGCAATGGTTGTAAACCATTAAGTTCCGTGTGGTGGTGAAGATTGGACAATACTTAACAAGATTAACCTGATGATTTTCGAGTGGCCGAGTGCTTGGTTACACTTGAAGCGGATAAAGATTACAGATATTTGTATACTAAGGTTTCGTTTTATCTCGTACAACTAGGTTTATTATACTCCTATTGTTTCGCGGTAAGCAATGCGGAGGTAACTGCAATCCCACGAACTCTGTTCACTTCGTCATCGTATTCGCACGGTTGGATTGTTTTACCTCTGAGCGGCAATTTTTTGCACACCATGGGCTAAATGACCAGGTCACATGAACCCCGAAGGCTTAGAGAAGGTTGGGTGAGGGAACCCACTGAAACAGCTTTTGGGAGACATATGGTAGCTTTCCGTCAAGACCATCCAGCGTATTCTTTAATGTGCACAAGGTATGGCTCTCCCGAACACGGAGCCACGGCTTAACCTCCCATCCGACGGACGGCGGCCTTTCCAAACCTATCGGTGTCCCCTACTGACCATAGACAGGGTTGGGTTGTTTTACCTCTGAGCGGCACTTTTTTGCACACCATGGGCTAAATGGCCAGGTCACATGGACCCCGAAGGCTCAGAAAATGTTGGGGGAGGGGACCCACTGGAACAGATGTTGGGAGACAGATGGTAGCCTCCCGTCAAGGCCATCCAGCGTGTTCTTTAACGTGCACAGAGTATGGCTCTTCCGCACACGGGCCACGGCTTAACGTCCCATCCGACGGACGGCGGCCTTTCCAAGCCCATCGGTGTCCCCTACTGACCGTGAGCAGAGCGGGGAATTTTTGCGGAGATAAATCTCAACGTTGACCCAGCTGGGACTCGAACCTGGCCATGGGCAGGGAGGGGAATTTTGCGGAGATAAATCTCAATACTGACCCAGCTGGGACTTGAACCTGGGAACTACAGATTACGAGCCTGGGGTATTACCGGCTGAGCCACCCCCGCCCCTATTCGCACGGTAAATACAATGACTGAAACGTGACGGTGCTTGTCGACAGCTTATTTACTATCACTTAAATTTGGATTTCCTTCCAATAATAAGGTAATGACGTCGACACTGAAGTTTTGGAATGCATTATTTCCTCATGTGGCAGGAAGTGAGATTCCGACAACAGTGTTTCCTCTTCGCAACAGAGGTATCTCTGTTTGCTCTTCCCACTATATTTATTTTCTCTATTTTGTGTGCGTATAAACTTTGTCGAATAGAAACTCATTACTTTTAATGTAGGATCTCTCGCAAAAGTCGTTCTTAATAACGGTGAGTATTACTTTTTCATGATGTTAAATATTACACTGCAGAACGCATACTTCGTATGTAATTATTTACTTTTAATGATGGGGTATCAGCTACGACACTGATTCCTAGTTCATCCCTAACATATTGGCATGCAGATCAAAATATCGCGGTTCTATGGTACTAAATTCCATCTTTCATTTTGTTTTACGATGTGAACGGCATGAACACGTAAAGAAAAAGCTATTACTTGTCTGGTCTTCATACCAGAAACATGTCATTTTCGCGATGTATCTGCTACCACACTGTCACCATATAGTGGAAACAGGTTTCATTTGTATGTTTTATCGGATAAAACGATACTTATTTCCGGTGTTCCATTTGCATTTTCCCCAACGCAATCCTTACCTATTAGAGAAAACGAAATAAATCGCTTGCAATATTCCATCTTGGAACCTTTCCCACCGTTTGGAGGCGCAATCTGAGTCATCGACACTTATCGTAATATTTCGAACCGTTCCAGCGTTACAATCCCCTCCCCCTCTCCTCTGGCAGTATGCGACACCGATGACCTTCAAAAACCCGTCCTACGGACGTGCGTACGGGACGTACGTCCTTCAGCCGTGTCACGGTGCGAAAGAACCATCAGATTAAAACACGCGCTGGGATGGACTTACTGGACTCTCCCACCTGTCTAAGATTTCCAGTGCGTACACTTATCGAAATGTGGTCTTAATTCTCGGGGGTCGTCGTGATTTACCAGTTTAGCCCGAGGTGTGACAAGAAATGGCCTCTCGGACGTTGAAATAACCAAGGAAACGAAAAAGAAAATTACTCTTTGAAAGTAAATAAGTCATCTCTTACATTCAGTCTAGTCTCTTTCAGTTCTAGTCTAGTTCTCTTTTTCTAATTAGTCTAATCTATATTTCTAATTAGTCTTAATTAGTCTAATCTATTTCAGTTCTAGTCTAGTCTCTTTCATTCGGAAGTAGGGTAAATAGAAATAATTTTATTGTATTACTTTTGTGTGTTACATTTAATTGCACGCTATTATGTTGAAAAAAAGGGAAATATAAATTCTCAACAACCGTAAAAAATGAAAACTAATCAGTATTTAAGAACAAGGTTGGGTTTATATTTATATATTTTTTATACTGTCGTTAAGGAAATTTTTTGCACCATTCGAATTCTTTCCCACTTTAACAAATGTTCTGTTATTGATAATGTGTGTAACTTTATAAGGCATGTAAGGAAAGGAAATCAGTATGTCAACATCCATACCAAGCGGAAAACACCGGTTCTCGTCCGATCCCCGATGTTAACCAGCTTTGGGCGGGTCTTTAAAATGATAAATTAGACAAAACGTTTATCCTGACCGAATAAATGAAAGGTGATTTACAGACTATTCTAAGAAGCAATAGCGATTATACAAATACAACATATTTATGGAAACATTTAATGAATACCTGAGAATATCATTGATGCCATTCACGGATTTGTTTTTTGTAAAACTTTGGGAATGATATATCCGAGATATTGCGACCATACAAGGAAAATCTAAAACCGTTTTCAAGTGAACAAATGGTATTTTATTCAATTAGTTTCTTGTATAAATTTAGTGGTAGTTAATGTGAAATTTTTTATTCGAGTTTTTATATTAGGTCTGGAACTTCTGATGAATAACAGTTTGAATTTGAATGATTTGGCTTTGGAAATATAATCTATCTGTACTTTCTCTTTTTGACCATGCTCTCGCAAAAAATCAGTGCACACTTTGTGTTTATTTCGTTCTTTGGTGTTGTGCAAATCGGTGCAAATAATGACAACTTGTTTTAATAACAATATTTTATGTGTGCAAATCTCTATTGCATTAGCATAAATTTTATTTGTGTATTAGCAGTAACCCATAAATATGAGCACGTGATAAGCAAAGAAATATTTACAATGCAAATCGTGAATTGCGAGAACGATGGTCAGTTGAATATTTGTCATTTAGGACAAAGGAACAGCACTTTGTTTGGTGTACAAGATGCTATAATGTTATTTAACAATTCATTAAATATTGATATTGCAAATATTGATCCTAAATATGAAATGGTATTATGCGAGTTGCAGGCAAATGCATTTTTTGGATGTGGAAAAGAAACCAGGAAAGAACTGCTTAAGCTTCTATCAACAGAAAAATATCGAAACTTAAAAGATTTGGGACTTCAAAAACTGAATTAAGGACACGGCACTTGAGCAGATACCTGGGATCACAACTGACATCGACTTTGACATAAAAGAACTTGTAGCCTATCAAGTTCATCCTCAGTTTAATAAATTGTTTTTACGTCATTTTTCTTATATAAGTATTTTAATATTTGTGCGTAAGTTTCTTATGTAAGAATTTTTGAATAAAACATTGTTATAAAATAATATTTTTCAGATTATTTATATATAATCTATATTATATATATATCAGTTCCGGATCTAAAGAATGGGGAGGGCATGTAGCCCATGGACCCCCCCTCCTCCCAACCTTTCAAAATGTTAGTAATGATATACTAAGGCCTGCCCAATTGCTCGAAAATCGTAGCTTTACGCATAGTCTCTTATAATATAAAATTTCTCTAGGTGGCGCACAAACACATGGAAAAAAAATTCTCCTGAGTCGTTTTTATGTTAAAGTGGGTCGAAAAAACTTTAAATGACATGAATGTGAAGGACCTTGGGAAGGAAAATATGTCAGCATTTCTATTTGCAACATATATCTTGTTAATATGTTCAATTGGAAAGTGATTTTTAGGAGCAAAAAATCGTAGAGATTTATATTTAGAATTCATAATACGTTTGGTGTTTTCGCTTCTGTCTACCGTAATGACAAATTAAAATCTTACGTTTCTATAAATTTCTCCTTGTACGAATCTTCCAAAAGCTATAAATGCGACCTATAACGGGGGAAAGTTTGAAAATTCCAAACAAATATTGCAAACTATGTAGTTATGCTGGAAATTTGAAATGTTGGTGGTAGAATGTAAAGG
This sequence comes from Ryuthela nishihirai, assembly GCA_038380435.1. NCBI lineage: Eukaryota > Metazoa > Arthropoda > Arachnida > Araneae > Heptathelidae > Ryuthela > Ryuthela nishihirai. The sequence continues at coordinate 5,163,247 of JAWZYU010000039.1, forward strand.
TCACGAAGTGTTCTTTGTGAAAAATGAGATGACCCCTTTGACCCGAGGGAAGAAGAAATACAACTTTTTAAATTCATTTTTTTTTCATTCATTTATTATTTTGGTCATTTTGCTCAAACGACTGACAGACAGATGTCGCAAAGTAGTCTGTTGCATTATCATCTTGAAATGTTTCGCCTCTATCAGCGAAAAATTGGATATGCTGTTTACATATGCTGCAGTAATTTGTCGATGCTTGAGACATAATATTACACCGAATCCGTGCCATGTGATTCTCTTCAACATCATACATTGGATGTGACACATGAGGAGTTCATTGTCTGACGTGGTCGCTAACGCACCTTAGCTCTGCCCTCTGCCATCAGTAGAAAATATTATATTTTATATTTCATATGAGAAGATGACACTTTTTCCCCAAGTTTTCAGTTTCGACAACACTGAAACTTAGCTTTCCGATTTTCAGCCAACATTAAAGGTCTCCGAATAGGATACCGACTGCAGATTTACAAACAGCGGAGTTCCCTGTGGATTGTCCGAATATATGAGTCTTATTTTGAAAGCAGTCGTGATTTCTTACACAGTCGTACACAGCCTCTACATTTTCTCTCATATAGTATTGAAGAAAGGATTAGTTCACTCGGTAACGCCCCTGAATCGTAATCTGTAGTTCCAAGGTTCGAATACCAGCTGTTCCAACATTCATTTATCACGGCTAATTCCAACCATTCCGCCGGTGAGAAAAGAACACCTATGGGATTTTGAATGCTGTCTTCCCTGAGATGAAATCCAAGGCTTGGAGACAATAAATACGGTAGATGGCGCGCTAACATTGACGGCAAATACGGTAGATGGCGCGCGAAGACTTGGTAGACGATAATGATAATTACGCCGAGGCTTGGTAGACAATAAATACGGTAGATGGTGCACAAACATTGACGATAAATACGGTAGATGGTGCGCCAAAACTTGGTAGACAATAATGATGATTAAGACGAGGCTTGGTAGACGTTAAATAACCCATTGGATGGTCTTGATATGAGGCTACAATCAGTCTGCTGTTGACCTATGAGTTCCATTTCCCCAGCTTTCTCTGGCCCTTTCGTTCCTTGTAGCCTTTAGGTAATTTAGCCCATTGTGTACAAGAAGTGTCACTCAAAGGTGAAACACCCAGCTCCTACAGTATCGTAAGTTTGACACAATTACTCCAGCCAGTCCTCGGTACTCATTTCTACTGAGGAGGTTCAAACTGTTTTTGATAAGTGTCTGCAGATTTTCACTCTTTCCATTGAAGTTAATGAGCTACTACTTCTTTGAACGCTTGTGAAAACTTCCTATTACATGCTAAAACAAAAGCTGCATGCAAGATCATTTCTAGATATAACAGCTGAGCTAATTGCGATGAATTTCATGTTTACAGGACATTTTTTATCTTCTCTGAAATTGAAAATTACACTACTTCCATTTTGTATATCATGATGCTTACGATTTTATGCATTGCTCAATAATGATCTGAAATGTGCAGATTTAAATTATTGCTTATATCCACTGAGTTTTCTGTACAAATTTACTTAAATATTGTCAGTTTAATTTGGGTCACCTCTTATATAAAGATTACGACACATGGTTCAGGAGAGGTAGAAATTTTTATTTCATTCTGAAAGCACTCAGTGTAATAATGAAGATATTATTTGAACGAAACCTTAAATAATCTTTTTTTATCATATGCTATTTGTTAGATAAAAGTAATTAAAGGAGGGCGAAAACAGCTACCACTATAAATTTTAGTATCATATAATGTGGTGTGTAGTCGTTTAATCACAGAAGGTCCGTTATATTGAACATGGATTACAGTTCAGTGACTTCCAACGTAAGTCGCTAAAAATGAAGAATAATAGTGTAGGACCTGTTATTTTACAACACGTAGTTTATAATATATATAACGTATCAGAAGGATTTAACATTTCATCTCACACGCTGTGCATACAGAACGGCCTCTTCATTTTACTAACATATTTGGTGTAAGAATCTTTACTTTTGTATGAATGTCAACATTCCAAGTGAGTATTAACTGTACTAGTATTTAATTCGAAGAGATATTACATAAAAAATATGATTCTTGAAATCGGTAAACGCTAAAAAGACTAATCGGAAAAATAACTATAGCATTTTAATGTCGTAGTGTACTAGGTCGGTGGCTTGTTTAATAAGAACGTTAATAGCACGTTATGTGATACCACATTATAACATACATCCCACCCTCAAAGCTCTTCTCGGTGTTTACAGATGAGTCCCTACAGAGTACTGTCCCTCGAAAAAATACCCGAACACTATGGTTGATTTGAGAAATTCTGAAATTCTGAATTCTGAAATCAACCATAGTGTTCGGATATTTTTTGAGCGATTGTACATGTACACTAAGCGGTTCCATCATTAAGTGCAGTCATATATTATGTCAGAATAAGTCAGTTGCACAATTCGATAAATTCCTTAAATAAGAGTTTTATAAAAAAATGTTTCATAATTCAAATATCTTAGTCAAATCTATTTAAATCAAAATATCTTTTCCGAACGCAACAAATTTTTAAAAATATGCGTTTAGTGTGGAAGCTGAAACATTTAACAAGTTAGCCTGTTCTGCAAAACGTCATTTATAATTAGTGGAAATTAACATAATTATTGCAAGAACTGCTAAAAACACTCTTATATGGATTAGTAATGTTCAGTATGACGGTTTTGCTTTCTTTTTAACTAGTTTTTATTAACTTAGCACAAGAATTATTTAAACTGTCATTTTAGCTGTTAAATATTAAAATCTGCGCAAATGTGAAGATAGTGAACGAATTTCGTTGCAAATCGACACTGAAATAGATTTGATTGCGATGATTTTAATGCAATGCTTATTTAAGATGTTACTAAGCTATGTATCTGAGTTATTATTGAGATAACATGAAACTGTACCAAATAAAGCATTGTGTTCTGGACATGCTTTATTTGTGTTATACGTGTTAGGAGATCATGGCTTGGACTTCCTCGAAGAAGAAGGGTTCCTAGATGATATTAGATTTGAAAACACACCACACAGTAACAGGTGGAGAATGCTGTGAAATTTGATCAACGTTATACGATGTAACGATTCCATTACCCAACAATGATGATTGTTGACATTAGCTGGAAGTACGCCTCCCTACTCCGTAAAATGTTACATGGCAAATGGTTGTCCAGCTCCATCCTATCCAGTCGTAAGCCATGAAAATACCAATTTGTACTGGAAGACTCTTCGTAAGACTGTGAAAGACAGTCGATCACGCAAGATTCAGGAGTGTTACATCGGCCCTGGCTCTAAGAGAAGACTACAGCATTAGCCATTTACAATGTGTTCAAAAACCGGTAGACTTCCTCTGCAATGGCATTACGATTTATAACCGCTTCTTCAAAAATCTGAGCCCTGTTCTGTAACTCATTCTCCTCAAAGGCGTCTTCATCTCTTCAGTAAGCGATATTCTACTATAGCATTCGTGTCTTTGTTATTGTTTTGGAAATAGAGCTTAACGAATAACGCACAATCCTTCAGTACCGGTGTTGCGGCTCTACCTGTTCACTTTTCTGGAAAGTTTGGGAAAGTGAAAATGATCATGCTCTCTATTACAAAAGGGTCAGGTCTCATCATGGGTTTCTGTTTTCATACTGTAACCACGTGATATATTCTCTTACTAACAAGTGATTGGTAAATAATGTGCATGGCTTTTCTGTACAGCGCCACGTTCATCCCGCTGGCAGTTTTTATAAGAATTTCATTTTTTACCTACCATTTTATTCTGCTTGACCTGATTATTATCCCCTTCAAATTTCAGCTTTGTGCAACTAACCGTTTTTATCCGCAGACCTACAAAGTAACATAGTTTAATTCAATCACTCAGTATATATCATCAGATTGAAATATTTCACTTGAGACCTCCTCCTCCTTTTGGGGGCGGCGGTGGCTCAGTCGGTAGTGCCGCAAGTTTTGTAATCTTTAGTTCACAGGTTCGAGTCACAGGGGATGCCGATGGGCTTGGAAAGCCTATCGCACCAAATCAACTCTCAAGAGAAGAGTAGATCAAGATCACTAAGGCTCAGAACAGGAAAATGTTTTTAAATGAAACCCAACATGTATAAAAAAAAAAATAAGGAAAGCCCAAATTGCCCACACTGTCCAAGTCCAGAGACTGTAAACCATGTACTATTGAATTGTACTAATTATCAATAGCAGAGAAATTTCATATTTAATAAAATGAAAAACCTGAAATTTAAAGAATTTACAATCCAGAATGTGCTCGGTAGTAGAAACACACCTCTTCATTTAATCGATATAATAATCGTTTAAGAGAAAGTCCCTCCGATATCGCGCTTTTGAGCACGCCCCCTTTTCGAAAAGTCGGCGGCGTGGTCAAAAGCGTGGTATCGGAGTAACTTTCTGCCAACTCTGTTACGATTATTATATCGATTACACAAAGTGGTGTGTTACTTCCTTATTCTGTGGTGTTACTACTCTCGGTCATCCAGCTAGCAAAATCAGACATCAAGTGAACAAACTTCTGCTTAAATTTCTCCATTTCACAGCAGTTTATTTTTGCCTGTAGCCTTCTGAAAAAAAAATCGTGTCCAATCTTAGTCCAACGTTTCCTCCGGCAGCTGATGGAGGACCTCCAGTTAAGATCTACATTACGAAAATATCCTTCAGTCGAAAGTAAACAGTTCTTAAGACGTACTAGGAATGACTTTATTGGTAGACAGCATAAAATGAATTAAATCTAAAATGCGCTTTTCCAATACTTTTTCTTTATATTGATGCAATGTGCAATTTCAAGAAATACTTAGAACCTTTCGAAATATTCTTGAATATCATTTTTTAGAATATCACATTTTTCGGTTGTGAGACGATGATAAAAAACTATTAATTAATTTGAAAAACAAAATCTCCTACACTAGCATTAAATTGGGAAAGAAAAAAACTGTGTTTGTAGTAATTTAAATTTAAACAAATTTATAAAAGTATAGCGAAAATGCATTAACCTATCTACTTACCATACTGAACTCATATGTAGGAGTTTCGAATGTGTTTTCGTGAACATATGTTCCACAATCTGCTTGTACACTCAGAGTAAATGGTGTAAGCTTAAAATCATTTATCCAAAAAATTATTGCTTTGCTACGAAATTTTCCTTTTTGATTCAAAAAAATGTAAACTAGGTTAAAAGTTACCTTGATTTACAGCGGTTGTTGTTTAAATTTTCGTGAAATTTTTTTTAACTTTAAAATTTATAGACTTTAAAGTTAAGCAAAAAGTTATGAGACTATCTTCTTAGTACACTGACTGCTTTCAGAATTAAAAAAGAATATAATATGGTTTTCTCTCCCGAATTTAGACCGTTTGCATCTGTCGTTTAGTCAGGGTTAAGCCTCGTTTTGAATCTATCGCCATTGTTACATCTCAGCATCACATACCAACATCCGCTGCGACACCTCTCTGTCCCACTTTTTCCTCTCACGTTGGAACTACAGATACAATTTCTATTCTCCAGCATTGTTCATATAAGGTTCTGACACAGTTGACGTCCTCAGATGTGATTGTAAATAGTTTGTGTACATAATTTTTGTGTGAGCCACTTTGTGATAGTTCTTTGTTAGGCCTAAACACCACGACTGGACTCTGATTTATTGTGTGCTTGGTTGCATGAACAACTATCGCTCGCCTATGGAAAATACTCTTTTGTGTGGAGTGATATTTTGTGAAAATCATGTCGATCAGAATTTCATCGTCACTTTCAAAAACTCCCAAGGAGAATGGAATTTTGAAAAACTCAATAGGTAAGTGATTTGGTTTCACAGTTGAAATCTCAGTGATATCTGAATGATTAAATTATTTGGTTTACAGTTGACATTCGCTGATATTTTATTGGTAAAATGAATTGCTTTATAGCTGATATTCTAGTGCTAAAATGATTCGATTTACAGTTGACATTCACAGATTATTTTAGTGGTAAAATGATTTCGTTTATAGTTGACCTTTCGCTGATATTTAAGTGGTAAAATTATTTAGTTTAAAAATGACATTCGCTGAGATTTTAGTGATAAATTGATTTGGTATTTAGCTGAAATTAATCTGATATTTAAGTGGTAAAATGGTTTCGTGTATAGTTCACATTTCGCTTATATTTAATTGGCAAAATAATTAAATATATAGTTAACATTTCGCTGATATTTAATTGGTAAAATGATTGGTTGTATAGTTCATATTTCGCTGTTATATAAATGGCAAAATGACTTAAATTTGGCATTCGCTGATATTTTAGAGCTAGATGATTTAGATTAAAATTGACATACCACTGATATTTCAGTGGTAAAATAATTAGACTTTAGAGTCATTGCATTTTGAGTGTAAAATTATTTCGTTCAATCTGGCATTTGACTAATGCCTAGAATGAAAATGTATGTCATTAAATGTGATTGAAATATTATGAATAGTTGGGATTATTTTAGCTTAATTTGGTAAGTGTTACTAAAAACTTAAATTTATATGAGGGATAAGCAGTCTAATTATGACGAGGCAAAGATATCAATTACTGACATGTTTTGTGTCATAGTGACACAAAACGTTTTAGGTTGTGTGGGGTTTCCCATTCAGATTAAATAGAAGGGTCTCTTGCATGTATAATATGCATTACTAAAACAATTCAACTTTCAATAAAACTTTTAACGCTATTTTAAATCATTTGCATAATTAAAATTTAAACGTTGTAGAAAAGGATTCTCCATTTTTGCTGAGAATGATAATCGATCAATATATGATAATGCTTGTTGACTTTTACTTCAGTGATTCCATTTAATTACTAACATTTTTTTTTTAATTTCATAGCTGATCATGTTTATCAAACGCTTTGTTACTCTGTGAATAAAAATACAATTTTACTAGGATATAAAATCCTAAACCATTTTAAATTAATTCACTCTTCTCTTTTAATATATTCATAATGTGATAGGTAAATACAGCCGACCCTGCCTTCTCGTGGTGCAGGCAGTTAGTACCTTTCAAAGTAGATACTCTTTTGTGGAAGTGAACGGAAGTTGAGGGCTGCCAGATTAGTGTGGCCTACTGATCTGGACAACTATGGCTACTTTTCTTTTTCTACCCTGCTGAGGAGTGGTCAACCACACAGGGTCCTGGTGCTGTCACACACTGTCGTTGTCACATGAAGTATGGCCTTCTCCATACGAGAGGATTCTTCATACGAGAGAGGACATTTCTCCATACGAGAGAGGGCTTTGTATGATGGCACAACCGTTTTCAGAAACACCCAATCTGAAAAATAAAGAGGGACAAACAATAAAATACTACATAAAAATGGGCAAAAAAATATTAATAGCTACCACTTGTTTTATATAAGTGTGCAATTAAAATCAATATCTTTCGTTCAATCGTACAATTGTCATCACAGGGAACTAAATGATACATTACGTATGTACTCAATGGTGTGTCCAAAATTTACGAAAAAGAGAACTTTTTGCGAAATACACAAAAGTTATCCATCTGCATCTATTGGATGTCTCAATACTGAAATGTGCAATTGTATCATCACTACAGTTTCTTATAATATTTTCAGACTAATTTAGCCTTTAAAATGCCTATTAATTCGATATATACGTCAAATGATACGTAGCGTTTAAACACAATAAAAACTAATTTTGGCAAAAAACATTTGTGCAAATTTTGTTTTCGAGCAAACTAATACATATAGTCGAAATACGTTATGAATAACTTGAACCCACTGCGCTTATCTTAGTGTTGTCAACTTTATAGTAAAGGAAAGGTGACATTTTGTTTGGGAGAGACTTCTCTATCTCCCTTTTTTTTACTTCTTTCTATCAAATGTTTAGGGAAAATGTATATAAATAAATATGCAAAACTGTTCTACAGATTTTTTCAGACTAAATACGAACACCCTTCACTCCCAAAATTTAAATCTATCAGCTATTGTTATTAAGCATGATCATTTCCAGAACTATTCTATCACACAATCGATTATTGACTTAAAACATGGGTGCTAATACACAATCGTGTTCAATATATAATAATAATAAACAAATGCCCCCTCAAGCATCTGCTTGTCACAGAGGTCTGACAGGATCCTCTAAGTTTATGTGCCATAGTAAAAGGTCTCTGAAGATGGCAGGACCTAAGCAAGAAAACAACACGAACATCCATGCCTTACCTGGGACTTGAACCCAGTTCCCGTAGATCAGTAGCCAAGCGCGCTAACCACTCGGCCACGGAACGGCTCAAAAATTTATCGCCCACACGGGGAGAATCGAACCCGCATCCTCCAGATTCATGCCAGAGTGCACTATCATTGACCAGCTTCTAAACAACAAGGAGAGACTTTTTCCGTTTGGGAGTCCGCACAGAGAAGTTAAAGGATGTTTACAAATTATATATATATTCTTTGAAAAATAAAGCTTTAGTTAATAAAAAATAAATAACAATAGATTTCCAAAATATTTAAACCTTTTTTCAAACGTGTTTCTTCAACTTATATTTATTTTCTCCTTTAGGGGATATTAGTAGACCTTTGCAGACACTCATACAAATGTTCTGTATTTTCGTTAAGCACTTCGTGTAGTCTGGTAGCTTTTTGTAATTACGCTGATACTTTTAATATATATGCTGTTTGTCAATTGCAGTGCTTGACTCGAGTTTATATATAGTGCAATTTTTAACAGATTTAGACTCGTTTAAATAATACCACATAGGTAAGTTCTTGTGATTTGAACGCCAACTTCTTAACTCACTTCGACGAAGGAGATTTATTAATTTCATTGCCTTCGATGAATAATTATCACTGCAACGGATTTAAGAAGGAGGACCAAGTACTCTTCATCCTAGGAGCAAGCAGATTGTTTCCCTTTCTATTTCATTAGTACTCTTACGGTAAAAAAAGAGACTGTATCGCATAACGTTGTTGAAACTATTGAGGTAATAAACAGTGTTATATGCTTATTTGTGGACCATCTTTCTTAGAAGCTTTAGCTTTATCTTATCTTCCATGCATCTCGCCGGTCTAGATGTAATGTATCACCATACCTGCCTGCTTCAAAAATTAACATCATTTAAATCCGAAGATAGAGAAACCACAAAGTTGTGTCTGGTGGAAGTCATAACCTGGACACCGAACATTTCAGTTGGAAACAGGGCGGTTAGCAACTCTAGTCATATCCCTGTTGCATTTTGGTGACCCTGGCTGAATCCAATTCGTTGTACAATCGCTCAAGAAAGTATTTCTTCTAAATTAACTGTTAAAATAATAAGAATCTAAATTAAAAATAAAAATTAAATAATCAAAAATAAATTATTAAATTAATGATCTGGCAACCTTGGTGTACGTACACGAAGGTTGCCAGATCACTAATTTCTAAAAAAAGTTGCCAGATATTTTTTCTGAATTCTGTAATCAATCATAGTGTTCGGATACTTTTTTCAGTGACTGTACCACAGAAATTATGCAAGCACGAAGAATGTTTCTTAGTAAAATCGACAGTGAGAGCATATGAATGATTCATTATGGTGGAGAGCGTTTAATGATACATCGGTGACGGTAGGTTAGTGATGTCTAAATGGTGAAGTAATGGGATATGGAAACAAGGGATGCATTCCGAAACTATAAACGTGCAATGTTGGATGAAAGAATAACACAAGCAGATGACTATTATCTCGTTCTGAGTGTCAGATGCCATAAGTGAATTAACTGTCCCACATCGAATCATATCTCGTTAGAAGGTTGTAGAAGAGAGGTATGCAAGACTAACCGAGATTTCCATCCGCAACAAATCAATGCAGTGAGGAATGGTTTCAACTGATGTCGTGAACATGGAAACTGGAACTCTGGGAAATGTTCAATCTAATATTTACTGATGAGTCCAGATTTAGTCTACGATCTGAATCTCGACGTCTTTTAATCTGGAGAACGACCAGATACCGCCTCATGGGCACTACAGAAAAGGAGCAATTTGAGGAAGGTGCATTGATGGTCTGAAGAGAAGTAAGATGCAAGAATTATACGGAGCTCTATTATCTTGAAGAGAGAAATGTTAATTGCTTTGAGATTTAGGGACGAAATCCTTGCAATCAGTATTAGACTTTTTATGTATGACGGAACCAGGAATTAATTCTAATGGGCGATATAGAAATTTTCTCTTCCAAAGATATGTGTATTTAGTAATTAACCTAAATACATAATTTAAAGGAATAAAAGTACCAATTTTCCTATAAAATAATAATAAATAAATACCCCCTCAAGCAGCTGCTTGCCACAGAGGTCTGACAGGAGTCTGTCAGTTTATATGCCATAGTAGAAGGTCTGTGAGGATGGCAGGACCTCAGCAGAAAAACGACACACACATCCATGCCTTACCCGGGGCTCGAACCCAGGTCCCTTACATCACTAGCCGAGCGTGCTAACCACTCGGCAGGGGACGGCTCAATTTTTCCTATATGCGCTCTAAAAATTAAAAAATGAAGTAAAACATACCGATTATGAAATCTCTTACTGAATAAATATTAACTTAAGGAAGATAAGATGCCAAAACTAATTTACCTGCCGAAAACAATATTTCAGGAGACCTATTTTTTTACTTTTTTTAATTACGTAACTCGCTCCAGGAAAGTTGGGTCTATAGCAACCCCCTATTCCAGTGACATACAAATAAAGGGGAAAGAATGAACTAGAGTCTCTTGAAGGGAGTTTGATTTCTAGGTTGATGGGTAGAAGACATTATTGGCCGTGTGAGCAAATTTGACTTTAAAAAAAAAACGAAATTTCACGCCTTCGACCACAGGTAACAGAACAACGTTAAAGTATTGAGCATTTTTTATATGTCCTGGTATTTTAAAATCTTCTTAAGAAAAGCAGAGACCAGATAGGCAGTCTCATTGAGTTGGAAGGGTAGTCCAGAATATTTTGTAGGTTGAATTCTTTGCCAGTTAATTTTCTCAAATTTTCCTGGAAAATATTCCTTCCTGCTATATAGTTTTGACCTTTCATGACTATGGGTTCTGTGCCCTTTATTTCTTCACATTTCGCACAGTTGGGAGAGTTTTTTTTTTTGATGTAAACATATTTTATTAGAAGGGTGTGGTCTGCTATCATTCTGGTTATTTTTGTTTGCTGTTCCTTTTTTATTTTCTTAATTCTAAGTCTCTTTTTATGGAATTTCTTCATACTCTGGCTCTGTGGTTTTCTTTATGGAGTTTGTTGTAAAAAATATGATTCAAAATTCTTTCATTTTCACTTCTTCGTTTTTTTTCTTTTTAACGTAGTGTTGTCATTACGGTATTCGGTATTGATTATGTTGCAATCAAGGGCCTCTTTGGCTAATTGATCGACCACTTCATTTCTGTTATACCACAGTGACTGGGTGTCCAATATAGCGTGATTTTATTGTGGTTAATTGTCATATGGTTATTCATTTCATCTAAAAGTTTCATAGCTAATTTTTCTTCATTTTTTGTAAGCATATTTTGTTAGTGCAGTCAGTGCTGATTTGCTGTCAGTAAATATGCAGATATTTTTATCTTTAAGATTTTTGCAGAACTTCAGAGCTTCAGTGAAGGCAGTAATTTTTGTATCCTTATTATATATATTATTATATTAAGGTTTTTTTTAGTGTGAAGCCCGCTTTCAGGTTGAGAGTGGGACAGAAGTAAGCACCAGCGTGGTGTTGTAATCCAGTTTCTTAGAGCCATCTGTGAAAATGCAGAGATCAGTGCTTTTGCTCTTTTGGATAATTTTGTTCATAATATGTTTGTAAATTTCTGCTCCAGGGCTTCATTTTTTTATCATTACTTCTTCTCTTAGATTAATGGAAGGAAATTCTCACGTCCATGTGGCTGGTAGATAATCCGTTGCAATTTTATTGTTTTAAAGTAATGAGACTTCTCAATATAATGGGGTTTTTGATTTCAGCTATGACTTTAGTTCTTTTGGAACTTTTTTCCGATTTTGCCAATAAGGTCATGTGTAGCATGTTTTGTAGCAAGTCTTATCTACCGCTGAAATAGTAAATATTTTCTTCTAATGGTGTGCTGCTCAAAACTGGCTGTAGATAGTAATGTGGGAATAGGAACTGTGGGGAGTTGTGAAGTGCATATCCTAATGGATCTGTTTAGAAATATTTTCTATTATATTCTGTTTGACTGAGGTAGCATTATCAGCGATGATGCATCCATAATCCAGGCGTGATCTAAGTGAACCTATGTACAGCACAATCATTTGGTCCTACGAGGGCTCCCATTTAGGTCCATGCACCATTCTCAGAGGGTTGTTAATACCGGTACTTTTATTTTGCAAATAAGTGATGTGTTCGGCTCCATTGAACTGCTCACCTAAAACTACTCCTAGATATTTGTGGGTAGTGACTTGCTAATTTCTTTTATCCTCTAATTTAATATTAATTTCTGGCCTTTTTTGTTAATTGGTAACACTACTGATTTGTCAGGTTCAAGTTTTAAACCCCGTTTTTCGCAATATAGGGTAATCTTGTTCAGGGCTATTTGTAGTCGTTCTCGAATGGTGTGGAAATATTGTTCGGATGTCCACATACAGATATCGTCCTCAAATTGTGTATAGTTCACTCTAGGGGGTATTACTTCTTTTAAATCATTCAGATATATGTTGAATAATAAAGGTGAGGTTACGGAGCCCTGCGGTAATCCATGAGTAGCAATGAAAGAATCAGATACAGTGTTATCAAGTATAACGATTTTTTTTTTCTTTGGGTTAGGTGCATTAGTGAGGAATGCTAAAAGTCGGTTTTTATTCCAATTTGTTTTAATTTGTAGATCATCAGTTTGTGCCAGACAGAGTCAAAGGCACTCTTTAGGTCCAGGAAGATCATGATAAGAAGATGGCCAACTGCAATGCTGGTTTGCGCTGCAATATTTATATCTAATATGATATCAGCTGTACTGCGATTTTTTCTGAAGCCATGATAAGAGGATTGTCGTAAAGTACATTTTTCTTAATAATAATTAATAATTTAATAACAATGGAAATAAAATAAAACATATAACAGTGGATCTCAAAATTTTATGCTTCACGTACCCCCTGGAAGTGTGCATGTAACTAACGTACCCCTTTGTAACTAACTATAGCTATACTATAGTTATACTATAACTTATATAAAGTATACTACAGTTATACTATAACAATGCGAATAAAATAAAACATATATAGTAGTTCTTAAACTTTTATGCTTCACGTATCTCCTGGAAATGTGTATGCAATTGTCGTACCCCTTGTATAGCTAAATAAAACTGTAGTTATGGTATAACAATGAGAATAAAATAAAATATATATCAGTGGTTCTCAACCTTTTATGCTTCAGGTACCCCCTGGAAATGTTTATGTAACCGGCTTACCCCTTTTATAGATAGATAAAACTAGAATTATAGTATACCAATGGGAATAAAATAAAACGTACATATATATATATACACATTAGTTTTTTATTCAAAAATTACATAAATCGATAAACACAAAAAATGACGTAAACTATTTAAGAAATCTTATAAAATTATAAACATTTTACTGGGTAATCGACTTTTGAGCTCTCATGGCTTACCCCAAAAATTTTTACCCCGTACCCGACGTTGAGAACACTTAATCTAGAGAGTTTTGGGTTCGATTCCCGCCATGTCAGTAATAATTTTTCAGATGGCTAATTGTTATTTCCCATAATTTTCTTATTTCAACCCAATTGTCATATCGTCCTAATTCTGTCCCATCTAATTGTCCACCCAATTGTCGTGTCCTCCCGGTTGTCCTATCCACCCAATTGTCGCACTTCCAGTTGTTATTCACCCAGTTGACTTATACCAAATTGTCGCGCTCCCGTGCAAAATTCATAGAATACAATATATTTTAAAGGATTCAAATGCAAAACCTTTATCTTAAGAAGAATTATCTTCATTCCAGATGAATTATGTGATGGATGATGCTCGATATGTAGCTTGAGAGTCCTCAATTCTTCTCTCATCATCGCTATCATCCTCCGCTTATACAGGTCTAAAGGCGCAAGTTCAACTCCAAAGGATACGCTGATGGCTCATCCGCGAACAATTGTGATTACATCGTGTTTAAGAAAAAACGTTAATAGTTGCTGCTCTCAGGCTTGTATTTTCCCTCTTGCTGATATTCATATTGGTGAACGGCCTTTCGATCTGTTTAGACTGGATTGTGTGACTATGCCAATTGGTCCCAAAGGTTTTTCTTTACTCATGTTCTAATCACCACTAATGTTTCAAACCTGTTAAATACAAAGTAGAGATGTTTCGATTAAACGAGAGTGTGTTGCGGATTCCCAATCGAGGCTGACTGAATATGCAAATTCGGATTAGCAAGGAAAATACTTGGGTACGGGGCTGACACAAGCTCAGTTTACTTTAATGTATTGATGTGCAAGGACGAAAACAGTGATTTAACTTCGTATCACTGTATATTTCGAATTGAAATAAGTAGCATTAAGCAAAAGATAATTGAAAATTTTCCAAATGTTAGATGCCAGCTCAATAATATTCCCAGTAGGATTTTAAAATTATTTGGAAAATAAAAATCGCAAATGCCTGTAAACATATATGGGATGTTTATATTAATAGGGGATAAAGTTTAGCATTTCACATTAATCGAAAAGTCAGGAAAAGCAAATGGCAATAGTCAATATGTTACTACCAATCCACCTAAAATCTGCATTTTCCTAATTTTTCTTTAAATATAATTATACGCTATTATTGAAAATCTATTCACTTTATTAACCAACATCTCTCCTTTCCATTTCACTCTGTAGACTTCGTGATTTGCACGACCGAAATTTCAGACATTTAATTCAAGTTTTTTACGCAACAAACGAGTAATTTTTTCAACTGGTTTGCGCTGTCAGCAGAAAGATCATTTTCATAAAATAATTTTTCTTTTAATACTGACTTTATCCAAGCGCATTTTTTCACTTTAAAATATCATCATTGAATTTTTAAACTAGCTTTTTCTCATTATCGAAAGTCATTTTCCCCTTAGGTCATATATCAATAATGCAGTAATGTTTGAACACGTTTCAAGAGATTTTATCTACTGTCCGTGGAAATATAAATATTTTATCCGAGGCTTAAGGGACCAGCACGCACACCCTTTCAGAATACTAGTAAGGGTAAAAGAGTGTCTAAAAATATTTAACATATTTAGCAAATTTTAAAAATCTCTAAAACGGGAGAGGATGTGTTATACTACATTAATCCAGTCTTTTGCGGCCCCCCCCCCCTTGCATTTTTCCGTTTCGATGGTGTTTCTTGCCCCCACTCCCTCCCCTTCGATGTTTTGTAGATCCGGGCCCTGTCATTATTATTGTGACGTCTTATAATGCATCCCATGTTACTCTATATGTAACACGATAGGATATTTTAGATTCAATCCATTATCCATCAGTAATAAATGTCATTTTTAAGTGAATGCTTCGATTCTTGACTTCTTATAATGCATCCTATGGATGCGTTCCGGATTGTTGTTATGAGTGTAAAAAACGTGTGGATTAAACGACACATTTCTCCTTTGTAAGAAAAGAAGTTTGAAAGAATAGTGGTAGTTTCTGGAGCAGTAAAGAAAACCTTCTGTGGACGATTGGCGTAGTCATTGTAATGGAGTCTAAACAGATCGAAAGGCCTTTCACCATTACGAATTTGAGCAAGAGGAAAAATACAAGTAGGAAAACAGCAACTATTGATGTTTGTCCTTAAAAGAGACGTAATCACAATTGTTCACGGATGAGTCTGAAACGTAATCTCTGGATTTGAACTTGCGCCTTTAGTCCTGTATAAGCGGAGGATGATAGCGATGATGAGAGAACAATTGAATAACTCAAGCTACATATCCAGCATCATCCATCACATAATGATCTCTCAACTCCATCTGTAATCAAAACAACTCATCATTTCCTTCTTAAGATAAAAGTTTTGCATTTGAATCCTTAAAAATATATTGTATTCTATGAATTTTACACGAAAGCGCGACAATTGGATGGACGTGAACTGGGTGGATAGCAAATGGAAGTGCGACAATTGGGTGGATACGACAATTGGAGAGATAATTGGATGTAACACAATTAGGAGGATATGAAAATTGGGTTGAAATAAGGAAATTATGAAAAATAACAATTATCCATCTGCAACATTATTACTGACATAGCGGGAATCGCACCCGCAACTCTCTAGGTACATGCCAGAGCTCTCTACCATAAAAACCACGCATCAGACGAAAACACTCTTCCAGGAAAAGACATAAATTTTTCACCGAAATGTGGCGGACTTTGCGCCATCTATTCTTCATAAGAGGCAACTTATTTTCCAATTGTTGCCAATGACTTAGATGTTAATGAGAAGGTCACCCACTCTTAAACGTTCTGATGAAAATAATTCTAAATTACAGGAACTGCAGTATTTGTATCTATTCTCGTTAATCTATTTTTCTATATAGGTTTTGCATGTACCATCTTTAATACGACCCCACACTATGGCAAAATATTTAGGAGGTATGTTCCTTCTAATCGTAGTAAACGGAAAATGAAGAGAAATTCCCTACTGCAAAACAAAGATTCAATGGATAATCTGCTTTTCTAACTAACACAACCCTCATTAAAACGGAATTTTCAAAAAAAAATTATGAAAGAAACATTTGGAAACAATTGAATGTATCATAGGATATCCAAACAGCAGATATAGAGAATTTTTCTGGCTAATGCGATTTTCATTAAAAGGGATTCTTAAAATTTTTGTTCGATTATCTTGGTTTTAAGTAAAACAGTCTGAAACAAAAGGATCGACTAGCGGATACGACGATGCATAAGACTACCAGTATTCTCTTTAGTCAATAAAATAAATATTTTAAAGATCCTTTACTTCTAATAGAAACAATTGGAAACTTATGAAATGTATTACAGAAAATCGAAACAGGCGATATTGAGAATTATTCTCGCTTATCCATCCTCCGTTATAACGTATTTTTGTATTCTTTCCTGCATGAACTAAATGAAGCAAAGTGAGTAGTGTTTAAAAGGAGTAGATATTGAAAAATGTCGTCCAAACCATTTTTATCAGAGTAAAACAAAAAACGCTTATTCTAATGTATTCGTTCGATTTCTCAGTGTTCCATTCACAAAGTATGCTTTAAAAATATCGATTGCTTTGATATATCGGATCAGAAGGATTCAAAGCTTTATTAAAATTTGAGTAGGGAAAATTAGATGTTATACAGGATGTTTAAAATTCCCTGTGCATTTCTAATTGTTTCATTACAAATGAAAAAAAAAACATTTTATTAAATGTCGTACTAGTGAGAGTATTTACAGTTCTAGTCTGTTTGGTTGCCTCTGGTGCCATCTTTTGATATCCCTATTTATTTTTTGTTCAGAAAATTGGTTGTGGAAAATAAAATTCGCTTCAATGAAATTCAGTTTAAAGAAATTAAAAATTATCGTTCATGTAGTGAAATGCGTAAAATATAGTATCAGACAGATTCATTCAAACGAGTTTTGAAAATATTCTATATATTGGAATATTAGATTATTGAGAGTAGATGTGAATGGTTTATTGAGTAAAAGACCAGATGGAATAAAACTTTGCATTTTCTTTTCTGGGTTCCTTCGATTACAAATAATCAATTAATATATTTTAATACGTTAACTGATTAATATATTAAAAATGTAAATGTTGTAATGTTATGTTATAGAGAATAGAGACAAATGCGTCATTGCTCATGGATTAGCTAAAATGCTTCTAAACGAATGTTGGTTTAGTGTACCAGAGACATTCCTTTGAAATTCGATTGGTTAGTTCAGAAAGGAAAAGATTTTTCCTTTTATTCAATGTAGTATTTTTGAGAATACAAAACTCTTATTCTGATTACGTTCCTGCATCTCCTTTCCTCCTCTCCCCAGCTCATGACTGTGGAGTCTCCTTTGGACATTTTGCAATTGGGGAACCTGTCTGTCGCGGGGCTCGGCAGCGGATTCAGGAGTCATTGCTATACACTGCTTTGGCCTCTGCTTCAGGTAAACGCGAGGTCCTGTGGTGGCCCCCTCAGGATCAATTGACTGGTGGGTAGGTCCATCTGGGCTCAACTATACAGATCCGTTAGTAATCTTGCCAACGTCTGGTAACGGTTTGCGAGTTTCTCCACACGTTCACTAATTTTATAGTTTTCTTTCTTTTGTGAGGCCAGTTCTTTTCTCACGTCTTATTAATTGTTTGCTTATATTCTGTTGTTTCTCACCATTTCTCTTTTCCGTTTCCTTTTGTTTCGTTGTGAGGGCTTGTCTCACTGGTCGTGTGGGTATGGTACCCTGCTGACCTGGTGCCCGACTGGGCGTCCTCTTGTTGGACTCCGTGGTGGGTGGGGACAACGGGCACTGAATCCCAAAAAAAAACACCATTAGTTCTACAACTCAAAATTTAGCTGCCAGTGCCGCCAAAAGGGCTCGCCATGAACCACTTTCTTCTTCGTCTTCCTCTTTATGCGTGTCTCCGTCTCCGAGGTTCCTGGTCAATTTGGTTCTATATACCATCTTTGTGGCTAAGAGGGGGAACAGATGAAATTTAGGTTTTGATCGATGGATGAACCTTCCTTCTATAGGAGCCTTCTATAGGAACCTTCCTTCATATAGCCGTGTATGAGCTGTGTCCTTGTGGCACTGTCTTGCCCCGGCGTAGGTAATGGTGTTTCAGGCATTCTCCCTATAGGTGTAGTGCAGTCGATGTATCGTGGAGCATCTGGGATTTGCCTTTATATAATGTAAATGTAAATCCACTCTACTGGTGATCAGGTGTTGGGGACATGTCCCCGTTTATATAACATATACAGTACAACCTTTCACGCGCATGCGCATAAGAAATTCCGTAAAGGGACTGTTCAAGGACCCACGCTGTAGGACAACGACGCTCTCTTGTTAAGTTGCAGTTTTTCCACTCTATATTGCTCAGCAATGGAAGGCTTGTGTGATATTCGTGGGAATGAAGTTCTAGAGACTACTGACAAACTCTCAGATTCCATCAGATGTAAAGGTGCCTTGTAGAAGCCAATTTCATTACTATTGCGCAAATATTACAGAAGATAATTACCGTAAATTTTCTGCAGAGAGCAAAAGATAATAAAAGTGTATGAATTTTACTGTTTTTTTATGCTTCCCCTGCCAGGTCGCACGATATTGAATATGTTGTGTCAGATGTTTCTTCAGCTCCGAACAAATGGCATCAACGAAATCTTTAATATACCAGTCAGTTAAACAAGCAATGAATGAATGCATAGGTGACCTGAAGAACGTCATCGAAGGACTTACTAAATCATTAGATTTTTTTATCAGGAAAATATGATGATTTTCGAGATAAGGTTGAAAATGTGATTCAGGACTTGGTTCTCTGCAGACAAATAAAAAAAAAATTATTTGCTAAGAATCGAAAATTGGAAAATACGATCGGAAATTTATCAGAAAGGGTAAATTATTTGGAACAGGAAAGCAATGTGAGATACTTAGAAATTTAAGGTACAGTCGCTTAAATAAATATCCGACCACTATGATTCATTACAGAATTCAGAAAAAAATATCTGGCAACGATGTTTTTTAGATATTAGTGATCTGGCAACCTTCGTGTACAGTCGTTCAAATAAATATCCAAACACTATGGTTGATTACAGAATTCAGAAAAAATATCTGGTAAAGATCTTTTTAGGAATTAGTGATCTGGCAACCTTCGTGTAGAATACACGAAGGTTGCCAGATCACTAATTTCTAAAAATTCGTTGCCAGATATTTTTTCTGAATTCTGTAATCAACCATAGCGTTCGGATACTTTTCTGAGCGACTGTACTTATCTGGAACTGAAGTAGTTAATGAGAGACAATCGCAACGTAAATGATTGAACAAACGACTGTGCCATCCTAGGATTCTGACTCGGACATCGGCAGAAGCAATGTCACTGCAAGCGAACGCGATACAACTGTGCAAAGAGACGGCGATGTACATAGCGTTGGTTGAGTTAGTAATACTGCTAAGGATAGTCGTAACAGATGATCAATGTAAATTTAGATTGGTCGTCTGTAATGACTTGAAGAACATTTATTCATTGCTATAGTTTATTCCAGGAAATCGTTAATTAAATCTAAATATTAAATTGGTCTCGGTATTTCATTTTTAGCACTGAACGGAGCTGTCTTGAGACAACATCATTACAGAATAATCCAGTCACAGAGAACTATTTCAAACGATGGAAATTCTTTAACAAGTCACTTATCCCGGTTAAGAAAACAACTGAAACTAAATGATCAGTGACTTAAACCTTATTAACGATTTCTTGGAACAAACAGTTTTAACGAATTAATGCTCTTGTCAGTACAAAGAACACAAATTTACAGAATTCCGTTAGACACATTACAACTCAAGCAACTGTATCAGTTCACAAGCTGCAAATATCCATCCGCCTACAACTCCTAAACAGCACACAGGTCCGTAGACTAGGAATCGAATTAATAGTATTCTACCATAAAAAGAATTCGTTACAACAGTTTTCTTAAATTCATAAATAATGATTAATCATAAAAGTTTTTCTTTATCGACCTTTACCTCTCTGAAAAACAACCCTTTTCTACAATTATTATAAAATCTTCTTCAAAATATCTGTACGTTATTAAAGCATATTACAAGATTGTCCTTAGTTATAATATTTATATGCGAATTTTAATGGTTAAAAGTTTATTTAAATCATTTTACTGCATTTTTTACCTATGCTGCAATTACTGAGCCAATATTATAGCTTTTGAGACATTTGAATCGTAATGCATGAATGTGGAAAAAAATATTTTCCATAACAAAATTAAAATGATCGATTTAGTATTTGGAGCAACAAGCCACTTGAACACTTAATACCTAAAATACCTGTACAATGGCTTTACTGTAATCGACCTGCATGGAACAAATATTAATAATAACAGAATCTTACTATATATACAGTATATCTATGCATTACCGAAATATTCGAAGTAATTTGTGCAACAATTACCAGTTAAGTAAAAAGAAATTTAGCCTCTTATAAAATGAAAAATCGCGATATAGTAATGACATGCATACACATTTTCGACAATTGAAGTTGGATCCATCTTATTACAGATATATACGTGGCATAATTGCTTAAAATCAGTTTTTAATTATGGGCACATTTTAAAACATGCCTTATAATATGATGCACTATATTTAAGTTGATGCAAGGCAATTCCAAGTGAATATCTTCGCTAACTCCTCATATATTAGAGAAGTCTCCCCTATATCTTAGAGTAGTGTCCAAAGCACTTTTCATTCACTACTGGTGAGAATCTCATGGATATAGAAAATAATCGTTTATGCTATTCCCCACTTTTTTGGGAGGGGAAAAAGAAGGGGTGGTAAATGTTCTAGAGTGTGTTTACACAACTTGTTGTGATGGTCAAAATGTTGTAATTATATACTGGAACAGTTGCTTTAACACCCGAATAAATTGAGAAACGCAACAAATGACGTGAGAAAAGCAATTGGAAAATAGGTCGAAATCAGTAGAAAATTGGCAGTAACTACCACTATATTAATAAAATAGTTTAATACAATTAAATATCATTCGTTCAATCACCAGATGGATTTACAACAGTACAGGTATATCACGGATGTATCTCAACGATATGTCCAATATTTAAGAAAAATATATTTTACTGCGAAAAGCAAATGATATGCTCATGCATTCTTTGTATGTCGTGATACTGAATATACAATTGTATCATCGATATTGCTTCTTAGTATCCAAAGCAATTTTCATGCATCCGGTCACGTTAAGTTTAATTTCAGCAGTTTAGCCGTTAAAAACTATAATATTCGAATTTTCAAAGATCACGATAATAAGTCAAATGACAGCGCTTTTGTGCAATTAAAATCAAAGAGCATTGGTTGGATATGATTTTTCAAAACAACAAATATGTATATATTTGAAATAAGGGTCAAATCTATTACATTTGTTGGTTAACTGATTATAAATGAGGAGAACTTGAGAGTTAGGATGATACTAGGTATGATGAATCCAAATCGTTTTGCACAGAAAATTTTGATAAACGTTAAAGAAATGTGGTTATCTAGTAATCGATTTTGAGTCCACACGTAAAGAATATTTTATGTATCATAATTTGCTACGAAAGAGGAGTGGATTTAAATTGAAGAGTTTGTCATTTACTTTTTCAATATTTTTCTGTTGCTATGTAGGATGAAATTTCGATTAACTGAGTTAAAGTTAGAAATACAAATTCGGATAAAACAAGAAAGCCTTCTAACAAGATGTAACGAACAATTGAAAGAATAGCTAATCATCTCTGGTGATAATAATTTACTTGTTTTCAAAGAAAATGAAGTTTTTTCGGTTTCCAATTTTTCCCCATCTGATACTGGAAATACTAACTAATGGATGATTTATAAAAAAAAAATCTCTATAATATACTGGTACAAACAAACCGAAAAATAGAAATCATTCTCTCATATATCTCTTAAAACGAAAATCTTTTACTTTCCCATCCCTTTGAAGTTAAGGGGAAGAAATGGAAATAAATATTTTGATCATCACATTCCTTCAACTAAATTATAAATCTCTCTCATGGTATATTATTTGAAACATTCGTTTTAAATTTTTGTATTTTCCACATTTAAAGAGCAGAGTCGTGACTTCGATCCTAGATCGTTAGGACTTGTTATTGAAATATTATATAAATTATTAATTAGAAAATTATTTATATAAATTATTTTTCATTTAAATTATGTATTTTTTAGTTTTTTCGTATCGAAATTAATTGTTGAAATATAATTGTCCAAACGCAATTATGTATATATTATAATACGATATACATAGATTTGTATTAAGAAACTTTAAAATACGTGAAATTTGATCCCTGTTTTAAACATTATATAAGAGTTGTTAAACACATTTTTCAGAATACTAACATTTTAAATTCAATATTTCATAGGTTAGCCCTCTGTTTAAATAAATGTTTTATATGAGTTTGGCATGGAATGCACTAATTTAAGTTCGTCTGTAATAAAATATGATTAAGAAGTAACAGGAAAGCCTTAATTAACTTGCGTATTTGGACGTCTGTGCTCAGAAATTTCCTTACCTATTCTTCAATACAAACTCTGTATAGTCTTAAAGTGTGGAGACTGTCCAGTCGATTCCATCTTTTCAATCTTGCTATCTACTAACCACTTCTGAAGAACCTTTTCACACTGACAAAGTGCATTTCGTCCAGTTAATTAAAACATTATTAAGATCTACATTCATCCATCATTTTGTTTCCATCATCATTTTGTTTCCAGTATTTTGATGTAGTCCTTAGCTTTTGCTATTCCTTTTACAATATGTAGCTTTCGAACATCCTGACAGAACATGGAACACCATACAATGACTTTCGTTGAATGTTTACAATAACAGTAACAGACTAAGTGCTGAATGCCTTATGAGATCGTTTTCGTAATGTGGACACTGATATACAGTAAAGAAAAGCTTATTTCCATAACAAAATCTTTCATTTGCACCGAAACATTAACTGTAAGAAATATCTCAATCGAATTTCTAGGAATTTTCCTCTTACAGTTATTGAGCACACATTACTGCCTGATGCCAAAATTCATCCTTTCAGTACTTGTGTTGATTTCAACTTCTTACAGTAATACCCAGCTTTACGACGTTTCACTTTATGACGATCCGCTGATAAGACGATTTTCAATTATGACGAGAACGCATTCGCTCATACGAAGGTTTTAGCGACATGACTTGCACTGATCAACCAAAGCTTCTGGAAGTGGACAAAATAGAAGTAAAGAATTCTGCAGAGGCTTCACAATCTTTAATGGCATCAAGAATATCATAGGAATCAAGGAATGAAGTAAAAGAGTTTAAAGGTGTCTTCTATGAAATATGTATCGAAAGATGTTTGAATGATAAAACTGATTACTATTCAAACACTGAACAGTTGTGTCCTCAATTTATTGATGATTTCGAAGCATTTGAAAATCTTTTGAGGAAGTTAATACAAATATTGTAGATATGGAGAAACAGAACTAGAAGTAAATCTTAAGATCTTACTGAGCTGATTGAATCTCCTTCCCAGCCGCTAAACTAGCGGAGATCCCCTTAATGTCCCTTTTAATCCGACAACGCACTACGGTGGATATTATATGAAGTCTGTTCTTTCTAAACGCAGTAAAAGGAAAATGAAAGAAATGCACTACTGCAAAACAAAGTTTCATAGGCTAATCTGCTTTCCCAAAATACGACACTCAATAAAACGAAACATTCAGAAAACAATCAAATGCATTAGAGAATATCAAAACAACTCATATTGAGAATTTTGTCGCTAATGAGACTTTCGATACAACGGATTATGATATTTCTATTCTATTCTTTTCGTTCTAAGTGAAGCAATCTCAAATAATGGGAACGACTACAGGAAACGAAAATGCGTAAGACTACCATTATTCTGAATAATCTGACATTCAATACAATGAATGTTTAAAAGATACATTTCTTATAAAGGAAACAATTGGAGATCAGTCGAAAGCATTACTGGAAATCATAACAAATGAGATTGAGAATTATTCTCGCTAATCCGACTTTCGATACAACGAATTTTTACATTTCTGTTCTATCCTGTTCGTTCCAAGTAAAACGATCTGGACTAAAAATAACATACCCTATAAACCCAAACTTCGTAAAACAATTACTATTCATATTTTGAAGGTTCTTTTCTTCTTACAGATACAGGCGTAAATCGAAAAACACATAAAAACAAATGATAACATCCACCAATAATATTATTCTCGCTAATCAGGCTTTCCTCGAAACCGATTTTCACGAATCAATTTCATTATGTTTCTTCTAAACGGAACAGTCTTAAGTCAAAGGAAAGAAGCTGCAGGAACGTAATCAGAATAAGAATTTTGTATTCTCACAAATCCTACATTGAATAAAAAAGAAAATCCTTTCCTTTCTGAACTAATCAATCGAATATCAAAAGAATACCTTTGGGAAACTAAACCAACCGTCATTTAAAAGTATTTTAGCTAATCCATGAGTAATGACGCATTTGTCTCTATTTTCTATAATACGACATTGATTAAAATAAATTAATCAATTATTTGTAATCGAAAGAACCCAGGAAAGAAACTGCAAAGAACAACATTTATTCCATCTGTTCTTTTACTCACTAAACCATTTACATCTACTCTTTCTAATCTCATATTCCAATATATCGAGTTTTTTTTTAAAACTCGTTTGAAGGAATCAATCTGATATTATATATTACGCATTTCACTACATGAATGATAATTTTTACTTTCTTTGAATTGAGTTGAAACGAATTTTATTTTCAATAGCCAATTTTCTGAACAAAAAAGAATAGGGATATGAAAAGATGGCACCAGAGGCAACCAAAGAGACTAGAACTGTAAATACTCTCACTAGTACGACATTCAATAAAATGATTTTTTTTTCCTTTGTAATGAAACAATTAGAAATGCTCAGGGAATTTCCAACATCCTGTATAACATCTATTTTTTTCTTACTCGACTTTTAATAACGCTTTGAAACTTTTCTTTCATATTCAATATATCAAAGTAATCGATATTTATTATACACTTAGAATTCGAACGAAAACATTACAAGAAGTGGAACAGCCGATGCTTAACAATTGTTTACTCTGATAAAACTGGTTTGGACGACATTTTTTCAATTTCTACCTCTTTTAAACGAAACATCACATGACTGACGAGCAGCATTCTTAAAGAGCTGCCTAGATCATGCGGTGATGCATGTGATCACATATTTTGCATATATGCTGCGCAAGTGACAATTACGTACATTTGCATAAAGAAGTGACATTTACGTACATCTGCATAAAGGTTTCTAATTCAGTGGACGGTGTGTTGGCTGTTAAAATTTCCCTGTCCCTTGATTTCCGCTTCTTTTTAAAAAAAATGTTTAGGAAGGTTTCAATGAAAGATTCAATGAAGGAAAAAGATTCATTGGATGTAAAAATCGTTCCACTGAATGTCGGGTTTAGTGAGCTCGCTGATATTTTTCTGTTTGGCTTTCCTGTACTGCGTTATTTGGTTTCAATTTGCTTCATTTAGTTGCTGCAGGAAAGAATACAAATGTACGTTATAACGGAGGATGGATAAGTGAGAATAATTCTCAATATCGCCTGTTTCGATTTTCTGTAATACATTTCATAAATTTCCAATTGCTTCTATTAGAAGTATCTAATCTTTAAAATATTTTTTTCATTGACTAAACGGAATAGTGTTAGGCTTATGCATCGTCGTGTCCGTTAGTCGATCCTTTTATTTGAGATTGTTTCACTTAAAACCAAGAGAAGCGAACAAAACATTTAAGGATCCGTTTTAATGAAAATCGTATTGGCCAGTAAAATTCTCGATATGGGCTGTTTTGATTTCCTATGATACAATCAATTGTTTGCAATTGTTTCTTTTATAAAACTTTCGTTTTAATGAGGGTTGTATTAGTGAGAAAAGCAGATTATCCTATGACCCTTTGTTTTGCAGTAGGGCATTTCTTTCATTTTCCGTTTACTGCGTTTAGAAAGAACAGACTTCGTAATAATTCTGCCATAGTGTTGTGTCGGATTAAAGAGTGTACATGCAAATCCTGTATAGAAAAAACGATTAAGGTTAATAGATACAAATACTGCAGTGCGCTTAAAAGTGAGGGACCTTCTCATATAACCTAAATCATTGGCAAGAATTTGGAAATAAGTTACCTCTCGTGAAGTATAATTGACGCAAAGTCTGCCATATATTAGTGAAAAATTTATGTCTTATCAAAGAAACGTATTTTGTTTGATGCGTGATTTTTATGGTAGAGCGCTCTGTCATATATCTAGACAGTTGCGGGTTCGATTCCCGCCGTGTCAGTAATAATTTTTCAGATGGATGATTGTTATTTCTTCCAATTTCCACATTTCAACCCAATTGTCATATCCTCCCAATTGTGTTCCATCCAATTGTCCACCTAATTGTCATATCCACCCAATTCTCGCACTTCCAGTTGTTATCCACCCAGTTGACTTCCACCCAATTGTTGCGCTCCCCTGTAAAATTCAAAGAATATATTTTAAAGGATTCAAACGCAAAACCTTTATCTTTAGAATAAAATGATGAGTTGTTGTCATTGAAGCTGGAGTTAGGAGATAATTTGTGATGGATGATGCTGGATATGTAGCTTGAGATTTCACAATTGTTCTCTCATCATCGCTATCATCCTCCGCTTATAGAAGTATAAAGGCATAGTTCAAATTCACAGGATACGTACGAGGTTCATCCGTGAGCAATAGTGATTACGTCTCTTTTAAGGAAAAACATCAATAGTTGTTGCTTTCCTGGTTGTATTTTCCCTCTTGCTGATATTCATATTGTTGAACGGCCTTTCGATCTGTTTAGACTCGATGAGTAACTATGGCAATCGGCCCCAAAGGTTTTTCTTTATTCCTGTTCTAATCACCACTATTATTTCAAACTTCATAGTTACATATTATTAATGTTTCGTTTATTCAATAAAAATCTCTGTCCTTTGTTATGAAACTGCAGAACTCCATAGGATGCATTATAAGAAGTCAAGAATCGAAACATTCACTTCAAAAAGACGTTTAATATCGGTGGATAATGTATTCAATCTAAGATATCCTATCGTGTTACACATAGTAACATGGGATGCATTATGAGACGTCAAAATAAGAGTGATTGGGCCCGGATCTAAAAAACATCAAAGGGAAGGGAGTGGGGGCAAGAAACACCATCGAGCCGGAAAAATGCAAAGGGAGTCGCAATAGACTGGATTAATGTAGTATATCAGATCCCACTCCGTTTTACGGGTTTTAAAATTTGCTAAATATGTTAAATATTTTTAGATACTCTCTTACCCTTCCCAGTATTCTGAAAGGGTGTGCGTGCTGGTCCCTTAGGCCACAGATAAATATTTATATTACCACGGACAGTACATAAAATCTCTTTAAACGTGTTCAAACATTACTGCATTATTGATAGATGACCTAAGGGAAAAATGACTTTCGATAATGAGAAAAATCTAATTTGATAATTCAGTTATGATATTTTAAAGAGAAAAAACGCACTTGCATAAAGTCACAATTTAAAAGAAAAATTTATTTTATGAAAATGAAGCAATCTTTCTGCTGACAGAGCAAACAATTTGAAAAAATTATTCGCTTGTTGCGTAATAAACTTAAATTAAATGCGTTAAATTTCAGTCGTGCCAATCACGAAGTCTACAGATTGAAATGGAAAGGAGAGATGTTGGTTAATAGAGTGAATAGACTTTCGATAATAACGTATAATTATATTTAAAGAAATATTAGAAAAATGCAGATTTTAAATGGATTGGTAATAACATAGTTAATATTATCATTTGCTTTTCCTGACTCTCCCATTAGTTTGAAATGCTAAACTTTATCCACCTATTAATATGAACAATCCTTATTTATTTACCGGCAATTGCGATTTTTATTTTGCAAATAATTTCATATCCTACTGAGAAAATTATTGAGCTGACATCTAGCATTTGGTAAATTTTCAATTACTCTACGCATAGTGCTACCCATTGTAATTCTAAATAAATAACTTTAAGAAATTAAATCACTGTTTTTTTTTCCTTTCCTTGTCACACAAATACATTCAAGTACACCACACTTGTGTCAGCCCCCCCCCTCCCCCTAGTATTTCACTTGCTAATCCGAATTCGCAGGTTCAGTCAGCTCGATAGAGGTTCGAGATACAGCATCGCGCACACAGACACACAACACCACCACAACATTTCTTGGGTTCCGTCAGCTTCTTAGAAGTAAAGGCGATGTAATGTTCTTCTCCCTGGGCTTCAATCTGCAAAGACTGTAAGAGCAGATGCATTTCAACGCAGAACGTAAAATCACGCAGGATCAGGAGTATTGCATTCTGCTGCCTTACAGAGCCTTCCCCCACCACCTTAGTGCCACAAATGCCTTATCTGCTTGTATGCACCATTGCAACTGTGCCGGTGTCTGCTTTAGAGTTACGTCTGTGAGTGGCTTTGCAAACCGCTGCATACTGATATTGGTAGTGTCGGTAATAACTGAAGAGTCCTAATATACTCTTCAGTTGCATCTTCATTCGAGGAGCTTTCATCTTTCTGATGATCTCTGGTTTTGCATGGTAGGGGCGATTCCTGACCGAACCAACAAATGTGGCCAAAACACTTGGTCTTGCTCCTTCCCCAGGTACACTTTGCTAGGTTGATTGTTAAATACTTGACATTAATATCCCTAAGATCCGCTCCAAGATGTTAAGTTGATCATCCGAGCTGTTCGAATAAGAAAGCTATATCATCTAGATATGCCCAGCAAGAGTCAACATGGGGCGTAATTCTGGTATTCAAAGTTTTCTAAAAAAATGTCTCAGAGTTCTTCAGACTTAAGGGAAACACTTCTTACTGGGCTTCAGCCCTAAGGGAAGCCCTCGGTGGGTCACAAATGCTGCGTAACCTTTACTACTGGAGCTAAATGGTATTTGTCAATATCCCTTTAGCATATCCAGAGTTGTTATATACCTCGTCCGTTCCACCTCTTACAGCAACTCAATTTGGTTTGCCACCCAGTGATGGCATTGAGGCTGTGAAAGATGATGCATAACCTCACTGTACAGTCTGTTTTCGCCACACACACAACTGGGTGCGTAAACTCACTGTTGAAGGGCATAATCAATCTCTTCAGTCTCCCACCTGACGGTCAACTTCATCGCATGGTGCAATGGGAACAATATAATGATGTGATTACTTGACCACTGATAGAACCCTGAGCTTAAAGAACACCATGAATGGCATTGAAGGGAGGCTACCGTCTGTCTTCTAGTAGTTATCCAGTGGTTCCCCCCTTCAGGGTCGTTGTGACATGGCCACTTAGCCTATTGTGTGCAAAAAATCCTACTCATAGTTAAAACAACCCAACTAAACTTATATTCACATTCACATGTAACAGATCAAAAAGGATTTCGAGAAAAACGGTGCTTTCAGGTTGTTTTTAAGTCTTAATTTATGGAAACCAGGGTGAAATACGTACAATCCAAAAACGTTGCTTAATATTAAATTATTGTAACTTTTTATGGCAAAAATTTCTAATTTCACTTACTTCTTATGAGTACTGTACCTCTATTCGTAGTTATACGTTATACGATTATATATTCATCTATTTCAACTTTCAACAAGGATTCGACAGGGAATCCCTCTTTCTGTGAAGAAGAATTGAAATGAGAAAAGGAACGAATTGTTACTGAAAATCTGTCGTGCGCTTTTTTCGTCAGAGATGATTCAATTGTTTACATTTATTGCAAATACGTAATAGTCTGTAGCGAAATAATTAATGTTCTACGTAATTAAGAACTGTCTTTTATGATTCACGTATTGATGCCATGACTAAAAGAATTAATTTATTGAAATATATTGCATTAAATGACTATTTGAGATTTTCGGTCTATTAGAGATTTACAAAAAGAAATCGAATCTTTCTCTTCAGAAATTGACGTAAAAGGTTACGATATCATCATCAAACTGTAGACTGTAAACTGATTTCCAGTGAAATATACAATTCTTTTCAAAATCTTTTCATCGTAAGGTAACTTATGATATATTGGAATCTGCGTAAAATCGTAATTCCAAAGAGTACGTAAACAGGCAATAATCGGAAGAGGTCAATAGATTTTTATTAAACTTTTAAACAATGCTTATTGTGAAATGGAGACTCTGAATGTCCTGAATATGTAACTGGAGCTCTACGGTTGAGCTTATTGTACACAAGAACAACAGAGAAGATCATTTTCCAAACATTCAGGAAAAGAAATATATAAACCCCAAATGCAAAGAGATACTGATGAATTAAATCTTCATCGTTATCAATAGGTTTTTCACTTTACAGAGTTTGTGCACTATCAGTTTGTCAGTTGAACGTTATTAACATGAGACTTATTTTTATATTACACATTCTCATCTATAGAATTCACTAAACATGCATTTCGTTAATATTCCATTGTGTTGAATTACTTTTACCACTGAGCAGCACTTTTTTCACAGACAATGACTTCAAAGTCTCAGAGAAGATTGGGGAAGCGGATCCAATTGACAACTGATAGGAGAGAGATGCTCTCTAATGTACAGTCGCTCAAAAAATATCCGAATATTATGGTTGATTACAGATATCAGAAAAAATATCTGGCAACGATTTTTTGAGAAAAGATGATCTGGCAAACTTCGTGTACTGTACACGAAGGTTGTCAGATCATTAATCTCTAAAAAAATCGTTGCCAGATATTTTTTCTGAATTCTGTAATCAACCATATTGTTCGGATATTTAATTGAGTAACCGTACACGAAGGTTGCCAGATCACTAATTTCTAAAAAAATCGTTGCCAGATATTTTTTCTGAATTCTGTAATCAACCATATTGTTCGGATATTTAATTGAGTAACCGTACACGAAGGTTGCCAGATCACTAATTTCTAAAAAAATCGTTGCCAGATATTTTTTCTCAATTTTTGTAATCAACCATAGCGTTCGGATACTTTTTTAAGCGACTGTACTTGTTATAGCTTTAAGTTAAAATGCCTAGTCAAAGAAAGTAAGATAAAACACAGCGAAACGTACAAAAAATCGCTA
The DNA here is from genome assembly GCA_038380435.1 of Ryuthela nishihirai. Lineage (NCBI taxonomy): Eukaryota > Metazoa > Arthropoda > Arachnida > Araneae > Heptathelidae > Ryuthela > Ryuthela nishihirai. Next base: position 5,195,084 of record JAWZYU010000039.1, read on the forward strand.
AAATCCCTTTCTTAGGGACTCTTTTTTTTAACACAATGGGCTAAATGGCCAGATCACAAGACCCCGAGATCACTATTCGTGTACGTACACGAAGGTTGCCAGATCACTAATTTCTAAAAAATCGTTTGCCAGATATTTTTTATGAATTCTGTAATCAACCATAATGTTAGGATATATTTTTGAGCGACTGTAAACAGTGGAACAGAGGTGTATGAATATATAAATATAACTATACATAATATGGGGATTAATTATCCACCCCACAATATAGTTTAGCGTTAACCAGATCGTTTTGCATAACTTTAAATAGTTGGCTGGTTAGATAATAATTTAAAGAAATAGAAATGCAGCTACGGCTATTTCGTAAAACCTCAAGATCTTATAACTTAAAATATCTATTAAACTATCTTAACTATTATCAAGACAGGGTAACTTAAATAGGCTTTAGATTCAACAGATTAATTCATATTCAGTTTGGATAACTCAGATCATTATGCAAATGAATGTAAAACATTGTTCAGTTTGTCAAAAATCTCTTGAATATTTTGGCCACGGCTTTGCGAATCCCAACAGAAAACAACAACATTTTTTACGTTCTCAAAATATAAACGAATAGCTAATTTAATTTCCTTTCTGAATATAGTATATATTTTATGTAGTTATTTAACAAGTTGGATGGTTTTCGCATTCATTTTAGCGGTTTAAGTTGTGGCCACTGATCTAGGTTGCAACCTTGTGAATGATATCGATTAAAAGACAGTTCAAAATTGTACTGAACGATATCGGATTTCATAGTGGTAATTATCTCTACTTATATCTTAGCTTCCTTTTCATAAATAAATACATATAAAAGAAATGAAAGTTAAACATTTCGTCGAACTGCTCCACTGAAATATCTAAGACATTTAAAGTTTAGGAAAAATTTATGAAATTCTCTGACTGGTTTCAAAATTCAATAAAATATTGTTATGTATTCAAAGAGATGAAAGTTTAGCGTGAGTTCATAAATAGCACATATGTATACCACTAAAGTATGAATGATGTAATTTATTACAATGTCACAATATTATTACCAATTGATCAATATTATATAAACTTAAGTACTTCTATTTCTCTTAGCATAATCTCACTTGCGACATTAAATAACCTTAATAAAACTTTATACCTTATACATGTGAAACGTTTAACATTGATCTCCCCTGATAGAGGACCCAATAACAAACTTTACCGTTGATTCGTCTTCTCCACCGGAACCAGGCTTCATCTTAAATCAAACAAGAGCAGTCCTTTCACATAGCATTACACAACACTAATTTAATCCTCTATCTTTTTCTTCCTTTTACTACTCCACTATCTCTTTGCTTTCTTTCACACTTCTTACTATTTTCAAAGCATTCTCGTTCTAAACAATTTATAACGTAAATCGTCACGTTAAGCACAGACGAGCGTTCATGATACACCTGTCACATGACATTTTAGCGTGTTCATCTGTTCTAACAACATCTTTTCACATTTGGATGTTAATTTTTAGTATCCGGTGATTGAAATTAAGATGGCGATGCTTGAATATTCTTGTAGAAACAATTCATTTGAAACACACGATATTTGAAATTTACGTCTTTCAGATCATTTTTTAAAGCAACATATGAAGTAAACGGTAATTCAGAATTTAGGAAAGATGTGTTTATTTCTCATGATAATCGACATTACCACTTTTTGGAATGATCCGTAGACAAAACAAATGGTAAGGATCAACGGGTTGGATGTTTGAACAGGTTTTAAAGAAATTGAAATGCTAAAATATGATTCTTCAATGTCTTGTTGAAGCAAAGCAGTTACTAGGTTTAAGAAAAGTTGCCAGCCTCTCTATTTAAGTTATGGAAGGAAGTAAGAATAGTAAGAAGTAAGGTTAACTATCATACAATTATAATGGTTATAACCAAGGGCATCATCAATTAGAGATCCAGCTTCACCAACCTTTCTGTAATATACTTTTAAGTCAATTTCAAATTTTATCTTAATTTAAACCTGAATAGAGTGAATTATGAAATCTGTTCAATTTCATCCGTTTTCTTTGCAATTCATATCCATCGTATAATAGGCTCTAACCTAGAAAAAAGAATTGGGGAAGTGATGAAATTAAGATCGGGAGGGGAGGATACCGGATTTCCTTTGAAGTATAATATTGACTCTCATTTCAGATGTCTTTGAAAATTATCTTGAAAAATGGATGAATATGCAAATGTTTAATATTTTTGACTTCCATTACCTTTATTAAAGTTCTCAAAGGGGGCACAATGTTTTGCCCACCACCACCAGATCCGGCCCCGTACGGCCACTTTGTTAACAAAATATGAAAAAAATTGTGAAATTGTGAAATTTGTGAAAGAAAAAATTTTCACAAAATGACCGTAGGTCAAATAAATTCACAAAATGACCAAGGTCAAATAAACTACTGCTAAAATTTTTGAAAATGATTAACATTGCCTAAATATGATGGAAGCTTATATAACAATCTCTCTTAGAAGCATTAAAGCAATTAATTGCTGAATTCTAAGGTAAAAATAGCTTTGGACTCTTTTGATCTTAGTCCAATATTAGTGATCTGGCAACCTTCGTGTCACGTGACACGAAGGTTGCCAGATCACTATTCTCCAAAAAAGTCGTTGCCAGATATTTTTTCTGAATTCTATAATCAACCATAGTGTTCGGATATTTTTTGGAGCAACTGTACCTCTCAGATGTAAAACTACCGAACCCAAATGCCCTCGAGCAATACCAAAAAACTTTCCTCCAATCTGACAAATTAGCTTTGCGATACGGATTGCTTTCGGTTCTTTGTATGCTTACGGGCCACCACTGAATCTATGTGTGATGGGTTTTCATGTGTATTTGCCGGCTGTTACACTCATCCGTGGTCAGGATATACGTTTGTACTTCTATTTCTTTGTGAAACTAAATAAAATTTTAGATAATGTTTCAAGAAATAAATGATTATTTATTATCTCAATCGAGGTTAGGATTTAACCTTGAAATTTATTTTAGGAGGAGGTTGGGTTTTTTTACCTCTGAACGGCACTTTTTTGCACATAATGTGCTAAATGGCCAGGTCACAAGGACCCCGAAGGCTCAGAAAAGGTTGGGGAAGGGGACCCACTGGAACAGCTGTTGGGAGACAGATGGTAGCCTCCCATCAAGGCCATCCAGCGTGTTTTTAATGTCAACAGGGTATGGCTCTCCCGTACACGGACCAACGGCTTAACGTGCCATCCGACGGACGGCGGCCTTTCAAAGCCCATCGGTGTCCCCTACTGACCGTGAGCAGGGCGGGAAATTTTGCGGAGAAAAATATCAACGCTGACACAATTGGGACTCGAACCTGGGAACTACAGATGACGAGCCTCTCCCCTAAAAGGAGGAGGAGGTCTCAAGTGAAATGTTTGAAACTGATGATATATACTGAGTGGTTAAATGAAACTACGTTACTTTGTAGTTCTGCGGATAAACACAGTTAGTTGCACAAAGCTGAAATTTTAAGGGGATAATAATCAGGTCAAGCAGAATAGAATGGCAGGAAAAAAGTAAATTCTTATAAAAAAAAAATTTCAGCTGGTTGAACGTGGCGCTCTACAGAAAAAACGATGCACATTTTTTACCAATCACGTGTTAGTAAGAGAATATATCACGTGGTTACAGTATAAAAACAGAAAGCCATCAAGAGACCTGATCTTTTGTAATAGAGAGCATGATCATTTTCACTTTCCCAAACTTTCCAGAAGAGTGGACAAAAATAGCCACGACACCGGAACTGAAGGATCGTGCATTATTTTACCAATAGTTCTATTTCCAAAATAATAAAAAAGGCACGAATGCTCTAGCCGAATATCGCTTACTGAAGAGATGGAGACTCCTTTCAGGAAAATGAGTTACAAAACAAGGCTCAGAATTTTGAAGAAATGTTTATTAATCGTTATGCCATTGCAGAGGAAGTCTACTGGTTTTTGAACACATTGTAAATGGCTGATGCAGTAGTCTTCTCTTAGAGCCAGGGCCGATATAACACTTCTGAATCTTGTGTGATCCAATGTCTCCAAGGTCTACGAAATGTGTTGCGCTACTTCCGGTACAAATTGGTATTTTCAAGGCTTAGGGCTGGATAGGATGGAGCTGGCCATTGACTCTTACAGAGTGAGGAGACACACTTTCGGATGAATGGTAATGTCAACACACAGCATTGTTGGGTAATGCAATCGTCACATCCTCTGGGGATGATGAAATTTCACAGCATTCTCCACCTGTTACTGTGTGGTGTGTTTTCAATTCTACTATCATCTAGGAACCCTTCTTCTTCGAGGAGGTCCAAGCCATGATCTCCTAACACGTGTAACATAAATAAAGCATCTCCAGAGAATAATGCTTCATTTGCTACAGTTTAATGTTATCTCAGTGATAACTCAGATACATAAATTAGTAACTTCGTAAATACATTAAAATCATCGCAATCAAATCTATTTCAGTGTCAATTTTCAATAAAATTCTTTTACTCTTTTCACAGTTGTGCAGATTTTAATATCTAACAGCTAAAATGACAGTTTAAATAATTGTTGTGCTAAGTTAATAAAAACTAGTTAAAGAGAAAGCAAAACCGTCATATTGAACTTTAGTAACCCATATAAGAGCGTTTTTAGCAGTTCTTGTAATAAATATGTCAATTTCCACTAATTATAAATGAGGTTTTGCAGAACAAGCAAACTCGCTAAATGTTTCAGCTTCCACAACACTTTTAATACTAAACGCATCTTTCTAAAAATTTGTTGCGTTTGAAAAAGTTGTTTTGATTTAAATAGATTTGACAGAGATTTTTAAATTAGGAAGCTTTTTTTTACAAAACTTTTATTTAAGGAAGTTACTGAATTCTGCAACTGACTCGAACTGCACTTAATGATGGAACCACTTAGTGTACATGTACACTAAGATTTCAAAAATCATTTTGTGTCACGTGACACGAAGATTTCCAGATCACTAATTTTTAAAAAAATCGTTGCCACATATTTTTTCTGAATTCTGTAATCAACCATAGTGTTTGGATACTTTTTTGAGCGACTGTACAGTTGGTGGGATGAAGTGTTAAATCCTTCTGATACGTTATATATATTATAAACGACCTGTTCTAAAATAACAGGTCGTACACTATTATTGCTATTTTTAGCGACTTACGTAGGAAGTCACTGACCTGGAATTCTCTTTCTGAATCCAACATATGTGTGATTAAACGACTACCCAAAACTACACTAAATGGTACTAAAATTTATAGTGGTAGCTGTTTTCACCCTACTTTAATTACTTTTATCTAGCAAATAGCATAAGATAAAAAATGATGATTTAAGGTTACGTTGAATTAATATCTTCTTTATTACACCGACTGCTTTCAGAATGAAATAAAAATTTCTATCTTTTCTAAACCATGCATCTTAATATTTATATACGAGGTGACCTAAATTAAACAGAATATTTAAGTAAATTTGTAGAGATAACTCAGGTGGATATAAGCAATAATTTAAATTTGCACATTTCAGATCATTACTGAAGCAAAGCATATAACACTAGGCATCATGATATACAAATGGAAGAGGTGTAATTTTCAATTTCAGAGAAGATAAAAAAATGTCCTGTAAACATGAAATTCATCGCAATTAGCTCAACTGTTATATCTAGAAACGATCTTGCATGCAGCTTTTGTTTTAGCATGTAATAGGAAGTTTTCACAAGCGTTCAAAGAAGTAGTAGCTCATTAACTTCAATGGAACGAGTGAAAATCTAGAGACACTTATCAAAAACAGTTTGAACCTCCTCAGTAGAAATGAGTCCCGAAGACTGGCTGGAGTAATTTTGTCAGACTTACGATACTATAGGAGCTGGGTGTTTCACCTTTAAGTGACACTTCTTGTAGACAATGGGCTAAACGACCTAAAGGCTACAAGGACCGAAAGGGCCCAGTGAAAGGTGGGGAAATGAAACTCACGGATCAACAGCAGACAGATTGTAGCCTCATATCAAGACCATTCAACGGGTTATTTTACGTCTACCAAGCCTAGTCTTAATCATCATTATCGGCTACCAAGTCTCGGCGCGCCATCTACCGTATTTATTGCCTACCAAGCCTCGGCTTTCATCTCACGGACGACAGCATTTCCAATCCCATAGGTGTTCTCTTCTCACCGAGGAAATGGTTCGAATTAGCCGTTATAAATGAATGTTGGAACAGCTGAGACTCGAACCTGGGAACTACAGATTATCATTCATGCGCCTTAGCGAGTGAAGTAATCCTTTCTTCCGATACCCTATGAGAGAAAAAGTAGAGGCCACATGAAAGCGATACGACTTCAACTGTGTATGAAATCAGGACTGCTTTCAAAATAAGACTCATATATTCGGACACTTCCACAGGGAACTCCGCTATTTGCAATTCGGCACTCCTATTCGGAGACTTATAGTGTTGGCTAAAAATCGTCTAGGTTTCAGTGTTGTCGGAAGAGGCATTAGTGAATTGTTAGAAAACTTGGGGAAAAAGTGTCATCTAGTCAGATGAAATGTAAAATTTAATATATTCTACAGCTGGCAGAGCTAGGGTGTGGTGGTGACCACGTGACACAATGAACTCATGTGTCACATCCACTGTATGAAGTTGAAGGGATTCACATGGCACGGATTCGGTATATTATTATGTCTCAAGCATGGACAAAATACTGCAGCATATGTAAACAGCATATTTAATTGTTTACTAATGCAGACGAAACATTTCAAGATGATAATGCAACAGACTACTTTGCGACATCTGTCTGTGATTGGTTTGAGTAACATGACAAAAATAATGAATGAATGGAAAAAAAATGAATTAAAAAATTTGCATTTTTTCTCACCCCCCTGGTCTAAGGGGTCAACTCATTGCTCACAAAAAAACTTCGTGACCTATACATTCTACCACCAACATTTAAAATTTCCAGCATAACTACATCGTGTGCAATATTCTTTTGATATTTTGGAATTTTCAAAGCTTTCCGCCGTTAGAGGTCGCATTTATAGCTTTTGTAAGATTCGTAAAGTGCAAATCGTAATATTTCATCAATTACTATCAGCACCAAATTAATTCTTAATTTTTCTCTTAAAACAAAAATAATTGGATCACCATTGCTTTATATGGAAACTTCGTAACGTTTACATTCCACCACCGAAATTTCAAATTTTTATCATAAATAAATAGTATGTAAGTGAAATTTAGAGAAACGTAGCATTTTAGTTTGTCATTATGGTACACAGAGGCGAAATAGAAAAACGTATTATGAATTTTAAATCTGAATCTGTACGATTTTTTGCTCCTAAAATCACTTTCCAATTGAACATATTATATATCTCAATATAAGGTTGCAAATATAATATATAATATATAAGGTTATAAGTTACAAATAGAAATGCTGACACATTTTCCTTCCCAAGGTTCTTCACATTCATGCCATTTAAAGTTTTTCGGCCCCACTTTAACATAAAAACTACTCAGGTAAATTTTTTTGCCTTGTGTTTGCGCGCCATCTAGCGGAATTTTATATTAGAGGAGAGTACGCGTAAAGCTACGGTTTTCGAACAATTGGGCAGGCCTTAGTATACCATTACTAACGATTTGAAACGTTAGGGGGGGGGGGGGGTCAATGGGCTCCATGCCCTCCCCAACCCTTAGATCTGGCACTGATATATATAACATAGATTATATATAAATAAACTGAGAAATATTATTTAATAACAATATTTGATTCAAATAATGCTTACATAAGAAACTTACGCACAAATATTAAAATACTTGCATAAGCAAAATTACTTGCAAACAATTAAAGAGACACTGCGCATGAACTTGATAAGGTACAGTCGCTCAAAAAATTATCCGAACGCTATGGTTGATTACAACATTCAGATAAAATATCTGGCAGCATTTTTTTCAGAAATTAGTGATCTGGCATCCTTCGTGTACTGTGCACGAAGGACGTCAGATCACTAATTTCTAAAAATATCGTTGCTAGATATTTTTTCTGAATTTTGTAATCAACCATAGCGTTCGGATACTTTTTTGAGCGACTGTACAAGTTCTTTTATGTCAATGTCGATGCCAGTTGTGATCAGAGGTATCTGCTCAAGTGCCGTGTCTTTAATGCAATATCCGAAAAATTCCCCGCCCTGCCCGCGGTCAGTAGGGGACACCGATGGGCTTGGAAAGAGACGCCGTCCGTCGGATGGGATGTTAAGTTTTATATTACTCAAAACATACATGCAACCTTCAATTTCAATCATCAAAATATAAAAACCCAGACAATTTTATGAATTGATTGGTACAAGAGCTCTAAACAGGGACATATGGTAAGCCTATGTATACATCTAGTGTTATTGATGTATACCGTGGCTCCGTGTGCGGGACAGCCATACCCTGTGCACGTTAAAGAACACGCTGGAAGGCCTTGACGGGAGGCTACCATCAGTCTCCCAACAGCTGTTCCAGTGGGTCTCCTCCCCCAATCTTCTCTGAGCCTACGGGGTCCATGTGACCTGGCCATTTAGCCCATGGTGTGCAAAAAAGTGCCGCTCAGAGGTAAAACAACCCAACTCAAAATTTAATACAATATTTGAAGTCCGAAATCTCTTAAGTTTGGATATTTTTCTGTTGATAGAAGCTTAAGCAGTTTTTCCCGGTTTCTTTTCCACATCCAATAAATGCATCTGCCTGCAACTCGCATAATGCCATTTCATATTTAGGATCTATATTTGCAATATCAATATTTAAGGGATTGTTAAATTACATTATAGCATTTTGTACACCAAACAACGTGCTATTCCTTTGTCCAAAATGAACAAATATTCAACTATCCATCGTTCTCGCAATTCACGATTTTCATTGTAAATATTTCTTTGTTTATCGCGCGCTCATATTTATGGGTTACTGCTAATACACAAATAAAATTTCTGCTAATGCAATAGAGATTTGCACACATAAAATATTGTTATTAAACCAAGTTGTCATTATTTGTACCGATTCGCACAACACCAAAGAACGAACTAAACACAAAGTGTCCATGATTTTTTGCGAGAGCATGGTTAAAAAGAGAAAGTACAGATAGATTATATTTCAAAAGCCAAATCATTCAAATTCAAACTGCTATTCATCCGAAGTCCTAGTCCTAATACAAAAACTCGAATGAAAATTTTCACATTAACCACCACTAAATTTATACAAAAAACTAATTGAATAAAATACCATTTGTTCAATAGAGAACGGTTTTAGATTTTCCTTGTATGGTCGCAATATTTCGGATTTATAATAGCGATATGCACAAAGTTTCACAAAAAAAAAATACCGTGAATGGTATCAATGATATTCTCAGGTATTCATTAAATGTTTCCATAAATATGTTGTATTTCTATAATCGCTATTGCTTTCTTAGAATAGTATGCAAATCACCTTTCATTTATTCGGTCAGGATAAACGTTTTGTCTAATTAATCATTTAAAAGGCCCGCCCAAAGCTGGTTAACTTCGGGGATCGGACGAGAACCGGTGTTTTCCGCTTGGTATGGACGTTGACATATTGATTTCCTTTCCTTACCTGCCTTATAAAGTTACACACATTATCAATAACAGAATATTTGTTAAAGTAGGAAAGAGTTCGAATGCTGCAAAAAATTTCCTTAACGACAGTATTAAATATATATATAAACCCAACCTTGTTCTTAAGTACTGATTAGTTTTCATTTTTTTACGGTTGTTGAGAATTTATTTTCCCTTTTTTTTTAAACATAATAGCGTGCAATTAAACGTAACACACAAAGGTAATACAATAAAATTATTTCTATTTACCCTACTTCCGAATGAAAGAGACTAGACTAGAACTGAAATAGATTAGACTAATTAAGACTAATTAGAAATATAGATTAGACTAATTAAGACTAATTAGAAATATAGATTAGACTAATTAGAAAAAGAGAACTAGACTAGAATTGAAAGAGACTAGACTGAATGTAAGAGATGACTTATTTACTTTCAAAGAGTAATTTTCTTTTTCGTTTCCTTGGTTGTTTCAACGTCCGAGAGGCCATTTCTTGTCACACCTCGGGCTAAACTGATAAATCACGACGACTCCCGATAGCTAAGACCACATTTCGATAAAGGTACGCACTGCAAAACTTAGACGTAAGCCCATCCCAGCGCGTGCTTTAATCTGAACGTTCTTTCGCACGGTGGCATGGCGGTGGTGGGAAAAGTTCCAAGATGGAATATTGCAAGTGATTTAGTTCGTTTTTTCTAATAGGTAAGGTTTGCGTTGGGGAAAATACACATGGAACACCGGAAATAACTATTGTTTTATCCGATAAAACATACCAATGAAACCTGTTTCCACTATATGGTGACAGTGTGGTAGCAGATACATCGCGAAAATGACATGTTTCTGGTATGAAGACCAGACAAGTAACAGCTTTTTCTTTACGTGTTCTTGCCGTTCACATCGTAAAACGTAATGAAAGATGGAATTTAGTACCATAGAACCGCGATATTTTGATCTGCATGCCGATATGTTAGGGATGGACTAGGAACCAGTGTCGTAGCTGATACCTCTTTACATTTTCTTACCCCATCATTAAAAGTAAATAATTACATAGGAAGCATGCGTTCTGCAGTGTAATATTTAACGTCATGAAAAAGTAATTCTCACCGTTATTAAGAACGACGTTTGCGAGAGATCCTACATTAAAAGTAATGAGTTTCTATTCGACAGAGTTTATACGCACACAAAATAGAGAAAATAAAGATAGTGGGAAGAGTAAACAGAGACACCTCTGTTGCGAAGAGGAAACACTGTTGTTGGAGTCTCACTTCCTGTCACATGAGGAAATAATGCATTCCAAAACCTCAGTGTCGACGTCATTACCTTATTATTGGAAGGAAATCCAAATTTAAGTGATAGTAAATAAGCTGTCGACAAGCACCGTCACGTTTCAGTCATTGCATTTACCGTGCGAATAGCTGCGGGGGTGGCTCAGTCATATTCTCCAGGTTCGTAATCTGTAGTTCCAAGGTTCGAGTCCCAGCTTGGTCAGCGTTGAGATTTATCTCCGCAAAATTCCCCTCCCTGCCCATGGTCAGTAGGGGACACCGATAGGTTTGGAAAGGCCGCCGTCCGTCGGATGGGACGTTAAGCCGCGGCCCCGTGTGCGGGAGAGCCATACCTTGTGCACATTAAAGAACACGCTAAAAAAAAAGCTACCATATGTCTCCCCAAAGCTGTTTCTGTGGGTTCCCTCACCCAACCTTCTCTAAACCTTCGGGGTTCATGTGACCTGGTCATTTAGCCATGGTGGGCAAAAAATTGTCGCTCAGATGTAAAACAACCAAACCGTGCGAATACGATGACAAAGTGAACAGAGTTCGTGGAATTGCAGTTACCTCCGCATTGCTTACCGCGAAACAATAGGAGTATAATAAACCTATTTGTATGAGATAAAACGAAACATTAGTATGCAAATATCGACACGGGCTGTAATCTTTATACGCTTCAGGTGTAAACAAGCACTCGACCACCCGAAAAACATCAGGTAAATCTTGTTAAGTATTATCCAATATTTGACAGCACACGGATTGGGTTGGGTTGTTTTTCCTCTGAGCGGCACTTTTTTGCACACCATGGGCTAAATGGCCAGGTCACATGGACCCCGAAAGCTCAGAGAAGATTAGGGGAGGGGACCCACTGGAACAGCTGTTGGGAGACAGATGGTAGACTCCCGTCAAGACCATCCAGCGTGTTCTTTAACGTGCACAGGGTATGGCTCTCCCGCACACGGGGCCACGGCTTAACGTCCCATGCGACGGACGGCGGCCTTTCCAAGCCCATCGGCGCCCCCTACTGACCGTGGGCAGGGCGGAGAATTTTGCGGAGATATATTTCAACGCTCACCCAGCTGGGACTCGAACCTGGGAACTACAGATTACGAGCCTAGCGCGCTACCGACTGAGCCACCTCCGCCCCCCCCCCCCGCACCACACGTAATTTAATGGTTTACAACCACTGCTGGATTAACCCTTAAGCAATATAAGCACCTGCTTAGGGCACCAAGGGAAGGGGGCACCGCAGTTCTTTCCCCTAGCAATGATGCTCTTAACTCTCCATTCTTTCACGGACACACTCGACTTTAGTCGTTTCTTTTTTAATTGTCCTTATCTGAAATGTTCGACTTTAATATGAATTGTAAAAAAAAAAAAACGTTTCTTATCGTATGGTGAGTGACTACATTTCAAAAGTTTGAAAGTGACAGTCACACCCCTAGAGTTCAATACGTTTGACTGTTTTTACAAAATTTTTCTGAATGAATTTCGGTGTTTTTCTATTCATTATAAATATATATAAAATCCATATTCTTTTTTGTGACTTTTTAAATTAAAGCTTACGTATTTTCAGACAACAAGATGAAACGTATTCAATTAAGCAATGGAAAGGTCCAGGGAGGTACCATTGCTCGGTAGTGGTTACGTATTCAATTAAGCAATGGAAAGGTCCAGGGTGGTACCATTGCTCGGTCGTGGATACGTATTCAATTAAGCAATGGAAAGGTCCAGGGAGGTACCATTGCTCGGTCGTGGTTACGTATTCAATTAAGCAATGGAAAGGTCCAGGGAGGTACCATTGCTCGGTCATGGTTAAGTATTCAATTAAGCAATGGAAAGGTCCAGGGAGGTACCATTGCTCGATCGTGGTTACTTATTCAATTAAGCAATGGAAAGGTCCAGGGAGGTACCATTGCTCGGTCGTGGTTACGTATTCAATTAAGCAATGGAAAGGTCCAGGGAGGTACCATTGCTCGGTCGTGGTTACGTATTCAATTAAGCAATGGAAAGGTCCAGGGTGGTACCATTGCTCGGTCGTGGATACGTATTCAATTAAGCAATGGAAAGGTCCAGGGAGGTACCATTGCTCGGTCGTGGTTACGTATTCAATTAAGCAATGGAAAGGTCCAGGGAGGTACCATTGCTCGGTCATGGTTAAGTATTCAATTAAGCAATGGAAAGGTCCAGGGAGGTACCATTGCTCGGTCGTGGTTACTTATTCAATTAAGCAATGGAAAGGTCCAGGGAGGTACCATTGCTCGATCGTGGTTAGGCCATTATTTGGCCTTATTTCGGTCCTCATTTAAACCGTAAGAAGAAAATACAAAGTTGCTCTTCGCCACCACCCGGAACGCGTATTTCAAGCCTAACAGTTAACTACAAAATTGCTCTTCGCATTAAATGTAAGAGCACTATAAATCAAATTAATTATTATTCTTTAAATGGTTCGTGTTGTTTTCACTTTTCCGTAACTAATAATCTTTCAAGTTTATATTCAAGCTTTTTTGGTTACCAGCGTTCCGTGGCCGAGTGGTTTGCACGCATGGCTACTGATCTAGGGAAAATGGGTTCGAACCTCGTTTAAGGCATTGGTGTGTGTATCTTTTCTGCTGAGGTCCCGTTCTACTATGGGGTCACAAGCTCGTGCTTAGTTACAGTAGCAATCAGTTTAGGTTAATGAGTGACAAATCGGAATCTCAATCAACTATTTTACTTAGTTGCACTACCAATTCTGTTTTCACATCGAATTCTTTTACAAGATTTTGTTTTAACACTCTTTAGAAAAAATTTCCAATTCTCGTTTTACACGATTAATTTTGATGTAACACGGTTCAAAAAACTCTATTTGAATTTAAATATGACAAAATATTCAAGAAAAGATTCGTAGAATTTACATTTATAACAAAGATGCCCCTTTTATCGCACATTGTTGGATATCGTTTTAACTTTGAAAATGTACTATAGATACACATTTTCTGCACTGAAATCCCCAAAATAAAAGCAACACTAACATAACTACACAGGTTTTCTGTATTTTATTCTAAATGTTATAGAAATATTGTACAAAACCTTCTTCATTCGGAATAAAGTGGCAACATTGAGTTCCGGTAATTCCCCTCCATTTTATCTTCAATACATACGTTAGTCTCACTCTCTCATTTCGTTTTTAAAGTTAGAGTGTTAGTTTAAATATCTTTATAAGTAAAGACCAACATGGCGACTACACAAGCGACATATACGTACGGTAACCATATTTTTTTGGAGAAAATAAAGGACAAAACACAAATTGTTTCATAATGAAAAAAAGCAGGTTGCGTTTATTTGTTTCATTAAAACTAAAAAAAACTTTATAACATTTATTATAAAATATAAGCACACAATAGCATTTTAAACAATCATATTACTTAATAAATTTAATTATATTTTTCACAAGAATGAACTCATATTAATAAATCAGGTTTATGTTTTAAAAATTCATAAAAACTGTATACAATTCATATCAAAGTTGCATTTCGTATAAATGCATGCTTTGAATGTTTCGATTTTTAATTTTGTTTTTTCAGTGGTCCACATATTGTTCGCTAATCAAAATACTCGTTCAGTTTCCGTTACAGGATTTTATTTGCGATGGAAGAGATATGGGACCCCATCCAGTGCTCTGTATTTGACATTTGATCTGACGATATTCGACTGCTTCGATGTAATGGAAGCATTGATCACAATCTACGGATTACAATCCATTTGGCAAATTTGCAAACTCGAGAAAACTATCATTTTCAATCATCTTAATGAAATGGCACGATGCAGGGAAAAAAACTTTACTTCTGCAGAAAATCTGTTCGGAATGCAGCTGAATGCCCATCAGTACAATTTAAGAAGAATCATGATAACGAGCCTTCAGTCCAGCAAACAACCACTTTCACAGAAGAAATCGCACTCCAGCTATGGGAAGAAAAGGAAACAGTTAATAAATAAAATAATGACACAGAGGAAGTTGCATTCTACCCAGAAAACTAAATTATGAACCCGATAATGAAATATCCTTTCGAAATACAAATGCAATCAAACTAAGTAATGATATGGCAAAACACCAACAAGTATGCATATATATATATGGCACAATCACCGTCATAGATAAATCTAGCTGACTATATCAGGGACCATGTAACTCTTCTGGCAAATGAAACGTCAAAAACCAACTGTAGAGATCATAAAAAGTTACCGAAATGATATGGCAAAAGAGGAAGTAACAGGAGTATTGTAAATAATGGAAAAAAATCAACACACTAGAGGACACAATATGTGATAGCTATTTATGTTGCACTACGGGTTCGCAACTTCTGTCGTGGTATTTTTGCAAACTGAGTATGCACACCTGATAGCCTTATTAAATAAAAAAATAAAATAAATACCCTCTCAAGCAGCTGCTTGCCACAGAGGTCCCTCAGCAGAAAAACGACACAAACAGCGATGCCTTACCCGGGCTCGAACCTAGGACCCTTAGATCAGTAGCCAAGCGCGCAAACCATTCGGCCTTGGGACGAAGAATAGCCTGATTAGGGCAACCATTAAAAAGAAAGTGAACCCACTTTCTCCTTTTCCACTGCATGCGTTTCGTTTCCGGATCTCCTGCTGCTCTCTCCCGTCGCCTTTTAGGGGCGGGGGTGGCTTAGTCGGTAGCGCGCCTGGCTCGTAATCTGTAGTTCCCAGGTTCGAGTACCCAGCTGGGTCAGAGTTCAGATTTATCTCCGCGAAACTCCCCGCCCTGCCCATGGTCAGTAGGGGACACCGATGGGCTTGGAAGGGCCGCCGTCCGTCGGATGGGACGTTAAGCCGTGGCCCCGTGTGCGGGAGAGCCATACCCTGGGCACGTTAAAGAACACACTGGATGGCCTTGACGGGAGGCTAACATCTGTCTCCCAACAGCTGTTCCAGTGGGTCCCCTCCCCCAACCTTCTCTGAGCCTTCAGGGTCATTGTGTCCTGGCCATTTAGCCCATGGTGTGCAAAAAAGTGCCGCTCAGAGGTAAAACAACCCGACTACCTCATAACTATATGATCTCGCGTTCGGAAGATATAGTAGAATGACTTTCACATTACCCATTTTTCTGGGGGGAAGAAAACAAGGGGGTGAATTTATATAGTCTATGACACTTCCTACGTCACAGGCTTTCATTTGACACAAAGGTTGTTACTGTTCGAGGAGGACAATCATTTTCATATTTCGTCCTTTTTTCGGGGGAAAAAAAGCAGGCGTAATCACGTTTTCGTAGCCTACGTCTTCCCGTGCTTCAGAAGGATTCATTTGATGTATAGCATGTTGCTTTCTGCATTCGCGTTCTGGAGATATAGTCAAAAACAATTTTCCTATTTCCTCTCTTTTGAGTGGGAAGAAAACATGGGGAGTTAATTTGTTACAGCCTCTGACACTCCCCGCGTCACAAGATTTCATTTGACATATAAATCATCCATCTTCCCATCGCGTTCCAAAGATGTGGTGGAATAATCTTTTGTCAAATCCTCAAATAGACAAATCGACAAATTGTCAAAGCCAAAAGCAAGAGGATGATAGGTAAAATCGACTTGATCCGAAAGGGATACAAACCTAAGAACTCCTAAAGGTGTGTCATGTTCTCTGACAGTTTCACTACCATCCGCCGACTGAGATCTCTTCTATTGATGGATTTTTTATACCGCGGAGTCAGTCATTGGAAGTTGCTTAAATGCAATTGAAGATGGCGGTCGAAAAATCACTTTCGAAATATAACAGCTGAGCTAGGTACGATGAGTTTCATGATGCCTACCGTTTTCTGTGTTGTTTCAGTTATGATCTGAAATGTGCAAATATCAAATATTAGTTATAACCACTGAGTTATTTCGAAAAGCTTACTAGGGAATTGTCAGTTTAATTTGAGTAACCTCGTATATAAACATAAGACACATAGTTCAGCAAAAATATAATAATTTATTTTATTCTGAAAGCAGTCAGTGTAATAATGATGATATTATTTCAACTAAACACTAAAACATAATTTTTTATCATATGCTTTTAACTAGATATAAGTATTCAGAGGAAGAGTGGAAACAACTACCACTATAAATTACAACGTCTTTTAGTGTAGTATTTTGCATTCGTTTAATCAGTAATACTACCTTTTCTCATTGAAAAAAATTCAAATTCAGTGACTTGCAGTGTAAGTCGCTAAAAATTAACATCAAAAGGGTAAAACCTATTTACTTTTCAAACAGTCGTCTATAATTTATATAAAGTATCAGAAGGATTTAACACTTCACCCTATACGCAGTGCATAGCGGGACCGCCACTTCATTTTACGTAACGTATTTTGTGAAGAGCCGTCCCGTGGCCGAGTGGTTAGCACGCTTGGCTACTGATCTAAGGGACCTGGGTTCGAGCCCCGGATTAGGCATGGATGTGTGTGTCGTTTTTCTGCTGAGGTCCTGCCATCCTCTCAGATCTCCTACTATGGCATATTAAACTGACAGGCTCCTGTCAGACCTCTGTGGCAAGCAGCTGCTTGAGGGGGTATTTATTTTTTATTTTATTTTGTGAAGGAATCTTTACTTTTGTACGAGTGTCAACATACCAAGTGAGTGTTAACTGTAGTAGTATTTCATTACAAGGGGGTCATACATAAAATATCTTATGTTTGTAATCGAAAAACGCTGCAAGCAACTAATTACAAAAAGTTGGAATCGATTTTAATGTCATAGCGTATTTGGTCGGTGGTTTGTTTATTAAGTTCGTTAATAGTATGTTATTTAATCTTAAAAGTATGTTAATTGATCTGAGGATCGTCACGGAATTTATGGAGGAGACCCCACAGAGTGCATGTACGCAAAGCGGCCCCTTCGTTAAGTAATACAGTTCTGTGTTATGTCAATAGCAACTCAGGTATAGAACTCAGTAATTTATTAAATAAAAGATTTATGAAATATGCGACTAAAGATATTTTAAATATCTAAATAAAATCTCTTTAAATCTTTTCTTCAAAGGCAACAAGTTTCTAAAAAGATGCGTTCAGTATTTAAAGAGCTATGGAAGTTAGCAAGTTAGCTTGTTTTGGAAAGCGTCATTCATAATTAGCAAAAATTAACATACTTATTATTACAAGGGCTAAAACTCCTCTTTCAAGTGTTAGTAAAGTTTAATAAAACGGTCATTGCTTCTCTTTTTATCTTGTTTTTATTAATTTATCAGAGCAATTATTTAAACTCTCATTTTAGCTGTTAAAATATTCAATTTCCCTAATTCTCTATATACCAAAAGAATATTGTTGATAATCGACATTAAATAGATTCGATTATCTTTAAATTACCTTCAGTAAAATTTTTATTGTGAGAAAGGTTTTAAGAAGTTACTAGATTCTGTTTATGAATTATTACAGATTAAAAATAAAACTGTAACTAATAAAGTTGATGCTGAGTGAATATTTAACAGGAAAGTTATCTGAAATGCGACTTCTCCTAAAAAAACAGGAAAATGGATTCTCTTTCATGGATCTTGTTCCTTGCCTCTGGGCTCTTGTGACCATCAAAATTAATCAATTACACTGTAAAGAAATTGACAAAACTGATGTAAATATAAATGTACAAGTAGAAAGAAAATACATCGCCTACGACAAATATTATTTCAAAGAGAATGAAGTTTTTCTTTTCCAACTTTCGCATACTTTAAGAGTGGAAGTTCCAACTAATGGACGATTAGGGAAATGCAAATAATAATATATTTTTAGAACTTATAGAACAACAAAAAATTACTCATTTTCCTCTTAGCAGCCTGTCGCATAAAAATTGGGGATAAAAATATTAGATTAGGAATTGTTTCATTGTTCTCTGGACGTGGTACTTGATTGGAGATTATGGCTTTGCATTCCTCTAAGAAGAAGCGTTTCTAGACGACAGTTACTGTGAAAGAATATCACACAATAACAGGTGGGAAATGCTGTGTAATTTCATCAACGCCAGAGAATGTAACATTCTCCATATCCAATAATTCTTAGTGTTCACATTACCATTCAGCTGAAAAATGTTCCATGGCCAACTGTTGCACACAACCAGGAACTTAAGAACAAGGTTCCGACATTGCAGAAGACCACTGGGAGTCAGCTGTTGTCCCATGTGCAGTTTGTACAGGAATCAGATCAATACTCTTTGCACAACCTTCAAGACAATGGATCACACAAGATTCAGGAGTGCCATTTCCGCTCTGGCTGTAACAGAAGACTCTTTACTGCACTAGCAATCCACAATGTGTTCCAAAACCGGAAATACTTCCTCTGCAATGGCATAACGATAAATAATAATTTCATGAAATTTCTGAGTCGTGTTTCGTAACTCATTTTGTTCATAGACGTCTCAATCTGTTCAATAAGCGATGTTCAGCTAAAGCAGCCATGTCATTGTCATTGTTTGATAATAGAGTTCAACCAATAATGAACGATTCTTCAATCCCGGTCTCTAATTCAGAGAATTGAGTGACTTAGCGGGTTTGATATTCAGAATTTATGGAGGAGACCCCACAGAGTGCATACGAAAAGCGGCCCCTTCATTAAGTAATACAGTTCTATGTTATGTCAATAGTAACTCAAGTATACAACTCGGTAATTTCTTAAATAAAAGATTTTTGAAATATGCGGCTGAAAATATTTTAAAGATCTCAATAAAATCTATTTAAACTCAAACAATCTTATTTTAAAACGCAACAAGCTTTTAAAAAAGATGTGTTCAGTATTTAAAGAGCTATGTAACCCACCCTGAGAGTGGGTGGGCTTACAACAGTGCCATGGAATCAAAAATATTTGTCTGTCTAATTCAGTTCCGGTCTCTAATTCCTCTTCACTAATCTGGAAAGTGTTGGAAAATGATAAAGGTCCTTTCCTCTATTTCAAAAGGATCAGGTGTCAAGATGACTTTCTGTTTTCATTCTGTTATCACCAGATCTCACATTCTTTTACTGACAGGTTGATTGGAGATTAATTTACATGCTTTTTTCTTCACAGCGCCATGTTCAACCAGCTGGGAATTTGGAATTTTATACAAAACTTTTATGCCCCATCCAATGGACTGGGAGAGGTGAGTTCGAATCCCATTCACTGCAAATTATTTTTTTTTCAGCTGAATATTTCATGAGTCCCATGTCTACAGGACATCTCTGATATCCACGTCTAAAGTACAGTCACTCAAAAAAGTATCAGAAAGCTATGGTTGATTACAGAATTCAAAAAAAATATCTGGCAACGATTTTTTTAGAAATTAGTGATTTGACAACCTTTGTGTAAAGTCGCTCAAATAAATATCCGAACACTATGGTTGATTACAGAATTCAGAAAAAATATCTATCAACGATTTTTTTTTAGAAAAAAAAAAAAACGTGATCTGGCAATCTTCGTGTACTGTAAACGAAGGTTGCAGTACACTAATTTATAAAAAAAAAATTTTATCAGATACATTTTTTTCTGAATTCTGTAACCAACCATAGCGTTCGGATATTTTTTGAGCGACTGTACTCATGTGTTACCGGAAAATGTAAATAGTAATATATCATTAGCCCTACAGCGTTTCTTTAACTCCTAGGATTAAGGGACAAACAATCAGTATATAGGCAATTATTCATTTTTTATTACTATATTAAAATATTTAAAATTAACCTCAAACATTTCCTTTTAAAAACAAAGAGAGAAAAGTTTAACCAGTAGTTTTTTAATAAGTAGTATCTTAGCTTCCTTTTCATAAATAAATACACATAAAATAAATCAAATTTAAACTTACCGTCGAACTGCTCCACTGAAATATCTAAGATGTATAAAGTTTAGGAAAAGTTATGATATTCTTTGACTGCTGTCAAAACTCAATAAAATATATTTTCATAAACACATTTGGATGTTAGTTTTTAGTATCCTGTGATCGGAATTAAGATGGCAATACTTGAATATTCTTGTAGAAACAACTCTTTTGAAACACACGATACATGAAATTTACGTCTTTCAGATCATTAGTAAAAGCAACGTATGAAGCAAACGGTAGTTCAGAATTTATGAAAAAGGTGTTTATTTCTCTTGACATTCGATATTACCACTTTTTGGAACGATCCTAGACAAAACAAATGGTAACGATCATCGGGTTGAATATTTCAACAAGATTTAAAGAAATAGGGAATGCTGAAATGTGAATCTTCAATGTCTTGTTGAAGCAAAGTAGTTACTAGATTTAAGAAAAGTCATTAGCATCTCTATTTAAGTTATGGAAGGAAGGAAGAATGGGAAGAAGTAAGGTTAACTATCATACGTTTATAATGGTTATGACCAAGGGCATCATCATTTAGAGATCCAGCTTCACCAAACTTTCTGTAATATGCTTTTAAGTCAATTTCAAATTTTAACTTAATTTAAATCTGAATAGAGTTAATTACGAAATCTGTTCAATTTCTTCCGTTTTGTTTGCAATTCATATCCATCGCAACAGGCTCTAATCTAGAAAAAAGAATTGGGGAAGTGATGCAATTAAGATGGTAGAGGGGGATACTGGATTTCTTTTGCAGTATAATATTGCCTCTCCATTTTAGGTGGTTTAAAAATTATTTCGAAAAATGGATGAATATGCAATCGTTTAATGTTTTTGGCTTACGTTACCCATATTAAAGTTCTCAAAGGGGCACAATCCTCTGCCCTGTACGGCCTTTTCGTGAACTGTTGTTAACAAAAAGGCCGTACAGGGCAAATAAACTACCTCTAAAATTTTGGAAAATGATTAACCTTTCTTAAATATGATGGAAGCTTATTTAACAATTTCTCTTAGAAGCATTAAAGCAATTAATTGCTAAATTCTAATGTAAAAATAGGTTCGGAGCTCATAAACAATACTTTTTTTTGTCTTAGTCTAATATTAGTTGATTCTGCTAAAAAATAGAGTTAAAAAAACTTGATAATTTCTTAAAATCGTTTACCGGCATTTTAATGGCTTTAGGTAAGAACTGTAATAAATAGGTGTATATCAGAAGGGTATGGCGTCCCATGGCCCAGTGGTTTGCGCGCTTGTTTACTAACCTAAGGGACTCTGGGTTCGAGCCATTTAAGGCATGGATGTTCGTGTTGTTTTTCTGCTGAGGACTCGCCATCCTCTCAGACTTTCTACTCTGGCGTGTAAACTGACAGGCTCCTGTCAGACCTCTGTGGCTAACAGCTGCTTGAGGGGGTATTTGTTATTTATTTATTTTATTTTATCAGAAGGTTAAACGTGGATAAAACTCGTAGTGAATTAGAATTTTTGTTAACAGAGTCGCTGTCGATCTTGAAGTCTACGGATATGCTTGTTTCTGGGAAGTGAGTTGGTGTAGACCATGAATAGGGTTCGATCAGGACTGCATAGTGATACAGTTGGAAATTACCTAATGGTATTCTGTAAGTTTAGATTGGTTGTCTGTAGTGACATGAAAGAACCAGAAAATAATAAATGCTATTATTTCCATTATTCACTCTCCTCGTTTCTGTAAGTATGGATTGGAAGTGACTTGTTCATGAATTTGCATTTTTCGGACAAGTTGTCTCTTTCCTTAAGTGATAAGCTCAGCTGCGTACATACATCATAGCAGAATAATCCAATCAGAGACAACTCGTCTGGTAAATGACATGACAACGATTAATTTCTAATATATAAATAAATCTTACCAAGCCCATCGGTGTTTCTTTTCTTACCAATTCAGAGTGGCAGTTAAGAGAGAAAATATTCACGCAAGCGCAGTTGGGACTTCAACCTTAGAACAGCATTATACTGCTCTGGGTTGGGGGGGGGGGGGGGGCAGTTGATAGCGCACCAGGCTCGGAATCTACAGTTCACATCAGTAGTAAATAATCACAGGATAAGTCCTGTAGACATGGAACTCATGAAATGATGAGCCAAAAAAAATTTGGTTATGCCATGAGTGGGAGTCGAACCCACGTCTCCAGGAAACATGCCTCTTATGCTAACCACTACACCATCAATGGATAACCTTTTCTCAGCTTATGTGATCTTATAAACCTTCCGGAATTTATTTATTTGATTCACACTAGTGGCGCCATCTATCCAGGAAGTGGACAACTCTGTTGCTTCATTAGAGATGGAATTAATATTTGTCACTTACGCTCAATACATACATTACCTATATTAATAAAAAAAAGTCAAATCAATAAATCAGTGGTAAATAATTACAGGATAAGTCTCTAATGAGGCAAAAGAGTTGTCCACTTTCTGGATAGATGGCGCCACTAGTGCGAATCAAATAAATAAAATCCAGAAGGTATATAAGGTCACATAAGCTGAGAAAAGGTTAGCCATTGATGTTGTAGTGGTAGCATAACAGACATGTTTCTTGGAGACGTAGATTCGAATCCCACTCATGGCAAAACCAAATTTTTTTCAGCTCATCATTTCATCAGTTACAGTTCACATGTTCAAGTCCAACCTGGGCCAACGTTGAGATTTAACTTCGCAATGGGCTTAGAAAACCGATGGGATTAGAAAGGCCATCGTCCCTCGGATGCGAGGTTAAGTCGTGGTTCCGCATGCGGGAGAGATCCATACCTTAGGCACGTTAAAGACATACTGAATGGCCTCGGTGGGAGACTACCATCTGTCTCCTAACGTCTGTTCCAGTAGGACCCCTCCCCCAACTTTCTCTGAGTTTTCGGGGTCCTTTGACCTGGCCATTTAGCCCATTGTGTGCAGAAAAGTGTAGCCCAGAGGTAAAACAACCCAACCTCCTCCTTTTAAAATTTCAAGGTTAAATCGTAACCTCGATTGAGATAATAAATAACCATTTTTTTCTTGAATTATTACCTAAAATATTGCTTAGTTTCATAAAGAAATAAAAGTACAAACTTATATTCTGACCACGGATGAGTCTCGAGCAATACCAAAAAACTAAAGAAGCCAACCAAAAGGCCTCGAGCAATACCAAAAAAATCTAAAGAAGCGAAAACAACCCTACCGCAAAACCAATTTATAAAATTGGAGGAAAGTTTTTTGGTTCGGTTGTTTTACCTCTGAGAGGTACAGTCGGTCAAAAAAAATATCCGAACACTATGATTGATTACAGAATACGGAAAAATATCTGGCAACGATTTTTTTGAAATTAGTGATCTGGCAATCTTTGAACATACACGAAGGTTGCCATATCACTAATCTCTAAAAAATCGTTGCGAGATATTTTTTCTGAATTTTGTAATCAACCATATGGTTCGGATAATTTTTGAGCGACTGTACCTCTCAGATGTAAAACTACCGAACCCAAATGCTCTCGAGCAATACCAAAAAACTTTCCTCCAATCTCACAAATTAGTTTTGCGATACGGATTGCTTTCGCTGGTTAAGATGCTTACGGGCCACCACTGAATCTATGTGTGATGGGTTTACATGTGTATTTGCAGACTGTTACACTCATCCTGGTCAGAATATATGTTTGTACTTCTATTTCTTTGTGAAACAAAATAACATTTTAGGTAATGTTTTAAGAAATAAATGATTATTTATTATCTCAATCGAGGTTAGGATTTAACCTTGAAATTTATAAAAGGAGGAGGTTGGGTTGTTTTACCTCTGAGCGGCACTTTTTTTCACACTATGGGCAAAATGGCCAGGTCACAAGGACCCTGAAGGCTCAGAGAGTGTTGAGGAAGGGGACCCACTGGAACAGCTGTTGGGAGACAGATGGTAATCTCCCGTCTAGGCCATCCAGTGTGTTCTTTAACGTGCACAGGGTATGGCTCTCCCGCTCACGGGGCCACGGCTTAACGGCGGCCTTTCAAAGCCCACCGGTGTCTCCTACTGACCGTGGGCAGGGCGGAGAATTATCCGGAGATAAACCTCAACGCTGACCCAGCTGGGACTCGAACCTGGCAACTGCAGATTACGAACCTTTGCCTGCTACCGACTGAGCCACCCCCGCCCCCAAAAGGAGGAAGAGGTCTCCAGTGAAATGTTTCAATCTGATGATATGTGCTGAGTGATTGAATTAAACCATGTTACTTTGTAGGTCTGCGGATAAAAACGGTTAGTTGCACAAAGCTGAAATTTGAAGGGGAGAATAATCAGGTCATGCAGAATAAAATGGTTTGTAAAAAATGAAATTCTTATAAAATCTGCCAGCGGGATGAACGTGGCGCAGTACAGAAAAACCATGCACATTATTAACCAATCACTTGTTAGTAAGAGAATATATCACGTGGTTACAGAAAGAAAACAGAAAGCCATCATGAAACCTGACCCTTTTGTAAGATTGTCCAAAATAGTAACAAACACACGAATGCTATAGACGAATATCGCTTACTGAAGAGATGGAGACGCCTTTGAGGAGAATGAGTTACAGAACAGGGCTCAGATTTTTGAAGAAGCGGTTATAAATCGTAATGCCATTGCAGAGGAAGTCTACCGGTTTTTGAACACATTGTAAATGGCTAATGCTGTAGTCTTCTGTTAGAGCCAGGGACGATGTAACACTCCTGAATCTTGTGTGATCAACTGTCTTTCACAGTCTTACGAAGAGTCTTCCTGTACAAATTGGTATTTTCATGGCTTAGGACTGGATAGGATGGAGCTGGACAACCATAGGCCATGTAACATTTTATGGAGTAAGGAGGCGTATTTCCAGCTAATGTGAACACTCATCATTGTTGGGTAATGGAATCGTCACATCGTATGGCGTTGATGAAATTTCACAGCATTCTCCAGCTGTTACTGTGTGGTGTGTTTTCAAATCTAATATCATCTAGGAACCCTTCTTCTTCGAGGAGGTCCAAGCCATGATCTCCTAACACGTATAACACAAATAAAGCATGTCCAGAAACAATGCTTTATTTGATAAAGTTTCATATTATCACAGTAATAATTCAGATACATGACTTAGTAACATATTAAATAAGCATTACACTAAAATCATCGCAATCAAATCTATTTCAGTGTCGATTTTCAATAAAATTCTTTTACTATTTTCACAGTTGCGCAGATTGTAACATTTAACAGCTAAAATGACAGTTTAAATAATTGTTCTACTAAGTTAATAAAAAGTAGTTAAAAAGAAAGAAAAACCGTCATACTGAACTTTACTAATCCATATAAGAGTGTTTTTAGCAGTTCTTATAATAATTATGTTAATTTCCACTAATTATAAATGACGTTTTGCAGCACAAGCTAACTTGCTAAATGTTTCAGCTTCCACAACACTTTAAACACTAAACGCATATATTTAAAAATTTGTTCCGTTTGGAAAAGATATTCTGATCTAAATAGATTTGACTGAGTTTTTTTTTTTTAACTTAGGAAGCATTTTTTTTTATAAAACTATTATTTAAGAAAGATCCTGGTAGACTAGCGACCTCACCGACCTAATACACAACGACATTAAAACGCTATATTTCTTTTTGCAATTAGTCCTTTTAGCGTTTAATGAATTTAAGAATCATATTTTTATGTAATATCCCTTGTAATTTAATACGAGTACAGTTAACACTCACGTGGTATGTTGACATTCGTACAAAAGTGAAGATTCCTACACAAAATATGTTAGTAAAATGAAGAAGCAGTCCTGCTATGTACAGCGGGTGAGGTGAAGTGTTAAATCCTTCTAATAAGTTATATATATTATAAACGACCTGTTGTAAAATAACACGTAGTGCACTAATATTGTTAATTTCTCGCGACTTACGTTAGAAGTCACTGAACTGGAATCCATTCTGGTAACGTATAGAGGTGTGTGATTAAACGACCACACAAAACTACACTAAATGATATAATTTATAGTGGTAGCTGTTTTCGCCATCCTTTAATTATATTTATCTAGCAAATAACATACGTTTAAAAAATGATTATTTGAAGTTTCTTTGAAATAATATCTTCATTATTATACTGACTGCTTTCAGATTGAAATAAAGATTTCTATGTTTTCTAAACCATGCATCTTAATCTTTATATACGAGGTGATCTAAATTAAACTGACAATATATAAGTAAATTTGTAGAGGGAACTCAGTGGATATAAGCAATAATTTAAATTTGCACATTTCAGATCATTACTGAAGCAAAGCATAAAACAGTAGGCATCATGATATACAAATGGAATAGTGTAATTTTCAATTTTATAGAAGATAAAAAATGTCCTCTAAACATGAAATTCATCGCAATTAGCTCCGCTGTTATATCTAGAAATTGTTTTGTTTACCATTACTTTAAATTATATTTAAGGCAACTTCGAATGACTGATTGGTATAATAAAGGTAATATAAAGGCAATAATGGTATAAAAAAAACCCTCAATAGAAGAGATCTCAGTCGGCAGATGGTAGCTCAGCAGTTAAAGTACCTGACCCATGTCATCAGGAGATCGTAGGTTTGTGTCCCACACGGATTAAAACGATTTTTTCTCTATGTTTGGCATTGTTCAGCTTACAGGTGCTTACCTGTGTTTGCTTATTATTAAAGAAATTAGTTTAATTAAGATAATTAAAAATATATGTTTAGTTAAAAATATATTAATTGTACTCTTCAAAATATTCTTCCAAAATTATATATATATATTTAATTTTGTGTATTGCAAATAAAAAGAATGTTTTAGGAAGACTTTTAGGTTTGACGTTTTAAATGGCTTCCTCAAAAACCTGTTCCTGGGTATCAGATAAATAATCACTTGTCGACGTCACATTTCATTGTGAACGTAACCATTTGATTGAAACCTAAACATGACTTACATTTGACATTGAGAATCTTATATTAGGGTTTTCCAAGTTCTTTGCTGTATTATATATTCAGTAGGGGACACCGATGGGATTAGATAGGCCACCGTCCTCGGATGCGACGTTAAGCCGTGGTTCCGCATGCGAGAGATATCCATACCTTATGCACGTTAAAGGACATTCTGGATGGCCTTGGTGGGAGATTACCATCTGTCTCCTAACAGTTGTCCAGTGGGTTCCCTCCTCAAACCTTCTCTGAGACATCGGAGTCTGTGTGATCTGGGCATTTAACTCATTTTTTGCAAACACATGCAGTCGCTCAAAAAATATCCAAACACTATGGTTGATTTCAGAATTCAGAAAAAAATCTGGCAACGATTTGTTTAGATATTAGAGATATGGCAACCTTCGTGTACATACACGAAGTTTTCCAGATCACTAATTTCTAAAATAATTGTTTTTTGAGCGACTGTACTCTGTAGGGACTCATCTGTAAATTCCGAAGCGATATGAGGGTGAGATGGATGTTATAATATGATATCAGAAAACATACTATTAACGTTATTATTAAACAAGCCATCGACTTAGTACACAACGACTTTAAAATGCAATATTTATTTTTGCGATTATTCTTTTCAAAGTTTTCCGATTTTAAAAATCATTCAAGAAATGCCATTTCCATAGCAACAATTAATGGGAACCCTATTTCGTGTCAACACAAATATTTCGTACTAAATTCCTATTTATAGAAAGATAATTGCAACTCTTTATTTCATCTCTCAATAAATAAGTTTTACCCCACCATTCACTCTAAATCGAAATATTTATTCACCCATAAACATAATTTTTAAACACTGCAAGCGTTCGACAAAAGGTTTAAGGTGCGATGCAAATCCATTCCTATTTTTCTATCTTATTACACCACGACGTGCACATAACTGTTAAGTTTCATTTTTGGGCCACAACAATAATATTAATCTTGAAATTACTCGCAAAAACCTAAGTTTTTTCCGAAAAAGACTTTTCAGAAACCGGAATTTCCAAAGCTTTAACGGTTCGTAAACGTATAAATGGTTGCTGCCTACGTAAAGCCCTTCCACATCGCAGTACAGTCGCTCAAAAAAGTATCGGAACACTATGGTTGATTGCAAAATTCAGAAAAAATATCTGGCATTGATTTTTTAAGAAATTAGTCATCTGGCAACCTTCGTGTCGCGTGACTCGAAGGTTGCCAGATGGCTAATTTCTAAAAAAATCAATGGCAGATATTTTTTCTGAATTTTGCAATCAACCATAGTGTTCGGATACTTTTTTGAGCGACTGTACATCACTAAAATCTCATCCAAAATATATTAAACAAAAGAATGGTTACCTCCTCCGTGGATCGTACGAGGGTGAGAAAAAAAAAATCCAGTGGAACAACTCAAAAAAGCTTCCAATGCGAAACTCAAAGTATGCAACTTTCAACTTTTACTACGGCTTCACAATGTTTCATCTATACTTCTCCGAAACTTTATATAACCATTTTTCTTCTCTGTAGAAAAATAAAAATAAAAATGCATCTTACGTACCTGAGATGATCGAAACATAATATAAAAATATACCTAAAATAGCAACGCATAGAACCGGCCAGGCCTAGCACCTAATGTCCGACCCCGCCTTCTCGTGGTGCAGATAGTTAGTACCTTTCAAAAGAGATACTCTCTTGTGGAAGTGAACGGAAGGGGAGGGCTGCCAGTTCAGTATGGCCTACTGATCTGGACAACTATGGCTACTTTTCTTTTTTTTTTCTACCCTGCTGACGAGTGATCAACCACACAGGGTCCTGGTGCTGACGATATAAACCCACTGGACTGGACAAATATATGGCTCTGAGCTGGATTATGGATCCCGATTTTGCTGCACTGGTGGGCTTCTGAGGAGGAAAAATCTTCCGCTGTGATATTTTTGAAATGTCAACTTGGCGATAAAAATATTATTTACCCACTACACGGAAACGCATTGTTCAGAGCTAAGAAGAAGGTAATGTACAGTACAGCTAAATGTGTAATAGAAGCCTTAGATTAAACCACAGGGTTGTCCTTTTTAGAACACAGGAAAAAGCGTTCTTTACCCCTAAGGACAAAGTTGCCTATGACATACGTAAGAGATTCACACCTAGCCTCGATCTAGGAATTTCTCGTTGGACACCACAGGGAAACGCGTACTGTGAAAGCCACGTAGATACCTCTTGTCTGGATAGCATTCAACAAAAAGAGCGAAAATAAATATGCATAAACAAGTAATTCCTTTCATTGGTTCAAGATAAGTTAAAGTTCATTTAATTTATTTTAATGACATTCAAAATAATTTACTTATTAAGATTTTATTTAAATATTTCAGAATATTATAAAAATATTTACCAAAATTAAAAAAAAGAAATAACTACCAGTTAATATTTTAGGATTAGAAGTGTTTTGATTTATACACTTTGGTTTTGAAAGACTTTATAGAAATTATGGTGGCAACACTGGATACCACTGATGACGTCACGTCCGTGTGTTCGCGATATCATTTGTAATTCTAATTTACCTGCTGTATTCTTCTGTTAATTTCCAATTTTACTTATAACCACACGTCGTAGACTTTTATTGTGAGGAAGCGATCTCATTTTTTTTAATGTGCGACAATCTGTAGCTGAATTTCTTGTTTTGAAAATAAGAATTCCACTTTCCCACTGGAATACCACTGGAGATTATTGTTAACCATTCCAGCTTCCGCAATCATTTAAATACTAAAACAATATTTTTGAAAACCGATATTTAAAAAATATTTGATTATGATCTTTAATTCCTTTAAATGCATATCTTACAGCTTCCAAGTAAGGTTTCTCACTGGCATAACAGGGAAATTCTGTAGCCGTTCGGTAGGGTACAGTCGCTCAAAAAAGTATCCGAACGCTATGGTTGCATACAAAATTCAGAAAAAAATCTCGCAACGATTTTTTTTAGAAATTAATGATCTGGCAACCTTCGTGTACGGTACACGAAGGTTGCCAGATCATTAATTTCTAAAAAAAAATCGTTGCCAGTTGTTTTTTCTGAACTTTGTATACAACCGTAGCGTTCGGATACTTCTTTGACCGACTGTACCTGAAAAGCATAGGAAATGAATAATGTCCGTATTACGAGCCAAAATAAAGTGGTCGACACCGACAAATAGCGGTTAACTATCAATTTTATATCCCATAACCAGAATAATGTGCTGCATACTATTTGTCGGTTCGAAACCGACCGAAATTTCATATCTCTTAGGCTAAAAACTGAAGAATTAGATTACCTCTACTCTAAACTAATTATTCACTACAAAGTTACTTACCTGAAGGAAAATATAAAAGAACCACAAACACCTCACGAATATTATTTAACTTGATTTAGCTGATACTTTTCGACCAGCAGAGTTGTAAGTTACAGAAGGACAGGCCGACTTTATTTATCAACCGCACGAGACTTGCCTATGGCTGCTTATTATACTCAAATCTGTTCGCGATAGGCAAAGCTCTGATAACTACAAACCCTCAGAAAAGGATGACTTCTTCGCCATATTTTAATAGCTAACGCGGCAAATGGAACAGCGAGAAAAGCGTCGGACGATTTCAATAATAGGCGAAATAACATCCGACAGTGACGATTGAGAATGCATTGTTTGCAGAATCGAAAGGAAGTGACATTTCCATTGTTTCGTATTCCCAACAGAGGGGTTTGTTTACTCTTCCGCACTTAGGTTTTTCGATACCTTCTATGCCAAATTTACTAAAAATTATTTTTTTAATCTAGTACCTCTTTCAAAAGTTTTTCGGATTTACCGTGAGTATCTTAAATATTTCTTTTCCGGGAGGAAAGACAATAAACATCACCAAGGCGTGGGTCTGCTTCTCAGCAGACACGCTAGTTATGCTCTTCTAGGATAAGAGTGCATTAATGAAAGGTTACAGCAAAATTACAGACAAGCGTTAAGGACTTCAATCTTATCTACTGTTATGCCCCCACTGAGAATGCCGATGAGGATGAAAAAAAAAGGTTTTTACAGACTCCACACTGTCTCGCACACACGGATCCTCATACGAGCTTCCATTTCAAAGGAAATTCGTAATTCTTTGCTGTCCGAACATGTAGTAAGTAGTAAATTTCTTCTATTTTGACGGGAAAGAAAACGAAGGTTGTTAGTTTTATGGACAGCAACATTACCTACTTAAAGAGTTTTCATGTGACATGGAAATTGTTCCGTTCGGGCCTCACGTTCCTGACATTTAACATAAACTGGGCCGCATGTAGAATAAGAAAAAAACTTTTTTTGTGGGGGGGGGGATTTATTTCCTGCATAGGTCAACCATGAGTCAACTGATAATTTTTGATATTAACTATTATGGGAATACTTAAGGAAGGTTTTCAGCGTAAGAACTATTTTTTTTTTTTCAAATTAAAACTTACCGATTTGTTTTTAAAGAAAATAAATATATAAATCATTTTAATTTTTATTTTGGAAACTTGAACGTGCTTGTAATCATGTCTTGAATGTGTAATCCAGCCTGTTCTTTAACATTGGGTCGTTGCACCTCTGAGCGGGACTTTTTTGCACACCATGGGCTAAATGGCCAGGTCACATGGACCCCGAAGGCTCAGAGAAGGTTGGGGGAGGGGACCCACTGGAACAGCTGTTGGGAGACAGATGATAGCCTCCCGTCAAGGTCATCCAGCGTGTTCTTTAACGTGCACAGGGTATGGCTCTCCCGCACAGGGGGCCACGTCTTAACGTCCCATCCTACGGACGGCGGCCTTTCCAAGCCCATCGGTGTCCCCTACTGACCGTGGGCAGGGCGGGCAATTTTACGGAGATAAATCTCAACGCTGACCCAGCTGGGACTCGAACCTGGGAACTACAGATTACGAGCCTGGCGCGCTACCGACTGAGCTACCCCGCAAAATATTAGAGAATTTATCTGCTGTGTGAATTGGAGTTTTACTTGCAAGTTCTGTACTAAAAATAAATTCAAGATCATACTCTTATCCATTTAAATCTCGATTTTCAACAGCATTCGTCAAGTATTTAAGGAATTATGGAAGCCAGAATATTTCACAACAGTTACGGGTCATAAGAATTTATTTCAGATATTAATTAAAACTTAATAAATATTTCTTCAAATCACTGAATAAAATATAAATTTCAAAAGTGTCATAACGATTTTTTCGATGTTAGAATAATTATGAATGATTTTGATGAAACAATATAATTTATTATTAAATTTTCCAGCGTCCATAACTCTTTAATTACTGAACGAATATTGATAATAAATCGAGAATTTAAATAAATTCGATTTAACTTCAGTCACAGTTTTTCATTAAATGCATCAAATGCGTATATATAAAATCTGAGTTTGGTGTTAATCGGCAACCTAGACAGCAGTAACATCCTGACAAAGTGGACACAACTATCCTTCTGCAGAGACGAGCGACTCGAAAAGGATCTAGCCCTGACGGGTCTACAATTACCAATCTACAATCTTTATCCTCATCACGTTTCTCTATTAAATGCACATTTTAGATGTTATAGAGCAGAGACGACAAAACGGTGAATGGCGTAGCTGCCAGTTTTAGATGGAAACGATTTTAATTAATGTAACAATGTCACGTTATTATGTTTGATGCTAAATTGTTTTTTATACTTAGCTGGTCAAGCAGTGTTAAATCATTATTATGACTTATGTACTAAGGTCGATAGCGAAGGATTTTCTGTCTTAATAGTCGGGGTGGCTCAGTCGGTAGCGCGCCAGGCTCGTAATCTGTAGTTCCCAGGTTCGAGTCCCAGCTGGGACAGTGTCGAGATTTATCTCCGCAAAACTTCCCCGCCCTGCCCACGGTCAGTAGGGGACACCGATGGGATTGGAAAGGCCGCCGTTTGTCGAATGGGACGTTAAGCCGTGGCCCCGTGTGCGGGAGAGCCATACCCTGTGCACGTTAAAGAACACGCTGGATGGCCTTGACGGGAGGCTACCATCTGTCTCCCAACAGCTGTTCTAGTGGGTCCCCTCCCCCAACCTTCTCTGAGTCTTCGGGGTCCATGTGACCTGGCCATTTAGCCCAAGGTGTGCAGAAAAGTGGCACTCAGAGGTAAAACAACCCAACGTTAAGGAACACGCTGGATGGCCTTGACGGAAGGCTACCATCTGTCTCCCAACAGCTGTTCCAGTGGATCCCCTCCCCCAACTTTCTCTGAGCCTTAGGGGTCCATGTTACTTGGCCATTTAGCACATTGTATGCAATAAATAGTCCCACTGAGAGATAAAACAATCCAACATTAAAGAACACGCTGGATGGCCTTGACGGAAGGCCACCATCTTTCTCCCAACAGCTGTTCCAGTGGGTCCCCTCCCCCAACCTTCTCTGACCTTCGTGGTCCATGTGACCTGGCCATTTAGCCCATGGTGTGCAGAAAAGTGCCGCTCAGAGGTAAAACAACCCAACGTTAAAGAACACGCTGGATGGCCTTGACGGGAGGCTACCATCTGTCTCCCCACAGCTGTTCCAGTGGGTCCCCTCCCTTAACCTTCTCTGAGCCTACGGGGTCCATGTGACCTGGCCCTTTAGCCCATGATGGCAAAAAAGTGCCGCTCAGAGGTAAAACAACCCAACCCATCTCTTCTGAAACCAGTCTTGTACATATATATATGACTAATGGAATGTTGAAGTTTAAAACACTTTTTGTGAGCTTTCTGAACTTCACAAATATGTGTATGAACCAGGGCGCATTAAACAATTTGGAGTTCTGGAGCCAGGTTCCAAATGAGTGCAATGGAACAAAGTTCTAAATAAGAGCCTTAGAGAAATATTCTAAATAGAGCCCTTTTATCCTTCTAAACTGAAAAATGAAGTAAATTGTACTACTTATGTAAATTCGTCGATTGACGTGATAAAAATAAATATCATTACTTCAAAACAAGTAAAAACAAAACAGGAGGTGCCCTGTAGGTCGGGAGAAGTAATGAAATAAAAAGACCAACATATAAAGAATCAATTCTGTACTGTATTACAGATTTTACTGTATTACATATTTGACAATAAATGTAATCGATTGAATCATCTTTGACGAAACAAGGCGCACGAGAGGTTTTCGGTAACAATTTGTTCCTTTTCTCATTTCAATTCTTCTTCACAGAAAGAGGAATTCTCTTTCGGTTCCTAGTAGAAAGTTGAAAGAGATGAATATATAATCGTGTAAGGTATAACTACGAATACAGGTAATCATAAGAGGTAAGTGAAATTAGATATTTTGCAATAAAAAGTTACAAAAACAGAATGCTAAGCATAGTTTTTGGATTGTACGTATTTTACCATAGTTTCCATAAATTAAGACTTAAAAACAACCTGAAAGCACCGTTTTCTCGAAATCCTTTTTGATCTGTTACATGTGAATGGGAATATAAGTTGAGTTGGGTTCTTTTACCTATGAGTAGCACCTTTTTATACATAATTTGCTAAGTGGCCAGGTCACAATGACCCTGAAGGGGGAAACCACTTGATAACTGCTACAAGACAGACGGTAGCCTCCCTTCAATGCCATTCATGGTGTTCCTTAAGCTCAGGGTTCTACCAGTGGTCAAGTAAGCACATCATTATATGGTTCCCATTGCACTACGCGATGATGTTGACCGTCAGGTGGGAGACTGAAGGGATTGATTATGCCCTTCAACAGTGAGTTTACGCACCCAGTTGTTTGTGTGGCGAAAAGAGACTGTACAGTGAGGTTATGCATCATCTTTCACAGCCTCAATGCCATCACTGGGTGGCAAACCCAATAGAGTTGCTGTATCAGGTGGAAAGGACGAGCTATATAACAACTCTGGATATGCTAAAGGGATATTGGCAAATACCAATCAGCCCCTGTAGTAAAGGTCATACAGCATTCGTGACCCACCGAGGGCTGTACCAGTGGGAAGTGCTTGTCTTCGTGCTGAAGAACTGTGGGGCATTTTTCCAGAGAAATGTGTATACCATAATTACGCCCCATATTGATTATTGCTGCGCATATCTATTATGTAGCTTTCTATTTCGAACAGATGGGAGGATTATCTGAACATCTTGGAGCGTATCTTAGGGATATCAATGTCAAATATTTCACAATCAACCTAGTAAAGTATACTTGGTGGATTAGCGAAACCAAATATTTTAGTCATGTTGTTGGTTCGGTCAGGCATCGGCCCCACCATGCAACAATAGAGGTCATCAGAAAGATGAAAGCTCCTCCAATGAAGAAGGAACTGAAAGCATATTGGGAATCTTTGGATATTACCGACACTACCTAGATCAATATGCAGCGGTTTGCTAATCCACTCACAGACGTGACTCTGAAGCAGGCACCTGCACAGTTGCCATGGTGCGTACAAGCAGATAAGGCATTCGAGGCACAGAAGGGGGGGGCAGCTTTGCGAGGCAGCAGAATGCAATACACCTCCAGAATACAAAATGCAGAATCTAAGGTCCTGCGTGACCTTACATTCTGCGTTGAAATGCATCTGCGCTTGCGGTATGCGCATGTCTCTCCCATATTGAAGTCCAGGGACAAGAACATCCCATCGCTTTTACTTCCAAGAAGCTCACGGAACCCAGCAGAAATGTGGTGGTGATGTGTGTGTGGAAGGGTTTGGCTGGGGCGTTAGAATTTAACATTTCAAACTAATGGAAGAGTCAGAAACATCAAATGACAATATTAAATATGTTACTACCAATCCATCTAAAATCTGCATTTTCCTAATTTTTCTTTAAATATAATTATACATTATTATTGAAAGTCTATTCACTTTATTAACCAACATCTCTCCTTTCAGTTTCACTCTGTAGACTTTGTGATTTGCACGAATGAAATTTCACACATTTAATTCAAGTTTATTACGCAGCAGCTGAAATTTTTTCAACTTGTTTACTCTGTCAGCAGAAAGATCATTTCATAAAATAAATTTTTCTTTTAATTTGTCACCTTATCCAAGTACATTGTTTTCTCTTTAAAATATCATCTTTGAATTTTCAAATTAGCTTTTTCTCATTATCGAAAGTCATTTTTCCCTTAGGTCATATATCAATAATGCAGTAATGTTTGAACACTTTCAAGAGATTTTATCTGCTGTCTGTGGTAAATATAAATATTTTATTCGAGGCTTAAGGGACCAGCACGCACACCCTTTCAGAATTCTAGTAAGAGTAAAAGAGTGTCTAAAAATATTTACCTTATTTAGCAAATTTTAAAAATCTGTGAAAAGGAGGATGATGTGCTATACTACATTAATCCAGTCTTTTGCGCCCCCCCTTGCATTTTTTCGGTTGAGGGTGTTTCCTTCCCCCACTCTCTCAGAGGTTTCTAATCAAGAGCATTGAAGGTGGTTACTGTTAATCCTATATGGGGGGGGGAGGTTTCTAAAAGAGAATCTAGGAGGCTAATATTTACTCAATAGGAGTATTTCTCATCCAGAGGGGCCAATATTATTTTTACAGAAAATTTTGCTATTCCGGTTGTTTCACTGGGATGTATATAAATCATTTTGAAGTCATTTCTCATGTATTTATAATTATCATGTGTTCTCTTTCAGTAAATATGCAAGATTTGAGGATGAGAGTTAACACGAAATTCGATAAAACATTACTGGTCCCAATATTCTTGTCATTTTATTGAGCTTGGGGAGAAGCAATATGAATTCAGGTCCCCCCCCCATCCTTAGTATCAAATGGATTGGGTCGGAAAGTGATTTGTCTGTTCCGACACGTGATTGCTAACTGTTTCACTTTTCATCTACTAGCTTAAGACTCTGAAAATGAAGAGAGATGGATATTTGTAAAGGAATATTTAACCGTTATAGAGTAAGCGAAACATTTGTTATTTGAAATTAACCTGTTTGAAAGAATAGTGGTAGTTAGAGCAGGAGTAAAAATACCTTTGGGGTGATTGGTGCAGTCACTGTATCGAGTCTAAACAGATCGAAAGGCCGTTCACACATATGAATATCAGCAAAAGGAAAAATACAAGCAGGAAGTAGCAAGTATTGATGTTTTTCCTTAAAAACGACGTAATCATAATTGTTCACGAATGAGCCTGAAACGTAATCTCTGGATTTAAACTTGCGACTTTAGCCCTGTATAAGCGGAGGATGATAGCGAAGATGAGAGAAGAATTGAATAACTCAAGCTACATATAGAGCATCATCCATTACATAATTATCTCCCAATTCCATCTGCAATCGAAACAACTCGTCATTTTCCTCTTAAGATAATGGTTTTGCATTTGAATCCTTTAAATTATGTCGTATTCTATGAATTTTACACGGCGGAGCGACAATTGTGTGGAAGTCAAACTGCGTGGATTACAACTCTAAGTGCGACAATTGGGTGGATGCAACAACAGGTTGGGTTGTTTTACCTCTGAGCGGCACTTTTTTGCACACCATGGGCTAAATGGCCAGGTCACATGGACCCCGAAGGCTCAGAGAAGGTTGGGGGAGGGGACACACTGGAACAGCTGTTGCGAGACAGATGGTAGCCTGCCGTCAAGGCCATCCAGCGTGTTCTTTAACGTGCACAGGGTATGGCTATTCCGCACACGGGGCCACGGCTTAACGTCCCATCCGACAGATGGTGGCCTTTCCAAGCCCATCGGTGTCCCCTACTGACTGTGGGCAGGGCGGGGAATTTTGCGGAGATAAATCTGAACGCTGACCCAGCTGAGACTCGAACCTGGGAACTACAGATTACGAGCCTGACGCGCTACCGACTGAGCCACCCCCGCCCCACAAAATCTCTTACCAATCTATAGGACTCAAGCATCTGAAATTATCCATTAGCCATTAGGTTAATGGATAGAATATATATGTTTTTCTTACGTTTGAGCTGTAAGAGAAGCAATGCCACGTACATTTATTTCTATACTGGTTGAATAACTGTAATATTATTTGTTGAATATGTAGAAAATTATCCATTATGAAATATTCCCATATTGAAATATTTTTCAGGGAGATGCTGCCATCTAGTGCCCAATGCCTAAATTAGGCGGAATTTGAATTTTTTTTTACATATTTTGAGGGCAAATGGAAAGGCGATGTTTGATCTTGTAAGAGATGCCTGGAATGGCTTAATAGAGCTTCTATCTCTGTCTTTTGTGTAAAAGAATATTGAATGAAACATAAAGTTCACTGAATAAGAGACGAGAGTTGGCTTAGCGAGAGCCCCTGTAGTAAAGGCTACACAGGATTCGTGACCCACCGAGAGCTGTACCAGTGGGAAGTGCTTCTCTTAGGGCTGAAGAACTCTGGGGCATTTTTCCGGAAAATTGTGAATACCATAATTACGACTCATGTTGATTATTGCTGTGAATATCTAGATCAGTCATGTCAAACACACGGCCCGCCAGGAACTATTCTGCGGCCCGCCAAGATTGATAACCAATACGTTTATTTAACTTTTGACAACACTGGATTCTTTAATTAAAATTATAAGTACGTACACGGTACATGAATTAAATAAACTTATTTCAGAAAACATTTCCATTTATATATAAGGGAAACTATTGCGCATAAATGTATATGTCGGAGCCCGATCGTAGAATTGCGAATAACTATTTTGTGCGAACAACTATTTTCTACTTTAAAAAAAATAAAACTGCGGAAAGATCAAGATGAACAGACAAGCATGTGCAAGCAATTTTAAAAATGACTACAGCTCAACAAATTCAACCAAATTTTGAAGTTTTTCTTAATGAAAAACGTTGCCAAGTTCATTCAAAAAAAAGATGATATTATTTTATTTAAATAATGTTAAATTGAAAAAAAGAAACTTTCCTACATACATATGTATTTTTAATATGTTTATATTCTGTGTATTATTATTTGGTACGTATTGATTTGTTTATAATAAAAGCTATGCTTCACCTTTATTTCCATTTTTTTTTGCGGCCCGCGATTTAATATATAATACTTAATATGGCCCTAGGTTGTTATTGAGTTTGACATGCCTGGTTTAGAGGAATATTTTTCCCAAGTTTCGAAAATTTTCCAAAGTTGGAATTTTGCATATTCGGAAAGTGGAGTTTTCATTGTTAAGGCTCTAAAGTTGAAAAAAATACGTTTATTAACAATTTATTAAATATTCCTCTTTTACTTGCTTAATTGTAGAAAGGAATAATAAGTTTTTTTTAGTTTTAATCATAGTAATTAAAGTATTTTTCAAATTATTTCAAAATTCCTTAGCGTATATTCTTAAATATAAGTAATATATATATAATATATATATAATTTCAATTATAGTTTTCCCACAAATTCTATAGACAGGGATCTAAATGGTTCCTGCATAAGCAGTAGCTGAAATGTTGGTATTCAGCGAATTGGAAAAGATAATGCAATTCCAGAATAGCATATGAAATTATGAACAAAAATATTACAGAATATATTTACGTAATCTGGCAACGATTTTTTTTTACAAAATTAGTGATCTCGCAACCTTCGTGTATGTACACGAAAGTTGCCAGACAAGTAATTTCTAAAAAAATCGTCGACAGATATTTTTTTCTGAATTCTGTAATCAACCATAGTGTTCGGATATTTATTTGTGTGACTGTACACGAAGAATGCCTGATCACTAATTTCTAAAACAAAACATTGTCAGTTATTTTTTCTGAATTCTGTAATCAACCATTATTGTTCGGATATTTATTTGAGCGACTGTACACGAAGAATGCCTGATCACTAATTTCTAAAAACATTGCTGCCAGATATTTTTTCTGAATGCTGTAATCAATCATATATCTATAAATATATATATATATATTTATATATCATCCACCGCATATACAGGGCTAAAGGCGAAAGTTTGACTCCACAGGTTACTTTCGAGGTTGATCCGTGAGCAATAGTGATTACGTCTCTTTTAAGGAAAAACATCAATAGTTGCTGCTTTCGTGGTTGTATTTACCCTCTTGCTGATATTCATATTGGTAAACGGCCGTTCGATCTGTTTAGACTCGATGCAGTGATTATGCCAATCGACCCTAAAGGTTTTTCTTTTCTCCTGTTTTAACAACCACTATTCTTTCAAACTCGATTATTAGAAAAAAGAAATTTTCGTTTAATCTAATATTTCGGTATTTACGATTTCATAAGTATCCGGAACGTATCCCTAGGATGCATCATAAGAATCAAAAGACATATATGGGCGTATACTGTGAACAGGACACCTACAATGAATGGTCAAACGCTGTACACTTCCTCTAAGGAAGATCGAAGCTTCCTTTTAAAGCTACCAAGAAGATTCTTTAAAGTATCGCTCTCCTGCCCACGGCTTAACAGATCTACGAGAGCCTTTCAAACTCATTCATGTCTTCGTTTCTCACCAACAGAACTATGGGCTAATATATTTTATATAATATATTAGTATAAGTTTCTTCGCTGACATAATTGGGACTGGAACCTGGGAACTGCAGATTACGAGTCTGGCACGCTGCCAATTAAACCAATTCTCGTCTCCCATTGAAATGCGCTATATATTTCATTCAATATTCTTTTACAAAACACAAAGGATGGAGATAGAAGCTCTCTTAAGCCATTCCAGGCTTCTCTTACATCAAACATCGCCTTCTCTATAACACTGCCTCTCCATTCGCCATCAAAGTAAGTAAAAAAAATCAACCTCCGCCTAGTTTAAGCATTGGGCACTAGATGGCAGCATCTGCCTAGAGAACATTTTAATATGGGAAGTACTGATACTGAATAATTTTCTACATATTCAGCAAATAATATTACAGTTATTCAACCAATATAGAAATAAATGTACGTGGCATTGCTTCTCTTAGAGCTCAAACGTAGGAAAAACATATATATTCTATCCGTTATCCTAATTGCTAATGGATAGTTTCAGATGCTTTAGTCCTACTTTTCATGACTTTCAACATTAAACGAATAAATTTAACCCTAAATAAACTGCTCTACCAAAATATTACAGAATTTTCATGTTCTATCAATGGGAATTTCACTTCGAAGCTCTATAATTTCTATAAGACGCATTCAATGTCTTCTTTTCTAAGTGATAAATATCATTCATAAATGAGTACAGGTCCAATGAATGTAACATCCAACAGATCTGTGGCTTCACTTATAACCTCAGGTGAAGAGAAATTGTTCGGGAATTACCACACCAGTCTACGATAACATCGTTGGCGTTTAATTCTTCCATTTCTAGCTGTAAAATAATTTTAAAAACTTTTACGAAAAATTTACGTTCCTGCAGAAAATTATCCGTGCAACGAAACTGAGTAGTGAAATAAAATATTCGTAAGTGAGAAATTAGTAAGTGAGTAAGTGTTCCTAAGTGAGAAATTTTATTACAGCAGTCCCCGATATACGGAAATTACGTAAATAATTTCCGTAAATCTATCTATGTACATAATTTTCGTAAATCGGAGACTATTGTAATAAAAAAAAATAATAGGAGATTATGGTTAGTTTCGGTACTCTGTAATTATAAAATATAGTAAGAAAGCAATCGGGAAAGCTTGTATCCAAACACATGATTCGTTCCTATAAAAACATCTGTGAGTACCTCAGTGGTAATTGTTTACTGCAAGTGTCACATTGGAAATATTTCATGATTCGTGAAGCGCTGAAGGATAAATTGAGCTGGATTATAATGTTGGAACTCTTTGGATGATGTTCTGTGATCCTTTGTAGATGACATCATAAGTCACAAATGTATTGCATTCATAAACTCCGTTGAAGTCCTTCGATTGTTCCTTGGGAAACCTTTTCCTGTCTATAGACTGATAGGAGACTTAGGAATTCGAATCGTGATTTAAAACATGAAAATCTCTCAAATTGATCGTCATAATCGCGGTGATTCATGACACGTGGAGATTATTTAAACGACTCCTTTTATTTCTAGTGATGTACAGAACCTTGCTTGCCATTTGGGAAAAACCTCTTCTAATCACTATGCACTCTTTCTTTCCACTGTTTTTATACATTAAATTCAAAGTAATGCAAACATGTTATTATAACCCTCTGATAAGCTTGCTACGTGGCAGTATTGAGATGTAAATGATTGTGTTTCAAAATTATAGACAACTAATTTTTCTTTCGATTTTCTCTTAGTGATCCTCCC
Organism: Ryuthela nishihirai; assembly: GCA_038380435.1. Classification (NCBI taxonomy): domain Eukaryota; kingdom Metazoa; phylum Arthropoda; class Arachnida; order Araneae; family Heptathelidae; genus Ryuthela; species Ryuthela nishihirai. Next base: position 5,237,880 of record JAWZYU010000039.1, read on the forward strand.
TCAGTATAAAAATGGGGGCGGATTCGAGTCCCAGCTGGGTCAGCGTTGAGATTTATCTCCGCAAAATTCCCCGCCCTGCCCACGGTCAGTAGGGGACACCGATGGGCTTGGAAAGACCCCCGTCCGTCGGATGGGACGTTAAGCCGTGGCTCCGTGTGCGGGAGAGCCATACCCTGTGCACGTTAAAGAACCCGCTAGATGGCCTTGACTGGAGGCTACCATCTGTCTCCCAACAGCTCTTCCAGTGGGTCCTCTCCCCCAACCTTCTCTGAGACTTCGGGGTCCATGTGACCTGACCATTTAGCCCATGGTGTGCAAGAAAGTGCCGCTCAGAGGTAAAACAACCCAACCCAACTCAGTATAAAAATGAACACTGATGATCTTGAAAAATTCAATGCCCATTTATTGGGATCTTTAGGAATGGCTCTAGGTGAGGAAAGACGAAATACATTCGATTTTATTTACTTCTCAAACACTTGCCAAGAGGATACAGGAATACTTTCTTATAAAGGACTGAGTGGAGAAATCAGCTCACTAGAAATCTATTAGGTTTCATACTGAGGGAGGACCAAGAGGAGCAAAAAAATTTAAATAATAAAAAACTCAAAAGTTGTCTCTTTCCTGGTTGTATTTTCATTCTTGCTAATATTCATATTGGTGAACTGATTTTCGATCTGTTTAGACTCGATAGAGTGTGGGGCGGCGGTGGCTCAGACGGTAGCGCGCCAGGCTCGTAATCTGTAGTTCCCAGGTTCGAGTCCCAGCTGGGTCAGCGTTGAGATTTTTCTCCGCAAAATTCCCCGCCATGCCCACGGTCAGTAGGGGATACCGATGGGCTTGGAAAGGACGCCGTCCATCGGATGGGACGTTAAGCAGTGGCCCCGTGTGTGGGAGAGACGTACCCTGTGCATGTTAAAGAACACGCTGGATGGCCTTTATGGGGGGCTACCATCTGTCTCCCAACAGCTGTTCCAGTGGGTCCCCTCCCCCAACCTTCTCTATGCCTTCGGGGTCCATGTGACCAGTCCATTTAGCCCATGGTGTGCAAAAAAGTGCCGCTCAGAGGTAAAAGAACCTAACGTTAAAGAACACACTGGTTGGCCTTGACGGGAGGCTACCATCTGTCTCCCAACAGCTGTTCCAGTGGGTCCCCTCCCCCAACCTTCTCTGAGCCTTCGGGGTCCATGTGACCTAGCCATTTAGCCCATGGTGTGCAAAAAAGTGCAGCTCAGAGGTAAAACAACCCAACTCGATGCAGTGACTATGCCAAACGGCCCCAAATGATTTTCTTTACTCCTTTTCTAATCACCACTATTGTTCCAATCACCGTTTTGTTTTTTATGTTTCGTTTATTATACAATTCTTCTATCTTTGTCCAGAAATGTCCGGAACTCATCAATAGGATGCATTATAAGAAGTCAAGAATCGAAGCAATCACTTGAAAAAGACGTTTATTACTGGTGGACAATGGATTGAGTCTAACATATCCTATCATGTTACAGTTAGTGTAACGTGGGGTGCATTAAAAGACGTCACAATAACAGTGACCGGGTTCTGATCAACAAAACATCGAAGGGGAGGGAATGGGGGCAAGAAACACCATCGAACCAGAAAAATGCAAGTGAGGGGTTGCAAAAGACTGGATTAATGTAGTATAACACAACACCCTCCGTTTTACAGGTCTTTAAGATTTGCTAAAGACGTTAGATATTTTGAGACACTCTCTTACCCTTACTAGTATTCAGAAAGGGTGTGCGTGCTAGTCCCTTAAGACTCGAATAAAATGTTTATATTACCACGGAAAGTAGATAAAATCTGCAGAAACGTGTTCAAACATTATTGCATTATTGAAAGATGACCAAAGGGAAAAATGACTTTCGATAATGAGAAAAGGGTAATTTGAAAATTCAATGATGTTATTTTAAAGAGAAAAAAAATGCACTTGGATAAAGTCACAAATTAAAAGAAATTTCTATTTTATCAAAATGAAGCGATTATTCTGCTCACAGAGCAATCCGTTTCAAAAAATTACTCGGCTGTTGCGTAAAAAATTTGAATTAAATGTGTGAAATTTCAGTCGTGCAAATCTCTTAGTCTACAGAGTGAAATGGAAAGGAGAGATGTTGGGTAATAAAGTGAACAGAGTTTCAGCAATAGCGTATAATTATATTTAAATAAAAATTAGGAAAATGCAGATTTTAGATGGATTGTAGTAACATATTTAAGAAGTGTGTTGAAGATCTCGACATGCATCTGCAGAGCAAAAACCATTGTAGTTACCTCAACGAAGCTTTTATTGTCCTTCAAAGTACATCCCTCCAGCCTCTGTGGAAAGTTGCAAAGGTCTACGCCAATTCTGGAACACAACTCTGTATAAATGCTTTTTGTAAGATCTTGCACCCTTAAAAAGGTTTCCCCAGCAAATTACCTTTTAATTTTTGAGAAAAAAAAACAGTAATAGTAAGGTGCAAAATTGGACGAATATGCTAGACGGGGAGCTATTTGACTTTTTTCACTCTTCCAGATATCTCATAACATTTCGGATTTTGTGAGCATGGGCGTTGTCATGGAGAAGGAGAACCCTGCTACGCGTATTGTTGGACGCTGCTCCTTCGCCTTTCAATACAAAGTGTTACAAAGTTACATTTCCTTCAACTAAATAAAAATATCTACTCCGTTTAGAAACAAGTTCATTCGATTGCAAAGATCAATTTACAGAATAAAGTTACTTTCACTTTGTCTTATATATATACAAAGAACGTTTTAGGCGACTGACTGAATAAGGTCACCTAATTAATTTGTCTTTTTTTCTCGTCACCTCGTTAACCATTTTGGGCAAAACAATGTTGGTGTAGTATTACCATTTAAATGCATTTTTAGGTGCAGTCGCTCAAAAAAGTATTCGAACATTATGATTGATTACATAATTAGAAAATTATATCTGGCAACTTTTTTTAGAAACTAGTGATCTGGCAACCTTCGTGTACAGTCGCTCAAAAAAGTATCCGAACACTATGGTTGATTACAGAATTCAGAAAAAATATCTGACCACGATATTTATAGAAATCGTTGCCAGATATTTTTTCTGAATTCTGTAATCAACTATAGTGTTCGGATACTTTTTTGGTGCGACTGAAATGTGTCCATGGCTATCACTCCCTGTTAATTGAAAGAAACTTCGAACATTCTTCATCTTGAGAGAAAGTCTTGTCGGAGGATTTGTGGACCCGGTTCATCTTCAGCAGCACAAACATAGTTTCGATGTTTCTAGGATTTGCATAGTAATAAAACCACATCTCATCTCTGTGACAATGTCTGTTAACCATTTGGGACCATAGGTTCAACCATTGTCAGCATCTCCTTGCACCAGTCGACTCTACTCCTCTCTTCTGCTCTCTGAGCTTGTGGGGTATCCATTTGGCACAGATGCTTCGGATTGCTGATGAATAATTGTTTTCACACTGCCAATCGATACAGTGGCATTATCTGAATGGTGATGTGTGGGTTTCCCTTAATCACTTTACGACACGAACATCAGCGACGGTTCTCTCGTTCACGGCTTCTTTTGTCTTCGTGCACGAGGGAGTTCTCCGAAGCTCTGCCGTCCTTTTCTGAATTTCTGCATCCATCTTGTAACAGTGCCATGTGAACAGGCATTATCCTCATATACTTGTGATAAATTGGCATGAATTTTTTTTCTCCTTGTCCCGAACCTATATCCTTCTAAAAATGTAAAATCTTTCACCTTCTTTAGTACGCTCCACAGCAACAATGCGCAGATTTCGCAGAGCGAACTTTACGCTCCGCCAGAGAAGATAGAAATGATGATAAAGCCTTTGATTTCAATACGTAATGAAGCCCTCCGTAAGCATTTATTAATTGTTTTTCTGTTTTCTAAGGAGAAAATGGTTATTTTTTTAATGACTTATGATCAACTGTTACTTTGAGAAAGAAAAACATTAGGAAAAGTAAAAGGGTTTATGGAGTTCCGTTCAAGCGTTACACTGTGTGACGTAAGCAAAAAAGATTGTTCAAATTTTTCTATAACAGTCGTTTAAATTTATGAACGCCCTCTAGGTCTTTAACAAATTGTATGTTATTGATTTTTAATGGTCCTACACTGTAGACCACTGAACTCGAATATTCTCTACTAGAGAAAGACATAACTGTGATTAAACGAGAGTTTAATTCTTCATTAAAATTTATCAGTATTTATAGTGGTAGTTGTTTTCACTTTGATCTTAACTTTTTCTCTGTTTAAAAAATTATGAAAGAAATATACATTTACTTTTTGTTTTACAAGTAATCGACTTAAGCATCTAATACACCAATATTTAAACAAAAAATATGAAAAATTCTTCTTTAGTCCACTGACTGATATACGAATTCATCTATAGGTGTGAAGCGAAGGAATTTAAACTGACAATATACGAGTATTTTCAGCTTTATATGTAAAATTGCTCAGTGGATAAATGTGATATTTAAAATTTTCACTATGTGAAATATATAAAACACAATAATTCGAATTTGGTCATTAGAGGGCGATCATCCCTCAAGACAATCTGAAGAATGTCAATTGCAGGTTACAAGCATAGGTATGAAAGTTTCAATGATCTTTATCCCAGATAGATATTATATATGGCGCACAAATAATAGATGTTTAGAAATGCGACCATAGTTCCAATGGCTAGGATATCTGACGAACTTATCAGTTTAAAAACTAACGTAATCCGACACTACTTTGTTCATGACTTAAGCAAAATGTGTCAATTCGTGATTAAAGACGATATTGTTTTACAATTAATATTTGGAATTGATTTTTTTATTCTTGAAAAAAATTCAGAAATGATAATAATATAAATCTATCAGTGGTGTAATATAATTGTAAAAATGTTTTAAAGGGAAGGGGGGTTTTAAATGCAAATAAATAAAAATTTGTGCCCTGTTTAGAAACAGGTTCATTGGATTGCGAAGATCAATTTACAGAATAAATTTGCTTTCATTTTATCTCGTCATGTATATAAAAAGAACGTTTTAGGAGACTGACTTAATAAGGTGGCCTAATTAATCTGCCTTTTTGATAACTCATCGACACTACGTTTCAATAATCGAGCCTTAGCTCAGGACAGAATATCTGGAGAACTAAATTGCCGTCTGGTTGGAGCTCCGTAGCCCATGGCTACTTGAGGTTTCTGTAGGTATGTACAGTCGCTCAAAAAATATCCGCACAATATGGTTGATTACAGAATTCAGAAATAATAACCGGAAACGATAGTTTTAGAAATTAGTGATTTGGCAACCTTCGTGTACAGTTCACGACGGTTGCCAGATCATCAGATATTTTTGAGCGACTGTACGTATGTATTTATGTATGTATGTATGTATCCCAAGAATTATTTTTCAAGAGAAGGCGGTCCGAGAATTTATTTTAGTGGGGGTGGAAGGCTTCAAGAATAATTTAGTTTCAAGAGACTTCCGTAACTAATTAATGAATTATGAACCGAATAATTAATCAATGAACCGAATAATTTAGTTCCGTTGACTTCCGTAATAATACTCAACCGAAAACGAAAAGTTAAAATATTATTCTATATGGCATGATATTTCCTAGTGTTTTTTAATGTATTTTAATTCGGACATAAAAAAAAGTGGTGATATGAATAAATTTAAGTAAAGAAAATATTTCAGATTTCAAAGTAGGTAGACAATTTTGAGATTTCTTATAAGACGACAGAATTTTTTTGGGTGGCCCTTTCTCTACCCTGGGTACATCCCTGTATGTGTGTGTGTGTATGTGTGTGTATGTATGTATGCATGTATGTATGTATGTATGTATGTATGCATGTATGTATGTATGTATGTATGTCCACGACCGAATCTAGATAAAGATGGAAGTGGAGGGAAGAGACTGAATATATTCAAATATTTTTTTTATACACATTTAGTCATAAAAAATGAACTGATGCGAAAGTGAAGACACCTACCGCTTTTGTTTTTCTGCTGAGGTCCTGCCATCCTCTCAGACCTTCTACTCTGGCGTATAAACTGACAGGCTCCTGTGAGATCTCTGTGGCTAGCAGCTGTTTGAGGGGGTATTTGTTATTTATTTATTTTATTATATCAGAAGGTTAAACGGGGATAAAATCTCATAGAGAATTAGAGTTTTTGTTAACGGAATCGTTGGCGAACTTGAAGTCTATGGACATGCTTATTTCTCGAAAGTGAGTTGGTGTAAGTTCATGAATATCGTTCGAAGAGGACTGCATAATGATAGAGTTGGAAATTAGCTAATGGTATTCTGTAAGTTTAGATTGGTTGTCTGTAGTGACTTACAAGAGCATTTATTATTTACAACATTTTGTACCAGAAAATAATTAATAAGTGCTATTGATTCCATTATTCACTCTCCGTGTTTCTGTAAGTATGGACTGGAAGTGACTTGTTCATGAAATTACACTTTTCGGACAAGTTGTCTCTGATTGGGTTATTTAGTTTCAGTGATTTTTTTAAGTGGGAAGCTGATCTGCATAACGACATCATAGCAGAATAATCCAATCTGAGACAACCAGTCTGGTAAATGCCATGACAACGATTGATTTCTAGTAATGTATAAATAAATCTTATCAAGCCCATTGTTGTTTCTTTTCTTACGGAATTCCAATTGCCATGGATATGGTTCGAACAGGACTGCCTAGTGATACAGTTAGAAATTAGCTAATGGTATTCTGTAAGTTGTACGATCGAAGGTTGCATCTGGCAACCTTTGTTCGGCAACCAATTTGGGTTTAGGAAGAGCAGAGGTACAGAAACTGCATTGTTGAATTATACGTCAAAGGTGTTTCATTCCATACAACAATTCATAATAATCAATTTACTCTATCCATATTTATCGACTTGGAGAAAACTTTTGACACCGTTGATCACGAAATTTTAATTAGCAAACTAGAAAATATTGGCATTCGTGGTGTTGTATTAAAATGGTTTAAAGACTACTTACAGCACAGAATGCAATCTGTTAGTCTTTTTAATACACTTAGTAACCCAAAACATATTTCATGTGGCGTACCACAAGGTTCAGTCCTGGGACCAACCTTGTTTCTGATATTCATAAATGATCTATGTAAATTAAAAATAAATAGCTATATTAACACTTTTGCAGATGATACATCGTTAACTTTATGTGCTGATTCTCTGGAAAATCTCCTTTATAACATGAACACTGATCTAAAATGTGTGATGAAATGGTTGGATATAAATGGATTACATTTTAATACGAAAAAGACTAAGTATATTCTATTTAACCTGAAAAAGAATAATATAAAATTTATATTATTAAAAAATTATTTTATTAAAAAAGTATAACTCACTGGATGGTCTTGGTGGGATCTGTCTCCTAACAATTGTCCTGTGGGTTCCCTCCCCGAACCTTCTCTGAGACATTGGAGTCTTTGTGATCTGGTTATTTAACTCATTTTTGGCAAACACGTACAATCGCTCAAAAAATATCCGAACACCATGGTCGATTACAGAATTCAGAAAAAATCTGGCAACGATGTTTTTAGAGATTAGTGGTCTGGCAACCTTCGTGCCACGTGACACGAAGGTTGCCAGATCACTAATCTCTAAAAATATCGTTGCCAGATTTTTTCTGAATTCTGTAATCGACCATGGTGTTCGGATATTTATTTGAGCGACTGTATGTATACGAAGGTTGAAAGATAACTAATTTCTAAAAAAAATCGTTGCCAGATATTTTTTTCTGAAATCTGTAATCAACCCTAGTGTTCGGATATTTATTTGAACGACTGTATGTACACGGTGGTTACCAGATCACTAATTTCTAAAAAAGACTGTCATATATATTTTCTGAGTTCTGTAATCAACCATAGGGTTCGGATATTTATTTGAACGACTGTACCTCTCAGAGGTCAAACTACCGAACCCAAATGCTCTCGAGCAAATTGGTTTTGCGATACGGATTGCTTTCGCTTGTTTAGATGACTACGGGTCACCACTGAATCTATGTTATGATGGGTTTTCATGTGTATTTGCAGGCTGTTACACACATCCGTGGTCAGAATATAAGTTTGTACTTCTATTTCTTTTTGAAACTAAATAATATTTTAGGTAATGTTTCAAGGTTGGGTTGAGTTGTTTTACTTCTGAGCGCCACTTTTTTGCACACCATGGGCTAAATGGCCAGGTCACATGGACACCGAAGGCTCAGAGAAGTTTTGGGGAGGGGACCCACTGGAACAGCTGTTGGGAGACAGATGGTAGCCTCCCGTCAAGGCCATCCAGGGTGTTGTTTAACGTGCACAGTGTATGGCTCTCCCGCACACGGGGCCACGGCTTAACGTCCCATCCGACGGACGGCGGCCTTTCCAAGCCCATCGGTGTCCCCTACTGACCGTGGGCAGGGCGGGGAATTTTGCGGAGATAAATCTCAACGCTGACCGAGCTGGGACTCGAACCTAGGAACTACAGGTTACAAGCCTGGCGCGCTAACGACTGAGCAACCCCTGCACCTAATGTTTCAAGAAATAAATCATTATTTATTATCTCAATCGAGTGTAGGATTTAACCTTGAAATTTGTAAAAGGAGGAGGTTGGGTTGTAATACCTCTGAGCGTCACATTTTTGCACACCATGGGCTAAATGCCTATGTCACAAAGAACCCGAATGCTCATTGATGGTTGTGGGAGGGGACCCCTGGAACAGCTGCTGGGAGGCAGATGGTAGCCTCCCGTCAAGGGTCATCCAGTGAGTTTTTTAACGTGCACAGGGTATGGCTCTCCCGCACACGGGGCCACGGCTTAACGGCGGCCTTTCAAAGCCCATCGGTGTCTCTACTGACCGTGGGCAGGGCGGAGAACCTGTGAACTAAAGATTACAAAACTTGGGGCGCTACCGACTGAGCCACCCAAAAGGAGGAGGGGTCTCCAGCCACCTAACTGGAGACCTCCTGCTCCCCAGAAGGAGGAGGAGGTCTCCAGTTAAATGTTTCAAACTGATGATATATACTGAGTGATTGAATTAAACTATGTTACTTCGCAAGTCTGCGGATAAACACAGTTAGCTGAAATTTGAAGGGGATAATAATCAGGTCATGCAGAATAAAATGGTAGGTAAAAAATGAAATTCTTATAAAAACTGCCAGCGGGTTGAACGTGGCGCTGTACAGAAAAACCATGCACAATATTTACCAATCACTTGTTAGTAAGGGAATATATCACGTGGTTACAGTATGAAAACAGAAAGCCATGATGAGACCTGACCCTTTTGTAATAGAGAGCATGATCATTTTAACTTTCCCAAACTTTCCAGAAAAGTGAACAGGAAGAGCCGCGACACCGGAACTGAAGTATTGTGCATTATTCGTTAAGCTCTATTTCCAAAACAATAACAAAGACACGAATGCGATAGCCGAATATCGCTTACTGAAGAGATGGAGATGCCTTTGAGGAGAATGAGTTACAGAACAGGGCTCAGAATTTTGAAGAAATGGTTATTAATCGTTATGCCATTGCAGAGGAAGTCTACCGGTTTTGAACACATTGTAAATGGCTGATGCAGTAGTCTTCTCTTAGAGCCAGGGCCGATGTAACACTCCTGAATCTTGCGTGATCAACTGTCTTTCAAACTCTTATGAAGTGTGTTGCGCTGGTTAATGTTCAAAGTGGTATTTTCATGACTTAGGACTGGATAGGATGAAGCTGGACAACAATTGGCCATGTAACATTTTACGGAGTAAGGAGTCGCACTTCCGGCTAAACAGTATTGTCAAAACTCAGCATTGTTGGGTAAGGGAATCGTCACAACCGCTGGGGATGATGAAATTTCACAGCATTCTCCAACTGTTACTGTGTGGTGTGTTTTCAATTCTAATATCATCTAGGAACCCTTCTTCTTCGAGGAGGTCCAAGTCATGAGCTCCTAACACGTATAACATAAATAAAGCATGTCCAGAGCACAATGCTTCATTTGATACAGTTTCGTGTTATCTCAGTAATAACTCAGATGCATAGCTTAGTAACATCTTAAATAAGCATTACATTAAAATCTTCGCAATCCAATCTATTTCAGTGTCGAATAGTGAAACAATTTTGTTATTCGTTCAATAATTTTCACAGTTGCGCAGATTTTAATATTTAACAGCTAAAATGACAGTTTAAATAATTGTTCTACTAAGTTAATAAAAACTAGTTAAAAAGAAAGCAAAACCGACATACTGAACATTACTAATCCATATAAGACTGTTTTTAGCAGTTCTTGTAATAATTATGTTAAATTCCACTAATTATAAATGTTTTGCAGAACAAGGAAACGTGCTAAATGTTTCAGCTTCCACACTAAACGCATATTTTAAAAAATTTGTTGCTTTCGGAAAAGATATTTTGATTTAAATAGATTTCACTGAGATTTTTGAATTATGAAACATTTTTTTATAAAACTCTTATTTAAGGAATTTACCGAATTCTGCAACTGACTTATTATAACATAATATATGACTGCACTTAATGATGGAACAGCTTAGTGTACATGTACAATCGCTCAAAAAATATCCGAACACTATGGTTGATTTCAGAATTCAGAATTTCAGAATTTCTGATATCAACAATAGTGTTCGGATATTTTTTTGAGCGAACGTACTCTGTAGGGACTCATCTGTAAACCCCGAGAAGAGCTTTGAGGGTGGGATGGATGTTATAATGTGGTATCACATAACGTACTATTAACGTTCTTATTAAACAAGCCACCGACCTAGTACACTACGACATTAAAAAGGTATATTTATTTTTGCGATTAGTCTTTTTAGCGTTTACCGATTTCAAGAATCATATTTTTTATGTAATATCCCTTGTAATTAAATACTACTACAGTTAATACTCACTTGGTATGTTGACATTCATGCAAAAGTAAAGATTCCTACACCAAATATGTTAGTAAAATGAAGAGGCCGTTCTGTATGTACAGCGTGTGGGGTGAAGCGTTAAATCCTTCTGATACGTTATATATATTACAAACTACGTGTTTTAAAATAACAGGTTCTACACTATTATTTTTCATTTTTAGCGACTTACGTTGAAAGTCACTGAACTGGAATCCATCTTTATCTGTAGTTCGTTTTGTGATTAAACGACTACACAAAACTACACTAAATGATACTAAAATTTATAGTGGTAGCTGTTTTCGCCCTCCTTTAATTACTTTTATCTAACAAATAACATACGATAAAAAATGATTATTTAAAGTTTCTTTGAAATAATATCTTCATTATTACAATGACTGCTTTCTGAATGAAATAAAGATTTCTACCTTTTCTACACCATGTTTCTTAATCTTTATATACGAGGTGACCCAAATTAAACTGACGATATTTAAGTAAATTTGTAGAGATAACTCAGTGGATATAAGCAATAATTTAAATTTGTACATTTCAGATCATTATTGAAGCAATGTATAAAACCGTAAGCATCATGATATACAAATGGAAGTAGTGTAATTTTCAATTTCAGAGAAGATAAAAATGTCCTGTAAAACATGAAATTCATCGCAATTAGCTCAGCTGTTATATCTAGAAACGATCTTGCATGCAGCTTTTGTTTTAGCATGTAATAGGAAGTTTTCACAAGCGTTCAAAGAAAGCTCATTAACTTCAATGGAAGGAGTGAAAATCTACAGACACTTATGAAAAACAGTTTGAACCTCCTCAGTAGGAATGAGTCCCGAGGACTGGCTGGAGTAATTGTGTCAGACTTGCGATACTATAGGAGCTGGGTGTTTCACCTTTGAGTGACACTTCTTGTACACAATGGGCTAAATGACCTAAAGGCTACAAGGATCGAAAGGGCCCAGAGAAAGCTGGGAAAATGGAACCCACGGGTCAACAGCAGACAGATTGTTGCCTCATATCAAGACCATACAACGGGTTATTTAACGTCTACCAAGACTCCTCTTAATCATCATTATCGTCTACCAAGTTTTGGCGTACCATCCACCGTATTTATTGTCTACCAAGCCTCGGCTTAATCATCATTATCGTCTACCAAGTCTTCGCGCGCCATCTATCGTATTTACCGTCAAAGTTTGCGCGCCATCTACCGTATTTATTGTCTCCAAGCCTTGGATTTCATCTCACGGACGTCAGCATTCCCAGTCCCATAGGTGTTCGTTTCTCACCGAGGGAATGGTTGGAATTAGCCGTGATAAATGAATGTTGGAACAGCTGGGATTCGAACCTTTGAACTACAGATTACGATTCAGGGGCGTTACCGAGTGAACTAATGCTTTCTTCAATACTATATGAGAGAAAAGGTAGAGGCTGTGTACGACTGTGTAAGAAATCACGACTGCTTTCAAAATAAGACTCATATATTCGGACAATCGACAGGGAACTCCGCTATTTGTAATTCTGCAGTCGGTATCCTATTCGGAGACCTTTAGTGTTGGCTGAAAATCGGAAAGCTAAGTTTCAGTGTTGTCGGAACTCAAGACTTGTAGAAAAAGTGTCATCTAATCATATGAAATATAAAATATAATATTTTCTACAGATTGCAGAGCTAGGGTGTGGTGGTGACCACGTGACACAATGAACTCATGTGTCACATCCACTTATGATGTTGAAGAGAATCACATGGCACGGATTCGGTGTATTATTATGTCTCAAGCACCGACAAATTACTGCAGCATATGTAAACAGCATATCCAATTTTTCGCTGATAGAGAAGAAACATTTCAAGATGTTAATGCAACAGACTACTCTGCGACATCTGTCTGTCAATCGTTTGAGCAAAATGACCAAAATAACGAATGAATGGGAAAAAAATGAATTTAAAAAGTTGTATTTCTTCTCCCCCCTGGTCTAAGGGGTCATCTCATTGTTCACAAAGAACACTTCGTGACCTTTACATTCCACCACCAACATTTCAAATTTCTAGCATAACTACACCCTTTACAATATTTGTTTGGAATTTTCAAAACTTTCCGCCGTTAGAGGTCGCATTTATAGCTTTTGGAAGATTCGTAATAGGAAAAATTTATAGAAACGTAGTATTTTAATTTGTCATTACGGTAGACAGAAGCGAAAGCACCAAACGTATTATGAATTCTAAATCTGAATCTGTGCGGTTTTTTGCTCCTAAAAATCACTTTCCAATTAAACATTTTAACAGGATATAAATTGCAAATAGAAATGATGACATATTTTCCTTCCCAAGGTCCTTCACATCCATGTCATTTAAAGTTTTTCCGCCCCACTTTAACATAAAAATGACTGAGGAGAATTTTTTTTCCATGTGTTTGTGCGCCATCTAGCGAAATTTTATATTATAGGAGACTATGCGTAAAGCTACGGTTTTCGAGCAATTGGGCAGGCCTTAGTATATCATTACTAACATTTTGAAAGGTTGGGGGGGGGTCCATGGGCTCCATGCCCTCCCCATTCCTTAGATCCGGAACTGATATATAAAACATAGATCATACATAAATAATCTGAGAAATATTATTTTATAACAATATTTTATTCAAAAAATGCTTACATAAGAAACTTACGCACAAATATTAAAATACTTATATAAGAAAAATGACGTAAAAACAATTATTTAAAGAGACACTGAGGATGAACTTGATAGGCTACAAGTTCTTTTATGTCAAAGTCGATGTCAGTTGTGATCCCAGGTATCTGCTCAAATGCCTTGTCCTTAATGCACTATTTAAATTCCGAAACATCTTAAGTTTGGATATTTTTCTGTTGATAGAAGTTTAAACAATTCTTTCCCGGTTTCTTTTCCACATCCATTAAATGCATCTGCCTGCAACTCGCATAATACCATTTCATATTTAGGATATATATTTGCAATATCAATATTTATCATCATCATCATCATCCTCAAGCAGCCATGGGCTACGGAGGTCCAACCAGACCATGCAGTTTAATTCTCCAAGCATATCTGTCCTGAGCTACATCTGCTGCATCCGGCCACTGCACACCAATTCTAACAAGGTCCTGTTTAACATTGTCTGCCCACCGCATCCTAGGTCTCCCCTTCTTTCTGAGGCCTTTAGGCACACTGTTCATAACCCTATTTGCCAATCTATAATTATTCATACGGGCAACATGGCCAAACCAACGGAGTCTCTCTCTGCACAATATGCTGCTTAAAGGAGGTTGCAAACTCCTTTGCCTAACATCATCATTAGTTACAAAGTTGAACCACCTAATGCCCAAGATACTGCGTAAGCATCTGGAATCAAAAGCATGTAGTTTCCTGTTATCTTGTTTACAAAGTGTCCAAGTTTCACTACCATAACTAACCCTAGAAAGAACCAAACTATTATACAGTCTAATTTTAGTCTTTAGGTGTATACGCCTATTTCTCCACACTCTCCACAGATTCTTAAAAGTCCCGGCAGCAATCCCTATTCGTCTGTTAATCTCATGCCGGACATCACCATTATCTGTTACATAGCTCCCAAGATAATTAAACTGTGACACCTGCTCAAGACTGCAACCATTCAGATTAACTGAATCACAGCCTGCCTGACCAATTTTCATCACTTTAGTTTTCTCTCTGTTTATAACCAAACCTACTCTACTACCAGTCTCATCAACAGCTCGAATGAAAGAGTTCATCTCATCAACATCATTTGCCAAAAGGGCTAAATCATCAGCATAATCTAAATCTGAAATTTTCGTATCTTCAGTCCATTTAAGGCAAAAATCTTTCCCTTGAAGTGAATTTCGCATAACATAATCAATAACCAAGCTAAAGAGAAAAGGAGACAAAATGCACCCTTGTCGAACACCAGAAGTAATGCTAAACCAATTACTACAAGCCTTACCAACTCTCACACACGACTCAGTGTTATTATAGAGAGCTTTCATTATGTTAACTAACTTGTCTGGTATACCATATGATTTCACAATCAACCACAAATTATGACGATCAACAGAGTCGAAAGCCTTTTTGAAATCAACAAAGCTAGGAACCAAAGGTTTCTGAAACTCTAAACATTTCTCAAGAATCTGCCTAAGTAAAAATATCTGATCCACACATCCCCTACCACTTCTGAATCCACATTGCTCATCACACAATTGACTGTCAACCAGATTCTTAATTCTATCAAGCACAATCGTGGAAAGAACTTTACCTGGAACAGAGAGTAGGCTGATACCCCTATAGTTATCACAAGAACTGCGATCTCCTTTTTTGGAAATAGGGATAACAATAGCTCTGGTAAAATCCTTAGGAACCATGCCTTTATCATAAAAGATATTCAGAATTTTAGTCATCCAAGTGGTAACCGAAACATTCCCAGCTCTAAGCATTTCGGTAGTAATTTCATCTACCCCTGGGGATTATGAAGTTTAAGTTTAGAAACAGCCAAAATAACTTCAGATTGTGTTATAGGGCCAACATTAAAGCCACCAATGCATCTATCATCATTGCAAACAATGGGAGTAGAACTAACTACATTGTTTAGAACATCACTGAAATGCTCAGCCCACCTAGCCATGACAGAATCCTCCCCTTCTATGACCTTACGTTGTTTATCCTTCAATCCTTGTATACCTGTCCGTTTTCTACCACACAAAACATTAACTATCTCGTACAGCTCTCCGCTGTTGTGCTGTCTAACTGCTTCCTCGGCTTTGTCAGCCAAACCATCAAGCCAAAAATTCTTATCAGCAGCTAACTGATCTTTTACACGTTTATTAAGTTATCTGTAATGCTTTCTATTAGGACTAGTAGGGTATTGATTAAGGACATTCCTGCAGTTCTTTCTTTCCGAAATTAGCTCAAGTGCCTTATCACTCAGATAATTCTGTCTCTTCTGCTCCTTTTTTCCTAAAAGAGTACTGTTAGTGTCCAAAAAAGCCTGTTTAAAATGATCCCATTCTTCCTCAACTTCAGTAGTAAGCAAACCATGACTGTCATAATGACTAAGTAACCTATCATGGTAAGCTTTGGCTATAACTGGATCTTTCAGAGCTTCACTATTAAAAGTAAATTTTTTAACCCTAGCAGAACACTTTTTAAGTTTAAGTTGCAGCACACTTTTAACAAGGTAATGGTCAGATCCAATTTTAGCTCCCCTATATGCCTTGGTGTTCCTAACAGAACTAGCCCATTTGCTGTTAATTAATATGTAATCAATCGTATTCTTATGCAGCCCATCAGGTGAAACCCATTTGTATTTATGTATGTCGCGGTGTTTGTAATAAGTGTTAGTTATTCTGAATCCATTGTATTTACTTACCTGTAGGAGACGTTGCCCATTGCCATTGCAGCTACCAATACCAAAAGGCCAATAACCGCTCCCCAAAGGTCAGAGTCAGTATCAACTTTGGCATTGAAGTCACCAAGAACAAGGGTAATATCTCCTTTCTTGACAGAATTCAAAATATCCTGAAGTTGTTCATAAAACCTATCCTTCTCATCCTCATCGGCATCCTCAGTGGGGGCATAACAGCAGATAACATTCAGGTCTTTAACGCTTGTCTGAAATTTTGCTGTAAGAAACATTTCATTAATCCACTCATATCCTAGAAGAGCATCACTAGCGTTTCTGCTGAGAAGCAGACCCACGCCTTGGTGATGCTTATTGTCGTCCCTCCCTGAAAAGAGAAATTTAAGATTATTTTTAAGAGTCTGACCTTTATCTGTCCATCTGGTCTCTTGCAAGCCGAGAGTATCTAAATTATAATGGTGGAATTCTTGTGTGAGGACATCAAGAGAAAAAGCTCTGTGCAGTGTCCTCACATTCCAATTACCTATGGAGAGAAAATGGTTAGTGGGATGTTTAAAGAAACTATGTTTATTGAGAGAAGGAATGCCGACAATATCAAACAGCCCCCTAATCGCACACATGGGGCAAAGACCCGTACCCCCACCACTAAAGGCTGAAACCATCTACATTGGTAGACTTCCTCCAATGTAGAATTTGACGGTGCCAATAGAAGCAAAGAGTTCAGGTGTCTGCGATGACCTCTGCTCAGGGTTATCCACCAGCTGATAAACATATCCTGCGAATCTATTCACTTGGGGCTGTCAACCCACAAACAAACAGAAAACACAGCGGAAGATTTTACCTCCACAGAAGCCCACCAATGCAGCAAAATCAGGATCCATAATCAAGCTCAGAGCCATATATCTGTCCAGTCCAGTAGGTTTATATGGTCAGCACCAGGACCCTGTGTGGTTGACCACTCCTCAGCAGGGTAGAAAAAAAAGAAAAGTAGCCATAGTTGTCCAGATCAGTAGGCCACACTAATCTGGCAGCCCTCCCCTTCCGTTCACTTCCACAAGAGAGTATCTCTTTTGAAAGTTATTAACGGTCTGCACCACGAAAAGGCGGGGTCGGACATTAGGTGCTAGGCCTGGCCGGTTCTATGCATCATCACAGGGGATTGGTGCATAGCTCTCCTTCCAGTGACTACCTAGCTACCATTTACAGACCAGATTAACATTTAATGGATTGTTAAATAATATTATAGCATCTTGTACACCAAACAACGTGCTGTTCCTTTGTCCAAAATAAAAAAAATATTCAACTGTCCACCGTTCTCGGAATTTACGATTTTCATTGTAAATATTTCTTTGCTTATCGCGCGCTCATATTTATGGTTTACTGTTAAATAAAATAATAAACTTGATAAATAAAAGTTCTGCTAATGCAATGGAAGGTCTGCACACATAAAATATTGTTATTAAACCAAGTTGTCATTATTTGTACCGATTCGCACAACACCGAAGAACGAAATAAACACAAAGTGTCCACTGATTTTTGCGATAGCATGGTTAAGAAGAGAAAGAACAGATAGATTATATTTACAAAGCCAAATCATTCAAATTCAAACTGTTATTCATCCGAAGTCCCAGTCCTAATACAAAAACTGAAATGAAAAATTTCACATTAACCACCACTAAATTTATACAAAAAACTGATTGAATAAAATACCATTTGTTAAATTGAAAACGGTTTTAGATTTTCCTTCTATGGTCGCAATATCTCGGCCCAAAGTTTTACAAAAAAAAAATACCGTGAATGACATCAATGATATTCTCAGGTATTCATTAAATGTTTCCATAAATATGTTGTATTTGTATTGCTTCTTAGCATAGTCTGTAAATCACCTTTCATTTATTCTGTCACGATAAACGTTTTGTCTAATTTATCATTTAAAAGGCCCGCCCAAAGCTGGTTAACTTCGGGGATCGGACGAGAACCGGTGTTTTCCGGTTGGTATGGATGTTGACATACTGATCTCCTTTCCTTACCTGCCTTATAAAGTTACACACATTATCAATAACAGAACAATTGTTAAAGTGGGAAAGAGTTCGGATGGTGCAAAAAAATTCCTTAACGACAGTATTAAAAATATATAAATATAAACCGAACCTTGTTCTTAAATACTGATTAGTTTTCATTTTTTTTACGGTTGTTGAGAATTTATATTTCCCTTTTTTTTTTTCAACATAATAGCGTGCAATTAAATGTAACACATATAAGTAACACAATGAAATTATTTCTATTTACCCTACTTCCGAATGAAAGAGACTAGACTAGAACTGAAATAGATTAGACTAATTAAGACTAATTAGAAATATAGATTAGAATAATTACAAAAAGAGAACTAAACAAGAACTGAAAGAAACTAGACTGAATGTAAGAGATGACTTATTTACTTTCAAAGAGTAATATTCTTTTTCGTTTCCTTCGTTCTTTCAACGTCCGAGAGGCCATTTCTTGTCACACCTCGGGCTAAACTGATAAATCACGACGACTCCCGAGAACTAAGACCACATTTCGATAAGGGTACGAAGTGGAAATCTTAGACAGGTGGGAGAGTCCAGTAAGTCCATCCCAGCGCGTGCTTTAATCTGATCGTTCTTTCGCACGGTGGCAAGGCTGAACGTTCCGCAGGACGGGTTTTCGAAGGTCATCGGTGTCGCATACTGCCAGAGGAGAGGGGACGGGATTGTAACGCTGGAACGGTTCGAAATATTACGATAAGTGCTGATGACTCAGATTGCGCCTCCAAACGGTGGCAAAAGTTCCAAGATGGAATATTGCAAGCGATTTATATTGTTTTTTGTAATAGGTAAGTTTTGCGTTGGGGAAAATGCACATGGAACACCGGGAATAAGTATCGTTTTATCCGATAAAACATACAAATGAAACCTGTTTCCACTATATGGTGGCAGTGTGGTAGCAGATACATCGCGAAAATGACATGTTTCTGGTATGAAGACCAGACAAGACTTTTTCTTTACGTGTTCATGCCGTTCACATAGTAAAACGAAATGAAAGATGGAATTTAGTACCCTAGAATCACGATATTTTGATCTGCATGCCAATATGTTAGGTATGAACTAGGAATCAATGTTGAAAAAGTAATACTCACCGTTATTAGGAAAGATGCTTGCGAGAGATCCTACATTAAAAGTAATGAGTTTCTATTCGACAAAGTTTATACGTACACAAAATAGAGAAAATAAATATAGTGGGAAGAGTAAACAGAGATACCTCTGTTGCGAATAGGAAACACTGTTGGAGTCTTACTTCCTGCGAATGAGGAAACATTGCATTCCAAAACCTCATTGTCGATGTCATTACTCTATTATTGGAAGGAAATCCAAATTTAAGCGATAGTAAATAAATTAGGTCATTGCATTTACCGTGAGAATATGGGCGGGGGTGGCTCAATCGGTAGTGCGCCAGGCTTGTAATCTGTAGTTACCAGGTTCGAGTCCCAGCTTGGTCAGCGTTGAGATTTACCTCAGCAAAATTCCCCTCCCTGCCCATGGTCAGTAGGGGACACCGATAGGTTTATAAAGGCCGCCGCCCATCGGATGGGACGTTAAACCGTGGTCCCGTGTGCGGGAGAACCATAACTTGTGCACATTAAAGAACACGCTGGATGGTCTTGACGGAAAGCTACCATGCGTCTCCCAAAATCTGTTCCAGTGGGTTCCCTCACCCAATCTTCTCTAAACCTTCGGGGTTCATGTGACCTGGTCATTTAGCCCATGGTGTGCAAAAAATTGCCGCTCAGAGGTAAAACAATCCAACCGTCCGAATACGATGACGAAGTGAAGAGAGTTCGTGGGATTGCAGTTACCTCCGCATTGCTTACCGTGGAACAATAGGACTTAGTTGTGTGAGATAAAACGAAACCTTAGTACGCAAATATCGACACGGGCTGTAATCCTTATACGCTTCAAGTGTAACCAAGCACTCGGCCACCCGATAATCATCAGGTAAACCATGTTAAGTATTGTCCAATCTTCACCACCACACGGAACTTAATGGTTTACAACCACTGCTTTATTTATTATTTAATTTTGATATTTTTCACAAGAATGAACTCATCTTAATAAATGAGGTTTATGTTTCAAAAATTCATATTGTTGGCACTTTTTTGCACACCATGGGCTAAATGGCCAGGTCACATGGACCCCGAAGGCTCAGAGAAGGTTGGGGGAGGGGTCCCACTGGAACAGTTGTTGGGAGACAGATGGTAGCCTCCCGTCAAGGCCATCCAGCGTGTTCTTTAACGTGCACAGGGTATGTCTCTCCCGCACACGTGGCCACGGCTTAACGTCCCATCCGACGTACGGCGGCCTTTCCAAGCCCATCGGTGTCCCCTACTGACCGTAGGCAGGGCGAGGAATTTTGCGGAGATAAATCTCAACGCTGACCCAGCTGGGACTCGAACCTGCGTATTACAGATTACAAGTCTAACGCGCTACCGACTGAGCCCCCCGCCCCCCTGTTAGGGTACGTTTATACGGTGTGTGTGTGTGTGGGAGTGGTTCTGTTGCCAGCGGTGGGAATTGTTGGGCGAGGGCGTTTCTCAGACGGCCATGTTAATACTTGCTGGGTGTGTGGGGTGGAGATGAAGGGTGAATAACGCGAAGGGAGATTAAGGTGAAGGGAGGATGGGCGGGTGGAGGTGGTTGTCACTGCGTTTCCGGCCATCCGCCGGACTTTAAAAAAAAATACATCCGACGGAATTTTTAAACAATACGTCGAAAATTTTTAAACGATACATCCTCTTCTGCTCTACACCTGATACGATTCGTAAAGGACTTTAAATGTTTCATGAACTAATTTTGGATTAAATATGTGGGCCGCTACCGGAAGTAGTGCAATACCGGTCCGACCCGTGACAGAGGTTGAGCAAGCTCAAAGCACTCCGTTGAACTACAAAAATAAGATTAATATCTTGATTTCATATGGAAATCGTATCAAATATTAAGCTGAGAAGAACAGTTTTTTTTTGGGTTACAGGTACTGGAAGAAACTATAAAACACTTTGATCTTTGCCAAAAGGCCGAGAGCAACAACAAATAATCTTCTTAAATTATTTAATATTTTCAATAAGCAGAAATTCATAGACGGTAGTTCGCGCGTAATAATCCAAAAGTCCCTAGCCGAAGTCGCGGTAAACTTGTTAGCCTGTGCGGTAAATCAGTCGGTTCTCCGGAACGGTTAGTCGAGTTTATGGAGTCCTTGTGGAGTGGCCATTTTGTCCTATATATGTGTCAAAAAGTGCCGCTCATACGTAAAAGAACCCCTCATGCGAGGATGGAACAAATTTCGTTTTACACTCGTTACCTCCTTAAATCTTTCAATCACATGTCAAACTTTTACCGAATTAAAAAATATACTGAATTTATGAATAATTCAAATGCTCAAAACGTCACAATGTTACAAGCAAGGTAACCTTTTTAAACATTAAACCGTAATTATTCATAATTTAGTATGTTATATATATATTAAGTAAATACGAGGAAAAAAATTAATTATTTTTACGTGGGGTAAAGTTGTCTACAGCACAAAATCGAGAACGTCCTAATTTTGCTGTGAAATGATCAGCAGATCACAAAATTCTGGGACTTTAAAAGTATTCCCTGCCGTAATATATTTGCGCAACATCCGTCGTAATAAGAGTTCACTGAAGTGAACGTTACTGCAACAGTATCACGCCATGATAAAGGAGTCCGTTGTATTCCATAACTATTCGTAATTGAGGAAATCCTATTTCGACTAAACTTACCTGCAGAAATGACTCTTATGTGTCGTTTCGGAGACTTCTGGAAAGCTCTTAATAACAGAAATAACGATATGTAAAAAACCAACGAAATCTATTTGAGTTGAAATTCTAATTTCTATATTCACTACTAACTGCTACAATGCATCGAAAACATTTCTTTCTCATCATACGATGAGACTTTTTAAAAAAATCAACCTTTCACGATGAAAGATAAACGAATAAAACAACTTCTATGCTAAAGGGGGCGGGGGTGGCTCAGTCGGTAGCGCGCCAGGCTCGTAATCTGTAGTTCCCAGGTTCGAGTCCCAGCTGGTGAGCGTTGAGATTTATCTCCGCAAAATTCCCCGTCCTGCCCACGGTCAGTAGGGGACACCGATGGGCTTGGAAAGGCCGACGTCCGTCGGATGGGACGTTAACCCGTGGCCCCGTGTGCGGGAAAGACATACCCCTGTGCACGTTAAAGAACACGCTGGATGGCCTTGACGGGAGGCTACCATCTGTCTCCCAACAGCTGTTCCAGTGGGTCCCCTCCCCCAACCTTCTCTGAGCCTTCGGGGTCCATGTGGCCTGGCCATTTAGCCCATGGTGTGCAAAAAAGTGCCGCTCAGAGGTAAAACAACCCAACGTTAAAGAACACGCTTAATGGCCTTGACGGGAGGCTACCATCTGTCTCCCAACAGCTGTTCCAGTGGGTCCCCTCCCCCAACCTTCTCTGAGCCTTCGGGGTCCATGTGGCCTGGCCATTTAGCCCATGGTGTGCAAAAAAGTGCCGCTCAGAGGTAAAACAACCCAACCCAAAATCTATGCTAAAGAATCCATGACACAACAATGCTGTTACAAACGTAAACCCGGATACGTCTTTTATTTGTTTCATCATTGGGATTTCCGTCACGAATTAGTTTTAGCAAGCAGTCAAATCTAACTAATCCTCCTACTTGACGAAAGAGAAGTAAAAATGGTTAGTTAATATTCCAGAAGGGAGCGAAGAATTAAACCGTTCAGAAACAGAAGAGACAGGTCAATTCATCAACTCCACCGTTAAGAAATAGATTGTAATAGATTTTCAGCCTTTAACAACTTTCGTGTAAACAACTAAGTCACTGACCATATATTACCGAACTTTGTAAAAACGACAGACATCGGAAGATTGCTCCGATATCCGGAATAATTCTGGTGATGGTATTTTGATTGAAAATTTTACAATAAAAAATGTGTATATATATATATGAGTTTTATTTTATTCCCATTGTTATAATATAACGATAGTTTTCTGTATCTACACATGGGATACGCCAGTAACATACACATTTCCAGGAGGTACATGAGGCATAAAAGGTTGAGAACCACTGCTATATTATATATAGATGTAAAGTTCAAGGAGATGACGTCATAAGCGTAAAATTATTACCAAAGCCAATACTAGAACACAAAAAATGCCAAACTGTCGTAAAATGATAATATTGTTAGAATAAAAATTGATGAAAACCACAAGAAAATAGTGTAGAAACACCATCTGTCTCATAACAGCTGTTCCATTCGGTCACCTTCCCACAACCTAAACTGAGCCCTCTGGGTTTTTATGACGTGGCCATTTAGCCCCTTGTGTGCAAATAACTACCGGTCAGAGATAAAACAACCCAACCAAACGTACATCTTCTCTATGGCGTATTAAAGTGATCAAAGGAGTCACCACCCTCACAGACATCCGACTATGGCGGAGAAACTGACAGGCCCCTGTCAGATCGCTGTTGCAAGCAGCTGCTTGCGGGAGTATTGTTTTAAATTCTTTATAATATTTATGAAGATATTTTCACTCTTTTCCCTAACACGTTAAGCCTCTTTGGATTGGGAAATAAAATAATCATTAGAGGTTAAATGTTTAGGGTGTGAAATGACTCCTCGACTAAGCAGTTAATCCCTGTGTAGTCTGTAAAACATAAATTCGTTAAAATTATGCTGTTGTTATGGATATTTTTATATTGTGCATTTCAATGGATATTTTTATATTGTGCATTTCAATGTAAATATCTTAACTGAGCTTAGAATTAATCAGAACTAAATTTGTGTTTTGAAGACGTAGATCAAATTTTGGATTACCAATTTACATTACGGTGCTATGAAAAATGTATTGAAAGTCAACTAATTACTCCTCAATTTCTAAAAAAAATTTAATTAATTTCGAAATATTGCATGAGCTTTTAATAAAGTCACAATAAATTAGTTTATTAATTTTCATTTTTGAAATAAGAAGCCGTCCCGTGGCCGAGTGGTTAGCACGCTTGACTACTGATCTAAGGGACCTGGGTTCGAGCCCCGGATTAGGCATGGATGTGTGTGTCGTTTTTCTGCTGAGGTCCTGCCATCCTCTCAGATCTCCTACTGTGGCATATAAACTGACAGGCTCCTGTCAGACCTCTGTGGCATGCAGCTGCTTGAGTGGGTGTTTTGTTTATAATTAAATTTTAGACAAATTCAAAAAATAAAAAAAAGACTTTTTTTTTTTACATTTTTCGTTACTATTTATTTCAACAGATGTGAGGACTATATAGATATTAGATATGACCGGGCCCGAACAGCTGAATAGCAAAAAAGTGACAAAGAAGAATAATTACATAGGTGTAAAGGAGCGGCACTTTTTTTTGCTCACAGGGGGTTAAATGACCAGGTCACAAGGAACCCGAAGGCTCAGAGAAGGTTGTTGGAGGCGACCCACTGCAACAGCTGTTGGTACACAGATGGTAGCCTACCTTCAAGATCACCCAGCGTGTTCTTTAACGTGCACAGGGTGTGGCTCTCCCTCACATGGAGACACGGTTTAACGTCCCATCCGACGGACGTCGGCCTTTCGAAGCCTATCGGTGTCCACTACTGACCATGGGAAGGGCGGGGAGTTTTGCGGAGAAATCTCAACGCTGAGGATTCTTTATGAGTTCCGTATTTAAATAATAATGGAAACCGAAATATATTTATCGCTCTTCCCAAAGAAATGTAGATTATTCCATTCTGCCTTCCTATAAACTTGTTTCTGTTAGGGTTTCAAAATAAATAAACAGATATCGCTGCTGTTAAACATCTGAACTTGCGTTACTAATTAAATACTGCATCAGTTGAAATAGTAAAATAAAATAGATTTTCTAATGTCTATTAATTATCAAGGGTATTTTTTTGTGTTTTAAAACCAATTATTGTTCGTAAATTTTATTCGAATGAAATGATACGGAATACGGCGTCATAACTTAGCGAGTTGGGGAGTGTCATTTAGTGTCTGTCTGTCTGTCTGTGGCAGCCATAACTCATCGGGAAATCAACGTACATGCTCGAAATGTTGAGAGAATGTTTCAGGTGGTGGTCCGGATTGCAGTGCGAAATTTCAGGTCGTAGGTCCAAGAGGGGAGCTTGCTAGGTGACAAAAATATTTACCATGCTCTCTTCCTAAGGGAAACGAGAATCGGTGTCAAATTTACTGTTGCCACTTTCTGTTCCCCAAGTGTGAAAGTAAAGAGTTAAAATAGCATTTAAACCTTCGGCCGCAAAAATGATGCCGTTGCCAGATTCCCCCACTTCTAAAATCATTATTTAGGCGTTCCATTGTAGCTAGGGACCTGATTTTCTAACCAAAAATGTGGTCGGGCAGAGAGAACCCGCGAACGAAATTTGGGAACTTTTCGTGAGGTATGTCGGGAATTACAGAATGTGAAATTCTGACGAAATATCTCGATTGTTTGTCAAGGGCTGAGAGCGCGCTTCCAAGTCAGCAATGACCTTTGCAACACCGGGAAATTCTTCGTATTCAAACTGTGATAAAATGTCGGTGTGGTAGATTAAAAGTGAGACACTACATGTCACAATTTTTGTAGAAACGAAGCCACGGGCCAAGTGGGAACCTGATTTTTAAACCAATCACTGGGCACCGCTATGCGAGGTATTTCGACAGTGCGGTCGAATATCACGGGAGCCATAAGGCGGAGATTCTGTGATAACGGATATAAATATATCGATAGCTTCAATACAAAATATTTGAGAGCTCGCTGACGTCAATTTCTTCCTGTTGAAAATCCATGCTAAAGTGTCGGTGGGGAGGGATTTACAACATTTAGCTTTACTGCAGCGGAAATAAGAATATACATATTAAAAGTATCATCCGGGCAACGCCAGGTACTTTCAGCTAGTAATCTATAAATGAAACACATCTGCCGTCGAAAGCGAAAAGATAAAAATGATTGTTCCCGCAAAGGGAGGGCTAATTGTGACATGTGGATTACTCCCCCCCCCGTCCCCTAAAAAAAAACGACAGTAAACATGTGGGTAATTGTTCTAATGAAGAAAGGAGCAGAGGATAACCTTTCGTCCCCCAGAATGCTAGTAAGAGTAGAGTCAACAATATTAATAACCTTATTTATATTACATGAATATTCTTAAATTATTTTTATGGAAATTGCGCCGTCCATCGAATGGGACGTTAAGTCATAGCCTCTGGTGCGGTAGAGCTATACCCCGAGCACATTAAATAACACACTCGATGGTTGGACGGGAGGCTACCATCTTTTA
This sequence comes from Ryuthela nishihirai, assembly GCA_038380435.1. Taxonomy (NCBI): domain Eukaryota; kingdom Metazoa; phylum Arthropoda; class Arachnida; order Araneae; family Heptathelidae; genus Ryuthela; species Ryuthela nishihirai. The sequence continues at coordinate 5,264,494 of JAWZYU010000039.1, forward strand.
CCCAACAGGGGTTCGTGTTTCCCCTCCCGCAACCTTCTCTGAGCCTTCAGCTTCAGGGTCTTTGTCACCTGCCCATTTACCATGATGGGTTGGGTTGTTTTACCTCTGAGCGGCACTTTTTTGCACACCATGGCTAAATGGCCAGGTCACATGGACCCCGAAGGCTCAGAGAATGTTGGGGGAGGGGACCCACTTGAACAGCTGTTGGGAGACAGATGGTAGCCTCCCGTCAAGGCCATCCAGCGTGTTCTTTAACGTGCACAGTGTATGGCTCTCCCACACACGGTGCCACGGCTTAACGTCCCATCCGACAGACGGCGGCCTTTCCAAGCCCATCAGTGTCCCCTACTGACCGTGGGCAGGGCGGAGAATTTTGCGGAGATGAATCACAACGCTGACGCAGTTGGGACACGAACCTGGGAACTACAGATTACGAGCGTGGCGCGCTACCGACCGAGCACCCCCACCCCCCGTTAAAATGGAAGATATTGAAAAATTACTACACCTTCGAACGCAAGACTAAAATTTTGCGAGTTTTGGTGTGAAAAGGAAGATCGTACGAAAAGCATCGAGATATCTCCCCCACCTCCAAATCTCCTCCCTCCATATTGACCGCCGATAGGATTTTTCACCGGGGGCGACCATAAAGATTTATATCTGAAAATAACACCTCGCGCTATGTCGTGTGCTACCTTAAAACATGAGTTAAGTGAATAAATGGGGCAAGGTTTTCTAAGTCGTTAGCGCGTCTAGACTTGTAATCTGAACTTCCTTTTATTTATATCTGAAAATAACACCTCGCGCTATGTCGTGTGCTACCTTAAAACATGAGTTAAATGAATAAATGGGGCAAGGTTTTCTAAGTCGTTAGCGCGTCTAGACTTGTAATCTGAACTTCCTTTTATTTATATGTGAAAATAACACCTCGCGCTATGTCGTGTGCTACCTTAAAACATGAGTTAAGTGAATAAATGGGGCAAGGTTTTCTAAGTCGTTAGCGCGTCTAGACTTGTAATCTGAACTTCCTAGTCCCAGCTGGGAAGTGTAAGATAAAAGCTGCCCACCAGCAGTGCTGTAGGGTTCACTGGTAAGCTCAGAAAGTCCACCGTGAAAAGTTAAGCCGCGGTTACGTGTACTGCACAGCCATACCCTGTGCATGTTAAATAACACGCTGAATGGACTTAGCAGGAGGCTACGAGTTACGTTTGGGGCTGGGGTGGCTCAGTCGGTAGCGCGCCAGGCTCGAAATCTGTAGTTCCCATTTTCGAGTCCCAGCTGGGTCAGCATTGAGATTTATCTCCGCAAAACTCCCCGCCCTGCCCACGGTCAATAGGGGACACCGATGTGCTTAGAAAGGCCGCCGTCCGTCGTATGGGACGTTAAGCCCCGTGTGTGAGAGAGCCTTACCCTGTGCACGTTAAAGAACACGCTGGATGGCCTTGATTGGAGGCTACCATTTGTCTCCCAACAGCTGTTCCAGTGGGTCCCCTCCCCCAACCTTCTCTGAGCCTTCGGGGTCCATGTGACCTGGCCATTTAGCCATGGTGTGCAAAAAAGTGTCCCTCAGAAGTAAAACAACCCAACTCATATAATAATAATTTGATTATGGGCAAAACAACCAGACCTCAGAGGTAAAACAACCCAACCCAAGCTACGAGTTACGCACATGGGCTCACGTGTTTGAGTGTCTTGCGACGGACGGCGGCCTTTCGTAGCTCTGCAGTGTCGCATACTGAAAGAGAGGGAGGGTTGCTAAGCTGAAACGGATTGAAATATTGCGTTAAGTATCTATGACTCTGAAAGTTTAAAACTGAGAATTTAATTTTAATATTGTAAGCGAAGTAATTATTTTACTTGTTAATTGTTGAGGTATTAAAGTTTGTATTGCGTGCATTAATACTGCCCTCTGCGCAGGTGCAACCTACGCATTCACACCTGTTATTAATTAATTTTGCCCTCTACGCAATTTTCTTCGAAAAGGATAAGTGTTCGATTTATAAACAGCGGAGAAAGGGAGAAAGTGGAACATCGGAAATAACTATTGCTTTACCGGGTAAAGAAAAACTAAACACGACGTAAATGAAAGGACGAGGTTAGTAGCAATGGTGTATTTTTGTTCATGTTGCTGCCGTTGACAGAGTAAAAGGTAACGAAAATGAATTCAGTACCTTTCCAACATATATTTTGTTGTACATAGCCGTCCCATGGCCGAGTGGTTAGCGCGCTTGGCTACTGATCTAAGAGACCTGGGTTCGAGCCCCGGATAAGGCATGGCTGTTTGTGTCGTTATTCTGCTGAGGTCCTGCCATCCTCTCAGACCTTCTACTCTGGCATATAAACTGACAGGCTCCTGTCAGACCTCTGTGGCAAGCAGCTGCTTGAGGGGGTATTTATTATTTATCGATTTGTTGCGAAGAAACTAGGAATAAGCGTTATAGTTTTTTACCCCACCTCATTGATGTAAAGTGAGGATTATTAATTGTAGGTATAATTATTAAATATCCTGAAGAAATAATACTCACCGTGAATCCGATGTTTAAAGAAATGCGTCTTATTTCTCTTCCACAATTCATAGTAATTTTCGTAAACAAGATATTGGAAAATACAACTGCGGAAGAGTAAACAAACACCTCTGTTCGTAATACGAAACACTGCAAGAGTCACTTCCTATGAGTGAGCAAACAGTGCTTTCTTCAACGTCACTCTGTCTGACGTCATTACCCTATTATTGCAAGGAAAAATATTATAATATCAGTTTATGAGTTTATATCAAGCGTCTGTGTTGCTGCTACGTTTGCCGCGTTACCGAATGGATATGGCGAAGAATTTATATAATTTGAGGGTTTTTTTGGGGTTTTCAGAGCTTTGTGTACCGCGAACAGATTTCAGTGTAATAAGCAACCATTGGCAAGGTCTATGAGATTAAAAAATACACACGGCCTCTATTCCTTATGTCCTTCTCTAAACCACCATTCTGCTGCTCGAAAAAATATCAGGTGAATCAAGTTAAATAATATTCATAAAGTGTTTGTGGTTCGTTTATAAATTCCTTCAGGTAAGTAACTTTGTAGTGAATTTAGAGTAGAGGTAATTTAATTTTCCACTTTTTAGCATGAGAGTTATGAAATTTCAACCGACATCTACTATACAGCACATTATTCTGATTATGGGTTATAAATTCTATAGTTAAACGCTATTTGTCGCTGTCGACCACCGCAAAAATTCCCCGCACTGCCCACGGTCAGTAGGGAACACCGATGGGCTTGGAAAGACCGCCGTCCGTCGGATGGGACGTTAAGCCGTGTCCCCGTGTGCGAAAGAGCCATACCCTGCGCAAGTTAAAGAACACACTGGATGGCCTTGACGGGAGGCTACCATCTGTCTCCCAACAGCTGTTCCAGTGGGTCCCCTCCCCCAACCTTCTCTGAGCCTTCGGGGTTCATGTGACCTGGCCATTCAGCCCATGGTGTGCAAAAAAGTGCCGCTCAGAGGTAAAACAACCCAACCCAACCCTGTCGACCACTAACGACCCCTTCATTTCGGCTCGAATGTCGTAAAGCTCGCTCAGTAGAACTAATGGTGTAAGTAATGGTGTCAGTAGAACTAATGGTGTAATGGTTTAATAAGCTGTTACGTAACAAATATTTTTCTAGAGAGAATTGAAAATGCTTATGTAAGGTTCGTAGAGATACAGACGAAACATTGCGAAGCAGCGTAGTAAAAGTTGGAAGTTTCGTATTGCAAGCGATTTTTGCTGTAAGATGAGAAATCCACAGGATGATTTTTCTTACACTACTACTATCCATAGGGGAAGGGGGGGGATAAAGGATAAAAACATTTTTTTATTAAATATATTTCGGGTGAGATTCTAGTGATGGAATACGGTATTGCAGGGCTTTTTAGTTGGTAGCAGCCATTCATATGAATACACATTGATAAAGCTTTGAAAATTCCGGTATTTGGAAAGTCATTTTCGGTAAAAACTCTTTTGTTTTTTTCGAATAATAATATCAAGATTAATATTTTTGTTGTGGCTGACAAATCAAAATTAACACTTATATGCACGTCATGGTATAAGATAGAAAATTAGGAATGGGATTGCATGGCATCATAAAGGTTTTCCTCACCGTTTTAACTGTTTAAAAAGACAAAAAATGCTTTTTATGGTAAAGGTAGACTATGCCAATAAATATTACGAATTAGAGTGATTAGTTGGGTAACTTTGAGATTTATAATCGAGATTAGAGATATCTTGTGTAGGTGTTGCAGATGTCTAATGCAAATGATATTGTATACGTTCTTGAGGTGGGTCTGTTATTTTGCTACTGAGGTATTACGGAAATGTTTCCGATTTTTTGATCATTGACCTACGTGTTGTCATTGACCTCAGGAGGAAAAATATATTGAGATTAATATTGAAATATGATTGTTTCTTTCGATATATATTTTTCTTGTATGACGTTCATGACACATTAGAAATGCTTTTTCGACACATGCATACTATAGGAATTCTTAATTTAACCTTCGTGTCACGTGACACGAAGGTTGCCATATCACTAATTTCTAAAGAAATCGTTGCCAGATATTTTTTCTGCATTCTGTAATCAACCATAGCGTTCGAATACTTTTCTGAGCGACTGTACTTATCTGGAACTGAACTGTTAATGAGAGACAATCGCAACGTAACTGATTGAAGAAACGACTGTGCCATCCTAGGATTCTGACTCGGACATCGGCAGAAGCAATGTCACTGCAAGCGAACGCGATACAACTGTGCAAAGAGACGGCGATATACATAGTGTTGGTTGAGTTAGTAATACTGCTAAGGATAGTCGTTACAGATGATCAATGTAAATTTAGATTGGTCGCTGTAATGACTTGAAGAACATTTATTCATTGCTATAGTTTATTCCAGAAAATCGTTAATATAATCTAAATATTAAATTAGTCTCGGTATTTCATTTTTAGTACTGAACGGAGCTGTCTTGAGACAACATCATTACAGAATAATCCAGTCACAGAGAACTACTTCAAACGATGGAAATTCTTTAACAAGACACTTACCCCGGTTAAGAAAACAACTGAAACTAAATGATCAGTGACTTAAACCTTATTAACGATTTATTGGAACAAACAATTTTAACGAATTAATGCTTTTGTCATTACAGACAAAGAACACAAATTTACAGAATTCTGTCCATCCGCCTACAACTCCTAAACAGCACACAGGTCCGTAGACTAGGCATCGAATTAATAGTATTCTACCATAAAAAGAATTCGTTACAACAGTTTTCTTAAATTCATAAATAATGATTAGCCATAAAAGTTTTTCGTTATCGACCTTTACCTCTCTGAAAAACAACTCTTTATTACAATTATAATAAAATCTTCTTCAAAATATCTGTACGTTATTAACGCATATTACAAGATTGTCTTTAGTTATAATATTTAAATGCCAATTTTAATAGTTAAAAGTTCATTTAAATCATTTTACTGCATTTTTTACCTGTGTTGCAATTACTGAGCAAATATTATAGGTTTTGACACATTTGAATCCTAATGCATGAATGTGGAGAAAAATATTTTCCATAACAAAATTAAAATGATCGTTTTAATATTTGGAGCAACAAGCCACTTGAACACTTAATACCTAAAATACCTGCACAATGGCTTTACTCTATTCGACCTGCATGGAATAAATATTAATAATAACAGAATCTTACTATATATATATACAGTATATCTATGCATTACCGAAATATTCGAAGGAATTTGTGCAACAATTACCAGTTAAGTAAAAAGAAATTCAGCCTCTTATAAAAAGAAAAATCGCGATATAGTAATGACATGCATACACATTTTCGACAATTGAAGTTGGATCCATCTTATTACAGATATATACGTGGCATAATTGTTTACAATCAGTCATTACTTCTTTGCACATTTTGAAACTTGCCTCATAATATCCTGCAATATATATAAGTTGATGCAAGGCAATTCCAAGGGAATATCTTCGCTAACTCCTCATATATTAGAGAAGTCTCCCCTATATCTTAGAGTAGTGTCGAAAGCACTTTTCATTCACTACTGGTGGGAATCCCATGGATATAGAAAATAATCGTTTATGCTATTCCCCACATTTTTGGGAGGGGAAAAAGAAAGGGTGGTTAATGTTCTAGAGTGTGAATACACAACTTGTTGTGATGGGTCAAAATGTTGTAATTATATACTGGAACAGTCGTTTTAATACGCACATTAACTGAGAAACACAATAAACGTCGTGGGAAAAGCAATTGGAAAATAGGTAGAAATTAATAGAAAAATTAGCAGTAACTACCACTATATTAATAAAATAGTTTATTAGCTGCTGGAAATGGTAGCGGAGGTATATAACGGATGTATCTCGACGATATGTCCAATTTTTAAGAAAATTATATTTTACTGCGAAAGGCAAGTGATATGCTTATGCATTCTTTGCATGTCTTGATACTGAATATACAATTGTATCATCGATATTGTTTCTTAGTCTCCAAAGCAATTTTCATGCATCCGGTTACGTTAAGTTTAATTTCAACAGTTTAGCCGTTAAAAACCATAATAATCGAATTTTCAAAGAGCACGATAATAAGTCAAATGACAGCGCTTTTGTACAATTAAAATCAAAGAGCATTGGTTGGATATGATTTTTCAAAAAAAAACAACAAATATATATGTATTTGAAATAAGTGTCAAATCTATTACACTTGTTGGTTAACTGATTATAAATGAGGAAAAATTGGGAGTTAGGATGATACTAGGTATGATGAATCCAGATCGTTTTGGACAGAAATTTTTGATAAACGTTAAAGAAATGTGGTTATCTAGTAATCGATTTTGAGTCCACATGTAAAGAATATTTTATGTATCATTTCCTACAAAGAGGAGTGGATTTAAATTGAAGAGTTTGTCATTTTTCTTTTTGAAATATTTTTCTGTTGCTATGTAGTATGAAATTTCGATTAACTGAGTTAAAGTTAGAAATACAAATTCGGATAAAATAACAAAGCCTTCTAACAAGATGTAACGAACAATTGAAAGAATAGCTAATCATCTCTGGTGATAATAAGTTGCTTGTTTTCAAAGAAAATGAAGTTTTTTCGGTTTCCAATTTTTCCCCATCTGATACTGGAAATAAGAACTAATGGATGATTTATAAAAAAAATCGCAATAATGTACTGGTAAAAACAAAACACAAAATAGAAATCATTCTCTCATATATCTCTTAAAACGAAAATCTTTTTCTTTCCAATCCCTTTGAAGTTAAGGGGAAGAAATAAAAATAAATATTTTGATCATCACATTCCTTCAACTAAATTCTAAATCTCTCTCATGATATATTATTTGAAACATTCGTTTTTAATTTTTGTATTTTCCACATTTAAAGAACAGAGTCGTGACTTCGATCCTAGATCGTTAGGACTTGTTATTTAAATATTATATAAATTATTAATTAGAATATTATTTATATAAATTATTTTTCATTTAAATTATGTATTTTTTGGTTTTTTGCTATCGAAAATAATTGTTGAAGTATAATTGCCCAAACGCAATTACGTATATATAATAATGTGATATAGCATAGAGATGAATTAAAAGAAACTTTAAAATTCGTGAAATATTTATATTGATCCCTGTTTTAAACATTATATAACAGTTGTGAAACACATTCTTCGGAATACTAATATTTTAAATTCAATATTTCATAGGTTAGCCCTGTGTAAATAAATGTGTAGAAAAAAAAAAAAATAAATGTTTTATGTGATTTAAGTTCGTCTGTAATAAAATATGATTAAAAAGTAACAGGAAAGCCTTAATTAACTCGCGTATTTGGATGTCTGTGCTCGGAAATTTCCTTACCTATTCTGCAATACAAGCTCTGTATAGTCTTAAAGTGTGGAGACTGTCCAGTCGATTCCATCTTTTCAATCTTGCTATTATCTGCTAACCACTTCTGAAGAACCTTTTCACACTGACAAAGTGCATTTCGTCCAGTTAATTAAAACATTATTAAGATCTACGTTCATTCCAAAACAAGATCAAAGACCCTTGGTAATAATTTTGTTTCCAGTATTTTGATGTAGTCCTTAGCTTTTGCTATTCCTTTTACAATATGTAGCTTTCCAACATCCTGACAGAACATGGAACACCATACAATGACTTTCGTTGAATGTTCACAATAACAGTAACAGACTAAGTGCTGAATGCCTTATGAGATCGTTTTCGTATGTGGACACTGATATACAGTAAAGAAAAACTTATTTCCATCACTAAAACTTTCATTTGCACCGAAAAATTAGCTGTAAGAAATATCTCAATCCAAATTCTAGGAATTTTCCTCTTACAGTTATTGAGCACACATTACTGCCTGCTGCCAAAATTCATCCTTTCAGTACGTGTGTTGATTTCAACTTCTTACAGTAATACCCAGGTTTACGACGTTTCACTTTATGACGATCCGCTCATAAGACGATTTTCAATTATGACGAGAACTCAATCGCTCATACGAAGGTTTTAGCGACATGACTTGCACTGATCAACCAAAGCTTCTGGAAGTGGACCGGTGCCTACGTAATGGAATGCCTGCCGATTTTACGACGTGAAGCGACAGCAGCGCTAGTTACGTTTTCATCCGTTGTGGCGCTGGCGATCCCCTGTTATTAGTGGTCCTATATAGGGAGAGGTTGGCAAACGGCGTTCATGGGCGCCATGTCTGTGCTCTGCGAGTGCGTCAGTTAGGCTAGCTGACTGATGATCCAGCTTCGTCAGCACACACATGAGGACGGAGCAACTATGCAAAAATAGAATTTGTTACTTAAATATTTTAGAATTTTTTTACTTAGAATTGATTGTATGAAAACACTGCAAAGAAACAGTGCATAATAATTAGAGCAGGTTTTTCCCAAATAAACAAAGAGCAAGCAAGATTCTTTGCATCACTGAAACAAAAGGAGTCGTTTAAAAAACACCATGTGTCATGAATCACCACGTTTATGACGATCAATTTGAATTCCGAAGCCTCCTACAAGGAATATTTGAATTGCCGAAGCAATTCAAATATTCCTTGTAGGTATATTGAAAGGAATATTTGAATTCCGAAGCCTCCTACAAGTCTATAGGAGTCAAGCATCTGAAACTATCCATTAGCAATTAGGCTAATGGATAGAATACATATGTCTGAGCTGTAACAGAAGCAATGCCACGCACATCTATTTCTATACCTAGTTGATTACAGAATAACAGTAATATTAATAGCTGAATATGTAGAAAATTATCCAGTATCAGTATTTCCCAGATTGAAATTATTTTCAGGCAGATGCTGCCATCTAGTGCCCAATATTTAAACAAGTGGAAGTTGTTTTTTTTACATATTTTGAGTGCGAATGGACAGGCAGTGTTATAGAGAAAGCGGTGTTTGATGTTGTAAGAGAATCCTGGAATGGGTTAAGAGAGCTTCTATCTCCATCCTTTGTGTTTTGTAAAAGAATATTGAATGAAATATATGGCTCATTTGAATGAGAGACGAGAGTTGGCAGCGTGCCAGACTCGTAATCTTCAGTTCCCAGTTTCCAGTCCCAATTATGTCAGCGAAGAAACTTATCCCCGGTGAACCCCATCGTTCTGTTGGTGAGAGAGAACACATGAATGAGTTTGAAAGGCTGTCGTAGATCCGTTAAGCCGTGGGCAGAAGAGCGATACTTTAAAGAATATTCTTAGTAGCTTTAAAGGGAAGCTTCCATCTTCATCACAGGAACTATACAGCGTTTGGCCATTCATTTTAGGTGTCCTGTTCACAGTATACGCCCATTTCTTTCGGAGCAGGAGATGGCTCAGCCAGCAGTGGTGCCAGGCTCTTAAACTTCAATTCCGAAGTTCGGTTCCCAGTTGTGATTGCTTAGAGATTTGCTCCTCTAACCTTAACCTCCATTCTTCCTAAGTGATAAAAGGGACAACGTTTGGACTTGGAAAGACCACCGTACATCGGATGGGACTTAAGATTCCCATACCCTCTGTACAGTCGCTCAAAAAAGTCTCGGAACAGTATGGTTGATTACGGAATTCAGACAAAATATCTGTCAACGATTTTTTTAGAAATTAGACACCCAGTCGTGTACGTACACGAAGGTTGCCAGATCACTAATTTCTAAAAAATCGTTGCCAGATATTTTTCCTGAATTCTGTAATCAACCATAGTGTTCGAATATTTTTTGAGCTACTGTACATTAGAAAGCATCTCTCTCCTATCAGTTGTCAAGTGGATCCACTTTCCTAATCTTCTCTGAGACTTTGAAGTCATTGTATGTGAAAAAAGTGCATCTCAGTGGTAAAGTATTGGATTGGATTGTTTTACCTCTGAGCGGCACTTTTTTGCACACCATGGGCTAAATGGCCAGGCCACAAGGGCCCCGAAGGCTCAGAGAAGGTTGGGGGAGGGGATCCACTGGAACAGCTGTTGGGAGACAGATGGTAGCCTCCCGTCAAGGCCATCCAGCGTGTTCTTTAACGTGCACAGGGTATGACTCTCCCGCACACGGGGCCACGGCTTAACGTCCCATCCGACGGACGGCGGCCTTTTCAAACCCAGCGGTGTCCCCTACTGACCGTGGGCAAGGCGGGGAAATTTTGCGGAGAAGTGGTAAAGTAATTCAACACAATGGAATATTAACGAAATGCATGTTTAGGTGAATTCTGTAGAAGAGAATGTGTAATGCCAAAATAAGTCTCATATTGATAACGTTCAACTGACGAATTGATAGTGCACAAACGCTGTAAAGTGAAAGACCTATTGATAGATATCGCTGAAGTTTTAATTCATCAGTATTCCTTTGCATTTGGGGTTTGTATATTTTATGGGAAAGGGCTCTGGCCTGTATCTGTAGAGTCGCGGATTCGATTCTCATCATGTCAGTAATAATTTATCGGACGGATAATTGCTATTTCTCCTAATTTCCTCATTTCAACCCAATTGTCATATCCTCCCAATTGTGCTGCATCCAATTGACCACCCAATTGTCGCACTTCCAGTTGTTATCCACCCAATTGACCACCCAATTGTCGCACTTCCAGTTGTTATCCATCCAATTGTCGCACTTCCAGTTGTTATCCACCCAGATGACTTCCATCCAATTGTCGCAATCCCGTGTAAAATTCATAGAATACAATATGTTTTAAAGGATTCAAATGCAAAACCATTATCTTAAAAAGGAAATGACGACTTGTTTTCATTGAAGATGGAGTTGGGAGATAATTATGTGATGGATGATGTTGGATATATAGCTTGAGAGTCCTCAATTCTTCTCTCATCATCGCTATCATCCTTCCGTTATACAGGGCTAAAGGCACAAGTTCAAATCCAGAGATTACGTTTCAGGCTCATCCGTGAACAATAGTGATGACGTCATTTTTAAGGAAAAACATCAATAGTTGCTGCTCTCCTGCTTATATTTTCCCTCTTGCTGATATTCATTTTGATGAACTGCCTTTCGATCTGTTTAGACTCGATCAGTGACTATGCCAATCGGCCTCAAAGGTTTTTCTTTACTCCTGTACTAACTACCACTAATTTTTCAAAGATTCCAGTTACAAATAAGAAATGTTTCGTTTTATCCGATGTCACCATCCTGTTTTCATGTTCTTCATAAATCCGGAACGCATCCATAGGATGCATCATAAGAAGTCAAGAATCGAAGCATTCACTTAAAAGACCTTTTTTTTTACCGATGGACAATGGATTCAATCTAACATATCTTATCGTGTTACAGATAGAGCAACTTTGGATGCATTATAAGACGTCACAATAATAATGACCGGATCCGGATCAAAAAAATGTCTAAGGGGAGGGAGTGGGGGCAAGAAACACCATCGAGTAGGAAAAATGCAAGGGGGGGGGCGCAAAAAGACTGGATTAATGTAGCATAAGTATAACACATCTTCCTCAGTTTTACAGATTTTTAAAATTTGCTAAATATGTTAAATATTTTAGACACTCTCTAATATTTATTTAGACTCGAATAAAATATTTATATTACCACGGACATTAGATAAAATCTGGAGAAACTGTGATCCATTATTGACCTAAGGGATTGATGGATGTCCTATGGGAAAAATGACATTCGATAATGAGAAAAAGCTAATTTAAAAATTCAATGATGATATTTTAAGCAGAAAAAATTACACTAGGATAAAGTCACAATTTAAAAGAAAAATTTATTTTATGAAAATGAAGAAATCTTTCTGCTGAGAGAGCAAACAAGTTGAAAAAATCACTCGGCTGTTGCGTAAAAAGCGTGAATTAAATGTGTGAAATTTCAGTCGTTCAAATCACGAAGTCTACAGAGTGAAATGGAAAGGAGAGATGTTGGTTAATAAAGTGAATAGACTTTAAATAAGAGCGTATAATTATATTTAAATAAAAATTAGGAAAATGCAGATTTTTAGATGAATTGGTAGTGACATATTTATTATTGTTATTTGCTTTTCCTGACTCTTCCATTGGTTTGAAATGCTAAATATTATCCCTATAAATATGAGCATCCGTTATTTGTTTACAGGCATTTGAGATTTTTATTTTGCAAATAATTTTAAAATCGTACTGAATAGAATATTGAGCTGAGATATAGCAATCGGCAAAATTTCAATTATCCTACGCCTTCTGCTACCCATTTTAATTTGAAATAAAGAGTTTTAAGATGAGAAGTCACTTCTTTTTTTTTCCTTTCCATGTCACATCAATACATTCAAGTACACTGCGCTTGTGTCAGTCCCCCTTCCCTATTTCTCTTCCTAATCCGAATTCACAGGTTCAGTCAGTCTCGATAGGGCGTCGCATTCCGCTGGGAAGCACCTTTCCTATAATGCACTGTTGCATCTTGGTGATTAAGGAAAAATGCCAAAATCTGCAATTTGCTGATCAATGTTGCGACAGCTATGAGATACCTAAGCAGGTTATGGTCTGAAAGAATCTCGATCTGGGATCCATATAACCAGGTCAAAAATATTTCCAGAACAGACACCACAACCACCACTACATTTCTGCTGTGTTCCGTGAGCTTCTTGGAAGCAAATTCGATGGGATGTTCTTGTCCCTGGGCTTCAATCTGGGAGAGACATGCGCAGATGCATTTAATTCAGAATGTAAGGTCACGCAGTATCAGGAGTATTGCATTCTGCTACCTCGCAGAGCCCTCCCCACTCCCTCGGTGTCTAGATTTCCTTACCTCCTTCTATGCTTGGGTTTGGTTGGGCTGTTTTACCTCTGAGCGGCACTTTTTTGCACACCATGTGCTAAATGGCCAGGTCACATGGACCCCGAAGGCTCAGAGAATGTTGGGGGAGGGGACCCACTGGAACAGCTGTTGGGAGACAGATGGTAGCCTCCCGTCAAGGCCATCCAGCGTGTTCTTTAACGTTGGGTTGTATTTCCTCTGAGCGGCACTTTTTTGCACACCATGGGCTAAATGGCCAGGTCACATGGACCCCGAAGGCTCAGAGAAGGTTGGGGGAGGGGACCCACTGGAACAGCTGTTGGGAGACAGATGGAAGCCTCCCGTCAAGGCCATCCAGCGTGTTCTTTAAAGTTGGGTTGTATTTCCTCTGAGCGGCACTTTTTTGCACACCATATGCTAAATGGCCAGGTCACATGGACACCGAAGGCTCAGAGAATGTTGGTGGAGGGGACCCACTGAAACAGCTGTTGGGTGACAGATGGTAGCCTTCCGTTTAGGCCATCCAGCGTGTTCTTCAACGTTGGGTTGTATTTCCTCTGAGCGGCAGTTTTTTGCACACCATGGGCTAAATGGCCAGGTCACATGGACCCCGTAGGCTCAGAGAAGGTTGGGGGAGGGGACCCACTGGAACAGCTGTTGGGAGACAGATGGTAGCCTCCCGTCAAGGCCATCCAGCGTGTTCTTTAACGTGCACAGGGTATGGCTCTGCCACACACGGGGCCACGGCTTAATGTCCCATCCGACGGATGACGACCTTTCTCAAGCCCATCAGTGTCCCCTACTGACCGATTGGCATGGAGTTTTGTGGAGATAAATATCAACACTTACCCAGCTGGGACTCGAACCTAGGAACTACAGATTTCGAGCCTGGCACGCTAACGTCTGAGCCACCCCCGCCCCCCTCCTTCTATGCACAATTGCAAATATGCAGGTCGCTGCTTCAGAGTCACGTCTGTGAGTGGATTTGCAATCGCTGCACACTGATCTAGGTAGGTCACACTGATCTCAGAAAATCACTTTCGAAACATTCAAAACCTTTCACTTTAGGAAGTGTCGATAACATCCGAAGAGTCCTAATATGCTCTGCAGTTCCTTCTTCATTCGAGGAGCTTTCATCTTTCTGATGACCTCTAGTTTTGCATGGTGGGGGCGACGCCTTTGACAACCAACAATGTGACCAAAATCTTGATATTGATATCCCTAAGATCCGCTCCAAGATGTTAAGATGATCCTCCCATCTGTTCGAAAGAAAAAGCTATATCTCTAGATTTGCACAGTAATATTTATAGCACACAACTAATATAATTATATATTAGGTGTGTGCTATATATTATATTATTATATTATATATATATATATATAATTTATTATATTATATTATAATCTATTATATGATATATACTGTATAAAATAATTATAGCACATAACTTTCTGGAAAAAGTGCCCCAGAGTTCTTCAGCCCGAAGGGAAGCACTTCCCACTGGTAAATCCCTCGGTGGGTCAGGAATGTTGTGTAACTTTTACTACAGGTACTGATTGGTATTTGCCAATATCCCTTTAGCATATGCAGAGTTGTTATGTAGCTCGTCCGTTCCACCTGGTACAGCAACTCTATTGGGTTTGCCACCTAGTGATGGCATTGAGGCTGTGAAAGATGATGCATAACCTCACTGTACAGTCTCTTTTCGCCACACACACAACTGGGTGCGTAAACTCACTGTTGAAGGGCATAATCAATTCCTTCAGTCTCCTACCTGACGGTCAACTTCATCGCGAAGTGCAATGGGAACCATATAATGATGTGCTTACTTGACCACTGGTGGAACCCTGAGCTTAAAGAACACCACGAATGGCATTGAAGGGAGGCTACAGTCTGTCTTGTAGCAGTTATCAAGTGGTTTCCCCCTTCAGGGTCGTTGTGACCTGACCACTTAGCAAATTGTGTATAAAAAGGTGCTACTCATAGGTAAAAGAACCCAACTCAACTTATATTCCCATTCACATGTAAGAGATCAAAAAGGATTTCGAGAAAACTGTGCTTTCAGGTCGTTTTTAAGTCTTAATTTATGGAAACCATGGTAAAATACGTACAATCCAAAAACTTTGCTTAGCATTCCGTTTTTGTAACTTTTTATGGGATAATATCTAATTTCACTTACCTCTTATGATTATCTGTATTCGTAGTTATACCTTACACGATTATATATTCATCTGTTTCAACTTTCTACCAGGAACCGACAGGAAATTCCTCTTTCTGTGAAGAAGAATTGAAATGAGAAAAGGAACAAATTGTTACTGAAAACCTCTGTGCACCTTGTTTCGTCAAATATGATTGAATCGATTACATTTATTGTCAAATATGCAATATTCTGTAGCGAAATAATTAGTGTTCTACGGAATGAAGAAGTGTCTTTTATGATTCACTTATTGATGCGATGACTGAAAGAATGAATTTTTTAAAATATATTGCATAAATTGACTATTTGAGATTTTCCGTCCATTAGAGATTTACAAAGAGAAATCGAATCTTTCTCTTCAGAAATTAACATAAAAGATTACGATATGATCATCGAACTGTAGATTGTAAATTCATTTCCAGTGAAATATACAAGTCTTTTCCAAAAATCTTTTCATCGTAAGGTAACTTATGATATATTGGAATCTCCGTAAAATCGTAATTCCAAAGAGAACGTAAACAGAAAATAATGGTAAGATGTCAATAAATTTCATCGAACTTTTTAACAATGACTTATTATGAAATGGAGACTCTGGATGTCCTGAATATGTAACTGGAGCTCTACGGTTGAGCTTATTGTGCACAAGAACAACACAGAAGATCATTTTCCAAACATTCAGGAAAATAAATATATAAACCCCAAATGCAAAGATATACTGATGAATTAAATCTTCAGCGATATCTACCAATAGGTCTTTTACTTTACAGCGTTTGTGCACTATCAATTCGTCAGTTGAAGGTTATTAACATGAGACTTATTTTGGCATTACACATTCTCACCTACAGAATTCACCTAAACATGCATTTAGTTAATATTTCATTGTGCTGAATTACTTTACCACTGATTAGCACTTTTTTCAGACACAATGTCTTCAAAGTCTCAGAAAAGACTGGGGAAGCTGATCCACGCGACAGCTGAGAGGAGAGAGATGCTCTCTATTATACAGAGGTTATGGGTAGCGTAGGTCCAATGCGACGTACGGTACCTACAATGAATAACCAAACGCTGTACAGTTCCTCTGAGTAAGATCGAAGCTTCTCTTTAAAGGTACCAAGAATATTCTTTAAAGTATCGCTCTCCTGCCCACGGCTTAACCGATCTACGACAGCCTTTCAAATTCATTCATGTATTCTCTCTCACCAACAGAACGATGGGGTTCACCGGGGATAAGTTTCTTCGCTGACATAATTGGGACTGGAAACTGGGAACTGAAGATTACGAGTCTGGCACGCTGCCAACTCTCGTCTCTCATTCAAATGAGCCATATATTTCATTCAATATTCTTTTGCAAAACACAAAGGATGGAGATAGAAGCTCTCTTAACCCATTCCAGGCTTCTCTTACAACATCAAACACCGCCTTCTCTATAACACTGCCTGTGCATTCGACCTCAAAATATGTAAAAAAAAATCAACTTCCTCCTAGTTTAAGCATTGGGCACTAGATGGCAGCATCTGCCTGGAAAACATTTCAATATGGTAAATACTGATACTGGATAATTTTCTAATTATTCAGCCAATAATTTTACAGTTATTCAACCAGTATAGAAGTGAATCTACGTGGCATTGCTTCTCTTACATCTCAAACATAGGAAAAAAATATATATTCTATCCATTAGCCTAATTGCTAATGGATAGTTTCAGATGCGTGAGTCCTAATTTTCATGACTTTGAATATTGCTCGAATATTTTTAACTCTAAATAAACTTTTGTACCAAAATATTACAAAATTTCCATGTTATATTACAATGGGAATCTAACTTCGAAACTCTATAATTTCTATAAGACGCATTCAATGGAAAAATATCACAAAAGGCAAAAATCTTTCATACATGCGTACAGGTCCAATGAATGTAACATCCAAAAGATCTGTGGCTTCACTTATAACCTCAGGTGAAGAGAAATTGTTCGGGAATTACCACACCAGTCTACGACAACAACGTTGGCATTTAATTCTTCCACTTCTAGTTGCAAAATAACTTTAAAAAAACTTTTCAGAGAAATTTACCTTGCTGCAGAATTTTTACCGTGCAACTAAATTGAGAACTGAAATAAAATTACCTTAAGTGAGAAATTAAGTACATAATTTACGTAAATCAGAGACTACTGTTATTAAAACAATTAATAAGAGATTATGGTTATTTTCGCTGCACCGTAATTATAAATTATAGTAATTAAGCAATCGGGAAATCTTGTAGCCAAACACATGATTATTTGCTATAAAAATATCTGAGTTCCTGAATGGAAATTGTTTATTGGAAGTGTCACATTGGAAGTATTTCATGATTCGTCAAGCATTGAAGAATAAATTGAATTGGGAATGATGTAGGATATCTTTGGATGATCTTCTGCGATGCTTTGCAGATGACATCATAAGACACAGATGGGTTGCGTTCCTAAATTCCATTTAAGTCCTTCGATTGTTCCTTGGGAATCCTTTTCCTGTCTACAGACGGGTAGGAGATTCTGAATTCCAATCGTCATTTCGAACATGAAAATCTCTCCAAGTGATCGTCATAAGCGTGGTGATTCATGACAAGTGGCAATTATTTAAACGACTACTTTTGTTCTAGTGATGCAAAGAACCTTTCTATGTCATTTGGTAAAAACCTGCTCTAATCATTATGTACTGTTTCTTTGCAGTGTTTTCATACATTCAATTCAAAGAAACCTAAACATGTGATTATAACCCTCTGATAAGCTTGCTACGTTGGATGATTTAGATGTAAATGATTGTGTTTCAAAATTATAGCCAACGATTATTTCTTGAGATTTTCTCTCCTTGGTCATCCCTCAGTATAGAAATGAACACTGATAACTATGAAACACCAAATGCCCATTTAATGGGATCTTTAGGAGTGACTCTATGTGAGGACAGACAAAATACATTCAATATTATTTATTTCTCAAATACTTGCTAAGAGATAGAGGAATATTTTCTGATAAAGGACTGAGAGGAGAAATCAGCTCACTAGAAATCTATTAGGATTCATACTGGGGGAGGACCAAGGAGTGAAAATCTAAAGAAATAATGGTTGGCTACAATTTTGAGACACAATCATTTACATCTAAATCCTGCTCCTAGCAGGCTTATCAGAGGGTTATAATAACACGTTTACGTTACTTTGAATTGATTGTATGAAAACAGTGCAGATAAACAGTGCATAATGATTAGAAAATGTTTTTCCCAAATGACAAGCAAGATTATTTGCATCACTAAAACAAAAGGAATCGTTTAAATCACCACGCTTATGACGATCAGTTGGACAGATTTTTATGTTCAAAATGACGATTCGAATTTCGAAGTCTCCTACCATGGCTCTCACAAAGGGAGGACTGACAGGGCTCTGGCCCGGGGGCCCGGGATTAGGTGTGTGGGGGGGGGGGGGGGGGCTGGCGTGGGGAGTCGGATAGCTAAGTGAGATGAACAGAAGACAAAAAGCGACTTTATAAAATATTGACTTTTGTTTTGTCCATCCAATTAAAATTAATTATTTTATTAGGCATATTACATTATCCTCTCATCATACCGCCTTTTTGTTTCGTCTTTGTGATTTATCGCCATTCATACTCTTATTTATGCCGATGGACAACACGTGCCTGTTTTGATACATTTAAAAAGAAAATCAATCGCTTTTTGATTTAAAGCTCAAGTTTGCAAACACAATTAAAAACGCGACACGCGACAGAAACCGACTACCGGGTGGACGGTGTCTTTGAACTTTGTCGGCAAATGCTTGCACAGGTGGAGAAGCCAAAATGAACTCTCTACACCGGGCACACAATTTATTTAGACTCTGACACAGGTATCTAGCGGCATCTTTTGAAAACGCATTTCATTGCCACGCTCGAATATGTGGAATAGACTAATTCTACAAGACTTGAGTTGGTTTATTATGATGAGTTGGAGTTCAGTAAAGTGTGTGTGTGTGTGTAATGTATGTAGAAATATGGCACTGATGAGAAATTGATTAGTTATTCTTATTACTCTAAGTTACCTAATATGATAACTTAATGAATTTCCAACGAATTGCAACTGTAAGTTAAAAGTTTAATCGACAAAAGATTTTCAGCGTCCCTTAGTGTTAATTGATCATTCATCATGAAATGCATGCAAAGAAGTAATAGTTTTATTTTGTTTGTAAAAAATTAAGTTTTATTTTATTTATAGAGAAGCCTATTACATACTACTATGGATTTTTAATATTTGTTTTGATAATTTGACCGCTTTTCGGATGATGTTTGCAGACAAAGAAAATTAACCACCTCTTAGATTTTTTCTCAAACATGCAATATAAAAAGACTAACTTCTAAGCAAAATCATCATTCTTGCAATGACTGCCCTGCGGGTTAATAATAATTTTAATAAGCTCCTACTCTGTTTAGGTGGGCCAGCCAAAGATCCTGGCTAGGGGCCCGCTTCAGGATGTGGGGGCCCTGTCTCTTACCCTTCTATGTACGAGGAAGGGATTCCCAAGGAACAATCGAAGGACTAAAATGGAGTTTATGAACTCAACACATCTGTGTCTTATGATGTCATCTACAAAGCATCACAGAAGATCAACCAAAGACTTCGAACATTATATCCAGCTCAATTTATTCTTAGATGCTTGACGAATCATGAAATACTTCCAATGTGACACTTCCAATAATTTTTTTATCCGTTATCGAATTTTTTCGGAAAAGTTTTTTTTTAAATTGATTTACAGCTCCATGTGCAACAATCAAACGCCAACGATGTTGTCATATGGACCGGTGTGATCACTCCCGAACGATTTCTCTTCACCTGAGTTATAAGTGAAACAACAGATCTGCTGGTTGGTACGTTCTTTCTTAGGTGTGCATTAGAGATCACGTGCTTTCTTTGTAATTAAAGAAATGTCCAGTGCATTATGGAAAGCAAGGGAGCGAGATTATTGGGTGGAAGTCAACTGTTTGGATGACAACTGGGAGGGCGACAGTTGGGTGGAAGTCAACTGTTTGGATGACAACTGGGAGGGCGACAGTTAGGTGGAAGTCAACTGGGTGGATGACAACCAGGAGGGAGACAGTTGGGCGGAAGTTAACTGGTTGGATGGCAACTGGGAGGGCGACAGTTGGGTGGAAGTCAACTGTTTGGATGACAACTGGGAGGGCGACAGTTGGGTGGAAGTCAACTGGTTGGATGACAACTGGGAGGGCGACAGTTGGGTGGAAGTCAACTGTTTGGATGACAACTGGGAGGGCGACAGTTGGGTGGAAGTCAACTGTTTGGATGACAACTGGGAGGGCGACAGTTGGGTGGAAGTCAACTGTTTGGATGACAACTGGGAGGGCGACAGTTGGGTGGAAGTCAACTGGTTGGATGACAACTGGGAGGGCGACAGTTGGGTGGAAGTCAACTGTTTGGATGACAACTGGGAGGGCGACAGTTGGGTGGAAGTCAACTGTTTGGATGACAACTGGGAGGGCGACAGTTGGGTGGAAGTCAACTGTTTGGATGACAACTGGGAGGGCGACAGTTAGGTGGAAGTCAACTGGGTGGATGACAACCAGGAGGGAGACAGTTGGGCGGAAGTTAACTGGTTGGATGGCAACTGGGAGGGCGACAGTTGGGTGGAAGTCAACTGTTTGGATGACAACTGGGAGGGCGACAGTTGGGTGGAAGTCAACTGGTTGGATGACAACTGATAGGGCGACAGTTGGGTGGAAATCAACTGTTTGGATGACAACTGGGAGGGCGACAGTTGGGTGGAAGTCAACTGGGTGAACGACAACTGGGAAGGTGACAGTTGGGTGGACGACAACTGGGAGGGCGACAATTGGGTGGAAGTCAACTGTTTGGGTGACAACTGGGAGGGCGACAGTTGGTTGAAGTCAACTGGATGGATGACAACTGGGAGGGCGACAGTTGGGTTGGAAGTCAACTGGTTGGATGACAACTGGGAGGGCGACAGTTGGGTGGAAGTCAACTGTTTGGATGACAACTGGGAGGGCGACAGTTGGATGGAAGTCAACTGGATGGATGCAAACTGGGAGAGCGACAGTTGGGTGGAAGTCAACTGGTTGGATGACAACTGGGAGGGCGACAGTTGGGTGGAAGTCAACTGTTTGGATGACAACTGGGAGGGCGACAACTGGGAGACAGACAATTGGGACTGTACGACAATTGGGAGGAAATAAAGAAATGACGAGGTGTACTTTAGATTACTACTGCTTCTCCTAAAATTTGTGTCGAGAGCAAACAAATTCAACAATCTCGGAAGTCTCTTCAACCAAGACGCCCTTAGTAAAATGAATTTGCTTAGATTTCTGAAACATAGTAGACAACTAATTATATTCTCTTTAATCTGACTTCGAATGGAGCGATTTTTTTTTACAAATTTATTTCTCGTGACTGATATAATTCTAAATTACACGAACGCAATGCAGTATTTGTATGTATTCTCTGTAATCGATTTTTCAATAAATGATTTGCATCTATCCCCTTTAATCCGACAACGCACTACGGTGGATAATTTATGAAGTCTGTTCTTTCTAAACATAGTAAAAGGAAAATGAAAGAAATGCATTTCTGCAAAACAAAGTTTCATAGACTAATCTGCATTCCCACAATACGACCCTCAATAAAACGAAATTTTCTAAAAGAAATAATCAGGAAACAATCAAATGCATTAGAGAAAATTGAAACAACCAATATTGGGAATTATTGCCACTAATCCGACTTTCGATACAACGGATTCCTAAATTTCTATTTTATTTTGTCAGTTGTGATGGAAACAATCTTAAATAAAAGGAATGCTTACAGGAAATATAAATACATGACTACCAATATATTCTCAGTAATCCGACACTCAATGAAACGGATATTTTAAAGATCCTTTACTTCTAATAGAAACAATAGGCAATTAATCAAATGAATTACAGGAAATCAAAAGAATTCATATTGAGAATTATTCTCGTTAATCCGATTTTCGATACAACGGATTCTATATTTCTGTTTTATTCTGTTCGTTCTAAGTGAAACAATCACAAATAAAGGGAATGACTACAGGAAACGAAAATGCGTAAGACTACCATTATTCTGAATAATCTGACAATCAATATAATGATTGTTTAAAAGATACTTTTCTTATAAAGGAAACAATTGGAAATCAATGGAAAATATTACAGGAAATCAAAACAAATGAGATTGAGAATTATTCTGGCTAATCCGACTTTCGATACAACAGATTTTTACATTTCTGTTCCATCATGTTCGTTCCAAGTAAAACGATCTGGAACAAAAGTAACGTACCTTAGAAAACCAAACTCCGTAAGATAATTAATATTCTGATTAAGCCAGCATTAAATAAAAGTAAATTTTGAAGGTTCTCTTCATCTTATAGATACAGGCGGAAAACGAAAATGATATAAAAGCAAATGATAGCATCCACCAATATTATTGTTCTCGCTAATCAGACTGTGCTCGATACGGATTTTTACGAATCAATTTCATTATGTTTCTTCTAAACGGAACAGTCTTAACTCAAAGGAAAGGAGCTGCAGGAAATGAATCAGAATAAGAATTTTGTATTCTCACAAATCCTACATTGAATAAAAGGAAAAATCCTTTCCTTTCTGAACTAACCAATCGAATATCAAAGGAATACCTTTGGGGAACTAAACCAACCGTCATTTAATAGTATTTTAGTTAATCCATGATTAATGGCGCATTTGTCCCTATTCTCTAAAATACGACATTGATTAAAATATGTTAATTGATTATTTGTAATCGAAGGAACCCAGGAAAGAAACTGCAAAGAACAACATTTATTCCATCTGGTCTTTTACTCATTAAAGCATTTACAGCTACTCTCTCTAATCCGATATTCCAATATCTTGAATTTTTTGAAAACTCGTTTGAATGAATCTATCTGATATTATATTTTGCGCATTTCACTACATGAACGATAATTTTTATTTTCTTTGAACTGAATTGAAACTAATTTTATTTTCCACAGCCAATTTTCTGAACAAAAAATAAATAGGGATATGAAAAGATGGCACCAGAGGCAACCAAAGAGACTAGAACTGTAAATACTCTCACTAGTACGACATTCAATAAAATGATTTTTTTCCTTTGTAATGAAACAATTAGAAATGCACAGGGAATTTTAAACATCCTGTATAACACCTAATTTTCCTTACTCGAATTTTAATAAAGCTTTGAATCTATTCCTTCTGATCCGATATATCAAAGCAATCGATATTTTTAAAGCATAATTTGTGAATGGAACACTCAGAAATCGAACGAATATATTAGAATAAGCGTTTGTTTGTTTATTCTGATAAAAAATGGTTTGGACGACAGTTTTCAATATCTACTCCTTTTAAACACTACTCACTTTGCTTCATTTAGTTCATGCAGGAAAGAATACAAAAATACGTTATAACCGAGGATGGATAAGCGAGAATAATTATCAATATCGCCTGTTTCGATTTTCTGTAATAATAATAAAAAATAATAATAAATACCCCCTCAAGCAGCTGCTTGCCACAGAGGTCTGACAGGAGCCTGTCAGTTTATGTGCCACAGTAGGAGATCTGAGAGGATCGCAGAACCTCAGCAGAAAAACGACACACATCCATGCCTAATACCGGGGCTCGAACACAGGTCCCTTAGATCAGTAGTCAAGCGTGCTAACCACTCAGCCACGGGACGGCTTATCTGTAATGCATTTCATAAATTTCCAATTGTTTCTATTAGAAGTAAAGGATCTTTAAAACATTTATTTTATTGACTAAAGGGAATACTGTTAGTTTTATGTATCGTCGTGTCCGTTAGTGGATCCTTTCATTTCAGATTGTTTTACTTAAAACGAATAGAATCGAATAAAAATATTAAGAATCCGTTTTTATGAAAATCGCATTAGCCAGAAAAATTCTCTATATCCGCTGTTTGGATATCCTATGATACATTCAATTGTTTCCAAATGCTTCTTTTATAATTTTTTTTTTCAAAATTTCTTTTTAATGAGGGTTGAATTAGTGAGAAAAGCAGATTATCCATTGAATCTTTGTTTTGCAGTAGGGAATTTCTTTTCATTTTCCGTTTACTACGATTAGAAGGAACATACTTTCTAAATATTTTGCCATAGTGTGTGGTCGGATTAAAGATGGTACATGAAAAACCTATATAGAAAAATAGATTAAGGAGAATAGATACAAATACTGCAGTTCCTGTAATTTAGAATTATTTTTATCAGAACGCTTAAGAGTGAGTGACCTTCTCATTAACATCTAAGTCATTGGCAACTATTGGAAAATAAGTTGCCTCTTATGAAGAATAGATGGCGCAAAGTCCGCCACATTTCAGTGAGAAATTTATAAGTCTTTTCCTGGAAGAGTGTTTTCGTCTGATGCGTGGATTTATGGTAGAGGGCTCTGGCATGTATCTAGAGAGTTGCGGGTGCGATTCCCGCCATGTCAGTCATAAGTTTTCAGATGGATAATTGTTATTTCTCATAATTTCTTTATTTCCACCCAATTGTCATTCCTCCTAATTGGTTCCATCCAATTGTCCACCCAATTGTCGTATCCTCCCGGTTGTCGTATCCACCCAATTGTCGCACTTCCAGTTGCTATCCACCCAGTTCACGTCCATCCAATTGTCGCGCTGCCGTGTAAAATTAATAGAATAAAATATATTTTAAAGGATTCAAGTGTAAAACCTTTATCATAAAAAGGAAATGAGTTGTTCCGATTGCAGATGGAGTTGGGAGATAATTATGTGATGGATGATGCTGGATATATAGCTTGAGTTATTCAATTGTTCTCTGATCATCGCTATCATCCTCCGCTTAGACAGGACTAAAGGCGCAAGTTCAAATCCAAAAGTTTCGTTCCAGGCTCATCGGTGAAATATTGTGATTACGTCGTTTTTAAGGAAAAACATCAATAGTTGCTGCTTTCCTGCTTGTATTTTCCTTCTTGCTCAAATTCGTATTGCTTAAAGACCTTTCGATCTGTTTAGACTCCATTAAGTGACTACGCCAATCGTCCACAGAAGGTTTTTCTATACTGCTCTACAAACTACCACTATGCTTTCAAATTTGTTTTTTAGAAATAATAAAATATTTCGTTTAATCCACAAATGATGAAGATTACACAACAATCCGGAACGCATCCATAGGATGCATTATAAGGTGAGGTGAGGTAAACTTCCCACACAATTGAATTTTCCAGAATAGTATAGTCTATTCTGACTCATTCAGGTCATGTTAGATCAATATTTAAAAAAAAAATTAAATAAGTAAAGGATGTAAGAATTTATGTGAGTGAGAAGGCATGTATAAAGTTTTATTTAAGATAAGTGTATATGTTATATTTTCTTCATGTTGTTGTGTATGTATTTTTCTTTTCCTTACATATATGTCTTTTGATATTTAATCTTCATGTTGTTGTGTATGTATTTTTCTTTTCCTTACATATATGTCTTTTGATATTTAATCTTCATGTTGTATATGTTGTATGTTTGAAATAAGTTATATATGTTATTTATTATTATAATGAGAGAGTATTCTTCATGTTGTTTGAGTTGTTGTTTTGAAGTTAGATATTTAGATTTTGTTGAATAACTCACAATCTTTGAAAACGTTTATAAGAAGTTTTAAAATTTTCTTATTAATAAGTTGATTATTGTGTTGTAAGATGGATGAAAAATTATTGGGTAATATATTATGTTTTAATAATTTATCAAAATAGGATTTTCTTTGTGTTATGAATTTTTGACAATGGAAGATTATGTGTTGTAATGTTTGAGGGGTGTTGCATGAATTACAGTTTGGAGAGGATATTTTTTTATATGTGTATAAAGTTGTGTTCGTTAGAGCCCAATTTGTTTTGATTTTTGAAATTAGGCTGATCTCATCTTTTTTGAGGCCAAAATCATTGAATTTTTGAATTTTATTGCATATAAGATACCTATGAGAGTTTGTTGCATTTGTTTGAAAGTATTGTATTGTTTTAACAAGTGTTAAAGACTTGAATGTTATCTGCTGTTATGCCCCCACTGAGGATGCCGTTGAGGATGAGAAGGATAGGTTTTATGAACAACTTCAGGATATTTTGAATTCTGTCAAGAAAGGAGATATTACCCTTGTTCTTGGTGACTTCAATGCCAAAGTTGGTACTGACTCTGACCTTTGGGGAGGAGTAATAGGCCCTTTTGGTATTGGTAGCTGCAATGGCAATGGGCAACGTCTCCTACAGGTAAGTAAACTCAATGGATTCAGAATAACTAACATTTATTACAAACACCGCGACATACATAAGTACACATGGGTTTCACCTGATGGGCTGCATAAGAATATGATTGATTACATATTAATTAACAGCAAATGGGCTAGTTCTGTTAGGAATACCAGGACATATAGGGGAGCTGAAATTGGATCTGACCATTACCTTGTTAAAAGTGTGTTGCAACTTAAACTTAAAAAGTGTTGTGCTAGGGTTAAAAAATTTACTCTTAATACTGAAGCTCTGAAAGATCCAGTTATAGCCAAAGCTTACCATGATAGGTTACTTAGTCATTATGACAGTCATGGTTTGCTTACTACTGAAGTTGAGGAAGAATGAGATCATTTTAAACAGGCTTTTTTGGACACTAACAGTACTCTTTTAGGAAAAAAGGAGCAGAAGAGGCAAAATTATCTCAGTGATAAGGCATTTGAGCTTATTTCGGAAAGAAAGAACTGCAGGAATGCGCTTAATCAATACCCTACTAGTCCTAATAGAAAGCATTACAGAGACCTTAATAAACTTGTAAAGGATCAGTTAGCTGTTGATAAGAATCTTTGGCTTGATGGTTTGGCTGACAAAGCCGAGGAAGCAGTTAGACAGCACAACAGAAGAGAGCTATACCAGATAGTTAATGTTTTGTGTGGTAGAAAACGGACAGGCATACAAGGATTGAAGGATAAACAAGGTAAGGTTATAGAAGGGGAGAATTCTGTCATGGCTATGTGGGCTGAGCATTTCAGCGATGTTCTAAACAATGTAGTTAGTTCTACTCCCATTGTTTGCAATGATGATAGATGCATTGGTGGCTTTAATGTTGGCCCTATAACACAATCTGAAGTTATTTTGGCTGTTTCTAAACTTAAACTTCATAAATCCCCAGGGGTAGATGAAATTACTACGGAAATGCTTAGAGCTGGGAATGTTTCGGTTACCACTTGGATGACTGAAATTCTGAATATCTTTTATGATAAAGGCATGGTTCCTAAGGATTTTACCAGAGCTATTGTTATCCCTATTTTCAAAAAAGGTGATCGCAGTTCTTGTGATAACTATAGGGGTATCAGCCTACTCTCTGTTCCAGGCAAAGTTCTTTCCAGATTGTGCTTAATAGAATTAAGAATCTGGTTGACAGTCAATTGCGTGATGAGCAATGTGGATTCAGAAGTGGTAGGGGATGTGTGAATCAGATATTTTTACTTAGGCAGATTCTTGAGAAATGTTTAGAGTTTCAGAAACCTTTGGTTGCTAGCTTTGTTGATTTCAAAAAGGCTTTCGACTCTGTTGATCGTCATAATTTGTGGTTGATTGTAAGATCATATGGTATACCAGACAAGTTAGTTAACATTATGAAAGCTCTCTATAATAACACTGAGTCGTGTGTGAGAGTTAATAAGGCTTGTACCAATTGGTTTAGCATTACTTCTGTTGTTCGACAAGGGTGCATTTTGTCTCCATTTCTCTTTAACTTGGTTGTTGATTTTGTTATCGAAATTCACTTCAAGGGAAAGATTTTGGCCTTAAATGGGCTGGAGATACGAAAATTTCTGATTTAGATTATGCTGATGATTTAGCCCTTTTGGCAAATGATGTTGATGAGATGAACTCTTTCATTCGAGCTGTTGATGAGACTGGTAGTAGAGTAGGTTTGGTTATAAACAGAGAGAAAACTAAAGTGATGAAAATTGGTCAGGCAGGCTGTGATTCAGTTAATCTGAATGGTTGCAGACTTGAGCAGGTGTCACAGTTTAATTATCTTGGGAGCTATGTAACAGATAATGGTGATGTGTGGCATGAAATTAACAGAAGAATAGGGATTGCTGCCGGGACTTTTAAGAACCTATGGAGAGTGTGGAGAAATAGGCGTATACAACTAAAGACTAAAATTAGACTGTATAATAGTTTGGTTCTTTCTAGGGTTAGTTATGGTAGTGAAACTTGGACACTTTGTAAACAAGATAACAGGAAACTAGATGCTTTTGATTCCAGATGCTTGCGCAGTATCTTGGGCATTAGGTGGTTCAACTTTGTAACTAATGATGAGATTAGACAAAGGAGTTTGCAACCTCCTTTAAGCAGCATATTGTGCAGAGAGAGACTCAGTTGGTTTGGCCATGTTGCCCGTATGAATAATTATAGATTGGCGAATAGGGTTATGAACAGTGTGCCTAAAGGCCTCAGAAAGAAGGGGAGACCTAGGATGCGGTGGGCAGACAATGTCAAACAGGACCTTGTTAGAATTGGTGTGCAGTGGCCAGATGCAGTAGATTTAGCTCAGGATAGACTTGCTTGGAGAACTAAATTTCACGGTCTGGTTGGACCTTCGTAGCCCATGGCTGCTTGAGGATGATGATGATGATGATGATGATTGTTGAGTTTCATCAAATAGAAATGTTTTATTTTTCTGTTTATGTGTGTGTATGAAAAAAGGAGTTTGTATTATATTTGTATTATTTTGTGCTTGTTTAGCTAATAAGTCAGCTTCATCATTTCCAGTTATGCCAGTATGAGAGGGTATCCATTGAATGTAAATAAAGTTATTTTGTGAAATATGTTCAAATATTAAAATGTGAATATCATTTGAAAAGATAGGATATTTTGATTTATAAGGATTAGTGTATAGAAGTTCTATTGCAGATTTGCAATCAGAAAAGATGACTATGGAAGAATTATGGAAATGTAATGCCCATTTAACTGCTAAAATGATGGCTAATGTTTCAGCAATTATGATTGAAGACTGTTGGTTAAATTTAAAGGAATTGGATTTATTAAAGTTTGGGCATATAAAAGCTCCTGATGATGTTTTTGTGGTATCATTATATTAACCATCAGTGAAAATTTTAATATGATGTTTATATGTGTTGTCCATGTGTAAGTTTGTTAGAGTTAGGAGTTGATCTGTGTTTAGATTATTTTTTTTTATGATTCCAGGTATGTCTAAAGATATGATTGGAGGACAACTTGTCCAAGGTGGAAAATTAGGTATATGATCTCCACTTAGATTTTGTGATATAATTTCTATTAATTGTTGAGTTTGATTGATATTAGAGAAAGAATTACAAATAAAATTATTGGTGATTTTCTCTATGATGGGGTGTAATTTATTTTTCGAAGAAATTCTGAATACTAGATTTGATAGTAGGTATTTTTTATTAATTATAATTGGTGGGATGGCAGTATCTGTATATAAATCTATGATTTTGCTACCTTTTGGGATTCCTAATATGTGTCTGATAATTTTTGTTTGAACGCTTTCTAGTTTAGAAATGTTAGGTTGAGATAATTTGTTTAGGATTTCTATCCCATATTGATATTTAGTTGCTATTAAATTTTTATAAATTAATAATAAATTTTTTGTGATACATCCCCACGAAGAGTGGCCAATATATTTTAATATTGGAATAATTTATTAGCTGTTATGATTGCATGATTAATTTGTTTATTCCATTTAAGTTTAGAGTCAAAGTGTAAACCTAAAAATTTTGTGTCTTTAACAATTTTGATTTTTTTGTCATTTAAATATATGTTTAATTTTTTAAAAGGGAATTTATTTTTGAAAAATGGAATGATAATAGTTTTTTCTGAAGAAATGTTGAGGTTCCATGTTTTACAAAAGTTTGATAAGTTGTCTATGTTGTGTTGAGAGTATTTTTTATAATGTTTAAGTTGTTATGATGAGACCATATAATTATGTCATCAGCATAAATGCCAAAATTAATATTAGGAGTGAACTGTTCAGGGAGATCATGTAAGAATAAGTTGAATAAATTAGGTGATAGAATATCACCTTGAATGATTCCAGTATTGATTGGATATGTAGGAGATAAATAATTTTTAATTTTGACTTTAAAGGTTTTTTTGTGATAATATTAAATAGAAATTTATAAATATTTCCATGAAATCCAAGATTTATTAGTTTAAAAAGCAAAGCATTGTGATTAATAGAGTCGAAAGCATTTTTAATATCTACAATTATAGCAACAAGGTAATGTTTACTGGAAATAGCATGTTCTATATCAGAAATAAAATGTAAAAGTAGATCTTTTGTTGATTTACCTGGTCTAAAACCATAAGAGTGTTTACTCAGAATATTGTTGTTTTCAATATACCAGGTTAGTCTGGAGTTAATTAATCTCTCAAATAGTTTTAGTATATTTGAAGACAAACATATTGGTCTATAAGAATCTAACTTTTTAAAATCTTTTTTTGTTTTATGTATAAATATCATATAATTTTCATGCCATTGGGGGGGGGGGGAATTCCTGATTCCAGATTTCATTAAAATTTTTTAAAATAAAAAGTAACCATTTCCTAGGAAGATGTTTTAATGTTTTATTAGATATGTTATAAGGGCCATTTGCTGTTTTGTTTTTAAGATTATTTATGGCATTTTAGAGTTCATGTAAAGTAAAAGGAATGTTTAATATGTGCATTTTATCTTTATAAAATTGATGAATGAAGGTTGTGTTATCATATTTTTTACTTAGATATTGGGAGTCTTTCACTTTATTAATATGATGGGTGGCTAGTTTATCTGCTGTTATAGAAATGTTTTCATTATTATGAAGGGCTAGGGATTCTATTGGTGGATGCATTATAAGAAGTCAAGAATCGAAGCATTCACTTAAAAAAGACATTTATTACTGATGGATAATGGATTGAAACTAAAATATTCTATCGTGTTACACATAGAGTAACATGGGATGCATTATAAGACGTCACAATAATAATGACAGGGCCCGGATCTACAAAACATCGAAGGGGAGGGAGTGGGGGCAAGAAACACCATCGAAACGGAAAAATGCAAGGGGGGGGGGCGCAAAAGACTGGATTAATGTAGTATAACACATCCTCCTCCGTTTTATAGATTTTAAAAATTTGCTAAATATGTTAAATATTTTGAGACAATCTCTTACTCTTACTAGCATTCTGATAGGGTGTGCGTGCTGGTCCCTTAAGCCTCGAATGAAATATTTATATTACCACGGACAGTAGATAAAATCTCTTGAAACGTGTTCAAACATTACTGCATTATTGATATATGACCTAAGGGGAAAATGACTTTCGATAGTGAGAAAAAGCTGATTTGAAAATTCAATGATGATATTTTAAAGTGAAAAAATGCGCTTGGATAAAGTCAGAAATTAAAAGAAAAAATTATTTTATGAAAACGATCTTTCTGCTAACAGCGCAAAGCAGTTGAAAAAAATTACTCGGTTGTTGCGTAAAAAACTGGAATTAAATGTGTGAAATTTCAGTCATGCAAATCACGAAGTCTACAGAGTGAAATGGAAAGGAGAGATGTTGGTTAGTAAAGTGAATAGATTTTCAATAATAGCGTATAATTTTATCTAAAGAAAAATAAGGAAAATGTAGGTTTTAGATGGATTAGTAATGACATATTTAATATTGTATTAGCTTTTCCTGACTCTTCCATTAGTTTGAAATGCTAAACTTTATCCCTAAACTATATCTTTAAATTAATATGAACATCCCTTATTTGTTTAAAGATAATTGCGATTTTTATTTTGCAAATAATTTTAAAATCCTACTGAGAAGATTATTGAGCTGGCATCTGCCATTTGGTAAATTTTCAGTTATCCTATAATTTGAAATAAAGAGTGATACGAAGATAAATCACTGTTTCCTTCCTTTTCCATGGCACATCAATACATTTAAGTACACTGCGCTTGTATCAGCCCTCCTTCCTAAGTATTTTCCTTGTTAATCCGAATTCGCAGGTTCAGTCAGCCTCGATAGGTCCATGTTTCGGTGGGAAGCACCTTTCCTACAATGCACTGTTGCATCATGCTGATGGGGCGGGGGTTGCTCAGTCGGCAGCGCGCCAGGTTCGTAATCTGTAGTTCCCAGGTTCGAGTCCCAGCTGGGTCAGCGTTGAGATTTATCTCCGCAAAATTTCCCGCCCTGCCCACGGTCAGTAGGGGACACCGATGGGCTTGGAAAGGACGCCGTCCGTCGGATGGGACGTTAAACCGTGGCCCCGTGTGCGGGAGAGCCATACCCTGTACACTTTAAAGAACACGCTGGATGGCCTTGACGGGAGGTTACCATCTGTTTCCCAACAGCTGTTCCAGTGGGTCCCCTCCCCCAACCTTCTCTGAGCCTTCGGGGTCCATGTGACCTGGCCATTTAGCCCATGGTGTGCAAAAAAGTGCCGCTCAGAGGTAAAACAACCCAACATCATGCTGATTAATGACAAAGGCCAATCTCTGCAATTTGCTGCAGAATGTTGCGACAGCTATGAGGAATCGAAGCAGGTTATGGTCAGAAAGAAACTCGATCTGGGATCCATATAACCAGGTCAAAACCATTTCTAGCCCCCTCCCCCCACACACACCACCATCAGATTTTTGTTGGGTTCCGTGAGCTTCTTCGAAGAAAAGACGATGGGATATTCTTGTCCCTGGGTTTCAATCTGGGAGAGAAATGCGTAGATGCATTTCAATGCAGAATGTAAGATCACGCTGGATCAGGCGTAGTGCATTCTGCTGCCTCGCAGAGTCCACCCCCCACCTCAGTGACTCGAATGCCTTATTTGCTTGTGTGCACCATTTCAATTGTGCAGGTGCCTGCTTCAGAGTCACGTCTGTGAGTGGATTTGCAATCGCTGAATACTGACCTAGTTAGTGTCGGTAATATCGGAATACGCTCTCCAGTTCCTTTTTCATTCGAGGAGCTTTCATCTTTCTGATGACCTCTAGTTTTGCATGGTGGGGGCGATGCCTGACAGCACCAAAAATATGATCAAAAACTTGACAGTGATATCCCTAAGATCCGCTCCAAGATGTTAAGATGATCCTCCCAGCTGTTCGAAAAAGAAAGCTATATCATCTAGAAATGCACAGCAATAATCAACATGGGGCATAATTACGATATTCACAATTTTCTGGAAAAATGCCCCAGAGTTCTTCAGCCTTAAGGGAAGCATTTCCCACTGGTACAATCCTCGGTGTGTTAACTTTACTACAGATTCTGATTGTTATTTGCCGATATCCCTTTAGCATATCCAGAGTTGTTATAGGGGCGGGGGTGGCTCAGTCGGTAGCGCGCCAGGCTCGTAATCTCTAGTTTCCAGGTTCGAGTCCCAGCTGGGTCAGCGTTGAGATTTATCTCCGCAAAATTCCCCGCCCTGCCCACGGTCAGTAGGGGACACCGATGGGCTTGGAAAGGCCGCCATCCGTCGGATGGGCCGTTAAGCCCCGTGTGTGGGAGAACCATACCCTGTGCACGTTAAAGAACACGCTGGATGGCCTTGACGGGAGGCTACCATCTGTCTCCCAACAGCTGTTCCAGTGGGTCCCCTCCCCCAACCTTCTCTGAGCCTTCGGGGTCCACGTGACCTGGCCATTTAGCCCATGGTGTGCACAAGAGTGCCGCTCAGAGGTAAAATAATCCAACCCAACCCAGAGTTGTTATATAGCTCGTCCGTTCCACCTCTTACAGCAACTCTATTTCGTTTGCCACCAGTGATGGCATTGAGGCTGTGAAAGATGATGCATAACCTCACTGTACAGTCTCTTTTCGCCACACACAACTGGGTGCGTAAACTCACTGTTGAAGGGCATAATCAATCCCTTCAAGTCTTCCACCTGACGGTCAACTTCATCGTGTAGTGCAATGGGAACCATATAATGATGTGCTTACTTGACCACTGGTGGAACCCTGAGCTTAAAGAACACCCTTAATGGCATTCAAGGGAGGTTACCGTCTGTCTTCTAGCAGTTATTCAGTGGATTCGCCTTTCAGGGTCGTTCAGATCGTTTCAGATATTTCAGATTGTCTGGTGTGAAGAGCACAGTGGATCAAAAAATATCATAACACCATGGTTGATTGCAGAATTAAGAAAAAAAAAATCTGTAAACGACTTTTTTTAGAAATTAATGATCTGGCAACTGTGTACGTACACGAAGGTTGCAAGATCACTAATTTCTAAAAACATCGTTGCCAGATATCTTTTCTGAATTCTGTAATCAACCATAGTGTTTGGATATTTTTTGAGCTCCTGTAAACAGTGGAACAGAGGTGTATGAATATATACATATAATTATACATAATATGGGGATTAATTATCCACCCCCACAATATATTTTAGCGTTAACCCGATCCTTTTGCATAACTTTAAATTGTTGACTCGTTAGATAATAATTCAAAGAAATGGAAGTATAGCTACGGCTCTCTGGTAAAACTTCAAGATCTTAAAACTTAAAATATCTCTTAAAATATCTTAACTATTATCAAGAAAGGGTAACTAAAATTGGCTTTAGATTCATCGGATTAATTCATATTCAGTTTGGATAATTCCGATCCTTATGCAATTAAAATATTCAGTTTGTCAAATATTCTTGAATGCTTTGGCCATGGCTCTGCAAATCGAAACAGAAAACAACATTTTCATGTTCTCAAATTATAAATGAACGGCTATTTTAATTTCCTTCTTGAATACAGCATATATTTTATGTAGTTATTTAACAAGTTGAATGATCTTCGTATTCATTTTAGCGGTTTAAGTTGTGGCCACTGATCTAGTTTGATACTTCGTGAATGATATCGATTAAAAGACAATTCAAAATTGCATTTAAAGATATCGCATTTCAGAGCGGTAATTATCTCTACTTACATCTTAGTTCCTTTTCGTAAATAAAAACATATATTAAGAAATGAAATTTAAACATTTCGTTGAACTGCTACACTGAAATATCTAAGATGTATAAATTTAGGAAACATTTATGAAATTCTCTGACTGGTTTCAAAATTCAATAAAATATCTTTTCATAAACAAATTTGGATGTTAATTTTTAGTATCCGGTGATCGGAATTAAGATGGCAACACTTGAATATTCTTGTAGAAGCAGCTCAGCTGAAACACGCGATACATGAAATTTACGTCTTTCAGATCATTAGTAAAAGCAACATATGAAGCAAACGGTAGTTCAGAATTTAGGAAAGAATTTATTTCTCATGACATTCGACATTACCACTTTTTGGAATGATTCGCAGACAAAACAAATGGTAAGGATCAACGGGTTGGATGTTTGAACAGGTTTTAAAGAAATAGAAATGCTAAAATGTGATTCTTCAATGTCTTGTTGAAGCAAAGCAGTTACTAGGTTTAAGAAAAGTCACTAGCATCTCTATTAATGTTATGGAAGGAAGGAAGAATAGTAAGAAGTAAGGTTAACTATCATATAATTATAATGGTTATGACCAAGGGCATCATCAATCAGAGATCCAGCTTCACTAACCTTTCGGTAATATACTTTTAAGTCAATTTCAAATTTTTATCTTAATTTAAACCTGAATAGAGTTAATTATGAAATCTGTTCAATTTCTTTCGCTTTGTTTGCAATTCATATCCATCGTATAACAGGCTCTAAGCTAGAAAAAAGAACTGGGGAAGGTTTTTGCAGATAATAAAGAATTTTGCAATATGATATTGCCTCTCCATTTCAGATGTCTTTAAAAATTATCTTGAATAGTGGATGAATATGCAAATGTTTAATATTTTTGGCTTCCATTACCCTTATTAAAGTTTTCAAAGGGGGCACCATATTCTGCCCACCACCACCAGATCCGGCCTTGTACGGCCATTTTGTGAACTATTGTTCACAAAACGGCCGTACAGGGTAAATAAACTACCGCTAAAAATTTCGGAAATGATTAATATTGCATAAATATGGTTGAAGCTTATATAACAATTTCTCTTTGAAGCATTAAAGCAATTAATTGCTAAATTCTAATGTAAAAATAGCTTTGAACTCTTTTGATCTCAGTCCAATATCAGTTGATTCTACTAAAATATACAGTTAAAAATACTGATAATTTTTTAAAATCGTTTACTGTCATTTTGAATGGCTTTAGTTAAGAACTGTAATAAATAGGTTTATATCAGATGGGTATGCCATCCCATGGGCGAGTGGTTTGCGCGCTTGGTTACTAACCTAAGGGACCTGGGTTCGAGCCATTTAAGGCATGGATGTTGGTGTTGTTTTTTTCTGCTGAGGACTCGCCATCCTCTCAGACTTTCTACTCTGGCGTATAAACTGACAGGCTCCTGTCAGACCTCTGTGGCTAGCAGCTGCTTGAGGGGGTATTTGCTACTTATTTGTTTTATTTTATCAGAAGGCTAAACGTGGATAAAATCTCATAGAGAATTAGAGTTTTTGTTAACGGAATCGCTGTCGAACTTGAAGTCTATGGACATGCTTATTTCTCGAATGTGAGTTGATGTAAATCCATGGATATGGTTCGAACAGGACTCCATAGTGATACAGTTGGAAATTAGTTAATGGTATTCTGTAAGTTTAGAATGGTTGTCTGTAGTGACTTATAAAAGCATTTATTATTTACAACACTTTGTACCAGAAAATAATTAATGAGTGCTATTTATTCCATTATTCACTCTCCATGTTTTTATAAGTATGGACTAGAAGTGACTTGTTCATGAATTTACACTTTTCGGACAAGTTGTCTCTGATTGAGTTATTTAGTTTCAGTGCTTTTCTTAAGTGGGAAGCTGATCTGCGTAGCGGCATCATAGCAGAATAATCCAATCAGAGACAATCAATCGTTGTCATGTCATTTACCAGACTGGTGTCTGGTAAATGACATGACAACGATTGATTTCTAGTAATATTTAAATAAATCTTACGAAGCCCATCGGTGTTTTTTTTTCCTTACCAAATTCAGAGTGGCAGTTAAGAGAGAAAATATCCACGCAAGCGCAGTTGGGAATTCAACCTTAGAACAACAGAATACTGCTTTGGGTTGGGGGGGAGGCAGTTGATAGCGCACCAGACTCGGAATCTACAGTTCAAATGCTCAAGTCCAACCTGGGCCAGCGTTGAAATTTAACTTCGCAAAACACTCGCCCTGCTCTCAGTCAGTAGGGGATAACGATGGAATTAGATAGGCCGCCGTCCTTCGGATGTGACGTTAAGCCGTGGCTCCTCATGCGTGAGAGATCCATATTTTATGCGCGTTAAAGAAAATACTGGATGGCCTTGGTGGGATTACCATCTGTGTCCTAAGATTTATCCAGTGGGTTCCCTGCCCGAACCTTCTCTGAGACATCGGAGTTTTTGTGATCTGGTTATTTAACTCATTTTTTGCAAACACGTACAATCGCTCAAAAAATTATCCGAACACTATGGTTGATTACAGAATTCAGTAAAAATAAATTTGGCAAAGATATTTTTAGAAAATAGTGATCTGGCAATCTTCGTGTACGTACACGAAGGTTGCCAGATCTGTAATCTCTAAAAAAACGTTGCCAGATTTTTTCTGAATTCTGTAATCAACCATAGTGTTCGGATATTTTTTTCAGCGACTGTACCGCTCAAAGGTAAAACTACCGAACCCAAATGCTCTCGAGCAATACGAAAAAACATTCCTCCAATCTTATAAATTAGTTTTGCGATACGGATTGCTTTCGCTTGTTAAGATGCTCACGTGCCACCACTGAATCTATGTATGATGGGTTTTCATGTGTATTTGCAGACTGTTACACTCATCCGTGGTCAGAATATACATTTGTACTTCCATTACTTTGTGAAATTAAATAATATTTTAGGTAATGTTTCAAGAAATAAATGATTGTTTATAATCTCAATGGAGGTTAGGATTTAACCTTGAAATTTATAAAAGGAGGAGGGTGGGTTGTTTTACCTCTGAGCGCAACGTTTTGCACATAATGGGCTAAATGGCCAGGTCACAAGGACACCGAAAGCTCAGAGAATGTTGGGGGAGGAGACCCACTGGAACAGCTGTTGGAAGATAGATGGTAGCCTCCCGTCAAGGCCATCCAGCGTGTTCTTTAACGTGCACAGGGTATGGCTCTCCCGCACACGGGGCCACGGCTTAACGTCCCATCCGACAGACGGCGGCCTTTCAAAGCCCATCGGTGTCCCCTACTGACCGTTGGCAGGCGGGAAATGTTTGCGGAGATAAATATCAACGCTGACCCAGCTGGGACTCGAACCTGGGAACTACAGATTACTAGCCTAGCGCGCTACAGACTGACCACCCCCGCCACCGCCCCCAAAAGGAGGAAGAGTTCTCAAGGGCAATGCTTCAAACTGATGATATATATTGAGTGATTGAATTAAACTACGTTACTTTGTAGGTCTGCGGATAAAAACGGTTAGTTGCACAAAGCTGAAAATTGAAGGGGATAATAATCAGGTCATGCAGAATTAAATGGTAGGTAAAAAATGAAATTCTTATAAAAACTGCCAGCGGGTGGAACGTGGCGCTGTACAGAAAAACCATGCACCTTATTTACCAATCACTTGTTAGTAAGAGAATATATCACGTGGTTACAGAATGAAAACAGAAAGCCATCAAGAGACCTGACCCTTTTGTAATAGAGAACATGATCATTTTCACTTTCCCAAACTTTCCAGAAAAGTGAACAGGAAGAGCCGCGACACTGGAACTGAAGGATCGTGCATCAGTCGTTAAGCTCTATTTCCAAAATAATAACAAAGACACGAATGCTATAGCCGAATATCGCTTACTGAAGAGATGGAGACGCCTTTGAGGAGAATGAGTTACAGAAGAGGGCTCAGATTTTTGAAGAAATGGTTTTTAATCGTAATGCCATTACAGAGGAAGTCTACCCGTTTTTGAACACATTGTAAATGGCTAATGCTGTAGTCTTCTCTTAAAGCCAGGGCCGATGTAACACTCCTGAATCTTGCGTGATCAACTGTCTTTCAAACTCTTACGAAGTGTGTTGCGCTGGTTAATGTACAAAGTGGTATTTTCATGACTTAGGACTGGATAGGATGGAGCTGGACAACAACTGCCATGTAACAATTTACGGAGAAAGGAGTCGCACTTCCGGCTAAACAGTATTGTCAAAACTCAGAATTGTTGGGTAAGGGAATCGTCACATCCTCTGGGGATGATGAAATTTCACAGCATTCTCCACCTGTTATTATGTGGTGTGTTTTCAATTCTACTTTCATCCAAATAAAGCATGTCCAGAGCACAATGCTTTATTTGGTACAGTTTCATGTTATCTCAATAATAATTCAGAAACATAGCTTAGTAACATCTTAAATAAGCATTACATTAAAATCATCGCAATCAAATCTATTTCAGTGTCGATTTTCAACAATATTCGTTCACTATTTTCACAGTTGCACAGATTGTAACATTTAACAGCTAAAATGACAGTTTAAATAATTGTTCAACTAACTTAATAAAAAACTAATTAAAAAGAAAGAAAAACCGTCATAGTGAACTTTACTACTCCATATAAGAGTGTTTTTAGCAGTTCTTGTAATAATAATGTTAATTTCCACTAATTATAAATGACATTTTGCAGAACAAGCCAACTTGCTAAATGTTTCAGCTTCCACACAAACGCATATTTTTTAAAAAATTGTTGCGTTCGGAAAAGATATTTTGATTTAAATAGATTTGACTGAGATTTTTGAATTATGAAACTTTTTTTATAAAACTCTTATTTAAGGAATTTACCGAAATCTGCAACTGACTTATTATGACATAATATATGACTGCACTTAATGATGGAACCGCTTAGTGTACATGTACAATCGCTCAAAAAATATCCGAACACTATGGTTTGATTTCAGAATTCCGAATTTCAGAATTTCTGATATCAACAATAGTGTTCGGATATTTTTTTGAGCGAACGTACTCTGTAGGGACTCATCTGTAAACACGGAGAAAAAAAAAAAAAATTTATATTTGAGGTTTATATTATGTATTATTATGTATTATTATTATTATTATTATTATTATGTTTTTATTATTTTTATTATTATTTTTTATATTATGCTTTGAGGGTGGGATGGATGTTATAATGTGGTATCATTTAACGTACTATTAACGTTCTTATTAAACAAGCCACCGACCTAGTACACTACGACATTAAAATGCTATATTTATTTTTGCGATTAGTCTTTTTAGTGTTTACCGATTTCAAGAATCATATTTTTTATGTAATATCCCTTGTAATGAAATATTACTACAGTTAATACTCACTTGGTATGTTGACATTCATACAAAAGTAAAGATTCCTACACTAAATATGTTAGTAAAATGAAGAGGCCGTTCTGTATGCACAGCGTGTGGGGTGAAGTGTTAAATCCTTCTGATTCGTTATATATATTATAAACTACGTGTTCTAAAATAACAGTCCTACACTATTATTCTTCATTTTTAGAGACTTACGTTGGAAGTCACTGAACTGGAATTCAAGTATAGTCAACCGACCCTTCCGTGATTAACGACTACACAAGACTACACTATATGATACTATAATTTATAGTGGTAGCTGTTTTCGCCCTCCTTTAATTACATTTATCTAGCAAATAGCATAAGATAAAAAATGATGATTTAAGGCTACGCTGAATTAATATCTTCATTATTACACCGATTGCTTTCAGAATGAAATAAAGGTTTCTACCTTTTCTAAACCATGCATCTTAATCTTTATATACGAGGTGACCTAAATTAAACAGAATATTTAAGTAAATTTTTAGAGATAACTCAGAGGATATAAGCAATAATTTAAATTTGCACATTTCAGATCATTACTGAAGCAATACATAAAACACTAGGCATCATGATATACAAATGGAAGTAGTGTAATTTTCAATTTTAGAGAAGATAAAAAAAATGTCGAAACTTACGATACTATAGGAGCTGGGTGTTTCACCTTTGAGTGACACTTCTTGTACACAATGGGCTAAATGACCTAAAGGCTACAAGGACCGAAAGGGCCGAGAGAAAGCTAGGTAAATGAAATCCACGGGTCAACAGCAGACAGATTATAGCCTCATATCAAGACCATCCAACGGGTTACGTCTACCAAGCCTAGGCTTAATTATAATAATCATCTACGAAGTCTCGGAGCGCCATCTACCGTATTTATCGTCAATGTTTGCGTACCATCTACCGTATTTATCGTCAATGTTTGCGTACCATCTACCGTATTTATCGTCAATGTTTGCGTACCATCTACCGTATTTATTATCTACCAAGTCTCCGCTTAATCATCATTATCGTCGACCAAGTTGCTCTACGTCACCACACGGAAACACGCATTACAATCCTAGCCGCAAACTACCAAGTTGCTCTTCGTCACCACAAGGAAATGCGTATTTCAAGCCTAACAGTAAAATACCAAGTTTCTCTACGCCACCACATGGAAACACGAATTGCAAGGCTATCAGCAAACTACCAAGTTTCTCTTCGCCACCAGAAGGGTTGGGTTGGGTTGTTTTACCTCTGAGCGGTACTTTTTTGCACACCACGGGCTAAATGGCCAGGTCACATGGACGAAAACATGTATTTCAAGCCTAACAATTAACTACCAAGTTGTTCTACGCCACCACACGGAAACGCGTACTAAAAGCCTAGCCGCAAACTACCAAGTTGCTCTTCGCCACCACACGGAAATGCGTATTACAAGCCTAACCGCAAACTACCAAGTTGCTCTACGCCACCAGAAGGGTTGGGTTGGGTTGTTTTACCTCTGAGCGGTACTTTTTTGCACACCACGGGCTAAATGGCCAGGTCACATGGACCCCGAAGGCTCAGAGAAGGTTGGGGGAGGGGACCCACTGGAACAGCTGTTGGGAGACAGATGGTAGCCTCATGTCAAGGCCATCGAGCGTGTTCTTTAACGTGCACACGGTATGGCTCTCCCGCACACGGAGCCACGGCTTAACGTCCCATCCGACGGACGACGGCTTTTCCAAGACCATCGGTGTCCCCTACTGACCGTGGGCAGGGCGGGGAATTTTGAGGAGATAAATCTCAACGCTGACCCAGCTGGGACTCGAACCTGGGAACTACAGATTAGAGCCTGGCGAGCTACCGAATGAGCCACCCCCGCCCCGCCACCCCAAGGAAACGTACAATACGCACCTTACAACAAACTACAAAATTGATCTTGGCCACCACATGAAAACGCGTTCTTCACACCTAAGAACAAACTAGCAATTTTCCGGTGGACAACGCACATAAATGCGCAATTCGCGATAGAAATAACGATAAGAAGCAGTGGGGCACGGAAAAAATATAAATATTCCCTCAACCAGCTGCTTGCCACATAGGTCTGACAGGACTTTGTTTATACGACACAGTAGGTGTGAGAGGATGGTGGGTTTTCAGCAGAAAAAGATCACAAACGTCCATGCTTTACAAGGGGCTCGAACCCAGGTCCCTTTGATCATTAGCCTAGCGCGCTATAAATCAAGTTAATTATTGTTCTTTGAATGGTTCGTGTTGGTTTCAGATTTCCGTAACAAAGAGCCTTTCTAGTTTAGATTTTAATTTTTTGGTTACTGGCGTTCCGTGGCCGCGTGGTTTGCACGCATTGCTACTGATCTAAGGGAACTGGGTTTTAAAAATAATAATATCTTTATTAAGCCTTAGTATGGTTAAATACATAGATTACCACGCTAAGCCTTATGGCTTGTCATTCGAACCTCGGGTAAGGCATTGATGTGTGTTGCTTTTATTCTGAGGTCCCGTTCTACTAATGCGTCACAAGCTCGTGCTTAGTTACGGCACCAACAATGCAATCAGTTTAGGTTAATGAGTGACAAATTGGAATCTCAATCAATTATGTTACTTTGTTGCACACCCAATTCTGTTTTGACACGGAATTCTTTTACACGATTTTGATTTAACACAGTTCAGGAAAAAAATTCCAATTCTCGTTTTACACGATTTATTTTGATGTAACACGGTTTAAAAATCTGTATCTGAATTTAATTCTGAAAAAATATTCAAGACAAAATTCCTAGAATTTACATTTATAAGAAAGATGCCGCTATTATGGTCATATTTTTCGAAGTTGATTAACT
Organism: Ryuthela nishihirai; assembly: GCA_038380435.1. Taxonomy (NCBI): domain Eukaryota; kingdom Metazoa; phylum Arthropoda; class Arachnida; order Araneae; family Heptathelidae; genus Ryuthela; species Ryuthela nishihirai. The sequence continues at coordinate 5,308,119 of JAWZYU010000039.1, forward strand.
CTGAAAATATACTACAGATACACATTTTCTGCACTGAAATCCCCAAAATAAAAACTACACTAACATGACTACACAACAAATTTTCTGTATTTTATTCTGCATTTTACGGAAAAATTGTACAAAACGTACTTCATTCGGAATAAAGTGGCAACACTGAGTTTCGGGAATTCCCCTCAATTTTTATCTTCAATACATACGTTAGTCTTGGTCTCTCATTCGTTTTTAAAGTTAGAAGTGTTAGTTGAAATATGTTTATAAGACCAGCATGGCAAGTACCCAACGACGTATACGATATCATTTAAAATTTCTTCTTCCTACCTACATGACTAAAAGACGGCTCATTTTTCAAACTTTAAGTAATCTCTTCGATTCCCTGAAAGAAAAAGTGAAAAATGTCCACTCTACACACGTTTCACTTCAAAAGATTCATTAATTGTATCCTGATTTAAAACAATCCTAATAATTCGTTGTTGACATCTGACAATAACATTGCTGATTTAACTGTTGTCTGACTTCGAAGGAAGTGACACTTCTCCATATTCGCAACAGAAGTTCCCTCTCTTTAAGCTTCCTTTCTCACCATTTCTCGTACCTGGGTGACGCTAATTACGAAATATTTTAGGAACGAATATTATCTTATCTCACATAATCTAGCAGTGGGGATCGCCATCAAATAACCAAAGATAATCCAAAAACGAAAAATTTCCCTCCCTACATTCGTTAAAATAAATAATATCCGACGTGTACCATGTAAGAGCTACGTATTGCCATAAGTAAACAAACTAAAATATGTGTGCGCCTTAATATTTAATTCGATAAAACACAGAGATGACGTCAGCAATCTACTTTCGGCTACTTCCCAGCATAATTTCTTTAATATCCATACCTAGAAAAAGCATTTTCAATGTGTCATGAACGCCATACAACAAAAATATATAGTGGAAGAAACAATCACATTTCAATATTCATTTCAATACATTTTCCAAAACATTCTGAAATCATTCACAATATGTATCTGATGGAAAAAAAACGAAAAAAAAATGGTAACATTGCCATAATACCTAAGTAGCAAAATAATGGCACCATCTCAATAACTTATTCAATATCATTTGCATCTCATATCTCTAACACCTATACGACATCTGTAATATCGACTATAAAGAAATTGGTTGCCGTAATATATAAATGATGAACGCTGCGATATTTAACACGCAAAAAATATTAAATGCAAAGTTCACATGAAACTTCAGATCACATTTAGATTTCAGTTTAACTCTTAATCGAATAATTCGTGCATTGCACGGGAGAATTGTTTTCCATCTTCGCATTGCATTGTCAGGCATTTATTTCGTGCTTGAAAAATTATCCTTTCGTTCATAACTATAAAAAGGAAACAATGTAGTTCAAAAAACGCCATTTCCATAGCTACAATTAGGGGCACCCTATTTGTGTGAGCACAAATATTTCATTACGAATAAGTTACTGAATTATGAACGTGAATTCCTATTTATAGAAAGGTAATTGCATCTGTTTATTTCATCTCTCACTAAATAAGATTTACCACACCGTTCACTCTAAAACGAAATATTCATTGACCATAAAGATAATTTTTATTTTTTAAGCACTTCAAACGTTCAAGAAAAGGCTTAAGGTGCGATACAAATCTATATTTATTTTTCTATCTTATTACACCATGACGTGCACATAAGTGTTAATTTTCATTTCAGAGCCACAAAAGAAATATTAATCTTGAGATTATTCGAAAAAAAATTAATTTTTACCGGAAATGACTTTTCAAAATCCGAAATTTCCAAAGCTTCAACAGTTCATAAAGGTATAGATGACTGCTGCCGACGTAAAGTCCTTCAACATCGCAGTAGATCACTAAAATCTCATCCGAAATATATGTAACAATTTTTTTTAATTCCTCACTCTTTCTCCTCTTTCCCACCTTCCTCTGTGGATGGTAGGTTGTTGGGTTGTTTTACCTCTGAGCGGCACTTTTTTTTGCACACCTTGTGGTAAATGGCCAGGTCACATGGACCCCGAAGGCTCAGAGAAGGTTGCGGGAGGGGACCCACTGGAACAGCTGTTGGGAGACAGATGGTAGCCTCCCATGAAGGCCATCTTGCGTGTTCTTTAACGTGCAGAGGGTATGGCTCTCCCGCTCACGGGGCCACTGTTTAAGTCTTATCCGACGGACGGCGACCTTTTTAGCACATCAGTGTCCCCTACTGACCGCGGCAGGGCGGGGATTTTTGCGGAGAAAATTCTCAAATCTGACTCATTTTGGACTCAAACCTGGGAACTGCAAAATTATGAGCCTAGCGCGCTACCAACTTAGCCACCCCGCGCAGTGCTCGCAGCGTTTCTTTCCGTTAAGGAATGAATAACTGCTATGGTTTCTCTTCATTTACATTTCTTTTCTAATTCTAGTAGCACCTGTGACAGCATCGGGACACACAGTTAAGTATATATAATATATACATACGTCATCGCATAGTAACGATATCTGCTTTCGTACTAAGCAGTCTTCCGCATTGCTATTAGAAATGCCACCAAAAGACATACGATCAGAAAGAGTGCTCTCATTAAAGTGAAGGGGTTGATGGTATCGCCATTGGATAGAAATATGTATTTCCCAGTGTCGAGTCCCACTATAGTCAAAGTTCTGCTTTCTTAGCGTTAAACCCCCAGCCCTTCTGTGGGTTAGAAAGGCGAACACCGATGGTTTCTGTAAAAGCCGTCGTCCGTCGGTCTTTAAATGATAAATTAGTCAAAACAGTTAATCCTGACCGAATATATGAAAGGTGATTTGCAGACTATTCTAAGAAGCAAGAGTGATTATACAAATACAACATTCATGGAAACATTTAATGAATACCTGATAATACCATTGATGCATTTCGCGGTATTATTTTTTGTAAAACTATGGACATATCGTTAAGATATATCCGTGATATACGACCATACAAGGAAATCCAAATCTTGTTTGCGACTATAAATCGTAGATCGTTACATCATAAAATGAAGTACCAGGTACAATAGTACCCATAACCTTCTTCATCTGGAAATATGCCTAAGTGGCATTAGTTTGAAAAAACAAACAATGGTAAACCACCCAAAAAGGCAAAAGAACATAAAGCAAAGAGTAGTAATGACGCACAAGAGATATAAAATAGATAACTTTCTTTAGTGAAAGCCATCATCTTAGGTCTCATGTATCTGTTAAGGACTTCGTTATCGTAGTCCAGAAGGCAGGATATATTCTCGTGCGGGTTTCTCTGCACTGACACGTAGAAACCTCGCGAGACAAACTTAATATATGTGTAAATATGATCAATGCCCAGATCTTTATGCAATTCTCTATTGGTTACAAACCAGGGGGCATTGACCTCACATCGCAGGATTTTATTCTGCAAGACCTGTATCTTGTGAATGTTCATGGGAGTTGTGTTCACCCAAATTGGGGAAGCATAGGATTGTTTGCGACTAAACAAAATGTATTTTATTCGATTAGATTTTTGTATAAATTTAGTGGTGATTAATGTGTTTTTTTTCCTTCGTGTTTTGGTATTAGGATTGGAACTTCGGATGAATAACAGTTTGAATTTCAATGATTTGGCTTTTGGAATACAATATATCTATTCTTTCTCTTTTTAACCATGCTATCGCAAAAATCAGTGGACACTTTGTGTTTAGGTAGTTCTTTGGTATTGTGCGAATCGGTACAGTCGCTCAAAAAAGTATCCGAACACTATGGTTGATTGCAAAATTCAGAAAAAAATTTCAGAAATTTTAGATAAAATTTCAGAAAATATATCTAAAAACCTTCGTGTCATGTGACACGAAGGTTGCCAGATGACTAATTTCTAAAAAAATCAATGCCAGATATTTTTTCTGAATTTTGCAATCAACCATAGTGTTCGGATACTTTTTTTAGCGACTGTACAAATAATGACAACTTGGTTTAATAACAATATTTTGTGTGCACCCCTTCCATTGCATTAACAGAACATTTATTTATCTATTAACAGGAACCCATAAATATGAGCGCGCGATAAGCAAAGAAATATTTACAATGAAAATCGTGAATTCCGAGAACGATGGACAGTTGAATATTTTTCATTTTGGACAAAGGAACAGCGCGTTGTTTTGTGTACAAGATGCTAAAATGTCATTTAACAATTCCTTAAATATTGATATTGCAAATATAGATCCTAAATATGAAATGGTATTATGCGAGTTGCATGCACATGCATTTATTGGATGTGGAAAAGAAACGGGAAGGAATTGTTTAAACTTCTATCAACAGAAAAATATCCAAACTTAAGAGATTTGGGACTTCAAATACTGCATTAAGGACACGACATTTGAGCAGATATCTAGGATCACAACTAATGTCGACATTGACATAAAAGAACTTGTAGTCTACCAAGTTTATCCTCAATATCTCTTTAAATAATTGTTTGTACGTAATTTTTCTTGTGTAAGTATTTTAATATTTGTGCGTATCGGCCTTAACGGTAGAAATCTTTATTTCATTCTGAAAGCAGTCAGTGTAATAAAGAAGTTAGTATATTCAAGGTAACCTTAAATCATCATTTTTTTACCTATTTTTTTACCTTTAATCATCATTTTATTTGCTAGATAAAAGTTATTAAAGGACAGCGAAGACAGCTACCACTATAAATTATAGTATCATTTAGTGTAGTTTTGTGTAGTCGTTTAATCACACAAATTTCATTCATTTGATATGGATTCCAGTTCAGTGACTTCCAACGTAAATCGCTAAAAATTAACAATAATAGTGTACGACCTGTTATTTTACAACAGGTCGTTTAAAATATATAAAACATATCAAAAGGATTTAACACTTCACCTCACCCGCTGTACATAGTAGGACCGCCTCTTCATTTTACTAACTTATTTTGTGTAGGAATCTTCACTTTCGTACGAATGTCAACATACCAGGTGAGTATTAACTGTACTAATATTTAATTACAAGGCTCATCATTTCATGAGTTCCATGTCTACAGGACTTACCTGTGATTATTTACTACTGATGTGAACTGTAGATTCAGAGCCTGGTGCGCTATCAACTGCCCCCCCCCCCCAAACCCAGAGCAGTATAATGTTGTTCTAAGGTTGAAATCCCAACTCTGCCTGCGTGGATATTTTCTCTCTTTGAATTGGTAAGAAAATAAATACCGATGGGCTTGGTAAGATTTATTTATATATTAGAAATTAATCGTTGTCATGTCATTTACCAGACTAGTTGTCTCTGATTGGATTATTCTGCTATGATGTATGTACGCAGCTCAGCTTATCACTTAAGAAAAGAGGGGCGAGGGTGGCTCAGTCGGTAGCGCGTCAGGCTCGTAATCTGTAGTTCCCAGGTTCGAGTCCCATCTGGGTCAGCCTTGAGATTTATCTCCGCAAAATTCCCCGCCCTGCCCACGGTCAGTAGGGGACACCGATGGGCTTGGAAAAGCCGCCGTCCGTCGGATGGGACGTTAAGCTGTGGGCCGTGTGCGGGAGAGTGCACGTTAAAGAACACGCTGGATGGCCTTGACGGGAGGCTACCATCTGTCTCCCAACAGCTGTTCCAGTGGGTCCCCTCCCCCAACCTTCTCTGAGCCTTCGGGTTCTATGTGACCTGGCCATTTAGCCCATGGTGTGCAAAAAAAGTGCTGCTCAGAGGTAAAACAACCCAACCCACTTAAGAAAAGAGACAACTTGTCGAAAAATGCAAATTCATGAACAAGTCACTTCCAATCCATACTTACAGAAACGAGGAGAGTGAATAATGGAAATAATAGCATTTATTAATTATTTTCTGGTTCTTTTATGTCACTACAGACAACCAATCTAAACTTACAGAATACTATTAGGTAATTTCCAACTGTATCACTATACAGTCCTGATCGAACCATATTCATGGTCTACACCAACTCACCTCCCAGAGACAAGCATATCCGTAGACTTCAAGGTCGACAGCGACTCCGTTAACAAAAATTCTAATTCACTACGAGTTTTATCCACGTTTAGCGTTCTGATAAAATAAGATAAATAAACAACAAATACCCCCCTCAAGCAGCTGCTAGCCACAGAGGTCTGACAGGAGCCTGTCAGTATATACGCCAAAGTAAAAAGTCTGAGAGGATGGCGGGACCTCAGCAGAAAAACAACACGAACATCCATGCCTTAAATGACTCGAACCCAGAGTCCCTTAGGTTAGTAACCAAATAAAATACTGGGCCATGGGACGGCATACCCTTCTGATATACACCTATTTATTACAGTTCTTAACCAAAGCCATTCAAAATGCCAGTAAACGATTTTAAAAAATTATCAATATTTTTAACTGTATTTTGTAGCAGAATCAACTGATATTGGACTAAGATCAAAAGAGTATTGTTTATGAGCTCCGACCTAGTTTTACCTTAGAATTTAGCAATTAATTGCTTTAATGCTTCTAAGAGAAATTGTTATATAAGCTTCCATCATATTTAAGAAAGGTTAAACATTTTCGAAAATTTTAACGGTAGTTTATTTGCCCCGTGAACAATGGTTCACAAAATGGCCGTACAAGGCCGGATCTAGTGGTGATGGGCAGAAGATTATGCCCCCTTTGAGAAGTTTAATAAAAGTAACGGAAGACAAAAATATTAAACATCTGCATATTCATCCATTTTTCAAGATAATTTTTAAAGACATCTGAAATGGAGAAGCAACATTATACTGCAAAATTCTTCAATATTATCTGCAATAAGCTTCCCCAAAATTTTTTTCTAGATTGAGCCTGTTATACGAGTATACGATGAATACGAATTGCAAACGAAAAGGATGAAATTAAACAGATTTCGTAATTAGTAACTCTAATCAGTTTAAAAATTGAAATAAAATTTGAAATTGACTTAAAAGTATATTACAGAAATTTTGGTGAAGCTGGATCTCTAATTGATGATGCTCTTGGTCATAACCATTATAATTGTATGATATTTAACTTTAATTCTTTACTTTCATCCTTCCATAACTTTAATAGAGACACTAGTGACTTTCCTCAAACCTAATAACTGCTTTGCTTCAACAAGACATTGAAGAATCACAATTTAGCATTTATATTTATTTAAAACCTGTTCAAACATCCAACCCGTTGATCGTTACCATTTGTTTTTTCTGCGAATCATTCCAAAAAGTGGTAATATCGATTGTGAAGAGAAATAAACACTTTTTTCATAAATTCTGAACTACCGTTTGCTTCATACGTTGCTTTTACTAATGATCTGAAAGACCTAAATTTCATGTATCGTGTGTTTCAAAAGAGTTGTTTCTACAAGAATATTCAAGTATTGCCATCTTAATTCCGATCACAGGATACTAAAATTTAACTTCCAAATGTGTTTATGAAAATATATTTTATTGAGTTTTGACAGCAGTCAAAGAATTTCATAAATTTTCCTAAACTTTATATATCTTAGATATTTCAGTGGAGCAGTTCGACGGTAAGTTTAAATTTCATTTATTTTATATGTGTTTATTTATGAAAAGAATGCTAAGATACTACTTATTAAAATACTATTGGTTAAACTTTTCCCTCTTTGTTTTTAAAAAGAAATGTTTGAGGTTAATTTTCAATATTTTAATATAGTAATAAAAAATAAATTATTGCCTATATACTGATTGTTTGTCCCTTAATCCTTGGAGTTAAAGAAACGCTGTAGGGCTAATGATATATTACTATTTACATTTTCCGATCACCCATTAGTACAGTCGCTCAAAAAATATCCGAACGCTATTGTTGATTACAGAATTCAGAAAAAAAATATATCTAACAACATTTTTTTTATAAATTAATGTACTGGCAACCTTCGTTTACAGTACACGAAGGTTGCCAAATCACTAATTTCTAAAAAGAATCGTCGCCAGATATTTTTTCTGAATTCTGCAATCAACCATAGCTTTCTGTTACTTTTTTGAGCGACTGTATTTTAGACGTGGATATCAGAGATGTCATGTAGACATGAGACTCATGAAATATTCAGCTGAAAAAAAATTGATTTTGCAGTGAATGGGATTCGAACTCACCTCTCCCAGTCTATTGGATGGGGCATAAAATTTTTTTATAAAATTCAAAAATAAAATCCATTCACAGATAGCCTACCGTCCATTGGATGGGGAATAAAATCACGACATCGTGTATGGGACAGCACACTATGCATGACATTAACTAATACTCATATTGTGTATAAATAACACGATGAATGTCCTTTATAGGAGACTACCATCCGTCTCGTAACAGTTCTCCTGAGGGTTCCCATCCTCCCAATATTTTAACCATTTAGCCCATCGTGTGCAGAAAAGAACCTCTCAAGTGCAAAAAAAAATTCAACCCACCTGCTCTGGGACAATACAAAAGCCATACTTCCCTCCTTTATTGTGAGTTGGTTTCGTTATGAGTATTGCTTGCACTTGTTTAGATGCTCACGTGCCACAAATGAATACATATATATATATACGATGGTTTTCCACGAGTATTTGCAGGCTGTTACTTTCATACGTGGTCAGCATATAGTCTGAACTTTTATTTCTTGATGAAACCAAATAATATAATATTTCAAGACATGAAAAAAATATATGTATATTTTCTCACTCCAGGTCAGTATTTGACCTTCAAATTCAGGAAAGGAAGAGGTGTCAAGTGAAAGGTTTCAAACTGGCATTATATCCTGAGTGGTTGTAATTCAACTGCGCTTCCTTGAAGGTCTGCGGATGAGAAAAGATTAGTTGCACAAAGATGAAATTTGAAATGGAGAATAATCAGGTGCATGTGGAATGGAATGACAGGGAAAAAATTAAATCTCAGTATAAAAGCTTCCAGCTGGTTGAACATGTCGCTCTGAAGAAAAAGCATGTAAATTAATCTCCAATCAACATGTCAATAAAAGAATTTGAGATCTGGTGATAACTGAATGAAAACAGAAAGTCATCTTGACACCTGATCCTTTTGGAATGGAGGAAATGACCATTATCATTTTCCAACACTTTCCAGATTAGTGAAGAGGAATTAGAGACCGGAACTGAATTAGACAGAAAAATATTTTTAGTTCCATGGCACTGTTGTAAGCCCACCCCATCTCGAGGTGGCTTACATAGCTCTTTAAATACTGAACACATCTTTTTAAAAGCTTGTTGCGTTTGAAAATAAGATTGTTTGAGTTTAAATAGATTTTATTGAGGTCTTTAAAATATTTTCAGCCGCATATTTCATAAATATTTAATTTAAGAAATTACCGATTTCTATACCTGAGTTACTATTGACATAACATACAACTGTATTACTTAATAAAGGGGTCGCTTCGCATACATGCACTCTGTGGGATCTCCTAAATATTTTCTGGATATCAAACGCGCTAAGTCTCTGGATTATCTGAATTAGAGACCGATATTGAAGAATCGTTCATTATTGGTTGAACTCTATTATCAAATAATGGCAACGACATGGCTGCTTTAGCTGAACTTAGCTTATTGAACAGACTGAGACGTCTTTGACCAAAATTAGTTACGAAACACGACTCAGAAATTTCAGGAAATTATTATTTATCGTTATACCATTGCAGAGGAAGTATACCGGTGTTGGAACACATTGTAAATTGCTAGTGCAGTAGATAGTCTTCTGTTAGAGCCAGAGCGGAAATGACACTCCTGAATCTTGCGTGATCCATTGTCTTCAAGGTTTTGCGAAGAGTATTGATCTGATTCCTGTACAAACTGCGCATGAGGCAACAGCTGACTTCCAGTGGTCCTCTGCAATGTCGGAACCTTATTGTTAAGTTCCTGGCTGTGTGCAACAGTTGGCCGTTGAATATTTTGCATAGTGTGGAGGCACACTTCCAGCTGAATGGCAATGTGAGCACTAATTATTATTGGATATGGAGAATGTAACATTTTCTGGCGTTGATGAAATTACACAGCATTTCCCACCTGTTACTGTGTGATATTCTTTCACTGTAACTATCGTCTAGGAACCATTCTTCTTCGAGGAAGGTCAAGCCATAATCTCCCCTCAAGTACCACGTCCAGAGAACAATGAAACAACTCCTAATCTCATATTTTTATCCCCAGGTTTTATGCGACAAGCTGCTCAGAGGAAAATGAGTAATTCTTTGTTGTTCTTTAAGTTCTAAAAATATATTATTATTTGTATTTTCCTAATCGTCCATTAGTTCGAACTTCCACTCTTAAAGTATGCGAAAGTTGGAAAAGAAAAACTTCATTCTCTTTGAAATAATATTTGTCGTAGGCGATGTATTTTCTTTCTACTTGAATATTTATATTTACATCAGTTGTGTCAATTTCTTTACAGTGTAATTGATTAATTTTGATGGTCACAAGAGCCCAAAGGCAAGGAACAAGATCCATGAAAGAGAATCCATTTTCCTGCTTTTTAGGAGAAGTCGCATTTCAGGTACCTTTCCTGTTAAATATACACTCAGCATCAACTTTATTAGTTACAGTTTTATTTTTAATACCTAATAATTCATATAAGGAATCTGGTAACTTCTTAAATACCTTTCATACAATAAAAATGTAACTGAAGGTAATTTAAAGATAATCGAATCTACTTTAATGTCGATTTTCAACAATATTCTTTTGGTATTTACAGAATTAGGGAAATTGAGTATTTTAATAGCTAAAATAAGAGTTTAAATAATTGCTCTGATAAATTAATAAAAACAAGATAAAAAGAGAAACAATGATCGTTTTACTAAACTTTACTACACTTGTAAGAGTATTTTTAGCCCTTGTAATAATAAGTATGTTAATTTTCGTTAATTATGAATGACGCTTTCGAAAATAAGCTAACTTGCTAACTTCCATAGCTCTTTAAATACTGAACACATTTTTTTAGAAACTTGTTGCCTTTGAAAAATATATTTAAAAATATTTTACTTAGATATTTAAAATACCTTTAGTCGCATATTTCATAAATCTTTTATTTAATAAATTACTGAGTTCTATACCTGATTTACTATTGATATAACATAGAACTGTATTACTTAATGAAGGGGCCGCTTTGCGTACATGCATTCTGTGGGGTCTCCTCCATAAATTCCGTGACGATCTCAGGGGAGGGTAAGGTTAGGATGTTTTAAAACAGTATTAAATAATATACTATTAACGATCTTATTAAACAAACCACCGACCTACTACGTTATGACATTAAAATGGTATATTTACCCTTGTGATTAGTACTTTGTAGCGTTTTTCGATTACAAACATAAGATATTTTATGTATGACCCCCTTGTAATTAAATACTACTACAGTTAATACTCACTTGGTATGTTGACATTCGTACAAAAGTAAAGATTCCTTCACAAAATACGTTACGTAAAATGAAGTGGCGGTCCCGCTATGCACTGCGTATAGGGTGAAGTGTTAAATCCTTCTGATACGTTATATAAATTATAGACGACCGGTTGAAAAGTAAATAGGTTGTATTCTTTTGAGGTTAATTTTTAGCGACTTACACAGCAAGTCACTGAACTTAAATATTTGACATCTGAAAAAGTTTTATGATTAAACGAATTCAAAATACTACACTAAAAGATACTGTAATTTATAGTGGTAGTTGATTCAACTCTTTCTTTGAATACTTTTATCTAGTTAAAAGCATATCATAAAAAATGATGTTTTAGTGTTTCATTGATATAATATCTTCATTATTACACTGACTGCTTTCAGAATAAAATAAATTGTTATATTTTTGTTAAACTATGTATCTTAATGTTTATATACGAGGTTACTCAAATTAAACTGACAATTCCCTAGTAAGCTTTTTGAAATAACTCGGTGGCTGTAAGTAATATTTTTATATTTGCACATTTCAGATCATAACTGAAACAACACATAAAACGGTAGGCATCATGATAAAGAAATCGAAGTAGTTTAGAACTTCTACTCTGGCGTATAAACTGATCCTGTCAGACCTCTGTGGCAAGCAGCTGCTTAAGGGGGTATTTATTTATTTTTTTTATTTAATTTTCAATATTAGAAAAACTCAGAAAATCTTCTGTAAACATGAAACTCATTGTAACTAGCTCAGCTGTTATATCTGGAAAGTGATTTTTCGACCGCCATCTTTAATTGCATTTAAGCAACTTCCAATGACTGATCCATGGTATAAAAAAGCCATCAATAGAAGAGATCTCAGTCGGCGGATGGTAGTGAAACTGTCAGAGAACATGACACACCTTTAAGAGTTCTTAGGTTTGTATCCCTTTCGGATCAAGTCGATTTTACCTATCTTCCTCTTGCTTTTGGCTTTGACAATTTGTCGATTTGTCTATTTCAGGATTTGACAAAAGATTATTCCACCATATCTTTCGAACGCGATGAGAAGATTGATGATTTATATGTCAAATGAAATCTTTTGACGCGGGGAGTGTCAGAGGCTGTAACAAATTAACTCCCCATGTTTTCTTCCCACTCAAAAGAGAGAAAAGGGGAAAACTGTTCTTGTCTATATCTCCAGAACGCGAATGCAGAAAGCAACAAGCTATACATCAAATGAATCTTTCTGAAGCACGGGAAGACATAGGCTACGAAATCGTGACCCCCCATGCTTTCCCCATCGAAAAAAGGGCTAAATATGAAAATGATTGTCCTCCTAAATGTTCTCAACGCCAGTGCGAACAATAACAACCTTTGTGTCAAATGAAAGCCTGTGACGCATGAAGTGTCATAGTCTATAAAAATTGACCCCCTTGCTTTCTTCCCCCCAGAAAAACGGGTAATATGAAAGTCAATCTTCTACATCTTCCGAACGCGAGGTCCTATAGTTATGAGTTAGTTGGGTTATTTTACCTCTGAGCGGCACTTTTTTGTACACTTTGGGCTAAATTGCCAGGTCACAAAGACCCCGAAGGCTTAGAGATGGTTGGGTCAGGGGACCCACTAGAACAGCTGTTGGGAGACAGATGGTAGCCTCCCGTCAAGGCCATCCAGCGTGTTCTTTATCGTGCACAGGGTTTGGCTCTCCCGCACACGTACCATCCGACGGACGGCAGTCTTTCCAAGCCCATCGGTGTCCCCTACTGACCACGGGCAAGGTGGGGAATTTTGCGCTGAGATCTCAACGCTGATTTCAAAATTGCAATCAATTGCAAAATCTAGAATTCCAAGAAACATTTTTAGAATTTAAATCTCCTGCCAAAATTGAAGGAGTTTTGCTATCAAAAATGAGCTTAAAATCATTCTGAAAAAGTTCAGAATTGGGCGGTTTGTAAGCAGCATAGACGTTCAAGATACCAAAAGTATCATCGTTAACTGCAATAGCAGTAACTTCCAATGAATAGAAGTGACAGTTGGTAAAAGATGATGTTCTATGGATCGCCTGATGATCACAGCAGTACATCCACCACTGTTATGCTGTCGTTCCGTTCTGTAAACCTCAAAATTTGGAAACTTCAGATTATCTTAGGCTCTGAGTTGGGTTTCTCCCAAAAGGACAATATCTGCCTGGGAGTCAGATAAAAAATTTCTGAACTCCCATAAGTCAGTAAGTATGACATTCGCATTCCAAGAAAAGATCTGTAGATGATTCTTCTTACAATTGTGCTCCATTTGAAGAGAGTAGATAGTCGAAAGCTTTTAGCCCAACGGTGAGTTTACCCATAAGGCCGTTGGCATTCTGATATTCATTTATTAATGATTTAGCCATTAATAAGATTTTAGAAACATTAAGATTCTTAAAGATTAAAAAGATTTCTTTACGATCATTTAAGATAGTGGCATCGAATTCTTCACTAGTAGAGGGAGTTGGCATTGGAGGTAAAGCAGAATGAGGTGTTTTTTTAGGTAAAGGTTTTCCTTTACCAGTTGATTTATCAGCTGATGCGCCTTTTGCAAGAGCACTTGCATAGGACAACTGAGGTGTAACATGAGTGCTAACAAACTTTTTTGTCGGAATAATCTTTGGTTTTTCCTTCGGTGTAGTCACCACCTCTCGTGAAGGAAAATAGGAACAACCTTTATAATTCGTTATATGGCGAAGGCCACAATTTGCGCATTTTGGTGGGCTGGCTTCTTTCTTGCGAAGACAGTCCTTCGTTAGATGATTTCCGGCGCATTTAATGCAGCGTGGAAGGTTAAAGCAACCACTCTGCGCATGGCCGTATCTTTGGCATTGGTGACACTGTGTTGGAGTTTCCTTCGTTTTGTAACTCTCAACATGTATTTTAAGATGGAAAAGATCTGTGATATTATAAATCATTTTGTTTGCAGTGTCCTTTGGCAATTCTGCCAGGAACACGGGGATCGGGGATTTATCTTTACCACGTCTCATTTGTGAGAGTTTAATGATTGTGAAACCCAGGTCTACTAGGGCGACACGGACATCATCAGTAGTTATGTCTGTGGGTAGATTTTTTATAACTACTCCGAGGTTTTTCTCCTCTTTCAACTTGTAGCTGTGAAACTGTTGTTTTGAAGTTTCAAAAAATCGAACCAAACACCTGTAATCCTCGGAGCATCTGGTCTGTATACGGACCGTTTTTCCGGAAGTCTTAGCTGTGAAAGCTTCCACAGCAATTTTTGTCAACTCTTTATGGGTGTTTAACCAATTTTTAGGAGATCGTAAAATGATGGGAGGTGTTTTTGCATTTTTATTGCCATTATCCTTGGGAATGGCAGTAGAGTCAGAGGAATGGCAGTAAATGTTCTTCCCCTAGGACCGAAAAATGAGTCTTGGAGGCGTAGGTAGAATCGTTAGTATGAGACAAGGCTCTCTTGTGTCCTTTTTTAGATTTTTTGCCATTATCCTTCCCTTTGGGTTTTTTGACAGTATCAGAAATATTATCAATTAAATCTAATCCATGTTTTGGGGCAGAGGTTAAATCCTGAATGGCTTCTAAAACGGTGATTTCAGAAGAGCTGTTCAGTACATACATGCTCATTGATGTCTTTCTTAATATAAAATCTTTCCAAAATTGCATCATTAAATTTGAAGCGATCATCTGGTAAAATGGAGTGAATTTTCTTCAGGGAAGGTATATTCGCTAATGTGGGGTTTAATTCATTCGAAAGCTTATTTTTCTCAGAGAAAAACGTGCAGATTTGCGCGTTATAACTCAGTTGAGAGCTATCCATAGATACTTGAGCTCCAGAGGTCTCTGTGTGGTCCGCAGTGACGTCAAATCCAGAACAGCTCTCTATGTGGGCCGTGCTGGAAAAATCAGTAACTTCAAAATTTGACATTCTGTAAGCTTTGAAATTTGAAATTTCAAATGAAAAGTAGTTAAAAAAAATAAAATAAATATAAAATAAGACTAAAATAGAAGTCAGTTTAAATAAATGGAACAAATTTACATAAATATATGTAAAATATTCGAATAGTTCGAACGCAAAAACTCACAGTTACAACAGTAAGAAACCGGTACAAACCGGAATTTAGAAAGAACGGATTTCCGTAAAATATCAGAAATCTATCCAAAAACAATAAAAAAATTTTAAAACTAAGTATAGAAATACCAAATTAAAAATGTACAACTGTAAATTTAGTAAGGAACGAACGGTAAATAGAAAAAAGCTAGTCTACCCTTAGCGATTGGAAACGCAGATAAGACTAAGGAATTAGAAAAACTAGGAAACTTAAACAAACTAGAAACTTAAACAAATTAAAAACTTAAACAAACTAGAAACTTAAACAAACTAAAAACTTAAACAAACTAAAAACTTAAACAAACTAAAAACTTAAACAAACTAGAAACTTAAACAAACTAAAAACTTAAACAAACTAGAAACTTAAACAAACTAAAAACTTAAACAAACTAAAAACTTAAACAAACAAGAAACTTAAACAATCTAAAAACTTAAACAAACTAAAAACTTAAACTAGGAAACTTAAACAAACTAGAAACTTAAACAATCTATAATAATAAATAATTAAATATAAAATAATATTTATATATAATATAATATATTATAATTTATTATATATATTATAATTATAATATAAAATATATAATCTATATATATATATACTTAATCACTTGTATTATATATATATCACTCACTTCATATATCTATCAATGCCAAAGTTGGTCCTTCACTTCACTATCCTCAAAAATAATCTTAAATTTCTCTTTTCTGGGAGGGAAGATAATAAGCATCACCAAGGCGTGGGTCTGCTTCTCAGCAGACACGCTAGTGATGCTCTTCTAGGATATGAGTGCATTAATGAAAGGTTTCTTACAGCAAAATTTCAGACAAGCGTTAAAGACTTGAATGTTATCTGCTGTTATGCCCCCACAGAGGATGCCGATGAGGATGAGGATAGGTTTTATGGACAACTTCAGGATATTTTGAATTCTGTCAAGAAAGGAGATATTACCCTTGTTCTTGGTGACTTCAATGCCAAAGTTGGTACTGACTCTGAACTTAGGGGAGGGGTGATAGGCCCTTTTGGTATTGGAGCTGCAATGGCAATGGGCAACGTCTCCTACAGGTAAGTAAACTCAATGGATTCAGAATAACTAACACTTATTACAAACACCGCGACATACATAAGTACACATGGGTTTCACCCGATGTGCGGCATAAGAATATGATTGATTATATATTAATTAACAGCAAATGGGTTAGTTCTGTTAGGAATACCAGGTCATATAGGGGAACTGAAATTGGATCTGACCATTAACTTGTTAAAAGTGTCTTCCAACTTAAACTTAAGAAGTGTTGTGCTAAGGTTAAAAAATTTACCTTTAATTATAAAGCTCTGAAAGACCAATTATAGCAAAGCTTATCATGATATGTTACTTAGTCATTATGACAGTCATGGTTTGCTTACTACTGAAGTTGAGGAAAGATGGGACCATTTTAAAAAGGCTTTTGTGGAAACCAGCAGTACTCGTTTAGGAAAAATGGAGCAGAGGAGACAGAATTATCTGAGTGATATGGCATTTGAGTTTGTTTTAGAAAGAAAGAACTACAGGAATGTCCTTAATCAATACTAATCCTAATAGAAAACATTATAGAGAGCTTAATAAACGTGTGAAGGTTCAGTCAGCTGCTGATAAGAATCTTTGGCTTTATGGCTTGACTGACAAAGACGACGAAGGAGTTGGACGGCACAACAGCAGAGAGCTGTATCAGATAGATAATGTTTTGCGTCTTAGAAAATGGACAGGTATAAAGGCATTGAAGGATAAACAAGGTAAGGTTATAGAAGGTGAGGATTTTGTCATGGCTAGGTGGGCTGAGCATTTCAGTGATGTCCTAACAATGAAGTTAGTTCTACTCCCATTGTTTGCAATGATGATAGATGCATTAGTGGCTTTAATGTTGGCCGTAAAACACAATCTGAAGTTATTTTGGCTATTTCCAAACTTAAACTTCATAAATTCCCAGGGATCGATGAAATTACTACGGAAATGCTTAGAGCTTGGAATGTTTCGGTTACCACTCGGATGACTGAAATTTTGAATATCTTTTATTATAAAGGCTGGGTTTCTGAGGATTTTATCAGATCTATTATTATCCCTATTTTTATAAATGGTGATCGCAATTCTTGTGATAACTATAGGGGTATCAGCCTACTCTCTGTTCCAGGCGAAGTTCTTAGCATGATTGTGCTTAATAGAATTAAGAATCTGGTTGACAGGCAATTGCGTGATGAGCAATGTGGATTCAAAAGTGGTAGGGGATGTGCAGATCATATATTTTCACTTAGGCAGATTCTTGAGAAACGTTTAGAGTTTCAGAAACCTTTGGTTGCTAGCTTTGTTGATTTCAAAAAGGCTTTCGACTCTGTTGATCGTCGTAATTTGTGATTGATTGTGAGATAATATGGTATACCAGACAAGTTAGTTAACACAATAAAAGCTCTCTAAAATAAGACTGAGTCGTGTGTGAGAGTTAGTAAGGCTTGTAGAAATTGGTTTAGCATTACTTCTGGTGTTCGACAAGGGTGCATTTTGTCTCCTTTTCTCTTTAGTTTGGTTATTGATTATGTTATGCGAAATTCACTGCAAAGGAAAGATTTTAGCCTTACATAGTCTGGAGATACGAAAATTTCTAATTTGGATTGTGCTGATAATTTAGCCCTTTTGGCAAATGATGTTGATGAGATGAATTCTTTCATTAGGACTGTTGATGAAACTAGTGGTAGTGTAGGGTTGGTTATAAACAGAGAGAAAGCTAAAGTGATGAAAATTGGTCAGGCAGTCTGTGATTCAGTTAATCTGAATGGTTGCAGTCTTGACCAGGTGTCACAGTTTAATTTTCTTGGGTGCTATGTAACAGATACTGGTGATGTGCGGCATGAGATTAACAGACGAATAGGGATTGCTGCCGGGACTTTTAGGAATCTATGGAAATTGTGGAGAAATAGGCGTATACACCTAAACACTAAAATTAGACTGTATAAGAGTTTGCTTCTTTCTAGGGTTTAGTTATGGCATTGAAATTTGGACACTTTGTAAACAAGATAACATGAACCTAGATGCTTTTGATTCCAGATGCTTACGCAGTATCTTGGGCATTAGGTGGTTCAACTTTGCAACTAATGATGAGGTTAGGCAAAGGAGTCTGAAACCTTCTTTAAGCAACATATTGCGCAGAAAGAGACTCCTATGGTTTGGCCATGTTGCCTGTATGGATAATTATAGATTGCCGAATAGAGTTATGAACAGTGTGCCTAAAAGCTTCAGAAAGAGGGGGAGACCTAGGATGAGGTGGGCAGACAATGTCAAACAGGACCTTGTTAGAATTGGTGTGCAATGGCTAAATGCAGCTCAGGACAGATATGCTTGGAGAGCTAAACTGAACGTCTGGTTGTACGTCCGTAGCCAATGGCTTCTTGAGGATGATGATGATATAGAGCATTACTTAATCTCAAAGTTAAGGATTAAGATTGCACTACAGATCTGACGAAATAGTTCCCACATTTCTTCAGGCAAACAATGATAAATATGATAAGAAAACCTATTCTCCTTATAAGACAACTATTGCACTCTCTAAAAAATATTACTGATGTAGTCTAAATTTCATCAAATTTTGGGTTGTTCCAAAAAACTGTTTAAGGCAAATTTGAAAAGGATGTAATAATATTACTTGAACAATTCAGGATGAATTGTGAAAGTAATGAACAGTACATGAAAGTAATGAAATATCATATTTTGCAAGTATTGCAATATGTGCAAATTAGGTAATTGAGGAAATATTTTTTTGGTGCATCATTTTAGTAAAAGACCACTTTTCGGAGTTTAGTAAAAGACCACATTGGGTAGAACTTTTTTTTCCATCAATTATCTTTTATTCTTTTTTTATCCTAGATTTGATGTCAAAAATGATGGAGAACGTTTTGTACGAAGCAGAGTATGAATGCTTAATGAATCTTTTTGTTTTAGACTACTAAAGTGATAGTGATATGTAAGGTTTGATTGTTAAATAATTAATAATTCTGAAAGAAATAAAAAATAATTAAATTTTTGAATTGGCATAGCTAAAGAAAAAATAAATGTCATATTGCTTTTAAATTACGCTTATAACATTAGATTGGCTTTAAATATTAAAAATATAAGGGTGAAAGATGCTAATATACATCTGTATTCATTCTAATCAGTCCATATATTGTTTGGAAAATCATATGCAATAATTAAGCACTATTGGAAATTTTCAAAAATAAAAAAAATTACAATTGCCGTGTTTCGTTCCTGAAATACGAGAGCCTCTTTTTACCATGTCACACACTGTCGTTGTCACATGACATATGACCTTCTCCGTAGAGAGGGCTTTGTATGATGGCACAACCGTTTTCAGAAACACTCAAACTAAAAAATAACGAGGGGAAAAAATATTAAATACTAGATAAAAGTTTGCGAAAAAAAATTACTAAAAACTACCACTTGTTTTATATAACAGTGAAATTAAAATATTTATCTTTCGTTTAATCCATAATTCCATAGCAAGTGATCACAAATGGTATATTACGGATGTACTCAATGGTATGTCCAAGATTTAAGAAAAAGAGAATTTTTTGCGAAATACACAAATGGTTATCCTTCTGCATCTATTGGATGTCTCAATACTGAAATGTGCAATTGTATCATCACTACAGTTTCGTATAATATTCTCGGACTAATTTAGCCTTTAAAATGCCTATTAATTGGAAGTGTCAATCTGTATAACTATATACGTCAGATTCAACCTATATGCTTCAAATGATACGTAACGTTTAAACAAAATAAAAACTAATTTTGGTAAAAAGCATTTGTCCAAATTTCGTTTTTGAGCAAACCAATACATATAGTCGAAATAAGTTATGAATATCTTGAACCCACTGCGCTTATCTTAGTGTTGTCAATTTTATATTACAAGAAAATCGGACATTTTGTTTAAGGGAGATTTCTCCCTCTCTCTTTTTTACTTCTTTCTATCAAATGTTTAGGGGAAACGTATATAAATAAACATGCAAAACTGTTTTACAGATTTTTTTCAGACTAAATACAAACACCCTTCACTCCCAAAATTTGAATCTATTAGCCATTGTTATTAAGCATGGTCATTTCCAGAACTATTCCATCTCACAATCGATTATTGACTTAAAACATTGGTGCCAATACTCTATCGTGTTCAATGTACCAGCTTCTAAACAACAAGCAGAGAATTTTTCCATCTGGGAGTCCCCACTAAGATGTTAAAGGATGTTTAAAAATTAAATATTTATATATATTCTTTGAAAACTAAAACTTTATTTTATAAAAAATAAATAATAATAGATTTCCAAAATATTTAAACCTTTCTTCAAACATGGTTCTTGAACATATATTTTTTCCTCCTTGAGGGGATATTAGTAGACCTTTGCAGACACTCATACAATTGTTCTGTATTTTCGTTAAGCACTTCGTGTAGTCTGGTAACTTTTTGTAATTACGCTGATACTTGTAATATATATACTGTTTGTTAATTGCAATACTTGACCCAAGTATATACATAGTGCATTTTTTTACAGATTTAAACCCGTTTAAATAATACCACTTAGGTAAGCTCTTATGATTGGAACGCCAACTTCTTAACTCACTTCAACGAATTGGGTCTAATGGTTTCGTTGCCTTCGATGAATAGTTATCACTGCTACGGATATAATAATTATCACTGCTACTAATATAATATAATAATATAATATTCAAATGTGTTAGTCCTTGTGACCTGGCCATTTAGCCCATGGTGTGCAAAAAAGTGCCGCTCAGAGGTAAAACAACCCAACCTAACTGTTTATTTCATCTCTCAATAAATAAGATTTACCCCACCATTCACTCTAAATCGAAATATTTATTGACCATAAAGATAATTTTTATTTTTCTAAACACTTCAAATTTCGAGGAAAATGCTTAAGGTGCGATACAAATCCATTCCTATTTTTTTTTATCTTATTATAGCACGACGTGCGCATAAGTGTTAATTTTCATTTATGACACACAACAGAAATATTAATCTGGAGATTATTCGCAAAAAATAAGTTTTTACCGAAAATGATTTTTAGAAACCGGAATTTCCAAAACTTCAACGATTCATAAAGGTATAAATGGCTGCTTCCGACGTAAAGCCCTTCAACATCGCAAATCCATCACTAAAATCTCACCCGAAATATATTAACATTTTTTTTTTTACTTCCTCACTGTCTCTTCGACCTCCCCTAACCTTCCTCCGTGGATGGTAGATTGTTGGGTTGTTTTACCTCTGAGCGGCACCCACTGGAACAGCTGTTGGAAGACAAGTGGTAGCCTCGCGTCAGAGCCTTGCAACGTGTTCTTTAACATGCAAAGGGTATGGCTCTCCCACACACGGGGCCACGGCTTAACGTCCCATCCGACTGACTACGGCCTTTCCAAGCCCATCAGTGTCCCCTTCCGAACGTGGGGAAAGCGGGTAATTTTGCGGAGGTAAATCTCTACGCTGACCCACCTGGGAACTGCAGATTACGAACCTGGCGCGCTACCGACTGAGCTACCCGGCCCCCGCAGAGTTTCTCTCCCTTAAGGAATTAATAACTGCTATAGTTTCTCTTCATGTGCAGTTTTTTTCTGCTTCGAGTAGCACCTGTGACAGCGTCGAGACCCACAGTTACGTATACAGTATACATACGTCATCGCATAGTAACGATATCTGCTTTCGTACTAAGCGGTCTTCCGCATTGCTATTAGAAATGCCACCGAAAGACATACGATCAGAAAGAGTGCTCTCATTAAAGCGAAGGGGTTGATGGTATTGCCACAGGATAGGAATATGTATTTCCCAGGGTCGAGTCCAACTAGAGTTCCCCAGTCCTTCTGTTGGTTAGAAAGGCGAACACTAATGGTTTCTCTAAATGCCGTCTTCCGTCGGTTGTGAGGTAAAGCCATGGTCCGTGTGTGTAGGAGAAATATACCCTGCACCTGATAAATAAGACGCTGGATGGCCGTGATGTGAGGTTGTCATCTGTCTTTTAACAGATGTGGTGCAGTGGGTTCCTTTCACCGACTGCATGGAGTCCTGGTGGAGTGGCCATTTTGTCCTACATGAGACAAGAAGTGCCGCTCATTCGTAAAAGAGGGTTGGAACAAATTTCGTGTTCTACTCGTTATCTGTTGCGGGGGTGGCTCAGTCGGTAGCGCGCCTGCCTCGTAATCTGAAGTTCCCAGGTTCGAGTCCCAGGGGGTCAGCGTCGAGAATTATCTCTGAAAACTTTCCACCCTGCCCACGGTCAATAGGAGACACCGATGGGCTTGGAAAGGCCACCGTCCGTCGGATGTGACTTTAAGCCGTGGCTCCGTGTGCGGGACAGCCATAACCCCTGAACCTGTGTGGGACAGCCATACGCTGGATGGCCTTCACAGGAGGCTACCATCTGTCTCCTAACAGCTGTTCCAGTGGGTCCCCTCCCCAAACTTTCTCTGAGACTACGTCGTCCTTGTTGTGCAAAAAAGGGCCGTTCAGAGGTCAAACAACCCAACCCACTCGTTACCACATTAAATATTTTGATCACCTGTGAAATTTTACCGAATTAAATAATAGCGTGAAATCATGAATAATTTAAATGTTCAAAACGTCACAATGTTACAGGCATACTAACCTTTTTAAACATTAACCGTAATTATGTAGAATTTAGTACGTTATATATATAATATTTTTAGGTAAATACGAGCAAAAAATCAATTTCTTTAGGTGCCGTAAAGTGCTGACACCAAAAATCAATGACGCCGAAATTTATCTGTAAAATTCTCAGCATATGAGAAACTTCTGGGGCTTAAAAAATATTCCCTGCCGTAATCCCGTGGCCGAGTAGTTAGCGCGCTTGGCTACTGATCTAAGAGACCTGGTTTCGAGCCCCGGTAAGGCATGGATGTTCGTGTTGTTTTCTGCTGAGGTCCTGCCATCCTCTCAGATCTTCTACTGTGGCATATTAACTGACAGGCTCCTGTCAGACCTCTGTGGCAAGCAGCTGCTTGAAGGGGTATTTAGTTATTTAATATATTTGCATCACATTGGTCGTACTAAGTGTTCCCTGAAGTGAACGTTACTTCAATAGTATCATGCCGCGAAAAAGAAGTCCGTTACATTCCATAACTATTCGTAATTGAGGAAATCCTATTTCGACTAAACTTACCTGCAGAAAAGGTTCCTACGTGTTGTTTGGGAGACTCCAGTGAAGCTCTTAATAACAGAAATAACGATATCTAAATAACCAATTAAATCTACTTCAGTTGAAAACGTAAGTTTTATATTCACTGGTAACTGTTACAATGTATCGAAAACACTTCCTTACGTGGTTTTCTCATCCTAGGATAAGACGTTTGGAAAAATAATTAACCTTTCACGATGAAAGAGAAACGAATAAAACGGCTTCTATGCTAAAGAATCGATGACACAACAATGCTTTTAGAAACATTAACCCGGATACGACATTTATTTGTTTCGTGATTAGCATTTCCGTCCCGAATAAGTTTTAGCAAGCAATAGATTCATAGTACATTCCTGAAATCAAACTAATCCTTCTAAGTGACGAAAGAGAAGTAAAAATGGTGACAAAATATTCCAGAAGGGGGCGGAGAATTAATCCTTTCTGAAACAGAAGCGACAGGTCAATTGATCAACTCCACCGTTAATAAATAGATTGTAATAGATTTTTTTTGCCTTTAACAACTTGCCTATAAAGAACTAAGTCACTGACCAGATATTACCGAACATTTCAAAAACGACAGACATCGGAAGATTGCTTCGATATCTGGAAAAATTCTGGTAACGACATTTTGATCGAAATTTTACAATAAAGAATTTGTATACATATATATATGTTTTGTTTTATTCCCATTGTTATACTCTAACTATAGTTTTCTGTATCTATACATGGGGTACGACATTAACATAAACATTTCTAGGGGGTACGTGAAGCATAAAAGGTTGAGAACCACTGCTCTATTATTTATATAAAGTTCAAGGAGATGACGTCATAAGCGTAAAGTTAGCAAAGCCAATACTAAATAAATGAAAAATAAATACTCCCACAAGCGGCTACTTGCCACATAGATCTGACAGGAGCCTGTCAGTTTATATGCCATAGTAACAGAACTACGGGACCTGGGTTCGAGCCCCGGGTAAGGCATGGATGTTCGTGTTGTTTTCTGCTGAGGTCCTGCCATCCTCTCAGATCTTCTACTGTGGCATTTAAACTGACAGGCTCCTGTCAGACCTCTGTGGCAAGCAGCTGCTTGAGGGAGGTATTTATTTATTCTTTATAGTAAAAGATGTGAGTGGATGGAAGGACCTCAGCAGAGAAAACGACACATACATCCATGCCTTACCCGTGGCTCAAACTCAGATCCCTTAGAGCAGTAGCCAAGTGCGCTAACCACACCATGGGACGAACCAAACTGTCGTAAAATCAGAATATTTTTAGAATAAAAATTTGATGAAAACCGAAAGAAAAGAGTGTAGAAATTCTGTACATACCATTCCCTGTGAAGGTTAAATAAAACGTTGGATGGGAGGCTACCATTTGTCTCTCAACAGCTGTTCCAGTGGGTCCCCAACCTTCTCAGATCCCTCTGGGTCTTTATGACCTGGCCATTTAGCCCATTGTGGTCAAAAAACTACCGCTCAGAGATAAAATTAATGTAAAAAACACGCTGAATGACCTTGACGGAAGGATACCATCTGTCTCCTAACAGCTGTTCCAGTGGGTCACCTTCCCACAACTTAAACTGAGACTTCTGGGTCTTTTATTATTTTTTTATTTATTTTATTTATTTATTTAATTATTTAGCCCATTGTGTGAAAAAAACTACCGCTCCGAGATAAACCAAAGTAAAAAACACGCTAGATGACCTTGATGAGAGTCTACCATCTGTCCCCTAACAGCTGTTACACTGGGTCATCTTCTCCCAACATTCTCTTAGCCTTTGGGTTCCCTATTACCTAGCCATTTACCCCATTGTCTAGAAAAAATTGCCGCTCAGAGGAAAAACAACCCAGCCCAACACATATCTTCTCTATGGCGTATTAAAGTGATCAAAGGGACCGGGTTCGAGTCGCAGGTAAGGCATGGATATTTGTGTTGTCTCTGCTGAGGTCCCACCATCCTCACAGACCTTCGACTATGGCGCAGAAACTGACAGGCTCATGTCAGATCGCTGTGGCAAGCAGCTGCTTGAGGGAAAATTTTTTTATATTTTTATTTCATTTATGAAGATATTTTCACCCTTTTCCGTAAAATCTAAATCCTCTTTGGATTGGAAAGTAAAATAATAGTTAGAGGTTAACTGTTTAGGGTGTGCAATGACTCCTTGACTAATCAGTTAATCCCTGTATAGTCTGTAAAACAAAAAATCGTAACAATTATGCTGTTTTTTAGGGATATTTTTATATTGTGCATTTGTATATAAATCTCTTAACTGAGCTTAGAATTAATCAGAACTAGATTTATTTGTCTTTTGGAGACGTAGTTCAAATTTTGGAGTACCAATTATATTCCGGTGCTATGAAAACTGTTTGTATTGAAAGTCAACTAATTGTGCTCTCATATTTCTAAAATATATTTCTAATGCTCTCATTCATATTTCATATTTCTAAAATTCATTTTCATAAATTCATATTTCTAATGCTCTCATATTTCTAAAAAAAAGTTTTAATCAATTTCGAAATATTCCACGATCTTTTAATGAAGTCTCAATAAATTAGTTTATTACTTGTCATTTTTGAAATAAATGGCTTAAAATTAAATTTTAAACAAATTCAAATAATAAAAAAGACGATTTTCTTTTTTACATTTTTCGTGACAATTTTGTTCAACAGATGTCAGGACTATATAGATATGACCGGACCCGAACAGCTGAATAGCAAAAGAAGCGATAAAGAAGAAGAATTAAATATGTATAAAGGACCTCTCAGCTGCCGTTTTTTTGGCTCACAGTGGGTTAATTGACCAGGTCACAAGGAACCCGCAGGCTCAGAGAAGATTGTTGGAGAGGACCCACTGCAACAGCTGTTCGGAGGCAGATGGTAGCCTCCATTCAAGACAACCCAGCGTGTTCTTTAACGTGCACAGGATATGGCTGTGCACGTTAAAGAACTTCCGGAATCTCCCGCACACGGAACCACGACTTAACGTCCCATCCGAAGGACGCCGGCCTTTCCAAGCCCATTGGTGTCCCCTACTGACCGTGGGCAGGGCGGGGAGTTTTGTTGAGATTTATCTCCGCAATAGGAGGAGGATTATAAATAAGGATTATAAATATCAATAGGAATCAAATAGTAATGGAAACCGAAACAATTATCTCGCTCCGCCCAAAGAAATGTAGATTATTCGATTCTGCCTTCCTATAAACTTGTTTCTGTTAGGGTTTCAAAACAAATAAACTGATATCGCTGCTGTTAAACATATGAACTTCCGTTACTAATTAAATATTGCATCAGTTGAAATAGTAAAATAACATAGATTTTCTAATGTCTGTTAATTATTAAGTGTATTATTTTATTTTGTATTTTACAACCAATTATTCTTCGAAAATTTTATCCGAATGAGATGATGATATAAAATACGGCGTCATAGCGAGTTGGGGAGTGTCCTTTACTGTCTGTCTGTGGCAGCCACAACTCATCGGAAATCAACGTACACGCTCCAAATTTTCAGAGAATGTTTCAGATTGTGGTCCGGATTGCAGTGTCAAATTTCAGATCGAAAGTCCAACAGCACGCCATCTACTCTCTGAGGATTGCCCGGCGAGAAGCAAATGTATCAAATGTATGCAAATGACATCAAATGTTTGACGAAAAACATCTATTCCATGGAGACCTTTTCCCATTGATAACGAACTATTCCAGTCGTACGGTGGGAACGCCAATGCTCCCAGAGATATCGAATAAATGCAGCGTGTTTAATCAAGGCCAATTTGACTAAATTTTATTATGCAAATTATGAAGAATGATTATTTTTATTTTAGATTCTCACTTTACCCATGTGTTTATAAATAATTAATTTACCTTTTTATAATAATTTAAATTGTAATAATTTTACCTTTTTTACAATTATTTTAAAAATAAAAGGTTTATATTGAATTCACTTTTTTCATGAAAACAGGATCACCAATACAAGTATAATTAGGGTCTTTAACAGATTGTATGTTATTGATTTTTAGTTGCAAAAAAGAAAAGCAAAAGGGTTTATGGAATTCCGTTCAAGCGTTACACTGTGTGACGTAAGTGAAAAAAAATGTTGAAATTATTCTATAACAGTCGTTTGAAATTTATGAACGCCCCCCTATGTCTTTAACAGATAATATCTTATTGATTTTTAGTGGTCTTACACTGTAGACCACTGAACTGGAATATTCTAGGCCATTTGCCAGATGGGTTACAATTAAACGAAAGTTTAATTCTTCATTAAAATATATCAGTATTTATAGTGGTAGTTGTTTTCACTTTCATATAAATTTTTTCTATGTGTAAAAAATTATGAAAGAAATAAACATTTACTGTTTGTTTTACAAGTACTCGAATAAAGCATCTAATACATCAATATTTAAACAAAAAATATGAAATATTCTTCTCTAGTCTACTGACTGATATAAGAATTAATATATAGGTGATGATGCGAAGGAAATTAAACTGACAATATACGAGTATTTTCAGCTTTGTATGTAAAATTGTTCAGTGGATAAATGTGATATTTAAAATTTTCACTGTTTGAAATATGTAAAACATAATAATTCGAATTTGGTCATTAGAGGGCGATCATCCCTCAAGACAATCTGAAGAATGTCAATTGCAGGTTACAAGTATAAGTATGAAAGTTTCAATGATCTTTATCCCAGATAGATATTATATATGACGCACAAATAATAGATGTTTCGAAATGCGACCATAGTTCCAATGGCTAGGATATCTGACGAACTTATTAGTTTAAAAACTAACGTAATCCGACAGTACTTTGTTTATGACTTAAGCAAAATGTCTCAATTCATGAATAAAGACGATATTGTGTTCCATATTATATTTGTTATTTACTTTCAATTCTTGAAAGAAAATTCAGAAATGATAATAAAAATTTATAAGTGGTGTGATATAATTGTAAAAATGTTTTAAAGGGAACTGCAAAGCAGTTTAGATTACAGAGTATTAAAATATCACATTTCATTCAACTAAATAAAAATAACTACTCCGTTTAGAAACAAGTTCATTGGATTGCAAAGAACAATTTACAGAATAAAGTTACTTTCATTTTATCTTGTCATATATATATATACAAAGAACGTTTTAGGAGACTGACTTAATAAGGTGATCTTTTTAATAATCTGACTTTTTAATAACTCATCGACACTACGTTTCCGTAATCGAGCCTTAGCTCAGGACAGAATATCTGGAGAACTAAATTGCCATCTGGTTGGAGCTCCGTAGCCCTTGGTTGCTTCAGGATTCTGTATGTATGTACAGTCGCTCAAAAAAATATCCGCACACTATGGTTGATTACAGAATTCAGAAAAAATATCTGGCAACGATATTTTTAGAAATTAGTGATTTGGCAACCTTCGTGTACAGTACATGATGGTTGCCAGATCATCAGGTATTTTTTGAGCGACTGTACGTATGTATTTATGTATGTATGTATGTATGTATCCCAAGAATTTTTTTCAAGAGAGGGCGGTCCGAGAATTTAGTTTAGTGGGGGTGGAAGGCTTCAAGAATAATTTAGTTTCAAGAGGTAAGACTTCCTTAATAATAATCCACCGAACACGAAAAGTTAAAATGTTATTCTATATGGCATGATATTTCCTAGTGTTTTTTAATGTATTTTAATTCGGACATAAAAAAGTGGTGATATGAATAAACTTAAGTAAAGAAAAATGTTTTGGATTTCAAAGTAGGTAGACAATTTTGATATTTCGTATAAGACGACAGAATATTTTAGGGGGCCCTGTCTCTCCCCTGGGTATATCCCTGTGTGTGTGTGTATGTATGTATGTATGTATGTATGTATGTATATATGTATGTATGTATGTCCACGACCGAATCTAGAAAAAGATGGAAGTGGAGGGAAAATACTGGATATATTCAAATATTATTTTTATACACATTTAGTCATAAAAAAGGAACTGATGCGAAAGTGAAGACACCTACCGCTGTTGTTTTTCTGCTGAGGTCCCGCCATCCTCTCAGATCTTGTACTCTGGCGTATAAACTGACAGGCTCCTGTCAGATCTCTGTGGCTAG
Source organism: Ryuthela nishihirai (assembly GCA_038380435.1). Taxonomy (NCBI): domain Eukaryota; kingdom Metazoa; phylum Arthropoda; class Arachnida; order Araneae; family Heptathelidae; genus Ryuthela; species Ryuthela nishihirai. Next base: position 5,337,868 of record JAWZYU010000039.1, read on the forward strand.
CAGCTGTTTGAGGGGGTATTTTTTATTTATTTATTTTATTATATCAGAAGGTTAAATGGGATAAAATCTCATAGACAATTAGAGTTTTTGTTAACGGAATCGCTGTCGAACTTGAAGTCTATGGACATGCTTATTTCTCGAAAGTGAGTTGGTGTAAGTCCATGGATATCGTTCGAACAGGACTGCATAGTGATAGAGTTGGAAATTAGCTAATGGTATTCTGTAAGTTTAGATTGGTTGTGTGTAGTGACTTACAAGAGCATTTATTATTTACAACACCTTGTACCAGAAAATAATAATAAGTGCTATTGATTCCATTATTCACTCTCCGTGTTTCTGTAAGTATGGACTGCAAGTGACTTGTTCACGAATTTACACTTTTCGGACAAGTCGTCTCTGACTGGGTTATTTAGTTTCAGTGCTTTTCTTAAGTGGGAAGCTGAGCTGCATAACGACATCATAGCAGAATAATCCAATCAGACAAACCAGTCTGGTAAATGACATGACAACGATTGATTTCTAGTAATGTATAAATAAATCTTATTAAGCCCATTGTTGTTTCTTTTCTTACAGAATTCCAATTGCCATGGATATGGTTCGAACAGGACTGCATAGTGATACAGTTAGAAATTAGCTAATGCTCTTCTGTAAGTTGTACGAACGAGGGTTGCATCTGACAACCTTCGTTCGGCAACCAATTTGGGTTTAGGAAGGGCAGAGGTACAGAAACTGCATTGTTGAATTATACGTCAAAGGTGTTTCATTCCATACAACAATTGACAATAATCAATTTACTCTATCCGTATTTATGGACTTGGAGAAAGCTTTTGACACCGTTGATCACGAAATTTTAATTAGCAAACTAGAAAATATTGGCATTCGTGGTGTTGTATTAAAATGGTTTAAAGATTTGATAAATTCAATAAACATGTAATTAATGAAGATCACATTGGCAATGTTTTTTCATTATCTGAAAATTTTACCAGTTGACCTGTTATATATTTATGTAACTATCTTTAGAAATTACTTTAAAAATGAACACAAGGAGAAAATTTTGCATGTGATCAATACAAGACGAAAGTGTGAAAATTATTTTGTTCAACCAATTTTTCACAATAATTATGGAAAAGCGCGGATATTTTATCATATACTCAAAATTTCTAATTCTCTACCGAGAGATCTGTTATGCCTGAACACTTATTCAGAAATTAAAACTAAAGTTTCGAAATGGTTACTAGATGTAAATAATTGAAAAGTAATGTTTAAAAAGTTTTATCCTGTATCTGGTATCCTTTAAGCAAGTGCAATTTTAATGCGAAATGATGACTTGTACCATAGGTGATAGTTTTGTGCAATATGTGCTGTAATCCGAAATTTTATAGGTTTATTTTATAAATCTGTTTAATTTTTCATGTCTGTGTTTTAATACGTGTTTCTTTTTCTTGTTGTTATTATTTTAGTTTCTTTTTTAATTATGTGTCTATTTTCCATTATACATGTCATATTCTTTAATAAACCTGTCGTGAGATTGAAAAGAATACTGCTGACAAGCCATAAGGCTTAGCGGGGTAATCTATGTAAATAACCATACTAAGGCTTAATAAAGATATTATTATTATTATCACTTACAGCACAGAACGCAATGTATTAGTCTTTTCAATACACTTAGTAACCCAAAACATATTTCATGTGGCGTACCAAAAGGTTCAGTCCTGGGACCAACCTTGTTTCTGATATTCATAAATGATCTATGTAAATTAAAAATAAATAGCTATATTAACACTTTTGCAGATGATACATCATTAACTTTATGTGCTGATTCTCTGGAAAATCTCCTTTATAACATGAACACTGATCAAAAATATGTGATGTAATGGTTGGATTTAAATGGATTACATTTCAATACGAAAAAGACTAAGTATATTCTATTTAACCTAAAAAAGAATAACATAAAATTTTCATTATTAAAAAATTATTCAATTAAAAAAGCATAACTCTCTGGATGGTCTTGGTGGGATTATCATCTGTCTCCTAACAATTGTCCAGTGGGTTCCCTACCCGAATCTTCTCTGAGACATCGGAGTCTTTGTTATCTGGTTATTTAACTAATTTTTGGCAAACACGTACAATCGCTCAAAAAATATCCGAACACTATGGTTGATTACAGAATTCAGAAAATATCTGGCAACGATGTTTTTAGAGATTAGTGATCTGGCAACCTTCGTGTCACGTGACACGAAGGTTGCCAGATCATTAATCTCTAAAAACATCGTTGCCAGATTTATTTTTACTGAATTCTGTAATCAACCATAGTTTTCGGATATTTATTTGAACGACTGTATGTACACGGTGGTTACCAGATCACTAATTTCTAAAAAAGACTGTCAGATATATTTTCTGAGTTCTGTAATCAAGCATAGTGGTCGGATATTTATTTCAACGACTGTATGCACACGGTGGTTACCAGATCACTAATTTCTAAAAAAAGACTGCCAGATATTTTCTCTGAATTCTGTAATCAACCATAGTGTTCGGATATTTATTTGAACGACTGTATGTACACGGTGGTTAACAGATCACTAATTTCTATAAAACACTGTCAGATATATTTTCTGAATTCTGTAATCAACCATAGTGTTAGGATATTTTTTGACCGACTGTATCTCTCAGAGGTCAATACCGAACCCAAATGCTCTTGAGCAAATTGGTTTTGCGATACGGATTGCTTTCGCTTGTTTAGATGACTACGGGCCATCACTGAATCTATGTTATGATGGGTTTTCATGTGTATTTGCAGGCATATACACACATCCGTGGTCAGAATATAAGTTTGTACTTCTATTTCTTTTTGAAACTAAATAACATTTTAGGTAATGTTTCAAGAAATAAATCATTATTTATTATCTCAATCGAGTGTAGGATTTAACTTTGAAATTTATAATAGGAGGAGGTTGGGTTGTTATACCTCTGAGCGGCACCTTTTTGCACACCATGGGCTAAATGCCTATGTCGCAAAGAACCCAAATGCTCAGAGATGGTTGGGGGAGGAGACCCCTGGAACAGCTGCTGGGAGAGAGATGGTAGCCTCCCGTCAAGGTTCATCCAGTGTGTTCTCTAACGTGCACAGGGTATGGCTCTCCCGCACACTCAGCCACGGCTTAACGTCCCATCCGACGGACGGCGACCTTTCAAAGCTCATCGGTGTCCCTTACTGACCATGGGCAGGGCGGGGAATTTTGCGGAGATAAATCCCAACGCTGAACCAGCTGTGACTCGAACCTGTGAACTAAAGATTACAAAACTTGGGGCACTACCGACTGAGCCACCCCGCCCCCAAAAGGAGGAGGAGGTCTCCAGTGAAATGTTTCAAACTGATGATATATACTGAGTGATTGAATTAAACTATGTTACTTTGTAGGTCTGCGGATAAAAACGGTTAGTTGCACAAAGCTGAAATTTGAAGGGGATAATAATCAGGTCATGCAGAATAAAATGGTAGGTGAAAAATGAAATTCTTATAAAAACTGCCAGCAGGTTGAACGTGGCGCTGTACAGAAAAACCATGCACATTATTTACCAATCACTTGTTAGTAAGAGAATATATCACGTGGTTACAGTATGAAAACAGAAAGCCATGATGAGACCTGACCCTTTTGTAATAGAGAGCATGATCATTTTCACTTTCCCAAACTTTCCAGAAAAGTGAACAGGAAGAGCCGCGACACTGGAACTGAAGGTCGCGGCTCTTCCTGTTCACTTTGTGCATTATTCGTTAAGCTCTACTTCCAAAACAATAACAAAGACACGCATGCTATAGCCGAATATCGCTTACTGAAGAGATGGAGACGCCTTTGAGGAGAATGAGTTACAGAACAGGGCTCAGAATTTTGAAGAAATGTTTATTAATCGTAATGCCATTGCAGAGAGAGTCTACCGGTTTTTGAACACATTATAAATGGCTGATGCAGTAGTCTTCTCTTAGAGCCAGGGCCGATGTAACACTCCTTTATCTTGCGTGATCCAATTTCTTCAAGGTCCTACGAAGTGTGTTGCGCTGGTTAATGTACAAAGTGGTATTTTCATGACTTAGGACTGGATAGGATGGAGCTGGACAACAACTGGCCATGTAACATTTTACGGAGTAAGGAGTCGCACTTCCTGCTAACCAGTATTGTCAAAACTCAGAATTGTTGGGTAAGGGAATAGTCACATCCTCTGGGGATGATGACATTTCACAGCATTCTCCAACTGTTACTGTGTGGTGTGTTTTCAATTCTAATATCATCTAGGAACCCTTCTTCTTCGAGGAGGTCTAAGCCATGATCTCCTAACACGTATAACATAAATAAATCATCTCCAGAGCACAATGCTTTATTTGGTACAGTTTAACGTTATCTCAGTAATAACTCAGAAACATAGCTTAGTAACATCTTAAATAAGCATTACATTAAAATTATCGCAATCAAATCTATTTCAGTGTCGAATAGTGAAAGAATTTTGTTATTCGTTCAATAATTTTCACAGTTGCTCAGATTTTAATATTTAACAGCTAAAATGACAGTTTAAATAATTGATCTGGTAAGTTAATAAAAACTAATTAAAAAGAAAGAAAAACTGTCATACTGAACATTACTAATCCATATAAGAGTGTTTTTAGCAGTTCTTGTAATAATCATGTTAATTTCCACTAATTATAAATGTTTTGCAGAACAAGGCAACTTGCTAAATGTTTCAGCTTCCACACTAAACGCATATTTTTAAAAATTTGTTGCGTTCGGAAAAGATATTTTGATTTAAATAGATTTGACTGAGATTTTTGAATTATGAAACATTTTTTATAAAACTCTTATTTAAGGAATTTACCGAATTCTGCAACTGATTTATTATGACATAATATATGACTGCACTTAATGATGGGACCGCTTAGTGTACATGTACAATCGCTCAAAAAATATCCGAACACTATGTTGATTTCAAAATTCAGAATTTCTGAATTTCTGAAATCAACGATAGTGTTCGGATATTTTTTTGAGCGAACGTACTCTGTAGGGACTCATTTGTAAACACCGAGAAGAGATTTGAGGGTGGGATATATGTTATAATGTGGCATCACATAACGTACTATTAACGTTCGTATTAAACAAGCCACCGATCTAGTACACTACGACATTAAAATGCTATATTTATTTTTGCGATTAGTCTTTTTAGCGTTTACCGATTTCAAGAATCATATTTTTTTATGTAATATCCCTTGTAATTAAATACTAGTACAGTTAATACTCACTTGGTATGTTGACATTCATACAAAAGTAAAGATTCCTACACCAAATATGTTAGTAAAATGAAGAGGCCGTTCTGTATGCACAGCGTGTGGGGTGAAGTGTTAAATCCTTCTGATACGTTATATATATTATAAACTACGTGTTGTAAAATAACAGGTTATAGACTATTATTTTTCATTTTTAGCGACTTACGTTGAAAGTCACTGAACTGGAATCCATCTTTAGTCAATATTAGTCTCTGTGATTAAACGACTACACAAGACTACACTAAATGATACTATAATTTATAGTGGTAGCTGTTTTCGCCCTCCTTTAATTACTTTTATCTAACAAATAGCATACGATAAAAAATGATGATTTAAAGTTTCGTTGAAATAATATCTTCATTATTACACTGAGTGCTTTCAGAATGAAATAAAGATATCTACCTTTTCTAAATCATGTGTCTTAATCTTTATATACGAGGTGACCCAAATTAAACTGACAATATTTGAGTAAATTTGTAGAGAAAACTCACTCAGTGGATATAAGCAATATTTTGAATTTGCACATTTCAGATCATTACTGAAGCAATACATAATACACTAGGCATCAAGATATACAAAATGGAAGTAGTGTAATTATCAATTTCAGAGAAGATAAAAAAGTGTCCTGTAAACATGAATCGCAATTAGCTCCGCTGTTATATCTAGAAATGATCTTGCATGCAACTTTTGTTTTAGCATGTAATAGGAAGTTTTCACAAGCGTTCAAAGAAGTAGTAGCTCATTAACTTCAATGGAACGAGTGAAAAATCTACAGACACTTATCAAAAACAGTTTGAACCTCCTCAGTAGGAATGAGTCCCGAGGACTGGCTGGAGTAATTGTGTCAGACTTACGATACTATAGGAGCTGGGTGTTTCATCTTTGAGTGACACTTCTTGTACACAATGGGCTAAATGACCTAAAGGCTACAAGGACCGAAAGGGCCCAGAGAAATTTGGGGAAATGGAACCTACGGGTCAGCAGCAGACAGATGGTAGCCGCATATCAAGACCATCCAAGGGTTATTTAACGTCTACCAAGTCTCGGTTAATCATCATTATCGTCTACCAAGTTTCGGCGCGCCATCTACCGTATTTACCGTCAATGTTTGCGCGCCATCTACCGTATTTATTGTCTACCAAGCCTCGGCTTAATCATCATTATCGTCTACCAAGTCTTCGCGCGCCATCTACCGTATTTATCGTCAATGTTTGCGCGCCATCTACCGTATTTACCGTCAATGTTTGCGCGCCATCTACCGTATTTATTGTCTACCAAGCCTCGGCTTAATCATCATTATCGTCTACCAAGTCTTCGCGCGCCATCTACCGTATTTATCGTCAATGTTTGCGCGCCATCTACCGTATTTACCGTCAATGTTTGCGCGCCATCTACCGTATTTACCGTCAATGTTTGCGCGCCATCTACTGTATTTACCGTCAATGTTTGCGCGCAATCTACAGTATTTACTGTCTCCAAGCCTTGGATTTCATCTCACGTACGACAGCATTCCCAATCCCATAGGTGTTTTTTCTCACCGAGGGAATGGTTGGAATTAGCCGTGATAAATGAATGTTGGAACAGCTGGGATTCGAACCTTGGAACTACAGATTACGATTCAGGGGCGTTACCGAGTGAACTAATCCTTTCTTCAATACTATATGAGAGAAAAGGTAGAGGCTGTGTACGACTGTGTAAGAAATCACGACTGCTTTCAAAATAAGACTCATATATTCGATCAATTAACAGGGAACTCCGCTATTTGTAATTCTTCAGTCGGTATCCTATTCGGAGACCTTTAGTGTTGGCTGAAAATCGGAAAGCTAAGTTTCAGTATTGTCGAAACTCAAGACTTGGGGTAAAAGTGTCATCTACTCATATGAAATATAAAATATGATATTTTATACAGCTGGCAGAGCTAAGGTGCGTTGGCGACCACGTCAGACAATGAACTGCTCATGTGTCACATCCACAGTATGATATCTTCAATTCATTTCTAGTGACATTTTTTAAAAAACTTGCTTTCGTAGTTAAGGAAATTTGGATGTAATTTTCCATTCACATGACATGTAAATGTCGGGAAACATTATGTAAAATATTGTATGTAATCAAACATATTCCAAGTTATTTATCTGAGACAAAAAATTAAAATAATATCAGTGTGTGTATATTCAAACAATTTCATTAGTATCATTATCTCCATAAAATAATGGGGCGGGGGTGGCTCAGTAGGCAGTGCGCTAGGCTTGAAATATTCAGTTCCCAGGTTCGAGTCCCAGCTGGGTCAAGGTTGAGATGTATCTCCACGAAACTCCCTGCCCATCGGTCAGTAGGGGACACTGATGGGCTTGAGAAAGATCGTCGTCCATTGGATGGGACGTTAGGGTGTGGCCCCATGTGCGGGAGAGTAATACTCTGTGCACGTTAAAGAACATACTGGATGGCCTTGACGGGAGGCTACCATCTGTCTTCCAACAGCGTTCCAGTGGGTTCCCTCTTCCAACCTTCTCTGAGCCTACGGGGTCGATGTGACCTGGCCATTTAGCCCATGGTGTGCAAAAAAGCATCGCTCAGAGGTGAAGCATCCCAACTGAAATCTGAACAGAGTACTTCGTGTGCTAACTACAGGCTGAGGTTACCAGACTGGAAAAAACGTGTAAATGCACAATATAAAGTGATTACAAGTGGTTAGCGTTCTAGGCTACTGATCAAAGGACCTAGGTTCGAGCCCCGGTTAAGACATGGATGTATGCTGTATTTTTTCTGAGGTTCCACCATCCTCACTGATCTCCTAATATGGCATATTAAACTGACAGGCTCCTGTCAGACCTCTGTGACAAGTAGCTGCTTAAGGGGTATTTATTTATATCATTGTAGTGTAATAAAGGAAAAAAAAATCATTTAGAATATTCTACTTCTGCATATATATATAGCATAATTTTGACAGATTTCCGAATATGTAAACATATTTTTATAAAGCTCGCTTATGCTACAGGTACAAATTATAAAAGCATAAATCAGAGCCCAAATTAAAAATATTGCCATATCGTTTCAGGAAAGTTAAGCATTTTTATTTTTAAGTAAAAATTTAATATCTGGGACTGAATGTATGAAAGAACAGTTATTGCTTTAATTTTTATTATTTTAAGTAATTCTGATTAAATTAACAATCAATAAATATTAGTATAAAATACTGAGAACAGAAAGCACTTCCATGATTTTTCAGTAACAAAATCCTAAAATATTTAAGTAACAAATTGTATTTTTGGAATAGTGAAAGCTAAGGACTACATCAAAATACCGGAAACAAAATTATTACTAAGGGTCTTTGATCTTATTTTGGAATGAACCTAGATCTTAATAATGTTTTAATTAACTGGACGAAATGCACTTTGTCAGTGTGAAAAGGTTCTTCAGAAGTGGTTAGCAGATAGCAAGATTGAAAAGATGGAATCGATTTGACAGTCTCCACACTTTAAGCCTATACAGAGCTTGTATTGCAGAATAGGTAAGGAAATTTCCAAGCAGAGATGTCCAAATACGCGAGTTAATAAAGGCTTTCCTGTTACTTCTTAATCATATTTTATTACAGACGAACTTAAATTAGTGCATTCCATGCCAAAATCAAATAAAATATTTATTTAAACACAGGGCTAACCTATGAAATATTGAATTTGAAACGTTAGTATTCTGAAAAATGTGTTTAACAACTGTTATATATTGTTTAAAACAGGGATCATCATAAATATTTCAAAAGATTCTTTTAATTCACATCTATGCTATATCAGATTGTAACATATACTTAATTGCGTTTGGGCAATTATACTTCAACAATTATTTTCGATACAAAGAAAACTAAAAAATACATAAAAATAATATCATAAATACATAAAAAAATACACGTCCTAACGATCTAGGATCGAAGTCACGACTCTGTACTTTAAATGTGGAAAATACAAAAATTTAAAACGAATGTTTGAAATAATATATCATGAGAGAGATTTAGAATTTAGTTGATGGAATGTGATGATCAAAATATTTATTTTCATTTCTTCCCCATAACTTGAAAGGGATGGGAAAGTAAAAGATTTTCGTTTTAAGCGATATATAAGAGAATGATTTCTATTTTGTGTTTTGTTTGTACCAGTACATTATTGCGATTTTTTTTTTATAAATCATCCATTAGTTCGTATTTCCAGTATCAGTTGCGGAAAACTTGGAAACCGAAAAAACTTCATTTTCTTTGAAAACAAGCAAATTATTTTCACCAGAGATGATTAGCTATTCTTTCAATTGTTGTTACATCTTGTTAGAACGCTTTCTTGCTTTATCCGAAATTGTATTTCTAACTTTAACTCAGTTAATCGAAATTTCATCCTACATAGCAACAGAAAAATATTTGAAAAAGTAAATGACAAACTCTTCAATTTAAATCCACTCCTCTTTTGTAGCAAATTATGATACATAAAATATTCTTTACATGTGGACTCAAAATCGATTACTAGATAACCACATTTCTTTAATGTTTATCAAAAATATCTGTGCAAAACAATTTTGATTCATCGTAACTAGTATCATCCTAACTCTCAAGTTCTCCTCATTTATAATCAGTTAACCAACAAATGTAATAGATTTGACACTTATTTCAAATATATATATATTTGTTGTTTTGAAAAATCATATCCATCCAATGCTCTTTGATTTTAACTGCACAAAAGAGCTGTCATTTGAATTATTATCGTGCTCTTTGAAAATTCGATTATTATGGTTTTTAACGGCTAAACTGCTGAAATTAAACATTAACGTGACCGGATGCATGAAATTGCTTTGGAGACTAAGAAGCAATATCGATGATACAATTGTATATTCAGTATCAAGACATGCAAAGATTGCATGAGCATATCATTTGCCTTTCGCAGTAAACTATAATTTTCTTAAATATTGGACATATCGTTGAAGATACATACATCCGTGATATACCTGTCCGATAAAGCAACGCAATGGTGATTGAACGAATGATATTTAATTGTATTAAACTATTTTACTAATATATTGGTAGTTATAGCCAATTTGTTATTAATTTCTACCTATTTACCAATTGCTTTTCCTGTTTATTGTGTTTCTCAATTTATGTGGGTGTTAAAATGACTGTTCCAGTACATAATTACAACATTATGACCCATCACAACAAGTTGTGTATTCACACTCTAGAACATTTACCACCCCTTCTTTTTCCCTCACAAAAAAGTGGGGAATAGCATAAACGATTGCTTTCTATATCCATGGGATTCTCACCAGTAGTGAATGAAAAGTGCTTTGGACACTACTCTAAGATATAGGGGAGACTTCTCTAATATATGAGGAGTTAGCGAAGATATTCACTTGGAATTGCCTTGCATCAACTTAAATATAGTGCAGGATATTATGATACAAGTTTTAAAATGTGCCGTAATAAATTGTAACGAATTCTTTTTATGGTAGAATACTATTAATTCGATGCCTAGTCTACAGATCTGTGTTCTGTTTAGGAGTTGTAGGCGGATGGATATTTGCAGCTTGCGAACTGATACATTTGCTTGAGTTGTAATGTTTCTAACGGAATTCTGAAAATTTGTGTTCTTTGATTCTAATGTTAAAATTGTTTGTTCCAATAAATCGTTAATAAGGTTTAAGTCACTGATGATTAAGTGTCAGTTGTTTTCTTAACCGGGTAAGTGTCTTGTTAAAGAATTTCCATCGTTTGAAGTAGTTCTCTGTGACTGGATTATTTTGTAATGATGTTGTCGCAAGACAGCTCTGTTCAGTACTAAAAATGAAATACCGAGACTAATTTAATATTTAGATTTAATTAACGATTTTCTGGGATAAACTATAGCAATGAATAAATGTTCTTCAAGTCATTACAGACGACCAATCTAAATTTACATTGATCTTCTGTTACGACTATCCTTAGCAGTATTACTAACTCAACCAACACTATGTACATCGCCGTCTCTTTGCACAGTTGTATCGCGTTCGCTTGCAGTGACATTGTTTCTGCCGATGTCCGAGTCAGAATCCTAGAATGGCACACTCGTTTGTTCAATCATTTACGTTGCGATTGTCTCTCATTAACAGTTCAGTTCCAGATATGTACAGTCGCTCAAAAAAGTATCAGAACGCTATGGTTGATTACAGAATTGAGAAAAAATATCTGGCAACGATTTTTAGAAATTAGTGATCTGGCAACGTTCGTGTATGTAATCGAAGATTGCCAGATCACTAATTTCTAAAACCATCTTTACCAGATATTTTTTCTGAATTCTGTAATCAACCATAGTGTTCGGATATTTATTTGAGCGACTGTACACAAAGATTGCCAGATCACTAATTTCTAAAAACATCGTTGCTTGATATTTTTCGTGTACTGTACACCACGTCACATGCGATGGACGGCGGCGTTTCCAATCCAATCGGTGTCCCCTACTGACCGTGGGCAGGGCGGGGGAATTGTGCGGAGTTAAATCTCAACGCTGACCCAACTGGGACTACAGAGTATGAGCCTGGAAATCCTGGAAATTTCGGACACTTTTCGAGGGATCACTCCCGACCATGGCAACCAGAAACGAAATCTGTTATTCCAACAAGGCTAAAACTCAGTGGTACCAGGGCCATCAAATTAAGATCGATCAAGTAGCTGCGGAACTGGAAGAGAACTGCTGATTTCTGTCACCATGACGTCACACCTCTGCCCGGCTGTTCGCCGGAAACTTCAATTACGTAATATGATCATTCCTAGGTTTAGGGCAGGCATGTCAAAGACGTGGCCGCCAAGATTGATAACCAATACGTTTATTTAACTTTTGATAACACTGGATTCTTTAATAAAAATTATATATACGTACACGGTACATGAATTAAATAAACGTATTTCAGAAAACATTTCCATTTATATATAAGGGAAACTATTGCGCATAAATGTATATGTCGGAGCCCGATCGTAGAATTGCGAACAACTATTTTCCACTTTAAAAAATAATAAAACTGCGGAAAGATCAAGATTAACAGACAAGCATGTGCAAGCAATTTTAAAAATAACTACAGCTCAACAAATTCAATTAAATTTTGAAGATTTGGTTAATGAAAAACGTTGCCAAGTTTATTAAGAAAAATATCATATTATTTTATTTAAATAATGTTAAATTGAAAAAAAGAAACTTTCCTACATACATATGTATTTTTTAATATATTTATATTCTGTGTATTATTATTTTGTATGTATTGATTTGTTTATAATAAAAGCTATGCTTCATCTTTATTTCCATTTTTTTTTGTTTTGCTGCTCAAGAATTAATATATAATACTTAACATGGCCCTCGGTGGTTAACGAGATTGACATGCCTGGTTTAGAGGAATATTTTCCCCAAGTTTCGAAAATTTTCCAAAGTTGTAATTTTGCATATTCGGAAAATGGAGTTTCCATTGTTAAGACTCTAAAGTTGAAAAAAATACGTTTATTAACAATTTATTACATACTCCACTTTTACTTGCTTAATTGAAGAGAGGAATAATAAGGTTTTTTTTAGTTTTAATCATAGTAATTAAAGTATTTTTAAATTATTTCAAAATTCCTTAACCTATATTCTTAAAATGTTTAAATTATAGTACATATAAGTAATATATATATATAATATATATAACTTCAATTATAGTTTTCCCCAAATTCTATAGACACAGATCTAAATGGTTCCTGCATAAGCAGTAGCTGAAATGTTGGTATTCAGCGAATTAGAAAAGATAATGCAATTCCAGAATAGTATATGAAATTATGAACAAAAATATTACAGAATATATTTACGTAATCTGACAACGATTTTTTTAAAGCAATTAGTGATCTGGCAACCTTCGTGTACGTACACGAAGGTTGCCAGATCTTTTTTTCGTCGCCAGATATTTTTTTCTAAATTCTGTAATCAACCACAGTGTTCGGATATTTATTTGAGTGACTGTACACGAAGAATGCCTGATCACTAATTTAAAAAAAAATCGTTGCCAGATATTTTTTCTGAAATCTGTAATCAACCATATTGTTCGGATATTTATTTGAGCGACTGTACGTAGACGAAGGTTGCCAGATCACTAAATTCTAAAGCAATTGCTGCCAGAAATTTTTTCTGAATGCTCTAATCAATCATATATCTATAAATATATATATTTCTATTCATCCACCGCTTATACAGGGCTAAAGGCGAAAGTTTGACTCCAGAGGTTACGTTCGAGGTTCATCCGTGAGCAATAGTGATTACGTCTCTTTTAAGGAAAAACATCAATAGTTGCTGCTTTCCTGGTTGTATTTTCCCTCTTTGCTGATATTCATATTGGTAAACGGCCTTTCGATCTGTTTAGACTCGATACAGTGATTATGCCAATCGACCCTAAAGGTTTTTCTTTCCTCCTGTTCTAACCACCACTATTCTTTCAAACTCGATTATTAGAAAAAAGAAATGTTTCGTTTAATCTAATGGAAGTTACTCTTGCACTAGAAGTTCCGATAAGTATCCGGAAAGCATCCCTAGGATGCATCATAAGATTCAAAAGATATATATGGGCATATACTGTGAACAGGACACCTACTATGAAGGGATAAACGCTGTACAGTTCCTGTGAGGAAGACGGAAACTTCCCTTTAAAGCTACTAAGAATATTCTTTAAAGTATCGCTCTCCTGCCCACGGCTCAACCGATCTACGACAGCCTTTCAAACTCATTCATGTCTTCTCTCTCACCAACAGAACGATGGATTTCAACGGGGATAAGTATCTTCGCTGACATAAATTGGGACTTGGAACCTGGGAACTGAAGATTACGAGTCTGACACGCTGCCAACTAAGCCAACTCTCGTCTCTCATTCAAATGAGTATACATTTCATTCAATATTCTTTTACAAAGCACAAAAGATGGAAATAGAAGCTCTCTTAAGAAATTCCTGGCTTCTCTTACAAAACCGTCTTCTCTATAACACTGCCTCTCCATTCGCCCTCAAAGTAAGTAAAAAAAAAAAAATCCACTTCCGCCTAGCTTAAGCATTGAGCACTAGATGGCAGCATCTGCCTGGAAAACATTTCAATATGGGAAATACTGATACTGAATAATTTTCTACATATTCAGCAAATAATATTACAGTTATTAAACCAGTATAGAAATAAATCTGCGTGGTATTGCTTCTGTTACAGCTCAAATATAGGAAAAACATATATATTCTATCCGTTATCCTAATTGCTAATGGATAGTTTCAGATGCATGAGTCCTACTTTTCATGACTTTCAATATTGAACGAATAAATTTATCCCTAAATAAACTACTCTACCAAACTATTACGGAATTTTCATGTTCTAACAATGGGAATTTAACTTCGAAGCTCTATAATTTCTATGACGCATTCAATGTTTGTTTCTTTGAACAAACATTGACAAAGACTGTGTCTTTGAACTTTGTCGGCACAGGCTTGCACAGGTGGAGGAGGCAAAATGATCTCTCTACACCGGGCACACAATTTATTTAGACTGTGACACAGGTATCTAGCAGCTTCTTTTGAAAACGCATTTCATTACCACGCTCGAATATATGGAATAGATTTATTCTACAAGACTTGGGTTGGTTTATTATGATGAGTTAGAGTTCAGTAAAGTGTGTGTGTGTCTGTGTAACGTATGTAGAAATATGGCACTGATCAGAAATTGATTAGGTACTCTTATTACTCTACGTTACGTAATATGATAACTTTATGAATTTCCAACGAATTGCAACTGTAAGTTAAAAGTTTAATCCAAAAAAGATTTTCAGCGTCGCTTAGTGTTTTTGATCATTCATCATGAAATGCATGCAAAGAAGTAATAGTTTTATTTTATTTGTAAAAAAAGGTTTTATTTTATTTATAGAGAAGCCTATTTCATACTACTATGGAATTTTAATATTTGTTTTGATAATTTAACCGCTTTTCGGATGATGCTTGCCGACAAAGAAAATTAACCACCTCTTTGATTTTTCCTCAAACATGCAATATAAAAAGACTAACTTCTAAGCAAAATCATCGTTCTTACAATAACTGCTCTGCCGGTTAATAATAATTTTAATAAGCTCCTACTATGTGTGTATGGCCCGCCAAAATCCTGGCTAGGGGCCCGCTTCTGTGTGTGGGGGCCCTGTCTCCTACCCTTCTGTGTACGAGAAAGGGATTCCCAAGGAACAATCTAAGGACTCCAACGGAATTTATGAACGCAACACATCTGTGTCTTATGATGTCATCTACAAAGCATCACAGAAGATCAACCAAAGACTTCGAACATTATTTCCAGCTCAATTTATTCTTAGATGCTTGACGAATCATGAAATACTTCCAATGTGACACTTCCAATACTTTTTTCTCGGTTATCGAATTTTTTCGGAAAAGTTTTTTTTCAATTGATTTACAGCTCCATGTGCAAGAATCAAACGCCAACGATGTTGTCATATGGACCGGTGTGATAACTCCCGAACGATTTCTCTTCACCTGAGTTATAAGTGAAACAACAGATCTGCTGGTTGCTACGTGCTTTCTTCGGTGTGTATTAGAGATCACGTGCTTTCTTTGTAATTAAGGAAATGTTCACTGCATTATGGAGAGCACGGGAGCGTGATTATTGGGTGAAAGTCAACTGGGTGGACGACAAATGGGAGGGCGACAGTTGGGTGGAAGTCAACTGGGTGGACGACAAATGGGAGGGCGACAGTTGGGTGGAAGTCAACTGGGTGGATGAAAACTGGGAGGGCGAGAGTTGGGTGGAAGTCAACTGTTTGGATGACAACTGGGAGGGCGATAGTTGGGTGGAAGTCAACTATTTGGATGACAACTGGGAGGGCGACAGTTTGGTGGAAGTCAACTGGGTGGATGAAAACTGGGAGGGCGAGAGTTGGGTGGAAGTCAACTGTTTGGATGACAACTGGGAGGGCGAGAGTTGGGTGGAAGTCAACTGTTTGGATGACAACTGGGAGGGCGACAGTTTGGTGGAAGTCAACTGTTTGGATGACAACTGGGAGGGCGACAGTGGGGTGGAAGTCAACTGGGAGGGTGACAGTTGGGTGGAAGTCAACTGGGTTGGTGACAATTGGGTGGAAGTCAACTGGGTGGACGACAACTGGGAGGGCGACAGTTGGGTGGAAGTCAACTGGTTGGATGACAACTGGGAGGGCGACATTTGGGTGGAAGTCAACTGGGAGGGCGACAGTTGGGTGGAAGTCAACTGGTTGGATGACAACTGGGAGGGCGATAGTTGGGTGGAAGTCAACTGTTTGGATGATAACTGGGAGGGCGACAGTTTAGCGGAAGTCAACTGGGTGGATGACAACTGGGAGGGCGACAGTGGGGTGGAAGTCAACTGGGAGGGCGAGAGTGGGGTGGAAGTCAACTGGGAGGGTGACAGTTGGGTGGAAGTCAAGTGGGTGGACGACAACTGGGAGGGCGACAGTTGGGTGGAAGTCAACTGGTTGGATGACAACTGGGAGGGCGACAGTTGGATGAACGAGACATTTGGGAGGATACTACAATTGGATGGACGACAACTGGGAGACAGACAATTGGGACGGTACGACAATTGGGAGGAAATAAGGAAATGACGAGGTGTAATTTAGATTACTACTGCTCCTCCTAAAATTTCTGTTGAGAGCAAACAAATTAAACAATCTCGGAAGTCTCTTCAACCAAGACGCCCTTGGTAAAATGAATTTGCTTAGATTTCTGAAACATAGTAGACAACTAATTATATTCTCTTTAATCCGACTTCGAATAAAGCGATTTTTTTACAAATTTATTTCTCCTGACTGATATAATTCTAAATTACACGAACGCAATGCAGTATTTTTATGCATTCTCTGTAATCCATTTTTAATATATGATTTGCATCTATCCCCTTTAATCCGACACCCACTATGGTGGATAATTTATGAAGTCTGTTCTTTCTAAACATAGTAAAAGGAAAATGAAAGAAATGCATTTCTGCAAAACAAAGTTTCATAGACTAATCTGCATTCCCACAATACGACCCTCAATAAAACGAAATTTTCTAAAAGAAGTAATCAGGAAACAATCGAATGCATTAGAGAAAACTGAAACAACCAATATTGGGAATTATTGCCACTAATCCGGCTTTCGATACAACGGATTCCTATTCTATTTTACTTTGTCAGTTGTAATGGAAACAATCTTAAATAAAAGGAATGACTACAGGAAATATAAATACATGACTACCAATATATTCTCAGTAATCCGACACTCAATGAAACGGATATTTTAAAGATCGTTTACTTCTAATAGAAACAAAAGGCAATTAATCAAATGAATTACAGGAAATCAAAAGAATTCATATTGAGAAATATTCTCGCTAATCCGATTTTCGATACAACGGATTCTGATACTTCTCTTTTATTCTGTTCGTTCTAAGTGAAGCAATCTCAAATAAAGGGAATGACTACAGGAAACGAAAATGCGTAAGACTACCATTATTCTGAATAATCTGACACTCAATACAAAGAATGTTTAAAAGATACTTTTCTTATAAAGGAAACAATTGGAAATCAATGGAAAATATTACAGGAAATCAAAACAAATCAGATTTAGAATTATTCTGGCTAATCCGACTTTCGATACAACAGATTTTTACATTTCTGTTCCATCATGTTCGTTCCAAGTAAAACGATCTGGAACAAAAGTAACATACCTTAGAAAACCAAACTCCGTAAGATAATTAATATTCTGATTAAGCCAGCATTAAATAAAAGTAAATTTTGAAGGTTCTCTTCTTCTTATTGATACAGACGGAAAACGAAAACGATATAAAATCAAATGATAACATCCATCAATATTATTATCCTCGCTAATCAGACTGTGCTCGATACGGATTTTCACGAATCAATTTCATTATGTTTCTTCTAAACGGAACAGTCTTAACTCAAAGGAAAGGAGCTGCAGGAAATGAATCAGAATAAGAATTTTGTATTCTCACAAATCCTACATTGAATAAAAGGAAAAATCCTTTCCTTTCTGAACTAACCAATCGAATTTCAAAGGAATGCCTTTGGGAAACTAAACGAACCGTCAGTTACAAGTAATTTAGCTAATCCAAGATTAATGACGAATCTGTCTTTATTCTCTGTAATACGACATTGATTAAAATATATTAATTGATTATTTGTAATCGAAGGAACCCAGGAAAGAAACTGCAAAGAACAACATTTATTCCATCTGGTCTTTTACTCATTAAAGCATTTACATCTACTCTCTCTAATCCGATATTCCAATATCTTGAATTTTTTGAAAACTCGTTTGAATGAATCTATCTGATACTATATTTTACGCATTTCACTACATGAACGATAATTTTTAATTTCTTTAAACTGAATTTCATTGAAGCGAATTTTATTTTCCACAGCCAATTTTCTGAAGAAAAAATAAATAGGAATATCAAAAGATGGCACCAGAGGCAACCAAAGAGACTAGAACTGTAAATATTCTCACTAGTACGACATTCAATAAAATGATTTTTTTTTCCTTTGTAATGAAACAATTAGAAATGCACAGGGAATTTTAAACATCCTGTATAACACGTAATTTTCCTTACTCGACTTTTAATAAAGCTTTGAATCTATTCTTTCTGATCCGATATATCAAAGCAATCGATATTTTTAAAGCATACTTTGTGGATGGAAAGCTGAGAAATCGAACGAATGCATTAGAATAAGCGTTTGTTTGTTTACTCTGATAAAAATGGTTTGGACTGCATTTTTCAACATCTACTCCTTTTAAACACTACTCACTTTGCTTCATTTAGTTCATGCAGGAAAGAATGCAAAAATACGTTATAATCGAGGATGGATAAGGGAGAATAATTGTCAATATCGCCTGTTTCGATTTTCTGTAATACATTTCATAAGCTTCCAATTGTTTCTATTAGAAGTAAAGGATCTTTAAAATATTTATTTTATTGACTAAAGGGAATACAGGTAGTCTTATGCATCGTCGTGTCCGTTAGTCGATCCTTTTATTTCAGATTGTTTTACTTAAAACGAAGAGAATCGAAAAAATTTTAAGAATCCATTTTAATGAAAATCGCATTAGTCAAAAAAATTCTCAATATACGCTGTTTGGATATCCTATGATACATTCAATTGTTTCCAAATGTTTCTTTTATAATTTTTTTTTAATTTCGTTTTAATGAGGGTTGTATTAGTGAGAAAAGCAGATTATCCAATGAATCTTTGTTTTGCAGTAGGGAATTTCTTTTCATTTTCCGTTTACTACGATTAGAAGGAACATACTTCCTAAATATTTTGCCATAGTGTAGGGTCGGATTAAAGATGGCACATGCAAAACCTATATAGAAAAATGGATTAAGGAGAATAGATAAAAATACTGCAGGTACTGTAATTTAGAATCATTTTTATCAGAACGCTTAAGAGTGAATGACCTTCTCATTAACATCTAAGTCATTGGCAACAATTGGAAAATAAGTTGCCCCTTATGAAGAATAGATGGCGCAAAGTCCGCCACATATCAGTGAAAAATTTATAAGTCTTTTCCTGGAAGAGTGTTTTCGTCTGATGCGTGGTTTTTATGGTAGAGGCCTCTGGCATGTACCTAGAGAGTTGTGGGTGCGATTTCCGGTATGTCAGTAATAATTTTTCTGATGGATAATTGTTATTTCTCATAATTTCCTTATTTAAACCCAATTTTCATATCCTCCCAATTGTGTTACATCCAATTATCTCTCCAATTGTCGTATCCACCCAGTTCACGTCCATCCAATTGTCGCGCTGCCGTGTAAAATTCATAGAATACAATATATTTTAAAGGATTCAAATGCAAAACCTTTATCTTAAGAAGGAAATGATGAGTAGTTTTGATTGCAGATGGAGCTGGGAGCTAGTTATGTGATGAATGATGCAGGATATGTAGCTTGAGATTATTCAATTGTTCTCTCATCATCGCTATCATCCTCCGCTTATACAGGACTAAAGGCGCAAGTTCAAGTCCAAAAGTTACCTTCGAGGTTCATCCGTGAGCAATAGTGATTACGTCTCTTTTAAGGAAAAACATCAATAGTTGCTTCTTTCCTGCTTGTATTTTCCCTCTTGCTCAAATTCGTATTGGTTAAAGGCCTTTCGATCTGCTTAGACTCCATTAAGTGACTACGGCAATCGTTCACAGAAGGTTTTTCTTTACTGCTCCAGAAACTACCACTATTCTTTCAAACTTGTTTTTTACAAATTAGAAATGTGTCGTTTAATCCACGCATTTTCTTTTAGTTTAACAACAATCTGGAACGCATCCATAGGATGCATTATAAGAAGTCAAGAATCGAAGCATTCACTTAAAAATGACATTTTTTACTGATGGATGGATTGAATCTAAAATATCCTATCGTGTCACACATAGAGTAACATGGGATGCATTATAAGACGTCATAATAATAGTGACAGGGCCCGGATCTACAAAACATCGAAGGGGAGGGAGTGGGGGGAAGAAACACCATCTAGCTGGAAAAATGCAAGGGGGGGGGTGCAAAAGACTGGATTAATGTAGCATAACACATCCTCCTCCGTTTAACAGGTTTTTAAAATTTCTTAAATATGTTAAATATTTTGAGACACTCTCTTACCCTTACTAGTATTCTGAAAGGGTGTGCGTGCTGGTCCCTTAAGCCTCGAATAAAATATTTATATTACCACGGACAGTAGATAAAATCTCTTGAAACGTGTTCAAACATTACTGCATTATTGATATATGACCTAAGGGAAAAATGACTTTCGATAATGAGAAAAAGCTAATTTAAAAATTCAATGATGATATTTTAAAGAGAAAAAAATGCACTTGGATAAAGTCACAAATTAAAAGAAAAATTTATTTTATGGAAATGAAGCGATCTTTCTGCTGACAGAGCAAACAAGTAGAAAAAGGTTGTTAAACACTTGAATTAAAAGTATGAAATTTCAGTCGTGCAAATCACGAAGTCTACAGAGTGAAATGGAAAGGAGAGATGTTGGTTAATAAAGTGAATAGATTTTCTTTCAATAATAGCGTATAATTATATTTAAAGAAAAATTAGGAAAATGCAGAAAAATTAGCAAATGAATTAGGTACACACAATAACTCATAGACTTTCGATTTGCGGTATGACAAAACATGACGCCCATAAACCACGTGACTCAATCAACTAATGGCAGTCAATCACCGAGATGGCCAACCTCTAGTCTTCCTCGATCTACTCCCTTACCAATTGGCCAGCCCCTAACTATAAAGGACCTCTAGTCTGCTAATTTTACACGCAATCACCTCTACCGTACACACAGCAGGTCTGCTGATGGCAGCCAAAATTGTCCCTTAAAGAAATCTGCTCGACTTATGAATCCTCTTTCCGTCAGACCTGCCGTCCTTTGAAACTTCTTTCTTATTATAGATGGAGATCTACTCAACGATCATTCCCACTTGTAGCACTTGATCTCATGAAGGATGCCCACATCCCAGGAACCTGCACGTCTTCCAAAACTCTACAACATCCCCTTTGGTCAGCTACTAAAATAGAAATTGTCACTCAAGAACATCATTTCCAACTATCAAGAAATATCAATATTACATTATCCATCATGATTTTGAAAACTTAATACGCTCGAAATGGTCCTCGACCATCAGAATTGGTTCGGATGTTTCCAAATGAAGCCATCGAGTTGGAATCGAGTTCGTATGCCCTCAACTGAATCAGTCTATAGCACTGAATTGCCACCCCACGTATTCTACATTTAGTGCAGAGGCGGAGGTCATTCGAACTGTTCTACAGGAAGTCACTACCGACCCAGAAAATTACACTCTCTTCACAGACAGTAAGTCAGCACTCATTGCACTGAGAAACATAACTATTTTGTTTTTATATTTTTTATTTGTTTATGGGGAAATAATCACTTGGGATAAGTTGAAGATTTTAATTTTTATCTTTTTTTCAATCAGATTTGAAAGCTACTAACTTAACTGCAATTTGCAATAAGAAGAGCTGCAGTGCTACCAAGAACCATTGCACTACCACTGCGCTTTCGAGGCGGCAATTACGATCTCCAGTTTAGAGATTTTAATTAAACAACGCTAAATCATCGTTTTCAATAATTTTCAACCTTTTTCGAGGTACTGTAGATCCTTATACTCTAAAGAATAATATCATATACCTCCTCCGGTGAATATGGAGGTCTCCTTTTCGAAGAGAATAAAATTGTTATTTTCCTCATTTTGCACGTCTAAAAGTATAAATACAAACTAAGGGATGATTAGCAAAATATATAGAGAGTAATATTCCATTGGTATATGTAAAACACAAAAGCATTTTAACTGTTATAACAAAAAATGCGGTTTCTCGCTCTTTTCATGTTTTCTCAAAAATTAAAGAGAATTTAAAATAACTATAAATATTTCTATCAAAATATAAAAACAAATTTGTATGTATTTATATATATAAATATAACTATCTTCCTATAAGCGCAATAAAATGTACGAAATGAAAATGGCACCTAAAATTGAGGAAGCATCAAGTAGACCAATGATTACTGAATTCATATTAACTTCAAAGGAAGATATGGTAGAATCAATTTTTGTACAGGTGGTAAATCAGGTTTTGCTTACTTTCCTTGAAGTTACACGAATTCAGTGAGGTATAATCGGAATGTCTTTGCATTCATTTTTGTTTTATAGGGTGCAGAGTGTAAGTTATTAATTTTTTATTATTTTCGAATATATTTTCATTTATTATTTTATTTTGCTGGAAGCAGAGAACTTTGGCACTAAAAAACAATTATTTTTTTCCCTTTGTAGGAAATAAAAAGCTACATTCCGTTTGGTACAGTCGCTCAAAAAAGTATCCGAACACTATGGTTGATTACAGAATTCAGGAAAAATATCTGGCAACGATTGTTTTTAGAAATTAGTGATCTGGCAACCTTCGTGTCACGTGACGCGAAGGTTGCCAGATCACTAATTTCTAAAAAAAATCGTTGCCAGATATTTTTTCTGAAATCTGTAATCAACTATAATGTTCGGATACTTTTTTGAGCGACTGTAGGTGGTCATATTATTTTGATACTAGATCGTGTGGGCTCACTCACGGAAATATTCAGGATGTGCAGTTACCGTTCACAGCAAACTGGAGCGTGTGCAGTAACTGCACACGCTCCAGTTTGCTGTGAACGGTATCTGGAGCGTGTACAGTTGCTGTACACGCTCCAGAATTTCTAAAAAAAAAATCGCTGCCAGATATTTTTTCTGAATTCTGTAATCAACCATAGTGTTCGGATACTTTTTTCAGCGACTGTACTCTCCACGTCTAAAGCTTCCATCTATATACGAATCATAAGTTTAAGCCCCATTAAATTTCCGTTTTACATTTTTAAAGAGCGTGAAAAGAGGACGAAATTGGAGGTTGCCAATGACCACAGAATAACTGATTGGCACAGATAACTATTCAACTCCACTACTTCAGCGCCACCTTTTGCAGCCGGCCGTAATTCTCATTTTCCAAACAAATTTCAAATGGTGTGGACATCTGGTTTTGAGATTCAGCATCTGATAATAATTCGTTTTCCTTATTTTCTTTCAAAAAATAATGTGAAAGAGAAAAAATTATTTATTAAAATAATATAACTGTAGAATATTCTAAAATTCACTACTGTCATTTTAGAATTATACAACGTTCTCAAAATAAAGCAGTTTAACTTTATCCTTGCAAAGAATCTACTGAAAATCTTTTGAATTCAATCATCGCATTGTAGATATAAATTAGAAAAGAAATTGCGCTGTTAAATATTTTTCATATCATTTAATTATTTTTTTATATTAATTTTATAGCTTGCTGCTTAATTTCATTATTGAACTAGAAGAATAATATACCTTCTGTGGAGGTCTCCTTTCCGAAGAGAATGAAATTGTTATTTTCTTCATTTGTCACGTATATAAGTATAAATGCAAACTAAGGGATGATTAGCAAAATACATAGAGTAATATTCCATTAGTATATATAAAGCACAAAAATATTTTAACTCTTATAATAAAAAATGCCGTTTCTCGCTCCCCTGGTAGGGAAAACAAAATATTTATTTTAACAAGCTTTTTGAATTGGCAAAATCGTTTATTTATTTGATCTAAAATATTTGGTCAAAAATATTGGAAGAAAATGAGCGAGATTCAGTGGACTGAGTATTGGCTTTATGAGCCTCGGATAAGATGGGCCAGGTACAGTCGCTCAAAACAGTATCCGAACACTATGGTTGATTATATAATTAAGAAAAAATATCTGGTAACGTTTTTTTTTTTAAATTTGTGATCTCGCAACCTTCGTGTCACGTGACACGAAGGTTACCAGATCACTAACTTCTAAAAATATCGTTGCCAGATATTTTTTCTTAATTATGTAATCAACCACAGTGTTCGGATACTTTTTTGGGCGACTGTACAGCTGATGGGAGACAGATGGCAACAGTCTCCCATCAAGGACATCCAGCGTGTTGTAATTAATAAAATAATCAAAATGTTGTAAATATTATGAAGTTAACACTCACATATATTGAAAAACGCAACAAATGACGTGGGAAAAGCAATTGGAAAATAAGTAGAAATTAATAGAAAATTGGCAGTAACTACCACTATATTAATAAAATAGTTTAATACAATTATCTATCATTCGTTTAATCACACGATATGCTTCAAACTCGACACTGTTATATCACGGATGTATCTCAACGATATGTCCAATGTTTAAGAAAATTACATTTTACTGCGAAAGGCAAATGATATGCTCATGCATTCTTTGCATGTCTTGATACTGAATATACAATTGTATCATTGATATTGCTTCTTAGTCTCCAAAGCAATTATCATGCATCCGATCACGTTAAATTTAATTTCATTAACACCAGGCAGTACTCTAACCTGGGAAGGGGGCTCAGTCGGTAGCGAGCCATGCTCGTAATCTGCAGTTCCCGGGTCGAGTTCCAGCTAGGTCAGCTTTGAGATTTATATCCGCAAAATTCCCCGCCCTGTACACGATCAGTAGGGAACCAATGGGATTGGAAAGGCCGCCGTCCGTCGGATGGGACGTTGAGCCGTGGCCCCGTGTGCGGGAGAGCCATACCCTGTGCACGTTAAAGAACGTTCTGGATGACCTTGACGTTGAGGCTACCATATGTCTCCCAACAGCTGATCCATTGGGTCCCCTCCCCCAAACTTCTCTAAGCCTCGGGGTGCATGTGACCTGGCCATTTAGCCCATTGTGTGCAAAAAAAGTGCCGCTCAGAGGTAAAACAACCCAACACAACTAATCTGGGAACTACAAAGGCTTTAGACTTTAGATTTTTCTGTTTAAGAGTGTAAGCAGAGAGTGTATGATCAATTGCATTAGGCATTTTTAAAGGATCAAAATGGTTAGTCAGTAGCACTCAGGGGAGATGCTTCAATTTCACATTTAGAGAAAATAATTAGAAAAAATTAAAAAAGAGATATTGAGAATTATTGTCACTTGATCCGTCTTTCGATAACGGATTCTTAAATTTCTGTTTTATTCTGTCCGTTATAGTTGGGTTGTTTTACCTCTGAGCGGTACTTTTTTGCACACCATGGGCTAAATGGCCAGGTCACATGAACCTCGAAGGCTCAGAGAAGGTTGGGGGAGGGGACCCACTGGAACAGCTGTTGGGAGACAGATGATAGCCTGCCGTCAAGGCCATCCAGCGTGTTATTTAACGTGCACAGGGTGTGGCTTTCCCATAAACGAGGCCAAGGATGAACGTCCCATCCGACGGACGACGGCCTTTCGAAATATATCGGTTTTTCGTATTGACCGTGGGCAGGTCTTTCTGCGGATATAAATCTTAGCACTGATCGAGCTGGGATTCGAACCTGCAGATTACGAGCCTGGCACCCTACTGACTGAGCCACCTCCTACCCCACTATCTGCAGCAATGACATAAAAGAGTTAACACCATATAATTTCACTGGACATCCAAATATTAGCAGCGATTTTGTTTCATTTGTCTGCACCATGCTCGGATCTAGAAAAATATCGGGATGGGAGGGAGGGGGGGGGGGGCAAAACACTGGATTTCCCCTTCTGTGCATTTCTTCATCTGTTTTACCTGTCTTAAAAATATTTAATGAAAAATGCATGAGATATAAATAAGTTTAATAATGTTTGCCTTTATTACCCTTACTAGCATTTTGAAGGGAATGGGGGAAACCACTTCATTAAATGGAGATCTCATCTTCACCTAGATCTGGCTGTGGTCTCCACTTAATACATTGAATACTTCTTTGATATGAGTCTAATGGAGAAAAATTTGTAAGGAAACAAATATGACGATATAATGGACAATTTCCGAAGATGTGAAACAGTATTCGGAATTCACCAGTGGGATCCTGTGACATAGCTATAACATTTTTTTCGTGTGATTGTACTAATGAGTGTTATTAGGAAACCTGAATTAAATATATATTTTCGAAATATCCTGTCCTTACTACACCATTTTGGCGTCATGTTTTGTGTAGAAATAATTTCCAGCATTGCTTTAATGTCTTCATTTTAATTCTGCTGAGGAAAATAGTAGATAAAGATACTTCCAATGAGAAATTTAAAACTGCTTACTAAACTTTTAGAAACATATGTATAGATGAAAGTTTAATGCTTTGGATAGGAAGACTGGGATTTCGTCTATACATTCCGTCTGAGAGGTCTAGATAAGGAATCAAAAGTTACAAGCTTGGCAAATTCAAAATTGATTATGTGTGGAACTTTGTAATCTATTGTGGACAAGGAACTACATTTGAAGCAGGCTGTGGGAATTATGAAGAAAGAATTGTTTTAACATTCCTTGATAGCCTGTCACATAAAGGTCACACTTTATACGTTGACAGATTTTTAACTTCTGCATGGTTAACAGAACTATTGTTATCAAGGCAGATTCATATATGTCGTACGGCGATGGAAAATAGAAAAGGAATACATTCAGATGTAATTCGATAAACTTCAGATTTAGACGAAGTGCAATCAAAGCAAAAAAAATGGCATTCCTCATCGCATGGAAAGATAAAAAAAAAGAACTTTTCATCATTATTACGACACATTGATTAGGCTTGGCAAAATCCGATAAAATTAATCGGAGAACTGGTGAACCCATATGGAAACCAATTTGTTATTAGACTGCAATATAATTATTGGAGTAACTGACATGACTGACGGTGTTCTGCAGAATTATTATGAATGAGAAAAGCTCTCAAATGTTAAAAAAAAAATTTCACACCATCGGCATAGTTTTTACAATTGTAATATTTAAAAACTACGGTCAAAATGTGTCCATGCTATCTTTTAGAACTCGGTAGGTGATAGTTTTCTCATATCTGTCCATACGAGCAAAGAAATAATTCTATAGAGAAAAATGGAATCACGCATATTTGGCACAAAAAAAGGAAATGTATATTTTTCTGTAAATGAAAATTCAAATATTATCGAAGAGGTTTAAAATTGTAGGTATATTGTGTTAAAATATGTTGTCATTACCTTATTTCAGTGTTAAATATTGCAATAATGGATCAGCGGGTGATTTTAGGTTATTTATATTTTTAAAAAAATATATATATATTTTTTAAATATATAAATATTATTCTATATTTTAAATTTATATCAAAAAGATACAAACAAAAGAAATGCATATGCTTAATAATGTTTTACCTATGTCACCCTTACGAGAATTTCCTTTGTTCCCTAGATCTGGACTTGGATATAACTATTCTGCCTCCCCCCCCCCCGTAATAAAAGTTAAAAGTTGGCGCCTGTGATTAAGTATTTTCATGTCGATAGAGCACCAGACTCCTAATCCGCAGTTTCATGGTTCGAATCCCATCTGGTTCAACGTTGAGATTTATGTCCAAATTAATTAAAAGTGTCGCTCAGAGGAAAAGCATCCCAACTCAAATCTGAACAGAGTACTTCGTGTGCTAAATTACAGGCTGAGGTTACCAGATTGAAAAAACGTGTAAATGCACAATATAAAGTGATTACAAGTGGTTAGCGTTCTAGGCTACTAATCAAAGGGACCTAGGTTCGAGCCCCGTTTAAGACATGGATGTATGCTGTATTTCTTCTGAGGTTCCACCATCCTCACTGATCTCCTAATATGGCATATTAAACTGACAGGCCTCTGTGATAAGTAGCTGCTTAAGGGTATTTATTTATATATACGTTACAGAACATACGCATGAGGCAAGTTTTAAAATGTGCCGTAATATCTGATTGTAAACATTTAGGCCACGTATATATCTGTAATAAGATGGATCCAACTTCAATTGTCGAATTGACAGATTTGACAGATTTCCGAATATGTAGAAATATTTTTATAAAGCTCGCTTATGCTACAAGTACAAGTTGTAAAAGCATAAATCAGAACCCAAATTAAAAATATTGCCATATCGTTTCAGGAATGTTAAGCATTTTTACTTTTTAAGTAAAAATTTAATATCTGGGACTGAATGTATGAAAGAACAGTTATTGCTTTCATTTTTATTATTGTGCTCTTCGAAAATTCGATTATTATGGTTTTTAACGGCTAAACTGTTGAAATTAAACTTAACGTAACCGGATGCATGAAAATTGCTTTGCATACTAAGAAGCAATATCGATGATACAATTCTATATTCAGTATCAAGACATGCAAAGGATGCAAGAGCATATCATTTGCCTTTCGCAGTAAAATAATTTTCTTAAATATTGAACATATCGTTGAGATACATCCGTGATATACCTTTCATACCATAAATTGGACCACTGATTGAACGAATGATATTGAATTGTATTAAACTATTTTATTAATATAGTGGGAGTTACTGCCAATTTTCTATTAATTTTAACCTGTTTTCCAATTGCTTTTCCCACGTCCTTTGTTGCGTTTCTCAATTTATGTGCGTGTTAAAACGACTGTTCCAGTATATATTTACAACATTTTGACCCATCACAACAAGTTGTTTAAACATACTCTAGAACATTTACCACCCCTTCTTTTTCCCCTCCCAAAAAGTGGGGAATAGCATAAACGATTGTTTTCTATATCCATGGGATTCTCATCAGTAGTGAATGAAAAGTGCTTTCGACACTACTCTAATATATAGGGGAGACTTCTCTAATATATGAGGAGTTAGCGAAGATATTCACTTGGAATTGCCTTGCATCAACTTAAATATAGTGCAGGATATTATGAGGCAAGTTTTAAAATGTGCCGTAATAACTGATTGTAAACATTTAGGCCACGTATATATCTGTAATAAGTGGATCCAACTTCAATTGTCGAAAATGTGTATGCATGTCATTACTATATCGCGATTTTTCTTTTTATAAGAGGCTGAATTTCTTTTTACTTAACTGGTAATTGTTGCACAAATTCCTAAATATATTTCGGTAATGCATAGATATTCTGTATATATATATATAGTAAGATTCTGTTATTATTAATATTTATTCCATGCAGGTCGATTACAGTAAAGCCATTGTACAGGTATTTTAGGTATTAAGTGTTCAAGTGGCTTGTTGCTCCAAATATTAAATCGATCATTTTAATTTTGTTATGGAAAATATTTTTCTCATTCATGCATTAGGATTCAAACGTGTCAAAAGCTATAATATTTGCTCAGTAAATATTACAGCACAGGTAAAAAATGCAGTAAAATGATTTAAATAACCTTTAAACTATTAAAATTCCATTTAAATATTATAACTAAAGACAATCTTGTAATATGCTTTAATAACATACAGATATTTTGAAGAAGATTTTATTATAATTGTAGAAAAGTGTTGTTTTTCAGAGAGGTAAAGGTCGATAAAGAAAAACTTTTATGGGTAATCATTATTTATGAATTTAAGAAAACTGTTGTAACGAATTCTTTTTATGGTGAAATACTATTAATTCGATGCCTAGTCTACGGACCTGTGTGCTGTTTAGGAGTTGTAGGCGGATGGATATTTGCAGCTTGCGAACTGATACAGTTGCTTGAGTTGTAACGTTTCTAACGGAATTCTATAAATTTGTGTTCTTTGTTTGTAATGACAAGAGCATTAATTCGTTAAAACTGTTTGTTCCAATAAATCGTTAATAAGGTTTATGTCACTGATCATTTAGTTTCACTCGTTTTCTTAACCGGGGTAAGTGTCTCGTTGAAGAATTTCCATCGTTTGAAGTAGTTCTCTCTGACTGGATTATTCTGTAATGATGTTGTCTCAAGACAGCTCCGTTCAGTACTAAAAATGAAATACCGAGACTAATTTAATATTTATATTTAATTAACGATTTCCTGGAATAAACTATAGCAATGAATAAATGTTCTTCAAGTCATTACAGACGACCAATCTAAATTTACATTGATCATCTGTAACGACTATCCTTAGCAGTATTACTAACTCAACCAACACTATGTATATCGCCGTCTCTTTGCACAGTTGTATCGCGTTCGCTTGCAGTCACATTGCTTCTGCCGATGTCCGAGTCAGAATCCTAGGATGGCACAGTCGTTTCTTCAATCAGTTACGTTGCGATTGTCTCTCATTAACAGTTCAGTTCCAGTTAAGTACAGTCGCTCAGAAAAGTATTCGAACGCTATGGTTGATTACAGAATTCAAAAAAAATATCTGGCAACGATTTTTTTAGAAATTAGTTATATGGCAACCTTCGTGTCACGTGACACGAAGGTTAAATTAAGAATTCCTATAGTATGCATGTCTCGAAAAAGCATTTCTAATGTGTCATGAACGCCATAAAAGAAAAATATATATCGAAAGAAACAATCATATTTCAATATTCATCTCAATATATTTTTCCTCCTGAGGTCAATCGCAACACGTAGGTCAATGATCAAAAAATCGGAAACATTTCCGTAATACCTCAGTAGCAAAATAACAGACCCACCTCAGGAACGTATACAATATCATTTGCATTAGACATCTGCAACACCTACACAAGATATCTCTAATCTCGATTATAAATCTCGTTAAAATTACTCCACCAATCACTCTAATTGGTAATATTTATTGGCATAGTCTACCTTTACCATAAAAAGCATTTTTTGTCTTTTTAAACACTTGAAACGTTGAGGAAAACGTTTATGGTGCCATGCAATTCCATTCCTAATTTTCTATCTTATTATACCATGACGTGCACATAAGTTTTAATTTTGGTTTGTCAGCCATAACAAAAATATTATTTTTGATATTATTATTCGAAAAAAATAAAAGAGTTTTTACCGAAAATGACTTTCCAAATACCGGAATTTTCAAAGCTTTATCAATGGGTATTCATATGAATGGCTGCTGCCAACTGAAAAGCCCTGCAATACCGCATTCCATCACTAGAATCTCACCCGAAATATATTTAATAAAAAAATGTTTTTATCCTCTATCCCCTCCCTTCCCCTATGGATGGTAGTAGTGTAAGAAAAATCATCCTGTGGATTTCTCATCTTACAGCAAAAATCGCTTGCAATACGAAACTTCCAACTTTTACTACGCTGCTTCGCAATGTTTCGTCTGTATCTCTACGAACCTTACATAAGCATTTTCAATTCTCTCTAGAAAAATATTTGTTACGGATTGGATTGTTTTACCTCTGAGAGGCACTTTTTTGCACACCATGGGCTAAATGGCCAGGTCACATGAACCCCGAAGGCTCAGAGAAGGTTGGGGGGACCCACTGCAACAGCTGTTGGGAGACAGATGGTAGCCTCCTGTCAAGGTCATCCAGTGTGTTCTTTAACTTGCACACGGTATGGCTCTCCCGCACACGGCTTAACGCCCCATCCGACGGACGGCTGCCTTTCCAAGCCCATCGGTGTTCCCTACTGACCGTGGGTAGGGCGGGAAATTTTTGCGGTGGTCGACAGCGACAAATAGCGTTTAACTATAAAATTTATAACTCATAATCAGAATAATGTGCTGTATAGTAGCTGTTGGTTAAAAGCCGATCGAAATTTCATAGCTCTCATGCTAAAAAGGGGAATATTAAATTACCTCTACTGTAAATTAATTGTTCACTACAAAGTTACTTACCTGAAGGAATTTATAAACGAACCACAAACACTTTATGAATATTATTTAACTTGATTCACCTGATATTTTTTCGAGCAGCAGAATGGTGGTTTAGAGAAGGACATAAGGAATACAAGTCGGTGTGTATTTTTTAATCGCATAGACCTTGCCAATGGTTGCTTATTACACTGAAATCTGTTCGCGGTACGCAAAGCTCTGAAAACCTCAAAAAACCCTCAAATTATATCAATTCTTCGCCATATCCATATGCTAACGCGGCAAACGTAGCAGCTACATAGCCGTTTGATATAAACTCATAAACTGACATTATATTTTTTTTTCCTTGCAATAATAGGGTAATGACGTCTGACAAGAGTGACGTTGAAGAATGCACTGTTTGCTCACTCATAGGAAGTGACTCTTACAGTGTTTCGTTTTGCGAACAGACGTGTTTGTTTACTCTTCCGCAGTTGTATTTTCCAATATCTTGTTTACGAAAATTACTATGAATTGTGGAAGACAAATAAGACGCATTTCTTTAAACATCGGATTCAGGGTGAGTATTATTTCTTCAGGATATTTAATAATTATACCTATAATTAATAATCCTCACTTTACATCAATGAGGTTGGGTTGTTTTACCTCTGAGCGGCTCTTTTTTGCACACCATGGGCTAAATGGCCAGGTCACATGGACCCCGAAGGCTCAGAGAAGGTTGGGGGGAGGGAACCCACTGAAACAGCTGTTGGGAGACAGATGGTAGCCACCCTTCAAGGTCATCCAGCGTGTTCTTTAACGTGCACAGGGTATGGCTCTCCCGCACACGGGGCAACGGCTTAACGTCCCATCCGACGGACGGCGACCTTTCCAAGCCCATCGGTGTCCCCTACTGACCGTGGGCAGGGCGGGGAATTTTGCGGAGATAGCTGGACTCGAAAATGGGAACTACAGATTACGAGCCTGGCGCGCTACCGACTGAGCCACCCCCGCCCCAAACGTAACTCGTAGCTTCCTGCCAAGTCCATCCAGCGTGTTATTTAACGTGCGCAGGATATGGCTGTGCAGCACACGTAACCGCGGCTTAACTTTTCACGGTGGACTTTCTGAGCTCACCAGTGAACCCTATAACACTGCTGGTGTGCAGCTTTCATCTTTACACTTCCCAGCTGGGACTAGGAAGTTCAGATTACGAGTCTAGAGCGCTAACGACTTAGAAAACGTTGCCCCATTTATTCACTTAACTCATGTTTTAAGGTAGCACACGATATAGCGCGAGGTTTTATTTTCAAATATAAATCTTTATGGTCGACCCCGGTGACAATTCCTATCGGCGGTGTATATGGAGGGCGGAGATTTGGAGGTGGGGGAGATATATCGATGCTTTTCATACGATCTTCCTTTTCACACCTAAACTCGCAAAATTTTAGTCTTGCGTTCGAAGGTGTAGTAATTTTTCAATATCTTCCATTTTAACGGGGGGCGGGGGTGTTCGGTCGGTAGCGCGCCAGGCCAACACCACCTAGAGGAGAAGGCCGTACCACTCATTTGTGACGTCAGCATTACTGGACTGGACTGCCGGCAGAATAGATTGAGAGATATCTTATCCTTGTTCATACAACTTCCCATTTAGATTTTGAATATTCACTAATAAATCATTAAAAAAATTTGTTTTCATATAATTAAAAAAAATCCCACTTTTTTCTAATTTTTTTTTTAGAGATAACCTTTTTTTTTTGCTTTGATTAGTATTGATAAACCATTAATTACCATTTCCGATTATACAGATAGCTTTAAATTATTATTTAGATAATAACAATCTTTGAATGTTCGGAAATTTAAAAACTTTTAACGAATTTTGCAAACGATCGATTAATGTATTGAACAAGTACTAAATTTTCACTCTTAAAGGATTCTAGAAGTGCGAAATATATTTAGAAAAAAACTACTTGTTAGAAAATACCACAGATATCTATTTTTTTCACAAATATGTATGTATATATATATATGAGGTCTAAAACATTATTTAATGAAAACAGTGTGTTTCAATATTGCATATGTTAAGAAAAACAACCAACAAATTCCACATTAAAAAATACTTTTATTTACAATATGAGAAAACAAATATATATAGGATATACATTACAATGAAACAAATATTTCATTGTTTACTTTATTTTTAAGAAAATTGTGCAATTAAAACAGGAAAATTCGCCAATCATATGGGAGAATTTTTAAGCAATATGAAGGAACTTAATATTGTACAATACTATTTAAATTGCAAAGGAAAATTTTATGATATTCCATTCATCCCAGTTGAACTCTCTTTTTTTTAAATAATTTAATAATGAAAGCTGTTTTTAATATGCATCACATTAATAAAAACTGTTTCTAGGACAACTATGACTTTTAAATAAAAAGAAAAGAAAAATTGCTTTCCCAAACTTTTTCACCCTAATGCATATTAAAACTAATTTCTTCACATAAGATAGAAATTTTTATCCTTTTTGCTATCATAATAAACTTTAATAATAGAAAAAAATTCTGAAGAAACATGAAAGCAACATCTAAATACATGTGGTCAAAAGGTTTGAACAGATTCAAAATACAACAGAAATATAAAATGCAATGAGTATTATACAATGTAAAAGTCACATTGAAATATCCATATACACCTAGTAATTATGAAACCTAATTCCATGTTATGTCAATGGAAAGCTAATTTCAAACCTTTGTAACGTTTAAAATGAGCTTTTATGAAAAAAAATGAAATGAAGATCAATTAAAGATCTCAATCAAATTTCTAAACCTATGTTCATTAAAAATCAAAGAATTATGAAAACTGGGATATTTAATATGAACAATGGCTGTTTTAAAATATTGATCTGGGAAGTAGTTGAAATAAGTTAATCTCAAAACAGTATCCCATATTAAATTTTATTAGCATAGTTTTAGCAGAAAATGTAACAATTATTTAAATTTTCACCAACTCTGCAGAATGCGCATTACTGTTTAAGATGTTGATATATAATAAAATACCCCTTCAAACAGCTGCTTACAACAGAGGTCTGACATGAGCCTGCAAGTTTATATGCCATAGTAGGTCTGTGAGGATGTCGGAAACCCGGCAGAGAAACAACACGAACAACCATGCCTTACCTAGGGCTCGAACCCAGGTTAGTAACCAAGCGAAGCCTCTTTAAATACTAAATGAATATTATTGGAATATAGAAAATTAAGATAGATTTTTAACTTATATATATTCAGTCATATTTTGCCATGAAATGTTTATTTTAGAAATTACAGAGCTTTGAAATTATCTTTCCATTGATATAACATGGGATTGGGTGGTCATAATTAACAGAGTGTATATGGGGTACTTTCACGGCAGCAAACACAGACTTTTATAACACAGAATTGAAAATATTTATGATAATACATTTGTACATACATGTAATAAGAAAAGATTTAACTTGTAAAATTTGCAGCTATATATATATAATTAGTAGAATTGTAGCATCATCAGCAACTCAGATTTAATGACATTGCAAAACTTGAATTAAGTAAAAATAAAGTACTACAAGCAATATATATCAACTATTGAACATTTTACTAACATTGAATAGATAGAATTAGCATCTAAGATTTTCTTATATTTTTATAGAGGTTAAGCTGTTTCAAATGATTCAGTATACTCCAAATGTGCAAATCAAATTGAAGAATTAAAAAAATATCTAGATGTCATTTACATAAAGGTTGATGAAGTGGCAAAAATAAACTACACCAGTAGGTTCTTAATAGGATTCCTTCCCAAAGGCAAGTCGACAAAATATCTTTAAATTTGTATGGGGTCAAAAATATACAGAACAGAAAAAAATGTTTTGCTATTTTGTAAAGAGCATATACTTAACATGCCTGGAAACATATTAAATAAAAACATTATTCTAATCTTGACCTTCTGCAGAGTTTTTTAAATTTAAGTCATTAACTATTATGCATATCTTAACTGCCATATCTGGTGAAGATGCTTTCAAATGCTAAGAGCAACAGGGTATATTTCCTTTATAAACAGATATCCTTACACTAAAATTTTAATATTACTTGAACTCACTATCAGTGTGAAACCAATTATTAACAAAGAACTTGGAAGAAGAAAATATGTATCAGAACCAGTACAAGGTTTCTAATAACATAGTCAATCATCTCCCTCCAAGCAGAAACTGACATCCCCCAATGATACAGAAAACCTTATTGATCTGTTGACCAGGCTAGTTCATAGGCATATCAAACACCCATTGCAATCACTATTAGAAATTTAAAAAATCCTACATTTGCAAGGCAGAAGAAGCCACAAGATATGCATATATATATTAAAGAAAATCAAGGAATAAATTAACTTCCTAAATCTCCCATGGCTTTTACAAAAACCAAAGATTGACACTTAAGGTTTCTGCTTATAATGTTCTCAATTTAAAGTAAGGAAGGAAAAATAATATTCAGAAAATTCTATTTGCAGTTTAATGAGTTCCAGTTGATCATTTCATCCAGAAACTGGTGGTATATGTTCCAACAGAAAATTATAAATTTCATACCCCACTAAATGCATGTATAACAGAAGCAATGAAATGGATTGGAAAGAAAACCATATACTGTCACATACTGCATCCATACTGAATAGCTGTCCAAACAAAAGCATCCACCCCAAGTATTCGATACATTGATAAAAAAATTTAAAGACAACCAAAAGTATAATTTATCTTCAGGGGTCCAGCCATAAGAGTATAGTGGGAAGTGAAAATGTTGTGGAATTGGCAAAAGATCATTCAAAAGTAACACTAAACACAATATTAAGAAAAAACCTACTGACAAGTGCAGGTAGAGATTCCCTTTGATCATAGATTTAGCCACAAAAGACATGAAATCAGTAAAATAAAAATGAAATAAATCTAATAGACCCTGTACAGTAGCAAAATATAGTTAAAGGAACTGAAAATAGCTATTGCAGCTTGCATGCAATAAAATTTCCACTAAAATATTGCAAAATATTTGACAATAAAGTTAATCAGTTTTTGTGTCTAAAAAACAATGGTTGAAACAATAGCACACCATTCCAAGGGGGTTTCCACCAATGTATTTATAGGGCTATGATTATTTGAGTCAAAAAAAAAAAAACAATACTCATTAAATATACTATAAAATATATGGTGCAGTGATTTTTATTCCTATTTCATAAACAATCAAAGGTTATTTCACCTAAAGTGTCATAATGATTAGTAACTATGCACTGTCATAAAAGGTAAACTTTCTGTTACTTCAAACTCTGACTGAGGTAGTGGTCAGCAATGATTTCAGTTTTGGGCATAATATTTTTTAAAGTGTATTTGTGGATGCTTTAAAAGTAGTTGAACAGTACGCCCATTAACATACTGGTCATATAGCAAACATTCCCTCTCCATCAGTATATGGATACTTTAGAGGTCAGCAAGCTTTCTCCCAGTTTTCATGTCAAACATGCTGGTTTCTCTTTCAACATCAGATGGTGCAAAGTGGAGTTCACACACCTATGTGTGCAAAAGAAATATTGAGAATATGTACAAAAAAACCTCTGATGAATGATAAACATTAAAACAAAAATCCAAACATCAGGAATACTGTTCACCATACACTAAAAAATTTTATTCAGAACTGAAGACTTTTTACCTTCGAAAGTAAAAGCTATAATTGTATTCAAAACAATTCTATAACCAGCGTATTTTCTAAGATTTCAATAAAAATCCATGGTTAAAAGAATGAATTCTCCCAAGGAATGCACCTATTCTACCAGTAAGCTGGTTTTTCTCAATATTTTTAGCACTTCTTTTATCATATACAGTTCACCTTGAAAGCTAATGCTAACCATCTAATAGCATTCCACTGCTAGTACTAACCATAAAGTGCTTTTGGTAATGTCACTATAAGGTGATAATGTAAAATAAAATGCGATAAATCATACTGAGCTGAAAATCATTTAAAACA
Source organism: Ryuthela nishihirai (assembly GCA_038380435.1). Lineage (NCBI taxonomy): Eukaryota > Metazoa > Arthropoda > Arachnida > Araneae > Heptathelidae > Ryuthela > Ryuthela nishihirai. Next base: position 5,376,285 of record JAWZYU010000039.1, read on the forward strand.
ACACTCTTATGAATGAACGTTTAAAGGTTTGAAATATTCCTGTCCAGGAATTGAGCCTGAAAACAACTCCAGTAATAAGTTTATTGTTTCAGACAATTTCCTCTTACTGTAATTTTCAGTTTATTAGGCATAAATTTGTTTATATAGACAGTACCTGATATTATACTAATACTGAAAGGTATTAGGAATTGATTGGTCAGGAAGTTTACTGTTGTCGACAGTTTCTACAATAAACTTTTACCATTACATATCAGTAAAATCAAAAAACCTCAAATTTTTGTGATAATTTTTGGATTTCTTCAGTTGTAAAATCCAAACCAGTTTTCAGTACAGAGGATAAACTTTGAAGTTAACTAGAAAACAATATTGTATGCATTTGTGGTGTTTAACATATTTATATTCACATAATAAATGAAATGACAGATATCCTCTGAAATATTCTCTAATATGATTATAGAATACATTTGTAACAAAATTAAAACAAAACCTGCAGTCACATGCAATAAAGATATCACAGTAGACTGTTATACCTTTATTATAATATACCTGACTTATCTCATTTTACAATGAGAGTGATTGGAAATATATGCACTTTTAATTACTCCTTTGAAAGTAAAAAATTCTTTAACTTTACTATTAAAGCCTTTTTCAAAATATCCTTTCATTTATTAATCCATATGTACGCTAGATGTAGCCCACCCATTCTTTAATATCCCTATAATTTGACCTGATTTCAGAGATATAATTATGCAGAATAATTTAATGCTGAAAGTTAATTAGGAATTGATTGGTCAGGAAGTTTACTGTTGTCGACAGTTTCTACAATGAACTTTTAGTAAGTTAAAGTTTAAGTTTAAGTTTTTTAGTAGTTTTTTTTAACCTGTCCTGCTTTTATTAAAAAAAATAGCTGATGTGTGAGGTAGGCAAAACTTCAGCAGGAAAATAATACATATTCACAAAGCCATCTCTAGGCTTTGAACATGGGTCCAATTTGTATCCAAGTATACTAGTAATAGCACCAAAATAATTTCTAATACTTATGCAGAGATTTTGTATTTAAAAGGAGGTTTTCCCATGATCTTGCCTTTGGCTTATATATGTATTTCAAGTTTAACAGTATTAAACAGTATTATCGTATTAACTTATACGAGTTATATTTAAACTCTATGGATATATAAATATAGTGATATAACATTAGACCCTGAAACTATCCCAACAAAAGTACCAATTTCTTAACTTACTACTGTAATCTATTAAATAAAAAGTCTGGTCACTGTGAAATATTCTTTTCTATTTAAGCATTTTAGCATATGTACATTCGACATTTTTTATTTAAGCATATTAGGTTTCTTACTTAATAAAAATAACGTCAAATAAATCCATAACAGATCAATGATATTATATATGTATATTATATAAACGTAACATACAATAGTTAAAACGATAATTTTTACTTTAGAAGTTCATAAGTATGACAACAGATATTAATACAGAATAAAGTTCTTCTTACCTTGGATGCTTTCGTTGGACAGAAGTTTTGCCTTGGTATTGAACGAATCCATTTCTGTCGCAAATCTATACCTTCTGGAAATTTAAAAACTGAGAATATTTGTTCCCCATCGTAATTGCTCCTGCACTGAGGAACGCAGCAGCGCGATGGCATTTCGCTAAAAAAAATCAATGAACGTAATAACAAACCACACTAAATCATACGTTTTGCCGAACTAGCTAAACACTAACAAAGGCAAGATGGAGGCGACGCTACTAGCTACGGGTCGCCTAAAATTGACGTCATCAGAATCGCTTCACCGAGTGGTAGGGCCTTCTCCTCTAGGTGGTGTTGGCCAGGCTCGTAATCTGCATTTCCCAGGTTCGAGTCCCAGCTGGGGCAGCGGTGAGACACGAGCTCTGACATGGGGTGCTTGGAATGGATATTCAAACAATCTTATTGTGCCTATCAAAATACTTGGCGTATATTTTGATATAAAAGGATGCCACAGTAAAACTTGGACTGAAATTTTGAAACAGGCTAGAGAAGTCGTATCACTTTGAAAATTTGAGGACGCCTCCTTCGCCAACAGGGCCAAATTGGCAAACTCAATTTTGATATCAAAATTAATTATTATTATCCCCGTCGCCTATCGTGACCCTTTTCACGACTGGAAAAAAGCCTGGGACAACATTTATCATTGTACAGCTATTTCTGAATACAGGGACATTACTTGGTTTCCTGCTCACGATGTCCTTCCGACCCGTACAATTTTGCATAGCAGAATGACCAATGTCTCTGACAAATGCGATTTTTGCGGCAGGATCGAAGACATTGGCCATATTATGTTTTACTGTCCATTTGCGACAGAGGTTTGGAAGGAGATATGTAAATGGATGAGAATCCAGTCTCGTCAGATACTCTTTCATGAAGACATTCTTTCGCAAAATGAATATGTATATAATTTGAATTTTTCAACTGTTAAAGCTTTCTTGTGGATATGCCGCTGTTATAGGCTCTAACACAAAAACCTTTGGGGACCCAGTACTACCAGAAAAGTTATCGAAAAGTTTATAATTGTTAGAAAAAATATTGATAGAGCCCCTATATTGGAAACAGTGGAGAGATTTCCACTTTTGTGATTTATTTTTTATTTTTTCCGTGGCCTACCTGACCGGAATTTACCCCTATCTTGTACATTGTTTCTTCTAGTTTACATAGATAATTTTTGTTTTTTTCTAGTTTCTCTAAAAAAATTTGTTTATTGGTTTAAAGTTGGCTAAGATGCAATAGTTTTCACTCATTAGAACGAAATTTTGCATTTTTTTATTTAATTTTCCGTGGTCTACGAGCACGGAATTGACCCGTATCTAATACAGATTTTATTATAGTCCCTGTATATATTTTTTGTTTATTTCTATGTTTTCCATAAATTTTGCTTATTGGTTTAAAGTCTGCTTGGTGCAGTCTTTTGCGCTCATTGGCGCGAGCGAGGAAGATCCAGCATTCTAAGGCATTCTAAGTCCAGTATCTGGTCCATTCTAAGTCCAATATCCGGGAACAATTTTTTTTTTAGAAATAAGTGATCTGGGAACCTTCGTGTCACGTGACACGAAGGTTGCCAGAAAAAGGTTGCTAAAAAAATCGTCGCCAGATATTTTTTCTGAATCCACAGTAGTGTTCGGATACTTTTTCGAGCGACTCTACTCGAAACGTAGGATTCCTATTACAGTAAGGCTCCGTAATCCGACCTGCAGAACCGGTGACATTTTTCCCTCGGGCACCGATGGGCTTGCAAAGGCCGCCGTCCGTCGGATGGGACGTTAAAGAACGCGGTGGATGGCCGCGACTGAGATGTGTGTTTTCCTTTTCTGATATTCCTTTTGATCTTGCCATTTAGCCAATTGTGTGCATAAAAAGTGCGAGTGTAAAAGCCTCATCTTCTCACGTATACCAATAATACATTTTTATATGTGGTGAATGTTTGATTAACACAGGAATTGCGGTGTCCTTCGAAGTCACAAGCCTTTTGTCTCTGTGGCAGACATGGAGCATTCCATTCCATTTTTTTCCCCTCGCCAAACCTTCTCTTCCTTGTGACCTAGCCATTTAGCCCATGGTGTGCAAAAAAGTGCCACTCAGAGGTAAAACAACCCATCGTTAAAGAACAAGATGGATGGCCTTGATGGGAGGCTACCATCTGTTTGCCAACAGCTGTTCCAGTGGGTCCCCTCCCCAAATCTTCTCTGAGCCTTCGAGGTCCTCGTGACCTGGACATTTAGCACATTACATTTTTTAAAAAAGCCCCGAAAACTACCAAACTGACCCGGAAGGTCGAACAGACAGGAAGTGACCCCTACAGCAAACCGGAAGTGACTCCAACAAACGGAAGTGACCTCAAAAGGTACCCGAAAACCACGCCCAAAAACGCTCCCTGACCCCTTCCTAATTGTCGGAAAACAACCGGAAGCGACCCGGAAGGCAAAGGCAACGAGAGGCACGCCCCAAAAGTGACCCCGAAGAAACCCCGAAAATCCCCAAAAAACGCCCCACTGTTCCGACAGCCCCCTCGGGTCCGCAGTATCATGACACGCCCGAAAAGGCCCTAGATGACCCGGAAGTGACCCCCAAGACAAATCGGAAGTGACGCAAAAAAAGCCCCACAACGCGAAGCGCTGAAATCCACCCAAAAAATCGCCCCCCTGAGCCACAAAAGTCATCTCCGTTACCAAAAAACATTCTCCACCTGCTCAATACCGCCCACGGTGTCTGAATCGTGCAAAAAAACGCCCTAGAAATCCCCCCAGGAGAAGCAGAAACAAAAAGCTGCCAAAATGTGTCCATACAGCCCAAAAACAGGCCGCCATTAGCATTGGGTCGAAGCAGTTCGTTCAGACGGTAGAGTAGTGTAAGAGAAACACGCCACAAGCCCCAGAGGCCAAGAGAACGAAGGGAGATCTCTATGAAGCACCTTCCCGCCCACTGAGTAGCGGTTTAACCGCGACAAAGAGACCCTTTGTACAGGTAAAAAAAAAAGCTAAGTCCAGCAAGCCATTGGAGAGGAAACAGAGGCGTAAAAAAAAAACACTTAAAAATTAAGGGAAAAACGGTCGGAGAACTCCCAAATTCTACGAAATTCCGGATGGAACAGCGCCCCTTAGCGGTGGAATAGGGTCGAAAACGGTTGCCATAAGGTGACCCTAAAGTCTGCAGAGCCTAGGTCCCAGAGAACGAGAGCAAATGTCAAAAAAAAGACTGTCAAAATGGAGCAAAATCAACAAAAAAAGACATTTTACCCGGAAAGGTAAAAAGTGCACAGTCACGTGACCTAAAGATTCATAATCGAGAGAGACACCAGTTGACGGATTCGTTCTCACTTGGCCTCCGCTCATCCGGGTCCTTTCATGCTAACTGTATCTGTTCAGAATACCTTAAACTGAGGATTCGGAATAAAACGAAGAAGTTCCTATAAATTAGGGGAAGCTAATATTTTCAAAGTTTCGTCATGAAAAATAAGGAATCTGGCAACACAAAATATCTGACCTGGGGTCAGCCGTTAGAGGTCGCCGAGATCTAATAAAATGGCAAATTTCATGAAGATCGGTCAAGTAGTTTCTTTTTAAAGGCATCGAAAGTTCCCATAGAAATAACATTAAGGAAACCACCTCAAATTTTTTTAGAAACCGAAACCGAGGGAGAACAACCTTTCAAATTGAAACAAGAAACCTGTTAAATGACGTTCGCCTGAATGATGTTTGTAAAGATTTGAATTAAGGGAAAAGGGTTATAAAGAAGGCCTTGAGCAAATTCGATTTCTTCCTAATGTTAAAGTATAGGGAAAAACTCGATCGAAAAGCTAATGTTATCCTATGGACATTAGGGCTAGCTAAAAAGAGCTAAAACGCTCGAACCGTTACAGATACCGGGTTCGGGCCACTTGAATCGTCATCGACGTCAAATTACTTCACTCCCATATCCAGGACGAGGCTCTGAACTCAACATTTAAAAAGTTTAAAATGAATTTTTAAACATTTGAATCTCGAAAACCGCACGTTCTGGATCGAATGCGAGTTCGGAATCGGATGCGTCTCGACGAGACCTTTCAGAAAAGGGGTCATATCAGATGGCTATCTCTAATATTTAAGAAGTTAGCATCAGCCAATCAGCTTTCAGCATTTCAAAATACTGGAATCCCATTGGTTCTACGTGGTAGATTTAAAATTCGCGCTTTTTTTTCAATGTAAAGAAATTCCTAGCGTAAGAACGCACTAGTAATTTTCAACGAATAAGAATAACTTTACTGATTCGTTCGCACTTGGCTTTAAAAGAAAGGAAGGGCTTTAAAAGAAAGGAAGGGCGTGTCATGGCAATTCGGAACACGTATTCTTTTCTTACTAGGAGGACTGAAAGGATAGAAATTTTATCCCTAACGAGATAAATAAATAAATATTTTTTAAGCAATCGCAGCTCGGGAAGCAGATGAAGAAAGGGCTAAAATGACTCCTAAAGGTTACTACTAGTATTTCCTAGACTTCAGAATAGGGAATGGGTTGGGTTGTTGTTTTACCTCTGAGCGGCACTTTTTTGCACACCATGGGCTAAATGGCCAGGTCACATGGACCCCGAAGGCTCAGAGAAGGTTGGGGGAGGGGACCCACTGGAACAGCTGTTGGGAGACAGATGGTAGTATCCCGTCAAGGCCATCCAGCGTGTTCTTTAACGTGCACAGGGTATGGCTCTGGTATTACCCCCGCCCCTCAGAATAGGGAATGACCAAATGGACTAATTATGGTGTTCAAATAGAGTTTAAACTTTTCATATATTTTAAATCTTCCATATTTAAAAAGATAATGGAATAATTATTTTTAACCAATCAGATTTAAACGCTAAGATGGCAAAGGATTTCATTGGATACCTAGTTTCAGTTCAGAACTGCTCTATTCTGCACTCTCTGCAATAGTGATGTCAATGCACATGAGATCTGCGCATAGGTAGGACGTCACTCATAAATAGCGATATAAGGACACAGCGATGACGTCATCCACATATCACCTTTTCATTGACATGATATAGTTATCCTAATATATATCCTATAAGAATAACTAGGCGCATTCAATCGGAGCATATCTATGACTTCATACACAACTATTGCACATACAAATCACGTTATCGATTACTTGCCATATAAAGACAGATCGATGACGTCATATAGAAATAACCAATCACATGAAAGCTTAAGGATGACCTTACAGTATAGTTATCCTAATATGTACTCGGTTAGAATACTACAGCGCATTCAATCGGAGCATTTATACATAACAACATGTATATGGACAGCCTTATGACGTCATAACTTTTTTAACCAATCACAGGACAGCTTTATCACGTGATGCCAATCAACCAATCATTTCAAACCTTAAGGATGACATCAGTATATACTTATCCTAATATATACTCCATGGAGCCTCTCGATTGAACTCCTCACATGTTAACCTAGGGGTAATCTGGTCAAACAGTCACTAACTCTCGCCACTTAATTAATTAATTAATTATTTATTTATTTATCACTCTCTCATTCTGCAGATATAGGGATATGGCATTCTTCATATCGTGAACAAGATGGAGGCCTACAGGTAGACAGGGATGGATGTATGACTAGACTTCTTTTCATCAATCTTAGGGCGTTTTTTTATAATTCTTTCACTGATTCCTTTTTTTTATCTAACACTCCGCAAACACTTTATCTACTTTTCAAATACATGGATTAAGAAGAAACGACTTTCTTAACATAGCTTAATTTCACTAAGCCTATTCTAATACAATTAACATAGGGCATGATTCCAAATACCTATATCTCAGCTTCTAATGACTCTTTTCACACCAGGTAAACACCGATCTTAAATGTTCGGACACTTTTTGGAGCGACTGTAGATCCGATAGGTAGTTCTTAAGAAAGACCGGAATATCTGAAAGTGGCGTTTCTCAGAAACTAATTTATTTGAAACCCACATTTCCCAACGACGCCTGATCCCCATTTCCAGTTGGAACCAGGATTGGGGTGGCTCAGTCAGTAGCGTGCCAGGCTCGTAATCTGCATTTCCCAGGTTCGAGTCCCAGCTGGGGCAGCGGTGAGACACGAGCTCTGACATGGGGTGCTTGGAATGGATATTCAAACAATCTTATTGTGCCTATCAAAATACTTGGCGTATATTTTGATATAAAAGGATGCCACAGTAAAATTTGGACTGAAATTTTGAAACAGGCTAGAGAAGTCGTATCACTTTGGCAATTTCAAGACGCCTCCTTCGCCAACAGAGCCAAATTGCAAACTCAATTTTGATATCAAAATTAACTATTATTAACCCTGTCGCCTATCGTGACCCTTTTCACGACTGGAAAAAAGCCTGGGACAACATTTATCATTGTGCAGCTATTTCTGAATACAGGGACATTACTTGGTTTCCTGCTCACGATATCCTTCCGACCCGTACAATTTTGCATAGCAGAATGACCAATGCCTCTGACAAATGCGATTTTTGCGGCAGGATCGAAGACATTCGTCATATTATGTTTTACTGTCCATTTGCGACAGAGGTTTGGAAGGAGATATGTAAATGGATGAGAATCCATTCTCTTCAGATACTCTTTCATGAAGACATTCTTTCGCAAAATGAATATGTATATAATTTGATTTTTTCAACTGTTAAAGCTTTCTTGCGGAAATGCCGATGTTATAGGCTCTAACACAAAAACCTTTGGGGACCCAGTACTACCAGAAAAGTTATCGAAAAGTTTATAATTGTTAGAAAAAATATTGATAGAGCCCCTATATTGGAAACAGTGGAGAGATTTCCACGCTTTGTGATTTATTTTTTATTTTTTCCGTGGCCTGCCTGCCCGGAATTTACCCCTATCTTGTACAGTTTTTCTTCTAGTTTACACAGATAATTTGTGTTTTTTTCTAGTTTCTCTGAAAATTTTGTTTATTGGTTTAAATTTTGCTGAGCTGCAGTAGTTTTCATTCGGTAGAGCGAAATTTCACATTTCTTTATTTAATTTTCCGTGGCCTGTGAGCCCGGAATTTACGCGTATCTAATACAGATTTTATTATAGTCCCTGTATATATTTTTCGTTTATTTCTATGTTTCCCAGAAAATTTTGTTTATCGGTTTAAATATGGCTAAGATGCAGTAGTTTTCACTCGTTAGAGCGAAATTTTGCGTTTTTTTATTTAATTCTTCGTGGCCTGCGTGCCTGGAATTTACTCGTATCTAATACAGATTTTATTATAGTCCCTGTATATATTTTTTGTTTATTTCTATGTTTTCCAGAAAACTTTGTTTATTGGTTTAAAGTCGGTTTGGTGCAGTCTTTTTTGCTTGTTGGCGCGAGCGAAGAAGATCCAGCATTCTAAGGCATTCTAAGTCCAGTATCTGGTCCATTCTAAGTCCAATATCTGGGAACAATTTTTTTTAGAAATAAGTGATCTGGGAACCTTCGTGTCACGTGATACGAAGGTTGCCAGATCACGAATTTCTAAAAAAATGTTCGCCAGATATTTTTTCTGAATCCACAGTAGTGTTCGGATACTTTTTCGAGCGACTGTACTCTAAACGTCGGATTCCTTTTATAGTAAAGCTCCGTAATCCGACCTGCAGAACCGGTGACATTTCTACCCCGGGCACCGATGGGCTTGCAAAGGCCGCCGTCGGTCGGATGGGACGTTAAAGAACGCGGTGGATGGCCGCGACTAGAGATGTGTGTTTTCCTTTTCTCATATTCCTTCTGATCTTGCCATTTAGCCCATTGTGTGCATAAAAAGTGCGAGTGTAAAAGCCTCATCTTCTCATGTATACCAATAATACATTTTTATATGTGGTGAATGTTTGATTAACACTGGAAATGCGATGTCCTTCGAAGTTTTGTCTCTGTGGCAGACATGAAGCATTCCATTCCATTTTTTTTCCCCTCGCCAAACCTTCTCTTCCTTGTGACCTAGCCATTTAGCCCATGGTGTGCAAAAATGTACCGCTGAGAGGTAAAACAACCCATCATTAGAGAACACGATGGATGGTCACCCAAAAAGGCCCTTGATCACCCGGAAGTGACCATCAAGACAAATTCCGGTAGAATAGGCTTAGTGAAATTAAGCTATGTTAAGAAAGTCGTTTCTTCTTAATCCATGTATTTAAAAAGTAGATAAAGTGTTTGCGGAGTGTTAGATAAAAAAAAGGAATCAGTGAAAGAATTATCAAAAACGCACTAAAATTGATGAAAAGAATACTAGTCATACATCCATCCCTGTCTACCTGTAGGCCTCCATCTTCTTCACGATATGAAGAATGCCATATCCCTATATCTGCAGAATGAGAGAGTGATAAATAAATAAATAAATAATTAATTAATTAATTAAGTGGCTAGGGTTAGTGACTGTTTGACCCAGATTACCCCTAGGTTAACATGTGAGGATTTCAATCGAGAGGCTCCATGGAGTATATATTAGGATAAGTATATACTGATGTCATCCTTAAGGTTTGAAATGATTGGTTGATTGGCATCACGTGATAAAGCTGTCCTGTGATTGGTTAAAAAAGTTATGACGTCATAAGGCTGTCCATATACATGTTGTTATGTATAAATGCTCCGATTGAATGCGCTGTAGTATTCTAACGGAGTACATGTTAGGATAACTATACTGTAAGGTCATCCTTAAGCTTTCATGTGATTGTTTATTTCTATATGACATCATCGATCGGTCTTTATATGGCAAGTAATCGATAACGTGATTTGTATGTGCAATAGTTGTGTATGAAGTCATAGATATACTCTGATTGAATGCGCCTAGTTATTCTTATAGTATATATATATTAGGATAACTATATCATGTCAATGAAAAGGTGATATGTGGATGACGTCATCGCTGTGTCCTTATATGGCTATTTATGAGTGACATCTTACCTATGCGCAGATCTTATGTGCAATGACATCGCTATGGCAGAGAGTGCAGAATAGAGAAGTTCCGAACTGAAACTAGGTACCCAATGAAATCCTTTGCCATCTTAGCGTTTAAATCTGATTCCATTATCATTTTTAAATATGGAAGATTTAAAATATATGAAAAGTTTAAACTCTATTTGAATACCTTAATTAGTCCATTTGGTGATTCCCTATTCTGAAGTCTAGGAAATACTAGTAGTAAGTCACTGACCTTTAGGAGCCATTTTAACTCTTTCTTCATCTGCTTCCCGAGCTATGATTGGTTAACACGCCCTTCTTTTCTTTTAAAGCCAAGTGAGAAGGAATCAGTAAAGTTATTCTTATTCGTTGAAAATTACTAGTGCGTTCTAATGCCTGGAATTCCTTTACGTTGAAAGAAAAGCGCGAATTTTAAATGTACCTCTACCACGTAGAACCAATGGGATTCCAGTATTTTGAAATGCTGAATGCTGATTGGCTGATTCTAACTTCTGAAATATTAGAGATAGGCCTCGGATATGACCCCTTTTCTGAAAGGCCTCGTCGAGTCGCATCCGATTCCGAACCCGCATTCGACCACGGACTTGCAGTTTTCGAGATTCAGACGTTTTAATATTCATTTTAAACTTTTTAAATATTGAGTTAAGAGCCTCGCTCTGGATATGGGAGTGAAGTAATTTGACGTCGATGACGAATCAAGTGGTCCGAACCCGGTATCTGCAACGGTTCGAGCGTTATAAAGCATTTTTCACTAGGCGTAATGTCCCTAGGATAACATTAGCTTTTGGATCGAGCTTTTCCTTATACTTTAACATTAGGAAGAAATTGAATTTGCTCAAGGCCTTCTTTATAACCCTGTCAGGCTAGAGGCCTTTTTAAATATATTTTTTGTTCGGGTTTTGAATGTTATTTTGGATTTCACCAAAATGGGCATATGCTACGTGGGAGGCCCTCTGTCCCATCATCTGGAGAGTTAATTGAAGTAGCAGTGCCCAGAGGGACGGAGGTCACCCAAAACGCTGGCGTCCGCTGACAAGTACCCGGAGGCTAGCGGACTTCCCAGATGGTCCGGAGCGGAGAGAGAAAGGAAGGAAGGGTTTGGCAACGAGAAAGAGAGAGCCAGTCGAGGAACGACCGCGTGCAGACATAAAATTGTAAAGCTGGTAAATGCCGACTGGTAATAACGGCATTGGGCTCTGTGAATGCAGCTGAACAGGCATAGTAAGCTGTTGTTGTAACCTATGTAATTGAGCATATGTCCTTGTCCATCAAGCATTTTGGAAGGTTCAATAAATATTTGTTATTTTAAAGTAAAGGCTGAAGTTGAACCAATTTATTGGGGAGGAGCCTCAGTATTGAGTCCCTGCAATTGTGAAAAAATCTTTGATTTTTGTTCCGAAAGACTCACCTGTCGCATATTGCGATTGAACCGAGGGGACGTTCCTAAGTGGTCCCAATAGACCGACAAACAAAGAAGCAACATCACAAACCCTTTACCCATAATTCAAATCTTTCCGAACCTCATTCAGGCGAACGTCATTTAACAGGTTTCCTGTTTCACTTTGAAAGGTTGTTCTTCCTCGGTTTCGGTTTCTAAAAAAATTTGAGGTGGTTTCCTTAATGATATTCCTATGGGAATTTTCGATGCCTTTAAAAAAAATGAAATTTGCCATTTAATTAGATCTCGGCGACCTCTAACGGCTGACCACAGGTCAGATTTTTTGTGTTGCCAGATTCCTTATTTTTCATGACGAAACTATTAAAATATTAGCTTCCGCTAATTTGTAGAGGCTCTCCTTACCTGCTTTATAAGCAAATTGACTGTTTAGGCGATTTGTAAACCTTTCCTACGACCCGTTTTGTTCTCTGCCCCGAGGCGTTGAGCATGCGGAATTCGTCGTGTTTGTTGGGTAGGGGGGAGTCGCGATCACTATGCTACTGGATCACGGCGTAGTGAGCTAGCCCCCGAAGTCACCAGTGGCGCCTGCGCAGGCCCTGGGCATTTGGCAGCCTGGGATCCAACGTAGGCAACACTGGCGGGCGCTGGTCCAAGGTGTGGCCCTTAGGAAAGTATGGCGTGTCAGCTATTACGGAATTGTAATAGCTGGTACATTGTACTTTTTCGTTTTATTCCGAATCCCCTTTTTAAGGTATTCTCAGCGTATATACAGTATGCCGCATTATTTAAAACGCCCTTCGTGAGTGAAGGCCAAGTGATGAATCTCTGGAGTACGAATCTTCGGGTCACGTGACTCAGTGGTCCGAATTATCATGAAACGACCCGGATGAGCATAGGCCAAGTGAGAGTGAATCCGTCAACTGGTGTCTCTCTCGAGTATTAATCTTTAGGTCATGTGACTATACACTTTTTACCTTTCTGGGTAAAATGTTTTTTTCTGTTGATTTTGGTCCATTTCCACAATCAGTTTTTTGACATTTGCTCTCGTTCTATGGGACCTAGGCTCTTCAGACTTTAGGGTCACTTTGGGGCAACCGTTGTCGACAGTATTCCACCGCTAGGGGGCGCTGTTCCATCCGGAATTTCGTAGAATTTGGGAGTTCTGCGACCGTTTTTCCCTTATTTTTTTTTTTTTTTTTTTTTTTTTTTTTTTTAGGGGCGCGGGTGGCTTAGTCGGTAGCGCGCCAGGCTCGTAATCTGTAGTTCCCAGGTTCGAGTCCCAGCTGGGTCAGCGTTGAGATTTATCTCTGCAAAATTCTCCGCCCTGCCCATGGTCAGTAGGGGACAACGATGGGCTTGGAAAGGCCGCCGTCCGTCGGATGGGATGTTAAGCCATGGTGGTGGGACAGCCATACCCTGTGCACTTTAAAGAACACGCTGGATGGCCTTGACGGGAGACTACCATCTGTCTCCCAACAGCTGTTCCAGTGGGTCACCTTCCCCAACCTTCTCTGAGCCTTCGGGGTCCATGTTACCTGGCCATTTAGCCCATGGTGTGTAAAAAAGTGCCGCTCAGAGGTAAAACAACCCAACCCAACCCTTAATTTTTTCAGTGTTTTATTTACGCCTCTGCTGCTACTCCAATGGCTTGCTGAACTTAGCTTTTTTTTTACCTGTAAAAATGGTCTCTTTGTCGCGGTGAAACCGCTAATCAGTGGGCGGGAAGGTGCTTCATACAGATCTCTCTTTGTTCTCTTGGTCTCTGGGGCTTGTTTGGTGTTTCTTTTACACTACTTTTCCGTCGGAACGCACTGCTTCGACCCAATGCAAATGGTGGCCTGTTTTTGGGCTGTGTGGACACATTTTGGCAGATTTTTGTTTCTGCTTCTCCTGGGGGGATTTCTAGGGCGTGTTTTCGCACGATTCAGACACCGTGGGCGGTATTGAGCAGGTGGAGAGTGTTTTTTGGGAACGGGAATGACTTTTGTGTCTCGGGGGGGGGGGGGGGGTGTTAGCGCTTCGCGTTGTGGGGCTTTTTGGGTTTTTCCGGTTTGTCTTGGGGGTCATTTCTGGGTCATCTAGAGCCTTTTCGGGCGTGTCATGATACTACGGACCCAAACGGGCTGTCGGAGCAGTGGGGCGTTTCTGGGGATTTTCGGGGTTTCTTCGGGGTCACTTTCGGGGCGTGCCTCTCGTTGCCTTTACCTTCCGGGTCACTTCCGGTTGTTTTCCGACAATTAGGAGGGTGTGGGGGAGCGTTTTTGGGCGTGGTCTTCGTGTACTTTTTGAGGTCACTTCCGGTTTGCTGTGGGGGTCACTTCCTGTCTGTTCGACCTTCCGGGTCAGTTTGGGAGTTTTCGGGGCTTTTTTAAGAAATGTAATGGGCAAAATGTCCAGGGTCAGAAGGACCTCGAAGGCTCAGAGAAGGTTTGGGGAGGAGACCCTCTGGAACAGCTGTTGACAGACAGATGGTAGCCTCCCGTCAAGGCGATCCATCGTGTTCTTTAATGATGGGTTGTTTTACCTCCGAGCTGCACTTTTTTGCACACCATGGGCTAAATGGCTAGGTCAAAAGGAAGAGATGCTTTGGGGAGGGGAAAAAAAAGGGAATGGAATGCTCCATGTCTGCCACAGAGACAAAAGGCTTGTGACTTCGAAGGACACCGCAATTCCTGTGTTAATCAAACATTCACCACATATAAAAATACATTATTGGTATACGTGAGAAGATGAGGCTTTTACACTCGCACTTTTTATGCACACAATGGGCTAAATGGCAAGATCAGAAGGAATATCAGAAAAGGAAAACACATCTCTAGTCGCGGCCATCCACCACGTTCTTTAACGTCCCATCCGACGGATGGCGGCCTTTGCAAGCCCATCGGTGCCCGAGGGAAAAATGTCACCGGTTCTGCAGGTCGGATTACGGAGCCTTACTGTAATAGGAATCATACGTTTCGAGTACAGTTGCTCGAAAAAGTATCCGAACACTACTGTGGATTCAGAAAAAATATCTGGCGACGATTTTTTTAGAAAATATTGATCTGGCAACCTTCGTATCACGTGACACGAAGGTTCAGAGATCACTTATTTCTAAAAAAAAATTGTACCCAGATATTGGACTTAGAATGGACCAGATACTGGACTTAGAATGCCTTAGAATGCTGGATCTTCCTCGCTCGCGCCAACGAGCGCAAAAGACTGCACCAAGCCGACTGTAAACCAATAAACAAAGTTTTCTGGAAAACATAGAAATAAACAAAAAATATATACAGGGACTATAATAAAATCTGTATTAGATACGGGTAAATTCTGGGCTCGCAGGCCACGGAAAAATAAATAAGAAAGTGCAAAATTCGCTCTAACGAGTGAAAACTACTGCACCTTAGCCAATTTTAAACCAATAAACAAATTTTTCTAGAGAAACTAGAAAAAAAAACACAAATTATCTGTGTAAACTAGAAGAAAAACTGTACAAGATAGGGGCAAATTCCGGGCAGGCAGGCCACGGAAAAAATAAAAAATAAATCACAAAACGTGGAAATCTCTCCAGTGTTTCCAATATAGAGGCTCTAGCAATATTTTTTCTAAAAATTATAAACTTTTCGATAACTTTTCTGGTTGTACTGGGTCCCCAAAATTTTTTGTTGTAGAGCCTGTAACAGAGGCATTTCCACAAGAAAGCTTTAACAATTGAAAAATCAAATTATATACATATTTATTTTGCGAAGGAATGTCTTCATGAAAGAGTATCTGACGAGACTGGATTCTCATCCATTTACATATCTCCTTCCAAACCTCTGTCGCAAATGGACAGTAAAACATAATATGACCAATGTCTTCTATCCTGCCGCAAAAATCGCATTTGTCAGAGACATTGGTCATTCTGCTATGCAAAATTGTACGGGTCGGAAGGACATCGTGAGCAGGAAACCACGTAATGTCCCTGTATTCAGAAATAGCTCCACAATGATAAATGTTGTCCCAGGCTTTTTTCAGTCGTGAAAAGGGTCACGATAGGCGACGGGGTTAATAATAGTTAATTTTGATATCAAAATTGAGTTTGCCAATTTGGCTCTGTTGGCGAAGGAGGCGTCCTCAAATTGCCAAAGTGATACGACTTCTCTAGCCTGTTTCAAAATTTCAGTCCAAGTTTTACTCTGGCATCCTTTTCTATCAAAATATAGGCCAAGTATTTTGATAGGCACAATAAAATTGTTTGAATATCCATTCCAAGCACCCCATGTCAGGCAATTTAAATTGGCAAACCGTATATAACTTCGAAGAAATGGCAAACAGATGGTTTTAACAAATTATTTATGTCATAGTTTAATAAAATATGCATCAAATAAAAAAGAAAATATTATTTTTCAAGTTTAAATTACATTTTTTTATATCTATTTTAAAAAAAATTGAAATGACAATTTCATTTTTTTTAAATAGTTTTCTTTTATTATACTAAAAACGGATATATACGTTCTGGACACTGGAAGGGTTAATAAATCAGGTTTATGTTTTAAAATTTATTAAAACTGTATACAATTCATATGAGTCTTGCATTTGTTATAAATGCATGCTTTAAATGTTCTGATTTTTCATTTTGTTTTTTCACTGGTCCACATATTGTTCGCTGATCAAAATACTCGTTCAGTGAGGACATTAAATCAAGGGATACATAAGCTAAATTCAACGTTTTTTAAAATGTTTTTAAAAGATTCCTGTTTATCGGTGAAATATTTAAAATTTTCAACCCATCTACTGCGCGCCAATATTCAGTTTACTATTTTAATTCACGGAAAAAAAGGACAAAATGGCCATTTTAGAAAAAAAATAAATCTAACTGACTGTGCTCTTAAATAAAGGACGTATGGTTACCGTATATATACGATATCATTAAAATATCATCTTCCTTTCTCCGTGACTTAAAAGACGGCTTATTTCTCTAACCACAACTAATCTTCGATTCCCTAGAAGAAAACGTGAAAAATGTCGACGCTACTACGTACGTTTGACTTCAACAGATTTTGTTCACTGTATACTGATTGAAAGTAATCGTAATAATTCTTTGCTGACGTCTGACAATAACATTGTTGCTTTAATTGTTTCCCGACTTAGAAGGAAGGGACACCTCTCCATATCCGCAACAAAGTTCTCTCTCTTTAAGCTTCCTTTCTCACCATTTCTCGTACCTGAGCGAAACCAATTAGTGAATATTATACGAACGAATATTATCGAACATAACGTGGCAGTGGGAATCGCCATCAAATAACCGAAGATAATCGAATAACGAAAAGTTTCCCTGCCTAGACTAGTTAAAATAAAAAATATCCTACGTGCATAAGCAAACTTAAATATGTGTGCGCCTTAATAATAAATTGGGGAAAACACAGAGATGACGTCAGCGAAGTGGTTTCGGTTACTTCCCAACATAATTTCTATAATGTGAAGAGGAAAAGCATTTTCAGTGTCTCATGAAAGCCATACAACAAAACTATATTGTGGGTTGGGTTGTTGTTGTTGGGTTGTTTTACCTCTGAGCGGCACTTTTTTGCACACCATGGGCTAAATGGCCAGGTCACATGGACCCCGAAGGCTCAGAGAAGGTTGGGGGAGGGGACCCACTGGAACAGCTGTTGGGAGACAGATGGTAGTCTCCCGTTAAGGCCATCCAGCGTGTTCTCTAACGTGCATAGGGTATGGCTCTCCCGCACACGGGGCCACAGCTTAACGTCCCATCCGACGAACGGCGGCCTTTCCAAGCCCATCGGTGTCCCCTACTGACCGTGGGCAGGGCGGGGAATTTTGCGGAGAAAAATCTCAACGCTGACCCAGCTGGGACTCGAACCTGGGAACTACAGATTACGAGCCTGGCGCGTTACCGACTGAGCCACCCCCGCCCCAACTATATTGTGAAATCACAGTTTATTATTCAGTTCAAAACGTTTTCCAAAACATAATTTCTCTTGAGGTCACTCACAATACCTTTCTGATGGACGAAATAAAAGGTGACATTGGCATAATACCTTAGTAGCAAAATATCTTATCCAATATCATTTGCATTTGATATCTCTCACACCTGTACGACATACGTGTAATATCGAATATAAAAACGTTGGTTGCCGTAATATATAAATGACGAAGGCTGGAAAATTTAAGAGGCAAAAAACAAAATATTAAATGAAAAGTTGACATGAAACCTCAAATCACGTTCCGATTTCAGTTTTACTCTTAATAAAATAATTAGTGTATTGCAGCAGATAATTATTTTCCATCTCTGCATTTGTAAAATTATCATATCGTTCTTAACTCTAAAAACGCAAATAACGTAGTTCAAGAAACGCTATTTCCATAGCTACAATTAATGGGAACCCTATTTCGTGTCAACACAAATATTTCGTACTCAATTCCTATTTATAGAAAGATAATTGCAAATGTTTATTTCGCTGTCAATAAATAAGTTTTACCCCAACCACCTGTCAATAAAAAAGTTTTACCACTTTTTTTTTTCACTCTAAATCGAAATATTTATTCACCCATAAACATAATTTTTAAACACTGCAAGCGTTCGGCAAAGGGTTTAAGGTGCGATGCAAATCCATTCCTATTTTTCTATCTTATTACACCACGACTGCACATAACTGTTAATTTTCATTTCTGGGCCAAACCAATAATATTAATCTTGAGATTACTCGCAAAAACCTAAGTTTTTACCGAAAACGACTTTTCAAAAACCGGAATTTCCAAAGCTTTAACGGTACGTAAAAGTAAAAATGGTTGCTGCCTACGTAAAGCCCTTCCACATCGCAGTACATCACTAAAATCTCATCCAAAATATATTAAACAAAAGAATGGTTACTTCCTCCGTGGATCGTAAGAGAGTGAGAAAAAAAAATCCAGTGGAAGAACTCAAAAAAGCTTCCAATGCGAAACTCAAAGTATGCAACTTCCAACTTTTACTACGGCTTCACAGTGTTTCGTCTATACTTCTCCGAAACTTTATATAACCATTTTTCTTCTCTGTAGAAAAATAAAGATGCATCTTACGTACATGAGATGATCGAAACATAATATAAAAATATATCTAAAATAGCAACGCATAGAACCGGCCAGGCCTAGCACCTAATGTCCGACCCCGCCTTCTCGTGGTGCAGACCGTTAATACCTTTCAAAAGAGATACTCTCTTGTGGAAGTGAACAGAAGGGGAGGGCTGCCAGATTAGTGTGACCTACTGATCCGGACAACTACGGCTACTTTTCTCTTTTTCTATCCTGCTGAGGAGTGGTCAACCACACAGGGTCCTGGTGCTGACCATATAAACCCACTGGACTGGACAGATATATGGCTCTGAGCTTGATTATGTATCCCGATTTTGCTGCACTGGTGGGCTTCTGTGGAGGGAAAATCTTCCGCTGTGATATTTTTGAAATATCAACCAAGAAATGTCAACTTGGCGATAAAAATATAAATTATCCACTACACGGAAACGCATTGTTCAGAGCTAAGAAGAAGGTAATGTACAGTACAGCGAAATGTGTAATAGAGGCCTTAGATTAAACCACAGGGTTGTCCTTTGGGAACACAGGAAAAGGCGTTCTTTACCCCTAAGGACAAAGTTGCCTATGACATACGTAAGAGATTCACACCTAGCCTCGATCTAGGAATTTCTCGTTGGACACCACAGCGAAACGCGTACCGTGAAAGCCACCTAGATACCTCCTGTCTGGACAGCCTTCAACAAAAAGAGCGAAAATAAATATGCCTAAACAATCAATTCCTTTCATTGGTTCAACAGAAGTTAAGGTTAATTTAATTTATTTTAATAACATTCAAAATAATTTATTTATTAAGATTTTATTTAAATATTTCAGAATATTATAAAAATATTTACCAAAATTAAAAAAAAAAGAAATAACTACCAGTTAATATTTTAGGATTAGAAGTGTTTTAATTTATACACTTTGGTTTTGAAAGATATTATAGAGATTATGGTGCCAACACTGGATACCACTGATGACGTCACGTCCGTGTTTTCGCGATAATCGCGAAATTGCGATAATTCGCGATAATTCGCGATCATTTGTAATTCTAATTTACCTGCTGTATTCTTCTGTTAATTTCCCATTTTACTTATAACCACACGTCGTAGACTTTTATTGTGAGGAAGCGATCTCATTTTTTTCAATGTGCGACAATCTGTACCTGAATTTCTTGTTTTGAAAATAAAAATTCCACTCTCTCACTGGCATACCACTGAATATTATTGTTAACCATTCCAGTTTCCGCAACCATTTAAATACTAAAAGAATATTTTTGAAAACCGATATTTTAAAAATATTTTATTATGATCTTTAATTCCATTAAATGCATATTTTAGAGCTTCCAAGTAAGGTTTCTCACTGGCATAACAAGGAAATTCTGTAGCCGTTCGGTAGGGTACCTGAAAAGCATAGGAAATGAATAATGTCCGTATGACGAGCAAAAATAAAGTGGTCGACACCGACAAATAGCGGTTAACTATCAATTTTATATCCCATAATCAGAATAATGTGCTGCATACTATTTGTTGGTTCGAAACCGACCGAAATTTCATAGCTCTTAGGCTAAAAAGTGTAGAATTAGATTACCTCTACTCTAAACTAATTATTCACTACAAAGTTACTTACCTGAAGGAAAATATAAAAGAACCACAAACACCTCACGAATATTATTTAACTTGATTTAGCTGATACTTTTCGACCAGCGGAGTTGTGGATTACAGGACAGGCCGACGTTATTTATCAACCGAACGGGCCTTGCCTATGGCTGCTTATTATACTCAAAGCTCTGATAACTACAAACCCTCCAAAAAGGATGACTTCTTCGCCATATTTTAATAGCTATGGAACAGCGAGAAATGGAACAGAGAGAAAAGCGTTGGACGATTTCAATAATAGGCGAATGACATCCGACAGTGACGATTGAGAATGCATTGTTTGCAGAATCGCAAGGAAGTGACATTTACATTGTTTCGTATTCCCAACACAGGGGTTTGTTTACTCTTCCGCAATTATGTTTTTCGATACCTTCTATGCGAAATTTACTAAAAATTATTCTTTTAATCTAGTACCTCTTTCAAAAGTTTTTCGGATTCACCGTGAGTATCTTAAATATCTCTTTTCGGGGAGGAAAGACAATAAACATCACCAAGGCGTGGGTCTGCTTCTCAGCAGACACGCTAGTGATGCTCTTCTAGGATAAATAAATAAAAATAAATACCCCCTCAAGCAGCTGCTTGCCACAGAGGTCTGACAGGAGCCTGCCGGTTTATATGCCATAAGACAAGCGTTAAGGACTTCAATCTTATCTACTATTATGCCCCCACTGAGAATGCCGATGAGGATGAGAAAAAAGGTTTTTACAGACTCCACACTGTCTGCCACACACGGATCTTCATACGAGCTTCCATTTCAAAGAAAATTCGTAATTCTTTGCTGTCCGAACATGTATTGATTACGCCCCATATTGATTATTGCTGCGCAATAAATTGCGTCTTAAATTTTCCAGCGTTCGTCATTTATATATTATGTAGCTTTCTATTTCGAACAGATGGGAGGATTATCTGAACATCTTGGAACGGATCTTAGGGATATCAATGTGAAATATTTCACAATCAACCTAGTAAAGTATACTTGGTGGATTAGCGAAACCATATATTTTAGTCGTATTGTTGGTTCGGTCAGGCATCGGCCCCACCATGCAACAATAGAGGTCATCAAAAAGATGAAAGCTTCTCGAATGAAGAAGGAACTGAAGAGCATATTAGGACCCTTCGGATATTACCTACACTACCTAGATCAGTAATTTCAGTAACTAGTAAATTTCTTCTATTTTGACGGGAAAGAAAACGAAGGTTGTTAGTTTTATGGACAGCAACATTACATACTTAAACAGTTTTCATGTGACATAGAACTTGTTCCGTTCGGGCCTCACTTTCCTGACATTTAACATAAACTGGGCCGCATGTAGAATAAGAAATAAACTTTTTTTGGGGGGTGGGGTGGGGGTTGCTTTTATTTCTTGCATAGGTCAACCATGAGTTAACTGATAATTTTTTATATTAACTATTTTGGAAATACTTGAGGAAGTTTTTCAGCATAAGAACTAATTTTTTTTTCAAATTAAAACTTACCGATTTGTTTTTAAAGAAAATAAATATATAAAGAATTTTAATTTTTATTTTTGAAACTTCAACGTGCCTGTAATCATGTCTTGAATGTGCCATCCAGCCTGTTCTTGAACATTGGGTCGTTTCACCTCTGAGCGGGACTTTTTTTGCACACCATGGGCTAAATGGCCAGGTCACATGGACCCCGAAGGCTCAGAGAAGGTTGTGGGAGGGGACCCACTGAAACAGATGTTGGGAGACAGATGATAGCCTCCCGTCAAGGCCATCCAGCGTGTTCTTTAACGTGCACAGGGTATGGCTCTTCCGCACAGGGGGCCACGGCTTAACGTCCCATCCTACGGATGGCGTCCTTTCCAAGCCCATCGGTGTCTCCTACTGACCGTGGGGAGGGCGGGGAATTTTGCGGAGATAAATCTCAACGCTGACCCAGCTGGGACTCGAACCTGGGAACTATAGATTACGAGTCTGGTGCGCTACCGACTGAGCCACCCCAAAAAATATTAGAGAATTTATCTGCTATATGAATTGGAGTCTTACTTGCAAGATCTGTAACTTCTAACATATTCATTTAATGAAAAAATATTACTAAAAATAAATTCGAGATCATAATCTTATCCATTTAAATCTCGATTTTCAACAGCATTCTTAAAATATTTAAGGAATTATGGAAGCCAGAATATTTCACAACAGTAATGGGTCATAAGAATTTATTTCAGATAATAATTAAAACTTAATAAATATTTCTTCAATCATTTAATAAAACATAAATTTTAAAAGTTTCTTAACGATTTTTTCGATGTTAGAATAATTATGAATGATTTTTATGAAACAAGATAATTTATTATTAAATTTTCCAGCCTCCATAACTCTTTAATTACTGAACGAATATTGATAATAAATCGAGAATTTCAATAAATTAGATTTAACTTCAGTCACAGTTTTTCATTAAATGCATCAAATGCGTATATATAAAATCTGAGTTTGGTGTTTATCGGCAACCTAGACAGCAGTAACATCCTGACAAAGTGGAGACAACTATCCTTCTGCAGACACGAGCGACTCGAAAAGGATCTAGCCGTGACAGGTCTACAATTACCAATCTACAATCTTTATCCTCATCACGTTTCTCTATTAAATGCACATTTTAGTTGTTATAGAGTAGAGACGACCAAATAGTGAATGGTGTAGCTGCCAGTTTTAGATGGAAAAGATTTTAATTAATGTAACAATGTCACGTTATTATGTTTGATGCTAAATTGTTATTTTATACTTAGTTGGTCAAGCAGTGTTAAATCATTATTATGACTTATGTACTATGGTCGATAGTGAAAGATTTTCTGTCTTAATAGTCGGGGCGGTGTGGCTCAGTCGGTAGCGCGCCAGGCTCGTAATCTGTAGTTCCCAGTTTCGAGTCCCAGCTGGGTCAGCGTTGAGATTCATCTCCGCAAAAATTCCCCGCCTTGCCCACGGTCAGTAGGGGACACCGATGGGATTGGAAAGGCCGCCGTCCGTAGGATGGGACGTCAAGCCGTGGCCCCATGTGCGGGAGAGCCATACCCTGTGCACATTAAAGAACACGCTGGATAGCCTTGACGGGAGGCTACCATCTGTCTCCCAACAGCTGTTCCAGTGGGTCCCCTCCCCCAACCTTCTCTGAGCATTCGGGGTCCATGTGACCTGGCCATTTAGCCCATGGTTGCAGAAAAGTGCCGCTCAGAGGTAAAAAAACCATACGTTAAAGAACACGCTGGATGGCCTTGACGGGATGCTACCATCTGTCTCCCAACAGCTGTTCCAGTGTGTCCCCTCCCCCATCCTTCTCTGAGCCTTCGGGGTCCATGTGACCTGGCCATTTAGCCCCGGGTGTGCAGAAAAGTGCAGCTCAGAGGTAAAACCACCCAACAACCCAACTTAATAATCGATCGCAGAGTCTAAAAATTTGGTCCACCCTGCTATAGAGCTCCATAGTTATATTCCCATTGAAATAACACGGAAAGATAATGCTATACCTTTCTTTGAGCATAATATTGTTACTACCAATTTAAAATATTTTACTGATTCAAATATTGTGTTATTTTACAAAAATAGTGCTAGGTATAGTAATAAAAATTTCGATCAATTTCTTCGACTCGGACATCCTGCCCCCCCCCCCCCCCCCTCTATCTCTTCTGAAACCAGTCTTGTACATATATATGACTAATGGAATGTTGAAGTTTAAAACACTTTTTGTGAGCTTTCTGAACTGCACAAATATGTGTATGAACCAGGGCGCATTAAGCAATTTGGAGTTCTGGAGCCAGGTTCCAAATGGGTGCCCTCGAACAAAGTTCTAAATAAGAGCCTTAGAGCAATATTCTAAATGGAGTCCTTTTATCCTTCTAAATTGAAAAATGAAGTAAATTGTACTACTTATGTAAAATCGTCGATTGACGTGATAACAATAAATAACATTACTTTAAAACAAGCAAAAACAAAACAGGAGGGGCCCTGTAGGTCGGGAGAAGTAATGAAATAAAAAGACCAACATATAAAGAGTCAATTCTGTACTGCAACATAAACTTTGCCCGTATTGCATTTAAAAAAATATTACTTTTAATCTTTAATTTTTTAGCAAATTTACCATTTTATGCTTAATTTAAAAAATCGAGTATTAATATCAAAATAATTTTGCCAAAATTTATTGCTTATGAATTTCCCTTAACAATAAATAAGCTCTATCGCAATAGTAATTAAAATTATTATATTAGATAAAGAATTGGTTTGGAAACACTTGAAATTTTGTTCTTTAAAGAATTACCGTTAAATAATGCTATTGGGTAAACACTTGAAAATTTCGGATTCTAATGAATCATAATTTTTAAATGTAACACGATTATTTTTAAACGTAATTTTCATTATTCCCGTTGTATCTCTGAGAAAGATTCTAGTTTATTGCATTTGATTAACCATCTGTCTGATTCTTTACCATATGACTTCGAACAGATCGCTATCTACTTACCATTGGATTCGAGCCCCGGATAAGGCATGGATGTATGTGTCGTTTTTCTGCTGAGGTCCTGCCATCCTCTCAGACCTTCTACTCTGTCATATAAACTGACAGGCTCCTGTCAGACCTCTGTGGCAAGAAGATGCTTGAGGAGGTATTTATATTTATATTATAGCGTAGGTTAGGTGACCGCGGAGCGGTGCTGCCCTCATGTGGCATGTTCTGAAGCTTCCAATGCGCGCTCGCTAACACGGAGATTCTCGGAATTCGGCACGCATTCCCATTGCGTACGCACTGATTATACCATGTAATCAGTCATTGGAAGTTGCCTTAAATAAAATTGAAGGTGACGGTCGGCAAAACAATTTCTAGATATAACAGCTGAGCTAATTGCGATGAATTTCATGTTTACAGGATATTTTTTATCTTCTGTAAAATATAAAATTACACCTCTTCCATTTGTATATCATGATACCTAATGTTTTATGTATTGCTTCAGTAATGATCTGAAATGTGGAAATTCAAAATATTGCTTAAATCCACTGAATTCTCTCTACATATATACTTAAATATTGTCAGTTTAATTTGGGTAACCTCTTACATAAAGTTTAAGATGCATGGTTTAGAAAAGATAGAAAACTTTATTTCATTCTGAAAGCAGTCAGTGTAAATAATGAATATTTTTTTTCAACGAAAGCTTAAATCCTCATTTATTTTATCATATGCTATTTGCTAGATAAAAGTAATTAAAGTAGGGTGAAAACAGCTACCACTATAAATTATAGTACCATTTAGTGTAGTTATGTGTGTTCGTTTAATCACACAACAAATTCTTTTTCATAAACGGATTCCAGTTCAGTGACTTCCAACGTAAGTCGCTAAAAATTAACAGTAATAGTGTATGACCTGTTATTTTACAACAGGTCGTTTATGATATATATATAACGTATCAGAGGATTTGACACCCCACCCCACCCGCTGTACATATCACGACTGCTTCTTCATTTTACTAGCGTATTTTGTGTAGGAATCTTCACTTTCGTACGAATGTCAACATACCATGTGAGTATTAACTGTACTCGTATTTAATTACAAGGGATATTAGATAAAAAAAAACATGATTTTTTAAATCGGAAAACACTAAAAAGGCTAATCGCAAAAATAAATACATCATTTTAATGTCGTAGTGTACTTGATCGGTGGCTTGTTTAATGAAATGCATGTTTAGGTGAATTCTGTAGATGAGAATGTGTAATGCCAAAATAAATATCATGTTAATAACATTCAACTGATGAATTGATAGTGCAGAAACAATGTAAAGTGAAAGACCTATTGATAACGCTGAAGATTTAATTAATCAATATTCCTCTGCATTTGGGGTTTATATAATTATTTTCCTGAATGTTTGGAAAATGATCTTCTTTGTTGCTCTTGTGCACAATAAACTCAACCGTAGAGCTCCAGTTACATATTCAGGACATCCAGAGTCTCCATTTCATAATAAGTAATTGTTAAAAAGTTCGATAAAATCTATTGACATCTTCCCATTATTTTCTGTTTACGTACTCTTTGGAATTACGATTTTACGGAGATTCCAATATATCATAAGTTACATTACGATGAAAAGAATTTTGGCAAAGACTTGCATATTTCACTGGAAATGAATTTACAGTCTACAGTTTGATGATCATATCGTAATCTTTTACGTCAATTTGTGAAGAGAAAGGTTCGATTTCTTTTTGTAAATCTCTAATAGACGGAAAATCTCAAATAGGTATATTATGCAATATATTCCAATAAATTAATTCTTTCAGTCATGGCGTCAATAAGCGATTCATAAAAGACACTTTTTAATTACGTACAACATTAAGTATTTCGCTACAGAATATTAAATATTATATAATAAATGTAAAAAATTGAATCATCTTTGACGAAACAAAGGTTTTCAGTAGCAATTTGTTCCTTTTCTCATTTAGAATATTCTTCACAGAAAGAGGAATTTCCTGTTGGTTCCTGGTAGAAAGTTGAAATAGATGAATACAGATATAATACTACGAATACAGTTAATCATAAGTGGTAAGTGAAATTAGATATCTTGCCATAAAAATTTAAAATAACTTAATATTAAGCAATGTTTTTGGACTATACGTATTTTACCCTGGTTTCTATAAATCAAGACTTAAAAACAACCAAAAAGCGCCGTTTTTTTTTCGAAATCCTTTTTGATCTCTTATGTGTGGATGGGAATATAAGTTGAGTTGGGTTGTTTTACCTATGAGTAGCACCTTTTTGCACACAGTGTGCTAAGTGGCCTGGTGACAACGACCCTGAAGGGGGTAACCCCTGGATAACTGCTAGAAGACAGACGGTAGCCTCCCTTCAATGCCATTCATGGTGTTCTTTAAGCTCAAGTTTCCACCAGTGGTCAAGTAAGCACATCATTATATGGTTCCCATTGACCACGCGATGAAGTTGACCGTCAGGTGCGAGACTGAAGGGACTGATTATGCCCTTCAACAGTGAGTTTACGCACCCAGTTGTGTGTGTGGCGAAAAGACACTTACAGTGAGGTTATGCATCATCTTTCACAGCCTCAGTGCCATCACTGTACCAGGTGGAACGGACGAGTAATATAGTAACTCTGGAGATGCTAAAGGAATATTGGCAAATACCAACGAGGTTACACAGCATTTGTGAACCACCGAGGGCTGTACCAGTGGGAAATGCTTCCCTTAGGATTGAAGGACTATGGGACATTTTTCCAAAAAATTGTGAATGTCATAATTACGCCCCATGTTGATTATTGCTGTGCTATCTAGATTATATAGCTTTCTTTCTCAAACAGCTTCGAAGATCATCTTAACATCTTGGAGCGGATCTTAGGGATATCAGTGCCTAGATCCGCTCCAAGTCCTGCTAGGTTGATTCACAATCAACCTAGCAAACTTCTTGGGAGAGTAGCGAGACCAAATATTTTGGTCACATTGTTGGTTCGGTGAGCCAACGACCACACGATGAAAAACTAGACGTCATCAAAAAGATGAAAGCTCCTCGAATGAAGAAGGAACTGAAGAGCATATTAGGACTCTTCGGATATTACCGACACTAACTAGATCAGTATACAGCAATTGCAAAGCCACTCACAGACGTGACTCTGAAGTAGGCACCTGCATAGTTGAAATGGTGCTTACAAGCAGATTAAGCATTCGAGAGACTGAGGGGCGGGGGCGTTCTACAAGGCATTAGAATGCAATACGCATGATCCTGCGTGAGATTACATTCTTCATTGAAATGCATCTGCGCATGTATCTCTCTGACTGAAGCACAGGGACAAGAACATCTCATCGCCTTTACTTCGAAGAAGCTCACGGAACCCAGCAGAAATATAATGGTGGTTGTGTGTGTATGGGAGAGTGTGGGTGGAAGGGCTACAAAAGTTTTTGACCTGGTTATGTAGACCCCAGATCGAGTTTCTTTCAGACCATATCCTGCTAAGGTACCTCATAGCTCTTCCAACATTGAGCAGCAAATAGCAGAGAGCCTTTGTCATTAATCAGAAAGATGCAACAGTGCATTATAGAAAAGGTGCTTCCCACTGAAACGCTGATGCCTTATCCAGGCTGACTGAAACTGCGATTGGATTAGCAAAGGAAATACCTAGGAAGAGGTTGGGTTGGGTTATTTTACCTCTGAGCGGCACTTTTTTGCACACCATGGGCTAAATGGCCGGGTCACATGGAACCCGAAGGCTAAGAGAAGATTGCGGGAGGGGACCCACTGTAACAGCTGTTGGGAGGCAGATGGTAGACTCCCGTGAAGGCCACTCAGCGTGTTCTTTAACGTGCACATGGTATGGCTCTCCCGCACACGGGGCCACGGCTTAACGTCCCATCCGACGGACGGCGGCCTTTCCAAGCCCAGCGGTGTCCCCTACTGACCGTGGGCAGGGCGGGGAATTTTGCGGAGATAAATCTCAACGCTGACCCAGCTGGGTCTCGAACCTGGGAACTGCAGATTCCGAGTCTAGCGTGCTACCGACTGAGCCACCCCCGCCCCTATTAATCAGAAAGGTGCAACATTGCATTATAGAAAAGGCGATTGATTGAAAGTGAACCTGCGATTGCATTAGCAAAGGAAATACCTAGGAAGAGGAGTTGACACAAGCGCAATGCACTTGAAAGTATTGATGTCCCATAGAAAGTAAAAAAAAAAGTGATTTAGCTTCTTAAAACTCTTTGTTTCAAATTAAAATGGGTAGTATTAGGATAATTGAAGATTTCCCAAATACTAGATGCCAGCTCAATAATCTTCTGAGTAGGATTTTAAAATTATTTGCAAAATAAAAATCGCAAATTCTTCCAACGAAATAACAGATGTTCATATTAATAGGAGATAAAGTTTAGCATTTCAAACCAATGGAAGAGTCAGGAAAAGCAAATGACAATATTAAATGTGTCACTACCAATCCATCTAAAATCTGAATTTTCCTAATTTCCTAATATTCGAAATTTTCCTAATATCGAAAGTCTATTCACTTTATTAACCAACATCTCTCCTTTCCATTTCACTCTGTAGACTTCGTGATTTGCACGACTGAAATTTCATACTTTTAATTAAAATTTTTTACGCAACAACCGAGTAATTTTTTCAACTAGTTTGCTCTGTCAGCAGAAAGATCGCTTCATTTTCATAAAATAAATTTTTCTTTTAATTTGTGAATTTATTAAAGTGCATTTTTTCTCTTTAAAATATCATCATTAATCCGTACATGGTCACTATTATTGTCATTGTGAAGTCTTATAATGCATCCGATGTTACTCTAAACCAGGTATGTCAAACTCGTTAACCACCGAGGGCCATGTTAAGTATTATATATTA
This sequence comes from Ryuthela nishihirai, assembly GCA_038380435.1. Classification (NCBI taxonomy): domain Eukaryota; kingdom Metazoa; phylum Arthropoda; class Arachnida; order Araneae; family Heptathelidae; genus Ryuthela; species Ryuthela nishihirai. The sequence goes on from JAWZYU010000039.1 coordinate 5,406,179, forward strand.
AATCGCGGGCCGCAAAACGAAAAAAAAAATGGAAATAAAGATGAAGCATAGCTTTTATTATAAACAAATCAATACATACAAAATAATAATACACAGAATATAAACATATTAAAAAATACATATGTATGTAGGAAAGTTTCTTTTTTTCGATTTAACATTATTTAAATAAAATAATATCATCTTTTTTTTTGAAGTAACTTGGCAAAGTTTTTCATTAACCAAATCTTCAAAATTTGGTTGAATTTGTTGAGCTGTAGTTATTTTTAAAATTGCTTGCACATGCTTGTCTGTTAATCTTGATCTTTCCGCAGTTTTATTATTTTTTAAAGTGGAAAATAATTGTTCGCACAAAATAGTTGTTCGCAATTCTACGATCGGGCTCCGGCATATACATTTATGCGCAATAGTTTCCCTTATATATAAATGGAAATGATTTCTGAAATAAGTTTATTTAATTCATGTACCGTGTACGTACTTATAATTTTAATTAACGAATCCAGTGTTGTCAAAAGTTAAATAAAATTATTGGTTATGAATCTTGGCGGGCCGCAGAACAGTTCCCGGCGGGCCGCGTGTTTGACATTGCCTGCTCTATGTGTAACACGATAGCATATGTTAGATTCAATGCCTTATCCACCGGTAATAAACGTCTTTTTCAAGTACATGCTTCGATTCTTTACTTCTTGTAATGCGTCCTATGGATGCGTTCCGGATCTTTAATATGAATTAAAAGCGTTCACAAAATATTGTGCATAAAAAGGAAACGTTTCTGCTTTCTAATTAACCGGTTTGAAAGAATAGTGTTAGTTAAAACAGGAGTAAAGTAAAATATTTGGACCAATTATCATAGTCACTGTGTCGAGCCTAAACAGATCGAAAAGCCGTTCACCAATATAAATAGCAAGAGGGTTGGGTTGTTTTACCTGTGAGCGGCACTTTTTTGCACACCTTGGGCTAAATGACCAGGTCACATGGACCCCGAAGGCTAAGAGAAGGTTAGGGAAGGAGACCCACTGGAACAGCTGTTGGGAGATAGATGGTAGCCTCCCGTCAAGGCCATCCAGCGTGTTCTTTAACGTTGGATTGTTTTACCTCCAAGTACCACTTTTTTGCACACCATGGGCTAAATGGCCAGGTCACATGGACCCCAAAGTTTCAGAGAAGGTTGGGGGAGGGGACCCACTGGAACAGCTGTTGGGAGACAGATGGTAGCCTCCCGTCAAGGCCATCCAGCGTGTTCTTTAACGTTGGAATGTTTTACCTCTGAGCGGCACTTTTTTGCACACCATGGAGTAAAAGGCCAGGTCACAAGGACCCCGAAGGCTCAGAGAAGGTTGGTGGAGGAGACCCACTGGAACGGCTGTTGGGAGACAGATGGTAGCCTCCCGTCAAGGCTATCCAGCGTGTTCTTTAACGTGCACAAGATATGGCTCTCCCGCACACGGAACCACGGCTTAACGTCCCATCCGACGGACGGCGGATGGGACGTTAAGCGCCTTTCCAAGCCATCGAATTGTCCACCGAATTGTCTTCAATTCATATATAAAAATAAATGCCAGAGCGCTCTACCATAAAAACCGCGCTTTCCGGCGGCCTTTCCAAGCCCATCGGTGTCCCCTACTGACCGTGGGCAGGGCGGGGAATGTTGCGGAGACAAATCTCAATGCTGACCCAGCTGGGACTCGAACCTGGGAACTACAGATTACGAGCCTGGCGCGCTACCGACTGAGCCACCCCCGTCCCCAGAAAGAGGGAAAATACAAGCAGGAAACTGCAACTATTGATGTTTTTCTTTAAAAACGACGTAATCACAATTGTTTACTGATGAGCCTGAAACGTAATCTCTGGATTTGAAATTGCACCTTTAGTACTGTATAAGCGGAGGATGATAGTGATGATGAGAGATGAATTGAAGACTCTTGAGCTACATATTCAGCATCATCCATCACATAATTATCTCCCAACTCCATCTGCAATGAAAACAAGTCGTCAATTCCTTCTTAAGCTAAAGGTTTTGCATTTGAATCCTTTAAAATATATTGTATTCTCTGAATTTTATACGGGAGCGCGACAATTGGGTGTAAGTCAACTGGGTGGATAACAACTGAAAGTGCGACAATTCGGTGGACAATTTGATGGAACACAATTAGGAGGATATGACAGTTGGGTTGAAATAAAGAAATTATGGGAAATAGCAGTTATCCGTCTGATAAATTATTACTGACATGGTGGGAATCGAACCCGCAACTCTCTAGGTAAAAAAATGCCAGAGCGCTCTACCATAAAAACCACGTATACGGAACCACGGCTTAACGTCCCATCCGACGGACGGCGGATGGGACGTTAAGCGCCTTTCCAAGCCATCGAATTGTCCACCGAACTGTCTTCAATTCATATATAAAAATAAATGCCAGAGCGCTCTACCATAAAAACCGCGCTTTCCGGCGGCCTTTCCAAGCCTATCGGTGTCCCCTACTGACCGTGGGCAGGGCGGGGAATTTTGCGGAGACAAATCTCAATGCTGACCCAGCTGGGACCCGAACCTGGGAACTACAGATTACGAGCCTGGCGCGCTACCGACTGAGCCACCCCCGTCCCCAGAAAGAGGGAAAATACAAGCAGGAAACTGCAACTATTGATGTTTTTCTTTAAAAACGACGTAATCACAATTGTTTACTGATGAGCCTGAAACGTAATCTCTGGATTTGAAATTGCACCTTTAGTACTGTATAAGCGGAGGATGATAGTGATGATGAGAGATGAATTGAAGACTCTTGAGCTACATATTCAGCATCATCCATCACATAATTATCTCCCAACTCCATCTGCAATGAAAACAAGTCGTCAATTCCTTCTTAAGCTAAAGGTTTTGCATTTGAATCCTTTAAAATATATTGCATTCTCTGAATTTTATACGGGAGCGCGACAATTGGGTGTAAGTCAACTGGGTGGATAACAACTGAAAGTGCGACAATTCGGTGGACAATTTGATGGAACACAATTAGGAGGATATGACAGTTGGGTTGAAATAAAGAAATTATGGGAAATAGCAGTTATCCGTCTGATAAATTATTACTGACATGGTGGGAATCGAACCCGCAACTCTCTAGGTAAAAAAATGCCAGAGCGCTCTACCATAAAAACCACGTATCAGACGAAACACGCTTCCAGGATATGACTTATAAATCTTTCACTGAAATGTGGCGGACCTTGCGCCATCTGTACTTCATGACAGGCGACTTATTTTCCAATTGTTGCCAATGATTTGGAGTGGGGCGGGGGTGGCTCAGTTGGTAGCGGGCCAGGATCGTAATCTGTAGTTCTCAGGTTCGAGTCCCAGCTGGGTCAGCGTTGAGATTTATCTCCGCAAAATTCTCCGCCCTGCCCACGGTCAGTAGGGGACACCGATGGGCTTGGAAAGGCCGCCGTCCGTCGGATGGGACGTTAAGCCGTGGCCCCGTGTGTGGGAGAGCCATACCCTGTGCACGTTAAAGAACACGCTGGATGGCCTTGACGGGAGGCTACCATCTGTCTCCTAACAGCGGTTCCAGTGGGTCCCCTCCCCCATCCTTCTCTGAGCCTTCGGGGTCCATGTGACCTGGCTATTTAGCCCATGGTGTGGAAAAAAGTGCCGCTCAGAGGTAAAACAACCCAACCCAATGATTTAGATGTTAATGATAAGGTCACTCATTCTTAAGCGTTCAGACCTAAATAAATCCAAATTACAGATACGCATTGCAGTATTTGTATCTATTCTCCTTAATTGTTTTTTCTATATAGGATTTGAATGCAACCTCTTTAATCCGACACCATACTATGGCAGAATTTTTACGAAGTCTGTTCCTTCTAAACGTAATAAACGGAAAATGAAAGGAATACCCTACTGGAAAAGATTCATAGGGTGATCTGTTTTTATCACCAATACAACCCTCATTAAAACCAAATTTTTATAAAAGAAAGAATTGGAAATAATTGAATGTATCATAGGAAATCAAAAGAGCCAATATCGAGAATTTTTCTGGCTAATACGATTTTCATTAAAACGGATTCTAACATTATTTGTCCGATTCTCATGGTTTTAAAGTGAAACAGTCTCAAATAATAGGATCAACTAACAGATGCGACGACGCATAAGACTACCAATATTCCCTTTAGTCAATAAAATTAATATTTTAAGGATACTTTACTTCTCATAAAAACAACTGGATACTTATAAAATGTATTACAGAAAATCGTAACAGGCAATATTGAGAATAATTCTCTCTTATCCATCCTCAGTTATAACGTACAGTAGCTCAAAAAAGTATCCGAATACTACGGTTGATTACAAAATTCAGAAAAAATATCTGACAACGATTTTTTCAGAAATTAGTGATCTGGCAACCTTCATGTCACGTGACACGAAGGTTGCCAGATCACTAATTCAACCAACCTTCCCGCACTGCCCACGGTCAGGCCGGGGTCACCGATGAGCTTGGAAAAGCCGCCGTCCGTCGGATGGGACGTTAAGCCGTGGCTCCGTATGCGGGAGAGCCATACCCTGTGCACGTTAAAGAACACGTTGGATGGCCTTGACGGGAGGCTACTATCTGTCTCCCAACAGCTGTTCCAGTGGGTCCCCTCCCCCAACCTTCTCTGAGCATTCGGGGTCCTTGTGGCCTGGCCATTTAGCCCATGGTGTGCAAAAAAGTGCCGCTCAGAGGTAAAACAATTCAATCCAAAGCTTTATTAAATATCGAGTAAGAAAAATAGGTGTTATTCGGGATGTTTAAAATTCCTTGTTCATTTCTAATTGTTTCATTACAAAGGAAAAAAAATCATTTTATTAAATGTCGTACTAGTGGGAGTATTTACAGTTCTAGTCTCTTTGGTTGCCTCAGGTGCCATCTTTTGATATCCCTATTCTTTTTTGTTCAGAAAATTGGCTATTGAAAATAAAATTCGTTTCAACTCAGTTCAAAGAAAGTAAAAATTATCGTTCATGTAGTGAAATGCGCAAGATATAATATCAGATAGATTCATTGAAACGAGTTTTCAGATAATTCGATATATTGGAATATCAGATTAGAGAGAGTAGATGTAAATGCTTTAATGAGTAAAAGACCAGATGGAATAAATGTTGTTCTTTGCCGTTTTTTTCTGGGTTCTTTCGATTACAAATAAGCAATAAATATATTTTAATCAATTTCGTATTATAGAGAATAGAGACAAATGCGTCATTACTCATGGATTAACTAAAATACTTTTAAATGACGTTTGGTTTAGTTTCCGGAAGGCATTCCTGTGATATTCGATTGGTTAGTTAAGAAAGGAAAGGATTTTCCGTTTTATTCAATGTAGGATTTGTTAGAATGCAAAATTCTTATTCTGATTACGTTCCTGCAGCTCCTTTCCTTTGACTTAAGACTGTTCCGTTTAGAAGAAACATAATGAAAATGATTCGTGAAAATCCGTTTCGAGAAAAGCCTGCTTAGCGAGAATAATAATATTGGTGGATGTTATCATTTCTTTTTACATGTTTTTCGATTTCCGACTGTATCTATAAGAAGAAAAGAATCTTCAAAATATGAATATTAATTGTCTTACGGAGTTTGGTTTTCTAGGGTACGTTATTTTTATTACAGATCGTTTTACTTGGAACTAACAGGATGGAAGAGAAATGTAAAAATTCGTTGTATCGAAAATCGGAGTAACGAGAATAACTCTCATTTGTTTCGATTTCCTGTAATACTTTCGATCGATTTCCAATTGTTTCTTTTATAAGAGAACTATCTTTTAAACATTCATTCTGTTGAGTGTCAGATTATTCAGAATAATGGTTGTCTCCGCATTTTCGGTTCCTGTAGTCTTTCCTTTTATTTGAGGTTGTTTCACTTAGAAGTAAAGAATCTTTAAAATTTCATTGAGGGTCGGATTAATGAGAATATATTGGTAGTCATGTATTTTCGTTTCCTGTAGTCGTTCCCTTTATTTGAGATTGTTTCCACTAGAACGGGTGGGGGCGGGGGTGGCTCAGTTGGTAGCGCGCCAGGCTCGTAATCTGTAGTTCCCAGGTTCGAGTCCCAGCTGGGTCAACCATTGAGATTTATCTCCGCAAAATTCCCCGCCAGGCCCACGGTCAGTAGGGGACACCGATGGGCTTGGAAAGGCCGCCGTCCGTTGGATGGGACGTTAAGAAGTGGCAGCGTGTGCGTGAGAGCCATACCCTGTGCAAGTTAAAGAACACGTTGGATGGCCTTGTCGGGAGGCTACCATCTGTCTCCCAACAGCTGTTCAAAATCAGCGGTCCCCTCCACCAACCTTCTCTGAGCCTTCGGGGTTCATGTGACCTGGCCCTTTAGCCCATGTTGTGCAAAAAATGCCGCTCAGAGGTAAAACAACCCAACTATAACGGACAGAATAAAACAGAAATTTAAGAATCCGTTATCGAAAGAAGGATCAAGTGACAATAATTCTCAATATCTTTTTTTAAATTTTTTCTAATGATTTTCTCTAAATGTGAAATTGAAGCATCTCTCCTGAGTGCTACTGACTAACCATTTTGATTCTTTAAAAATGCCTAATGCAATTGATCATACACTCTCTGCTTACACTCTTAAACAGAAAAATCTAAAGTGTAAAGTCTTTGTAGTTCCTAGATTAGTTGTGTTGGGTTGTTTTACCTCTGAGCGGCACTTTTTTGCACACAATGGGCTAAATGGCCAGGTCACATGCACCCCGAAGGCTTAGAGAAGTTTTGGGGAGGGGACCCAATGGATCAGCTGTTGGGAGACATATGGTAGCCTCAAAGTCAATGTCATCCAGAATGTTCTTTAACGTGCACAGGATATGGCTCTCCCGCACACGGCGCCACGGCTCAACGTTCCATCCGACGGACGGCGGCCTTTCCAATCCCATTGGTGTCCTTACTGACCGTGGGAAGGGCGGGGAATTTTGCGGATATAAATCTCAAAGTTGACCTAGCTGGAACTCGACCCGGGAACTGCAGATTACGAGCATGGCTCGCTACCGACTGAGCCCTTCTCCCAGGTTAGAGTACTGCCTGGTGTTAATCAAATTAAACTTAACGTGACCGGATGCATGAAAATTGCTTTGGAGACTAAGAAGCAATATCGATGATACAATTGTATATTCAGTATCAAGACATGCAAAGAATGCATGAGCATATCATTTGCCTTTCGCAGTAAAATATAATTTTCTTAAATATTGGATATATCGTTGAGATACATCCGTGATATACCTGTGTCTAATTTGATACGTGCATGGTGATTGACCGAATGATATTTAATTGTATTAAACTATTTTATTAACATAGTGGTAGTTACTGCGAATTTTCTATTAATTTCTACTTATTTTCCAATTGCTTTTCCCACGTCATTTGTTGCGTTTTTCAATTTATGTGAGTGTTAAAGCGACTGTTCCAGTATATATTTACAACATTTTGATTATTTTATTAATTACAACACGCTGGATGTCCTTGATGGGAGGCTGCTACCATCTGTCTCCCATCAGCTGTACAATCGCTCAAAAAAGTATCACGTGTCACGTGACACGAAGGTTGCCAGATCACAAATTTCTAAAAAAGAAACGTTGCCAGATATATTTTCTTAATTATATAATCAACCATTGTGTTCGGATACTTTTTTGAGCGACTGTACCTGGCCCATCTTATCCGAGGCTCATAAAGCCAATACTCACTCCACTGAATCTCGCTCATTTCTTCCTTTATTTTTAACCAATAATTTTAGATCAAATAAATAAACGATTTTGCCAATTCAAAAAGCTTGTTAAAATGAATATTTTGTTTTCCCTACCAGGGGCGCGAGAAACCGCATTTTTTATTATAAGAGTTAAAATATTTTTGTGCTTTATATATACTAATGGAATATTACTCTATGTATTTTGCTAATCACCCCTTAGTTTGCATTTATACTTATAGACGTGCCAAATGAAGAAAATAACAATTTCATTCTCTTCGGAAAGGAGACCTCCACAAGAGATATATTATTCTTCTAGTTCAATAATGAAATTAAGCAGCGAGCTATAAATTTAATATAAGAAAGTAATTAGATGATATGAAAAATACTTAACAGCGCAATTTCTTTTCTAATTTATATCTACAATGCGATGATTGAATTCAAAAGTTTTTCAGTAGTTTCTTTGCAAGGATAAAGTTAAACTGCTTTAATTTGAGAACGTTGTATAATTCTAAAAAGACAGTAGTGAATTTTAGAATATTCTACAGTTATATTACCTTAATAAATAAATTTTCTCTTTCACATTATTTTTTGAAAGACAATAAGGAAAACGAATTATTATCAGATGCTGAATCTCAAAGCCAGATGTCCACATCATTTGAAATTTGTTTGGAAAATGAGAATTACGGCCGGCTGCTAAAGGTGGCGCTGAAGTAGTGGAGTTCAATCGTTATCTGTGCCAATCAGTTATTCTGTGGTCATTGGCAACCTCCAATTTCGTCCTCTTTTGACGTTCTTTAAAAATGCAAAACGGAAATTTAATGGGGCTTAAATTTATGATTCGTATGTAGATGGAAGCTTTAGACGTGGAGAGTACAGTCGCTCAAAAAAGTATCCGAACACTATGGTTGATTACAGAATTCAGAAAAAATATCTGGCAACGATTTTTTTTAGAAATTAGTGATCAGGCAACCATCGTGTCACGTGATTACATTATTCAGGAAAAATATCTGGAGCGTGTACAGCAACTGTACACGCTCCAGTTACCACTCACAGCAAACTGGAGCGTGTGCAGTTACTGCACACGCTCCAGTTTGCTGTGAACGGTAACTGCACACGCTCAATATTTTCGTGAGTGAGCCCACACGATCTAGTATCAAAATAATATGACCACCTATGTACCAAACGGAATGTAGCTTTTTATTTCCTTCAAAGCAAAAAATAATTGTTTTTTAGTGGCAAAGTTCTCTGCTTCCAGTAAAATAAAATAATAAAATAAATATATTAGAAAATAATAAAAAAATGGATAAAATAAAAAAAATAAAAAAATAAAATAATATAATATAATAATAAATAAAATAAAATTGGATGGGGCATAAAATCACGACATTGTGTATGGGAGAGCACACTATGCATGACATTAACTAACACACATAAGTAGTGGGTTCTCACCCCAGCCCCCCCCCACGCACAGTGCTTTCCCCCTATGACGTCACAAGCCACGCCCACTACCGGTCACGCCCCTATGACGCCACAAGCCACGCCCACTTCCGGTCACGCCCTATGACGTAACAGGCCACGCCCCCTATGACGTAACATTACGCAACATAACGTGATAATTACATAATCATTACGTAACATGCCACGCCCCTTTATTAATAATTCCTCCCCTTTTATTAAACCCCCTTTCACCCCCCTTACCCCTCAGTGGCGCCATCTGTTGACAGTTAGAAGTACTATTTTCCCAAAAAAACCTATTTTTATTCCAATTCTTCGATTTTTGATTTCCCCTTTATAAAAAAATTCCTCCCCCCTTATGAAAAAAACCCTGGCATCATCTGGTGCCTGTGAGGAACACTAATTCTCCAAAAACCCTTATTTTAATTCTTTGATTTCCACCTCCTATTAAAAATTACTCCCCCCTATTAAAAATTTCTTCCCCCTTATGAAAAAACCCTGATGCCTTCTGTTGACAATGAAGAGTACTATTTTCGGAAAAACCTCCTTATTTTAACTCTAATTCCCGATTTTTCTTTATTTTGTCCCAATGGTCGACCTATATTTTAAGCCCTCCTGCAGACCCCCCGGTTGACCTTTTAAGCATTTCCTATATTTTAAGACCACCTCCCTCACTCGGCTGATGCAAGTCTCAGAATAATTGCATGGAACGATTGACCAGTCTCAGAATAATTGTACAGAAAGGAATGATACAAAATTCCCTAGTAATTAAACACTCATCAAATTCCCTTACCTCTATTAAAAATCATCCTACAGTTGAAACTCATTTTACTCTTACTGTTTCCATAGAAAATACCATAGGGTGAAATTAATAATGGTTTAAATTATTCGTAGGGATGACATGTTAAATCTGCTTTTAGAACACACGTCTGCAGTGGAAAAATTTTCAAACTCCGTTAATCAACTCCCTAGTAATTAAGCACTGGTTAAAATATTCCTCACCTTTATTAAAATCATTCCACGGTCGAAATAAAAATCAGTTTTTCTGTAGATGTGTTTCACCGGGGGGGAAAAAAAAAATCGTCCCTCGCTCTGTGGATTCCGTCCGACTGTCTTGGGTTCCCGGACTATACCGTGTACTTGCTGTGGCTTAGATGCGGGCCAAACATTTCAGATATTAACCTAGCATTCTTTATAACTAGCTTTTCCTATGTATTTCTTACATCAAACCCAACACTACCACTGAACTCTTTTGAATGCGGATCTCAAATTGTAAATCAAACTCACAAAGCTGTATTTATCCCACCAAGACGGCTAAACGATTTTCTTATAATTAAAATTCCCTAGTAATGAAACACTCGTCAAAATATTCCTCACCTTTATTAAAATCACTCCACGGTCGAAATAAAAATCAGTTTTTCTGTAGATGCGTTTAAACGGAAAAAAAAATCCTTCCCCCGCGAACGCAATACCTCAGTGTCCACGTTCATCTGAAATTTGCCAAGTCGAGTAAACTTTGGAATGGCAACACTCGGAATGGGTGATGCATTTTTGGAATTCAACCTTTATCGAGTCATGCGTGTAGCAACAAGCAAGTCAGCGTATGTGTCAGGTCTCTTCTTATCGGAGATGAAGGGTCAAGAGGAATGTCACCACACGCTGTCTGCAGCACCGTATTTGCATCTGTTCCTGATAAGATCGGATTAATATCTACAAGCTTTATTCACGCCTGAGTGAGTGACAGCACTTATCGCTACACCGTCAAAGAGTGAATGCCGATGGTATGCTATCTGTTTACATCTGCTAATGATAAAACGAAAATATTTCGGATGACGCTTTAGCTCACGTGTTTACCCCAGAACATATCTCACGAAGGGAGCTTATCGGATGAAGGTTGGCCTTGATCGTGTCGAGAGATGTATCAAGGTCGTTTATGAGATAACATGTCCCTGTATATAAGCTCGCACCCTGCTTTCTTCATCATTCCGTGCTTGCTGGTTAGAAAGCTGTCATAAGTTTTTGCTCCTAGTTTGCTCAGTTTTTGCAACATGTCTACAATCCGTGAGTTTGAAGATCTTCCTGCCGTGGTACGTGAATTGGACGGTGCGTCCAAACGTCCTTCATCACCTGAGACTCAAACATCGAAACGTCGTCGCACTACGAAACTCTCATTAACCGCACTCCGCCGTGCTTCATCCACCGCTGGGCAGGCTCGTCCCTACGTTCCTGCAAGCCCGTTAGATGGATCACTTCCGGGTTCTTCAAGCGCTCGTGATGTCACATCTGCATTCTCTGTTCCAAGTGTGAGTTCACCAGTGCCTCACTACACCATCAATAACGTGAGGTGTTTTAATTCAAAGAAGTTCAAGACACAATTCATTTCAAAGAGCGTCCGACTCGGTGGAATGGAAAACATTGAAGCACACGATTTCCTTCCGGTGCTACACTCCCTGCAGGAGAAAATGCTAAGTGATGTGGTTCCTGAAGGCGATTATAGTCACGTGCGTCTGTGTTTCAGATCGCCAGATTTAAAAAATGCTGTGAATTTAAGTTTGATCCGCCGTAATGAATTAACTGCTGAGCGATTCATGGCTGCGCTGGACCGTGTAATTCAATCTAATGAAGGAATCGGCCCCCATAGTCAATTGGAATTTGATTTTGTGTGCGCCGATTTGGAGCGTGTCGGGCGCGGTGGCAACGGTAAACGTCGTGCACCTGAAAACCGTAATCTCGTTGATATGGATACATTTTTAAAAAATAAACAGTCTATTGTAACGATCCAGAACAACGACGATACTTGTTTGGCTCGAGCTCTAGTGGTGGCTAGAAAATTAAATTTGAAAAAACGAGACTTGCCTAACAAATATGAAGGTGTGAGAAGAAGCCATCATAAACTACAAAGCATCGAAGCGCTTCAGTTTCATCGAGAGGCAGGTGTTCCTTTCGGTCCGTGTGGGATACCGGAAGTCAGGCTGTTCCAACAGCATTTGTCACCGGCTCTCCGCATTGTGGTTTATTCGGCTGAAGATTGTTTCCTGCCTGTGTTTGTAGGCCCTGAGGCTCCCCAGAGTCTCTTTCTGCTTTACCGTAATCATCATTTCGACGTGATCGCTAACCCTGCAGGACTTTTCGGTACGCAAAAATTCTGCACTACCTGTTTAAAGGCATACAACCGTGAACGTCACGTTTGTCAAGGCACCTGCAACCGGTGTCTGACACCGAACGTCGTGCATAGTGGAGACCCCCTTCTGTGCCCTAACTGTAGCATGTATTTGAGAGGCCCTGATTGCTTTCAAGCGCATCTACAGTTATCCTGCCAGCAACGTCATCGCTGCACAAAGTGCCTGGACATTTACGATCCGAAGAAGAAACATATCTGCCGTGAAAACAAGCCTCAGTTTGTGGAACCCTTGAAATTAAAGCCAGTGGAACAAAATTACATTTATTTCGATGTGGAAACGGTTCAACTGACGGACGGCGTCTTAAAACCTATCCTATGTGTGGCCACTTACAGAGTAGAAGACGAGTGGCGTGTAATATCGTTTCCCGATGTGAATGAATTTATGGACTGGCTTCTCAGTGAAATAAAACCAGGCAAACAACGCTTTTCTAACACGACCGTCATAGCTCACAATTTCCGTGGCTTTGACGGAATGTTTGTCGTTGATTATCTTTATCGGCATCTACTGAAACCCGACCTTGTGTTTCTAGGTTCCAAGATTTTAGGAATTTTCCTCATCGGACTGAAAATACGTTTCATCAACAGTTTTTCATTTATCCAGGCACCGTTGAGGACATTTTCCAAAACCTTTGACGTAGAAACCGTGAAAGGGTTTTTCCCGTTCGACTTCGTCAGGGAAGAAAATTTGCAGTAGGTGTGTGTCCCCCACGAGGCTACTCAGCCAGCAACGACCGACAGTCGCTGAAAGCACTGGCGTGGCTGCAGTACGAAGCAGAGAAAAATAACCTTCAGATTCAAACGGCTCATTCACCTCAGGGTGAATTTAAAATCTCCAAATTTAAATTAGATGGTATTTGCCATGACACCCGTACCATCTACGAAGCGATGGGTTGCTGGCATCATGGATGCGTCCAGTGTTTTCGCCCCGAGGCCATCCAGTCTGTAGAGAAGAAACCCTTTTCAGCTCTTTACAACCGAACTCTGGATCGTCTTGGAGCTATAAAACTCTTGATGCCCCAGTATAACATCAAGGTCATGTGGGAGCACGAATTTGATCGTTTACTCCGTACAGATCCTGCAATGGCAACCGTCTATAAAAATATTGAGCCCATCAGAAGGATCGGCGCTAGGGATTTTCTGTTCGGCGGCAGGACCGAGTGTTTCACGTGCTACGCTTCCGAGGACCAGGGCGTGGCCCTCGACTATTACGACGTGAATAGTTTATATCCTGCCGTCTGCAAAAAATCACCCTACGGAAAAGGACACCCCCGAAGGATCACGCAGGACTTCATCTATGACGTGGACTTTTATTTCGGGGTGATGCATGCCACCGTCCTTCCACCTGGAGATCTCTTCATCCCTGTGCTCCCGTTCAAGGCAAACGGGAAGCTACTGTTTCCACTATGTAGGGCCTGCGCTGAAGGACAACTGGCGCCACCGTGTACCCATACTGTGAATCAGCGTGTGTTGACCGGATCGTGGTGCACCTTCGAAATATACACCGCTGTGAGAGCAGGGTATAAACTTCAGAAGATACACGATGTCTGGCATTTCGACACTGTAGTGCAATACGATCCTGTGAGCAAAAAAGGGGGTATCTATGCTGGTTATATAGATACCTTCCTGGGTGTTAAACAGAAGTACACCGGTTTCCCTCCAGATGTCAAAACAGACGCAGAAAAAGAGGCATTCTGTGAAGCTTTTTTTCAGGCGGAAGGGGTACGAATCCTTCCGTCTGAAGTGAAGAACAACCCCATCTCGAGGCAAGTCTCCAAGATTTTTCTTAACTCCGCTTGGGGCAAGAATGCAGAGAATCTCACCCGGACCAACACCACCATAGTGAGCTGCCCGGTCCAATATATGGAGCTCTTATCAGACGCATCCAAAGTCATTACGGACATAGCACCGATCAACGCGGATGCCGTTCTGGTGACTCATCGACCCATCGAGGAGGCAACTCCGGCGAATTTGAAAGGTAGCCTTATTTTGGCCGCCATGGTGACAAGCCATGCACGGCTGGAATTATATGCCCTGCTCTCCAAACTAGGCCGGCGGGCACTCTATTCCGATACGGACTCTGTCATCTTCAGCACAAGCCCATCCGACACCTTCATTCCTCCAGAAGGACAGTTTCTGGGTTCGTGGGTGTCTGAAATCAGGTCAAAATATGGTGCCAGTGTGAGAATCACTGATTACGTGGGAGCGGCCGCTAAGAGCTATGCGCTGAGACTTAGCAATGGAGACGAGATTCTTCGTGCGAAAGGGCTGAGTCTCACTCAGAAAAACCGGGAGAAATATAATTTTCAACTCCTGAAAGCCATGGTTCTAGAACAGTCTCCGGTCAGTGAGTGCTTCACAGTACCCTTTAACGTAGTGAGAAACAAAGTGGATGCGACAGTCATTAACAGGCCTATGATCAAGAAATTCCAGGTGAACTTGGACAAACGCTATCTCCCACCTGGCGAAACTGTTTCGGTTCCTTACGGTTATATGGATACACAACTTGACATCTTGCTAGATTTATTGTAAGTTAAATTTTTTTTATTGTAGATATCAATTTTATAAGAGTATTTTTAAATGTGTATCTAGCATATTGCAGAAAAGGTATAAAAATTTGTGTATAAAATGTTAATAGCATATTGCAGAAAAGGTATTATAAAAGGTGTCTTTAAAATGTTAGTGGCATATTACAGAAAAAGTATTTAAAATGTGTCTTTAAAATGTTAATGGCATATTGCAGAAAAAGTATTTTTAATTGTGTGTATTTAGCATATTTCAGAAAAAAAGTGCATATTGCAGAAAAGGTATTATAAAAATATGTGTATTTAGCATATTACAAGGGTTATAAATTGTGTTTTCAAAAAGGTGCAAATGTTAATGGCATATTGCAGAAAATGTATTTTTATTGGTGTGTGTATTTAGCATACTTCAGAAAAAAGTGCATATTGCAGAAAAGGTATTATAAAAATATGTGTATTTAGCATATTACAAGGGTTATAAATTGTGTTTTCAAAAAGGTGCAAATGTTAATGCCATATTGCAGAAAAAGTATTTTTAATTGTGTGCATTTAGCATACTTAAGAAAAAAAATGTGTCTTTAAAATGTTAATAGCATATTGCAGAAAAATATGTCGCGCTGTCAATCTAACACGCAGCCAGGTATGCGAAGCTATCGCAGCTACATTTTCATTGGCTCACCACTGCGCTCTCTGCCTACACTAGCGCCCCCTATCGCACTTCCGGTTTTTGAGCCGGCCGAGCGAGCGATGCTCACGGGCGCGCGTCTGCATTAGCGGAAGTCGTAGCTGCTCTCTGCACTGGCGCCATCTATCTCATGGCTCATTTGCTGTAGAATTGTTAATATTGTGAAACGTTTGTAAATATCAGTACTGTTTTATTGAAGCTTCCAGTATAATTACCAAACTATTGTCTGCATTGAAATATATTGTGCCATTTAACTTAATAAATGTTTTTTAAAAACCAGTCTCTTTATTTTCCAATCTTCAACACTATATTTATGTGAGTAAAAAAAAAAGATGGGTCAACAAGATGATGTTTCTATGGATAACATTTATAAAACCTACAAAAGGCGTATATCAGTTTTAATTTCTTTTATTGGATATCTTTTAATACATTGTTTTACATTTTTAATACTAATACAGAATTTTAATGCAAATTTTAACACAAGTCTTCAGGTACACAAGTCTTGGAAAGTTTTTTACAGAAGTCTTCAGATATCTTCAATATGAACTCCATTCAAATAACTTCCTTTTCTTACGTCGGACGGGAACAAAGTCGCTCATTGGAGGGGGAGCAAAAGTCTCTGCTATGGCTTGTCTGGGAATGTTTAGCTTTACTTCGTGGGGGATGGTGACCTTTACTTCGTGGGGGGTTTCCAATTGTCGATTAAATAACAGGTAATTTTTCAATACAGCCAGGTACTTTTCAGTTTTATCATCAACGTCAGATTCAAGTATTTTCTTCATCTCCGTGTCTAAATCATGCACTTTTTTTCTTATGTTTTTCCTCTGCACTGCTTTCACAGAAATCATTTTTTTCTAAATAACGAGACCAGCAGGGGGAGGGCAGCAGTCAGCAGGGGTATAATGAACCCTGAACCACGTTGTAACAGACGTTTCTTGTGGCCCACAGATGTACGGTTGGTCGCTAAACTCCTTATGACCGTCTTGTGCTGGCGTAAATTCTTTAATACTCGCTGAGAGACAGGTATATTTCCTTTTAAGAAATTGGAACACACTTCACATAGAGCATACATCTGGGGATCGGAGATATGTTTCAACAGAGCTGCACGCTGCTTTCCCCTTAGTTTCGGTAAGCACTGAAGGAATGGACCTTGAGATTTAACTTTCATTTGGAACGTAAAGTATTTCAGGATCTTCAGATGGAAGAATCTTGGCACGGAGCCTTTCAGTATCTAACGTTCTGGGATGGAGGTCCACGCACAAATACCCACAGGGAGGCTGTGTAGCTAGTCTATAAGCATCGGTCAGGAGTTTGGATTGATGTGGAAATACTTGTCTTGCCAGGTGCATTATTTGTGAAGCATCCCGACAGTTGCGAAATAAAAACATATAGTGAGCATTGAGTGATATAGTCCTCGAATGTCTTCCCTTTAAAAACAGATTTTGCAAGATCAGGACAATCGTGATATTTTTATGATGACCTCCACGAATAAACAATTGAGATATGCGTTCGCTGGCTACAGACTGTTCCATCAAGTCATCCAGCACCAGAAGTGTAGGTCTGTGAGGATCAAATTCCAGATCCGTAGGTAGTCCTTCATAAAATTCCACCGTTTTCTTGAAGGGTTCAAAGGCAGGTTGCCACTCACCGTAGCAGTAAACGACACGTTGGGGTGGGGGTTCGAATACTTGAGCGGCTTCTTTGATGAGTTTCAGAGTGAAAGTCGTCTTTCCACACTGTGAAGGAGCAGCAATTAGAATATTTGAAGGAGTGCGGAGAGCCATCGTACCACCATGCAGTCGTTAAAGTCTACTCGACACGTGTAATCACGATGCAATACTGTGGGAAGAGTCGAACCACACGCTCTTTTAAACAGGAAATACAGACAGTGAGCCCCGCAAGTGTCCCCCAGGGGGTTCTGCAGAGGTATCGAAGGATGTAAGACGTGACGTATGCCTAGTCGACTGTAGTATTCTTGCATGGAGACATCGGGACTCGTCCCCAGAGGGTCAAAGTGATCCACGTGCATTCCTTTCTTGTAAACTGCTATCCAGTGGGTTCCAGGCATGGAGGACGGATCGGTATTGTAGATAAACAAGGCTTCTGATTGGGTGATTCTGCGTGGTAGTCTGTCACGTGGAAACACACCTAGACTTGTGGGTAACATCGAGAGGATGGATTCTAACTGATAAGTATTCATGAGCTATAGTCAAACAGGATTTTACGATCCAGTGGGATTTCCAGCAGATTCTGGTATTCTGCATATAGGATCACAGTGACTGATGTGGGTAGGGGCTTGACAAACTTTAATTCAACTCTCCCACTCCCACTCTTTATTAAAGAAAATACTTGATTGCATTCACGTTGCTCGGGGGTCAATTGGAATCCAAACAATGTAAAACCTTCTCCATAGGCTTTTCGCGATAAGTTAATACCGCTATCGGATTTCCAGGCATCCACAGCTTCCAATAATCCTTGGTAACAGCGGAGATAGCGCCCATTCGCAAAGTCGGGGGTGTAGGACTGATGATCACTGTCAATGCGAAGACTGATGTAGTTTAAGTCGAAATGTTGGAAGTTGAAGGGATTTTTTTCGTACGATCCATTCAGGCTGGTACTTTCCAGCATACCCAGTACAAGCCGTACAGGGAGCTGGCCGAGAAATAAATTGTCACGGTTCACACTCGTCAGTCCCGAAGCAATGGAAAACATACGTAAATCCGTTCTTCGCAGAGGGTACTTGGCACTCTCCGAACCCAGCAGGCGAGCGTGTGCAAGGATGACAACCGAAGTGGGTTTGACTTTACGCACGAAAAATTCAGCTTCGTGTATCTGTACTTTGTAAGAGGGGTCTGCTTCACCTGACATTAGGCAGAATTCGGGTTTGGATCTCAGCAAACGCAGTCTCAGGTCGACTTGATTGAGTAGGTAACGATCTTGATTCAGGTCGGCGTGGATCCACGAGATGAGTTCGATACCTGTTGACTTGACATACCCCTTGCGTTGATGCCATCCCTCGTTCTCCCTGCTGGTCAGTTCCATTTTACCGGGGGTGTCGAGGTACCAGAGCGAGGTGCCTAGCTGACTTCCTGTGGCATCGGTCCCGTAATTCAATAGAGTCTCTAGATAAGCCCTGTAGGGGTACAGGGTGTGAGAAGCACTCACGAGATGATCGTTGAGGAAGACGTCTACCTGGCTGAAGAGGGCATGGAAAAAATGATTGCAGGGAGCAATCACTTCCGACGGTGCTGTACCATCGGATTTTACAATTTTCAAGACGAGACGTAGGTGACATCGAGATAGATCAATGTAATCGTCCGTCCCCTTCACGATGAATTCGAGTGGTGCATTACCTTCCAGGGAAGCCACAGGTAAATAATTGACATAGCAGCCTCTTTCTAATTGTGAAACAGTGGGTGGGACCAGAAACAAGTCCAGTTCTGAATTGGCACAGTCGCCAGAATCAGCGTGAATTTTCTGAATGCTCATGATGAAAACACGTCCTGCACAGTACACTGTCTCTTCACTTTATGAACCTTGGGATGCTGACAGCGGCGTTTTATTCCTTTCCCTCCCTGCAGCTTGGAACTGGCACACTGCAAGAGGTCGGCGCCTGCTTCACGGAGTCCCGCTTTGGCTGCAGATTTGAAGTTTTGCCCCTGGGACATCTCTGAAACGAACCGTAGCCCACCCTTACGCAGGGTAGACAGCGCAGGTCGTACGAGAGGGCTGATGAAACGTCCGATCCTAGCAAAGATGCTTCCTAGCCCATCGCCTCTCTGATAACGAGGACCACGAAACACACCCTTCCCTGTTTGGCTCTTGTAGTAGCTCACGTAGGCGTCTGTGGAAGGGGGAACGAATTTAACCCTCAGGACGGAAATGTAACTTGACTAAAACTTTACCGAATTTAAAATGCAGAGGTTCTCCTGTATCGGTACGAAGGAAGATTCTCACACTCTCGAAACTGTTCCTCGCAAGGGGGTAGTAATTGGGCTGTTGATATACTGCAACAATGGCTTCGTTATTACTGGTTCTGACGGCAGGATTCACGACACGCAACAGTTCACCGTGAGTATCACCTAACAACTGAGGAGCAATCAGATCTGAATACAAATAAATACCATACATTCCTCTGTTCATATCGATGGGATAGTCACCCAGGACTTTATTCAGCGGTATATCTAATTTAGCAATCCCTAGCATGTCACCTAATCCGGGGTTCGATCGAGGAAATTTAATGTAATGTGACTTGTCTGTATCCATCAATACGGTGTGATCTGCCTGCTGCTTGAAACGGTAAGCTTTTCTCAGCCTGTAGGGTAGCATCTGATTCATTGCATCGAATAATGATTCGGCAGTTTCGTATCGTCCGTGGGGTACCTTTCGTTCTTGGAAACTACCTGGCGGGATCACGTAGAAATAACACTCGTCATCTATGTCGAATGTTGGTGTATTGCAAAGTTTGCTGGCAAATCGTTGGTGGAAGGGTTTGTCAACTTCTCCCTCGCCGATACATAGAAGTTTACCGAAATTCGTTTTAGGAAACATCAGTCCGTACCCCTCACTGGGTTTGAATACCCAGTAACCACCGTTATAGGAAACTATTATTTCTTTGGGGAGCTGAGTGGAGAGGAGAGACAACATCTCCATTCGAGTTATTTTGCCCGGTTTAAGTTTGGTTTTCCTGTATTCTTCAGGGGGAGCAGGAGCGTAATATTCATACGTGTCATTAGATCCGTCCACATTGTACCAGCTTACAGGTAAGTGAACTTCTGCTAGTCCCACTTTCCATTTTCCTCTCAGTCTTAGGGGTTGTGCCAGCCGAACCGTGAAATCGGTCTGCGAATTGTTTGGGTAAATATTCTGACTAGCCGTGGAGGGTAGGGTCAGGTAGAAACTATCCATTTTTTAAGGATCCAGGAAGGTTTGGGATAACCGCGAAATTTGATCAGTGCCTTTTGACCTTTTCTCTCGATTATTTTCTCAACCGTGTAAAGTTCGGGTTCTGTCACTTTTTGAAGCTCCGATTTATAGAACGTGCCCTTCAACACTTCTCCCTCAGAATCCCTTACGACATACACCGGGGGCTGACGTTGTAACACCTTGTCGACTATAAATATTTCTTCTGTCCACAAATGCGTACCTGCCTTCTTGAAGGGTACTTTTTCACTGGCTAGTCGAACCGTATCCCCTACTTTAAATGCCGGTTTTTCTTTTACTACACTCGGATTGCGATAGAGTCGAACCCACACAACGTCTTCGTTGCGTAAGGTCACGTCCTTGGGGGCCATATCGTGTGCACTGTGAACAGTGGCATTGTATCCCCTTACAACACGCTGCAGCACGTCCAGGTAGCGGTAGGTATTGTTGCGTGTATAATATCTCCCCAGTCTCTCGCGTAGGGTACGATTCCATCTCTCCACCAAAGCTGCTTTTTTGTCGGAGTATGTAGCAAAGAACCGAATACCTTTCTTTTTCAGGAATTTCTGGAACACTCTGTTGGTAAATTCCGTACCCTGATCAGTATTTAAATTCATTGGGGATCGACCCTTGGAAAGGATTTTTTTGAAAGCCGACACCATTTCTTTCCCCGTTTTAGCCTTCATGGCCAGCGCCCACCCGTATCTCGAGAACACATCGATGACTGTTAATATGTAGCGATACCCGTCATTGAAGCGAGTTAGATTTTTCACGACCATGAGATCGGCTTGCCACTGTTCGTCTAACCCTGTGACGTAAACTTTGTTACGAGAGAACTTTCTGCGAACAGGTTTATGTAACGTGTAGGCAGGCTGCTTTTCTAACCATTCTCGGACGAGTTTGAGTGGCAGTCCCGTATTCTGTGCTAACTTTTTTACACTACCGAATCCTCTTTCGGGGTCGAAATAATGGGACTCCAAAGTTTTGTTTTCTGACGCACCCAGACGTCGTACCCCACCAGTTTTTGCCATTGATGTAGTGAAAGTGTAACACCTGTCACTGTAGGAACTTCACCTATAAACTGTCTGATATCCACTGTTAAGTTACACACACGAATTTTGTATTCGCCGTCTAAGGCTTTTGACTCCTCACACTGAATATTTTTACTAGGAGCTACAAGTTCTAATACAAGTACGGCTATCGTTAACAATGTCACGATGACACTACCCACACTAGCTAACACCTTCTTTCTCCTATCCATACCAAGACTAAAATGACACAGGATGAAAAGACAGACACATTATATAAGGTTACAATTATTTATTTAATTTATACATTTCATTTTTTGCCTCGTCGACAATAGCATTATATTTTAGATTGCAAACAAAACCAGAATCTACAAAATTCAATAGACCTCGCTTCCAGGCCGTATCCACAAATACCTGTGCTAGACCATTAATGTCCAAGTCACCAGACCACCCTACGATGGTCGGTATTTTTTCTTCGGGTTGCAGTCCATCTAACGGTATCACACGCATAAGTTCTTGCTGGAAAATATACACCAACAGCTGATGTACACACTCGGGACCCGCGAAAACAGGTCCCAACAGGAAAGGTCGAACTTCTTCGCAATGTTCTATAATGGCACTGCGGAGATGGTGATCTTTGGGAGTTCCACACACGTTTCGCACGACCCTCATCACTTCGTCTACATGGATAGCCAGTGTAAACCACTGCGACGCATTCAGAGTTATACTGCGACTCAGAACGCGAAACTGTAAAGTTCTTTGGTCGGCCGATTCTTTGATGAACTCGATACAGCGTTCGCCACCTTCATTGCGGAACATGAACACACGTACACCGGGCATCAGGTGCCACGTCTGCTGATCGGGACCGATTTTCACTTGGTCCTCTATGTGGGGGACAGCAGCACACAAAGCCTCCCATTCAGGTATGGAGAGGGTAACTCCCACTGGTCTACACCAGTAGATGAGTTCGCCATTTTCATATTTCTTGTAGCGGCGTACGTGCACAGAAAACTTATTTTTGAACAGCGAAGGCACGATGTAAACATCTTCACCGAGACACCACACATCTGGATTGCTAGCCTGCATCGTGAACAATGACGCACCTGAGGGTTGGCCCCTATTTAACTAGAGAGAGCAGCCACCTAGGACAACCAATCAGGACCCATAGTTTTATCAGGAAATATAATAAGCCAATAGGAGATGGTTGGACTTTGTGATTGAGGATTGCATCATCCCTTTCTATGCAATTATTCTGAGTCTTCCATCAGCCGATCCCCGGGAAGGAGATGGGCTTAAAATATAGGTAGATCGACCGGGGGGTCCGAAAACGAGAAATTAGAGTGAAAATAAAGGGTTTTTGGGAAAATAGTACTTCTCCCTGTCAACAGATGGCGCCAGGAGGGTTTTTTAATAAGGGGGAGGGCTTAAAATATAGGTAGGTCGACCGGGGGGTCCGAAAACGAGAAATTAGACTGAAAATAAGGTTTTTTTTGGGAAAATAGTACTTCTCACTGTCAACAGATGGCGCCACTGAGGGGGAAAAGGGGGTGAAAGGGGGTTTAATAAAAGGGAGGAATTATTAATAAAGGGGCGTGGCATGTTACGTAATGATTATGTAATGACCACGTTATGTTACACAATGTTACGTCATAGGGGGCGTGGCCTGTTACTTCGCAGGGCGTGACCGGAAGTGGGCGTGGCTTGTGACGTCATAGGGCGTGACCGGAAGTGGGCGTGGCTTGCGACGTCATAGGACGTGACCGGAAGTGGGCGTGGCTTGTGTCGTCATAGGGGGAAAGCACTGTGCGTGGGGGGGCTGGGGTGAGAACCCACTACTCACATATTGTGTATAAATAACACGATGAATGTCCTTTATAGGAGACTACCATCCGTCTCCGAACAGTTCTCCTGAGGGTTCCCATCCTCCCAATATTTTAACCATTTAGCCCATCGTGTGCAGAAAAGAACCTCTCAAGTGCAAAAAAAAATTCAACCCAACTGCTCTGGGGCAATGCAAAAACTATACTTACCTCCTTTATTGTGAGTTGGTTTCGTTATGCGTATTGCTTGCACTTGTTTAGATGCTCACGTGCCACAAATGAATATATATATATACGATGGTTTTTCACGTGTATTTGCAGGCTGTTTCATTCATACGTGGTCAGCATATATTCTGAATTTTTTTTTTCTTGATGAAACCAAATAATATTTGTAAATAATATTTCAAGACATGAAACAAATATATGTATCTTTTCTCAATCCAGGTCATTATTTAACCTTCAAATTCAGGAAAGGAAGAGGTGTCAAGTGAAAGGTTTCAAACTGGCATTATATCCTGAGTGGTTGTAATTCAACTGCGCTTCCTTGAAGGTCTGCGGATGAGAAACGATTAGTTGCACAAAGATGAAATTTGAAATGGATAATAATCAGGTGCATGTGGAATGGAATGACAGGGAAAAAATTAAATCTCAGTATAAAAGCTTCGAGCTGGTTGAACATGGCGCTGTGAAGAAAAAGCATGTAAATTAATCTCCAATCAACATGTCAGTAAAAGAATGTGAGATCTGGTGATAACAGAATGAAAACAGAAAGTCATCTTCACACCTGATCCTTTTGGAATAGAGCAAATGACCTTTATCATTTTCCAACACTTTCCAGATTAGTGAAGAGGAATTAGAGACCGGAACTGAATTAGACAGACAAATATTTTTGGTTCCATGGCACTGTTGTAAGCCGACCCCATCTAGGGGTGGCTTACATAGCTCTTTAAATACTGAACACATATTTTTAAAAGCTTGTTGTGTTTGAAAAAAAAGATTGAGTTTAAATAGATTTTATTGAGATCTTTAAAATATTTTCAGCCGCATATTTCATAAATCTTTAAGAAATTACCGAGTTGTATACTTGAGTTACTATTGACATAACATAGAACTGTATTACTTAACGAAAGGGCCGCTTTGCGAATCCACTCTGTGGGGTCTCCTCCACAAATTCCGTATATCAAACTCGTAATCAAAAGCGTCATGTCTCTGGATTCTCTGAATTAGAGACGGCGACTGACGACATGGCTGCTTTAGCTGAACATCGCTTATTGAACAAATTGAGACGTCTTTGACCAAAATGAATTACGAAACACGACTCAGAAATTTCAGGAAACTGTTATTTTTCGTCATGTCATTGCAGATGGAGTATACCGGTTTTGGAACACATTGTGGATTGCTAGTGCAGTGGATAGTCTTCTGTTACAGTCATAGCGGAAATGGAACTCCTGAATCTTGCGTGATCCATTGTCTTGAAGGTGGTGCGAAGTGTATTGCTCTGATTCCTGTACAAACTGCACATGGGGCAACAGCTGACTCCCAGTGGTCCTCTGCAATGTCGGAACCTTGTCCTTAAGTTCCTGGCTGTGTGCAATAGTTGGCCGTGGAACATTTTGCAGAGTGTTGAGGCACACTTCCAGCTGAATGGTAATGTGAGCACTAATTATTATTGGATATGGAGAACATTTTCTGGCGTTGATGAAATTACAGCATTTCCCACCTAATGTGTAATATTCTTTCACTCTAACTATCGTCTAGGAACCCTTCTTCTTCGGGGAAGGCCAAGCCATAATCTCCCCTCAAGTACCACGTACAGAGAACAATGAAACAACTCCTAATCAAATATTTTTATCCCCAGCTTTCATGCGACAGGCTGCTAAGAGGAAAATGAGTAATTCTTTGTTGTTCTATAAGTTCTAAAAATATATTATTATTTGTATTTTCCTAATCGTCCATTAGTTCGAACTTCCACTCTTAAAGTATGCGAAAGTTGGAAAAGAAAAACTTCATTCTCTTTGAAATAATATTTGTCGTAATCGATGTATTTTCCTCCTGCTTCGTATATTTATATTTACATCAGTTGTGTCAATTTCTTTGCAGTGTAATTGATTAATTTTGATGGTCACAAGAGCCCAAAGGCAAGGAACAAGATCCATGAAGGAGAATCCATTTTCCTGCTTTTAGGAGAAGTCGCATTTGAGGTAACTTTCCTGTTAAAAATTACACTCAGCATCAACTTTATTAGTTACAGTTTTATTTTTTATCTGTAAGAATTCATATACAGATTCTAGTAACTTCTTAAATACGTTTCTCACAATAAAAATGTTACTGAAAGTAATTTAAAGATAATCGAAACTACTTTAATATCGATTTTCAACAATAATCTTTTGGTATTTAGAGAATTAGTATAATAAATAAATAAATATCCCCTCAAGCAGCTGCTTGCCACAGTGGTCTGACAGGAGCCTGTCAGTTTATATGCCAGAGTAGAAGGTCTGAGAGGATGGCTGGACCTCAGCAAAAAAACAACACATACAACCATGCGTTATCCGGGGCTCGAACCAAGGTCCCTTAGATCAGTAGCCAAGCGCTCTAACCACTCGGCGATGGGACGGCTTTAGAGAATTAGGGAAATTTAATATTTTAACAGCTAAAATAAGAGTTTAAATAATTGCTCTGATAAATTAATAAAAACAAGATGCAATCGCCATTTTACTAAACTTTACTAACACTTGTAAGAGTAGTTTTAGCCCTTGTAATAATTATGCTAATTTTCGCTAATTATGAATAACGCGTTCCAAAACAAGCTAACTTGCTAACTTTCATAGCTATTTAAATACTGAAAACATCTTTTTAGAAGCTTGTTGCCTTTGAAAAAAATATTTAAAAATATTTTATTTAGATATTTAAAATATCTTTAGTAGCGTATTTTATAAACTTTTATTTAATAAATTACTGAGTTCTATACCTGAGTTGCTATTGACATAACGTAAAACTGTATTACTTAACGAAGGGGTCGCTTTGCGTACATGCATTCTGTGGGGTCTCCTCCATAAATTCCGTGACGATCTGAGGGGAGGGTAAGGTTAGGATGTTTTAAAAGAGTATTAAATAACATACTATTAACGATCTTATTTTGAACAAATCACCGACCTACTACGCTGACATTAAAATGCTATTTTTACTTTTGTGGTTAGTTCCTTGCAGCGTTTTTCGATTACAAACATAAGATATTTTATGTATGACCCCCTTGTAATTAAATACTACTACAGTTAACACTCACTTGGTAGGTTGACACTCGTACAAAAGTAAAGATTCCTTCACAAAATACGTTTCGTAGAATGAAATGGCGGTCCCGCTATGCACTGCGTATAGGTGAAGTGTTAAATCCTTCTGTTACGTTACATAAATTATAGACAACTGGTTGAAAAGTAAATAGGTTGTACTCTTTTGATGTTAATTTTTAGCGACTTACATTGCAAGTCACTGAACTTGAAATTTTTAAGTTAAACCAAAAGACTTTTATGATTAAACGAATGCTAAATACTACACTAAAAGATACTGTAATTTATAGTGGTAGTTGTTTCAACTCTTCCTTTGAATACTTTTATCTAGTTAAAAGCATATGATAAAAAATGATGTTTTAGTGTTTCTTTCAAATAATATATTCATTATTACACTGACTGCTTTAAGAACAAAATAAATTATTGTATTTTTGCTAAACTATGTGTCTTGATGTTTATATACGAGGTTACTCAAATTAAACTGACAATTCTCTATTAAGCTTTTTGAAATAACTCAGTAGCTATAGGTAATATTTGATATTTGCACATTTCAGATCATAACTGAAACAACACATAAAACGGAAGGCATCATGATAAAGAAATCGAAGTAGTTTACACCTTCTACTCTGGCATATAAACTAACAGGTTTGTGTCAGACCTCTGTGGCAAGCAGCTGCTTAAGGAGGTATTTATTTATTTTTATTTAATTTTCAATATTGGATACCTCTATACTTTTTCTTACCTCATCATTAAAAGTAAATAATTACGTAGGAAACGCGTTTCCGTGTGCTGACGTAGAACAACTTGGTAATTTACTCTTAGGCTTGAAACACGTGTTCCAGTGTGGTGGCGAACAGCAACATTGTAGACTTGTAATGTTAGGCTTGAAATATAGGTTTCCCTTGTGGTTGCGAAGGGCAACTTCGTAGTTTCTTCTTAGCGTTTAAATGAGGACCGAATGAAGGCGAAATGATGGCCTGAGCACGATCGAACAATGGTGCCTCCATCGACCCTGCCATTGTTTAATTGAATACCTTTCATCTTGTCGTCGTAAAATACAGAAGCCAAAATTTAAAAAGCCACAAAAAAGAATATGGATTATATATATTTATAATGATTAGAGAAACACTGAATTTCATTCAGAAAAACGATGTAAAAACAGTCAAACCTATTGAACTCTATTGGTGTGACTGTCACCTTCAGACGTTTTTTTTTACAATTCAGATTAAAGTCGAACGTTGCAGATACAGACAATTATAAAAGAAACGACTAAAATCGAGTGTGTCCGTGAAAGTATTGAGAGTTAATGGCATCATTGCTAGGGGAAAGAACTGCAGTGCCCCCCTTCCCTTGGTGCCCTAAACAGGTGCTTATATTGCTTAAGGGTTAATCCAGCAGTGGTTGTAAACCATTAAGTTCCGTGTGGTGGTGAAGATTGGACGATACTTAACAAGATTTACCTGATGTTTTTCGGGTGGCCGATTGCTTGGTTGCACTTGAAGCGGATAAGGATTACAGCCCGTGTCGATATTTTCATACTAAGGTTTCGTTTTATCTCACACCACTAGGTTTATTATACTCCTATTATTTTGCGGTAAGCAATGCGGAGGTAACTGCAATCCCACGAACTCTCTTCACATCGTCATCGTATTCGCATGGTTGGGTTGTTTTACCTCTGAGCGGTAATTTTTTGCACACCATGGGCTAAATGACCAGGTCACATGGGCCCCCAAGGCTCAGGTTGGGGGAGGGGACCCACTGGAACAGCTGTTGGGAGACAGACTTCGGGGTCAGGTTATGGCTCTCCCGCACACGGGGCCACGGCTTAACGTCCCATCCTACGGACGGCGGCCTTTCCAAGCCCATCGATGTCCCCTACTGACCGTCAGCAGGGCGGGAAATCTCGACGCTGACCCAGCTGGGACTCGAACCTGGGAACTACAGATTACGAGCCTGGCGTGCTACCAACTGAGCCATCCCCGCCCCTATTCGCACGGTAAATGCAATGACCGAAACGTGACGGTGCTTGACGACAGTTTATTTACTATCACTTAACTTTTGATATCCTTCCAATAATAGTGTAATGACGTCGACAATGAGGTTTTAGAATGCAATGTTTCCTCATTCGCAGGAAGTGAAACTCCAACAACAGTGTTTCCTATTCGCAACAGAGGTATCTCTGTTTACTCTTCCTACCTGTCTTTATTTTCTCTATTTTGTGTGCATATAAACTTTGTCGAATAGAAACTCATTATTTTAATGTAGGATCTCTCGCAAACGTCTTTCCTAATAATGGTGAGTATCACTTTTTCATGATGTTAAATATTACACTGCAGAACGCATGCTTCCTATGTAATTATTTACTTTTAATGATGGGGTAAGAAAACTTAAAGAGGTATCAACTACGACACTGATTCCTAGTTCATCCCTAACATATCAGCATGCAGATCAAAATATCGAGGTTCTGTGGTACTAAATTCCATCTTTCATTACGTTTTACGATGTGAACGGCATGAACACGTAAAGAAAAAGCTATTACTTGTCTGGTCTTCATACCAGAAACATGTCATTTTCGCGATGTATCTGCTACCACACTGTCACCATATAGTGGAAACAGGTTTCATATGTATGTTTTATCGGATATAACGATACTTATTTCCGGTGTTCCATGTGCATTTTCCCAACGCAATCCTTACCTATTACAAAAAAAAAATAAATAAATAAATCGCTTGCAATATTCCGTCTTGGAACTTTTTCCACCGTTTGGAGGCGCAATCTGAGTCATCGACACTTATCGTAATATTTCGAACCGTTCCAGCGTTACAATCCCCTCCCTCTCTCCTCGCAGTATACGACACCAATGACCTTCGAAAACCCGTCCTACGGGACGTTTACCCATGCCACGGTGCGAAAGAACGATTAGATTAAAGCACGCGCTGGGATGGACTTCCTGGACTCTCCCATCTGTCTAAGATTTCCAGTTCGTACCCTTATCGAAATGTGGTCTTAGCTATCGGGAGTCGTCGTGATTGATCAGTTTAGCCCGAGGTGTGACAAGAAATGGCCTCTCGGACGTTGAAACAACGAAGGAAACGAAAAAGAATATTACTCTTTGAAAGTAAATAAGTCATCTCTTACATTCAGTCTAGTCTCTTTCAGTTCTAGTCTAGTTCTCTTTTTCTAATTAGTCTAATCTATATTTCTAATTAGTCTTAATTAGTCTAATCTATTTCAGTTCTAGTCTGGTCTCTTTCATTCGGAAGTAGGGTAAATAGAAATAATTTCATTGTGTTACTTATGTGTGTTACATTTATTTGCACGCTATTATGTTGAAAATAAAAAGGGAAATGTAAATTGTCAACAACCGTAAAAAATGAAAACTAATCAGTATTTAAGAACAAGGTTGGGTTTATATTTATATATTTTTAATACTGTCGTTAAGGAAATTTTTTGCACCATTCGAAATCTTTCCCACTTTAACAAATGTTCTGTTATTGATAATGTGTGTAACTTTATAAGGCATGTAAGGAAAGGAAATCAGTATGTCAACATCCATACCAAGCGGAAAACACCGGTTCTCGTCCGATCCCCTAAGTTAACCAGCTTTGGGCGGGCCTTTAAAATGATAAATTAGACAAAACGTTTATCTTGACCGAACAAATGAAAGGTGATTTGCATACTATTCTAAGAAGCAATAGCGATTATACAAATACAACATATTTATGGAAGCATTTAATGAATTCCTGAGAATATCATTGATGTCATTCACGGTATTTTTTTTTTGTAAAACTTTGGGCCGAGATATTGCGACTGTACAAGGAAAATATAAAACCGTTTACAAATGAACAAATGGTATTTTATTCAATTAATTTTTTGTATAAATTTAGTGGTGGTTGATGTGAAATTTTCATTCGAGATTTTGTATTAGGACTGGGACTTCGGATGAATAACAGTTTGAATTTGAATGATTTGGCTTTTGAAATATAATATATCTGTACTTTCTCTTTTTAACCATGTCCTCGCAAAAAATCAGTAGACACTTTGTATTTAGTTCGTTCTTTGGTGTTGTGCGAATTGATACAAATAATGACAACTTGGTTTAATAACAATATTTTATGTGTGCAAATCCTCTATTGCATTAGCACAAATTTTATTTGTGTATTAGCACTAACCCACAAATATGAGCGCGCGATAAGCAAAGAAATATTTACAATGAAAATCGTGAATTGCGAGAATGATGGACAGTTGAATATTTGTTCATTTAGGACAAAGGAACAGCACGTTGTTTGGTGTACAAGATGCTATAATGTTATTTAATAATTCATTAAATATTGATATTGCAAATATAGATCCTAAATATGAAATGGTATTATGCGAGTTGCAGGCAGATGCATTTATTGGATGTGGAAAAGAAACCGGGAAAGAATTGTTTAAACTTCTATCAACAGAAAAATATTCAAACTTAAGAGATTTGGGACTTCAAAAACTGCATTAAGGACACGGCACTTGAGCAGATACCTGGGATCACAACTGACATCGACATTGACATAAAAGAACTTGTACAGTCGCTCAAAAAAGTATCCGAATGATATGGTTGATTACAAAATTCAGAAAAAATATCTAGCAACGATATTTTTAGAAATTAGTGATCTGGCGTCCTTCGTGCACAGTACACGAAGGATGCCAGATCACTAATTTCTGAAAAAAATGTTGCCAGATATTTTATCTGAATGTTGTACTCAACCATAGCGTTCGGATAAATTTTTGAGCGACTGTACCTTATCAAGTTCATGCTCAGTGTCTCTTTAATTGTTTGCAAGTAATTTTGCTTATGCAAGTATTTTAATATTTGTGCGTAAGTTTCTTATGTAAGCATTATTTGAATCAAATATTGTTATTAAATAATATTTCTCATTTATTTATATATAATCTATGTTATATATATCAGTGCCGAATCTAAGGGATGGGGATGGTATGGAGCCAATTGACCCCCCCCCCCCTAACGTTTCAAATCGTTAGTAATGGTATATTAAGGCCTGCCCAATTGTTCGAAAACCGTAGCTTTACGCGTACTCTCCTTTAATGTAAAATTCCGCTAGATGGCGCGCAAACACAGGGCGAAAAAATTCACCTGAGTCGTTTTTATGTTAAAGTGGGCGGAAAAACTTTAAATAGCATGAATGTGAAGAACCTTGGGAAGGAAAATGTGTCAACATTTCTATTTGCAACTTATAACCTTATATATTATATATATTATATTTGCAACCTTATATTGAGATATATAATATGTTCAATGGAAAGTGATTTTAGGAGCAAAAAATCGTACAGATTCAGATTTAAAATTCATAATACGTTTTTCGATTTCGCCTCTGTGTAAAATAATGACAAACTAAAATGCTACGTTTCTCTAAATTTCTCTTACATGCTATATATTTATAATAGAAATTTGAAATTTTGTTGGTGGAATGTAAACCTTACGAAGTTTCCATAGAAAGCAATAGTGATCCATTTACTTTTGTTTTAAGAGAAAAATTAAGAATTAATTTTATATAGATAGTAATTGATGAAATATTACGATTTGCACTTTACGAATCTTACAAAAGCTATAAATGCGACCTCTAACGGCGGAAAGTTTTGAAAATTCCAAAATATCAAAAGAATATTGCAAACGATGTAGTTATGCTGGAAATTTTAAATGTTGGTGGTAGAATGTAAAGGTCACGAAGTTTATTTGTGAGCAATGAGTTGACCCCTTAGACCAGGGGGGGGGGGAGAAGGAATGCAAATTTTTTAATTCATTTTTTTCATTCATTCATTATTTTTGTCATGTTACTCAAACCAATCACAGACAGATGTCGAAAAGTAGTCTGTTGCATTATCATCTTGAAATGTTTCGTCTCTATCAGTAAAAAAATAGATATGCTGCTTACATATGCTGCAGTATTTTGTCCATACTTGAGACATAACAATATGCCGAATCCGTGCCATGTGAATCCCTTCAACATCATACAGTGGATGTGACACATGAGGAGTTCATTGTGTCACGTGGTCACCACCACACCCTAGCTCTGCAATCTGGAGAAAATATTAAATTTTATATTTCATGTGACTAGATGACACTTTTCCCCCAAGTTTTCTAACAATTCACTCATGCCTCTTCCGACTACACTGAAACCTAGACGATTTTTAGCCAACACTATAAGTCTCCGAATAGGACACCGACTGCCGAATTGCAAATAGCGGAGTTCCCTGTGGAAGTGTAAGGTTATATGAGTCTTATTTGCAAAGCATTCGTGATTTCATACAGAGTTGAAGTCGTATTGCTTTCATATGGCCTCTACATTTTCTCTCATACAGTATCGGAAGAAAGGATTAGTTCACTCGTCAACGCCCCTAAATCATAATCTGTAAGTCCCAGGTTCGAGTCTCAGCTGTTCCAACATTCATTTATAACGGCTAATTCGAACCATTCCCTCGGTGAGAAGAGAACACCTATGAGATTGGAAATGCTGTCGTCCGTGAGATGAAAGCCGAGGCTTGGTAGACAATAAATATGGTAGATGACGCGCAGAGACTTGGTAGACGATAATGATGATTAAGCCGAGGCTTGGTAGATAATAAATACTGTAGATGGCGCGCCGAAACTTGGTAGACGATAATGATTAAGCCGAGGCTTGGGAGATACTAAATACGGTAGATGGTGCGCCGAAACTTGGTAGACGATAATGATCATTAAGCCGAGCTTTGGTAGACGATAATAATGATTAAGCCGAGGATTGGTAGATAATAAATACGCTAGATGGTGCGCCGAAACTTGGTAGACGATAATGATGATTAAGCCGAGGCTTGGTAGATAATAAATACGCTAGATGGTGCGCCGAAACTTGGTAGATAATAAATACGCTAGATGGTGCGCCGAAACTTGGTAGACGATAATGATGATTAAGCCGAGACTTGGTACACGATAATAATGATTAAGCCGAGGCTTGGGAGATAATAAATACGGTAGATGGTGCGCCGAAACTTGGTAGACGATAATGATGATTAAGCCGAGGCTTGGGAGATAATAAATACGGTAGATGGTGCGCCGAAACTTGGTAGACGATAATGATGATTAAGCCGAGACTTGGTAGACGATAATAATGATTAAGCCGAGGCTTGATAGATAATAAATACGGTAGATGGCGCGCCGAAACTTGGTAGACGATTATGATGATTAAGCCGAGACTTGGTAGACGATAATAATGATTAAGCTGAGGCTTGGGAGATAGTAAATACGGTAGATGGCGCGCCGAAACTTGGTAGACGATAATGATGATTAAGCCGAGACTTGGTAGACGATAATAATGATTAAGCTGAGACTTGGGAGATAATAAATACTGTAGATGGTGCGCCGAAACTTGGTAGACGATAATGATGATTAAGCCGAGGCTTGGTAGATAATAAATACGCTAGATGGTGCGCCGAAACTTGGTAGACGATAATGATGATTAAGCCGAGACTTGGTACACGATAATAATGATTAAGCCGAGGCTTGGGAGATAATAAATACGGTAGATGGTGCGCCGAAACTTGGTAGACGATAATGATGATTAAGCCGAGGCTTGGGAGATAATAAATACGGTAGATGGTGCGCCGAAACTTGGTAGACGATAATGATGATTAAGCCGAGACTTGGTAGACGATAATAATGATTAAGCCGAGGCTTGATAGATAATAAATACGGTAGATGGCGCGCCGAAACTTGGTAGACGATTATGATGATTAAGCCGAGACTTGGTAGACGATAATAATGATTAAGCTGAGGCTTGGGAGATAATAAATACGGTAGATGGCGCGCCGAAACTTGGTAGACGATAATGATGATTAAGCCGAGACTTGGTAGACGATAATAATGATTAAGCTGAGACTTGGGAGATAATAAATACTGTAGATGGTGCGCCGAAACTTGGTAGACGATAATGATGATTAAGCCGAGACTTGGTAGACGATAATAATGATCAAGCCGAGGCTTGGTAGATAATAAATACGGTAGATGGCGCTCCGAAACTTGGTAGACGATTATGATGATTAAGCCGAGACTTGATAGACGATAATAATGATTAAGCTGAGACTTGGGAGATAATAAATACGGTAGATGGCGCGCCGAAACTTGGTAGACGATAATGATGATTAAGCCGAGACTTGGTAGACGATAATAATGATTAAGCTGAGACTTGGGAGATAATAAATACTGTAGATGGTGCGCCGAAACTTGGTAGACGATAATGATGATTAAACCGAGGCTTGGTAGACGTTAAATAACCCGTTCGATGGTCTTGATATGAGGCTACAATCTGTGTGCTGCTGATCCGTGAGTTCCATTTCTTCACCTTTCACTGGGCCCTTTCGGTCCTTGTAGCCTTTAGGTCATTTAGCCCATTGTGTACAAGAAGTGTCACTCAAAGGTGAAACACCCAGCTCCTACAGTATCGTAAGCATGACACTATTACTCCAGCCAGTCCTCGGGACTCATTCCTACTGAGGAGGTTCAAACTGTTTTTGATAAGTGTCTGTAGATTTTCACTCGTTCCATCGAAGTCAATAAGTTACTACTTCTTTGAACGCTTTTTTATTAAACTTCCTGTTACATGTTAAAACAAAAGCTGCATGCAAGATCATTTCTAGATATAACAGCTGAGTTAATTGCGATGAATTTCATGTTTACAGTACATTTTTTTATCTTATCTGAAATTGAAAATTACACTACTTCCATTTGTATATCATGATGCCTACTGTATTATGTACTGCTTCAATAATGATCTGAAATGTGCAAATTTAAAATATTGCTTATATCCAATGAGTTCTCTCTACAAATTTACCTAAATATTCTCAGTTTAGTTTAGGTCACCTCGTATATAAAGATTAAGATGCATGGTTTATAAAAGATAGAAATATTTATTTCGTTCTGAAAGCAGTCAGTGTAATAATAAAGATATTAATTCAGCGTAGCCTTAAATCATCATTTTTTATCTTATGCTATTTGCTAGATAAAAGTAATAAAAGAAGGGGCAAAACAGCTACCACTATAAATTTTAGCACCATTTAGTGTAGTTTTGTGTGTTCGTATAATCACACATATGTACAATTTTCAAAGACGAATTCTAGTTCAGTGACTTCCTACGTAAATCGCTAAAAATAGCAATAATAGTGTACGACCTGTTATTTTAAAACAGGTCGTTTATAATATATATAACGTATCAGAAGGATTTAACACTTAACCCCACCGGCTGCACATACAGGACCGCCTCTTCATTTTACTAACGTATTTTGTGTAGGAATCTTTATTTTTGTACGAGTGTCAACATACCATGTGAGTATTAACTGTAACTAGTATTTAATTACAAGGGATATTACATTTTAAAAAATTATTTTTAAAATCGGAAAACGTTGAAAAGAATAATCGCAAAAATAAATATTGCATTTTAATGTCGTAGTGTACTAAGTCGATGGCTTCTTTAATAATAACGTTAATAGTATGTTTTGTGATATCACATTATAACATCCACTCACCCTCATATTGTTTCGGTATTTACAGATGAGTCCCTACAGAGTACAGTCGCTTAAAAAACGATTTTTAAGAAATTAGCGATCTGGAAACCTTCGTGTACGTACACGAAGGTTGCCAGATCTCTAATTTGTGAACAAATCGTTGCCAGATTTTTTTCTGAATTCTGAAATCAACCATAGTGTTCATATATTTTTGAGTTACTGTACAGGAATATTACATTAAAAAAATGATTTTTGAAATCTTAGTGTACATGTACACTAAGCGGTTCCATCATCAAATGAAGTTCTATGTTAAGTAAGTCAGTTGCAGAATTCAGTAACTTCTTTATATAAAAGTTTTATAAAAAAAATGCTTCCTAATTAAAAAATCTCTGTCAAATCTATTTAAATCAAAACATCATTTTGAAACGCAACAAATTTTTAGAAAGATGCGTTTAGTGTTTAAGTGTTGTGCAACCTGAAAAATTTAGCGAGTTAGCTTGTTCTGCAAAACGTCATTTATAATTAGTGGAAATTAACATGATTATTACAAGAACTGCTAAAAACACTCTTATATGGATTAGTAATGTTCAGTATGACGGTTTTCCTTTCTCTTTAACTAGTTTTTATTAACTTAGCACAACAATTATTTAAACTGTCATTTTAGATGTTAAATATTACAATCTGCCCAACTGTGAAAATGGTGAACGAATTTTGTCGAAAATCGACATTGAAATAGATTTGATTGCGATGATTTTAATGTAAAGTTTATTTAAGAAATTACTAATTTATGTATCTGAGTTATTACTGAGATAACATGAAACTGTACCAAATAAAGCATTGTGTTCTGGACATGCTTTATTTGTGTTATACGTGTTAGGAGATCATGGCTTTGACTTCCTTGTAGAAGAAGGGTTCCTAGATGATATTAGAATTGAAAACACACCACACAGTAACAGGTGGAGAATGCTGTGAAATTTGATCAACGCCATACGATGTGACGATTCCATTACCCAACATGATGAGTGTTGACATTAGCTGGAAGTAAGCCTCCTTACTCCGTAAAATTTTACATGGCCAATGGTTGTCCAGCTCCATCCTATCCAGTCCTAAGTCATGAAAATACCACTTTGTACATTAACCAGCGCAACACACTTCGTAGGACCTTGAAGACAGTTGATCACACAAGATTCAGGAGTGTTTACATCGGCCCTGGCTCTAAGAGAAGACTACAGCTGTTAGACTTCCTCTGCAATGGCATTATGATTTATAACCGCTTCTTCAGAATTCTGAGCCCTGTTTTGTAACTCATTTTCCATAAAGGCGTCTCCATCTCATCGATAAGCGATATTCGGTTATAGCATTCGTGCCTTTGTTATTGTTTTGGAAATAGAACTTAACAATAATGCACGATCCTTCAGTTCCGGTGTCGTGGCTCTTTTTTTCCACTTTTCTGGAAAATTTGGAAAAGTGAAAATGATCATGCTCTCTATTACAAAAGGGTCAGGTCTCTTGATGGCTTTCTGTTTTCGTTCTGTAACGACGTGATGTATTCTCTTACTAACACATGATTTGTAAAAATGTGCATCGTTTTTGTGTAGAGCGCCACGTTCAACGAGCTGGCATTTTTTGCAGGAAATTAATTTTTTACCTGCCATTTTATTCTGCATGACCTTATTATTAAAATAAAATAAATAAATACCCCCTCAAGCAGCTGCTTGCCACAGAGGTCTGACAGGAGCCTGTGTAGTTTATATGCCGTAGTAGAAGGTCTGAGAGGATGGCAGGTCCTCAGCAGAAAAACGAAACAAACAGCCATGCCTTACCCAGGGTTCGAACCCAGGTCCCTTAGATCAGTAGCCAAGCGTGCTAACCACTATCCCCTTCAAATTTCAGCTTTGTGCAACTAACCGTTTTCATCCGCAGACCTACAAAGTAACGTAGTTTCATTTAAGCACTCAGTATATATCATCAATTTGAACCATTTCCCTTGAGAACTCTTCCTCCTTTTGGGGGCGGGGATGGCTCAGTCTGTAGCGCGCTAGGCTCGTAATCTGTAGTTCCCAGGTTCGAGTCCCAATTGTGTGAGCGTTGATATTTATCTCCGCAAAATTTCCCGCCCTGCCAACGGTCAGTAGCCAACGGACAGATGGGCTTTGAAAGGACGCCGTCCGTCGGATGGGACGTTAAGCCGGTGGTCCGTGTGCGGGAGAGCCATACCCTGTGCGCATTAAAGAACACGCTGGATGGCCTTGATGGGATGCTACCATCTGTCTACCAACAGCTGTTCCAGTGGGTCTCCTCCCCCAACAGTCTCTGAGCTTTCGGGGTCCTTGTGACCTGGTCTTTTAGCCCATTATGTGCAAAAAAGTGCCGCTCAGAGGTAAAACAACCCAACCTCCTCCTTTTATAAATTTCAAGGTTAAATCCTAACCTCGATTGAGATAATAAATAATGATTTATTTCTTGAAACATTACCTAAAATGTTATTTAGTTTCACAAAGAAAGAGAAGTACAAATGTATATTCTGACCATGCGTGAGTGTAAGGGCAAGCAAATGCACATGAAAACCCATCATACATAGACTCAGTGGTGGCCCGTAAGCATCTTAACAAGCGAAAGCAATCCGTATCGCAAAACCAATATGTAAGATTGGAGGAAATTTTTTTGGTATTCCTCGAAAGCATTTGGGTTTGGTAATTTTACCTCTGAGAGGTACAGTCGCTCAAAAAAATATCCGAACTCTATGATTCATAACAGAATACGGAAAAATATATGGCAACGATTTTTTAGAGATTAGTGATACGGCAAACTTCGTGTACGCACACGGTGGTTGCCAAATCACTAATTTCTAAAAAATTATATACTAAGTGGTTGTAATTCAACTGCGCTTCACTTGAAGGTCTGCTGATGAGAAACGATTAATTGCACAAATCTGAAATTTGAAATGGATAATAATCAGTTGCATGTGGAATGGAATGAGAAGTCAAGAATTAAATCTCAGTATTAGATGAATTAGTCTTGTTTAGACGTGTATTTGCAGGCTATTACATTCATACGTTGGCGGCATATAGTCTGAACTTCTATTTCTTAATGAAACCAAATAATATTTTTAAATAATTTTTCATGAAATGAAAAAAATGTATATATATATATTTTCTCAATCCAGGTAAGTATTTAACCTTCAAATTCAGGAAAGGAAGAGGTGTCAAGTGAAAGGTTTCAAACTGGCATTACATCCTGAGCGGTTGTAATTCAACTGCGCTTCCTTGAAGGTCTGCGGATGAGAAACGATTAGTTGCACAAAGATGAAATTTGAAATGGAGAATAATCAGGTGCATGTGGAATGGAATGACAGGGAAAAAATTAAATCTCAGTATAAAAGCTTCCAGCTGGTTGAACATTGCGCTGTGAAGAAAAAGCATGTAAATTAATCTCCAATCAACATGTCAGTAAAAGAATGTGAGATCTTGTGTTAACAGAATGAAAACAGAAAGTCATCTTGACACCTGATCCTTTTGGAATGGAGGAAAGGACCTTTATCATTTTCCAACACTTTCCAGATTAGTGGAAAGGAATTACAGACCGGAACTGAATTAGACAGACAAATATTTTTGGTTCCATGGCACTGTTGTAAGCCCACCCCATCTCGAGGTGGGTTACAAAGCTCTTTAAATACTGAACACATCTTATTAAAAGCTTGTTGTGTTTGAAAAGAAGATTGAGTTTAAATAGATTTTATTAAGATCTTTAAAATACTTTCAGCCGCATATTTCATAAATCTTTCATTTAAGAAATTACCGAGTTCTATACCTGAGTTACTATTGACATAACATAGAACTGTATTACTTAATGAAGGGGTCGCTTTGCATACATGCACTCTGTGGGATCTCCTAAATATTTTCAGTATATCAAACTCGTATATCAAACGCGCTAAGTCTCTGGATTCTCTGAATTAGAGACCGGGATTGAAGAATCGTTCATTATTGGTTGAACTCTATTACCAAACAATGACAATGACATGGCTGCTTCAGCTGCATATCACTTATTGAACAGATTGAGACGTCTTTAAACAAAATGAATTACGAAACACGACTCGGAAATTTGAGGAAATTATTATTTATCGTTATGCCATTGCAGAGGAAGTATACCGGTGTTGGAACACATTGTGGATTGCTAGTGCAGTGGATAGTCTTCTGTTAGCTCCAGAGCGGAATTAGCACTCCTGAATCTTGCGTGATCCATTGTCTTGAAGGTTGTGCGAAGAGTATTGCTCTGATTCCTGTACAAACTGCACATGGGACAACAGCTGACTCCCAGTAGTTCTCTGCAATGTCGGAACCTTGTTCTTAAGTTCCTGGCTGTGTGCAACAGTTGGCCGTGGAACATTTTGACGAGTGGGGAGGTACACTTCCAGCTGAATGGTAATATGAGCACTAATTATTATTGGATATGGAGAATGTAACATTCTCTGGTGTGGATGAAATTACACAGCATTTCCCACCTGTTACTGTGTGATATTCCTTCAATGTAACTATCGTCTAGGAACCCTACTTCTTCGAGGAAGGCCAAGCCATAATCTCCCCTCAAGTACCACGTCCAGAACACAATGAAACAATTCCTAATCTAATATTTTATCCCCAGCTATTATGCGACAGGCTGCTAAGAGGAAAATGAGTAATTCTGTATTGTTCTATAAGTTCTAAAAATATATTATTATTTGTATTTTCCTAATCGTCCATTAGTTCGAACTTCCACTCTTAAAGTATGTGAAAGTTGGAAAAGAAAAACTTCATTCTCTTTGAAATAATATTTGTCGTAGGCGATGTATTTTCTTTCTACTTGTATATTTATATTTACATCAGTTGTGTCAATTTCTTTACAGTGTAATTGATTAATTTTGATGGTCACAAGAGCCCAAAGGCAAGGAACAAGATCCATGAAAGAGAATCCATTTTCCTGCTTTTTAGGAGAAGTCGTATTTCAGGTAACTTTCCCGTTAATTATACACTCAGCATTAACTTTATTAGTTACAGTTTTATTTTTAATCTGTAATAATTCATATATAGAATCTAGTAACTTCTTAAATACGTTTCTCATTATAAAAATGTTACTGAAGGTAATCTAATTTAATGTCGATTTTCAACAATATTCTTTGGGTATTTAGAGAATTAGGGAAATTGAATATTTTAACAGCTAAAATAAGAGTTTAAATAATTGCTCTGATAAATAAATAATAACAAGATGCAATCGTCATTTTACTAAACTTTACTAACACTTGTAAGAGTAGTTTTAGCACTTGTAATAATTATGCTAATTTTCTCTAATTATGAATGATGCGTTCCAAAACAAGCTAACTTGCTAACTTTCATAGCTATTTAAATACTGAAAACATCTTTTTAGAAGCTTGTTGCCTTTGAAAAAATATTTAAAAATATTTTATTTAGATATTTAAAATATTTTTAGGCGCATATTTCATAAATCTTTTATTTAATAAATTACTGAGTTCTATACCTGAGTTGCTATTGACATAACGTAGAACTGTATTACTTAACGAAGGGGTCGCATTGCGTACATGCACTCTGTGGGGTCTCCTTCATAAATTCCGTGACGATCTGAGGGGAGGGTAAAGTTAGGATGTTTTAAAGAGTATTAAATAACATACTATTAACGATCTTATTAAACAAACCACCTACGTAGTATGCTATGACATTAAAATGCGATTTCACCTTTTTGTGTTTAGTTCCTTGCAACGTTTTTCGATTAAAAGCATAAGATATTTTATGCATGACCACCCTTGTAATTAAATACTACTATAGTTAATACTCACTTGGTATGTTGACACTCACATAAAAGTAAAGATTCCTACTCAAAATACGTTTCGTAAAATGAAGTGCCGATCCCGCTATGCACTGCGTTTAGGGTGAAGTGTTAAATCCTTCTGATACGTTTTATAAATTATAGACGACCGGTTGAAAAGTAAATAGGTTGTATTCTTTTGAGGTGAATTTTTAGCGACTTACACTGCAAGTCACCGAACTTGAATTTTCGAGATTGCCAGAGAGTGTATTAATTAAACGAATGCAAAATACTACACTGAAAGATACTGTAATTTATAGTGGTAGTTGTTTCAACTCTTCCTTTGAATACTTTTATCTAGTTAAAAGCATATGATAAAAAATGATATTTTAGTGTTTCGTTGAAGTAATATCTTCATTATTACACTGACTGCTTTCAGAATAAAATTAATTATTATATTTTTGCTAAACTCTCTGTCTTAATGTTTATATACGAGGTTACTCAAATTAAACTG
The DNA here is from genome assembly GCA_038380435.1 of Ryuthela nishihirai. Classification (NCBI taxonomy): domain Eukaryota; kingdom Metazoa; phylum Arthropoda; class Arachnida; order Araneae; family Heptathelidae; genus Ryuthela; species Ryuthela nishihirai. The sequence goes on from JAWZYU010000039.1 coordinate 5,448,615, forward strand.
ACAATTCCCTAGTAAGCTTTTTGAAATAACTCGGTGGCTATAAGTAATATTTCATATTTGCACATTTCAGATCATAACTGAAACAACACATAAAACGGTAGGCATCATGATAAAGAAATCGAAGTAGTTTAGAACTTCTACTCTGGCATATAAACTGACAGGCTCCTGTCAGACCTCTGTGGCAAGCAGCTGCTTAAGGGGGTATTTATTTTTTTTTATTTAATTGTCAATATTAGAAAAGCTCGGAAAATCTTCTGTGAACATGAAACTCATTGTAACTAGCTCAGCTGTTATATCTGGAAAGTGATTTTTCGACCGCCATCTTCAATTGCATTTAAAGCAATTTCCAATGACTGACTCCCTGGTATAAAAAAGCCATCAATAGAAGAGATCTCAGTCGGCGGATGGTAGTGAAACTGTCAGAGAACATGACACACCTTTAGGAGTTCTTAGGTTTGTATCCCTTTCGGATCAAGTCGATTTTACCTATCTTCCTCTTGCTTTTGGCTTTGACAATTTGTCGATTTGTCTATTTGAGGATTTGACAAAAGATTATTCCACCATATCTTTCGAACGCGATGAGGAGATTGATGATTTATATGTCAAATGAAATCTTGTGACGCGGGGAGTGTCAGAGGCTGTAACAAATTAACCTTCCATGTTTTCTTCCCACTCAAAAGAGAGGATATAGGAAAATTGATCTTGACTATATCTCCAGAACGCGAATGCAGAAAGCTACAAGCTATACATCAAACGAATCCTTCTGAAGCACGGGAAGACATAGGTTACGAAAACGTGACCCCCCATGCTTTTTTCCCCCGAAAAAAAGACGAAATATGAAAATGATTCTCCTTCTGTATCTTTTCAATGTGAATGCGAACAGTAACAACCTTTGTGTCAAATGAAAGCCTGTGACGTAGGAAGTGTCATAGTCTATATAAATTCACCCTCTTGTGTTCTTCCCCCCATAAAAATGGGTAATGTGAAAGTCATTCTACTATATTTTCCGAAAGCGATATCATATAGTTATGAGATAGTTGGGTTATTTTACCTCTGAACGGCACTTTTTTGCACACCATGGGCTAAATGGCCAGGACACAAGGACCCTGAAGGCTCAGAGAAGGATGGGGGAGGGGACCCACTGGAACAGTTGTTGGGAGACAGATGGTAGCCTCTCGTCAAGGCCATCCAGCGTGTTCTTTAACGTGCACAGGTTATGGCTCTCCCACACACGAGGCCACGGCTTAACGTCCCATCCGACGGACGGCGGCCTTTCCAAGCCCATCGGTGTCCCTTACTGACCATGGGCAGGGCGGGGAGTTTTGTGGAGATAAATCTGAACGCTGACCCAGCTGGGACTCGAACCTGGGAACTACAGATTACGAGACTGGCGCGCTACCGACTGAGCCCCACCCCCGCCCCTAAAAGGCGATGGGGGAGAGTAGCAGGAGATCCGGAAACGGAACGCATGCAGTGAAAAAGGAGAAAGTGGGTTCACTTTCTTTTTAATGGTTGCCCTAATCAGGCTATTCGTCGTCTCATGGCCGAGTGGTTAGCGCGCTTGGCTACTGATCTAAGGGACCTGGGTTCGAGCCCCGGGTAAGTTATCGCTTTTTTTTTGTGTCGTTTTTCTGCTGAGGGACCTCTGTGACAAGCAGCTGCTTGAGGGGGTATTTTATTATTTTTTTATTTAATAATGCTATCAGGTGTGCATACTCAGTTTACAAAAATACCACGACAAAATTTGCGAACCCGTAGTGCAACATAAATAGCTATCACATACTGTGTCCTCTAGTGTGTTGTTTTTTTCATTATTAACAATACTCCTGTTACTTCCTCTTTTGCTATATCATTTCGGTAACATTTTTATGATCTGTACAGTTGGTTTTTGACGTTTCATTTGCCAGAAGAGTTACATGGTCCCTGATATAGTCAGCGAGATTTATCTTTGAGGTGATTGTGCCATATATATATATGCATACTAATTGGTGTTTTGCCATATGATTACTTATTTTGGTTGCATTTGTATTTCGAAAGGGTAGTTCATTATCGGGTCAATAATTTAGTTTTCTGGGTAGAATGCAACTTCCTCTGTGTCATTATTTTATTTATTAACTGTTTCCTTTTCTTCCCATACCTGAAGTGCGATTACTTCTGTGAAAGTGTTTGCTGGACTGAAGGCTCGTTATCATGATTCTTCTTAAATTGTACTGATGGGCATTCAGCTGCATTCCGCACAGATTTTCTGCAAAAGAAAAGTTTTTTTCCCTGCATCGTGCATTTCATTAAGATGATTGAAAATGATAGTTTTCTCGAGTTTGCAAATTTGCCAGATGGATCGTAATCCGTAGATTGTGATCAATGTTCCATTACATCGAAGCTGTCGAATATTTACTGGATATTTATACTGGATGAGGTCCCATATCTCTTCCATCGGAAATAATATTCTGTAACGGAAACTGAACGAGTATTTTGATTAGCGAACAATATGTGGACCAGTGAAAAAACAAAATTAAAAATCGAAACATTAAAAGCATGCATTTATACCAAATGCAACTTTGATATGAATTGTATACAGTTTTATGAATTTTTAAAACATAAACCTGATTTATTAAGATGAGTTCATTCTTGCGAAAAATGTCAAAATTAAATTTTTTAAATAATATGATTGTTTAAAATGCTATTGTATGCTTATATTTTATAATAAATGCTATAAAGATCTTTAGTTTTAGTGAAACAAATAAACGCAACCTGCTTTTTTTTCATTATGAAACAATTTGTGTTTTGTCCTTTATTTTCTCCGAAAAAATATGGTCATCGTAGGTATATGTCGCTTGTGTAGTCGCCATGTTGGTCTTTACTTATAAAGATATTTAAACTAACACTCTAACTTTAAAAACGAAATGAGAGAGTGAGACTAACGTATGTATTGAAGAAAAAAATGGAGGGTAATTACCGGAACTCAAAGTTGCCACTTTATTCCGAATGAAGAAGGTTTTGTACAATATTTCCATAAAATTTAGAATAAAATATAGAAAACTTGTGTAGTTATGTTAGTGTTGCTTTTATTCTGGGGATTTTTGTGCAGAAAATTTGTATCTATGGTACATTTTCAAAGTTAAAACGATATCGAGAAATGTGCGATAGAAGCGGCATCTTTCTCATAAATGTAAATTCTACGAATCTTTTCTTGAATATTTTGTCATATTTAAATTCAGAGTTTTTTGAACCATGTTACATCAAAATTAATCGTGTAAAACGAGAATCGGAAATGTTTTCTAAAGGTGTTAAAACAAAATCGTGTAAAAGAAACAGAATTGGTTGTGCAACTAAGTAAAATAGTTGATTGAGATTCCGATTTGTCACTCATTAACCTAACTGATTGCTACTGTAACTAAGCACGAGCTTCTGACCCCATAGTAGAACGGGACCTCAGCAGAAAAGCTACACACATTAATGCCTTACCCCAGGTTCGAACCCAGTTCCCTTAGATCAGTAGCCATGCGTGCAAAACACTCGGCCACGGAACGCCGACAACCAAAAAAGTTTAAATATAAACTAGAAAGATTATTAGTTACGGAAATGTGAAAACAAGACGATTCATTTAAAGAATAATAATTAATTTGATTTATAGTACGCTTACATTTAACGCGAAGAGCAACTTTGTAGTTAACTGTTAGGTTGGGTTGGGTTTTACCTCTGAGCGGCACTTTTTTGCACACCATGGGCTAAATGGCCAGGTCACATGGACCCCGAAGTCTCAGAGAAGGTTGGGGGAGGGAACCCACTGGAACAGCTGTTGGGAGACAGATGGTAGCCTCCCGTCAAGGCCATCCAGCGTGTTCTTTAACGTGCACAGGGTATGGCTCTCCCGCACACGGAGGGCGGGGGTGGCTCAGTCGGTAGCACGCCAGGCTCGTAATCTGTAGTTCTCAGGTTCGAGTCCCAGCTGGGTCAACGTTGAGATTTATCTCCGCAAAATTCCCCGCCCTGCCCACGGTCAGTAGGGGACACCGATGGGCTTGGAGAGGCCGCCGTCCGTCGGATGGGACGTTAAGCCGTGGCCCCGTGTGTGGGAGAGCCATACCCTGTGCACGTTGAAGAACACGCTGGATGGCCTTGACGGGAGGCTACCATCTGTCTCCCAACAGCTGTTCCAGTGGGTCTCCTGTCCCAACCTTCTCTGAGCCTACAGGGTCCATGTGACCTGGCAATTTAGCCCATGGTGTGCAAAAAAGTGCCGCTCAGAGGTAAAACAACCGAACCCAAATCCCGCACACGGGGCCACGTCTTAACGTCCCATCCGACGGACGGCGGCCTTTCCAAGCCCATCGGTGTCCCCTACTGACCGTGGGTAGGGCGGGGAATTTTGCGGAGATAAATCTCAACGGTGACCCAGCTGGGACTCGAACCTGGGAACTACAGACTACGAGCCTGGCGCGCTACCGACTGAGCCACCCCCGCCCCAGTTAACTATTAGGCTTGAAATAAGCGTTCCGGGTGGTGGCGGAAAGCAACTTTGTATTTTCTTCTTAGGGTTTAAATGAGGACCGAATTAAGGCCAAAAAATGGCTTAACCACGATCGAGCAATGGTACCTCCCTCACCTTTCCATTGCTTAATTGAATACGTAACCACGATCGAGCAATGGTACCTCCCTGGACCTTTCCATTGCTTAATTGAATACGTAACCACGATCGAGCAATTGTACCTCCCTGGACCATTCCATTGCTTAATTGAATATGTTTCATCTTGGCGTCTGAAAATACGTAAGCTATAATTTAAAAAGTCATAAAAAAGAATATGGATTTTATATATATTTATAATGAATAGAAAAACACCGAAATTCATTGAGAAAAATTTTGTAAAAACAGTCAAACGTATGGAACTCTAGGGGTGTGACTGTTACCTTCAAACTTTTAAAATGTAGTCACTCACCATACGATAGGAAACGTTTTCGTTTTTAAATTCAGATTAAAGTCGAACATTGCAGATAAACACAATGAAAAAAGAAACGACTAAAGTCGAGTGTGTCCGTGAAAGATTGGAGAGTTAAGGGCATCATTGCTAGGGGATAAAGCTGTGGTGCCCCCCTCCCCTTGGTGCCCTAAGCATGTGTTTATATTGCTTAAGGGTTAATCCAGCAGTGGTTGTAAACCATTAAATTCCGTGTGGTGGCGAAGAATGGACAATACTTAACAAGATTTACCTGATGTTTTTCGGGTGGCCGAGTGCTTGGTTACACTTGAAGCTGATAAAGATTGCTGCCCGTGTCGATATTTGCATACTAAGGTTTCGTTTTATCTCACACAACTAGGTTTATTATACTCCTATAGTTTCGCTGTAAGCAATGCGGAGGTAACTGCAATCCCACGAACTCTCTTCACTTCGTCATCGTATCCGCAAGGTAACTGCAATGACTGAAACGAGACGGTGCTTGGAGACAGTTTATTTACTATCACTTAACTTTTGATTTCCTTCCAATAATAAGGTAATGACGTCGACACTGAGGTATTGGAATGCATTATTTCTTCATGTGGCAGGAAGTGAGACTCCAACAACAGTGTTTCCTCTTCGCAACAGAGGTATCTCTGTTTACTCTCCCCATTATATTTATTTTCTCTATTTTGTGTGCATATAAACTTTGTCGAATAGAAACTCGTTACTCTTAATGTAGGATCTCTCGCAAATGTCGTTCTTAATAAAGGTGAGTATCACTTTTTCATGATGTTAAATATTACACTGCAGAAGGCATGCTTCCTGTGTAATTATTTACTTTTAATGATGGGGTATCAGTTACGACACTGATTCCTAGTTCATCCCTAACATATCGGCATGCAGATCAAAATATCGCTGTTCTATGGTACTAAATTCCATCTTTCATTACGTTTTACGATGTGAACGCCATGAACACGTAAAGAAAAAGCTATTACTTGTCTGGTCTTCATACCAGAAACATGTCATTTTCGCGATGTATCTGCTACCACACTGTCACCATAGAGTGGAAACAGGTTTCATTTGTATGTTTTATCGGATAAAACGATACTTATTTCCGGTGTTCCATGTGCATTTTCCCCAACGCAATCCTTACCTATTACAAAAAACAAAATAAATCGCTTTCAATATTCCGTCTTGGAACTTTTCCCACCGTTTGGAGGCGCAATCTGATTCATCGACACATATCGTAATATTTCGAACCGTTCCAGCGTTACAATCCCCTCCCTCTCTCCTCTGGCAGTATGCGACACCGATGACCTTGACGATTGATCGTGCCACCGTGCGAAAGAACGTTCAGATTAAAGCACGCGTTGGGATGGACTTACTGGACTCTCTCACCTGTCTAAGTTTTGCAGTGCGTACACTTATCGAAATGTGGTCTTAGCTATCGGGAGTCGTCGTGATTTATCAGTTTAGCCAGAGGCCTCTGGGAGGTTGAAATAACCAAGGAAACGAAAAAGAAAATTACTCTTTGAAAGTAAATAAGTCATCTCTTACATTCAGTCTAGTCTCTTTCAGTTCTAGTCTAGTTCTCTTTTTCTAATTAGTCTAATCTATATTTCTAATTAGTCTTAATTAGTCTAATCTATTTCAGTTCTAGTCTAGTCTCTTTCATTCGTCTAGTCTCTTTCATTCGGAAGTAGGGTAAATAGAAATAATTTTATTGTATTACTTTTATGTGTTACGTTTAATTGCACGCTATTATGTTGAAAAAAAAAAGGAAATATAAATTCTCAACAACCGTAAAAATATGAAATATTATTAATTTTAATACTGTCGTTAAGGAAATTTTTTGCACCATTCGAACTCTTTCCCACTTTGACAAATGTTCTGTTATTGATAATGTGTGTAAATTTATAAGGCAGGTAAGGAAAGGAAATCAGTATGTCAACATCCATACCAACCGGAAAACACCGGTTCTCGTCCGATCCCCGAAGTTAACCAGCTTTGGGCGGGCCTTTTTAATGATAAAGTAGACAAAACGTTTATCGTGACCGAATAAATGAAAGGTGATTTGCAGATTATTCTAGGAAGCAATAGCGATTATACAAATACAACATATTTATGGAAACATTTAATGAATACCTGAAAATATCATTGATGCCATTCACGGAATTTTTTTTTTTTTAATTTGTGCATATCGCTAAGATATATCCGAGATATTGCGACCGTACAAGGAAAATCTAAAACCGCTTTAAATTGAACAAATGGTATTTTATTCAATTAGTTTTTTGTATAAATTTAGTGGTGGTTAATGTGACATTTTTCATTTCAGTTTTTGTATTAGGACTGGGACTTCGGATGAATAACAGTTTGAATTTGAATGATTTGGCTTTTGAAATATAATCTATCTGTACTTTCTCTTTTTAACCATGCTCTCGCAAAAAATCAGTGGACACTTTGTCTTTATTTCGTTATTTGGTGTTGTGCGAATCGATACAAATGATGACAACTTGGTTTAATAACAATATCTTATGTGTGCACACCTTCCTTTGCATTAGGAGAACTTTTATTTATCTATTAACAGTAAACCATAAATATGGCACGCGATAAGAAAAGAAATATTTACAATGAAAATCGAGAATTCCGAGAACGATGGACAGTTGAATATTTTTCATTTTGGACAAAGGAACAGCACGTTGTTTGGTGTACAAGATGCTATAATGTTATTTAATAATCCATTAAATATTGATATTGCAAATATAGATCCTAAATATGAAATGGTATTATGCGAGTTGCAGGCAGATGCATTTATTGGATGTGGAAAAGAAACAGGGAAAGAATTGTTTAAACTTCTATCAACAGGAAAATATCCAAACTTAAGAGATTTGGGACTTCAAAAAACTGCATTAAGGACACGGCATTTGAGCAGATACCTAGGATCACAACTAATGTCGACATTGACAAAAAAGAACTTGTCTACCAAGTTTATCCTCAATATCTCTTTAAATAATTGTTTGTAAGTAATTTTTCTTATGTAAGTATATTAATATTTGTGCGTAAGTTTCTTATGTAAGCATTTTTTGAATAAAATATTGTTATAAAATAATAGTCTACCAAGTTTATCCTCAATATCTCTTTAAATAATTGTTTGTAAGTAATTTTTCTTCTGTAAGTATTTTAATATTTGTGCGTAAGTTTCTTATGAAAGCATTTTTTGAATAAAACATTGTTATAAAATAATATTTCTCAGATTATTTATATATAATCTATATTATACATATCAGTTCCGGATCTAAGGAATGGGGAGGGCATGGAGCCCATGGACCCCCCCCCCCCTCCCAACTTTTCAAAATGTTAGCAATGATATACTAAGGCCTGACCAATTGCTCGAAAACCGTAGCTTTACGCATAGTCTCCTATAATATAAAATTTCGCTAGGTGGCGCACAAACACATGGAAAAAAAATTCTCCTGAGTCGTTTTTATATTAAAGTGGGGTGGAAAAACTTTACCTTGGGAAGGAAAATATGTCAGCATTTCTATTTGCAACTTATATCCTGTTAATATGTTCAATTGGAAAGTGATTTTTAGGAGCAAAAAATCGTACAGATTCAGAATTCATATTTTAGAATTCATAATACGTTTGGTGCTTTCGCTTCTGTCTACCGTAATGACAAATTAAAATACTACGTTTCTATAAATTTCTACTTTTATGAATCTTCCAAATGCTATAAATGCGACCTCTACCGGCGGAAAATTTTGAAAATTCCAAAGAAATATTGCAAACAAAGTAGTTATGCTGGAAATTTGAAATGTTGGTGGTAGAATGTAAATGTCACGAAATTTTCTTTGTGAACAATGAGATGACCCCTTTGACCCGAGGGGAGAAGAAATACAACTTTTTAAATTCATTTTTTTTTCCATTCATTTATTATTTTGGTCATTTTGCTGAAACGACTGACAGGCAGATGTCGCAAAGTAGTCTGTTGCATTATCATCTTGAAACGTTTCGTCTCTATCAGCGAAAAATTCAATATGCTATTTACATATGCTGCAGTAATTTGTCGATGCTTGAGACATAATAATACACCGAATCCGTGCCATGTGATTCTCTTCAACATCATACAGTGGATGTGACACATGTGGAGTTCGTTGTGTCACGTGGTCGCCAATGTACCTTAGCTCTGCCATCTGTAGAAAATATTATATTTTATATTTCATATGACTAGATGACACTTTTACCCCAAGTCTTGAGTTTCGACAACACTGAAACTTAGCTTTCCGATTTTCAGCCAACACTAAAGGTCTCCGAATAGGATACCGACTGCAGATTTACAAATAGCTGAGTTCCCTGTGGATTGTCCGAATATATGAGTCTTATTTTGAAAGCAGTCGTGATTTCTTACACAGTCGTACACAGCCTCTACATTTTCTCTCATATAGTATTGAAGAAAGGATTAGTTCACTCGGTAACGCCCCTGAATCGTAATCTGTAGTTCCAAGGTTCGAATCCAAGCTGTTCCAACATTCATTTATCACGGCTAATTCCAACCATTCCCTCGGTGAGAAGAGAACACCTATGGGTTTGGGAATGCTGTCGTCCGTGAGACGAAATCCAAGGCTTGGAGACAATGAATACGGTAGATGACTTGCAAACATTGACGGTAAATACGGTAGATGGCGCGCGAAGACTTGGTAGACGATAATGATGATTAAGCCGAGGTTTGGTAGACAATAAATACGGTAGATGGTGCACAAACATTGACGATAAATACGGTAGATGGTGCGCCAAAACTTGGTAGACAATAATGATGATTAAGACGAGGCTTGGTAGACGTTAAATAACCCGTTGGATGGTCTTGATATGAGGCTACAATCAGTCTGCTGTTGACCTGTGAGTTCCATTCCCCCAGCTTTCTCTGTCCCTTTCGTTCCTTGTAGCTTTAGGTCATTTAGCCCATTGTGTACAAGAAGTGTCACTCAAAGGTGAAACACCCAGCTCCTACAGTATCGTAAGTTTCACACAATTACTCCAGCCAGTCCTCGGGACTCATTTCTACTGAGGAGGTACAAACTGTTTTTGATAAGTGTCTGCAGATTTTCACTCTCGTTCCATCGAAGTTAATGAGCTACTACTTCTTTGAACGCTTGTGAAAACTTCCTATTACATGCTAAAGCAAAAGCTGCATGCAAGATCTTTCTAGATATAACAGCTGAGCAAATTGCGATGAATTTCATGTTTACAGGACATATTTTATCTTCTGTGAAATTGAAAATTACACTACTTCCATTTTGTATATCATGATGCTTACGGTTTTATGCATTGCTTCAATAATGATCTGAAATGTGCAGATTTAAATTATTGCTTATAACCAATGAGTTATCTGTACAAATTTACTTAAATATTGTCAGTTTAATTTGGGTCACCTCTTATATAAAAATTAAGACACATGGTTTAGGAGAGGTAGAAATCTTTATTTCATTCTGAAAGCAGTCAGTGTAATAATGAAGATATTATTTCAACGAAACCTTAAATAATCTTTTTTTATCATATGTTATTTGTTAGATAAAAGTAATTAATGGAGGGCGAAAACAGCTACCACTATAAATTTTAGTATCATTTAATGCGTGTTGTGTAGTCGTTTAATCACAGAAGGTCCGTTAAATTGAACATGGATTCCAGTTCAGTGACTTCCAACGTAGTCGCTAAAAATGAAGAATAATAGTGTAGGACCTATTATTTTACAACACGTAGTTCATAATATATAACGTATCAGAAGGATTTAACACTTCATCTCACACGGTGTACATACAGAACGGCCTCTTCATTTTACTAACATATTTGTTGTAGGAATCTTTACTTTTGTATGAATGTCAACATACCAAGTGAGTATTAACTGTACTAGTATTTAATTACAAGGGATATTACATAAAAAAAATATGATTCTTGAAATCGGTAAACGCTAAAAAGACTAATCGCAAAAATAAATATAGCATTTTAATGTCGTAGTGTACTAGGTCGGTGGCTTGTTTAATAAGAACGTTAATAGTACGTTATGTGATACCACATTATAACATTCATCCCACCCTCAAAGCTCTTCTCGGGGTTTACAGATGAGTCCCTACAGAGTACGTTCGCTCAAAAAAATATCCGTACATTATTGTTGATTTCAGAAATTCTGAAATTCTGAATTCTGAAATCAACCATAGTGTTCGGATATTTTTTGAGCGATTGTACATGTACACTAAGCGGTTCCATCATTAAGTGCAGTCATATATTATGTCATAATAAGTCAGTTGCACAAAACGGTAAATTCCTTAAATAAGAGTTTTATAAAAAATGTTTCATAATTCAAATATCTTAGTAAAATCTATTTAAATCAAAATATCTTTTCCGAACGCAACAAATTTTTAAAAATATGCGTTTAGTGTGGAAGCTGAAACATTTAGCAAGTTAGCCTGTTCTGCAAAACGTCATTTATAATTAGTGGAAATTAACATAATTATTGCAAGAACTGCTAAAAACAGTCTTATATGGATTAGTAATGTTCAGTATGACGGTTTTGCTTTCTTTTTAACTACTTTTTATTAACTTAGCACAAGAATTATTTAAACTGTCATTTTAGCTGTTAAATATTAAAATCTGCGCAACTGTGAAGATAGTGAATGAATTTCGTTGCAAATCGACACTGAAATAGATTTGATTGCGATGATTTTAATGTAAAGTTTATTTAAGAAGTTACTAATTTACGTATCTGAGTTATTACTGAGATAACATGAAACTGTACCAAATAAAGCATTGTGTTGTGGACATGCTTTATTTGTGTTATACGTTTTAGGAGATCATGGCTTAGCCTCCTCGAAGAAGAAGGGTTCCTAGATGATATTAGAATTGAAATCACACCACACAGTAACGGGTGGAGAATGCTGTGAAATTTGATCAACGCTATACGATGTGCCGATTCCATTACCCAACAATGATGAGTATTGGCATTAGCTGGAAGTACGTCTCCTTACTCCGTAAAATGTTACATGGTCAATGGTTGTCCAGCTCCATCCTATCCAGTCGTAAGCCATGAAGATACCAATTTGTACTGGAAGACTCTTCGTAAGACTGTGAAAGACAGTTGATCACGCAAGATTCAGGAGTGTTACATCGGCCCTGGCTCTAAGAGAAGACTACTGCATCAGTCATTTACAATGTGTTCAAAAACCGGTAGACTTCCTCTGCAATGGCATTACGATTAATAACCGTTTCTTCAAAATTCTGAACCCTGTTCTGTAATCCTCAAAGGCGTCTCCATCTCTTCAGTAAGCGATATTCGGCTATAGGATGCGTGTCTTTGTTATTGTTTTGGAAATAGAGCTTAACGATTAATGCACAATCCTTCAGTTCCAGTGTCGCGGCTCTTCCTGTTCACTTTTCTGGAAAGTTTGGGAAAGTGAAAATGATCATGCTCTCTATTACAAAAGGGTCAGGTCTCATCATGGCTTTCTGTTTTCATACTGTAACCACGTGATATATTCTCTTACTAACAAGTGATTGGTAAATAATGTGCATGGTTTTTCTGTACAGCGCCACGTTCAACCCGTTGGGAGTTTTCATAAGAATTTCACTTTTTTCCTACCATTTTATTCTGCATGACCTGATTATTATCCCCTTCAAATTTCAGCTTTGTGCAACTAACAGTTTTTATCCGCAGACCTACAAAGTAACATAGTTTAATTCAATCACTCAGTATATATCATCAGTTTGAAACATTTCACTGTAGACCTCCTCCTCCTTTTGGGGGCGGGGGTGGCTCAGTCGGTAGTGCCCCAAGTTTTGTAATCTTTAGTTCACAGGTACGAGTCACAATGAATCTCTTTTGTTGCGATCTTATGCAACCACGGTAATTCCCGGTTCCGCTTGTACAGCACTACCTGTTTATGAAAAGCCGTGTTTATCTAGAGCCGGGGGCAAAGAATAAGCCCTATAGGCGCACCTCAACCCCAGCCTCACATGGCAGCAGTCCTATAAAAGGAAAGCTGACCACCGGAAGAAACCTTACTTTAATCTATTCCCCGGTTAGCCATGAACAAAGATATATAGATCCAAGTTCGATCGGCGTCCGGGGTGCAGACTCTTAGTAAGACCCAGACTTCTGTGAGGGCTCTGGCTTACTAGGAGCCAATCCCGTTCTGCCGAGCCCTCGAACAGCTCACCCAGAGCTCCTGATAGGTGAGGTCTCGGACACCGTCACCGTCCAACCGGCTAGGGAACCGGTTGGCAGCATCGTCACCTCGGTTGGACATGCTAGTGATGCTCTTCTAGGATATGAGTGCATTAATGAAAGGTTTCTTACAGCAAAATTTCAGACAAGCATTAAAGACTTGAATGTCATATATTGTTATGCCCCCACTGAGGATGCCGATGAGGATGAGAAGGATAGATTTTACGGACAACTTCAGGATATTTTGAATTCTGTCAAGAAAGGAGATATTACCCTTGTTCTTGGTGACTTCAATGCCAAAGTTGGTACTGACTCTGACCTTTGGGGAGGAGTAATAAGTCCTTTTGGTATTGGTAGCTGCAATGGCAATGGACAACATCTCCTACAGATAAGTAAACTAAATGGTTTCAGAATAACTAACACATATTACAAACACCGCGACATACATAAATACAAATGGGTTTCACCTGATGGGCTGCATAGGAATATGATTGATTATATATTAATTAACAGCAAATGGGCTAGTTCTGTTTGAAATACCAGGGCAAATAGGAGAGCTGAAATTGGATCTGACCATTACCTTGTTAAAAGTGTCTTGCAACTTAAACTTAAAAAAATTGTGCTAGTGTTAAAAAATTTACCTTTAATACTGAAGCTCTGAAAGACCCAGTTATAGCCAAAGCTTACCATGATAGGTTACTTAGTCATTATGACAGTCAAGGTTTGCTTTATACTGAAGTTGAGGAAGAATGGGGCCATTTTAAACAGGCGTTTTTGGAAACTAACAGTACTCTTTTAGGAAAAAAGGAGCAGAGGAGACAGAATTATTTAAGTGATAAGACAACTGAGCTTATTTCAGAAAGAAGGAACTGCAGGAATGTCCTTAATCAATACCCTACTAGTCCTAATAGAAAGCATTACAGAGAACGTAATAAACGTGTAAAAGATCAGTTAGCTGCTGATAAGAATCTTTGGCTTGATGGTTTCGCTGACAAAGCCGAGGAAGCAGTTAGACAGCACAACAGCAGAGAACTGTACCAGATAGTTAATGTTTTGTGTGGTAGAAAACGGACAGGTATACAGGGATTGAAGGATAAACAAGGTAAGGTTATAGAAGGTGAGGATTCTGTCATGGCTAGGTGGGCAGAGCATTTCAGTGATGTTCTAAACAATGTGGTCATTCTACTCCCATTGTTTGTAATGATGATAGATTCACTGTTAGCTTTCATGTTGGCCCTATAACACAATCTGAAGTTATTTTGGCTATCTCTAAACTTAAACTTCATAAATCCCCAGGGGTAGATGAAATTACTACAGAAATGCTCAGAGCTGGGAATGTTTCGGTTACCACTTGGATGAATGAAATTTTGAATAACTTTTATGATAAAGGCATGGTTCCTAAAGATTTTACCAGAGCTATTATTATCCCTATTTTCAAAAAAGGTGATCGTAGTTCTTGTGATAACTATAGGGGTATCAGCCTACTCTCCTTTCCAGGTAAAGTTCTTTCCATGATTGTGCTTAATAGAATTAAAAATCTGGTTGACAGCGTGATGAGCAATGTGGATTCAGATGTGGTAGGGGATGTGTGGATCAGATGTTTTCACTTAGGCAGATTCTTGAAAAATGTTTAGAGTTTCAGAAACCTTTGGTTGCTAGCTTTGTTGATTTCAAAAAGGCTTTCGACTCTGTTGATCGTCATAATTTTTGGTTCATTGTGAAATCATATAGTATACCAGACAAGTTAGTTAACATAATGAAAGCTCTCTATAATAACATTGAGTCGTGTGTGAGAGTTGGTAAGGCTTGTAGCAATTGATTTAGCATTACTTCTGGTGTTCCACAAGGGTGCATTTTGGCTCCTTTTCTCTTTAGCTTGGTTATTGATTATGTTATGCGAAATTCACTTCTAGGGAAAGATTTTGGCCTTAAATGGACTGGAAATACGAAAATTTCTGATTTAGATTATGCTGATGATTTAGCCCTTTTGGCAAATGATGTTGATGACATGAACTCTTTCATTCGAGCTGTTGATGAGATTGGTAGTAGAGTAGGTTTGGTTATAAACAGAGAGAAAACTAAAGTGATGAAAATTGGTCAGGCAGGCTGTGATTCAGTTAATCTGAATGGTTGCAGTCTTGAGCAGGTGTCACAGTTTAATTATCTTGGGAGCTATGTAACAGATAATGGTGATGTGCGGCATGAGATTAACAGGCGATTAGGGATTGCTGCCGGGACTTTTAAGAATCTATGGAGAGTGTGGAGAAATAGACGTATACACAAAAAGACTAAAATTAGACTGTATAATAGTTTGGTTCTTTCTAGGGTTAGGTATGGTAGTGAAACTTGGACATTTTGTAAACAAGATAACAGGAAACTAGATGCTTTTGATTCCAGATGCTTACGCAGTATCTTGGGCATTAGGTGGTTCAACATTGTAACTAATAACGAGGTTAGGCAAAGGAGTTTGCAACCTCCTTTAAGCAGCATATTGTGCAGAGAGAGACTCGGTTGGTTTGGCCATGTTGCCCGTATGAATAATTATAGATTGGCGAATCGGGTTATGATCAATGTGCCTAAAGGCCTCAGGAAGAAGGGGAGACCTAGGATGCGGTGGGCAGACAATGTCAAAAAGGACCTTGTTAGAATTGGTGTGCAGTGGCCAGATGCAGTAAATGTAGCTCAGGATAGACTTGCTTGGAGAACTAAATTGCACGGTCTGGTTGGACCTCCGTATCCCATGGCTGCTTGAGGATGAGGATGATGATGATGATTTAAAACTTTCAAGCTGTGGGCAATCACTGAATCCATCAGTATTTTGAACTCTAAGGGCAATTATTTTCAGATGAGCAGACGAAAAAACGGCTTCTGGAATAAAATAAATGAATTTTCATCTGCATAGTTTGTTGGTGAGAAATGGCAACGAAAACAGACTTTTCTAAACGATGTACAGGTAGTTGAGCTTCCATAGAGTCTTAATGTAAAATCAAGTCATTGGTGTACAGATGGAAATTAGTTTTAAATCCTTCTGTAATTACTTATTATTATTCAATTATATTAACATTATAATTTATATTCTGTTAGAATTAGTTTTTAATGGTTTTCATCATTAATTGGCATCTAATCATTTATTGAAGAAAAAGTCGTGAAACGGTTTATTTATTAATAATTTAGTATTTAATGATTTTAAAAATTTGTAATGATGTATTCTTTCATAATCACTATGCTACGGCCACACAGCAATACAATATTCACTATGCTATGAATAAAATATTCACTATGCTACGGCCACACAGCATAGTTAGCTAGCCCCCGAAGTCACCAGTGGTGCCTGCGCAGGCACCACTGGTGACTTCGGGGGTGAAATTAATAATATATAGCAATATAGAGGTGAAATTAAGCTAATAAGAGCTATATAATAATAGCTAATAATAGCTATATACAGGTGAAATTAAGTATCCAACTCTTTGACCTATTTTAAGTGTTATTTCTGCTTGTTTTACTTACAGAAGTTGATTCAAGAAAAATAATTTCAAATGATCAAGTATTAAAATCATTCTTCAAATGTGAAATTCAATTTAATTTTTTTTCTTGAAATATCAATTTCTCTAGCTTCGTGTACAGGAGTTATACCTGTCCCCTAGGGTTAAGTTATTATCTTAGCCCTAGGGCCATTTATCCCATTCTCTGCAATAAAATACCGATCAGACGAAGTTTTTCTAATAAAATTAATGAATTATCGTCTGCATAACAAGTTAGCGAGATCTGGCAACGGAAACAGAGTTTGCTAAATAATGTAGAAGTAGCAGATTAACTTGTGATGTCAATTCGAACGTACCTTTCAAAATTTTGCCTCGAAATAGGTAAAATGGAAAAGTTTTAAATGTTATTTGCTAAGAATTAACCTTTTGCAATAAATTGCATAGATTTTAAGATTATCCCTCTACCTGTCTAGAAGTATTCAAACGCCTTCTTCGTTCCTACAATAAACATTTGCATTTAGAAATTGAAATGAATTAATGCACTTGAATAATAATAATGGATTTGAAAAACACACTAACTACAAGGTGACTCAAATGTGAGATTGCGAGAAAAACGCTGCTATTTATCAATAAAACTTTCTACCTCATCTCTAAAGCTGACAAACCGAAATCAATATCTGGTTCTTATTGCGAAACTGTATTTCTATAAAACCGTGAAACTATACTACGTATGAAAATGAAGAAAAATATTCGGAAAGTATTTAAAAAGTATATCAATCCTTTGCGGAGTGTTATATAAAAAAGAAAAGAGTGAAAGTCTCATGAAAAAGGCTCTAGAATTGTTTAAAAAAGATGTGAAAACCGTTACATTGCTCTGACCTGTAGGCATCCATCTTTGTAAAAACATGAAGAATGCCATATTCCTCTATCTGCAGAATAACCGTAGTCGAAAAATAAATAATTAATTGATTTATTTCATGGCTAGACTTGGTGACTCTTTGACCCAGATTACCCATAGGTTAACATGTGAAGAGTTCAAGTGAGGAGCTCCATAGAGAAAGCATGGTGCCATCGGAGGGGTGGGTGGCTGGACTTCAAAAAAAAAAAAAATTGTAAGTATGGAGTCATGTGATCCCCGTAGTGTGAAATGATTGGCTGTCATAAATTTTGATAATGAGGTCTGTCTTCTGATTGGCTGATTCTGTGTCACGCGATAAGGCTGTCCTTATATGGCATATTGGTGTACATGTCAAATGTATGTGCAGTAGTTAAGTGTGACTTCATAGGTATGCGCAGATTGAATGCGCTGTAGTATTCTAACGGAGTATAAATTAGGATAAATATACCCTTAAAGTTTGAACTGATTGGCTACTTATGTGTGACGTCATCGATTTGTCCTTATATCGCAATTCATGTTTAGACGTCCTAGGTATGCGCAGATCTGATGTGCAATGTACTTCGTATGCCAGAGAGTGTAGAATAGAGGTGAAATTAAGTACCCAATCAAATCCGTTGACATCTTGAGATGTAAATGTGATTGGATCTCGGTGACCTCTAACGAACGACCCCTGGTCAGATTTTTTGCGTTGCCAGATCCCTTAATGTTGGCGGCGAAACTTTGAAAATATTAGCTACCGCTAATTTATGAAGGCTCCGATTACCTACTATATAAGCAAATTGCCTGTTAGGTGGATTTGTAAACCTTTCCCACGACGCGCGTTTTGTTCTCTGGCCCAAGGCGGAAACAGGCGGAATTCGTCTTGTTTCGGGGGTGAGCGAAAGCCAAGTGAGAACGAATCTGTCAAGTCATGAATCTCTAGAAGGTGAATCTCCGGGTGATCCGATTGATCAGGTAACGCCCCGGATGAGGCCAAGAGAGAAAGAATCCGTCAAGTGATGAATCTTTAGGTCACGTGACTCTACTTTGGACATTAGTAAAGGGTCCCTTTTTTTACCTTTATGGGTAAAATGTCTTTATCTCTCTTGCTTTCCGTCCACTTTGACAATCAGTTTATTTTTACCTATGCTCTCCTTCTATGGGACCAAGGGTTTTCAGATTTTATAGTCACTTTGGGGCAATCCTTTTCCACCACTAGGGGGTGCTGTTCACAAACTTCGTGTCACGCGACACGAAGGTTGCCAGATCACTAATTTCTAAAAAAAAATCGTTGCCAGATATTTTTTCTGAATTCTCTAATCAACCATATTCTTCGGATATACCTTTTCAGCGACTGTACGTGTGACTTGCCCTTTTGGTAATCTGGCCACTTTTATTTCTAAGGGCATTTTTCTGGGGTGCTTTTTTAGGTTGCCAGTGGGTCAGCTCCCCCAGCCTTCTGTGAACCTTTGGGGTCCTTGTGATCTTACCATTTAGCCCATTGTGTGCAAAAAATTGCCGCTCAGAAGTAAATCAACCCAGTAGAGATTGTTAGAAACAACTCCACTATTTTCCATAAAGAAAATCCCTATGTTAGGTCAAATGGAAAGCTAACGTTGAAGCTCTATAACTGCTAAAATAAGTTTTTTTTTTTTGTTTTGAAAAATGCGATTGAAGATAAAAATCTCAATTAAATCAATATCTCGATATTCAACAATATTCGTTCAGTATTTAATGAGTTATTTGAATATTTAGCGATGAGAATGCCAACCAGAAAAATTGACTTCAGAAGAATCTTAGTAACAAGTATTATTGTATGAAAGTGTTTAATAAAATAAGTTTGTATTTTAGAACTTTGTGTAAAGAATTCTTTCACTATTCTTCAGTTTTGCTGAAGTTTCTTAAGACGGTTCGAATCCCCCTACGTCGGAAATTATTTTTTTTTTACATCTAAGGATTGATTGAATCAGAAAAGATGCGTCTCAGCCCTATCTCAATCAACTAGACAATTGAACAATTGGGTTAAAATGCATTTTAATCTCGGAAACGTACATCAGATCGGACGGACCGATGGCCGAAATAGGACGAATGAACCGAAACGGAAAATTGTCAATCTGACAACAAAGGACAACTCCAATACCTATATGTGAGGCAACAGTGCTTTCTGAAGACTTTCGTATCGTATACTGTTTTCGCTACGCCACAATTGGAATTCCAAAAAACAACTGTTGTTCCTCCATTGTTATCGGTTGGCTTCGAAAAACGATCCCCGGATGTACGTAATGCAAATTCACGTCTCTTTCCGTCATCGGGCATGTTCACTTACAATTCTGCAAAAAACAGAATGGTCAAAACGATTATTTCATAAATGCAGACTCTTTACTGTAGGAAAAACCAAAGGTATTGAACTGCCAAGGAAGTTCTTGTTGTTTGTTACAAAACATACCCCCATTAAATGAATATGGGGTCACTTTCGGTCGCCTATGCTGCGATTGGTTCCTTAACCAACCACCTACAGAGGTTGCATCATTTGCATTCGGGGTTTCCATACCTGGAATTACATTTGGTACAATGTAAACTCCCATGGGGCTTGGAAAAGCCGCCGTCCGTCGGATGGGACCTTAAGCCGCGTGTGGGAGAACCATACCCTGTGCACGTTAGAGAACACGCCGGATTGCCTTGACGGTAGGCTATCATCTGTCTGCCAACAACTGTTCAAGTGGGTCCACAACATTCTCCGAGCCTTCGAGGTACTTGTGACCTGGCCATTTAGCCCACGGTGTGCAAAACATGTCCTCACGGGTAAAACAACCCAACTCCCTTTGTTTGTTTAACTATTATTCATTTTTAGTATCTATTTTATAAATATAAATTATTTTTCTAGTTAAAGATTTTTTATTTTTATTTACTAAAATAATCCAAACGATTCCTCTCTATAATATGACGCAGATATTCAGAATATTCTTAATAGAAAACTTTTTTAAACTCTTGTAAATAAAAAAAAAATGTTTTAAAGCTCCTCTTTAAAACTTTCAAGCTGTGGGCAATCACTGAATCCATCATTATTTTGAACTCTAGGGGCAATTATTTTCAAATGATCATACGAAGGAACGGCTTCTGGAATAAAATAAATGAATTTTCATCTGCATAGTTTTTTGGGAGATCTGGCAACGCAAACAGACTGTTCTAAACGATGTACAGGTAGTTGAGCTTCCATAGAGTCTTAATGTAAAATCAAGTCATTGGTGTATAGTTGGTAATTAATTTTAAATCCTTCTGCAATTACTTATCATTATTCAGTTTTATTAATATTATAATTTATATTCTCTTAGAATTAGCTATTAATGGTTTTCATCATAAATTGGTGTCTAATCATTTATTGAAAAAAAAAATCGTGAAACGGTTTATTTATTAATAATTTAGTATTTAATGATTTTAAAAATTTCTAATATTTAACTTTGGCCTATTTTAAGTGTTTTTTCTCCTTGTTTTACTTATAGAAGTTGATTCAACAAAAATAATTTCAAATGGAGGAAATGATCAAATATTAAAATCGTGCTATCATTCTTCAAATGTGAAATTCAATTTAATTTTTTTCTTGAAATATCAATTTCTCTGGCTTTGTGTACAGGAGTTATACCTGTCCCCGAGGGTTAAGTTATTATCTTAGCCCTAGGGCCATTTATCCCACTCTCTGCAATAAAATACCGATCAGACGAAACTTTTCTAATTAAAGTTAATGAATTATCGTCTGCATAATATGTTAGCGAGTCTGGCAACGAAAACAGAGTTTGCCAAATAATGTAGAAGTAGGAGATTAACGTCTAATGTCAATTCAAAGGTACGTTTCAAAATTTTGCCTCGAAATAGGTAAAATGGAAAAGTTTTAATTGTTATTTGGGAAGAATAACTCAGAGTTGAACTTATGCAATAAATTCCAGAGATTTCAAGAGTAGAACTGCATGGAATATTTTTCCCTCTACCTGTCTCGGTCTCTAGAAGTATTCAAACGCCTTCGTTCCTACAATAAACATTTGCATTTAGAAATTGAAATGAATTAATGCACTGAATAATAATGGATTTCAAAAACACTCTAAGCTAATTACTAACTATAAGGTGACTAAAATGTGAGATTGCGAGAAAAACGCTGCTGGCTTTTCATTTATCAATAAAACTTTTTTTTATCTATCTAATCTCTAAACCTGACAAACCCAAATCAATAACTGGTTCTTATTGCGAACATGTATTTCTATAAAACCGTAGTTTATGTAAATGTTTCAATCATTTTGAAAGAAGTAACTGCAGAAATTCGCAACTCGTTAGCTTCGGTTGCTCTTTTTTATTTCCTTTAATGCATAATGCAAACAAAGTTACTTAAACTTACTCTGTTCTTTAAAATATTTCACTGGGACTGAAAGCAAAATTCCTTTCGATTGCTACCCATGAAATTGAAGAAAAAAATTCGGAAAGCAATCAGTAAAACATCCCCCTCAAGCAGCTGCTTGTCGCAGAGGTCTGACAGGAGCCTGTCAGTTTATATGTCATAAGACAAGGTCCTGAGAAGATGATAGGACCTCAGCAGAAAAACATCGGGGCTCGAACCCAGGTAGCTTTGGGGTCGTTTCACACAGCGTTTTTTGGAGCATTGGTGCGTTTTCTGCCACTAAGGGCCTGTTTATGGGTGTTTGGAACAAATTTTGGGGACGGGGGCTTTATCTGCCGATATTGGGAGTATTTCAGGATCAGTAGCCAACCATCCATCAATGCCTTACCCAGGGCTGTAACGCAGGTCCCTTTAGTTTTATTTATTTATTTTTTTTTAATTCTTTACGTTTTCTTCATTGTCTCATTTCCCACCGAAATATACTTTCACAGCCAAAAGGCAGAAAAACATTTTTTTTTTTACCTTCCCCTCCCACAAGCGTACAGTCGCTCAAAAAATATCCGAACACTGTGGTTGACTACAGAATTCGGAAAATAATATCTGGCAACAATTTTCTTTAGAAATAAGTGATCTGGGAACCTTCGTGTCACGTGCGACGAAGGTTGCCAGATCACTAATTTCTAAAACAATCGTAGCCAGATATTTTCTCTGAATTCTGTAATCAACGGTAGTGTTCGGATACTTTTTCGAGGGACTGTCTCGAAACCTATTACTGTTGGATTCCTATTATAGTAAGGCTACGTAATCCGACCTGCAAAACCGGTGACATTTCTCCCTCGGGCACCGATGGGCTTGCAAAGGCAGCCGTCCGTCGGATGGGACGTTAAAGAACGCGGTGGATGGCCGAGACTAGAGATGTGTGTTTTCCTCTTCTGATATTCCTTCTGATCTTGCTATTTAGCCCATTGTGTGCATAAAGAGTGCGAGTGTAAAAGCCTCATCTTCTCACGTATACCAATAACACATTTTTATATATGGTGAATGTTTGATTAACACAGGAATTGCGTATTCCATGGAAGTCACAAGCCTTTTGTCTCTGTGGCAGACATGGAGCATTCCATTCCTTTTTTTTAGGATCTTAATATAGATAGATACCAAAAAAACTTAATATTTAAAATCGACGAAGAAATGGAATCTCGTAAATGGATCCCCGCGATTACGGAAATGTGAAGATGTTGGGTAAAAGTCAGAAGAGGAAGACGGTACAAAGAATCAAAAGTCGCAAAA
The DNA here is from genome assembly GCA_038380435.1 of Ryuthela nishihirai. Taxonomy (NCBI): domain Eukaryota; kingdom Metazoa; phylum Arthropoda; class Arachnida; order Araneae; family Heptathelidae; genus Ryuthela; species Ryuthela nishihirai. The sequence continues at coordinate 5,471,797 of JAWZYU010000039.1, forward strand.
ATTCACTCTGTTGCAGAATCCATAAGAAAGCTAGGGGGGCTTTTTTGGAGTGTAGACTCACTTTCAACATTTATTATGATTGTACGGGTGCGAATCTCTCATTCCTTATCGGGTGCACAGCGACTTTTTCATCACACTGTATAATGCCGTTTTTTGGTTTTCGACTATTTCTGAAGCCTTTTTTTTATGTGATTTTAATATCTATATATCTTCGTACTCAGGAGACTTGGTACTTCATTGTATCGAATGGCTTTATTGCCAGATTCCGTGTCAAACTTTTTCCCCCGGCGGAATGCATATTTTAGAATTTCGGAACAAAACAATTTTTGATTTTTGCACACCATGGGCTAAATGTCCAGGTCACATGTACCCCTAAGGCTCAGAGAAGGTTAGGGGACCCACTGGAAAACCTGTTGGGAGACAGATGGTAGCCTCCCGTCAAGGCCATCCACTGTGTTCTTTAACGTTGGGTTGTTTTACCTCTGAGTGGCACTTTCTTGTACACCATGGGCTAAATGGCCAGGTCACATAGACCCCTAAGTTTCAGAGAAGGTTACGGGACCCACTGGATAAACTATTGGGAGACAGATGGTAGCCTCCCGTCAAGGCGATCCAGCGTGTTCTTTAACGTTGGGTTGTTTTACCTCTGAGCGGCACTTTTTTGTACACCATGGGCTAAATGGCCAGGTCACATATACCAAAGGCTCAGAGAATGTTACTGGACCCACTGGAAAAACTATTGGGAGACAGATGGTAGCCTCCCGTCAAGGCCATCCAGCGTGTTTTTTAACGTTGGGTTGTTTTACCGCTGAGCGGCACTTTCTTGCACACAATGGGCTAAATGGCCAGGTCACATGGACCCCGAAGGCTCAGAGAAGGTTCAGGAAGGGCACCCACTGGAACAGCATTTTTGAATCACATGGTAGCCTCCCGTCAAGGCAATCCAGTGTGTTCTTTAACGTTGGGTTCTTTTACCTCTGAGCTGCACTTTTTTACAAACCATGGGCTAAATGGCCAGGTCATATGAACCCCTAAATTTCAGAAAAGGTTAGGGGACCCACTGGAAAACCTGTTGGGAGAGAGATGGTAGCATCCCGTCAAGGCCATCCAGCGTGTTTTTAACGTTGGGTTGTTTTACCTCTGATCGGCACTTTTTCGCACACAATGGGCTAAATGGCCAGGTCACATGGACCCCTAAGTCTCAGAGAAGGTTAGGGGACCCACTGGAAAAGCTATTGGGAGACAGATGCTAACCTCCCGTCCAGTTGGGTTGTTTTACCACTGAGAGACTTTTTTTGCACACAATGGGCTAAATGGCCAGGTCAGAAGCACCCCGAAGACTAGATTGGGGAGGACCCACTGTAATGGCTGTTGGGAGACAGATGGTAGCCATCCAGTGTGTTCTTTAATGTGTGCACGGGGTCAAAGCTTAACGTCCCATCCCATGAACAGTGGCGCTGCCAAGCCCATCGGTGTACCCTACTGAAAAAAAAAAAGGATTTGAAATCAAAAACGTCAGAAAAAGACATTTTACTCAGAAAAGTAAAAATAAAAATGACCCTTTCTAATGTCCAAGGTAGAGGTCACGTGACCTAAAGATTCATACTCAAGAGATTCATCACTTGGCCTCCGCTCATCAGGGGCGTGTCATGATAATTCGAGGCACCGAGTCACGTGATCAGAAGATTCACACTCCAGAGATGCATCACTTGACGGATTCGTTCGCTCATTAAGGGCGTTTCAAATAATGCGGCAGGTGGTGTATTGTATATCGAGATACCTTAAGAATACTCTAAAAAGGCGATTCGGAAAAAGTACAATGTACCGGCTATTACAATTCCGTAAGAGCCGATACGCCATACCTTTCCTAAGGGCCACATCTTCGTACCAGTACGCCCGCCAGTGTTGCCTACGCTGGATCCCAGGCTGCCAAATGCCCAGGCCCTGCGCAGGCACCACTGGTTACTTCGGGGGCTAGCTCATCACGGCGTGTGGACGGACCATGATGATCGCACGTCCTCCCTACCCACCCAAACACGAGTTGCTCCGCTGTTTTCCACCAGACTACGGCGTCGTGGTTTCGAACCAAACGGCTCGTGGAGCAGAGTCTTCGAAATGGGCTCCACAGCCAATTTGCTTATATAGTAGGTCTTCAGGGCATTTATAAATTGGCGGTAGGTAATATTTTGAAAGTTGCGACATAAAAAATGAGGAATCTGGTAACGCAAAAATTCTGACCAAGGGTCATCGGTTAGAGGTCACCGAGATCTAATTATGGAGGAAATTTCATAAAGATAGGTCAAGTAGGTTTTTTTTAAAAGGCATTCAAAATTCCCATAGAAATAACATGAAGGAGACCACCTCAAATTTTTTTAGAAACTAAAACCGAGGAAGAACAACATTTCAAAGTGAAACATGAAACCTGTTAAATGAGGTTCTGAAAGATTTGAATTATGGGTAAATGGTTATAAAGATGGCCTCGAGCAAATGAGATTTCGTGGTAATGTTAAAGAATAGGGAAAAGCTGGATCGAAAACCTAATGTTATCCTATGGAGATTAGTCCTAGCGAAAAATCTTTATAACGCTCGAACCGTTCGAGATAGCGGGTTCGGACTACGTGATTGGGGATCTACGTCAAATTACTTCACTCCCATATTGAGGACGAGGCTCTAAACTCAATGTTTAAAAAGTTGAAATTAATTTTAAACTGTTAAAATCTCGAAAACCGCACGTCCCGAGTCGTATCCGGGTTCGGAATCGGATGCCTCTCGACGAGACGTTCCAGAAAAGGGGTCACACGATAGAGCTACCTCTAATATTTAAGAAGATAGCATCAGCCAATCAGCATTCAGCATTTCAAAATTCTGGAATTCCATTCGTTCTAGGTTGTAGATTTCGATTTAAAATGCGCACCTTTTTTCAATGTAAAGCAATTCCTATGATAAGAACACACTTATAATTTTCAACCAATGAGATTAACTGGACGGATTCGTTCTCACTGGGCTTAAAAAAACGAGAGGCGTTTCATGATAATTCGGATCACGGATTCTTTTCTTACTAGGAGGACTGAAGGGATAGAGATTTTATCGCTAACGAGATAGATAAATAAATATTTTTAACCAATCACAGCTCAGGAAGCTAATTAAGTAAGGGTTAAAAAGGCTCCTAACTGTCAGTGACTTAATACTAGTATTTCCTATGCCTCAGAATAGGGAATCATGGGAGTCACCAAATGGACTAATTAAAGTATTTAAATATATTTTTTAACTTTACATCTTCCATATTTAAAAAAGATAATTGAATAATTATATTTAACCAATCACATTTAAACATTCAGATGCAAACGGATTCTATTGGATACTTCATTTCAGCTCCGAACTACTCTATTCTGCAGTCTGCAACATACGAAGTACATTGCACATGAGATCTGCGCATACCTAGGACCTTTACACATGAATTGGCATATAAGGACATATCTATGACGTCACATATAAATAACCAATCATTTCAAACCTTAACGATGACAACAGGATATAGTTATCCCAATATGTATCCTATGATAATCTATCTAACAACTCAATCTGATATATAACACTCAATCTGAGCATTTCAATCTCCTTATACATATACATGGACAGCATTATGGCGTCACAATTTATTAGCCAATCAGTTTTGTCACGTAATTTCAATTAACCAATCAATTCAAACCTTAATCATGACATCACTGTATATTTATTCTAATGTTTTGGTATACGGACAGTAAAAATTCACCCGCCCCTGCGATGGCACCATGCTTTCTCTAAGGAGCTCCTCAATTGAACTCCTCACATGTTAACCTATGGGTAATCTGGGTCAAACAGTCACTAAGTCTAGCCACTATATTAATGAATTAATTAATTATTTATTTTTTTACTACTCTTATTCTGCAGTATAGGGATATGGCATTCTTCATGTCTTTAAAAACATGGATGTATACAGGTAGACAGGGATGTAAGAAGGATGAGACTTCTTTTAACCAATTCTGGGGCGTTTTTTTTATAATAATTAAACTCTTTTCTCCTTTATCCCGTACTCCGCAAAGGATCGATACACTTTTTAAATACTTTCAATGGAGTGAAAGGACTTTTTATTACATTTTAATTTCACTAAGCCTAATCTCATACTATTATCATACGGATGAGCTGTATCTCAACTTCTAATCACTCTTTTCACCTTTCTTCATAGTTTGCAATCTCCTTTCATTCTATACATAGGGCAAGTCTCAAAACCCTCCACAGAGTGAAGCCACTGGGCCCGTGCAAAATAGTCCCCAACTCACAAGGGGAAGACTCCCCGCAAAGCCCCTTGCAACGGGAAACCGCAGGGCCCACGTATAAAAAATCCCCCAACCCGCGAGAGACGCACGCCCCGAAAAACCCAGAACCCGCACTATATTAGACTTACTCATCGGGGGGGGGGGTCTCAGTCGGTAGCGCGCCAGGCTCGTAATCTGCATTTCCCAGGTTCGAGTACAGTCGTCCTCATGTACAGTCGCTCAAAAAAGTATCCGAACACTACGGTTGATTACAGAATTCAGAAAAAATATCTGGCAACGATTTTTTTTTTCAAATTAGTAATCTGGCAACCTTCGTGTACAATACATGTACAGTTGCTCAAAAAATATCCGAACATTATGATTGATTGCAGAATTCAGAAGAAATATGTGGCAACGATTTTTTTTACAAATTAGTGATCTGGCAACCTTCGTGTACAATACATGTACAGTTGCTCAAAATATATTCGAACACTACGGTTGATTACGGAATTCAGAAAATATCTCTGGCAACGATTGTTTTTTTTTTACAAATTAGCGATCTGGCAACCTTCGTGTACAATCGCTCAATAAAATATCCCAACACTATGGTTGATTACAGAATTCAGAAGAAATATCTGGCAACGATTCTTTTTTTTACAAATTAGCGATCCGGCAACCACAGTGTTCGGATATTTTTTTGAGCGACTGTACGCTCGTGGGAGGGGAAGGTAAAAAAATATTTTTCCTTCCTTTTGGCTGTGAAAGTATATTAAAGAATATTATTTTCTGTGCGAAATGAGAGAATGAACAAAACGTAAAGAACACACGTCTGTTCGTGGTGCTGAGAATAAAGGCAAGTTCCCCGTCCCGTGGCCGAGTGGTTAGCGCGCTTGGCTATTGATCTAAGGGACCTGCATTAGAGCCCTGGGTAAGGCATTGATGGATGGTTGGCTACTGATCCTGAAATACTCCCAATATCGGCAGATAAAGCCCCCGCCCCAAAATTGGTTCCAAACACCCATAAACAGGCCCTTAGTGGCAGAAAACGCACCAATGCCCCAAAAAACGCTGTGTGAAACGACCCCAAAGCTACCTGGTTTCGAGCAGCGATGTTTTTCTGCTAAGGTCCTACCATCTTCTCAGGACGTTGTCTTATGACATATAAACTGACAGGCTCCTGTCAGACCTCTGCGACAAGCAGCTGGTTCAGGGGGATGTTTTACTGATATCTTTCCGAATTATTTTCTTCCATTTCATGGGTACCAATCGAAAGGAATTTTGCTTTCAGTCCCATTGAAATACTTTAAAGAACAGAGTAAGTTTAAGTAACTTTGTTTGCATTATGCATTAAAGGAAATAAAAAAGAGCAACCGAAGCTAACGAGCTGCGAATTTCTGCAGTTACTTCTTTCAAAATCATTGAAACATTTACATAATCTACGGTTTTATAGAAATACATTTTCGCAATAAGAACCAGTTATTGATTTCGGTTTGTCAGGTTTAGAGATTAGATAGATAAATAAAAAAAAATTTTTATTGATAAATGAAAAGCCAGCAGCTTTTCTCTCGCAATCTCACATTTTAGTCACCTTATAGTTAGTACTTAGCTTAGAGTGTTTTTGAAATCCATTATTATTCAGTGCATTAATTCATTTCAATTTCTAAATGCAAATGTTTATCGTCGAAATTGTAGGAACGAAGGCGTTTGAATACTTCTAGAGACCGAGACAGGTAGAAGGAAAATATTCCATGCTGTTCTACTCTTAAAATCTCTGGAATTTATTGCAAAAGTTTAATTCTGAGTTATTCTTCCCAAATAACAATTAAAACTTTTCCATTTTACCTATTTCGAGGCAAAATTTCGAAAAGTACCTTTGAGTTGACATTAGACGTTAATCTTCTGCTTCTACATTATTTAGCAAACTCTGTTTTCGTTGCCAGATCTCGCTAACATATTATGCAAACGATAATTCATTAACTTTAATTAGAAAAGCTTCGTTTGATCGGTATTTTATTGCAGAGAGTGGGATAAATGGCCCTAGGGCTAAGATAATAACTTAACCCTAGGGGACAGGTATAACTCCTGTACACGAAGCTAGAGAAATTGATATTTCAAGAAAAAAATTAAATTGAATTTCACATTTGAAGAATGATTTTAGTACTCGATCATTTGAAATTATTTTTCTTGAATCAACTTCTATAAGTGAAACAAGCAGAAAAAACACTTAAAATAGGCCAAACAGTAAATATTACAAATTTTCAAAATCATTAAATACTTAATTATTAATAAATAAACCGTCTTCAATAAAAGGTTAGATGCCAATTTATGATGAAAACCATTAATGGCTAATTCTAACAGAATATAAATTATAATATTAATATAATTGAATAATAATAAGTAATTACAGAAGGATTTAAAACTAATTTCCACCTGTACACCAATGAATTTATTTTACAATAAGACTCTATCGAAGCAGAACTACCTGTACATCGTTTAGAAAAGTCTGTTTTCGTTGCCAGATCTCACCAACAAACTATGCAGATGAAAATTCATTTATTTTATTCCAGAAGCCGTTCTTTCGTCTGGTCATTTGAAAATAATTGCCCTTAAAGTTCGAAATACTGACGGATTCAGTGATTGCCCACAGCTTGAAAGTTTTAAAGGGGGGCTTTAAAACATTTTTTTTTATTTACAAGAGTTGAAAAAAGCTTTTCTCTTAAGAATATTCTGAAGATCTGCGTCATATCATAGCGATCAAACATACCTCGTTCGGATTATTTTAGTAAATAAGAGGTAAAAAATCCTTAACTAGAAAAATAATTTATATTTGTAAAATAGAGATTAAAAACGAATAATAGTTAAACAAACAAAGGAGTTGGGTTGTTTTACCTGTGAGGACATGTTTTGTACACAATGGGCTAAATGGCCAGGTCACAAGCACCCCGAGAGCTTAACGAAATTTGGGGAAAAGGGACCCACTGGACAAATGTTGGGAGACAGATGGTAGTCTCTTGTCAAAATCATCCAGCGTGTTGTTTAATGTGTACAGTCACTCAAAAAAAATATCCGAACACTATGGTTGATTGCAGAATAGAGAAAAATTATCCGGCAACGATTTTTTTTTAGAAATTACTGATCTGACAACCTTCGTGTACAGAACACGAAGGTTGCCAGATCGCCAATTTCTAAAAAAAATCGTTGCCAGATATTTTTTCTGAATTCTCTAATCAACCATAGTGTTGTAATATTTGTTTGAGCGACTGTAGACGAAGATTACCAGATCCCTGATTTCTAAAAACGTCGTTGCCAGATACTCTTTCTCAAATCAACTATAGTGTTCGAATATTTGTTTGAGCGACTGTAGACGAAGGTTGCCAGAACCCTATTTTCTAAAAACTTCGTTGCCAGATACTTTTTCTCAAATCAAATATAGTGTTCGAATATTTGTTTGAGCGACTGTACACGAAGGTTGCCAGATCCCATATTTCTAACAACGTCGTTGCCACAATACTCTTTCTCATATCAACTATAGTGTTCGAATATTTGTTTGAGCTACTTTACACGAAGGTTTCCAGGTGCCTAATTTCTAAAAACGTCGTTGCCAGATACTCTTTCTCAAATCAACTATAGCGTTCGAATATTTTTTCAGCGACTGTACACGAAGGTTGACAGATCCCCATTTTCTAAAAACGTCTTTTTCCAGATACTCTTTCTGAAATCAACTGTAGTGTTCGAATATTTGTTTGACGACTGTACACGAAGGTTGCCATATCCCTGATTTCTAAAAACGTCGTTGCCAGATATTCTTTCTGAAATCAACTATAGTGTTCGGATATTTGTTTGAGCGAGTGTACACGGAGGTTGCCAGATCCCTGATTTCTAAAAACGTCGTTGCCTGATACTCTTTCTGATATATAGTGTTCGAAATTTGTTTGAGCGACTGTACACGAAGGTTGCCAGATCCCTAATTTGTAGAAACTTCGTTGCCAGATACTCTTTTTGAAATATATTGTTCGAATATTCGTTTGAGCGACTCTACACGAAGGTTGCCAGATCCCTCATTTCTAAAAACGTCGTTGCCAGATAGTTTTTCTGAAATTTAGCCCATGGTGTGCAAAAAGTGCCGCTCAGAGACCCAACGTTAAAGAACACACTGGATGGCCTTGACGGGTGGCTACCATGTGTCTCCCAACAGGTTTTTCAGTAGGTCCCCTAAACTTCTCTGAGCATTAGGGGTCCATGTGACCTAGCCATTTAGCCCATGGTGTGCAAAAAAGTACCGCTCAGAGGTAAAACAACCCAACGTTAAAGAACACACTGGATGGCCTTGACGGGAGGCTACCATCTGTCTCCCAACAGGAGAGCCTTTTTCATGAGATTTTCACTCTTTTCTTTTTTATATAACACTCCTCAAAGGATTGATATACTTTTTAAATAATTTTCGAATATTTTTCTTCCATTTCATGGTCACGGTTTTATAGAAATACAGTTTAGTAATAAGAACCACATATTGATTTCGGTCGGTCAGCTTTAGAGATGAGGTAGAAAGTTTTATTGATAAATAGCAGCGTTTTTCTCGCAATCTCACATTTGAGTCACCTTATAGTTAGAGTGTTTTTCAAATCCATTATTATTATTCAGTGCATTAATTCATTTCAATTTCTAAATACAAATGTTTATTGTAGGAACGAAGAAGGCGTTTGAATACTTCTAGACAGGTAGATGGATACTCTTAAAATCTCTGCAATTTATTGCAAAACGTCAATTCTTCCCAAATAACATTTAAACCTCTTCCATTTTACCTATTTCGAGGCAAAATTTTGAAAAGTACGTTCGAATTGTCATTAGAAGTTAATCTCTACTTCTACATTATTTAGCAAACTCTGTTTCCGTTGCCAGATCTCGCTAACATATTATACAGACGATAATTCAATAACTTTAATTAGAAAAGCTTCGTCTGATCGGTATTTTATTGCAGATAGTGGGATAAATGGCCCTAGGGCTAAGATAATAACTTAACACTAGGGGACAGGTATAACTCCTGTACACGAAGCTAGAGAAATTGATATTTCAAGAAAAAAATTAAATTGAATTTCACATTTGAAGAATGATTTTAATACTCGATCATTTGAAATTATTTTTCTTGAATCAACTTCTATAAGTGAAACAAGCAGAAAAAACACTTAAAATAGGCCAAACAGTAAATATTACAAATTTTCAAAATCATTAAATACTTAATTATTAATAAATAAACCGTCTTCAATAAAAGATTAGATGCAAATTTATGATGAAAACCATTAAAAACTAATTCTAACAGAATATAAATTATAATGTTAATATAATTGAATAATAATAAGTAATTACAGAAGGATTTAAAACTAATTTCCATCTGTACACCAATGAATTTATTTTACAATAAGACTCTATCGAAGCAGAACTACCTGTACATCGTTTAGAAAAGTCTGTTTTCGTTGCCAGATCTCACCAACAAACTATGCAGATGAAAATTCATTTATTTTATTCCAGAAGCCGTTCTTTCGTCTGGTCATTTGAAAATAATTGCCCTTAAAGTTCGAAATACTGACGGATTCAGTGATTGCCCACAGCTTGAAAGTTTTAAAGGGGGGCTTTAAAACATTTTTTTTTATTTACAAGAGTTGAAAAAAGCTTTTCTCTTAAGAATATTCTGAAGATCTGCGTCATATCATAGAGATCAAAGATACCTCGTTCGGATTATTTTAGTAAATAAGAGGTAAAAAATCCTTAACTAGAAAAAAAATTTATATTTATAAAATAGAGATTAAAAACGAATAATAGTTAAACAAATAAAGGGAGTTGGGTTGTTTCACCTGTGAGGACATGTTTTGTACACAATGGGCTAAATGGCCAGGTCACAAGCACCCCGAGAGCTTAAAGAAGTTTGAGGAAAAGGGACCCACTGGACAACTGTTGGGAGACAGATGGTAGTCTCTTGTCAAAACCATCCACCGTGTTGTTTAATGTGTACAGTCACTCAAAAAATATCCGAACACTATGGTTGATTACAGAATAGAGAAAAAATATCCGGCAACGATTTTTTTTTAGAAATTAGTGATCTCAAAACCTTCGTGTACAGTACACGAAGGTTGCCAGATATTTTTCTGAATTCTCTAATCAACCATAGTGTTGTAAAATTTCTCTGAGCGACTGTACACGAAGGTTACTGGATCACTAATTTCTAAAAATGTCATTACCAGATACTTTTTCTCAAACCAGCTATAGTGTTCGAATATTTGTTTGAGCGACTGTACACGAAGTTTGCCAGATCTATGATTTCTAAAAATGTCGTTGCCAGATACATTTTCTCAAATCAAAATCATCCAGCGTGTTGTTTAATGTGTACAGTCACTCAAAAAAAATATCCGAACACTATGGTTGATTGCAGAATAGAGAAAAATTATCCGGCAACGATTTTTTTTTAGAAATTACTGATCTGACAACCTTCGTGTACAGAACACGAAGGTTGCCAGATCGCCAATTTCTAAAAAAAATCGTTGCCAGATATTTTTTCTGAATTCTCTAATCAACCATAGTGTTGTAATATTTGTGTGAGCGACTGTACACGAAGGTTGCCAGATCCCTGATTTCTAAAAACGTCGTTGCCAGATACTCTTTCTGCAATCAACTATAGTGTTCGAATGTTTGTTTGAGCGACTGTACACGGAGGTTGCCAGATCCCTGATTTCTAAAAACGTCGTTGCTAGATACTCTTTCTGAAATCAACTATAGTGTTCGAATATTTGTTTGAGCGACTGTACAAGAAGGTTGCCAAATCCATGATTTCTAAAAACGTCGTTGCCAGATACTCTTTCTGAAATCAACTATAGTGTTCGAATATTTGTTTGAGCGACTGTACACGGAGGATGCCAGATCCCTGATTTCTAAAAACGTCGTTGCCAGATACTCTTTCTGAAATATAGTGTTCGAATATTTGTTTGAGCGACTGTACACGAAGGTTGCCAGATCCCTCATTTCTAAAAACTAGGTTGCCAGATACTTTTTCTGAAATTTAGCCCATGGTGTGCAAAAAAGTGCCGCTCAGAGGTAAAACAACCCAACGTTAAAGAATACACTGGATGGCCTTGACGGGAGGCTACCATGTCTCCCAACAGGTTTTCCAGTGGGTCCCCTAACCTTCTCTGAGCACTTAGGGGTCCATGACCTAGCCATTTAGCCCATGGTGTGCAAAAAAGTGCCGCTCAGAGGTGAAACAACCAACCAATCCTACGTAGAAACAAAAATCGCTGCCTAATCCATTGCCGTCATATTCTGAAGCTTAGGCATCATTTCATCTTTCGAGGTTGGCAACACTGCATTTAATCGTTTCATTACAACACCCACATAAACATCTTCGGAATCTTTGTTAAGGAGTAGTACTCAGTAAACCAATCGTAAGTGCATTTGGATTGTTTTAACACTGAGCGGCACTTTTTTGCACAGCATGGGCTTAATGGCCAGTTCACAAGTACCCCGAAGGCTCGGAGAAGGTTGGGGACCCACTGTAACAGCTGTTAGGAGACAGATGATAGCCTACCATCAAGGCCATCCAGCGTGTTCTCTAACGTGCACAGGGTATGGCTGTCCCACACGCGGCTTAACGTCCCATCCGACGGACGGCGGCCTTTCCAAGCCCCATGGGAGTTTACAATGTACCAAAATAATTGCAGGTATGGAAACCACGAATGCGAATGATGCAACCTCTGTAGGTGGTTGGTCCCCTCCGATAGGGGACTACCATGTCGTGGTGAGGGGGCCTAGGGTCTGGCAACCCGGCTGAAGGCTTTGCCGGCCGGATTGGTTCCCCGGCTGGAGCATTGCCAAAGCCAACCGAGGTCGACGATGCTGCCAACCGGTTCTCGGGTCGGTTGGTCGGTGACAGTGTCTGAGACCTCTCCTATCAGGAGCTCTGGGTGAGCTGTTCGAGGGCTCGGCAGAACGGGATTGGCTCCTAGTTTTACCAGAGCCCTCTCAAAAGTCCGGGTCCTAATAAGAGTCTCCGCCCCGGACGCCGATCGAACTTGGATCTATATATCCTTGTTCATGGCTAACCGGGTAATAGATTAAAGTAAGGTTTCTTCCGGTGGTCAGCTTTCCTTTTATAGGACTGCTGCCATGTGAGGCTGGGGTTGAGGTGCGCCTATAGGGCTTATTCTTTGCCCCCGGCTCTAGATAAACACGGCTTTTCATAAACAGGTAGTGCTGTACAAGCGGAACCGGGAATTACCGTGGTTGCATAAGATCGCAACAAAAGAGATTCATTGTAGGTGGAGGGTTAAGGAACCAATCGCAGCATAGGCGACCCAAAGTGACCCCATATTCATTTAATGGGGGGTATGTTTTGTAACAAACAACAAGAACTTCCTTGGCAGTTCAATACCTTTGGTTTTTCCTACAGTAAAGAGTCCGCATTTATGAAAGAAACGTTTTGACCGTTCTGTGTTTGCAGAATTGTAAGTGAACATACCCGATGACGGAAAGAGACGTGAACTTGCATTGGGCACATCCGGGGATCGTTTTTCGAAGCCAACCGATAACAATGGAGGAACAACAGTTGTTTTTTCGAATTCCAATTGTGGCGTAGCGAAAACAGTATACGATACGAAAGTCTTCAGAAAGCACTGTTGCCTCACATACAGGTATTGGAGTTGTCCTTTGTTGTCAGATTGACAATTTTCCGTTTCGGTTCATTCGTCCTATTTCGGAAATCGGTCCGTCCGATCTTATGTACGTTTCCGAGATTAAAATGCTTTTTAACCCAATTGTTCAATTGTCTAGTTGATTGCGATAGGGCTGAGACGCATCTTTTCTGATTCAATCAATCCTTAGATGTCAAAAAAGAAATAATTTCCGACATAGGGGGCATCGAACCGTCTTAAGAATCTTCAGCAGAACTGAAGAATAGTGAAAGAATTCTTTACACAAAGTTCTAAAATACAAACTTATTTTATTAAACACTTTGATACAATAATACTTGTTACTAAGATTATTCTGAAGTCAATTTTTCTGGTTGGCATTCTCGTCGCTAAATATTCAAATAACTCATTAAATACTGAAAGAATATTGTTGAAAATCGAGATATTGATTTAATTGAGATCTTTATCTGCAATCGCATTTTTCAAAACAAAAAAAAACTTATTTTAGCAGTTATAGAGCTTCGACGTTAGCTTTCCATTTGACCTAACATAGGGATTTTCTTTATGGAAAATAGTGGAGTTGTTTCTAACAATCTCTACTTGGTTGATTTATCTCTGAGCGGCAATTTTTTGCACAGAATGGGCTAAATGGCAAAATCACAAGGACCCCAAAGGTTCACAGAAGGATGGGGTAGCTGACCCACAGGCAACCTAAAAAAGCACCCCAGAAAAATGCCCTTAGAAATAAAAGAGGCCAGATTACCAAAAGGGCAAGTCACACGTACAGTCGCTGAAAAGGAATATCAGAAGAATATGGTTGATTAGAGAATTCAGAAAAAATATCTGGCAACGATTTTTTTTTAGAAATTAGTGATCTGGCAACCTTCGTGTCGCGTGACACGAAGGTTGTGAACAGCGCCCCCTAGTGGTGGAAAAGTGTTGCCCCAAAGTGACTATAAAGGCTGATAACCCTAGGTCCAATAGAAGGAGAGCAAAGGTAAAAAAAAAACTGATTGTCAAAATGGACGGAAAGCAAGAGAGAAAAAGACATTTTATCCAGAAAGGTAAAAAAAAGGACCCTTTACTAATGTCCGAAGTAGAGTCACGTGACCTAAAGATTCATCACTTGACGGATTCTTTCTCTCTTGGCCTCATCCGCGGCGTTTCCTGATCATTCGGATCACCCGGAGATTCACCTTCTAGAGATTCATGACTTGACAGATTCGTTACTCACTTGGCTTTCGCTCACCTCCCAAACACGACGAATTCCGCCTGTTTCCGCCTTGGGCCAGAGAACAATACGCGCGTCGTGGGAAAGGTTTACAAATCGACCTAACAGGCAATTTGCTTATATAGTAGGTAATTGGAGCCTTTATAAATTAGCTGTAGCTAATATTTTCAAAGTTTCTTCGCCAATATTAAGGGATCTGGCAACGCAAAAAATCTAACCAGGGGTAGTCCGTTAGAGTTGACCGAGATCCAATCACATTTAAATCTTAAGATATCAATGGATTCGACTGGATACTTAATTTCACCTCTATTCTACACTCTCTGGCATACGAAGTACATTGCAAATCAGATCTGCGCATACCTACGACGTCTACACATGAATTGCCATATAAGGACAGATCGATGACGTCATACATAAGTAGACAATCAGTTGAAACCTTAAGGGTATAGTTATCCTAATTTATACTCCGTTAGAATACTACAGCGCATTCAATCTGCGCATACCTATGAAGTCACATTTAACTACTGCACATACATTTGACATGTACACCAATATGCCATATAAGGACAGCCTTATCACGTGACACAGAATCAGCCAATCAGAAGACAGACCTCATTATCAAAATTTATGACAGCCAATCATTTCACACTACAGGGATCACATGACTCCATACTTACAATTTTTTTTTTTTGAAGTCCAGCCACCCACCCCTCCGATGGCACCATGCTTTCTCTATGGAGCTCCTCACTTGAACTCTTCACATGTTAACCTATGGGTAATCTGGGTCAAAGAGTCACCAAGTCTAGCCATGAAATAAATCAATTAATTATTTATTTTTCGACTACGGTTATTCCGCAGATAGAGGAATATGGCATTCTTCGTGTTTTTACAAAGATGGATGCCTACAGGGCAGAGCAATGTAAGGGTTTTCACATCTCTTTTAATCAATTCTAGAGCCTTTTCATGAGAATTTCACTCTTTTCTTTTATATATAACACTCCGCAAAGGATTTATATACTTTTTAAATACTTTCCGAATATGTTTCTTCAATTTCATGCGTAGTATAGTTTCACGGTTTTATAGAAATACAGTTTCGCAATAAGAACCAGATATTGATTTCGGTTTGTCAGCTTTAGAGATGAGGTAGAAAGTTTTATTGATAAATAGCAGCGTTTTTCTCGCAATCTCACATTTGAGTCACCTTGTAGTTAGAGTGGTTTTCAAATCCATTATTATTATTCAGTGCATTAATTCATTTTAATTTCTAAATGCAAATGTTTGTTGTAGGAACGAAGAAGGCGTTTGAATACTTCTAGGCAGGTAGAGGGATAATCTTAAAATCTCTGCAATTTATTGCAAAAGGATAATTCTTTCCAAATAACATTTAAAACTTTTCCATTTTACCTATTTCGAGGCAAAATTTTGAAAAGTACGTTCGAATTGACATTACAAGTTAATCTACTACTTCTACATTATTTAGCAAACTCTGTTTTCGTTGCCAGATCTCGCTAACATCTTATGCAGATGATAATTCATTAATTTTATAAGAAAAGCTTCGTCTGATCGGTATTTTATTGCAGCGAATGGTATAAATGGCCCTAGGGCTAAGATAATAACTTAACCCTAGGGGACAGGTATAACTCCTGTACACAAAGCTAGAGAAATTGATATTTCAACAAAAAAATTAAATTGAATTTCACATTTGAAGAATGATTTTAATACTTGATCATTTGAAATTATTTTTCTTGAATCAACTTCTATAAGTAAAACAAGCAGAAAAAACACTTAAAATAGGGCAAAGAGTAAATATTAAAATTTTTTAAAATCATTAAATACTAAATTATTAATAAATAAACCGTTTAACGACTTTTTCTTCAATAAATGATTAGATGCCAATTTATGATGCAAACCATTAATGGCTAATTCTAACGAATATAAATTATAATATTAATATAATTGAATGATAATAAATAATTACAGAAGGATTTAAAACTAATTTCCATCTGTACACCAATGACTTGATTTTACATTAAGACTCTATGGAAGCTCAACTACCTGTTCATCGTTTAGAAATGTCTATTTTCGTTGCCAAATCTCGCCAACAAACTATGCAGATGAAAATTCATTTATTTTTTTCCAGAAGCCGTTTTTCCGTCTTATCATTTGAAAGTAATTGCCCTTAGAGTTCAAAATACTGATGGATTCAGTGATTGCCCACAGCTTTGAAGTTTCAAAGGGGGCTTTAAAACAATTTTTTTTTATTTACAAGATGTTAAAAAAGCTTTTCTATTAAGAATATTCTGAAGATCTGCGTCATACCATAGAGAGCAAAGATACCTCGTTTGGGTTATTTTAGTAAATAAGAGGTAAAAAATCCTTAACTAGAAAAATAATTTATAATTATAAAATATTGATTAAAAATGAATAATAGTTGAACAAACAAAAGGAGTTGGGTTGTTTTACCTGTGAGGACATTTTTTGTACACAATAGGCTAAATGGCCAAGTCACAAGCACCAAGGGGGTTTAAAGAAGTTTGGGGAAAAGGGACCCACTGGACAACTGTTGGGAGACAGATAGTAGTCTCTTATCAAACCATCCAGCATGTTGTTTAATGTGTATAGTCACTCAAAAAAATATCCGAACCCTATGGTTGATTACAGAATAGAGAAAAAATATCCGGCAACGACTTTTTTTAGAAATTAGTGATCTTCCAACCTTCGTGTACAGTAGACGAAGTTTGCCATATCGCCAATTTCTAAAAAAATCGTTGCCAGATATTTTTTTATGAATTCTGTAATCAACGATAGTGGTCAGATATTTTATTGTGCAACTGTACATGTATTGTACACGAAGGTTTCCAGATCACTAATTTGTTAAAAAAATTGTTGCCAGATATTTTTATGAATTCTGTAATCAACCATAATGTTCAGATATTTTTTGAGCAACTACACATGTATTGTACACGAAGGTTGCCAGATCACTAATTTGTAAAAAAAAATCGTTGCCAAATATTTCTTCTGAATTCTGTAATCAACCATAGTGTTCGGGTATTTTCTTGAGCGACTGTACACGAAGGTTGTCAGATCGCTAATTTGTAAAAAAAAAATTGTTGCCAGATATTTCTTCTGAATTCTGTAATCAACCGTAGTGTTCGGATACTTTTATGAGCGACTGTCCATGAAGGTTTCTGAGGTAAAATCTCAGCGCTGCCCCAGCTGGGACTCGAACTTGGGAAATGCAGATTACGAGCCTGGCGCGCTACCGACTATATATTATCATATGATACATATTGGGATAACTATATCCTGATGTCATCGTTAAGGTTTGAAATGATTGGTTATTTATATATGTGACGTCATAGATATGTCCTTATATGACAATTCATGTGTAAAGGTCCCAGGTATGCGCAGATCTCATGTGTAATGTACTTCGTATGTTGCAGACTGCAGAATAGAGTAGTTCCGAGCTGAAATGAACTATCCAATAGTATCCCGCCCCCCTCCCGATGAGTAAGTCTAATATAGTGCGGGTTCTAGGCTTTTCGGGGCGTGTGTCTCTCGCGGATTGGGCGATTTTTATATGTGGGCCCTGCGGTTTCCCGTTGCAAGGGGCTTTGTGGCAAGTCTTCCCCTTGTGAGTTGGGGACTATTTTGCACGGGCCCTATGGCTTCACTCTGTGGAGGGTTTTGAGGCTTGCCCTATGTATAGAAGAAAGAAGATTGAAAACTATGAAGAATGGTGAAAAGAGTGATTAGAAGTTGAGATATAGCTCATCCGTATGTTAATAATATGAGATTAGGCTTAGTGAAATTAAAATATAATAAAGTAGTCCTTTCACTTTATTGAAAGTATTTAAAAAGTGTATCGATCCTTTGCGGAGTGTGGGATAAAAGAGAAAAGAGTGAAATTATTATAAAAAACTCCCCAGAATTGGTTAAAAGAAGTCTCATCCTACTTACATCCCTGTCTACCTGTAAGCATCCATGTTTTTAAAGACAGGAAGAATGCCATATCCCTATACTGCAGAATAAGAGTAGTAGAGAAATAAATAATAAATTAATTCATTAATTTAGTGGCTAGACTTAGTGACTGTTTGACCCAGATTACCCATAGGTTAACATGTGAGGAGTTCAATTGAGGAGCTCCTTAGAGAAAGTATGGTGCCATCGCAGGGGCGGGTGAATTTTTACTGATCGTATACCAAAGCATTAGGATAAATATACAGTGATGTCATGATTAAGGTTTGAATTGATTGGTTAATTGAAATCACGTGACAAAGCTGATTGGCTAATAAATTGTGGCGTCAAAAGGCTGTCCATGTATACGTATACGGAGGTTGAAATGCTGAGATTCAGTGTGCCTATGTATTATCATAGAATACATATTGGGATAACTATATCCTGATGTCATCGTTAAGGTTGAAATGATTTGTTATTTATATATATGACGTCATAGATATGTCCTTATATGACAATTCATGTGTAAAGGTCCCAGGTATGCGCAGATCTCATGTGTAATGTACTTCGTATGTTGCAGACTGCAGAATAGAGTAGTTCCGAGCTGAAATGAACTATCCAATAGTATCCCGCCCCCCTCCCGATGAGTAAGTCTAATATAGTGCGGGTTCTAGGCTTTTCGGGGCGTGTGTCTCTCGCGGATTGGGCGATTTTTATATGTGGGCCCTGCGGTTTCCCGTTGCAAGGGACTTTGCGGCAGGTCTTCCCCTTGTGAGTTGGGGACTATTTTGCACGGGCCCAGTGGCTTCACTCTGTGGAGGGTTTTGGGGCTTGCCCTATGTATAGAATGAAAGAGGACTGAAAACTATGCAGAAAGGTGAAAAGTGTGATTAGAAGTTGAGATACAGCTCATCCGTATGATAATAGTATGAGATTAGGCTTAGTGAAATTAAAATGTAATAAAGAAGTCCTTTCACTCCATTGAAAGTATTTAAAAAGTGTATCGATCCTTTGCGGAGTATGGGATAAAAGAGAAAAAAGTGAAATTATTATAAAAAAACGCTCCAGAATTGGTTAAAGAAGTCTCATCCTTCTTACATCTCTGTCTACCTGTATGCATCCATGTTTTAAAGACATGAAGAATGCCATATCCCTATACTGCAGAATAAGAGTAGTAAAAAAATAAATAATTAATTAATTCATTAATTTAGTGGCTAGACTTAGTGACTGTTTGACCCAGATTACCCATAGGTTAACATGTGAGGAGTTCAATTGAGGAGCTCCTTAGAGAAAGCATGGTGCCAATGCAGGGGCGGGTAATTTTTACTGATCGTATACCGAAACATTAGGATAAATATACAGTGATGTCATGATTAAGGTTTGAATTGATTGGTTAATTGAAATCACGTGACAAAGCTGATTGGCTAATAAATTGTGGCGTCATAAGGCTGTCCATGTATACGTATAAGGAGGTTGAAATGCTGAGATTCAGTGTGCCTATGTATTATCATAGGATACATATTGGGATAACTATATCCTGATGTCATCGTTAAGGTTTGAAATGATTGGTTATTTATATTTGTGACGTCATAGATATGTCCTTATATGACAATTCATGTGTAAAGGTCCTAGGTATGCGCAGATCTCATGTGCAATGTACTTCTTATGTTGCAGACTGCAGAATAGAGTAGTTCCGAGCTGAAATGAAGTATCCAATAGAATCCGTTGTCATCTGAAGGTTTAAATGTGATTGGTTAAAAATAATTATTCAATTATCTTTATTAAATATGACAGATTTAAAGTTAAAAATATATTTAAATACTTTAATTAGTCCATTTGGTGACTCCCATGATTCCCTATTCTGAGACATAGGAAATACTAGTAGTAAGTCACTGACAGTTAGGAGCCATTTTAACCCTTATTTAATCAGCTTCCTGAGCTGTGATTGGTTAAAAAAATTTATTTATCTATCTCGTTAGGGATAAAATCTCTATCCCTTCAGTCCTCCTAGTAAGAAAAGAATCCGTGTTCCGAATTATCATGAAACGCCCCTCATTTTTTTAAGCACAGTGAGAACGAATCTGTCCAGTTAATCTCATTGGTTGAAAATTATAAGTGCGTTCTTATCATAGGAATTCCTTTACATTGAAAAAAGGGCGCACATTTTAAATCTACCTCTACAACCAAGAACGAATGGGATTCCAGAATTTTGAAATGCTGAATGCTGATTGGCTGATGCTAACTTCTTAAATATTAGAGGTAGCCCTATCCTATGACCCCTTTTCTGAAACGTCTCGTCGAGACGCATCCGATTCCGAACCCGGATTCGACACGGGACGTGCGGTTTTCGAGATTTTAACAGTTTAAAATTCATTTTAAACTTTTTAAACATTGAGTTTAGAGCCTCGTGCTCGATGTGGGAGTGAAGCAATTTGACGTAGATCCCGAATCACGTAGTTCGAACCCGCTATCTCGAACGGTTCGAGCGTTATAAAGTTTTTTTGCTAGGACTAATGTCCCTAGGAGAACATTAAGTTTTCGATCCAGCTTTTCCCTATACTTTAACATTACCAAGAATTCTCATTTGCTCGAGGCCATCTTTATAACCCTTTACCCATAATTCAAAGGGTGGCGAACCTCATTTTTTGGCGAACGTCATTTAACAGGTTTCATGTTTCACTTTGAAATGACGTTCTCTCTCGGTTTAGGTTTCTAAAAAAATTTGAGGTGGTTTCCTTTCTGTTATTTTTATGGGAATTTTGAATGCCTTTTAAAAAAAACCTACTTGACCTATCTTTATGAAATTTCCTCCATAATTAGATCTCGGTGACTTCTAACCGATGACCCTTGGTCAGTTTTTTTGCGTTAACAGATTCCTCATTTCTTATGACGCAACTTTCAAAATATTACCTACCGCTAATTAATAAATGCCCTGAAAACCTACTATATAAGCAAATTGGCTGTGGAGCCCATTTCGACGACTATCCTCCACGAGCCATTTTGTTCCAAACCTCGACGCCGTAGTCTGGTGGAAAACAGTGGAGCCATTCGTGTTTGGGGGGGGGGGGGCGGATAGGGAGGACGCGCGATCATTACGGTCAGTCCACACGCCGTGATGAGCTAGCCCCTGAAATAACAAGTGGTGCCTGCGCAGGGCCTGGGTATTTGGCAGCCTGGGATCCAGCGTAGGCAACACTGGCGGGTGCTGGTACGAAGATGTGGCCCTTAGGAAAGGTATGGTGTATCGACTATTACGGAATTGTAATAGCCGGTACATTGTACTTTTTCCGAATTGCCTTTTTAGAGTATTCTTAATGTATCTCGATATACAATACACCGTCTGCCGCATTATTTAAAACGCCCTTAATGAGCGAACGAATCCGTCAAGTGATGCATCTCTGGAGTGTCAATCTTCGGATCACGTGACTCGGTGCTCCGAATTATCATGACACTCCCCTGATGAGCGAAGGCCAAGTGATGAATCTCTTGTGTATGAATCTTTAGGTCACTTGACCTCTACCTTGGACAGTAGAAAGGGTCATTATTTTTTTTACTTTTCTGAGTAAAATGTCTTTTTCTGATGTTTTCGTTTTTAAATCCGTTTTTTTTCAGTTGGGTACACCGATGGGCTTGGCAACGCCACCTTCATGGGATGGGACGTTAAGCTTTGACCACGTGCACACATTAAAGAACACAGTGGATGGCTACCATCTGTCTCCCAACAGCAATTCCAGTGGGTCCTCCCCAATCTAGTCTTCGGGGTGCTTCTGACCTTGCCATTTAGCCCATTGTGTGCAAAAAACATCTCTCAGTGGTAAAATAACCTAACTGGACGGGAGGAGTGCATCTGTCTCCCAATATCTTTTCCAGTGGGTCCCCTAACCTTCTCTGAGCCTTAGGGGTCTATATGACCTGGTCATTTAGCCCATGGTGTGCAAAAAAGTACCGCTCAGAGGTAAAACACCCCAACGTTAAAGAACAAACTGGATGGCCTTGACCGGAGGCTACCATCTGATTCACAACAGCTGTTCCAGTGGGTCCCCTAGCTTCTCTGAGCCTTAGGGGTCCATGTGACCTGACCATTTAGGCCATTGTGTGCGAGAAAGTGCCGCTCAGAGGTAAAACAACCCAACATTAAAGAACACACTGGATGGCCTTGACGGGATGCTACCATCTCTCTCCCAACAGGTTTTCCAGTGGGTCCCCTAACCTTTTCTGAAACTTAGGGGTCCATGAGACCTGGCCATTTAGCCCATGGTGTGTAAAAAAGTGCAGCTCAGAGGAAAAACAACCCAACGTTAAAGAACACACTGGATTGCCTTGACGGGAGGCTACCATCTGTCTCCCAATGGTTTTTCCAGTGGGTCCCTTAAACTTCTCTGACCCTTAGGGGTCTATGTGACCTGGCCATTTAGCCCATGGTGTACAAAAAAGTGCCGCTCAGAGGTAAAACAACCCAACGTTAAAGAACACGCTGGATGGCCTTGACGGGAGGCTATCATATGTTTCCCAATAGTTTTTCCAGTGGGTACGGTAACTTTCTCTGAGCCTTAGGGGTCTATGTGACCTGTCCATTTAGCCCATGGTGTACAAAAAAGTGCCACTCAGAGGTAAAACAACCCAACGTTAAAGAACACCATGGATGGCCATGACGGGAGGTTACCATCTGTCTCCCAACAGGTTTCCCAGTGGGTCCCCTAACCTTCTCGAGCCTTAGGGGTCCATGTGACCTGGCCATTTAGCCTATGGTGTGCAAAAAAGTGCCGCTCAGAGGTAAAACAACCAACCAATCCTACGTTGAAACAAAAGTCGCTGCCAAATCCATTGCCATCATATTCTGAAGCTTAGGCATAATTTCATCTTTCGAGGTTGGCAACACTGCATTGAATCGTTTCATTACAACACCCACATAAACATCTTCTGAATCTCTGTTAAGGAGTAGTACTCAGTAAACCAATCGTAAGTGCATTTGGATTGTGTTAACACTGAGCGGCACTTTTTTGCACACCATGGGCTAAATGGCCAGGTCACAAGTACCCCGAAGGCTCGGAGAAGGTTGAGGACCCACTGGAACAGCTGTTGGGAGACAGATGATAGCCTCCCGTCAAGGCCATCCACTCTGTTCTTTAACGTTGGGTTGTTCAAAAATTGTTTTGTTCCGAAATTCTAATATATGCATTCCGCCGGGGGAAAAAGTTTGACACGGAATCTGGCAACAAAGCCATTCGACACATTGAAGTACCAAGTCTCCTGAGTACGAAAATATATAGATATTAAAGTCACATAAAAAAAGAAGGCTTCAGAAAGAGTCGAAAACCAAAAAACGGCATTATACAGGGTGATGAAAAAGTCGCAGTGCACCCGATAGGGAATGAGAGATTCGCACCCCTACAATCATAATAAATGTTGAAAGTGCGTCTCCAGTCTGTCATCAAGAATCAATCAGTGGTCCGAATTACGAAAAAAAAAGCCCCCCTAGCTTTTTTATGGATTCTGCAACAGAGTGAAATTTTGCGACTTTTGATTCTCTGTACCGTCTTCCTTTTGTGACTTTTACCCAACATCTACAGATTTCCGTAATCGCGGGGATCCATTTACGAAATTCCATTTCTTCGCCGATTTTAAATATTAAGTTTTTTTGGTATCTATCTATATTAAGATCCTAAAAAAAAAAGGAATGGAATGCTCCATGTCTGCCACAGAGACAAAAGGCTTGTGACTTCAATGGAATACGCAATTCCTGTGTTAATCAAACATTCACCATATATAAAAATGTGTTATTGGTATACGTGAGAAGATGAGGCTTTTACACTCGCACTCTTTATGCACACAATGGGCTAAATAGCCAGGCCAGAAGGAATAACAGAAAAGGTTCGGGGAGGGAAAACACATATTTCTAGTAGCGGCCATCCACCGCGTTCTTTAATGTCCCATCCGACGTACTTTGCAAGCCCATCGGTGTCCCCCTATTGCCCGAGGGAGAAATGTCACCGGTTCTGCAGGTTGGATTACGGAGCCTTACTATAATAGGAATCCGACGTTTCGAGTACAGTCGCTCGAAAAAGTATCCGAACACTACGGTTGATTACAGAATTCAGAGAAAATATCTGGTGACGATTTTTTTTAAAAATTAGTGATCTCGCAACCTTCGTGTCACGTGACACGAAGGTTCCCAGATCACTTATTTCTAAAAAAAATTGTTGCCAGATATTATTTTCCGAATTCTGTAATCAACCACAGTGTTCGGATATTTTTTTGAGCGATTGTACACTCGTGGGAGGGGAAGGTAAAAAAAAAAATTTTCCTGCCTTTTGGCTGTGAAAGTATATTAAAGAATATTATTTTCGGTGGGAAATGACACAATAAAGAAACGTAAAGAACACACGTCTGTTCGTGGTGCTGAGAATAAAGGCAAGTTCCCTGTCCCGTGGCCGAGTGGTTAGCGCGCTTGGCTATTGATCTAAGGGACCTGCGTTAGAGCCCTGGGTAAGGCATTAATGGATGGTTGGCTACTGATCCTGAAATACTCCCAATATCGGCAGATAAAACCCCAGCCCAAAAATTGGTTCCAAACACTCATAAACAAGCCCTCAGTGGCAGAAAACGCACCAATGCCCCAAAAAACGCTGTGTGAAACGACCCCAAAGCTACCTGGGTTCGAGCCCCGATGTGTTTCTGCTGAGGTCCTACCATCTTCTCAGGATCTTGTCTTATGACATATAAACTGACAGGCTCCTGTCAGACCTCTGCGACAAGCAGCTGCTTGAGGGGGATGTTTTACTGATTGCTTTCCGAATTATTTTCTTCCATTTCATGGGTGGCAATCGAAAGGAATTTTGCTTTCAGTCCCAGTGAAATATTTTAAAGAACAGAGTAAGTTTAAGTAACTTTGTTTGCATTATGCATTAAAGCAAATAAGAAAGAGCAACCGAAGCTAACGAGCTGCGAATTTCTGCAGTTACTTCTTTCAAAATGATTGAAACATTTTACATAATCTACGGTTTTATAGAAATACATTTTCGCAATTAGAACCAGTTATTGATTTGGGTTTGTCAGGTTCAGAGATTAGGTGGATAAATAAAAAAAAAGTTTTATTGATAAATAAAAAGCCAGCAGCGTTTATCTCGCAATCTCACATTTTAGTCACCTTATAGTTAATACTTAGCTTAGAGTGTTTTTGAAATCCATTAATATTCAGTGCATTAATTCATTTCAATTTCTAAATGCAAATGTTTATTGTAGGAACGAAGGCGTTTGAATACTTCTAGAGAACGAGTCAGGTCGAGGGAAAAATATTCCATGCAGTTCTACTCTTAAAATCTCTTGAATTTATTGCAAAAGGTTAATTATGAGTTATTCTTCCCAAATAACATTTAAAACTTTTCCAATTTACCTATTTCGAGGCAAAATTTTGAAAAGTACGTTCGAATTGACATTACAAGTTAATCTACTTCTTCTACATTATTTAGCAAACTCTGTTTTCGTTGCCAGATCTCGCTAACATGTTATGCAGACGATAATTCATTAATTTTTTTAGAAAAGCTGTTCTACTTTCGTCTGATCGGTATTTTATTGCAGAGAATGGGATAAATGGCCAGGTTACAAGGGCCCTTAGGGCTAAGATAATAACTTAACCCTAGGGGACAGGTATAACTCCTGTACACGAAGCTAGAGAAATTGATATTTCAAGAAAAAAATTAAATTGAATTTCACATTTGAAGAATGATTTTAATACTTGAACGTTTGAAATTATTTTTCTTGAATCAACTTCTTTAAGGAAAACAAGCAGAAAAAACACTTAAAATAGGCCAAAGTTAGATATCGGAAATTTTTAAAATCATCAAATACTAAATTATTAATAAATAAACCGTTTCACGACTTTTTTTTCAATAAATGATTAGATACCAATTTATGATGAAAACCATTAATAGCTAATTCTAACAGAATATAAATTATAATATTAATATAATTGAATAATAATAAGTAATTACAGAAGGATTTAAAACTAATTTCCATCTGTACACCAATGGCTTGATTTTAGATTAAGACTCTATGGAAGCTGAACTACCTGTACATCGTTTAGAAAAGTCTGTTTTCGTTGCCAGATCTCACCAACAAACTATTCAGATGAAAATTCATTTATTTTATTCCAAAAGCCGTTCTTTCTTCTGATCATTTGAAAATAATTGTCCTTATATTTCAAAATACTGATGGATTCAGTGATTGCCCAGAGCTTAAAAGTTTTAAAGGGGCTTTAAAGCATTTTTTTTTATTTACAAGAGTTTAAAAAAGCTTTTCTATTAAGAATATTCTGAAGAATGGCCAGGTCACAAGCACCCCGAGGACTCAAAGAAGTTTGGGGAAAAGGGACCCACTGGACAACTGTTGGGAGACAGATGGTAGTCTCTTATCAAAACCATCCAGCGTGTTGTTTAATGTGTACAGTCACTCAAAAAAATATCCGAACACTGTGGCTGATTACAGAAAGAGAAAAAATAGCGGGCAAATATTTTTTTTAGAAATTAGTGATCTGACAACCTTCGTGTACAGTACACAAAGGTTGCCAGATCGCCAATTTCTAAAAAAATCGTTCCCAGATATTTTTTTCTGAATTTTATAATCAACCATAGTGTTCGGATATTTTTTGAGGAACTGTACACGTATTATTGTACAGGAAGGTTGCCAGATCACTAATTTGCAAAAAAGAAAATCGTTGCCAGATATTTTTTCTGAATTCTGAAATCAACCATAGTGTTCGGATATTTTATTGAACGATTGTACATGTATTGTACACGAAGGTTGCCAGATCACTAATTTCTAAAAACGTCGTTGCCAGATAGTTTTTCTCAATTCAACTATAGTGTTCGAATATTTGTTTCAGCGACTGTACATGAAGGTTGCGAGATCACTAATTTCTTTAAAAAAAAATCGTTGCGAAATATTTTTTTCTGAATTCCGTAATCAACCATAGTGTTCGGATACTTTTTTGAGCCACTTTCAGATATTCTGGTCTTTCTTAAGAACTAGCTATCGAAAAAGTATCCGAACACTGAAGATCGGTATTTACCTCGTGTGAAAAGAGTGATTAGAAGCTGTTGGAATGGTGCCCTATGTTAATTGTATTAGAATAGGCTTAGTGAAATGAAGCTATGCTAAGAAAGTCGTTTCTTCTAAATCAATGTATTTAAAAAATACATAAAGTGTTTGCGGAGTGTTAGATAAAAAAGGAATAATAAAAAACGCCCTAAAATCGATGAAAAGAAGTCTACTCTAGTCCCTGTCTACCTGTAGGCCTCCATCTTGTTTGTGATGTGAAGAATGCCATATCCCTATATCTGCAGAATGACAGAGTGATAAATAAATAAATAAATTTTTTAATTTCATGGCTAGGCTGAGTGACTGTTTGACCCAGATTACGTCTAGGATAACATGGGTCGAGTTCAATTCATGAGTTCCATAGAGAAAGCATGGGCCATCGCAGGGGTTCATAAAAAAATTGTAAGGTCCGTATAGAAAAGCATTAGCCATGTTAACCTTTTGGAATATGTATTTAAGAATGGTATACATTGATGTCATGATTAAAGTTTGAAATGATTGGTTGATTAGAGTCACGTGATAATGCTGTCCTGTTATTGGCTAATTCTTAGTCACGTGATAAGGCTGTCCCTATATGGCATATTGTGCAGATGTGATCTGTATGTGCAGATTGAATGAGCAGTAGTTATGGGTGACGTCATCGGTATACTCAGATGGAATGCGCTGTGGTATTTTGATAGATATAAATTAGAATAAGTATAGAATGATGTCATTCTTTGGCTTTCATGTGATTGGTTATTTATATATGACGTCATCGATCTTTCTTTATATGGCAAGCAGTGTATAACGTCACAGATATGCGCAGATCTGATGTGCAATGTACTTCGTATGCCAGAGAGTGCAGAATAGAGCAGTTCTGAGGTGAAAATAAGCATCCAATGATATCTGTTGGCATCTTAGCGTTTAAATCTGATTGGTTAAAAAATAATTATTTATCTATCTACGTAGAATATGTATTATTTTAAATGTTTAAAGTTTTAAATCTATTTAAATACTTTAAACGGTGCATATTTCTAGTGAGACAGGAATGAGTTGTCCGAATTATCATGACAAGCCCCTCTTTTTTTAAAACCAAGTGAGATCGAATCAGACAAGTTATTCACATTGGATGAAAATTATAAGTGCGTTCTTATCATAGGAATTCCTTTACATTGAAAAAAGGACGCACATTTTAAATCTACCTCTACCACGTAGAACCAATAGGATTCTAGAATTTTGAAAGGCTGAATCCTGATTGGCTGATGCTAACTTCTTAAATATTAGAGGTAGCCCTATGATATTAGAGGTAGCCCTTAAATATTAGAGGTAGCCCTTTTCCGAAAGGTCTCGTCGAGACGCATCCGATTCCGAACCCGGTTTTGACCCAGGACTTGTCGTTCTCGAGATTTTAACGTTTTAATATTCACTTTAAACTTTTTAAATATTGAGTTCAGACCCTCGTGCTGGATATGGGAGTGAAATAATTTGACGTAGATCC
This sequence comes from Ryuthela nishihirai, assembly GCA_038380435.1. Taxonomy (NCBI): domain Eukaryota; kingdom Metazoa; phylum Arthropoda; class Arachnida; order Araneae; family Heptathelidae; genus Ryuthela; species Ryuthela nishihirai. Next base: position 5,500,525 of record JAWZYU010000039.1, read on the forward strand.
CGAATCATGTGGTCCGAACCCGCTATCTCCAACGGTTCGAGCGTTATAACGATTTTCTTCTAGGCCTAATGTCCATAGGATAACATTAGCTTTTACCTATTCTTTAACATGACGAAGAAATCTCATTTGCTCGAGGCCATTTTTATAACCCTTTACCCATAATTCAAAGGGTGACGAACCTCATTCGTTGGCGAACGTCATTTACCAAGTTTCATGTTTCACTTCGAAAAGTTGTTCTCCCTCGGTTTTGGTTTCTAAAAAAATTTGAGGTGGTTTCCTTAACGTTATTTCTAAGGGAATTTTAAAAGCATTTTAAAAAAAAAACTAATCTACCCATCTTTATGAAATGTTATAAATCATTAGACCTCGACGACCTCTACCGGATGACCCCTGGTCAGGTTTTTCGCGTTATCAGATTCCTTAATATTCGTGACGAAACTCTGAAAATATCAGCTACCGCTAATTAATAAGCACTCTACCTAGGATATAAGCAAATTGACTGTTTGGGTGATTTGTAAACCTTTCCCACGATCCGTTTTGTTCTCTGCCCCAAGGCGGAAACAGGCGGAATTCGTGTTTGGGGGGGGGGGGTTAGGGGGGAATCGTCGATCACTATGCTACGGCCACAAACCATAGTGAACTAGCCCCCGAAGTCACCAGTGGTGCCTGCGCAGGTCTGTGGGCATTTGGCAGCCTGGGATCGAGCGCAGGGAACACTGGCGGGCTCTGGTCGAAGTGTGGCCCTTAGGAAAGGTATGGCGTATCGGCTATTACGGAATTGTAATAGCCGGTACATTGTAGTTTTTCGTTTTATTCCGAATTCCTCCTTTTTAAGGTATTCTTGATGTATCTCGATATAGAATACACAGCCTGCCGCATTATTCAAAACGCCCTAAATGAGCGAAAGCGAAGTGAGAACGAATCCGTCAATTGGTGAATCACTTGAGTATGAATATGTAGGTCACGTGACTCTACTTTTACACTAGAAAGGGTCATTTTTTTTTTGAATTTTTCTGATGTTTCTTTTTCAGTAGGGTACAGCGATGGGCTTGGGAGCGCCACCGTTCATGGGATGGGACGTTAAACTGTGATCCCGTGTACACATTAAAGAACACGCTGGATGGCCTAGATGGGTGGCTACCATCTGTCTCCCAACAGCCATTCCAGTGGGTCCCCCACAATCTAGTCTTCGGGATGCTTCTGACCTGACCATTTAGTCCATTGTGTGCAAAAAAAAGAGTCTGAGTGGTAAAACAACCCAACTGGACGGGAGGATTGCATCTGTCTCCCAACAGCTGTTCCAAAAAAATTTCTCTGAGCCTTTGGTGGCATTGTGACCTGGCCATTTAGCCCATGGTGTGCAAAAAATGCCGCTCAGAGGTAAAACAATCCAAAGTTAAAGAACACGCTGGATGGCCTTGACGGGAGGCTACCATCTGTCTCCCAATAGCTGTTCCAGTGGGTCCCCTCCCCAAACCTTCTCTGAGCCTTCGGATTCCTTGTGACCTGCACATTTAGCCCATTACATTAAAAAAAAAGCCCCGAAAACTCCCAAACTGAACCGGAAGTGACCCCCACAGCAAACCGGAAGTGACCTCAAAAGGTACCCGAAGACCACGCCCAAAAACGCCCCCCTAATTGTCGGAAAACAACCGGCAGAGACCCGGAAAATCCCCCCAAAAAACCCCACTGCTCCGAGAGCCCTCTCGGGTACACTGTATGATGACACGCCCGAAAAGGCCCTAGATGACCCGGAAGTGACCCCCAAGACAAACCGGAAGTGACGCAAAAAGCCCCACAACGCAAAGCGCCAAAATCCACCCAAAAAAAAGCCCCCCTGAGCCCCAAAAATCATCCCCGTGCCCAAAAAAACACTCTCCACCTGCTCAATACCGCCCACGGTATCTGAATCGTGCGAAAAAACGCCCTAGAAATCCCCCTAGGAGAAGTCAGAAACAAAGAGCTTCCAAAATGTGTCCATAGAGCCCCAAAACAGACCGCCATTTGCATTGGGTCGAAGCAGTGCGTTCGGACGGTAGAGTAGTGTAAGAGAAACACCCCACAAGCCCCAGAGAGCAAAGAGAGATCTGTATGAAGCACCTTCCCGCCCACTGAGTAGCGGTTTAACCGCGACAAAGAGACCCTTTGCGCAGGGGAAAAAAAAAGCTAAGTCCAGCAAAAGCCGTCCCATGACCGAGTGATTAGCACGCTTGGCTACTGATCTAAGGGATCTGGGTTCGAGCCCCGTGTAAGACATGGTTGTGTGTGGGTCCTGCCATCCTCACAGACCTTCTACTATGGCATATAAACTGGCAGGCTCCTGTCAGACCTCTGTGGCAAGCAGCTGCTTGAGGGGGTATTTATTATTTATTTTTTATTAAGTCCAGCAAGCCATTGGAGAGGCAACAGAGGCGTAAAAAAAAACACTAAAAAATTAGGCGGAAAACGGTCGGAGAACTCCGAAATTCTACGAAATTCTCGATAGAACAGCGCCCCCTAGCGGTGGAATAATGTCGAAAACGGTTGCCCCGTTTTCTGACACTTTTCGACATATTTCTGGAACCTTCGTGTCACGTGACACGAAGGTTCCCAAATCACTTATTTCTAAAAAAAAAAATTGTTTTCAGATATTTTTTTCTGAATTCTGTAATCAACCACAGTGTTCGGATATTTATTTCTGCGACTGAACACGAAGGTACTTGTTTGGAAATTAAAAATCCAGAGTAATGACAGTCTATAATAAGAACGGCATTCCTCCAGTAGTTCCATCAGCATGTACCCTCTGCTTCGCGATTCCGAAAGTGGGGACCCCCAGAATCGCTCATTTGGACACTGCGTTTGCATTCTCTAAACTTGAACCGTTTCGTCAGAGCGATACGTCTCTCCACGGTTAATTCATACTATACAAATAAACTTCAACTCAACACATTACAGAAGTAAGGAAGATTGAAAAGGAAAGGGAGAAAAGATAGGAAAGTCCTAAACTCATTCACCCAAAACAAAAGAGAAAACATATAAATAACTCAGATAGTAACGTAAGCATTCAAACGAAAGAGACCAATGCATCTAATCAGCGAAGAAACAAAAATCGGGTCAGCTCGATAGAGGGCGCCCTTTGTTCCTTCCCTGTGCCGGATCGAAAGGCAGCAGAGAGCAAAAGTCGATGGAGAAATCTCCTATGGAGAAAGTCTCTTAGGGTAACGACCGTGCAGTAAATTTAAAACATCGGACCTTAGTTAATTACTCGCGCATGCGCGACCCAAAACGAGGCGGTGTTCTTTAACTTTGGATTGATTTACCTCAGAGCGGCATTTTTTTGCACACCATAGACTAAATTGTTAATTCACATGGACCCCAAAGGCTCGGAGATTGGATTGGATTGTTTTACCTCTGAGCGGCACGTTTTTTTGCACACCATGGGCTAAATGGTTAGGTCACATTGACCCCGAAGGCTCAGAGAAGGTTAGGGGATATTTATTATTTCGTACTCAATTCCTATTTATAGAAAGATAATTGCAAGGGTTTATTTCGTCTGTCAATAAATAAGTTTTACCCCACCCACCTGTCAATAAAAAAGTTTTACCATTTTTTTTTTCACTCTAAATCGAAATAATTATTCACCCATAAACATAATTTTTAAACACTGCAAGCGTTCGGCAAAGGTTTTTCTATCTTATTATACCACGACGTTGGTGTAATAATCTTATTACACCACGACGTGCACATAACTGTTAATTTTCATTTCTGGGCCACAACAATAATATTAATCTTGAGATTACTGGCAAACCCTAAGTTTTTACCGAAAACGACTTTTCAAAAACCGGAATTTCCAAAGCTTTAACGGTTCGTAAACGTATAAATGGTTGCTGCCTACGTAAAGCCCTTCCACATCGCAGTACATTACTAAAATATCACCCAAAATATATTAAACAAAAGAATGGTTACTTCCTCCGTGGATCGTACGAGGGGGAGAAAAAAAAATCCAGTGAAACAACTCAAAAAAGCTTCCAATGCGAAACTCTAAGTATGCAACTTTCAACTTTTACTACGGCTTCACAATGTTTCGTCTATACTTCTCCGAAACTTTATATAACCATTTTTCTTCTCTGTAGAAATATAAAAATGCATCTTACGTACCTGAGATGATCGAAACATAATACAAAAATATACCTAAAATAGCAACGCATAGAACCGGCCAGGCCTAGCACCTAATGTCCGACCCCGCCTTCTCGTGGTGCAGACCGTTAGTACCTTTCAAAAGAGATACTCTCTTGTGGAAGTGAACGGAAGGGGAGGGCTGCCAGATTAGTGTGGACAATTAATATAATTGTTAATTATTAAATAATTAATTAATTTTTATTAATTTATTATTATTTACATAATTGTCCAGATTAATCTGGACAACTATGGCTACTTTTCTTTTTTTCTACCCTGCTGAGGAGTGGTCAACCACACAGGGTCCTGGTGCTGACCATATAAACCCACTGAACTGGACAGATATATGGCTCTGAGCTTGATTATGGATCCCGATTTTGCTGCACTGGTGGGCTTCTGTGGAGGGAAAATCTTCCGCTGTGATATTTTTGAAATGTCAACCAAGAAATGTCAACTTGGCGATAAAAATATAATTTACCCACTACACGGAAACGCATTGTTCAGAGCTAAGAAGAAGGTAATGTACAGTACAGCGAAATGTGTAATAGAAGCCTTAGATTAAACCACAGGTTTGTCCTTTGGGAACACAGGAAAAAGCGTTCTTTACCCCTAAGGACAAAGTTGCCTATGACATACGTAAGAGATTCACACCTAGCCTCGATCTAGGAATTTCTCGTTGGACACCACAGGGAAACGCGTACCGTGAAAGCCACCTAGTTACCTCTTGTCTGGATAGCATTCAACAAAAAGAGCGAAAATAAATATGCCTAAACAAGCAATTCATTTCATTGGTTCAAGAAAAGTTAAAGTTAATTTAATTTATTTTAATAATATTCAAAATAATTTATTTATTAAGATTTTATTTAAATATTTCAAAATATTATAAAAATATTTACCAAAATTAAAAAAAAGGAAACTACCAGTTAATATTTTATGATTAGAAGTGTTTTAATTTATACACTTTGGTTTTAAAAGATATTATAGAAATTATGGTGGCAACACTGGATACCACTGATGACGTCACGTCCGTGTTTTCGCGATATCATTTGTAATTCTAATTTACCTGCTGTGTTCTTCTGTTAATTTACCATTTTACTTATAACCACACGTCGTAGACTTTTACTGTGAGGAAGCGATCTAATTTTTTTTAGTGTGCGACAATCTGTAGCTGAATTTCTTGTTTTGAAAATAAGAATTCCACTTTCTCACTGGCATACCACTGAAGATTATTGTTAACCATTCCAGCTTCCGCAACCATTTAAATTCTAAAACAATATTTTTGAAAACCGATATTTAAAAAATATTTGATTATGATCTTTAATTTTTCATCAGTGACATTTTTCGATTAAATGCATATTTTAGAGCTTCCAAGTAAGGTTTCTCACTGGCATAACAAGGAAATTCTGTAGCCGTTCGGTAGGGTACCTGAAAAGCATAGGAAATGAATAACGTCCGTATTGCGAGCCAAAATAAAGTGGTCGACACCGACAAATAGCGGTTAACTATCAATTTTATATCCCATAATCAGAATACTGTGCTGCATACTATTTGTTGGTTCGAAACCGACCGAAATTTCATAGCTCTTAGGCTAAAAAGTGTAGAATTACATTACCTCTACTCTAAACTAATTATTCACTACAAAGTTAGTTACCTGAAGGAAAATATAAACAAACCGCAAACACCTCACGAATATTATTTAACTTGAATTAGCTGATACTTTTCGAGCAGCAGAGTTGTGGGTTACAGAAGGACAGGCCGACTGTATTTATCAACCGCACGTTCCTTACCTATGGCTCCTTATTATACTCAAATCTGTTCACGATAGGCAAAGCTCTGATAACTACAAACCCTTAAAAGAGGATGACTTCTTCGCCATATTTTAATAGCTAACGCGGCAAATGGAACAGCGAGAAAAGCGTCGGACGATTTCAATGATAGTCGAATGACATCTGACAGTGACGATTGAGAATGCATTGTTTGCAGAATCGCAAGGAAGTGACAATTACATTGTTTCGTATTCCCCACAGAGGAGTTTGTTTACTCTTCCGCACTTTGGTTTTTCGATACCTTCTATGCCAAATTTACTAAAAATTATTCTTTTAATCTAGTACCTCTTTCAAAAGTTTTTCGGATTCACCGTGAGTATCTTAAATATCTCTTTTCGGGGAGGAAAGACAATAAACTTTACCAAGGCGTGGGTCTGCTTCTCAGCAGACACGCTAGTGATGCTCTTCTAGGATAAGAGTGCATTAATGAAAGGTTGTTTACAGCAAAATTACAGACAAGCGTTAAGGACTTGAATCTTATCTACTGTTATGCCCCTACTGAGAATGCCGATGAGGATGAGAAAAAAGGTTTTTACAGACTCCACACTGTCTGCCACACACGGATCCTCATACGAGCTTCCATTTCAAAGGAAATTCGTAATTCTTTGCTGTCCGAACATGTAGTAACTAGTAAATTTCTTCTATTTTAACGGGAAAGAAAACGAAGGTTGTTAGTTTTATGGACAGCAGCATTACCTACTTAACGAGTTTTCATGTGACATGGAACTTGTTCCGTTCGGGCCTCACGTTCCTGACATTTAACATAAACTAGGCTGCATGTAGAATAAGAAATAAACTCTTTTTTTTTTTTTGGGGGGGGGGGGCTTTTATTTCCTGCATAGGTCAACCATGAGTTAACTGATAATTTTTGATATTAACTATTATGGAAATACTTAAGGAAGGTTTTCAGTCTAAGAACTAATTTTTTTTCAAATTAAAACTTACCGGTTTGGTTTCAAAGAAAATAAATATATAATGAATATTAATTTTTATTTTTGAAACTTGAACGTGCCAGTAATCATTTCCTGAACGTGCCATATAGCCTGTTTAACATTGGGTGATCAGGACTTTTTTTGCACTTCATGGGCTGAAATGGCTAGGTCACATGGACCCCGAAGGCTCAGGGAAGGTTGGGGCAAAGAGTGTCTAAGGGAGAAGAGAGCTAGCTTCCATAGACGTAATGTAAACTTTTCGATTGCAGCGCCCTCTAAACATGGCAAATTCGTGTATTGCAGTGAAGCCACCTAGCCAGGGAGAGGAGCCAGTTCCTTGCGTTATTTTTCCACCGCCCAGCAAGGTTTTCAATAGCTTACACCACGTGACTAATTTTACATACACTTTTTTCAAAGTGTCCATTTCTTAAATTTTACCATCATGATTTTCTTTTCACAAGGATTAGTTAAAATTATTTTCTTTAATAAAATCTCGTTTTGTAAAACAAGAGGTAGCTATGCTCAACATAGAAATTTTAATATTTTGAACATTCTACCATATTTAATATATTATAATAAATTGAAATTTATGGCTTAATGAGAGACAACATGTTTTGTTTAATTATATTTGATAGAATTTAGGATATTTTGAATTAAAGTCACATCGAGTTTCTTACTTGTATAAACTGTCAATAGATGGCAGCAGGCTCTTCTCGTATCAACCATAAAAAATTTACTATTCGAACAAATTGCAGACACCTATATATGTCGATATGCTCCAGGGAACACCAAACTGCAACATACATTGACTTACATGTTCGCAAGATGATTAAATGTATTAATTTACATATTAATTTAAAAAATTTTGCAAAATTACTCAAAATAAACATACAACGGCTTTTCCAGGTATCGTAAAATGTACTCCTGAACGGGATAAAATACTCATTGAATAACTTTAGGGTCAGCTATCACTATGCCAAACAGTCATGGATATTAGCCAGGTTGAAACACATTAAATCGCTATAAATATACCAAGAGTAAGACAAACCACAGCTGCAGTGGACTAAAAATGATTGCACTGCGCATGCGCAGATCGCCCCTTACAGTTGTTTTTGTGCATGCACATCAATTTGCCACGTTCAGCTTCGGTAAAATTCCGCAGAACGGCGCCACTTACGCTTGTGCGAAGCTAGCCTTCTTCTTCTTAGACCTTCTTTGGTTGGGGGAGAGGACCCACTGAAACAGCTATTGGGAGACAGATGGTAGCCTCGGTCACATGGACCCCGAAGGCTCAGAGAAGGTTGGGGGAGGGGACCCACTGGAACAGCTATTGGGAGACAGATGGTAGTCTCTCGTCAAGGCCATCCAGCACGTTATTTAACGTGCACAGGGTATGTTTCTCCCGCACACGGGGCCACGGCTTAACGTCCCATCCGACGGACGGCGGCCTTTCCAAGCCCATCGGTGTCCCCTACTGACCGTAGGCAGGGCGCTGAATTTTGCAGAGATAAATCTCAACGCTGACCCAGCTGGGACTGGAACCTGGGAACTACAGTTTACGAGCCTGGCCGTGACCTTCGAGACTGAAGGCCTTTGAAGTCTAAATTGACGTCACATCCTGTGGATCTACAGTGCTTCCTGCGTACGTAGAACTACCGTCGCAAATCGAGCATTTACTTTTTTTTTATAAGTTCGGTGGGCATTTTTGTTTGATAATGTGCTCAAAAACTGATTGACATTGTATATATGTACATTAGTGTAATATTTCTGACAAACCTTCAAATAAGGAAGACGTTGAAACTAAAATAGATCTTGATTTCTAATTGTGCTAAATTGATGACTCAAAGTGCAGAGTAATCGTTGTTTAACGTTCTCTGAACATGTATAAAGGTATATAAATTAGCAGGAGTGTCATATTCAGGTTCTACATATAATAACATTGATACAATTTGTTTAAAAATAAGGTAAAATGCGAATAATTACTCGGTTATATATTTACAAAAATAAAATCATTTCCTTCACATATTTTTCCTGATAAATGCTGTCAATAACTAATCCAGTTTTTTGAACCATTGATAATATAATCGTGACATAAACTGCTATGGAAAATTAGTCTGTTATATTAAAAGAAAAAAAAAACACACACACACAAATTTCTTCAGAGCAATTTTATTGACAAATGTGAACTACAAATTAATGATATACTGTAATAGGTTTAACTGTAACAATTGCAGCTATGTTTTAATTGAAATACTTTTTCTTAGTGATTAGACTGAATTTATAGGACATGGATACCTTTTGATGGAATACATATTCAAAAACTAGCAGGAAAAGTGCATCTAAACTTTACATACTACAATTTACATACACATTTTGGTTTACAAAGCTACCTGTAAATCTATTGACCTAACATTTGATAATATATCGCTCAACTAACCTCCCAAATGTAAAGAAAATAGTCTCAAATCAATCTTCGATTGTTAAAAATATAATTCTATGCAGCCTGGTAAAGAAAGATTAAACCATTTAGGCATACATCTTTCCAGATATAAGCCAGTGGTGTAAGACCACTAAACTAACACTGCTCTTCCTTTTTTTCCACTAATATAATTTATTAGTATAATAGTCTTAGAATACTGTGGCATATACCTGGAGAGATATGGTTCAAATCCCACATGCCAGAAAAACTGTCACAAAACTATTAACTTCAAACAGTTAACTCTGTGGATACTATTTATTGAGGGTGGACAACTTTCTTTTTTTGGCACTAAGACATTTTTTCTTCTTTCCCAAATTCTCTAACAAACAATCATTTTTAACCTTGCAAAAATTGTTTAAAAATATATTGGTTGAACACCAGATAATCATTTCTAGAGTTTTTCCAATACAGTGGCCAAATTCACAACTTTTGTGATAATCAAGCAATTCTGCATCATGTAAAAGACTGGTAGCGATTAAAGTAACAACATTTCTTTGATTTGCCATTTCCATAAATTCTTGTTCGAATTCAGTACACAATTTTTTCATAGTAATATAATTTAACAATACAACATTAATTACTATCTCATTTGGGCAAAAAAGACTGCCTCTATCAAGTTTTTGTAAATACTTAAATTTTGCATCCAATTCTACTTTTTTATCAAGTAATAATAAATGTTTACAATGGTCACATTTCAAACTTTTCAAAACTGAAAATACACAATATCCTGCTATATATGCAATTACAGGAAGAGAGTTATCACAATCAGACAAATCTGAAGGAAGCACTGTAATATTAAACTTTAAGCTAATAGACGTAAAATTCATTTCCTTAAAATCATCTTTAAAATCCAAATCAGTTATTTTAATTTTGCCACTTGACTTAGTGGGAAGTTTCAACAGTGACTGCACTCTTAATTTTGTTTCACATTCAAATAATTGACGTACACTTATATTATATTGGCATCCAGCTAACTGCCTGTAGAGGCCGAAACGACTCTCTAAATTATCAGTTTGAAACTTACCTGGTAAAATATATTTTAATTTAAGTTCAGAAGTACAATATGAAGCAATTTCAAGCAATGAATATGTACTAAGTCTTAATGCAGAATGGGTTTCTTTCGTTAGCATACCAGTTGTGCAACTCATCTGCTCCCATTTATCAAGCCAATTCAGGAAAGAATTCAGAAATGAGACATTTTCATCTGACTCTGAACACGTTAATGGCATTTGGTATTTGTTATTCAAGCGTTCGCCTTTAAAAGGTGATTTTACATTTACAATATGCCACCATGTTAAAATGAACTTAATGAAATCTGATGTATCTTGGTGATGTAACAATTTGTGCTTTTCTCCTATTTCTAAAAGTCCATTAACTACAAAGTCATTAAAAATATTTAAGACTAATTTAACATTTTGTCCTCAAGGTTACTTGGGTTCAAAGCTCTATGCGACAGATTAAATCCATATTTTAACAATGAGTTTGCTTCAATTTTATACAGTTCTTTAAGGGTTGATAAGGATGAAATTTTGAAAGATGAAATACTACATCCATTATTTACAAAATGTGGATAGTACATACATTTTCATATGTTTTTGATTTAGCCAGTTATTTCTGATACACTTCAACAAATGAACTAGGTCAGTAAGAAAAAAATAAAGGTCTTGATTTATCTGATGGATGAGGATCTACAATTTCAACTTTAGGGGGAGAAAGACATAATGACATACTCTTATGATTGATAGAATTATTGTCAGCTACGACACATATCATAAAAAAAAACAATATCTTCCAAACCAATGATAATTTTTTTAAATAATGCTATAAAGAATATCAGAATTTATTGTTTTTATTGATATCAGCAGAATATCAGCATTTATTGTTTGGCTGGTGATATGTGAACTACATCCTTATAGTTGGAAAGCAAACTAGTTATAAATACATGGGCACTGGTTGCCATGTTTTGTGTGTCAAATGACAGAACAACAAGGTTACCACATTTGAAATCCAAATACTGCTTGAGATGAATTTCATCAAGCATTAAAATCACTTTTTTATCTGTATCACTCAAAAAAATATTTTTGCCTGACATACGATAAAAATTTTGAATCTACTTTCTATATAGCAGGATTGATATTAAACCGAAGACAAATGCGTCGAATTGTACTAGGATGTGGTAATCTAATGTTTCCACTTTCTCCAACAAAATTTTATGCATGAGGAGCCATGCTAAAAAAAGTGATGCAAAAATCATCATATCTGATGAATACCTTGAACCACACTTATTTAACCCAAATAGTATCAACTCTTCCTCAATGAATTTTAAATGATTATTATTACTTTCATCAGATGTGCAAAGTACTTTCAAAATGTTACACATTAATCAATACTATGTCTAATATTACTTTCAGGAGTTTTAGCCCTTATTAAACAATTTAAATGTTCATTTAAAACATCAATATGACTGATGTTTTAGAAGAAAAGTATATTTTCCAACTTTGGATTCTTCATTATCTTTTTCATATGCTCTCACCATAAGCTCAAAATTAACATAAAATTTTACTATAGGAACTGGAGTTTTGATGGAATGCTACCAGGAATTAGTCTGAGGACTTTCAATTGCACAGTAACCGTCTTATCAGTTTTCTCATCGAATGCACTTGAACATCTTTGAAAATCACTCTCTTTGAAGTGTAATTCATAAACCTAGAGAGAAAGATGAACACCATTAAGTGTGTTGTGCTTTATATGTTAAAGTTTTTTTGTCTGATTGTTACTGATCAATTAAGCTTAATCTGCAACACTGTTGTGTTATTCCAGTTATATATGCTATATAAAAAAATAGTAAGAAAAGTAAAAATTATTGTAAATGGTCAAAAGTCCAAATATGTCAACAAATCAAGTTTCTCTGTGTTTCGAGAGATGCAAACTTGAATTATATTGCTCAAGAGAGTAGAATAATTGCAAAAAATATTGGACGCATTAAAACATATCTTGAATTACAAAAATAAGGCAATGATGAATTTGTATTATGCATTAGTTCAATCCTACAGTATTTATGATATCTGTTTAATGAAACACCAATACTAGAAATTTTCTATTCTTGCAGAAACCTAATTTGAGACATATTTTACATTTGTCTTATAATGATCCAGTAAAACATTTCGTGAGCAATAATAATTTGCCTTTTTCAACTCTATGATTTCTGCATATAAACAGTTCTGTTATGCTATGTATATTTGTAGGTGATATGATCAGTCACTACATAATTTATGTTACACAAGCATTCATGAAATAGAAATTTATTCATAATGCACAAATTTTACCCGACGACTATGGCATTCAAACATTAAGTAATGAATGATATATAACCTGTTCTCTTGAAAATGATTAAAACTAACTAACACATTAAAACTCTGAGGAAAATGTGAAAATCAGATTTGCACAAACCTGAGACTCTTCCAAGTAAAAGAGATATGAGTTTCTAGATGCAAAGTTCATTCCTGATATTTCCCAAGAGTATTATGAAAATAAACCTTAAATTTACATGTCATCCAAACTATTAATGAGTGACTAATGCTCTGTACTCTACACACACATACATATATATATGTTGTTTTGTGATCACTATTTCTTTAACCTATATTTCACATAACTGTATAAAAATCTCATATTCAATACCCTCTTTCAGCAAAAACAACCACGATGCAAATAGAAAAGGATAAACAAACAACTAATTGTGACTAAACGTATAGCAGTTAAGTTATATGAATGTATGGCACAATATAATCTTCACAATTATCATTCAAACCATTTTATATACTCTTGTCAAATATTGCAATTTTGCTAGGATTTCAGCAATCTCAAAATTTTATAACAAATATACTTGCTATTATAAAAATGCGAAAAACAAAATTGACATACCTTGCTAAATTTTGTTACTGTGAAGTTTTCTTATTGCTAGAAGCCATTTTCTGCACAACTCTTCATCCTGGGGAAAACTGTAAACGCGCACATTTCTTGAACTTTCATAGTTTCCTCTACAGCCAGGAACATAACAAGGATGAGCATTTCTTCAAAAACTATGATTCACAAGTAAAAACTTAATCACAGAAAAATAAAGCGCCACTTCGACGATAACACAACATTAGAAAAAGCTACAGCAAAACACAAGCAGCTACGGGGTGTCAAGATATTAGATCCACGAATGCTGACGTCAGAACATATGACGTCATCAGTGAAATGGCCTTGAGTCTCGACGGTTACGGGAGAGGGGACCCACTGGAACAGCTGTTGGGAGTCAGAGAGTAGTCTCCCGTCAAGGCCATCCAGCGTGTTCTTTAACGTGCACATGGTATAGCTCTCAGGCACACAGGCTTTGGCTTAACGTCCCATCCGTCGGATGGCGCTGTTTCCAAGCCCATCGGTGTTTGCTACTGACTGTGGGCAGGACAGGGGATTTTGTAGAGATAAATCTCAACGCTGACCCATCTGGGACTCGAACCTGGGAACTACAGATTACGAGCCTGGCACGCTACCGACTGAGCCAACCAGCCTATCAATGTTGGTGTAGTATTATCATTTAAATGCATATTTTTGGGTAATATATCCATGGCTATCACTCTTTGGTAATTGAAAGAAACTGTGAACATCCTTTTTCTTGAGCGAAAGTCTTGTCGGAGGATTTGTGGACCCGGTTCATCTTCAGCAGCACAAACATAGTTTCGATCTTTCTGGGAGTTGTATAGTAATAATGTCACGTCTCAACTCTGTGACAATCTTCTGTTAACGATTTGGAGCCATAGGTTCAACCATTGTCAGCATCTCCTTGCAGGAGTCGACTCAAGTCCAATTTTCTGCTCTCTGAGCTTGGGGAATACCCATTTGGCACAGATGCTTCGGATTGCTGATGAATAATTGTTTCCAAACTGCCAATCGATAAACTGGCATTATCTGAATGGTGATGTGTGGGTTTTCCTTAATCAGTTTACGACACAAACATCAGCTACGGTTCTCTCGTTCACGGCCTCCTTTGTCTTCGTGCACGAGGGAGTTCTTCGAAGCTCTGCCTTCCTTTTCTGAATTTGTGCATCCATCTCGTAACAGTGCCATGTGAACAGGCATTATCCTCATATACTTGTGATAAATTGGCATGAATTTTTTTCTCTACATCCCGAACCTCTATCCTTCTAAAAATGTAAAATCTTTCACCTTCTTTAGTAGGCTCCACAGTAACAATGCACAGATTTCGCAGACCGAACTTTACATTCCGCCAGAGAAGAGAGAAATGATGATAAAGCCTTTGATTTCAATACGTAAGGAAGCACTCCGTAAGCATTTATTAATTGCTTTTCTGTTTTCTAAGGAGAAAATGGTTCTTTTTTTAATGACTTATAATTAACTGTTACTTTGAGAAAGAAATATCATTTGGAAAAATAAAAGGGTTTATGGAGTTTCGTTCAAGTGCTACTCTGTGTGACGTAAGTGAAAAAGAATATTGAAAATTTTTTATAAACCTTTTAAGTCGTCTAAAATTATGAACGCCCTCTAGGTCTTTAACAGATTGAATGTTATGGATTTTTTGTGGTCTTACACTGTAGACCACTTTGTTTGGCAATTAATATCCGAAAACCCACTATTTATATAGAAATAGTGAGAATTCTCAGTGTGGCCATGAAAAGTCTACTTGCTTCGTGATTCTAAAGAGTTGAGCTCCTTGAATCACTCCGCCTGACCTAACTTTGCATTCTCAGAACTTCAACCGCCAAAAAAACGTAAGTTCCTCAGCGGTTATTTCACACACCAATCAACTCATTTCAGAAAGAAAGAGAGATTGAAAACGAAATGAGAAGGACTAGAAAAGAAATAGAATAGCTTCCCTAATCCCATTCTCACATTACAAGAAAAGTTAACTTGAAGAAACAATAATCAACTAGCCACTAGACCACTGAACTGGAATATTCTCTATTGTGAGATTAGCTGTCTGTGATTAAACGAGACTTTAATTCTTCATTAAAATTTATCAGTATTTATAGTGGTAGCTGTTTTCAATCTCATATTAATTTTTTCTCTGGGTAAAAAATTATGAAAGAAATAAACATTTACTGTTCGTTTTACAAATAATCGACTTAAGAATCTAACACACCAATATTTAAACAAAAAATATGAAAAATTCTTCCCTAGTCCACTGACTGATATAAGAATTAATCTATAGGTGTGAAGCGAAGGAAATTAAACTGACAATATACGAGTATTTTCAGCTTTATATGTAAAATTGCTCAGTGGATAAATGTGATGTTTAAAATTATTACTGTTAGAAATATGTAAAGCATAATAATTGAAATTTGTTCATTAGAGTGCGATCATCCCTCAAGACAATCTGAAGAATGTCATTTGCAGGTTACAAGCAGAAGTATGAAAGTTTCAATGATCTTTATCCCAGATAGATATTATATATGGCGCACAAATAATAGATGTTTAGAAATGCGACCATAGTTCCAATGGCTAAGATATCTGACGAACTTATTAGTTTAAAAACTAACGTAATCGGACACTACTTTGTTTATGACTTAAGCAAAATTTCTCAATTCATGATTAAAGACGATATTGTCTTACAATTAATATTTGGTATTTATTTTTTATTCTGGAAAAAAATTCATAAATGATAATATAAATTTATAAGTGGTGTGATATAATTGTAAAAATGTTTTGAAGGGAACTGCAAAGCTGTTTAGATTACAGAGTATTATAAAATCACATTTCATTCAACTACATAAATATATCCATTCCGTTTAGACACAGGTTCATTGGATTGCTAAGATCAATTTACAGAAAACAGTTACTTTCATTTTACCTTGTCATATATATATATACAAAAAACGTTTTAGGAGATAATAATTTATTAATAGGAGATAATAATTTTGACTTAATAAGGTGGCCTAATTAATCTGCCTTTTTGATAACTCATCGACACTTCGTTTCAGTAATGGAGCCTTAGCTCAGGACAGAATATCTGGAGAACTAAATTGCCATCTGGTTGGAGCTCCGTAGCCTTGGCTGCTTGAGGATTCTGCATGTATGTATGTACAGTCGCTCAAAAAAATATCCATACACTATGGTTGATTATAGAATTCAGAAAAAATATCCGCCAACGATTGTTTTAGAAATTAGTGATCTGGCAACCTTCGGGTACAGTCGCTCAAAAAAATATCCGAACACTATGGTTGATTAGAAAATTCAGAAAAAATATCTGGCAACGATTGTTTTAGAAATTAGTAATTTGGCAAACTTCGTAAAACACTTAAAACCTACACGACGGTTGCCAGATCATCAGATATTTTTTGAGCGACTGTACGTATGTATTTATGTATGTTACGTATGTATGTATCCCAAGAATTGTTTTTCAAGAGAGGGCGATCCGAGAATTTAGTTTAGTGGGGGTGGAAGGCTTCAAGAATAATTTAGTTTCAAAAGGTAAGACTTCCGTAATAATATTCCACCGAACACGAAATGTTAAAATGTTATTCTATATGGCATGATATTTCCTAGTGTTTTTTAATGTATTTTAATTCGGACATAAAAAAGTGGTGATAGAATAAATTTAAGTAAAGAAAAATGTTTTGGATTTCAAGGTAAGTAGACAATTTTGAGATTTCGTATAAGACGACAGAATGTTTTTGGGGGGTCCTGTCTCTCCCCTGGGTATATCCCTATGTGTATGTGTGTGTGTGTGTGTATGTATGTATGTATGTATGTATGTATGTATGTATGTCCACCACCAAATCTAGAAAAAGATGGAAGTGGAGGGAAAAGACTGGATATATTGAAATATTATTTTTATACTCATTTAGTCATAAAAAAGGAAGTGATGCGGAAGTGAAGACACCTACTGCTGTTGTTTTTCTGCTGAGATCCCGCCATCCTCTCAGACCTTGTACTCTGGCGTATAAACTGGCAGGCTCCTGTCAGACCTCTGTGGCTAGCAGCTGCTAGAGGGGGTATTTGTTATTTATTTATTTTATTATATCAGAAGGTTAAACGGGGATAAAAACTCGTAGAGAATTACAGTTTTTGATAACGGAATCACTGTCGACTTGAAGTCTATGGACATGCTTATTTCTCGAAAGTGAGTTGGTGTAAATCCATGGATATGGTTCGAACAGGACTGCATAGTTATAGAGTTGGAAATTAGCTAATGGTATTCTGTAAGTTTAGATTGGTTGTCTGTAGTGACTTACAAGAGCATTTATTATTTATAACACTTTGTATCAGAAAATAATGATAAGTGCTATTGATTCCATTATTCACTCTCCGTGTTTCTGTAAGTATGGACGGGAAGTGACTTGTTCATGAATTTACACTTTTCGGACAAGTTGTCTCTGATTGGGTTATTTAGTTTCAGTGCTTTTCTTAAGTGGGAAGCTGATCTGCATAACGACATCATAGCAGAATAATCCAATCAGAGACAACCAGTCTGGTAAATGCTATGACAACGATTGATTTCTAGTAATATATAAATAAATCTTATCAAGCCCATTGTTGTTTCTTTTCTTACAGAATTCCAATTGCCATGGATATGGTTCGAACAGGACTGCATAGTGATACAGTTAGAAATTAGCTAATGCTATTCTGTAAGTTGTACGAACTAAGGTTGCACCTGGCAACCTTTATTCGGCAACCAATTTGGGTTTAGGAAGGGCAGAGGTACAGAAACTGCATTGTTGAATTATGCGTCAAAGGTGTTTCATTCCATACAACAATTGACAATAATCAATTTATGGACTTGGAGAAAGCTTTTGACTCCGTTGATCACGAAATTTTAATTAGCAAACTAGAAAATATTGGCATTCGTGGTGTTGTATTAAAACGGTTTAAAGACTACTTACAGCACAGAACGCAATGTGTTAGTCTTTTTAATACACTTAGTAACCCAAAACATATTTCATGTGGCGTACCACAAGATTCAGTCCTGGGACCAACCTTGTTTCTGATATTCATAAATGATCTATGTAAATTAAAAATAAATAGCTATATTAACACTTTTGCAGATGATACATCATTAACTTTATGTGCTGATTCTCTGGAAAATCTCCTTTATAACATGAACACTGATCTAAAATGTGTGATGAAATGGTTGGATATAAATGGATTACATTTTAATACGAAAAAGACTAAGTATATTCTATTTAACCTAAAAGAGAATAATATAACATTTATATTATTAAAAAATTATTTAATTAAAAAAGCATAACTCACTGGATGGTCTTGGTGGGATTATCACCTGTCTCCTAAGAATTGTCCAGTGGATCCCTCCCCGAACCTTCTCTGAGACATCGGAGTCTTTGTGATCTGGTTATTTTACTCATTTTTGACAAACACATACAATCGCTCAAAAAATATCCGAACACTCTGGTTGATTACAGAATTCAGAAAAAATCTGTCAATGAGGTTTTAAGAGATTAGTTTTTTTTTAAGATCTGGCAATCTTCGTGTACTTACACGAAGATTGCCAGATCACTAATTTCTAAAAACATCGTTGCCGGATTTATTCTTACCGAATTCTGTAATCAACCACATTGTTCGGATATTTATTTGAGCGACTGTATGTATACGAAGGTTGCCAGATAACTAATTTCTAAAAAAAATCGTTGCCAGATTTTTTTTTCTCAAATCTGTAATCAACCATAGTGTTCGGATATTTATTTGAACGACTGTATGTACACGGTGGTTACCAGATCACTAATTTCTAAAACAGACTGTCAGATATATTTTCTGAATTCTGTAATCAACCATAGTGTTCGGATATTTATTTGAGCGACTGTATGTATGCGAAGGTTTCCAGACAACTAATTTCTAAAAAAATCGTTGCCAGATGTTTTTTTCTGAAATCTGTAATCAACCATAGTGTTCGGATATTTATTTGAACGACTGTATGTACACGGTGGTTACCAGATCACTAATTTCTAAAACAGACGGTCAGATATATTTTCTGAATTCTGTAATCAACCATAGTGTTCGGATATTTTTTTGACCGACTGTACCTCTCAAAGGTCAAACTACCGAACCCAAATGCTCTCGAGCAAATTGGTTTTGCGATACGGATTGCTTTCGCTTGTTTAGATGACTACGGGTCACCACTGAATCTATGTTATGATGGGTTTTCAAGTGTATTTGCAGGCTGTTACACACATCCGTGGTCAGAATATAAGTTTGTACTTCTTTTTCTTTTTGAAACTAAATAACATTTCAGGTAATGTTTCAAGGTTGGGTTGGGTTGTTTATACCTCTGAGCGGCACCTTTTTGCACACTGTGGGCTAAATGCCTATGTCACAAAGAACCCGAATGCTCAGAGATGATTGGGGGAGGGGACCCCTGGAATAACTGCTGGGAGACAGGTGGTAGCCTCCCGTCAAGGGTCATCCAGTTTGTTCATTAACGTGCACAGGGTATGGCTCTCCCACACACGGGTCCACGACTTAACGTCCCATCTGACGGACGGCGGCTTTTCCAAGCCCATCGGTGTCCCTTAGTGACCATGGGCAGGGCGGGAAATTTTGCTTAGATAAATCCCAACCCTGAACCAGCTGTGACTCGAACCTGTGAACTAAAGATTACAAAACTTGGGGCACTACCGATTGAGCCACCCCCGCCCCCAAAAGGAGGAGGAGGTCTCCAGTGAAATGTTTCGAACTGATGATATATACTGAGTGATTGAATTAAACTATGTTACTTTTTAGATCTGCGGATAAAAACGATTAGTTGCACAAAGCCGAAATTTGAAGGGGATAATAATCAGGTCAAGCAGAATAAAATGGTAGGTAAAAAATGAAATTCTTATAAAAACTGCCAGCAGGTTGAAGGTGGCGCTTTACAGAAAAACCATGCACATTATTTACCAATCACTTGTTAGTAAGAGAATATATCACGTGGTTACAGTATGAAAACAGAAAGCCATGATGAGACCTGACCCTTTTGTAATAGAGAGCATGATCATTTTCACTTTCTCAAACTTTCGAGAATAATTGATAAAAAGAGTCACGACACTGGAAATGAAGGATCGTGCATTATTGGTTAAGTTCTATTTCCAAAACAATAACAAAGACACGCATTCTATAGCCGAATATTGCTTACTGATGAGATGGAGACGCCTTTGAGGAAAATGAGTTACAAAACAGGGCTCAGAATTTTGAAGAAATGGTTATTAATTGTTATGCCATTGCAGAGGAAGTCTACAGGTTTTTGAACACATTGTAAATGGCTGATGCAGTAGTCTTCTCTTAGAGCCAGGGCCGATGTAACAATCCTGAATCTTGCGTGATCGACTGTCTTCAAGGTCCTACGAAGTGTGTTGCGCTGGTTAATGTACAAAGTGGTATTTTCATGACTTAGGACTGGATAGAATGGAGCTGGACAACAACTGGCCATGTAACAATTTATGGAGTAAGGAGTCGTACTTCCGGCTAAACAGTATTGTCAAAACTCAGAATTGTTGGGTAAGGGAATCGTCACATCCTCTGGGGATGATGAAATTTCACAGCATTTTCCACCTGTTATTGTGTGGTGTGTTTTCAATTCTACTTTCATCTAGGAACCCTACTTCTTCGAGGAGGTTCAAGCCATGATCTCCTGACATGTATAACGCAAATAAAGCATGTCCAGAACACAATGCTTCATTTGATACAGTTTCGTGTTATCTCAGTAATAACTCAGATACATAGCTTAGTAACTTCTTAAATAAGCATTACATTAAAATCATCGCAATCAAATCTATTTCAGTGTCGATTTTCAATAAAATTCTTTTACTATTTTCACAGTTGCGCAGATTGTAACATTTAACACTAAAATGACAGTTTAAATAATTGTTCTACTAAGTTAATAAAAAGTAGTTAAAAAGAAAGCAAAACCGTCATACTGAACTTTACTAATCCACATAAGAGTGTTTTTAACAGTTCTTAAAATAATTGTTATTTTCCACTAATTATAAATGACGTTTTGCAGCACAAGCTAACTTGCTAAATGTTTCAGCTTCCGCAACACTTTAAACACTAAACGCATATATTCAAAAATTTGTTCCGTTTGGAAAAGATATTCTGATTTAAATAGATTTGACTGAGTTTTTTTTTAACTTAGGAAGCATTTTTTTTATAAAACCATTATTTAAGAAACATCCTGGTACACTACCGACCTCACCGACTTAATACACAACGACATCAAAACGCTATATTTCTTTTTGCAATTAGTCTTTTTAGCGTTTTCTGAATTAAAGAATCATATTTTTATGTAATATCTCTTGTAATTAAATACTAGTACAGTTTTGTACTCGTACAAAAATAAAGATTCCTACACAAAATACGTTAGTAAAATGAAGAGGCAGTCCTGCTATGTACAGCGGGTGGGGTGAAGTGTTAAATCCTTCTAGTACGTTATATATATTATAAACGACCTGTTCTAAAATAACAGGTCGTACACTATTATTGCTATTTTTAGCGACTTTACGTAGGAAGTCACTGAACTGGAATCCATTCAAGTGACCTTTAAGAATGTGTGATTAAACGACCACACAAAACTACACTAAATGATATTATAATTTATAGTGGTAGCTGTTTTCGCCATCCTTTAATTATATTTATCTAGCAAATAACATAGGATAAAAATTATTATTTAAAGTTACTTTGAAATAATATCTTCATTATTATACTGACTGCTTTCAGACTGCAGTAAAGATTTCTACCTTTTCTAAACCATGCACCTTAATCTTTATATGTAAGGTGACCTAAATTAAACTGACAATATTTAAGTAAATTTGTAGAGTGAACTCAGTGGATATAAGCAATAATTTAAATTTGCACATTTCAGATCATTACTGAAGCAAAATATAAAACAGTATCATGATATAAAGATGGAATAGTGTAATTTTCTATTTTAGAGAAGATCAAAAAATGCCCTCTAAACATGAAATTCATCGCAATTAGCTCAGCTGTTATATCTAGAAATTGTTTTGTTTACCATTACCTTCAATTATATTTAAGGCAAGTTCCAATGACTGATTGGTATAATAAAGGTAATATAAAGGTAATAATGGTATAAAAAACCATCAATAGAAAAGATCTCGGTCGACAGATGGTAGCTCAACAGTTAGAGTACCTGACCCATGTCATCAGGAGATCGTAGTTTTGTGTCCCACCAGGATTAAATCGATTTTTTCTCTTTTTGACATTGTTCAGCTTACAGGAGCTTACCTGGGTTTGCTTATTATTAAAGAAATTAGTTTAATTAAGATAATTAAAAATATATGTTTAATTAAAAATATGTTAATTGTACTGTTCAAAATATTCTTTCAAAATTATACATATATTTTTTTTAATTTTGTGAATTCCAAATAAAAAGAATGTTTTAGGAAGACTTTTAGGTTTGACATTTGAAATGGCTTCCTCAAAAACCTGTTCCTGGGTATCAGATAAATAATCACTTGTCGACGTCACATTTCATTGAATCCTTAACCATTTGACTGAAACCTAAACATGCCTTACATTTGATATTGGAGAATCTTATACTAGGGTTTTCCAAGTTCTTTGCTATATTATATATTCAGTATGGGACACCGATGGGATTAGATAGGCCACCGTCCTTCGGATGCGACGTTAAGACATGGTTCCTAATGCGGGAGATATCCATACCATATGCACGTTAAAGGACATGCTGGATGCCCTCGGTGGGAGACTACCATCTCTCTCCTAACATCTGTTCCAGTGGATTCCCTCCTCAAACCTTCTCTGAGACATCGGAGTCTTTGTGATCTGGCCATTTAACTCATTTTTTGCAAACACGTACAGTCGCTCAAAAAATATCCGAACGTTATGATTGATTACAGAATTCAGAAAAAATATCTGACATCTTTTTTTTAGAAATTAGTGATCTGGCAACCTTTGCACGTACACGAAGTTTGCGAGATCACTATTCTCCAAAAAAATCGTTGCCAGATATTTTTTCTGAATTCTGTAATCAACCATAGTGTTCGGATATTTTTTGGAGCAACTGTACCTCTTAGAGGTAAAACTGCCAAACCCAAATTCTCTCGAGCAATGCCAAAAAACTTTCCTCCAATCTCACAAATTGGTTTTGCGATACGGATTGCATTCGCTTCTTTAGATGCATACGGGCCACAACTGAATCTATGTATGATGGGTTTTCATGTGTATTTGCAGGCTCTTACACTCATCCGTGGTCAGAATATAAGTTTTTTCTTCTATTTCTTTATGAAACTAAATAACATTTTAGGCAATGTTTCAAGAAATAAATCATTATTTATTATCTCAATCGAGGTTAGGATTTAACCTTGAAATTTATAATAGGAGTAGGTTGGGTTGTTATACCTCTGAGCGGCACTCTTTTGCACACCATGGGCTAAATGGCCAGATCACAAAGACCCCGAAAGCTCAGAGAATGTTGGGGGAGGAGACCCACTGGAGCAGCTGTTGGGAGACAGATGGTAGCTTCCCGTCAAGGCCATTCAGTGTGTTTTTTTAACGTGCACAGGGTATGGCTGTGTTACAGTTTTACGCAACAGCCGAGTACCTTTTTCGACTTGTTCTTTTCTAAATCTGTAATGGATGGAAAATCTGAAATAGACAATTATGCAATATATTTCAATAAATTAATTCTTTCAATCATGACATCAATAATTGAATCATAAAAGGCAATTCTTAATTACGTAGTACATTAATTATTTCGCTACAGATATTAAATATTTTACAATAAATGTAAACATTTGAATCGTCTTTGACGAAACAAAGGTTTTCAGTAGCAATTTGTTCCTTTTCTCATTTCCATTCTTCTTCACAGAAAGAGGAGTTTCCTGTTGGTTCCTGGTAGAAAGTTGAAATAGATGAATATAGATATAATACTACGAATACAGTTAATCATAAATGGTAAGTGAAATTAGATATTTTGCCATAAAAATTTAAAATAACTTAATATTAAGCAAAGTGTTTCGACTATACGTATTTTACCCTGGTTTCCATAAATTAAGACTTAAAAACAACCTGAAAGCACCGTTTTTTTCGAAATCCTTTTTGATCTGTGTTACATGTGAATGGGAATATAAGTTGAGTTGGGTTCCGTTACCTATGAGTAGCACCTTTTTGCACACAATGGAATAAGTGGCCAGGTCACAACGACCCTGAAGTGGGGAACCACTGGAAAACTGCTAGAAGACAGACGGTAGCCTCCCTTCAATGCGATTCATGGTGTTTTTTAAACTCAGGGTTCCACCAGTGGTCAGGTAAACGCATAATTATATGGTTCCCATTGCACTTCGCGATGAAGTTGACCGTCAGGTGGGGACTGAATATGCCCTTCAACGGTGAGTTTACGCACCCAGTTATGTCTGAGGCGAAAGGAGACTATACAGTAAGGTTATGCATCATATTTCACAGCATCAGTGCCATCACTGTACCAGGTGGAACGGATGAGCTATATAGTAACTCTGGAGATGCTAAAGGGATATTGGCAAATACCAACGAGGTTACACAGCATTTGTGAACCACCGAGGGCTGTACCAATGGGAAGTGCTTCCCTTAGGACTGAAGGACTATGGGACATTTTTCCGAAAAATTGTGAATGTCATAATTACGCCCCATGTTCATTATTGCTGTGCTATCTAAATGATATAGCTTTCTTTCTCAAACAGCTTGGGGGATCATCTTAACATCTTGGAGCGGATCTTAGGGATATCAATGCCAGGCATTTCACAATCAACCTAGCAAACTGTTCTTGGGAGAGTAGCGAGACCAAATATTTTGGTCACATTGTTGGTTCGGTGAGGCAACGACCCCACCATGCAAAACTAGAGGTCATCAAAAAGATGAAAACTCCTCGAATGAAGAAGGAACTGAAGAGCATATTAGGACTCTTCGGATATTACCGACACTACCAAGATCAAGGATAGACTTGATCTAGTTAGTGTCGGTAATATCCGAAGAGTCCTAATATCTCTAATCAATTAGTAAGAGAATATATCACGTGGTTACAGAATGAAAACAGAAAGCCATCAACAGACCTGACCCTTTTGTAATAGAGAGCATGATCATTTTCACTTTCCCAAACTTTCCACAAGAATGGACGAAAGAGCCTCGACACCGGAACCGAAGGATCGTGCATTATTGGTTAAGCTCTATTCCCAAAATAGTAACAAAGACACGAATACTCTAGCCGAATATCGCTTACCGATGAGATGGAGATACCTTTGAGGAAAATGAGTTACAAAACGGGACACAGAATTTTGAAGAAATGTTTATTAATCGTTATGCCAATGCAGAGAAAGTCTACCGGTTTTTGAACACTGTAAATGGCTAATGCTCTAGTCTTCTCTTAGAGCCAGGGCCGATATGACACTTCTGAATCTTGTGTGATCCAATGTCTCCAAGGTCATACGAAATGTGTAGCGCTATTTTCGGTACAAATTGGTATTTTCAAGGCTTAGGGCTGGATAGGATGGAGCTGGCCATTGACTCTTACAGAGTGAGGAGACACACTTCCGGATGAATGGTAATGTCAACACACAACATTGTTGGATAAGACAATCGTTACATCCTCTCGGGATGATGAAATTTGACAACATTCTCCACCTGTTACTGTGTGGTGTGTTTTCAATTCTACTATCATCTAGGAACTTTTCTTCTCCACTAGGTCCAAGCCATGATCTCCTAAAACATATAACACAAATAAAGCATGTCCAGAGCATAATGCTTTATTTGCTACAGTTTCATGTTATCTCAGTAATAACTCAGATACATAAATTAGTAACTTCTTAAATACATTAAAATCTTCGCTATCAAATTTATTTCAATGTCGATTTTCGACAAAATTCGTTCATTATTTTCACAGTTGCGCAGAATGTAATATTTAACAGCTAAAATGATAGTTTAAATAATTGTTCTGTCAAGTAAATAAAAATCAGTTAAAAAGAAAGCAAAACCGTCATACTGAACATTGCTAATCCATATAAGATTGTTTTTAGCAGTTCTTGTAATAATCATGTTTATTTCCACTAATTATAAATGACATTTTGCAGAACAATCTAACTTGCTAAATGTTTCAGCTTCCACAACACTTAAACACTAAACGCATCTTTCTAAAAATTTGTTGCGTTTGAAAAAGATATTTTGATTTAAATAGTTTGACAGAGATTTTTAAATTAGGAAGCATTTTTTTTATAAAACTTTTATTTAAGGAAGTTACTGAATTCTGCAACTGAGTTACTATTGACATAACATGGAACTTCATTTGATGATGGAACCGCTTAGTGTACATGTACACTAAGATTTCAAAAAATCATTTTTTTAATATAATATCCC
Source organism: Ryuthela nishihirai (assembly GCA_038380435.1). Classification (NCBI taxonomy): domain Eukaryota; kingdom Metazoa; phylum Arthropoda; class Arachnida; order Araneae; family Heptathelidae; genus Ryuthela; species Ryuthela nishihirai. The sequence goes on from JAWZYU010000039.1 coordinate 5,527,272, forward strand.
TGTACGTACAGTCACTAAAAAAATATCTGAACAGTATGGTTGATTTCAGAATTCAGAAAAAATCTGGCAACGATTTGTTTAGAAATTAGAGATCTGGCAACCTTCGTGTCACGTGACACGAAGGTTTCCAGATCACTAATTTCTAAAAAATCGTTTTCTAAAAATACTCTGTAGGGACTCATCTGTAAATTTCGAAGCGATATGAGGGTGAGATGGATGTTATAATGTGATGTCACAAAACATGCTATTAACGTTATTATTAAAGAAGCCATTGACTTAGTACACTACGACATTAAAATGCAATATTTATTTTTGCGATTATTCTTTTCAAAGTTTTCCGATTTTAAAAATAATTTTTTAGAATGTAATATCCCTTGTAATTAAATACTAGTTACAGTTAATACTCACATGGTACGTTGACACTCGTACAAAAATAAAGATTCCTACAGAAAACACGTTAGTACAATGAAGAGGCGGTCCTGTATGTACAGCGGGTGGGGTGAAGTGTTAAATCCCTCTGATACATTATATATATTATAAACGACCTGTTCTAAAATAACAGGTCGTACACTATTATTGGTATATTTAGCGACTTACGTAGGAAGTCACTGAACTGGAATTCGATACCATAATCTTGAACATTGTTTGATTAAACGACTACACAAAACTACACTGAATGGTACTAAAATTTATAGTGGTAGCTGTTTTCGCCCTCCTTTAATTACTTTCATCTAGCAAATAGCATAAGATAAAAAATGATGATTTAAAGTTACGTTGAATTAATATCTTCATTATTACACTGACTGCTTTCAGAATGAAATAAAGATTTCTATCTTTTCTAAACCATGCATCTTAATCTTTATATACGAGGTGACCCAAATGAAACTGACAATATTTAAGTAAATTTGTAGAGAGAACTCATTGAATATAAGCAATAATTTAAATTTGCACATTTCAGATCATTACCGAAGCAATACATAAAACACTAGGCATCATGATATACAAATGGAAGTAATGTAATTTTCAATTTTAGAGAAGATAAAAAAATATCCTATAAACATGAAATTCATCGCAATTAGCTCAGCTGTTATATCTAGAAATGATCTTGCATGCAGCTTTTGTTTTAACATGTAACAGGAAGTTTAAAAAAGCGTTCAAAGAAGACTCATTGACTTCGATGGAACGATTGAAAATCTACAGAGACTTATCAAAAACAGTTTGAACCTCCTCAATAGGAATGAGTCCCGAGGACTGGCTGGAGTAATTGTGTCAGACTTACGATACTATAGGAGATGGGTTTTTCACCCTTGAGTGACACTTCTTGTACACAATGGACTAAATTAACCAAAGACTACAAGGACCGAAAGGGCCCAGTGAAAGGTGGGGAAATGGAACTCACGGATCAACAGGAGACATATTGTAGCCTCATATCAAGACCATCGAACGGGTTATTTAACGTCTACCAAAGCTAGGCTTAATCATAATAATCATCTACGAAGTCTCGGCGCGCCATCTACCGTATTTATCGTCAATGATTGTGCACCATCTACCGTATTTATTATCTACCAAGTCTCGGCTTAATCATCATTATCGTCGACCAAGTTGCTCTACGTCACCACACGGAAACACGTATTACAAGCCTAGCCACAAACTACCAAGTTGCTCTTCGTCACCACACGGAAATGCGTATTTCAAGCCTAACAGTAAAATACCAAGTTTCTCTACGCCACCACATGGAAACACGAATTGCAAGCCTAACAGTAAACTACCAAGTTGCTCTACGTCACCACTCAGAAACACGAAGTGCAAGCCTAACAGTAAAATACCAAGTTGTTCAACGCCACCACACGGAAGCGCGTACTAGAAGCCTAACCGCAAACTACAAAGTTCCTCTACACCACCACACGGAAACACGTATTACAAGCCTAACAGCAAAGTACAAAATTTCTTTTCGCCACCACACGTAAACGCGTATTTCAAGCCTCTCAGCAAACTACCAAGTTGCTCTTGGCCACCACACGAAAACATGTATTTCAAGGCTATCAGCAAAGAACAAAGTTGCACTACACCACTACACGGAAATGCGTACTACAAGCCTAACCGCAAACTACCAAGTTGCTCTACGCCACCACAAGTGTTGGGTTGGGTTGTTTTACCTCTGAGCGGCACTTTTTTGCACACCATGGGCTAAATGGCCAGGTCACATAGACCCCGAAGGCTCAGAGAAGGTTGGGTGAGGGGACCCACTGGAACAGCTGTTGGGAGACAGATGATAGCCTCATGTCAAGGCTATCCAGCGTATTCTTTAACTTGTACAGGGTATGGCTCTCCCGCTCACGGACCCACGGCTTAACGTCCCATCCGACGGACGACGGCCTTTCCAAGACCATCGATGTCCCCTACTGACCGTGGGCAGGGCAGGGAATTTTGCGGAGATAAATCTCAATCCTGACCCAGCTGGGACACGAACCTGGGAACTACAGATTACGAGCCTGGTTATTTTGGTTACTGGCGTTCCGTTGCCGCGTGGTTTGCACGCATCGCTACTGATCTAAGGGAACTGGGTTTTAAAAATAATAATATCTTTATTAAACCGTAGTATGGTTATATACATAGATTACCCCGCTAAGCCTTATGACTTGTCATTCGAACCTCGGGTAAGGCATTGATGTGTGTTGCTTTTATGCTGAGGTCCCGTTCTACTATGGCGTCACAAGCTCGTGCTTAGTTACGGCACCAACAATGCAATCAGTTTAGGTTAATGAGTGACAAATTGGAATCTCAATCAATTATGTTACTTCGTTGCACACCCAATTATGTTTTGAAACGGAATTCTTTTACACGATTTTGATTTAACACAGTTTAGGAAAAAAATTAATTCTCGTTTTACACGATTTATTTTGATGTAACACGGTTCAAAAATCTCTATTTGAATTTAATTCTGAAAAAATATTCAAGACAAAATTCCTAGAATTTACATTTATAAGAAAGATGCCGCTATTATGGTCACATTTTTCGAAGTTGTTTTAACTCTGGAAATGTACTACAGACACACATTTTCTGCACTGAAATCCCGAAGATAAAAACTACACTAACATGACTACACAAAAAATTTTCTGTATTTTATTCTGTATTTTACGGAAAAATTGTACAAAACGTACTTCATTCGGAATAAAGTGGCAACACTGAGTTTCGGGAATTCCCCTCAATTTTTATCTTCAATACATACGTTAGTCTTGTTCTCTCATTCGTTTTTTGGGGCGGGGATGGCTCAGTCGGTAGCGCGCCAGGCTCGTAATCTGTAGTTCACAGGTTCGAGTCCCAGCTGGGTCAGCGTTGAGATTTATCTCCGCAAAATTCCCCGCCCTGCCCATGGTCAGTAGGGGACACCGATAAGTTTGGAAAGGCCGCCGTCCGTCGGATGGGACGTTAAGCCGTGGCCCCGTGTGCGGGACAGTCATACCCTGTGCACGTTAAAGAACACGCTGGATGGCCTTGACGGGAGGCTACCATCTGTCTCCCAACAGCTGTTCCAGTGGGTCCCCTCCCCCAACTTTTTCTGAGCCTTTGAGGTCCTTGTGACCTGGTCAATTACCCCATGGTGTGCAAAAAAGTACCGCTCAGAGGTAAAACAACCCAACCCTAGAAGAAAAATGTGAAAAATGTCCACTCTACACACGTTACACTTCAACAGATTTCATTAACTCTATCCTGATTGAAAGTAATCCTAATAATTCGTTGTTGACGTCTGACAATAACATTGCTGATTTAATTGTTGTCTGATTTCGAAGGAAGTGACACTTTTCGATATTCGCAACAGAAGTTCCCTCTCTTTAAGCTTCCTTTCTCACCATTTCTCGTACCTGGGTGACGCTAATTACGAAATATTTTAGAAACGAATATTATCTCACATAATCTAGCAGTGGGGATCGCCATCAAATAACCGAAGATTATCCAAAAACGAAAAATTTCCTCCGTAGATTCGTTAAAATAAATAATATCCCACGTGTACCATGTAAGAGCTACGTATTGCGATAAGTAAGCAAATTAAAATACGTGCGCGTCTTAATAATAAATTGGATAAAACATAGAGATGACGTCAGCAACGCGCTTTCAGCTACTTCCCAGGATAATTTCTATAATATGAAGAGGAAAAGCATTTTCAATGTGTCATGAACGCCATACAACAGAAATATATAGTGGAAGAAACAATCACAGTTCAATATTCATTTCAATACATTTTCCAAAACATTTTTTCCCTTGAGGTCACTTACAAAAGGTATCTGATGGGAAAAAAAGAAAAAAAAAACAGTAACATTGCCATAATACCTCAGTAGCAAAATAATGTCACTAGCTCAATAACTTATTCAATATCATTCGCATTACATATCTCTAACACCTATACGACATATCTGTAATATCGATTATAAAATAAATTGGTTGCCGTAATATACAAATGATGAACGCTGCGATATTTAACACGCAAAAAATATTAAATGCAAAGTTCACATGAAACTTCAGATCACATTTAGATTTTAGTTTAACTCTTAATTGAATAATTAGTGTATTGCAGGGAAGAATAGTTTTCCATCTTCGCATTGCATTGTCAGTCATTTATTTCGTTCCTGAAAAATTATCCTTTCGTTCGTAACTATAAAAAGGAAACAATGTAGTTCAAAAAACGCCATTTCCATAGCTACAATTAGGGGAGCCTATTTTGTGTGAACACAAATATTTCATTACGAATAAATTTCTGAATTATGAACGTGAATTCCTATTTATAGAAAGGTAATTGCAACTGTTTATTTCATCTCTCACTAAATAAGATTTACCCCACCATTCACTCTAAATCGAAATATTTATTGACCATAAAGATAATTTTTATTTTTCTAAACACTTCAAATTTCGAGGAAAATGCTTAAGGCGCGATACACATCCATTCCTATTTTATTTATCTTATTATAGCACGACGTGCCCATAAGTGTTAATTTTCATTTACGACCCACAACAGAAATATTAATCTGGAGATTATTCTCAAAAAATAAGTTTTTACCGAAAATGATTTTTAGAAACCGGAATTTCCAAAGTTTCAACGATTCATAAAGGTATAAATGGCTGCTTCAGACGTAAAGCCCTTCAACATCGCAAGTCCATCACTAAAATCTCACCCGAAATATGTTAACAATTTTCTTTTACTTCCTCACTCTCTTCGACCCCCCCCCCCCCAACCTTCCTCCGTGGATGGTAAATTGTTGGGTTGTTTTACCTCTGAGCGGCATTTTTTTCCACACCATGAGCTAAATGGCCAGGTCACATGGACCCCGAAATCATAGAGAAGGTTGGGGGAGGGGACCCACTGGAACAGCTGTTGGGAGACAGATGGTATCCTCCCGTCAAGGCCATCCAGCGTGTTCTTTAACATTGGGTTGTTTTACCTCTGAGCGGCACTTTTTTGCACACCATGGGCTAAATGGCCAGGTCACAAGGACCCCGAAGGCTCAGAGAAGGTTGGGGAGGGGACTCACTGGAACAGCTGTTGGGAGACAGATGGTAGCCACCCGTCAAGGCCATCCAGCGTGTTTTTTAACGTGCACAGGGTATAGCTCTCCCACACACGGGGTCTACACCAAATATGTTAGAAAAATGAAGAGGCCGTTCTGTATGTACAGCGTGTGGGGTGTAGTGTTAAATCCTTCTGATACGTTATATATATTATAACCTATGTGCTGCAAAATAACAGATCCTACAACATTATTCTTCATTTTTAGCGACTTGCGTTGGAAGTCACTGAACTGGAATCCATCTTTATTTCACGGTTCACTCTGTGATTAAACGACTACACAAGACTATACTAAATGATACTAAAATTTATAGTGGTAGCTGTTTTCGCCCTGTTTTAATTACTTTTATCTAACAAATAGCATACGATAAAAAAAAGTTTATTTAAAGTTTCGTTGAAATAATATCTTCATTATTACACTGACTGCTTTCAGAATGAAATAAAGATTTCTATCTTTTCTGAACAACGCATCTTAATCTTTATATACGAGGTGACCTAAATTAAACTGAGAATATTTAAGCTAATTTGTAGAGAGAACTCAGTGGATATAAGCAATAATTTAAATTTGCACATTTCAGATCATTAGTGAAGCAATACATAAAACACTAGGCATCATGATATACAAATGAAAGCAATGTAATTTTCAATTTTAGAGAAGATCAAAAAATATCCTGTAAACATGAAATTCATCGCAATTAGCTCAGCTGTTATATCTAGAAACGATCTTGCATGCAGCTTTTGTTTTAGCATGTAATAGGAAGTTTTCACAAGCGTTCAAAGAAGTAGTAGCTCATTTACTTCGATGGAACGAGTGAAAATCTACAGACACTTATCAAAAACAGTTTGAACCTCCTCAGTAGAAATGAGTTCCGAGGACTGGCTGGAGTAATTGTGTCAGACTTACGATACTATAGGAGCTGGGTGTTTCACCTTTGAGTGACACTTCTTGTACACAATGGGCTAAATGACCTAAAGGCTACAAGGACCGAAAGAGCCCAGAGAAAGTTGGGGAAATGGAACCCATGGATCAACAGCAGACAGATTGTAACCTCATATCAAGACCATCCAACGGGTTATTTAACGTCTACCATGCCTCGTCTTTATCATCATTATCGTCTACCAATTCTTCACGCGCCATCTACCGTATTTACCGTTAATGTTTCCGCGCCATCTACCGTATCTACCGTCAATGTTTGCGCGCCATCTACCGTATTTATTGTCTCCAAGCCTTTGATTTCATCTCACGGACGACAGCATTCCCAATCCCATTGGTGTTTTTTTCTCACCGAGGGAATGGTTGGAATTAGCAGTGATAAATGAATGTTGGAACAGCTGGGATTCGAACCTTGGAACTACAGATTACAATTCAGGGGCGTTACCGAGTGAACTAATCCTTTCTTCAATTCTTTATGAGAGAAAAGGTAGAGGCTGTGTACGACTGTGTAAGAAATCACGACTGCTTTCAAAATAAGACTCATATATTCGGACAATCCACAGGGAACTCCGCTGTTTGTAAATCTGCAGTCGGTATCCTATTAGGAGACTTTTAGTGTTGGCTGAAAATCGGAAGACTAAGTTTCAGTGTTGTCGAAACTCAAGACTTGGGGTAAAAGTATCATCTAGTCATATGAAATATAAAATATAATATTTTCTACAGATGGCAGAGCTAAGGTGTGGTGGTGACCACGTGACACAATGAACTCATGTGTCACATCCACTGTATGATGTTGAAGAGAATCACATGGCACGGATTCGGTATATTATTATGTCTCAAGCATCGACAAATTACTGCAGCATATGTAAACAGCATATACAATTTTTTGCTGATAGAGACGAAACATTTCAAGATGATAATGCAACAGAATACTTTGCGACATCTGTCTGTCGGTCGTTTGAGCGAAATGACCAAAATAATGAATGCATGGAAAAAAAAATGATTTCAAAAAGTTGTATATCTTCTCCCCTCGGGTCTAAGGGGTCATCTCATTGTTCACAAAGAACACTTCGTCACCTTTACATTCTACCACCAACATTTCAAATTTCCAGCAGAACTATAGAGTTTGCACTATTTGTTTGGAATTTTCAAATTTTCCGCCGTTAGAGGTTGCATTTATAGCTTTTGGAAGATTCGTAAAAGGAGAAATATATAGAAACGTACGATTTTAATTTGTCATTACGGTAGACAGAAGCGAAAGCACCAAAGGTATTATGAATTCTAAATCTGAATCTGTACGATTTTTTACTCCTAAAAATCACTTTCCAATTGAACATATTAACAGGATATAAGTTTCAAATAGAAATGCTGACATATTTTCCTTCCCAAGGTGCTTCACATTCATGTCATTTAAAGTTTTTCCGCAACACTTTAAGATAAAAACGACCCAGGAGAATTTTTTTCCATGTGTTTGTGCGCCACCTAGCGAAATTTTATATTATAAGAGACTATGCGTAAAGCTACGGTTTTCGAGCAATTGGGCAGGCCTTAGTATATCATTACTAACATTTTGAAAGGTTGGGAGGGGGGGGGGGTCCATGGGCTCCATGCCCTCCCCATTCCTTAGATCCGGAACTGATATATAAAATATAGTTTATATATAAATAATCTGAGAAATATTATTTTATAACAATATTTTATTCAAAAATTGCTTACATAAGAAACTTACGCATAAATATTAAAATACTTATATAAGAAAAATGACGTATAAACAATTATTTAGACACCGAGGATGAACTTGATAGACTACAAGGTCTTTTATGTCAAAGTCGATGTCAGTTGTGATCCCAGGTAGCTGCTCAAGTGCCGTGTCCTTAATGCAGTTTTTGAAGTCCCAAATCTCTTAAGTTTGGATATTTTTCTGTTGATAGAAGCTTAAGCAGTTCTTTCCCGGTTTCTTTTCCACATCCAACAAAAATGCATCTGCCTGCAACTCGCATAATACCATTTCATATTTAGGATCTATATTTGCAATATCAATATTTAATGGATTATTAAATAACATTATAGCATCTTGTACACCAAACAACGTGCTGTTCCTTTGTCCTAAATGAACAGATATTCAACTGTCCATCGTTCTCGCAAATCACGATTTTCATTGTAAATATTTCTTTGCTTATCGCGCGCTCATATTTATGGGTTACTGCTAATACACAAATAAAATTTTTGCTAATGCAATGGAAGGTGTGCACACATAAAATATTGTTATTAAAACAAGTTGTCATTATTTGTACCGATTCGCACAACACCAAATGACGAAATAAACACAAAGTGTCCACTGATTTTTGCGAGAGCATGGTTAAAAAGAGAAAGTATAGATAGATTATATTTCAAAAGCCAAATCATTCAAATTCAAACTGTTATTCATCCGAAGTCCCAGTCCTAATATAAAAACTCGAAAGAAAAATTTCACATTAACCACCACTAAATTTATACAAAAAACTAATTGAATAAAATACCATTTGTTCAATTGAGAAACGTTTTAGATTTTCCTTGTATGGTCGCAATATCTCGGATATATCTTAGCGATATACCCAAAGTTTCACAAAAAAATACCGGGAATGGCATCACTGATATTCTCAGGTATTCATTAAATGTTTCCATAAATATGTTGTATTTGTATAATAGCTATTGCTTCTTAGAATAGTATGCAAATCACCTTTCATTTATTCGGTTACGATAAACGTTTTGTCTAATTTATCATTTAAAAGTCCCGCCCAAAGCTGATTAACTTCGGGATCGGACGAGAACCGGTGATTTCCGCTTGGTGTGGATGTTGACATACTTATTTCCTTTCCTTACCTGCCTTATAAAGTTACACACATTATCAATAACAGAACATTTGTTAAAGTAGGAAAGAGTTCGGATGGTGCAAAAAATTTCCTTAACGACAGTATTAAAAATATATAAATATAAACCCAACCTTGTTCTTAAATACTGATTAGTTTTCATTTTTTACGGTTGTTGAGAATTTATATTTCCCTTTTTCTTTTCAACATAATAGCGTGCAATTAAACGTGACACACAAAAGTAATACAATAAAATTATTTCTATATACCCTACTTCCGAATGAAAGAGACTAGACGAATGAAAGAGACTAGACTAGAACTGAAAGAGATTAGACTAATTAAGAATAATTAGAAATATAGATTAGACTAATTAGGAAAAGAGAACTAGACCAGAACTGAAACAGATTAGACTAATTAAGACTAATTAGAAATATAGATTAGACTAATTAGGAAAAGAGAACTAGACCAGAACTGAAACAGATTAGACTAATTAAGACTAATTAGAAATATAGATTAGACTAATTAGAAAAAGAGAACTAGACTAGAACCGAAAGAGACTAGACTGAATGTAAGAGATGACTTATTTACTTTCAAAGAGTAATTTTTCTTTTTCATTTCCTTGGTTATTTCAACCTCCCAGAGGCCATTTCTTGTCACACCTCGGGCTAAACTGGTAAATCACGACGACTCCTGAGAACTAAGACCACATTTCGATAAGTGTACGGAAATCGCAAAAATAAAAGCACTGGAAATCTTAGACAGGTGGGAGAGTCCAGTAAGTCCATCCTGACAGGTGGGAGAGTCCAGTAAGTCCATCCCAGCGCGTGCTTTAATCTGATCGTTCTTTCGCACCTTTTCGAAGGTCATCGGTGTCGCATACTGCCAGAGGAGCGGTGGAGGGAATCGTAACGTTGGAACTGTTCGAAATATTACGATAAGTGTAGATGACTCAGATTGCGCCTCCAAACAGTGGGAAAAGTTCCAAGAAGGAATATTGCAAGCGATTTATTTTGTTTTTTTGTAATAGGTAAGGATTGCGTTGGGAGAAATTGCAAATGGAACACAGGGAATAAGTATCGTTTTATCCGATAAAACATACAAATGAAACCTGTTTCCACTATATGGTGACAGTGTGGTAGCAGATACATCGCGAAAATGACATGTTTCTGGTATGAAGACCAGACAAGTAATAGCTTTTTCTTTACGTGTTCATGCCGTTCACATCGTAAAACGGAATGAAAGATGGAATTTAGTACCATAGAACCGCGATATTTTGATCTGCATGCCAATATGTTAGGGATGAACTAGGAATCAGTGGCGTAGCTGATACCCCATCATTAAAATTAAATAATTACATAGGAAGCATGCAACAGAGATTCCTCTTATTCGCAACAGAGATTCCTCTTATTCGCAACAGAGATACCTCTGTTGCGAATAGGAAACACTGTTGGAGTCTCACTTCCTGCCACTGAGGAAACAATGCATTCCAAAACCGCATTGTCGACGTCATTACCTTATTATTGGAAGGATATTCAAATTCAAGTTAAAGAAAATAAACTGTCTCCAAGCACCGTCACGTTTCGGTCATTGCATTTACCGTGCGAATACGATGACGAAGTGAAGAGAGTTCGTGGGATTGCAGTTACCTCCACATTGCTTACCGCGAAACAATAGGAGTATAATAAACCTAGTGGTGCGAGATTAAACGAAACCTTAGTACGCCAATATCGACACTGGCTTTAATCCTTATTCGCTTCAATTGTAACCAAGCACTCGGCCACCCGAAAAACATCAGGTAAATCTTGTTAAGTAGTTTCCACACTTCGCCACCACCCGGAACTTAATGCTTTACAACCACTGCTGGATTAACCCTTAAGCAATATAAGCACCTACTTAGGGCACCAAGGGGAGGGGGGCACTGCAGTTCTTTCCCCTAGCAATGATGCCCTTAACTCTCCATTCTTTCACGGACACACTCGACTTTAGTCGTTTCTTTTTTAATTGTCCTTATCTACCGTGTTCGACTTTAATCTGAATTGTAAAAAAAAATCGTTTCTTATCGTATGGTGAGTGACTACATTTCAAAAGTCTGAAGGTGACAGTCATATCCCTAGAGTTCAATACGTTTGACTGTTTTTACAAAATTTTTCTGAATGAATTTCGGTGTTTTCCTATTCATTATAAATATATATCAAATCCATATTTTTTTTGTGACTTTTTAAATTATAGCTTACGTATTTTCAGAATCAAAGATGAAACATATTCAATTAAGCAATGGAAAGGTCCAGGGAGGTACCATTGCTCGATCGTGGTTAAGTATTCAATTAAGCAATGGAAAGGTCCAGGGAGGTACCATTGCTCGATCGTGGTTAGCCCATTATTTGCCTTAATTCGGTCCTGATTTAAACCCTAAGAAGAAAATACAAAGTTGCTCTTCGCCACCACCCGGAACGCGTATTTCAAACCTAACAGTTAACTGGGGCGGGGGTGGCTCAGTCGGTAGCGCGCCAGGCTCGTATTCTGTAGTTCCAAGGTTCGAGTCCCAGCTGGGTGAGCGTTGAGATTTATCTCCGCAAATTCTCTGCCCTGCCCACGATCAGTAAGGGACACCGATGGGCTTGGAAAGGCCGCCGTCCGTCGGATGGGACGTTAAGCCGTGACGCCGTATGCAGAAGAGCCATACCTTGTGCACGTTAAAGAACACGCTGGATGGCCTTGACGGGAGGCTACCATCTGTCTCCCAACAGCTGTTCCAGTGGGTCTCCTCCCCCAACCTTCTCTGAGACTTCGGGGTCCATGTGACCTGGCCATTTAGCCCATGGTGTGCAAAAAAAGTGCCGCTCAGAGGGTTGCGTCCCAATCGGCCATGGGACGGCGAATAGCCTTATTAGGACTTTGGGTTGGGTTGTTTTACCTCTGAGCGGCACTTTTTTGCACACCTTGGGCTAAATGGCCAGGTCACATGGACCCCGAAGGCTCAGAGAAGGTTGGGGGAGGGGACCCACTGGAACAGCTGTTGGGAGACAGATGGTAGCCTCCCGTCAATGCCATCCAGTGTGTTCTTTAACGTGCACAGGGTATAGCTCTCTAGCACACGGGGCCAAGGCTTAACGTCCCATCCAACGGACGGCGGCCTTTCCAAACCCATCGGTGTCCCCTACTGACCGTGGGCAGGACGGGGAATTTTGCGGAGATAAGTCTCAACGCTGACCCAGCTGGGACTCGAACCTGGGAACTACAGATTACGAGTCTGACGCGCTACCGACTGAGCCACCCCCGCCCCTATTTTGTTGTACGTATCGATTTGTTGTGAAGAAACTAGAATAAGCGTCATAGCTATGTACCTTATCTTACCGAACCTCATTGATATAAAGTGAGGATTATTAATTGTAGGTATTATTATTAAATATCCTGAAGAAATAATACTCACCGTGAATCCGATGTTTAAAGAAATGCGTCTTATTTCTCTTCCACAATTCATAGTAATTTTCGTAAACATGATATTGAAAAATACAACTGCGGAAGAGTAAACAAAAACCTCTGTTCGCAATACGAAACACTGTAAATGTCACTTCCTATGAGTGAGCAAACAGTGCATTCTTCAACGTCACTCTGTCAGACGTCATTACCCTATTATTGCAAGGAAAAAAATTATAATGTCAGTTTATGAGTTTATATGAAGCGGCTATGTTGCTGCTACGTTTGCCGCTTTAGCGTATGGATATGGCGAAGAATTTATATAATTGGAGGGTTTTTTTTAGGTTTTCAGAGCTTTGCGTACCGCGAACAGATTTCAGTATAATAAGCAACCACCATTGGCAAGGTCTATGCGATTAAAAAATACACACTTCCTGTATTCCGTATGTCCTTCTCTAAACCACCATTCTGCTGCTCGAAAACGTATCAGGTGAATCAAATTAAATAATATTAATAAAGTGCTTGTGGTTCGTTTATAAATTCCTTCAGGTAAGTAACTTTATAGTGAATAATTAATTTACAGTAGAGGTAGTTTAATTTTCCCCTTTTTGGCATGAGAGTTATGAAATTTCAACCGAGAGCTACTATACAGCACATTATTCTGATTATAGGTTATAAATTTTATAGTTAAACGCTATTTGTCGCTGTCGACCACTAACGACCCCTTCATTTCGGCTCGAATGTTGTAAAGCTCGCTGAGTAGAAGTAATGGTTGTCCGAGGAAAAAAAAATCTTTGCTTAATTTTTTATTTCTTCATTTTCCTATTTGTCATTACAGTATGTATACAATTTATTTCTATATCGTAAATGATTGGTTTCATATTACTGTTTTTCAGCGGCGGCTCGCGTATAGGCACTGTGGAACTGCAGCACCCCCAATGTCAACTTGATATTATCGATAACATTTAACATAATGAGTCCTTTTTTCTTTAATTCTTTCTTTATACTTGTACAATATATAATCCTTAAGCTTAATGTCAGTAGCCATCCCCCAGTTTATGAAAAAGATACAAAAATCTTTGTATGGAACTGTGCGCTTCACAGTACTAGCGGCGAGGTGTTTGACTGTTGTGCGCATGCGCACATAGGAAGCTACACGCAACGCTGCGAGGGAGAGAGAGCACTGTCGTTCCCGCAGTGCCGAACCTGGCGTGCTGGTTGAAGGTAGTTTTTTTTTACTCCGCGTGTGTTGTGCTTAAAAACCGTGTACCATATTCTTGAATGTGATAAAGTGTAGAATTAGATTATTATCCTGCTTCCAGCTATTCTATTTGATTCATTTTTTTTTCGCGCAAATTAAAACAAGAAGAATGGATTTCATTTTTAAATGAATAGATTAAGCTTGAACTGTAACAACTTAGGTTAAAGTAAGTAAAAAATGTTGGATTTTGTTCCTTTAGGATTTTATCAAGTTTGTGAATAAATTTTCTTTTTATACATGTTTGTTTCCTTTTACACAATTTTAAAACAAAGGTTAAAATTTTTCTGAAGCAGCACCCCCACTAATTTTAACTACGAGCCGCCACTGCTTATGACGATCAATTGGAGAGATTTTCATGTTCGAAATGACGATTCCAATTCCAAGTCTCCTATCAGTCTATAAGACTCAAGCATCTGATATAATCCATTGGAAATTATGGTTATGGATAGAATATATACGTTTTTCCTATGTTTGAGCTGTAATAGGAGCATTGCCACGCAGATTTATTTCTATACTGGTTTAATAACTGTAATATTATTAGCAGAATATGTAGAAAATTATCCAGTATCAGTATTTCCCATATTGAAATGTTTTCCAGGCAGATGCTGCCATCTAGTGCCCAATGCTTAAACTACGCGGAATTTGAATTTTTTTTTTTTACATATTTTGAGGGAAAATGGACAGGCAGTGTTATAGAGAAGGCGGTGTTTGATGTTGTAAGAGAAGCCTGGAATGGCTTAAGAGAGCTTCTATCTCCATCCTTTGTGTTTTGTAAAAGAATTTGAATGAAATATATGGCTCATTTGAATGAGAGACAAGAGTCGGCAGCGTGCCAGACTCGTAATCTGCAGTTCCCAGGTTGCAGTCCCAATTATGTCAGCGAAGAAACTTATCCCCGGTGAACCCCATCGTTCTGTTGGTGAGAGAGAACACATGAATGAGTTTGAAAGGCTGTCGTAGATCGGTTAAGCCGTGGGCAGGAGAGCGATACTTTAAAGATTATTCGTGGTAGCTTTAAAGGGAAGCTTCCATTTTCCTCATAGGAACTGTACAGCGTTTGGCCTTTCATAGTAGGTGTCCTGTTCACAGTATATGCCCATTTCTTTCGGAGCAGGAGATGGCCCAGCCAGCAGTGTGCCAGGCTCTTAAACTTCAGTTCCGAAGTTCGGTTCCCAGTTGTACCTGCTTTCAGGTTTACTCTTCTAACCTCCATTCTTCCTCAGTGATAAAGGGGACAACGGTTGGACCTGGAACCAACCGTTGTCCAGTAATCCCACCGTACATTGGATGGGACTTAAACTTCCCATACCCTCTGTACAATCGCTCAAAGATAATATCCGATAACTGTGGTTGATTACAGAATTCATAAAAATTTTCTGGCAATGATATTTTTTTAAGAAATTAGCGATTTGGCAACATTCGTGTACGTACACGTTTGAACACCCAAGGAAACCCAATAGAGTTGCTGTACCAGGTGGAACTGCCGAGCTATACAGCAACTCTGGATATGCTAAAGGGATATTGACAAATGCATTAGCCCATGTAGTAAAGTACGCATTAGCCCCTGTAGTAAAGGTTACACAGCATTCGTGACCCACCGAGGGCTGTGACAGTGGGAAGTGCTTCTCTTCCAAACTAAGAACTCTGGGATATTTTTCCAGAAAAATATGAATACCATAATTACTCCCCATGTTGATTATTGCTGTGCATATCTAAATGATAGAGCTTTCTTTTACGAACAGCTGGGATGATCATCTTATCATCTTAGAGAGGATCTTAGGGATATCAATGTCAAATATTTCACAATCAACCTAGCAAAGTGTACTTGGAGGAGTAGAGAGACAAATATTTTGGTCACACCAATTTGTGGGTCCGTCAGGCACCGCCCCCACCATGCAAAACTAGAGATCATCAGAAAGATGAAAGCTCCTCCAATGAAGAAGGAACTGAAGAGCATATTAGGACTCTTCGGATATTACCGACACTATCTGTATCAGTATGCAGAGATTGCAAATCCACTGACAGACGTGACTCTGAAGCAGGCACCTGCACAGTTAAAATGGGGCATACAATCAGATTTGGCATTCGAGGAACTGAGGGGGGGTGGGGTTGTGATGCAGCAGAATGAAATACTCTGTCCTGCGTGACCTTACATTCTGCATTGAAATGCATCTGCGCATGCCTCTCCCTGATTGGAGCCCATGGTGTGCAAAAAAAGTGCCGCTCAGAGGGTTGCGTCCCAATCGGCCATGGGACGGCGAATAGCCTTATTAGGACTTTGGGTTGGGTTGTTTTACCTCTGAGCGACACTTTTTTGCACACCATGGGCCAAATGGCCAGGTCACATGGACCTCGAAGGCTCAGAGAAGGTTGGGGGAGGGGACCCACTGGAACAGCTGTTGGGAGACAGATGGTAGCCTCCCGTCAAGGCCATCCAGCGTGTTATTTAACGTGCACAGGGTATGGCTCTCCCGCACAATGGGTCACGGCTTAACGTCCCATCCGACGGACGCGGCCTTTCCAAGCCCATCGGTGTCCCCTACTGACCTTGGGCAGGGCGGGGAATTTTTGCGGAGATAAATCTCAACGCCGACCAGGTGGGACTCGAACCTGGGAACTACAGATTACGAGCCTGGAGCGCTACCGACTGAGCCACCCCCGCCCCGGAATGCGACAATTTGGTGGACAATTGGATGGAGCACAATTGGAAGGATATGACAATTGCGTTGAAATTAGGAAATTAGGAGAAATAGCCAATTATCCGTCCGGTAAATTATTATTGACATGGTGGGAATCGAATCCGCGACTCTCTAGATACAGGCCAGAGCCCTTTACCATAAAATATACAAACCCCAAATGCAAAGGAATACTGATGAATTAAATCTTCAGCGATAACTATCAATAGGTCTTTCACTTTACAGCGTTTGTGCACTATCAATTCGTCAGTTGAACGTTATCAACATGAGACTTATTTTGGCATTACACATTCTCATCTATAGAATTCACCTAAATATGCATTTCGTTAATATTCCATTGTGTTGAATTACTTTACCACTGAGCAGCACTTATTTCACACACAATGACTTCAAAGTCTCAGAGTAGATTGGGGAAGCGGATCCATTTGACAGCTCAAAGGAAAGAGATGCTCTTTAATGTACAGTCGCTCAAAAAATATTCGAAAACTACGGTTGATTACAGAATTCAGGAAAAATATCTGGCAACGATTTTTTAGAAATTTGTGATCTGACAGCCATCGTGTACGTACACGACTGGGTGTCTAATTTCTAAAAAAATCGTTGCTAGATATTTTTTCTGAATTCTGTAATCGACCATGCTCTTCGGGTAATTTTTTGAGCGACTGTACAGAGGGTATGGGAATCTTAAGTCCCATCCGATGTAGGTGGTCTTTCCAAGTCCAAACGTTGTCCCCTGTATCACTGAGGAAGAATGGAGGTTAGAGGAGCAAATCTCAAAGCAAGCAGAACTGGGAACCTAACTTCGGAACTGAAGTTTAAGAGCCTGGCACACTAGTGGCTGAGCCATCTCCTGCTCCGAAAGAAATGGGCGTATGCTGTGAACAGGACACCTACAATGAATGGTCAAACGCTGTACATTTCCTTCCCTTTAAAGCTACCAAGAATATTCTTTAAAATATCGCTCTCCTGCCCACGGCTTAACCGATCTACGACAGCCTTTCAAACTCATTCATGTGTTCTCTCTCACCAACAGAACGATATGGTTCACCGGGGATAAGTTTCTTTGCTTACATAATTGGGGCTGGTACCTGGGAACTGCAGATTACGAGCAGAGACGTCCAAATACGTGAGTTAATTAAGGCTTTCCTGTTACTTCTTAATCATATTTTATTACAGACGAACTTAAATTAGTGCATTTCATACCAAAATCACATAAAACATTTATTTAAACACAAGGCTAACCTATGAAATATTGAATTTAAAATGTTAGTATTCTGAGAAATGTGTTTAACAACTCTTATATAATGTTTAAAACAGGGATCAATATAAATATTTCACGAATTTTTAAGTTTCTTTTAATTCATATCTATGCTTATCATATTATAATATATACGTAATTGCGTTTGGGCAATTATACTTCAACAATTATTTTCGATACGAAAAAACTAAAAAAATTCATAATTTAAATGAAAAATAATTTATATAAATAATTTTCTAATTAATAATTTATATAATATTTAAATAACAAGTCCGAACGATCTAGGATCGAAGTCACGACTCTGTTCTTTAAATGTGGAAAATACAAAAATTAAAAACGAATGTTTCAAAAAATATATCATGAGAGAGATTTAGAATTTAGCTGATGGAATGTGATGATCAAAATATTTATTTTCATTTCTTCCCCTTAACTTCAAAGGGATGGGAAAGTAAAATATTTTCGTTTTAAGAGATATATGAGAGAATGATTTCAATTTTTGTGTTTTGTTTGCACCAGTATATTATTGCAATTTTTTTTTTTTATAAATCATCCATTAGTTCGTATTTCCAGTATCAGATGGGGAAAAATTGGAAACCGAAAAAACTTCATTTTCTTTGAAAACAAGTAAATTATTATCACCAGAGATGATTAGCTATTCTTTCAATTGTTCGTTACATCTTGTTAGAAGGCTTTCTTGTTTTATCCGAATTTGTATTTCTAACTTTAACTCAGTTAATCGAAATTTCCTCCTACAGAGCAACAGAAAAATATTTGATAAAGGAAATGACAAACTCTTCAATTTAAATCCACTCTTCTTTTGTAGCAAATTATGATACATAAAATATTCTTTACGTGTGGACTCAAAATCGATTACTAGATAACCACATTTCTTTAACGTTTATCAAAATTTTCTGTCCAAAACGATTTGGATTCATCATACCTAGTATCGTCCTAACTCCCAAGTTCTCCTCATTTATAATCAGTTAACCAACAAATGTAATAGATTTGACCCTTATTTCAAATATATATATTTGTTTTTTTGAAAAATCATATCCAAGCAATGCTCTTTGATTTTAATTGCAGAAAAGCGCTATAATTTGACTTATTATCGTGCTCTTTGAAATTTCGATTATTATGGTTTTTAACGGCTAAATGGGGCGGGGATGGATCAGTCGGTAGCGCGCCAGGCTCGTAATCTCTAGTTCCCAAGTTCGAGTCCCAGCTGTGTCAGCGTTGAGATTTATCTCCGCAAAAATTCCCCGCCCTGCCCACGGTCAGTAGGGGACACCGATGGGGTTGGAAAGGCCTCCGTCCGTCGGATGGGACGTTAAGCCGTGGCCCCGTGTACTGGAGAGCCATACCCTGTGCACGTTAAAGAACACACTGGATGGCCTTGACGGAAGGCTACCATCTGTATCCCAACAACTGTTCCAGTGTGTCCTCTCCCCCAACCTTCTCTGAGCCTTCGAGGTCCATGTGACCTGGCCATTTAGCCCATGGTGTGCAAAAAAGTGCCGCTCAGAGGTAAAACAACCCAAAACCCCCTCTTTGAAAATTCGATTATTATGGTTATTAACGGCTAAACTGCTGAAATTAAACTTAACGTGACCGGATGCATTAAAATTGCTTTGGATACTAAGAAGCAATATCGATGATGCAATTGTATATAAAGTATCAAGACATGCAAAGAATGCATGAGCATATCATTTGCCTTTTCGCAGTAAAATATAATTTTCTTAAATATTGGACATATCGTTGAGATACATCCGTGATATACCTGTACATTTCGTTTCTTGAACGCTAGTGATTGAACGAATGTTACTTTATTGTATTAAACTATTTTATTAATATAGTGGAAGTTACTGCCAATTTTTATTAATTTCTACCTATTTTCCAACTGCTTTTCCCAAGACTTTTCTTGTGTTTCTCAATTTATGACTGTTCCAGTATATATTTACAACATTTTGACCCATCACAACAAGTTGTGTATACACACTCTAAACCATTTACCACCCATTGTTTTTCCCTTCCCAAAAAAGTGGGAATAACATAAACGATAGTTTTTTATATCCATGGGATTCTCACCAGTAGTGAATGAAAAGTGCTTTGGACACTACTCTAAGATATAGGGGAGACTTCTCTAATATATGAGGAGTTAGCGAAGATATTCACTTGGAATTGCCTTGCATCAACTTCAATATAGTGCAGGATATTATGAGGCAAGGTTTAAAATGTGCTCAGAAGTAATAACTGATTGTACACAATTATGCCACGTATACATCTGTAATAAGATGGATCCAACTTCAATTGTCGAAAATGTGTATGCATGTCATTACTATATTGCAATTTTTCTTTTTATAAGAGGCTAAATTTCATTTTACTTAACTGGTAATTGTTGCACAAATTCTTTCGAATATTTCGGTAATGCATAGATATACTGTATATATATAGTAAGATTCTGTTATTATTAATATTTATTCCATGCAGGTCGATTAGAGTAAAGCCATTGTACAGGTATTTTAGGTATTAAGTGTTCAAGTGGCTTGTTGCTCCAAATATTAAATCGATCATTTTAATTTTGTTATGGAAAATCTTTTTTTCCACATTCATGCATTAGGATTCAAACGTGTCAAAAGCTATAATATTTGCTCAGTAATTGCAGCACAGGTAAAAAATGCAATAAAATGATTTAAATAATCTTTAAAGTATTAAAATTCGCATTTAAATATTATAACTAAAGACAATCTTGTAATATGCATTAATAACGTACAGATATTTTGAAGAGGATTTTATTATAATTGTAGAAAAGAGTTGTTTTTCAGAGAGGTAAAGGTCGATAAAGAAATACTTTTATGGCTAATCATTATTTATGAATTTAAGAAAACTGTTGTAGCGAATTCTTTTTATGGTGGAATACTATTAATTCGATGCCTAGTCTACGGACCTGTGTGCTGTTTAGGAGTTGTAGGCGGATGGATATTTGTAGCTTGCGAACTGATACAGTTGCTTGAGTTGTAATGTGTCTAACGGAATTCTGTAAATTTGTGTTCTTTGTTTGTAATGACAAGAGCATTAATTCGTTAAAATTGTTTGTTCCAATAAATCGTTAATAAGGTTTAAGTCACTGATTATTTAGTTTCAGTAGTTCTCTTAACCGGGGTAAGTGTCTTGTTAAAGAATTTCCATCGTTTGAAGTAGTTCTCTGTGACTGGATTATTCTCTAATGATGTTGTCTCAAGACAGCTCCGTTCAGTACTTAAAATGAAATACCGAGACTAATTGAATATTTAGATTTAATTAACGATTTCCTGGAATAAATTATAGCAATGAATAAATGTTCTTCAAGTCATTACAGACGACCAATATAAATTTACATTGATCATCTGTAACGACTATCCTTAGCAGTATTACTAACTGAACCAACACTATGTATATCGCCGTCTCTTTGCACAGTTGTATCGTGTTCGCTTGCAGTGACATTGCTTCTGCCCATGTCCGAGTCAGAATCCTAGTATGGCACAGTCGTTTGTTCAATCATTTACGTTGCGATTGTCTCTCATTAACAGTTCAGTTCCAGATAAGTACGGGCGGGGGTGGCTCAGTCGGTAGCGCGCCAGGCTCGTAATCTGTAGTTCCCAGGTTCGAGACCCAGCTGGGTCAGCGTTGAGATTTATCTCCGCAAAAATTCCCCGCACTGCCCACGGTCAGTAGGGGACACCGATGGGCTTGAAAAGGCCGCCGTCCGTCGGATGGGACGTTTAGCCGTGGCTCCGTGTGCGGGAGAGCCATACCCTGTGCACGTTAAAGAACACGCTGGATGGCCTTGACGGGAGGCTACCATCTGTCTCCCAACAGTTGTTCCGGTGGGTCCCCTCCCACAACCTTCTCTGAGCCTTCGGGGTCCATGTGACCTGGCCGTTTAGCCCATGGTGTGCAAAAAAGTGCCGCTCAGTGGTAAAACAACCCAACCCAGATAAGTACAGTCGCTCAGAAAAGTATCCGAACGCTATGGTTGAGTACAGAATTCGGGAAAAATATCTGGCAACGATTTGTTTTTGGAAATTAGTGATCTGGCAACCTTCGTGTACTGTACACGAAGGTTGCCATGTCACTAATTTCTAAAAAAGTTGCTGCCAGATATTTTTCGTGTACACCACGACACATTCAACGGACGGCGGCCTTTCCAAGCCCATCGGTGTCCTCTACTGACCGTTGACAGGGCGGGGGAATTTGCGGAGATAAATCTCAACGCTGACCCAGCTGGGACTCGAACATTGGACTACAGATTACGAGCCTGGTGCGCTGCCAACTGAGCCAACCCCGCCCCCCCCCATTCACAAGGTAGGCGACGGCAGCGATCCTAGAAATTTCCGACACTTTTCGAGGTATCACTCCCGACCATGTCAGCCAGAAACCAAATCTGTTATCCCAACAAGGCTAAAACTCAGTGGTACCAGGGCCATCAAATTAAGATCGATCAAGTAGCTGCGGAACTGGAAGAGAACTGCTCATTTCTGTCACCATGACGTCACACCTCTGCCCGGCTGTTTGCCGGAAACTTCAATTACGTAATATGATCATATCTAAGTTTAGAGGAATATTTTTCCCAAGTTTCGAAAATTCTCCAAAGTTGGAATTTTGCATATTCGGAAAATGAAGTTTCCGTTGTTAAGGTTCTAAAGTTGAAAAAAAATGCGTTGATTAACAATTTATTAAATACTCCCTTTTTACTTGCTTAATTGAAGAGAGGAATAATAAGATTTTTTTTTAGTTTTAATCATAGTAATTAAAGTATTTTTCAATTATTTCAAAATTCCTTAGCCTATATTCTTAAAATGTTTAAATTATAGTACATATAAGTAATATATATATATACTATATATATAACTTCAATTATTTCCCCCAAATTCTATAGACACAGTGTCGTGCCCACAGGTATTAATCCTACGGACTCGAATTGGGGGGGGGGGGGCAAAGGGTCCTAGGATATGTTTTCGTGTGCTGTGCACAAAGACTTGTTTTGGTCACCAAGTTTCCACGAATTTGTCCCTGACGCCGGCTGACACCGGTGGCGACCATCGCCCCGGGTGTAGAAACTTCTGGACTGAAATCGCGCTCAACATCAAAGGCCCCAGAGAAGGCGGAGCGACTTTGGCTCCAGTATCCGCGACCAATAGCCAGTGCCCGACTCAACCTTCCGCGCTGACCACCGCTAGAGGTCGCGGCGGGAAAATGCGACAAGCTTGAACAGTGAGAGGAAAGTGTGTCTCGTCTTGGTGAGTTGTCTCTTGTTCGTCTCGCAATCCAGTCGAGCAGTCTCTCTCCCTCCGTCCTGTGAACGATGCGAGCCCCTGTGAAGAAAGGGCGCGATCCGCCTTTGTCTGGCCGAGATTTAGGCAGATGATCGACCAGTCGACGGAGCCGGACTCCCCATCGGAGATTTCTGCAGCGGCTATATA
The DNA here is from genome assembly GCA_038380435.1 of Ryuthela nishihirai. Lineage (NCBI taxonomy): Eukaryota > Metazoa > Arthropoda > Arachnida > Araneae > Heptathelidae > Ryuthela > Ryuthela nishihirai. The sequence goes on from JAWZYU010000039.1 coordinate 5,550,706, forward strand.
GTGAAACAGGTACGGGTCTTCATCGTTTGTAAATCTGGTTTTTCTTAGCTAAATACTGTTTTCTGCCTGCCTGCCACCGCGTTCCCAAATAGGGACTACGGAACATGACTTTGGAGCTAGTAGCTCGGACTTAATGGATGGACTTTGCCAGAGCAATTTCTTGGTATTGTAAAGGCTGACATTGCCTAAACGCTGAGTAAAAGAAACTGTACCCCGACGAAGGGAGTAAGTTGTGTTAGAGAATATTTCAGTAATGATGTTTTTAATAAATTGTGTGTAACTGTCATAAATGGGGGTAAACATGGGTAAAACATGACTCCTCTCCATTTTCAATTATTGTAAGTAAAGTTTCTGGGTTACTATGGAAAGAGTGCCCTTTCGGTAATCAGCGCAATTGAAGCACGGTCAAAATTTAGGAAAGGAGTCAAAAAGTAATGTCGGACCGCCCTAATACGAAAGGGGGGTTCACGGCAACAGATCTAAATGGTTCCTGCATAAGCAGTAGATGAAATGTTGGTATTCAGCGAATTAGAAAAGATAATGCAATTCCAGAATAGTATATGAAATTATGAACAAAATTATTACAGAATATATTTACGTAATCTGGCAACGATTTCTTTCAGAAATTAGTGATCTGGCAACTTTCGTGTACGTACACGAAGGTTGCCAGAGAACTAATTTCTAAAAAAATCGTCGCCAGATATTTTTTTCTGAATTCTGTAATCAACCACAGTGTTCGGATATTTATTTGAGTGACTGTACACGAAGAATGCTTGATCACTAATTTCTAAAAAAAATCATTTTCAGATATTTTTTCTGAAATCGGTAATCAGCCATATTGTTCGGATATTTATTTGAGCAACTGTACGTACACGAAGGTTGCCAGATTACTAATTTGTAAAAACATTGCTGCCAGATATTTTCTCTGAATGCTGTAATCAATCATATATCTATAAATATATATATTTCTATATCATCCTCCGCTTATACAGGGCTAAAGGCGAAAGTTTGAATCCAGAGGTTACGTTCGAGGTTCATCCGTGAGCAATAGTGATTACGTCTCTTTTAAGGAAAAACATCAATAGTTGCTGCTTTCCTGATTGTATTTTCCCTCTTTGCTGATATTGATATTCATATTGGTAAACGGTCTTTCGATCTGTTTAGACTCGATACAGTGATTATGCCAATCGACCCTAAAGGTTTTCCTTTCCTCCTGTTCTAACCACCACTATTCTTTCAAACTCGATTATTAGAAAAAAGAAATGTTTCGCTTAATCTAATGACATAGTTCCTGAATTTTAATAACTATCCGGAACGTATCCCTAGGATGCATCAAAAGACTCAAAAGATATATATGGACGCATATTGTAAACAGGACACCTACAGTGAATATCCAAACGCTGTACAGTTCCTGTGAGGAAAGATGGAAGCTTCCCTTTAAAGGTACGAAGAATATTTTTTAAAGTATCGCTCTCCTGCCCACGGCTTAACCGATCTACGACAGCCTTTCAAACTCATTCATGTCTTCTTTCTCACCAACAGAACGATGGGGTTCACCGGGGATAAGTTTCTTCGCTGACATAATTGGGACTGGAACCTGGGAACTGCAGATTACGAGTCTGGCACGCTGCCAACTAAGCCAACTCTCGTCTCTCATTCAAATGAGCCATATATTTCATTCAATATTCTTTTACAAAACACAAAGAATGGAAATAGAAGCTCTCATAAGCCATACCAGGCTTCTCTTACATCAAACATCGCCTTTTCTATAACACACCCTGTCCATTCGCCCTCAAAGTAAGTAAAAAACATCCTCCACCTAGTTTAAGCATTGGGCACTAGATGGCAGCATCTGCCTGGAAAACATTTCAATATGGGGAATACTGATACTGAATAATTTTCTACATATTCAGCAAATAATATTACAGTTATTAAAATAGTATAGAAATAAATCTGCGTGGCATTGCTTCTGTTACAGCTCAAATATAGGAAAAACATATATATTCTATCCGTTATCCTAATTGCTAATGGATAGTTTCAGATGCTTGAGTCCTACTTTTCATGACTTTGAATATTGAACGAATAAACCGCTAAATAAACTGCTCTATCGAAATATTACAAAATTTCCATGTTATATCAATGGGAATCTAACTTCGAAGCTCTATAATTTCTATAAGACGCATTCAATGGGAAAATATCACTAAAGATAAGAATCCTTGATACATGCGTACAGGTCCAATGAATGTAACATCCAACAGATCTGTGTCTTCACTTATAACCTCAGGTGAAGAGAAATTGTTCGGGAATTACCACACCAGTCTACGACAACAACGTTGGCGTTTAATTCTATCATTTCTAGCTGAAAAATAATTAAAACAACTTTTTCGAAAAATTTATCTTTGTGCAGAAATTTTGCAGTGCAACGAAACTGAGTAGTGAAATAAAATTTCCGTAAGTGAGAAATTAATAAGTGAGTAAGTGTTCCTAAGTGAGAAATTTTATTACAGCAGTCCCCGATTTACGGAAAGTATGTAAATAATTTCCGTAAATCTATCTATGTACATAATTATCCTAAATCGGAGACTACTGTAATAAAAAATAAATTAATAGGAGATTATGGTTAGTTTCGCTACACAGTAATTATAAAATATAGTAAGAAAGCAATCGGGAAAGCTTGTATCAAAACACATGATTCGTTCCTATAAAAACATCTGTGAGTACCTCAGTGGAAATTGTTTATTCGAAATGTACAAGAATTTAATGATTCGTAAAGCACTGAAGGATAAATTGACCTGGATATAATGTTGGAACTCTTTGGATGAAGTTCTGTGATGCTTCGTAGATGACATCATAAGACACAAATGTATTGCATTCATAAACTCCGTTGAAATCCTTCGAATGTTCCTTGGGAATCCTTTTCCTGTCTCTAGACTGATAGGAGACTTAGGAATTCGAATCGTGATTTAAAACATGAAAATCTCTGAAATTGATCGTCATAATCGCGGGGATTCATGACACGTGGAAATTATTTAAACGACTCCTTTTATTTCTAGTGATATACAGAACCTTGCTTGCCATTTGGGAAAAACCTCTTCTAATCACTCTGCACTCTTTCTTTCCACTGTTTTTACACATTAAATTGAAATTAATGCAAACATGTTATTATAACCCTCTGATAAGCTTGCTACGTGGCAGTATTTAAATGTAAATGATTGTGTTTCAAAATTATAGAAAACTAATTTTTGTTTCGATTTTTTCTTAGTGATCCTCCCTCAGTATAAAAATAGGGGCGGGAGTAGTTCAGTCGGTAGCGCGCCAGGCTCGTAAGTTGTAGTTACCAGAGCCGAGTCCCAGCTAGGTCAGCGTTGAGATTTATCTCCGCAAAATTCCCCGCCTTGCCCACGGTCAGTAGGGGACACCGCTGGGCTTGGAAAGGCCGCCGTCCGTCGGATGGGACGTTAAGCCGTGGCCCCGTGTGTGGGAGAGCTATACCCTGTGCACGTTAAAGAACACTCTGGATGGCCTTGACGGGAGACTACCATCTGCCTCCCAACAGCTGTTCCAGTGGGTCCCCTCCCCCAACCTTCTCTGAGCCTTCGGGGTCCATGTGACCTGGCCATTTAGCCCATGTTGTGCAAAAAAGTGCTGCTCAGAGGTAAATCAACCCAAACCAACCTTCGGGGTCCTTGTGACCTGGCCATTTAGCTCATGGTGTGCAAAAAAGTGCCGCTCAGAGGTAAAACAACCCAACCCAAACTTCAACCAAACTGTAGACTGTAAATTGATTTCCATGGAAATATATAAGTCTTTTCCAAAAATCTTTCATCTTAAAGTAACTTGTGATATATTGGAATCTCCGTAAAATCGTAATTCCAAAGAGTACGTAAACAGAAAATAATGGGAAGATGTCAATAGATTTTATCGAACTTTTTTAACAATTACTTATTATGAAATTGAGACTTTGGATGTCCTGAATATGTAACTGGAGCTCTACGGTTGTTTATTGTGCACAAGAACAACACAGAAGATCATTTTTCAAACATTCAGGAAAAGAATTATATAAACCCCAAATGCAGAGATATATTGATGAATTAAATCTTCAGCGTTATCAATATGTGTTTCACTTTACAGCGTTTGTGCACTATCAATTCGTCAGTTGAACGTTATTAACATGATATTTATTTTCACATTACATATTATCCCCCCCCCCCCGATAGGGGACCACCTTGTCGTGGTGGGGGGGCCTAGGGCCCAGCAACCCGGCTGAAGGCTGTGCCGACCGGGTTGGGCGCCGGTTGGACATGGCCAAGGCCAACCGAGGTTGAAGACGCTGCTGGCCGGCTTGATTGCCGGTCGGGTGGTGACGGCGTCGGAGACCTCACTTTCAGGGACCTTGGGTGGTCAGTTCGACGGCTCGGTCGAAAGGTTCCTAGGCACGAGCCGTCCAAAAAGTCTGGGTCCTACTAAGAGTCTCCACCCCGGGTGCCGATCGAGCTTGGATCTTTATATCCTTGCACATTTGCAAACCGGGGAATAGATTAAAGTTAGGTTTCTTCCGGTGGTTAGCTTTCCTTCTATAGGACTGCTGCCATGTGAGGCCGGGGTTGAGGTGCGCCTATAGGGCGTATTCCTTGCCCCCGGCTCTAGATAGTCATGGCTTTTCTTTAACTAGGTAGTGCTGTCAGGCGGAACCGGGAATTGCCGTGGTTGCACAAGATCGCAACATACAGATCAATTACATATTATCATTTACAGAATTCACCTAAACATGCATTTCGTTAAACAAGCCACCGACCAAGTACACTACGACATTAAAATGATGTACTTATTTTTGCGATTAGTCTTTTTAGCGTTTACCGATTTAAAAATTCATGTTTTTTATGTAATATCCCTTGTAATTAAATACGAGTAGAGTTAATACTCACTTGGTATGTTGAAATTCGTACAAAAGTGAAGATTCCTACACCAAATACGCTAGTAAAATGAAGAGACAGTCGTGATACGTGGGTGTGTCAAATCCTCTGATACGTTATATATATATGATAAACGACCTGTTGTAAAATAACAGGTCGTACACTATTATTGTTAATTTTTAGCGACTTACGTTGGAAGTCACTGAACTGGAATCCAAATATTATAAGTAGAATGATCTGATTAAACGACTGCACAAAACTACACTAAATGATACTATAATTTATAGTGGTAGCTGTTTCCACCCTATTTTAATTGCTTTTATCTAGCAAATAGCATACGATAAAAAAAGAGGATTTAAGGTTTCGTTGAAAAAATATATTCATTATTTACACTGATTGCTTTCAGAATGAAATTAAGTTTTCTACCTTTTCTAAACCATGCATCTTAAACTTTATGTAAGAGGTTACCCAAATTTAACTGACAATATTTAAGTAAATATGTAGAGAGAACTCAGTGGATTTAAGCAATATTTTAAATTTCCACGTTTCAGATCATTACTGAAGCAATACATAAAACAGTAGGCATCATGATATACAAATGGAAGAGGTGTAATTTTAAATTTTACTGAAGATCAAAAAATATCCTGTAAACATGAAATTCATCGCAATTAGCTCAGCTGTTATATCTAGAAATTGTTTTGTCGACCGTCATCTTCAATTATATTTAAGGCAACTTCCAATGACTGATTGCATGGTATAATCAGTGCCTACGTAATGGGCGTGCGTGCTGATTTCCGAGAATCTCCGTGTTAGCGAGCGCGCATTGGAAGCTTCAGAACTTGTCACATGAGGGCAGCACCGTTCCGCGGTCACTTAACCTACGCTATAATATAAATATAAATACCCCCCTCAAGCAGCTTCTTGCCACAGAGGTCTGACAGGAGCCTGTCAGTTTATATGCCAGAGTAGAAGGTCTGAGAGGATGGCAGGACCTCAGCAGAAAAACGACACATACATCCATGCCTTACCCGGGGCTCGAACCCAATGGTAACTATATAGAAATCTGTTCGAAGTCATATGGTAAAGAATCAGACAGATGGTTAATCAAATGCAATAAACTAGAATCTTTCTCAGAGATACAACGGGAATAATGAAACTTATTTTTAAAAATAATCGTGTTACATTTGAAAATTATGATCCATTAGAATTCGAAATTTTCAAGTGTTTACCCCAAAAACATTATTTAACGGTAATTCTTTAAAGAACAAAATTTAAATTGTTTCCAAGCCAATTCTTCATCTAATATAATAATTTTAATTACTATTGCAATAGAGCTTATTTATTGTTAAGGGAAATTCATAAGCAATAGATTTTGGCAAGATTATTTTGATATTAATACTCGATTTTTTAAATTAAGCATGAAATGGTAAATTTGCTAAAAATTAAAGATTCAAAGTAAAAAAATTTTAAATGCAATACGGGCAAAGTTCATGTTGCAGTACAGAATTGACTCTTTATATGTTGGTCTTTTTATTTCATTACTTCTCCCGACCTACAGGGCCCCTCCTGTTTTGTTTTTGCTTGTTTTAAAGTAATGTTATTTATTTTTATGACGTCAATCTACGATTTTACATAAGTAGTACAATTTAATTCATTTTTCTGTTTAGAAGGATAAAAGGGCTCCATTTAGAATATTGCGCTAAGGCTCTTCCTATTTAGAACTTTGTTCCAGGGCACCCATTTGGAACCTGGCTCCAGAACTCCAAATTGCTTAATGCGCCCTGGTTCATAAACATATTTGTGCAGTTCAGAAAGCTCACAAAAAGTGTTTTAAACTTCAATATTCCATTAGTCATATATGTACAAGACTGGTTTCAGAAGAGATGGAGGGGGGGGGGGGCAGGATGTCTGAGTCGAAGAAAATGATCGACATTTTTATTACTATACCTAGCACTATTTTTGTAAAGTAACACAATATTTGAATTAGTGAAATATTTTAAATTGATAGCAACAATATTATGCTCAAAGAAAGCTATAGCATTATCTTTCAATGTTATGTTAATGGGAATCTAACTATGAAGCTCTATAGCAGGGAGGACCAAATTTTTAGACTCTGCGATCGATTATTAAGTTGGGTTGTTGGATTGTTTTTCCTCTGAGCGGCACTTTTCTGCACACCATGGGCTAAATGGCCAGGTCACATGGACCCCGAAGGCTCAGAGAAGGTTGGGGGAGGGGACCCACTGGAACAGCTGTTGGGGGACAGATGGTAGCCTCCCGTCAAGGCCATCCAGCGTGTTCTTTTACGTGCACAGGGTATAGCTCTCCCACACACGGAGCCACGGCTTAACGTCCAATCGGACGGACGGCGGCCTTTCCAATCCAATCGGTGTCCCCTACTGACCGTGTGCAGGGCGGGGAATTTTTGCGGAGATAAATTTCAACGCTGACCCAGCTGGGACTCGAAGCTGGGAACTACAGATTACGAGCCTGGCGCGCTACCGACTGAGCCACCCTGGCTATTAAGACAGAAAATCTTTCGCTATCGACCTTAGTACATAAGTCATAATAATGATTTAACACTGCTTGACCAACTAAGTATAAAATATAAAACAATATTTATAGTATAAGAATGGGAATAAAATAAAACATATATCAGTGGTTCTCAATCTTTTATGCTTCACGTACCCCCTGGAAATGTGTATGTAATTGACTTACACCTTTTATAGATAGATAAAACTATAGGTATAGTATAACAATGGAAATAATATAAAAGATATATCAGTGGTTCTCAATCTTTTGTTCTTCACGTACCCCCTGGAATTGTGCATGTAACTGGCGTACTCCTTGTATAGATAGATAAAACTATAGGTATAGTATAACAATGGGAATACAATTAAACATATATATCAGTGGTTCTCAACTTTTTATGTTGCACGTACCCGCTGGAAATGTGTATGTAATTGGCTTACACCTTTTATAGATAGATAAAACTATAGGTATAGTATAACAATGGGAATAAAATAAAACATATATAAGTAGTTCTCAACCTTTTATGCTTCACGTACCCGCTGGAAATGTGTATGTAATTGGCTTACACCTTTTATAGATAGATAAAACAATAGTTATAGTATAACGATGGGAATAAAATAAAACATATATCAGTGGTTCTCAACTTTTTATGTTTCACGTACCCGCTGGAAATGTGTATGTAATTGGCTTGCACCTTTTATAGATAGATAAATCAATAGTTATAGTATAACGATGGGAATAATATAAAACATATATCAGTGGTTCTCAACCTTTTGTGCTTCACGTACCCGCTGGAAATGTGTATGTAATTGGCTTACACCTTTTATAGATAGATAAAACTGTAGGTATAGTATAACAATGGGAATAAAATAAAACATATATCAGTAGTTCTCAACCTTTTATGCTTTCACGTATCCGCTGGAAATGTGTATGTAATTGGCTTACACCTTTTTTAGATAGATAAAACTATAGGTATAGTATAACAATGGGAATAAAATAAAACATATATCAGTGGTTCTCAAACTTTTATGCTTCACATACCCCCTGGAAATGTGTATGTAACTTGTATAGATACATAAAACTCTAGTTATAGTATAACAATGTGAATAAAATAAAACAAATATCAGTGGTTCTCAACCTTTTATGCTTCACGCACCACCTGGAAATGTGTATGTAACTGGCGTACTCCTTGTATAGATAAATAAAGCTATAGTTATAGTATAACAATGGGAATAAGATAAAACATATATCAGTGGTTCTCAAACTTTTATTCTTCACGTACCCCCTGCAAATGTGTATGTAACTGGCATACCCCTTACATAGATAGAATATACGAAGTTACCTTTAGCAACAATCACTTGACCCTTTAGACTCTTTAGGGGGGGGGGGAAGTGAATGCAACTTTTTTCGTTTTAACAGAAAAGTGTAAGTTTTCAGAGATAAATGAAAATTTTTTTTTTGGTTGGATAAGTGTTCATGAAATATTGCAATTTACATTTTGAAAATTTCCTAAATTCTATAATTTCGCCCCTCTAACGGTGGAAAAATCGAAAAACCACTAAATTAAAAACGAATATTGCAAACGATGTATTTATGGTAGAAATTTGAAATTTTGATCGTGTAATATGACAGTCTCGAAAATTCCGTTGGCAACAATGAGTTGACTCCTTCACGCAAGGAAGATAAGAAACGGAACGATGTTTTTTTTTAAGAGATAATAGGAAATTTCTTTTTAGTCGGTACTAATAAAATATAATTCGCATTTCCAAAAAGGTAGTTTTAATTTATATCATTAGAGATCACTGAATATCGAAACTGCAAAACGTTTAACGAATGTTTCAAGTGATCTGTTTATGGCAGAAATTTCGGCTTGCATAGCTCTGTTATAGTGAAAATTCCACTGAAAACAATGATTTGTCCACTATTTTCAGAGGAGCGAGTTGGATTGTTTTACCTCTGAGGGGCACTTTTTTGCACACCATTGGTTAAATGGCCAGGTCACATGGACTCCGAAGGCTCAGAGAAGGTTGGGGGAGGGGACCCACTGGAACAGCTGTTGGGAGACAGATGGTAGCCTCCCGTCAAGGCCATCCAGCGTGTTCTTTTACGTGCACAGGGTATAGCTCTCCCACACACGGGGCCACGGCTTAACGTCCAATCCGACGGCGGCCTTTTCAATCCAATCGGTGTACCCTACTGACAGTGTGCAGGGCGGGGAATTTTTGCGGAGATAAATCTCAACGCTGACCCAGCTGGGACTCGAAACTGGGAACTACAGATTACGAGCCTGGCGCGCTACCGACTGAGCCACCCTGACTATTAAGACAGAAAATCTTTCGCTATCGACCTTAGTACATAAGTCATAATAATGATTTAACACTGCTTGACCAACTAAGTATAAAATAACAATTTAGCATCAAACATACCAAAGTGACATTGTTACATTAATTAAAATCTTTTCCATCTAAAACTGGCAGCTACACCATTCACTATTTGATCGTCTCTGCTCTATAACATCTAAAATGTGCATTTAATAGAGAAATGTGATGATGATTAAGATTGTAGATTGGTAATTGTAGACCCCTCAGGGCTAGATCGTTTTCGATTCGCTCGTCTCTGCAGAAGGATAGTTGTCTCCACTTTGTCAGGATGTTACTGCTGTCTAGGCTGCCGATAAACACCAAACTCAGATTTTATATATACGCATTTGATGCATTTAATGAAAAACTGTGACTGAAGTTAAATCTAATTTATTTGTATTCTCGATTTATTATCAATATTCGTTCAGTAATTAAAGAGTTATGGACGCTGGAAAATTTAATAATAAATTATCTTGTTTCATCAAAATCATTCATAATTATTCTAACATCGAAAAAATCGTTATGACACTTTTGAAATTTATATTTTATTCAGTGATTTGAAAAAATATTTATTAAGTTTTAATTAATATCTGAAATAAATTCTTATGACCCATTACTGTTGTGAAATATTCTGGCTTCCATAATTCCTGAAATACTTTACGAATGCTGTTGAAAATCGAGATTTAAATGGATAAGATTATGAATTTATTTTTAGCAAAATTTTTCGTTAAATGAATATGTTAGAAGTTACAGAACTTGCAAGTAAGACTCCCATTCACATAGCAGATAAATTCTCTAATATTTTGCGGGACGGGGCGGGGGTGGCTCAGTCGGTAGCGCGCCAGGCTCGTAATCTGTAGTTTCCAAGTTCGAGTCCCAGCTGGGTCAGCGTTGAGATTTATCTCCGTAAAATTCCCCGCCCTGCCCACGGTCAGTAGGGGATACCGATGGGCTTGGAAAGGCCGCCGTCCGTCGGATGGGATGTTAAGCCGTGGCCCCGTGTTCTGGAGAGCCATACCCTGTGCACGTAAAAGAACACGCTGGATGGCCTTGACGGGAGGCTACAATCTGTCTCCCAACAGCTGTTCCAGTGGGTCCCCTCCCCCAACCTTCTCTGAGCCTTCGGGGTCCATGAGTTGGGTTGGGTTGTTTTACCTCTGAGCGGCACTTTTTTGCACACCATGGGCTAAATGGCCAGGTCACAGGGGTCCATGAGACCTGGCCATTTAGCCAATGGTGTGCAAAAAAGTGCCGCTCAGAGGTAAAACAACCCAACTCTAATATTTTGTTACGGCAGTGTAACTGAATTCCGTATAATGTAAAGATTTTTGCGATTCCCAAAATATTATTTAGTCAAAAGTGATCTCAGAATTTTTTTCTAATTTCATGTTAACGTTACTTTGCCGACATATTGCTGAAGCCACCTGTCTTGAAGATCTATTTGGAAGATTTTCGATAGAAACTGAGTTTTGTTTCATAAGTTTCTCTTCTGCAGAACATTACACAATGCTGCATCACCGTTCAGATATCTACTTAAAGACAGCAGAAATTAGACAGAACAGTAAATAAATCACATATGAACAAATCCGTATCAGAATCCAATTTTGAATCATGCGGTAAAGAGTGTAATAACCTATACTGCAACGAAGCAAGTAGCAAGCAAAACAGCGGATCGCCAGTGCCATAGCGGACGAAAATGTAACTAGTGCTCTTGTCACTTCACGTCTTGAAATCGGCAGGTATTCTCATTACGTAGGCACCGGTACAACAGAATGGTTTCGTCCATTAGGCCACCTGGGGCACTGCCCCACCAAATATCAGCACAGAGAATTTGTATTTGACGTGTTACGCAGAAAATCACAGAAATTACTTTCGAATCAAGGCTACGTCGGCTGCTTTTTCATAGCCAATACCAAACGTAACATGGGGACGAGGGTGGCCATGAGGGCGGGGGTGGCTCAGTCGGTAGCACGCCAGGCTCGTAAACTGTAGTTCCCAGTTTCGAGTCCCAGCTGGGTCAGCGTTGAGATTTATCTCTGCAAAATTCAGCGCCCTGCCCACTGTCACCAGGGGACACCGATGGGCTTGGAAAGGTCGCCGTCCGTCGGATGGGACGTTAAGCCGTGGCCCCCTGTGCGGGAAAGCCATACCCTGTGCACGTTAAAAAACACGCTGGATGGCCTTGACGGGAGTCTACCATCTGTCTCCCAATAGATGTTTCAGTGGGTCACCTCCCCCAACCTTCCCTGAGCCTTCGGGTCCATGTGATCGAGGATGCCATCTGTCTCCCAATAGCTGTTTCAGTGGGTCCCCTCCCCCAACCTTTCCTGCGCCTTCGGGGTCCATGTGACCTAGCCATTTTAGCCCATGGAGTGCAAAAAAAAATCCCGCTCAGAGGTGAAACGACCCAATGTTAAAGAACAGGCTGGATGGCACATTCATGATATGATTACAGGCACGTACAAGTTTCAAAAATAAAAATTTAAATTCTTTATATATTTATTTTCTTTAAAAACAAACCGGTAAGTTTTAATTTGAAAAATAAAAAATTAGTTCTTACGCTGAAAACCTTCCTTAAGTATTTCCATAATAGTTAATATCAAAAATTATCAGTTAACTCATGGTTGACCCATGCAGGAAATAAAAGCCCCCCCCCCCCCAAAAAAAAAAAAAAAAAAAAAAGTTTATTTCTTATTCTACATGCTACCCAGTTTATGTTAAATGTCAGGAACGTGAGGCCCGAACGTAACAAGTTCCATGTCACATGAAAACTCTTTAAGTAGGTAATGCTGTTGTCCATAAAACTAACAACCTTCGTTTTCTTTCCCGTCAAAATAGAAGAAATTTACTAGTTACTACATGTTCGGACAGCAAAGAATTACGAATTTCCTTTGAAATGGAAGCTGGTATGAGGATCCGTGTGTGGGAGACAGTGTGGAGTCTGTAAACCTTTTTTTTCTCATCCTGATCGGCATTCTCAGTGGGGGCATAACAGTAGATAAGATTGAAGTCCTTAACGCTTGTCTGTAATTTTGCTGTAAACAACCTTTCATTAATGCACTCTTATCCTAGAAGAGCATCACTAGCGTGTCTGCTGGGAAGCAGACTCACGCCTTGGTGATGTTTATTGTCTTTCCTCCCCGAAAGGAGATATTTAAGACACTCACGGTGAATCCGAAAAACGTTTCAAAGAGGTACTAGATTAAAAGAATAATTTTTAGTACATTTGGCATAGAAGGTATCGAAAAACCTAAGTACGGAAGAGTAAACAAACCCCTCTGTTGGGAATACGAAACAATGGGAATGTCACTTCCTTTCGATTCTGCAAACAATGCATTCTCAATCGTCACTTTCGGATGTCATTTGCCTATTATTGAAATCGTCCGACGCTTTTCTCGTTGTTCCATTTGCCGCGTTAGCTATTAAAATATGGCGAATCAATCATCCCTTTTTGCCAGGCTCGTAATCTGTAGTTCCCAGGTTCGAGTCCCAGCTGGGTCAGCCTTGAGATTTATCTCCGCAAAATTCCCCGCCCTGCCCACGGTCAGTAGGGGACACCGATGGGTTTGGAAAGGCCGCCGTCCGTCGGATGGGACGTTAAGCCGTGGCCCCGTGTGCGGGAGAGCCATACCCTGTGCACGTTAAAGAACACGCTGGATGGCCTTGACGGGAGGCTACCATCTGTCTCCCAACAGCTGTTCCAGTGGGTCCCCTCCCCCAACCTTCTCTGAGCCTTCGGGGTCCATGTGACCTGGCCATTTAGCCCATGGTGTGCAAAAAAGTGCCGCTCAGAGGTAAAACAACCCAACCCAACTCATCCCTTTTTGAGGGTTTGTAGTTATCAGAGCTTTGCCTATCGCGAACAGATTTGAGTATAATAAAGAGCCATAGGCAAGGCCCGTGCGGTTGATAAATTCCGTCGGCCTGTCCTTCTGTAACCCACAACTCTGCTACTCAAAAAGTATCAGCTGAATCAAGTTAAATAATATTCGTGAAGTGTTTGTGGTTCTTTTATATTTTCCTTCAGGTAAGTAACTTTGTAATGAATAATTAGTTTAGAGTAGAGGTAATCTAATTCTACACTTTTTAGCCTAAGAGCTATGAAATTTCGGTCGGTTTGGAACCGACAAATAGTATGCAGCACATTATTCTGATTATGGGATATAAAATTGATAGTTAACCGCAATTTGTCGGTGTCGATCACTTTATTTTGGCTTGCAATACGGACGTTATTCATTTCCTATGCTTTCCAGATACTCTACCGAACGGCTACAGAATTTCCTTGTTATGCCAGTGAGAAACGCTACTTGGAAGCTCTAAAATATGCATTTAATGGAAAAATGTCACTGATGATAAATTAAAGATCATAATCAAATATTTTTAAATATCGCTTTTCAAAAATATTGTTTTAGTATATAAATGGTTGCATATGGAATGGTTAACAATAATCTTCAGTGGTATGCCAGTGAGAAAGTGGAATTCTTATTTTCAAAACAAGTAATTCAGCTACAGATTGTCGCACATTAAAAAAAAAATGAGATCGCTTCCTCACAATAAAAGTCTACGACGTGTGGTTACAAGTAAAATGGGAAATTAACAGAAGAATACAGCAGGAAAATTAGAATTACAAATGATATCGCGAAAATACGGACGTGACGTCATCAGTGGTACATCCAGTGTTGCCACCATAATTTCTATAATATCTTTCAAAACCAAAGTGTATAATTCAAAACACTTCCAATCCTAAAATATTAACTGGTAGTTATTTCTTTTTTTTTAATTTTTGTAAATATTTTTATAATATTCTGAAATATTTAAATAAAATCTTAATAAGTAAATTATTTTGAATGTTATTAAAATATATTAAATTAACTTTAACTTATCTTGAACCAATGAAAGGAATTGCTTGTTTAGGCATATTTATTTTCGCTCTTTTTGTTGAAGGCTATCCAGACAAGAGGTATCTAGGTGGCTTTCACGGTACGCGTTTCCCTGTGGTGTCCAACGAGAAATTCCTAGATCGAGGCTAGATGTGAATCTCTTACGTATGTCATAGGCAACTTTGTCCTTAGGGGTAAAGAACGCTTTTTCCTGTGTTCCCAAAGGACAACCCTGTGGTTTAATCTAAGGCCTCTATTACACATTTCGCTGTACTGTACATTACCTTCTTCTTAGCTCTGAACAATGCGTTTCCGTGTAGTGGGTAAATTATATTTTTATCGCCAAGTTGACATTTCTTGGTTGACATTTCAAAAATATCAGAGCGGAAGATTTTCCCTCCACAGAAGCCCACCAGTGCAGGAAAATCAGGATCCATAATCAATCTCAGAGCCATATATCTGTCCAGTCCAGTGGGTTTATATGGTCAGCACCAGGACCCTGTGTGGTTGACCACTCCTCAGCAGGGTAGGAAAAAAAAGAAAAGTAGCCATAGTTGTCCAGATCAGTACGCCACACTAATCTGGCAGCCCTCCCCTTCCGTTCACTTCCACAAGAGAGTATCTCTTTTGAAAGGTACTAACGGTCTGCACCACGAGAAGGCGGGGTCGGACATTAGGTGCTAGGCCTGGTCGGTTCTATGCGTTGCTATTTTAGGTATATTTTTATATTACGTTTCAATCATCTCAGGTACGTAAGATGCATTTTCATATTTCTACAGAGAAGAAAAATGGTTATATAAAGTTTCGGAAAAGTATAGACGAAACATTGTGAAGCCGTAGTAAAAGTTGGAAGTTGCACTTTGAGTTTCGCATTGGAAGCTTTTTTGAGTTGTTCCACTGGATTTTTTTTCTCACCTTCGTACGATCCACGGAGGAAGTAACCATTCTTTTGTTTAATATATTTTGGATGAGATTTTAGTGATGTACTGCGATGTGGAAGGGCTTTACGTAGGCAGCAACCATTTATACGTTTAGGAACCGTTAAAGCTTTGGAAATTCCGGTTTTTGAAAGTCGTTTTGGGTAAAAACTTAGGTTTTTGCGAGTAATATCAAGATTAATATTATTGTTTTGGCCCAGAAATGAAAATTAACAGTTATGTGCACGTTGTGGTGTAATAAGATAGAAAAATAGGAATGGATTTGCATCGCACCTTAAACCCTTTGCCGAACGCTTGCAGTGTTTAAAAGTTATGTTTATGGGTGAATAAATATTTCGATTTCCCCCATATGAATGGTTAGGTAAAATTTATTTATTGACAGACGAAATAAACAGTTGCAATTATCTTTCTATAAATAGGAATTGAGTACGAAATATTTGTGTTGACACGAAATAGGGTTCCCATTAATTGTAGCTATGGAAATGGCGTTTCTTGAATGATTTTTAAAATCGGAAAACGTTGAAAAGAATAATCGCAAAAATAAATATTGCATTTTAATGTCGTAGTGTACTAAGTCGATGGCTTGTTTAATAATAACGTCAATAGTATGTTTTGTGATATCAAATTATAACATCCATCTCACCCTCTTATCGCTTCGGAATTTACAGATGAATCCCTACAGAGTACAGTCGCTCAAAAAACGATTTTTTAGAAAATTGATCTGGAAACTTTCGTGTCACGTGACACGAAGGTTGCCAGATCTCTACTTTCTAAACAAATCTTTGCCATATTTATTCTAAATTCTGAAATCAACCATAGTGTTCAGATATTTTTTGAGTGACTGTACAGGAATATTACATTAAAAAAAATATTTTTTAAATCTTAGTGTACATGTACACAGAGCGGTTCCATCATCAAATGAAGTTCTATGTTATGTCAAAAGTAAATCAGTTGCAGAATTCAGGAACTTATTTAAACAAAAGTGTTATTAAAAAAAATGCTTCCTAATTTAAAAATCTCTGTCAAATCTATTTAAATCAAAACAACTTTTTCAAACGCAACAAATTTTTAGAAAGATGCGTTTAGTGTCTACGTGTTGTGCAACCTGAAAGATTTAGCGAGTTAGATTGGTCTGCAAAACGTCATTTATAATTAGTGGAAATTAACATGATTATTACAAGAACTGCTAAAAACATTCTTATATGGATTAGCAATGTTCAGTGTAACGGTTTTGCTCTATTTTTAACTAGTTTTTATTTACTTGACAGAACAATTATTTACACTGTCATTTTAGCTGTTAAATATTTCATTCTGCGCCACTGTGAAAATAGTGAACGAATTTTGTGGAAAATCGGCATTGAAATAGATTTGATTGCGATGATTTTAATGTATTTAAGAAGTTACTAATTTATGTATCTGAGTTATCACTGAGATAAAATTAAACTGTAGCAAATAAAGCATTATGCTCTGGACGTGCTTTATTTGTGTTATACGTGTTAGGAGATCATGGCTTGGACCTAGTGGAGAAGAAGGGTTGCTAGATGATAGTAGAATTGAAAACACACCACACAGTAACAGGTGGAAAATGGTGTCAAATTTCATCGTCTCCGGATGATGTAACGATTGCCTTATCCAAAAATGCTGTGTGTTGACATTACCATTCATCCGGAAGTGTGTCTCCTCACTCTGTAAGAGTCAATGGCCAATTGTTGGCCAGCTCCATCCTATCCAGCCCTAAGCCTTGAAAATACCAATTTGTACCGGAAGTAGCGAAACACATTTCGTAGGACCTTGGAGACATTGGATCACACAAGATTCAGAAGTGTTACATCGGCCCTGGCTATAAGAGAAGACTACAGCATTAGCCATTTACAATGTGTCCAAAAACCGGTAGACTTCCTCTGCAATGGCATAACGATTAATAACCGTTTTTTCAAAATTCTGAGCCCTGTTTTGCAACTCATTTTCCTCAAAGGCGTCTCCATCTCATCGGTAAGCGATATTCGGCTATAGCATTCGTGCCTTTTTTATTATTTTGGAAATAGAACTTACCAATAATGCACGATTCTTCAGTTCCGGTGTCGTGGCTCTTTTTGTCCACTCTTCTGGAAAGTTTGGGAAAGTTGGGTTGGGTTGTTTTACCTCTGAGCGGCACTTTTTTGCACACCATGGGCTAAATGGCCAGGTCATATGGACCCCGAAGGCTCAGAGAAGGTTGGGGGAGGGGACCCACTGGAACAGCTATTGGGAAACAGATGGTAGCCTACCGTCAAGGCCATCCAGCGTGTTCTTTAACGTGCACAGGGTATGGCTCTCCCGCACACGGGGCCACGGCTTAACGTCCCATTCGACGGACGGCGGCCTTTCCAAGCCCAGCGGTGAAACTACTGACCGTGGGCAGGGCGGGGAATTTTTGCGGAGATAAATCTCAGCGCTGACCCAGGTGGGACTCGAACCTGGGAACTACAGATTACGAGCCTGGCGCGCTAGCGACTGAGCCACCCCCGCCCCATTTGGGAAACTGAAAATGACCATGCTCTCTATAACAGAAGGGTCAACATTGTAAAGTGGTAAAACAACAGAAAACAAGTGTATGTGAACAGAGTAAAACAAGTGTAGAAATATTAAATAAAATAATCCCAGGTGTAAGAGACCTGGGGTAAATAATGCATAAATTAAGGTAAAATCAAATTCGGTTAAAATATCCACAATATTTCAAAAAGGTAAAAACTGGAGATAAAATGCAATGATCAGATAAAAGATGTCCGAGTGTAAGAGGCTCGGACATAAAATTATGAAAGCTAAAATAACATTGAAGTTCGAAATTAAAACACTGACATTCGACTAAAATATCTTTAATAGTTAAAATGGTGTCACAAAACTCGCACTTAGGTACGTCGTCCGCCCGTAAAAGAAACGAATGAGTAATAAACGAGTGACCTAAGCACACTCAGAGGTGAAACAACCCAACATACATACATACATACACACAGTAATATACCCAGGGAAGAGACAGAGCCCCCTTAAAAATTCGGTCGTCTTATACGAAATCTGAAAATTGTCTACTTCCTTTGAAATCCAAAACATTTATCTTCGCATAAATTTATTCTAGCACCACATTTTATTTCCGAATTAAAATACATTGAAAAACACTAGGAAATATTATGCCATATAGAATAGCATTTTAACTTTTCGTGTTCGGTGGAATATTATTACTAAAGTCTTACCTCTTGAAACTAAATTATTCTCGAAACCCTCCGCCCCCACGAGATTAAATTCTCGGACCACCCCTTTTCCAAAAAAAAATTCTTGGGATACATACATAAATACATACGTACATACATACAGAATCCACAAGCAACCATGGGTTACGGAGCTCCAACCAGACGGCAATATAGTTCCCAGATATTCTGTCCTGAGCTACGGCTATGGATATGGGCTCCATTGCTGAAACGTAGCGTCGATGAGTTATCAAAAAAGCAGATTAATTAGGCGACCTTATTAAGTCAGTCTCCTAAAACGTTCTTTGTAAATATATGGCAAGATAAAATGAAAGTAACTTTATTCTGTAAATTGATCTTTGCAATCCAATGAACCTGTTTCTAAACGGAATGGATATATTTATTTAGTTGAATGAAATGTGATTTTATAATACTCTGGAATCTAAACAGCTGTGCAGTTCCCTTTAAAACATTTTTACAATTATATTACACCACTTATAAATTTATATTATTATCATTTCTGAATTTTTTTCGAGAATAAAAAATAAATACCAAATATTAATTGGAAGACAATATCGTCTTTAATCATTAATTCAAACATTTTGCTTAAGTCATAAACAAAGTAGTGTCGGATTACGTTAGTTTTTAAACTAATAAGTTCGTCAGATGTCCTAGCCATTGAAACTATGGTCACATTTCTAAACATCTATTATTTGTGCGTCATATATAATATCTATCTGGGATAAAGATCATTGAAACTTTCATACTTATGCTTGTAACCTGCATTTGACATTCTTCAGATTGTCTTGAGGGATGATCGCCTTCTAATGACCAAATTCGAATTATTATGTTTTACATATTTCAAACAGTGAAAATTTTAAATATCACATTTATCCACTGAGCAATTTTACATACAAAATTGAAAATACTCGTATATTGTCAGTTTAAATTCCTTCGCTTCACACCTATAGATTAATTCTTAAATCAGTCAGTGGACTAGGGAAGAATTTTTCATATTTTTTGTTTAAATATTGGTGTATTAGATGCTTAAGTCGATTACTTGTAAAACGAACACTAAATGTTTACTTCTTTTATAATTTTTTACTCAGAGAAAAAATTAATATGAAAGTGAAAGCAACTACCATTATAAATACTGATATAATTTAATGAAGAATTAAACTTTCGTTTAATCACAGTACGAATATTTGTTTACGTAGAATATTCCAGTTCAGTGGTCTACAGTGTAAGACCACTAAAAATCAATAACATACAATCTGTTAAAGACCTAGGGGGTCGTTCATAAATTTAAAACGACTCTTATAGAAAAATTTGAATATTCTTTTTTACTTACGACACACAGTGTAAAGCTTGAACGGAACATAAACCCTTTTCGATTTCCTAACGATTTTTCTTTCTCAAATTAATAGTTAATTATAAGTAATTATAAAAAGCACCATTTTCTTTTTTGAAAACAGAAAAGTAATTAATAAATGCTTACGGAGTGCTTCATTACGTATTGAAATCAAAGACTTTATCATCATTTCTACCTTCTCTGGCGGAGCGTAAAGTTCGGTCTGCGAAATCTGTGCATTGTTACTGTGGAGCCTACTAAATAAGGTGAAAGATTTTACATTTTCAGAAGGATATAGGTTCAGGACGAAAAGAAAAAAATTCATGCCAATTTATCACAAGTATATGAGGATAATGCCTGTTCACATGGCACTGTTACGAGATGGATCCACAAATTCAGAAAAGGAAGGCAGAGCTTCGAAGAACTCCCTCGTGCACGAAGACAAAGGAGACCGTGAACGAGAGAACCGTCGCTGATGTTTGTGTCGTAAACTGATTAAGGAAAACCCACACATCACCATTCAGATAATGTCAGTTTATCGATTGGCAGTGTATAAACAATTATTCATCAGCAATCCGAAGCATCTGTGCCAAACGGGTATCCCACAAGCTCAGAGAGCAGAAAAGAGGACTTGAGTCGACTCCTGCAAGTAGATCCTGACAACGGTTGAACCTATGGTCCCAAATGGTTAACAGAAGATTGTCACAGACATGAGACGTGGGTTTATTACTATACAACTCCCAGAAAGATCGAAACTGTGTTTGTGTTGCTGAAGATGAACCGGTTCCACAAATCCTCCGAGAAGACTTTCGCTCAAGAAAAAGGATGTTCGCAGTTTCTTTCAATTACCGAGGAGTGATAGCCATGGATATATTACCTAAAAAAATGCATTTAAATGGTAATACTACACCAACAATGGTGGGGGGGGGGGGGCGGCGGTTTGGCTCAGTCGGTAGCATGCCAGGCTCGTAATCTGTAGTTAGCATGCCAGGCTCGTAATCTGTAGTTCCCAGGTTCGAGTCCCAGGTGGGTCAGCGTTGAGATTTATCTCATAAAAATCCCCGTCCTACCCACGGTCAATAGGGGACACCGATGGGCTTGGAAAGTACGCCATCCGTCGGATGGGACGTTAAGCCGTGGCCCCGTGTGCGGGAGAGCCATACCCTGTGCACTTTAAAGAACACACTGGATGGCCTTGACGGGAGACTACCATCTGTCTCCCAACAGCTGTTCTAGTGGGTCCCCTCCCCCAACCTTTTCTGAGCCTTCGGTGTCCATGTGACCTGGCACATTTAGACCATGGTGTGCAAAAAAGTGCCGCTGAGAGGTAAAACAACCCAACCTAACATCAACATTGTTTAGCCCAAAATGGTTGACGAGGCGAAGGAGCAGCGTCCAACAATAGGCGTATCAAGGGTTCTCCTTCTTCATGACAATGCTCGTGCTCACAAAACCCGCAGAGTTATGACCTATCTGGAAGAGTAAAAAATCAAATAGCTACTCCGTCTAGTATATTCACCTAATTTTGCACCGTACGATTATCGGTTTTTTCCAAAAATTAAAAGGTAATTTGATGGAAAACCTTTTCAAGGGTGCAAGATCTTACAAAATGCGTTTATACAGAGTTGTGGAATATTTTTACCAACAGGAGTACCACCAATCTTTCCAGAATTGGCATAGACGTTTGCAACTTTCCACAGACGCTGGAGGAAAGTACTTTGAAGGACAATAAAAGCTTCGTTCAGGTAACTACAATGGTTTTTGCTCTGCAGATGCATGTCGAGATCTTTTTGAACAACCTTCTTAAATAAGAGTAGCATTACCTCCGATAGTTCACCCTATTTGCAAAGAGAGCTAAGGGAATTACTATACGTAATAATAATATACATATAACAAAGAGGAAAAACATTATGACCACCTGCCTAATATGATGTTGATCCTCCACGTGACGCCGAAACAGCTCTTATCCGGCGAGGCATGAACACTGCAAGATTTCTAAAGGTGTCTTGTGGTATCTGGTACCAAAAATGTTACCAGCAGATCCTTAAACTCTTAGAAATTACATAGTTGAGCCGCCGCAGATAGGATATGCTGTTACAACACAAACCACAGATGCCCGATTTGATTGATGTCTCGTGAATTTGGAGCCAGGGCAATACCTGGAAGTCTTCCTCATGTTCCACAAATCATTCTCGAACAATCTGGACAGTGTGGCATGGCGCATTACTTTGCTGAAAGAAGACATTACTAGAGGGTTACACCGTTGCCATGAAAGGATATACCTGGTGTGCAATGATGTTTAGGTAAGTGGTAGACGTCGTAGTCTCCTGCACACGAATGACTGCACCCAGTGTTCCCGCAGAACATTTGCCCAAGGCATTACCCTTCCTCCACCAGCTTGTTTTCGTCTCATGATGCATCCTGCTGTCAACCCTTCCCCAGGTAAAGGATGCATAGGTTCCCGGTTGTCCACATGGTGC
The DNA here is from genome assembly GCA_038380435.1 of Ryuthela nishihirai. Classification (NCBI taxonomy): domain Eukaryota; kingdom Metazoa; phylum Arthropoda; class Arachnida; order Araneae; family Heptathelidae; genus Ryuthela; species Ryuthela nishihirai. The sequence continues at coordinate 5,573,381 of JAWZYU010000039.1, forward strand.
GACAGGAAACATCGGGTAAACCATAATATAAACCGAAGGCTTTCCGCAAACCTTGGTGTTTCCATTTTTTTGTCCATTACTTGTATGTGCAACTTATTTCATGATTCTATCAGCAGTGTGATCTAAAAATACTCCTCGTCCTCCTAAAAATCTAAAAAAAAATACTCGTAGAAAGTGACATTGATGGAAAACCAAGTTTCAGTAATTCTGTTCATAGATCACTCTTAAAGTGCGGTTTCGTGTATCATCTGAAGAATAAATAAAATACGGAGACAAATTCTGAAGTCTTTTTTCAGAAATTATCTGAAGTACATAAATTTTGAAAGCCACTTACTTCAAATACCAAGTGTATCCATTCAGTAGTGGTTTCTACAAATATACCTGACTATCATCCACTTATTTTGGGATACGAAGTGCGTGTAGGATTAACAGTGACATGATTTATAAGTACAGTCGCTCAAAAAAGTATCCGAACGCTATGGTTGATTAGAGAACTCAGAAAAAAATCTGGCAACTTTTTTTAGACATTAGTGATCTGTCAACCTTCGTGTTACGCCCCATGATTAATGACGCATTTGTTTTTTACGCTGACATACATTTCATTTACGTAGACGAAGGTTGCCAGATCACTAATTTCGAAAAACATCGTTGTCAGATATTTTTTCTAAATTCTGTAATCAATCATAGTGTTCGGACATTTTTGGGCGACTGTACACGAAGGTTGCCTGACCACTAATTTCTAAAAGAACGTTGCCAGATATTTTTTATGAATTCTCTAATCAACTATGGTGTTCGGATAGTTTTTTGAGCGATGTATTTAATCCATTTTGGGCTATTCTAAGTATATAATAAAAATGGCCATACAAGGCCCATTAGTGTAGGTGCCAGAGTACTTAACATGTCATCAGGAGATCGTAGGTTCTGATTCCATAAGGATCAAGACAAATGTTCCTCTTCACTCATTATCATAACTATACTTAAAACAGCCCAATAGTTATTAGATACTTAGCTAATCATAAATGTGCTGTGGATTAAATTGTGCAATAGTGAAATGATTTTATGTGATGATATCTTTAATGCACGTAGTGAGAAGCAGTGAAGACTTTCCAAAGTTACCTACATTTGAGAAGATATTTCTCTTAAATATATGCGTAATTTTTATAAACACATTATATGAAAAGGTATACGAGGTTGGGTTGGATTGTTTTACCCCTGAGCGGCACTTTTTTGCACACCATGGGCTAAATGGCCAGGTCACATCGACCCCGAAGGCTCAGAGAAGGTTGGGGGAGGGGACCCATTGGAACAGCTGTTGGGAGACAGATGTTAGCCTCCCGTCAAGGCCATCCAATGTGTTCTTTAACGTGCACAGGGTATGTCTCTCCCACACACCGGGCCACGACTTAACGTCGCAACCGACGGACGGCGGCCTTTCCAAGCCCATCGGTGTCCCCTACTGACCGTGGGCAGGGCGGGGAATTTTGCGGAGATAAATCTCAACGCTGACCCAGCTGGGACTCGAACCTGGGAACTACAGATTAAGAGCCTGGCGCGCTACCGACTGAGCCACCCCCGCCCCGGTATACGAGGAGAATATAACTAACTACCACTCTAAATTTCAGTATCTTTTAAGACAGTTTTAAACATCCTTTTAACTCTTTTTCCATCTCACACCTCCGTTTTGCTACCGTATTTTCCACTTACCGTTAGATCTCTTTAGATCACTTTTTATCTTTTAATTGGCTAGATCAGATCTATCTCGCATAGACAGTACCAGTGACGCCAAAGGCAGCAATGTCAAACTGAAATCACATAGCAGGTTGAATCATTAAATTTTCATTACATGACATTTTTATTTTAATAATAAAAAAGCAGTTACTTCGTTTTTTAAAGTTACATACTTCTAACACCAGAACATAAATTTAAATTCCATTCAGAGTGACTTCATCTTCTGGTGATTGTGACCACATTCTGCATACTCACATGAGATCATCTCAGTCGATACAAGTTAGCAAGCCACAATTAGTTACCATGATTATGATGAAAAGTATTGGTTGTGGAATACTCAAAACGACTTCAAAGGCCACATTTCTGAGACTACAGCCTTAAGGTATCTAAGAGAAATGTATATCAAAGAACTTAGAAAACCCTACATATAAGATCTGAGTATTTCTTGTGTCAAATGTAAGTCATGTTTCAGTTTCAGTCAAATACTTAAGGATTCAATGAAATGTAACGTCAACAAGTGATCATGTATCTGATACCAAGGAACAGGTTATTGAGGAAGCCATATCAAACGTCAAACCTAAAAGTCTTCCTAAAATATTCTTTTTATTTACAACACACAAAATTTAAAAAATACATACAATTTTGGAAGAATATTTTGAGCAGTATAATATATATATACTTTTAACTAAATATATATTTTTCTTTATATTAATTAAACCAATTTCTTTAATAATAAGCAAAGACAGGTAAGCACCAAATATTAAAAGCCATATATGGTCAATTATAAAAAACAATAATAATAAAATAAACAAAAAACTTAAATTAAATAAAATTAAAATAATATATATATATAGAAAGAAAATAAATAAAAATAAATATTAAAAGACATATAAAAAAATAAAAATAAAATGAAAAGAAACAACATTTTCTACTTTGAGAGGAAAAATTATGAGGAAAACAATTTACCACCAAAATCTGTTTTTTATTAAATATAAATAATCAAACATTAAAACTCAAATTTATATTCAGAGATTCAAAACAATGCAACAAAATGGGTAAAAATTCCTGCCTCAGAAACCTTTTCAACATCCTAACAGTCATATATCACATATTAATTACTACCATCTCAACACAATTAATCACATTCAAAACACATATTGGTGAACATTAATTTGAAATTAAAAAAATATTTACATATATGCCAAAAAAAAATGACCTTGATGAATTCATCCAACCTTTTTCAAAAATTTTAATTTTACAACTAAATTGTTTTATTGAGAAAGCCTGAAGAACGACCTCTGATTGTAACGTAACGTTTAACAAACAAACAAACTGCAAGCTAAACAATACCGAACATAGAGACAAAAATCTGTTTAATCCGGGTGGGACACAAACCTACGATCTCCTGATGACATGTATCAGGTACTCTAGCTGCTGAGTTATCATCCAACAACTGAGATCTCTTCTAATGAGGGCTTTATTACCATTGTTACCTTTATATTACCTTTATTATGCGAATGAGTCTTTGGAAGTTGCCTTAAATATAATTGAAGATGATGGTCGACAAAACAATTTCTAGATATAACAGCTGAGCTAATTGCAATGAATTTCATTTTACAGGACATTTTTTGATCTTCTCTGAAATTGAAAATTACACTACATCCATTTGTATATCATGATGCCTAGTGTTTTATGTATTGCTTCAGTAATGATCTGAAATGTGCAAATTTAAAATATTGCTTTATCCACTGAGTTCTCTCTACAAATTTACTTAAATATTGTCAGTTTAATTAGGGTCATCTCGTATATAAAGATTAAAACACATGGTTTAGAAAAGGTAGAAATCTTTATTTCATTCTGAAAGCAGTCAGTGTAATAATGAAGATATCAATTCAACGAAACTTTAAATCATCATTTTTTATCGTATGCTATTTGTTAGGTAAAAGTAATTGAAGGAGGGCGAAAACAGCTACCACTATAAATTATAGTATCATATAGTGTAGTTTTGTGTAGTCGTTTAATCAGATATTCAACATCAAACTGAAAGTAGATTCCAGTTCAGTGACTTCCAACGTAAGTCGCTAAAAATGAAGAATAATAGTGTAGGACCTGTTATTTTACAACACGTAGTTGATAATATATATAACGTATCAGAAGGATTTAACACTTCACCCCACACGCTGTGCATACAGAACGGTCTCTTCATTTTAGTAACATATTTGGTGTAGGAATCTTTACTTTTGTATGAATGTCAACATACCAAGTGAGTATTAACTGTACTAGTATTTAATTACAAGGGATATTACATAAAAATATAATTCTTAAAATCGGAAAACGCTAAGAAGACTAATCGCAAAAATAAATATAGCATTTTAATGTCGTAGGATCGGTGGTTTGTTTAATAAGAACGTTAATAGTATGCTATGTGATACCACATTATAACATACATCCCACTCTCATATCACTTCGGTATTTACAGATGAGTCCCTACAGAGTACAGTCGCTCAAAAAAATATCCGAGCACTGTAGTTGATTACAGAATTCTGAAAAAAAAATCTGACAACGATTTTTTTTTTAGAAATCAGTGATCTGGGAAGCTTCGTGCACGTACACGAAGGTTTCCAGATCACTGATTTCTAAAAAAATCGTTGACAGATTTTTTTCTCGCAACGATCTATCTTTTAATGCATCCCATTTTACTCTATGTGTAAGACGATAGGATATGTTAGATTCAATTCATTATCCACTGGAAATAAACTTCTTTTTCAAGTAATTGCTTCGATTCTTGACTTCTTATAAAACATCCTATGGATGCGTTTTGGATATGAATAATGAAAAGCAGCTGGGTTGTGGATTGAATGAAACGTTTTTTTATTCCTAATTAAGAAGTTTGAAAGAATAGTGGTGAATAGAACAGGAGTAAAGAAAAGCCTTTTTGGCCAAGTCACTTAATCGAGTCTAAACAGATCGAAAGGCCGTTCAGCAATATGCATATCAGCAAGAGGGAAAAATACAAGCAGCAAACAACGACTATTGATGTTTTTCCTTAAAAACGAGGTAATCACAATTTTTCACGAGGAGCCTCGAACCTAACCTCTGGATTTGAAATTGCGCCTTTAGCCCTGTATAAGCGGAGGATGATAGCGATGATGAGAGAAGAATTGAGGACTCTCAAGCTACATATCCAGCATCATCCATCACATATAATTATCTCCAAACTCCATCTTCAATGAAAACAACTCGTCATTTCCTTCTTAAGATGAAGGTTTTGCATTTGAATCCTTTAAAATATATTGTATTCTATGAATATTATACAGGGAGGACGACAATTTAGTGGAAGTCAACTGGGTGGATAACAACTGGATGTCCGACAGTTTGTTGGATACGACAACCGGGAGAATACGACAGTTGGGTGGACAATTCGATGGAACACAATTAGAAAGATATGACAATTGGGTTGAAATAAGGAAATTATGAGAAATAACAATTATCCTTCTAAAAAATATTACTGACATGGCGGGAATCGAACCCGCAGCTCTCTAGATTCAGTACGCCATGAGAGCTCAAAAGACGATTACCCAGTGAAATGTTTGTAATTTTATGAGATTAGTTAAATTGTTTATGTCATTTTTGTGTTTATCGATATATATAATTTATGAATGTAAAATTTAATATAAATATATAAGTTTATTTTAATCCCATTGTTATACTATAACTATAGTTTTACCGGTTCCTACGTAATGTACTGACTGCCGATTTCACGACGTGAAGCGACAGCAGTTCTAGTTACGTTTTCTTCGGTTGTGGCGCTGGCGATCCGCTGTTTTGCTTGCTGCTTGTTCTTTTGTAGCATACGTTATTACGTTGCTTAGCGGTAGTTTTAAAATTGGATTCTGATAAGGATTTCTTCATATGTGAGTTATTCTTTGTTCTGTCTATTTGCTCTACTTTCTAAAGAATAGTTTAACAATGGTGTATTGCTGTGTGCCGTTTTGCAGAAGTGAAACTTATAAAACAAAAATCAGTTTCTGTCAAATCCCTTGCAAGTGGTTGAAAGCAATATGTCGACAAAGTCTTTGTCTTTATAATTACCTTAATAAGTTTGTTGACGAATAATTTGAAAAATGTTTCATAGATTTGGACAAATAACATTTGTGATATTTTAAATTCATCGGTATTGTAAACAAATGAAAGTAATTTCTATTAGCTTCAATGATAAATATCTTTACACATACTGAATTGAATTACACTGCCAAACACAATAATAATTTCCATGATAATAATTTCCAAAATGATAATCTGATTTCGAAGTTCTATGAGATGAAAAATTGCATTTAATTAAAAAGTACGGCTGAAGAAAAAGTAATAATTATTGTTTTAATTTAATAATTAAATCTGTTTCAATCTAGATTATCAACAATATTCTTCCATCATTTAAAAAAGAGTTATGGAAGCTAAAATGTTTCACCTTAGTAATACTTGAAAAGAATTTATCTCAGAAATTAAACTTAAATAATGAGTATTATTTCAAATCATTTAATAATAATAAAAAATTCCCTAAAGCAGCTGCTTGCCACAGAGGTCTGAATGGAGCTTCTCAGTTTATATGCCATAGTAGATCAGAAGGATATACGGAACCTCAGCAGATTTTCTATATTTAATAAAATATACATTTTAGAAATTTGTGCAGTGATTTTTTTTTCAATATTAGACAATTATGAAAGATTTTTATAAAACAAGATAATTTTTTGTGAAACACTCTGGCTTTCATAACTAAATGCAGAAAGAATAATGCATAAATGGTTTACATTGCATAACATTCAAAATAGTAGGTATCATATATATAGCAATAATCCTATGTGTATGCAGTTCTTTTCTGTTACTGATGAAAGATTGCATTGGTTAGAGAATGATTTCTTAGATTATTTACTTAAGTGGAAAAATTCTTGTTCTCAACCAAAGTTGAAAATTTCAAGTACAGAAACATATGAAGCAATAGTTGTGGCAACATTATCTTCTATAAAATGTGTGAAATATCTACTGAATAAAGGATTTCATTTTGTATTTACAAGAAAATTTTCCAGTGATGGCGTGGAATCGTTTTCTGGCTGTATTAGTCAACTGGGAGGCAAAAATGACCAAACAAATGATTGTAGTGCCTCTGCAGCAATTACAAAAATTCTTCAAACGGGCATAATTTCTGCATCACTTTCAAACAATATGAGCAACAAACCTTCCCTAGATGTTATGGGTCCTGTTTCTACAATCCCCCAACCCTTCACAGTTAGTAATAAAGCTTCAGAAATATCTTTTGAAATACTGTTAGCAGAAGAACTTTCTGAGATAAAAAATATAAATTCCTTTTGTAGAGTGTCACTTTTGACAGCAACATTAGCGGTGATCGCTGGTTACCTAGTTAGAGCAGTACAAGATACCATAGAATGCCACAGCTGCTCTGAGCTATTAAATACCCCTCAGTCACCATCAACATCAAATACCATTATTTGAAATCTAGATCGTGGGGGCTTGAAATATCCAAAGCTTGAATTTGTCACTGTTTCAGCTGTTATGGAAAAAGCTGTAAAAAAATTCCTGCCCACTTTGAGTTCAAAGAGAAAAAAGTGTTAACTCTGTTAACGTTAACATTTCTACCAAGATTACGCAAAAATAAATTATTTCATTGTTCTTTTAATGATGAGAGCCACATAAAAAACATTTGTAAATTAATAATACAGAAATTTTGAAAATCATATTTAACGAATTATGGTAGTAAGTGTACTGAAGAAGTTGCACAACGCAAGCTGAATTCTAAACCCCTCTCAAGAAAAATGCTTAAATTAGAAATATTTCAGTTGCCAATTCCTGTTATATTTCTGATAGAACGTTTAAGTAATCAACAGAATCCTTAAATTGCTCAAATACAGGTATAAATATTTTTAATGTAAGTTTTGAAGATCAGAAGTAATTAAGAACTGAAATTTTAGGAACACTGAAATAAAAAAGATTATAAAGAGTAAATTCTGTGCTGCAGCATCAATTTCATTTGTGTCTATTGGTAAAGTTTCAGTGCCTATGGAAACAGCATTATGTAGTAAAGTTATTCAGTTAAAGAATTCTGCATATATATTATAAAAATAAGTCTTGGATTAACTTTAACTAAAGGTAAAGTGATTTGAATTTTTTATTTATTAATTTTTTGGTGAATTTTCCTCCAAATAATTACCGTTGAATAAATATTGGTCGCCCAGATCGCTATATAATTAAGGTTAACGTAGGTTAGCTTACCGCGGAACGGTGCTGCCCTCCTGTGGCAAGTTCTGAAGTTTCCGATGCGCCCTTGCTAACACGGAGATTCGCGGAAATCGGCAGGCATTCCATTACGTAGGCATCGGTATGACTCTCCGGCACACAGTGTCACATCTTAATGACCCATCTGAAGAACAGTGGCCTTTTCAAGCCCATCGGTGTCCACTACTCACTGTTGGTAGGGTGGGACTCGAATCTGGGAACTGCAGATTACGAGCCTGGCGTTCTATCGCCTGAGAATCCTCAGCCCTTGGATTTTTCACATTTGGGTAAATAACAACAGTGGTAGCTGATCCTAAACTTATTCAATGAGCCTTTTATCCCTTTTAAGAGCACATTTTACGATATCCTGAAGAATCGATGTATGTTTTATTTGAGTACTTTTGCGCAATTTTTAAAATAAATATGTAATAAATAATGTAATAAATATGTAAATTAATACATTTAATCATCTTGCGAACATGTAAGTCAATGTATATTGCAGTTTTGTTCTCTGGAGCATATCGCTGTATATAGGTGTCATCATTTTGTACTAATAGTGCAGTTCTTATTTTATGGTTGATAGGAAAAGTGCCTGCTGCCATCTGTTGACAGTTTATACAAGTAACAAACCCGATATGGATTTTTTTTTGAAAATATTTATAATTGTATAAAATATAACTGTGTAAAACACGTTATAGTACAGAGATACATAAATCTCAATTAATTATAATATGCTTAATATTGCAGAGTGTTTAAAATATTAAAATTTTCTTGCTGAGCACAACTGCTACCTGTTTTACAAAATATTATTTTATTAAGCAAATTGATTTTAATTAATACTTTTTAATTTCTCTCCAAACTAAAAGTGTACGTAAAATTAGTAAAATTAGTTACGTGGTGTAAGCAATGAAAATATTGCTCGGCAGTGAGAAAAAAAAAAAAACGAAGGGGAACTCGCTCCTCTCCCTGGGTAGGTGGCTTCACTGTAATACACGAAATTCCCATATTTAGAGGGCGCTGCAATCGAAAAATTTATATTATGCTTATGGAAACTGGCTCTCTTCTCCCTTAAACACTCGTTGGTTGGGCGGCTAGTAGCTATTTATTTTTTAAAATTTTGCAATTATTTTTATAATATTCTCAAATATTTTAATAAAATCGTAATGAATAAATAATTTTTTAACTCGTTTTAATACCTACCTTTAAGTTTTCACACATAACTGCAATTGATGTAATTTTTAACAATTTCCATCACTCGTAGTAGGCTAGATAAGAAATCCGAGGAAGAACATAGAATTCCAATCACCTGCAGTTTTATGCATAATTAATAAATCTCCTTTTGTTGACATCTGTCCAGGCTGGTGTATCAAGGTTGTATTGCTTGAATCTGGGAACTGCAGATTACGAGCCTGGCGCGTTACCAACACATCCCCCCATCCGATCAAATGAGTGATAATCATTAAAGAAAATGTCATTCACTCACCTGGTGCCACATGTGATTATTTTCATACATAACTTGTTACGATCTATAGAAGATTAACAATTACGGCGGTGGCTCAGTCGGTAGCGTGGCAGGCTCTTAATCTGTAGTTCCCCGGTTCGAGTCCCCGATGCGTCAGCGTTGAGATTATTTCTTAAAAAATCGTGGCAGATATTTTTTTCTGAATTCTGTAATCAACCATAGCGTACGGATATTTTTTTTTTGAGCGACTGTAAATCTGGTAACCATCACGGCTAATGGCAGAATTTAATCAACTCAGCGAGTTTGTACCAGGTCTATCCTGCGTCTATGTAAAGGAGGATGGTCTATACGACGAACTGCAGTTCATTTGGAAGGTGATGTGCGAACAGTTCACTACTATTGGCAGAAAAGGATACAGGAAGTAGTTTCTACGTTATCGTTCAGGATCAGGTAATCCTTGAATGATTAGGGATAGAGATGATCGGTCGATTCGACAGATATCCAGTAACACAACGACTGATGGAGCAGTTGATATCTGTCACTACCATTCATCAATGCCTGAACGAAACTGGTATGCGAGGGTGGCGCCCTCTTCTCTGCATACCACTCGCTAGAAGCCAGAATATATTGAGGCTAGGATGGCTCAGTCGGTAGCGCGCCATGTTCGTAATCTATAGTTCCTACTCAACGCTGACGAGTCCCAGCTGGGTCAGCGTTGAGTCTTATCTCTGCAAAACTCCCTGCCCTTCCCGCGGTCAGTAGGGGACACTGATGGACTTGAAAAGGCCGCCGTCCATCGTATGGGACTAACGTCCCATACGATGGTTTTGTCCAGCCGTGCCTTTTGTGTGAGAGAGCCATACTTTGTGCACGTTAAAGAACACACTGGATGGCCTTGACGCGAGGCTAACATCTGTCTCCTAACAGCTGTTCCCAGTGGGTTCCCTCCCCCAACCTTCTCGAAACCTTTGGGGTCCATGTGACCTGGCCATTAACCTATTTTATTCAAAAAAGTGCCGCTCAGAGGTAAAACAACCCAACCCATTCTTTATATAGGGGAGCACCTCCTACCATTAAAAAATAGTATGAAGCATAATTATGTCAAGAAAGCAAATGAAAAGAGCTATCATATTGACTCTTATTTTGCCTAATTTTATAAACATGCAATATTTCGTAACTTGAATAAAGATAATAAAATTCTCACCTATCGAAGGTTTCGCCAGAAATTTGACACACTTACACTTCTGACTCAATTTATCGCCCACCTCTGATATATTGTGAAAAGCCAACTCTTCCGAAAATCTCTCTGACATCCCAGGTCTCTCCTCTTGTTCAACCTCTAGACTTTAAAGAGCAAAAGGAAATTATTTAATGCGAAATCTTCGATCGAAATATTTGAAATTGAAGTTTCTTTTCCTCTTTCACTTTTCATATTCGTTTAATTATTTCGCATTTCAAATAATAAAGGTATCTGTTTGTTACGTCTTTGTTTGGCTGATGCCATATTACTTGAGTATTAATTCTACAAATCTCCAAACCTTTCTTATGATAAGCTCTAGTTTACCTCAATTAGAAAACTAAAATTATTTAATATTAATAACCAGACAATTAATCTAATGTAAAACAGAATGTCCTAAACGTCTACTGCATAACTTCACAAGCTGGTAAGTGGAGTGAATCAAAATTAAAAAATGCGATATAATCATTGATCCGAAAAGTGATATTTATCGAAGCCATGGAAAGGTTGATCATTAGTTTCTTGTTACTACATTAACAAATAATACTGGGCAACAAATTTCCATAAAAGTGATGCCTCTGAGATAAAAGTAGCCATTTCCTAAAGATTCCCAGGTGCTGAACACGAATATGATAACGAAAATGCAAAATTGGTTACGATTTCTGAAAAATTCGCAACGGAGTGGCAACTCTAATAGGAGAAGGATGTGGTTCTGATCACTCTTATATCACTTAATAGCATGATCATTCGTCGTTCTGTAGGTTTAAACCTTTATATTTAATGTTTTAAAGATTTGCTTATTTCCTTAGATATATTTCTTGCCCATTTCGAGAACTACCTCATGAAATCTTTGCAACTTTGAAATGGTCATTTAGTTAAGCCTAACGTTGGTCAGCTAGGCTTGCCTCTTGTCGCGTACTGACACTTTCACGCGCATGCGTATAAGAAATTCCGTAAAGGGACTGTTGAAGGACCCACGCTGTAGAACAACGTCGTTCTCATGGTAAGTTGCAGTTTTTCCACTCTATATTGTGTGATATTCGTGAGAATGAAGTTCTAGAGACTACTGACAAACTCTCAGATTCCATCAGATGTAAAGGTGCCATCAGATGTTCCGTCAGATGTAAAGGTACCATCAGATGTTCCATCAGCTGTAAAGCTGCCTGTAGAAGCCAATTTCATTACTATTGCGCAAATATTACAGAAGATAATTACCGTGAATTTTCTGAAGAACGTAAAAATATAATTGAAGTGTATGAATTTTAAATTTTTTTATGCTTCTCTGCCAGGTCACACGATATTGAATATAATGTGTCAGATGTTTCTTCAGCTCCGAACAAATCGCATCAATAAAATCTTTAATATACCAGTCAGTCAAACAAGCAATGAATGAATGCATAGGTGACTGAAGAACAACATCGAGGGACTCACCAAATCATTAGATTTTTTTATCAGAAAAATATGATGAATTTCGAGATAAGTGTGAAAATGTGACTCAGGACTTGGTTCTCTGCACACGTGAAAAAAAAAATTATTTGCTAAGAATCGAAAATTGGAAAATACCATCGAAAATTTATCAGAAAGGGTAAATGATTTGGAACAGGAAAGCAATGTGAGATACTTAGAAATTCAAGGTACAGTCGATTAAATAAATATCCGAACACTATGATTGATTTCAGAATTCAGAAAAAATATCTGGCAACGATTTTTTAGAAATTAGTGATCTGGCAACCGTCATGTACACTCGCTCAAATAAATATCCGAAAGCTATGGTTGATTACAGAATTCAGAAAAAATATCTGGTAAAGATCATTTTAGAAATTAGTGATCTGGCAACCTTCGTGTACAGTCACTCAAATAAATATCCGAACACTATGGTTGATTACAGATTTCAGGAAAAATATCTGGCAGCGATTTTTTTCAGAAATTAATGGTCTGCCAACCTTCGTGTACAGTACACGAAGGTTGCCAGATCATTAATTTCCAAAAACAAATCGTTGCCAGATATTTTTTCCGAATTCTGTAATCAACCATAGCGTTCGGATACTTTTCTGAGCGACTGTACTTATCTGTAACTGAACTGTTAATGACAGACAATCGCAACGTAAATGATTGAACAAACGACTGTGCCATCCTAGGATTCTGACTCGGACATCGGCAGAAGCAATGTCACTGCAAGCGAACGCGATACAACTGTGCAAAAAGACGGCGACCTACATAGTGTTGGTTGAGTTACTAATTCTGCTAAGGATAGTCGTTACAGATGATCAATGTAAATTTATATTGGTCGTCTGTAATGACTTGAAGAACATTTATTCATTGCTACAGTTTATTCCAGAAAATCGTTAATTAAATCTAAATATTAAATTAGTCTTGGTATTTAATTTTTAGTACTGAACGGAGCTGTCTTGAGACAACAGCATTACAGAATAATCCAGTCACAGAGAACTACTTGAAACGATGGAAATTCTTTAACAAGACACTTACCCCGGTTAAGAAAACTACTGAAACTAAATGATCAGTGACTTAAACCTTATTAACGATTTATTGGAACAAACAGTTTTAATGAATTAATGCTCTTGTAATTACAGACAAAGAACACAAATTTACAGAATTCCGTTAGAAACATTACAACTCAAGCAACTGTATCAGTTCGCAAGCTGCAATCTTCTTCAAAATATCTGTACGTTATTAAAGCATATTACAAGATTGTCTTTAGTTATAATATTTAAATGCGAATTTTAATAGTTTAAAGTTTAATTAAATCCTTTTACTGCATTTTTTACCTGTGCTGCAATTACTGAGCAAATATTATAGCTTTTGACACGTTTGAATCCTAATGCATGAATGTGGAGAAAAATATTTTTCATAACAAAATTAAAATGATCGTTTTAATATTTGGAGCAACAAGCCACTTGAATACTTAATACCTAAAATACCTGTACAATGGCTTTACTCTAATCGACCTGCATGGAATAAATATTAATAAAAACAGAATCTTACTATATATATATACAGTATATCTATGCATTACCGAAATATTCGAAGGAATTTGTGCAACAATTACCAGTTAAGTAAAAAGAAATTCAGCCTCTTATAAAAAGAAAAATCGCGATATAGTAATGACATGCATACACATTTTCGACAATTGAAGATGGATCCAACTTATTACAGATATATAAGTGGCATAATTGTTTACAATCAGTTATTATTTCTGGGCACATTTTAAAACTTGCCTCATAATATCCTGCACTATATTTAAGTTGATGCAAGGCAATTCCAAGTGAATATCTTCGCTAACTCCTCATATATTAGAGAAGTCTCCCCTATATATTAGAGTAGTGTCCAAAGCACTTTTCATTCACTTCTGGTGAGAATCCCATGGATATAGAAAACAATCGTTTATGCTATTCCCCAATTTTTTGGGAGGGTAAAAAGAAGGGGTGGTAAATGTTCTAGAGTGTGTTTACACAACTTGTTGTGATGGGTCAAATTGTTGTAATTATATACTGGAACAGTCGTTTTAACACGTACATAAATTGAGAAACGCAACAAAGAACGTGGTTAAAGCAGTTGGAAAATAGGTAGAAATTAATAGAAAATTGGCAGTAACTACCACTATATTAATAAAATAGTTTAATACAATCAAGTATCATTCGTTCAATTACTTAAATTCATTACAATGTTGACAGGTATATCACGGATGTATCTTCAACGATATGTCCAATATTTAAGAAAATTATATTTTGCTGCGAAAGGTAAATGATATGCTCATGCATTCTTTGTATGTCTTGATACTGAATATACAATCATCGGTATTGTTTCTTAGTCTCCAAAGCAATTTTCATGCATCCGGTCACGTTAAGTTTAATTTCAGCAGTTTAGCCGTTAAAAACAATAATAATCGAATTTTCAAAGAGCACGATAATAAATCAAATGACAGAGCTTTTGTGCAATTAAAATCAAAGGGCATTGGTTGGATATGATTTTTCGAAAAAAACAAATATATATATATTTGAAATAAGGGTCAAATCTATTACATTTGTTGGTTAACTGATTATAAATGAGGAGAACTTGGGAGTTAGGATGATACTAGGTATGATAATCCAAATCGTTTTGGACAGAAAATTTTGGTAAACGTTAAAGAAATGTGGTTATCTAGTAATCGATTTTGAGTCCACACCTGAAGAATATTTTATGTATCATAATTTGCTACAAAAGAGGAGTGGATTTAAATTATATGTATGATAATTTGCTACAAAAGAGGAGTGGATTTAAATTGAAGAGTTTGTGATTTGCTTTTTCAAATATTTTTCTGTTGCTATGTAGGATAAAATTTCGATTAACTGAGTTAAAATTAAAAATATAAATTTGGATAAAACAAGAAAGCCTTCTAACAATATGTAACGAACAATTGAAAGAATAGCTAATCATCTCTGGTGATAATAAGTTGCTTGTTTTCAAAGAAAATGAAGTTTTTTCTGTTTCCAATTTTTCCCCATCTGATACTGGAACTACGAACTAATGGATGATTTATAAAAAGAAATATCGCAATTGTCAGTGTTTTAGCTGTTATGGAAAAAGCTGTAAAAAATTTCTGCCCACTTTGAGTTCAAAGAGAAAAAGTGTTAACTCTGTTAACGTTAACATTTCTACCAAGATTAAACAAAAATAAATTATTTCATTGTTCTTTTAATGATGAGAGCCAGATAAAAAAACCTTTGTAAATTAATAATACAGAAATTTTTAAAATCATATTTAACGAATTATGGTAGTAAGTGTACTGAAGAAGTTGCACAACTCAAGCTGAATTCTAAACCCCTCTCAAGAAAAATGCTTCAATTAGAAATATTTCAGTTGCCAATTCCTGTTATATTTGTAATAGAACGTTTAAGTAATCAACAGAATCCTTAAATTGCACAAACACATGTATAAATATTCTTTAATGTAAGTTTTGAAGATTAGGAGTAATTAAGAACTGAAATTTTAGGAACACTGAAATAAAAAAGATTATAAACAGTAAATTCTGTGCTGCAGCATGAACTTCATTTGTGTTTATTGGTAAAGTTCCAGAGCCTATGGAAATAGCATTTTGTAGGAAAATTATTCAGTTAAAGAATTCTGCAAATATATTATAAAAATAAGTCATGGATTAACCTTAAGTAAAGATAAAGTGATTTAAAATTCTTTATTTATTAATTTTCTGGTGAATTTTCCTCCAAATATTTACCGTTGAATAAATATTGGTCGCCCAGATCGCTATATACTTAACGCTAGCGTAGGTTAGCTTACCGCGGAACGGTGCTGCCCTCATGTGGCAAGTTTTGATGCTTCCCATGCGCGCTTGCTAACACGGAGATTCGCGGAAATCGGCAGGCATTCTATTACGTAAGCACCAGTATGACTCTCCGGCACACAGTGTCACATCTTAATGACCCATCTGACGAACAATGGCCTTTCCAAGCCCACCGGTGTCCCCTACTCACTGTTGGTAGGGTGGGACTCGAACCTGGGAAACTGCAGATTACGAGCCTGGCGTTCTATCGCCTGAGAATCCTCAGCCCCTGGATTTTTCCCATTTGGGTAAATAATAACAGTGGTAGCTAATCCTAAAGTTATTCAATGAGCCTTTTATCCCTTTTAGGAGCACATTTTACGATACCCTGAAGAATCGATGTATGTTTTATTTCGGCACTTTTGCACAATTTTTAAAATAAATATGTAATAAATAATGTAATAAATATGTAAATTAATACATTTAATCATCTTGCGAACATGTAAGTCAATGTATGTTGCAGTTTTGTTCCCTGGAGCATATCGCTGTATATAGGTGTCTCCATTTTGTTCTAATAGTGCAGTTCTTTATTTATGGTTGATAGGAACATTCAGTTCTAAAATTTCAAATTCTTAATAAACAATTCCAGAGTTTAAGCTAAGCACAATGTCACTTCTTCTAAAATCAGAATATAATATCCGAATCCTCGACTTTCACATTGCCTCTCCGCTGTATGCTGTGTTAGGCGAGAGTCATGTGTGACCCAAATGACCTGCGAAAATCTGGCCGGCGCATTGTGAAATGCCGTGAAGCGGGATCACCTCCGCGCGTACAGCGGGAAGGAAGAGGGAAGTAGAGACCATCGGAAAAGAAAGGAACTTCTCTTCGGACCTTCGAAACGGTTTGATGTAAAGCAAATTCCTGCGCTGTGAAAGCCAGCACATTTGAAGGACTTTTTTAATGAAGTCGGGTCAACACTCTGGGACTGTGTGACTGGATATTCTCAGTGGGGCAGTGGATTAAGGTTGCACCCTTAACAAATATATATGTAGGTAATGTGAAGTGTTGTTAATTAAACGTGATATTCAATCGAGAGATACCGAGATGATGGTTTCATTGAGTACGTTAACGACTGTGTTATTATGATTCACTAAATACATTCGTCTAACAGATCTCTCAAATAAATAAGAACCATCCTGACCGAGATCTTTAAAACTTTTCTTGAAAATTGCAAGAAAAATTCATAAAATTAATGATTTTTTTTATCAATTACCTGAACAGCATTATCAAATGGTGGATGGATGGCCCCTCTTGCACCCCTTGGATTCGACCATGGGTGGAAATGAATTTTTATTTATCTACTTACGGGATTTTAGTCTAATGAAAGAAAAAAGAAGTCATTAATTTAGAGTCATTTTGTTTTCAGACAGACAAATGATATCCCAATACCGAAACAAAACACATAACCATGGAAACCATAACCTTCCTCGTTTAGAAAGGTGACCATTACTATTATATATGGATTTCAAAGAGTGACATTCTCGAAAATAACTTTCGCTTTCTTTTTAATTTCGATTTCTCAATAAATAAGCCCAGGTTCTTAGGATATCAATTTTGTAAAAATATTCGAACACTGGATATAACCGACAATTTCCCATTCAGCATAAATTTTATATATAAAGTATTCGTTGGATACATTCTAGATACCGAGATATTTCGTGGATTAATTAGGTAATTAAATTGAACAATATAATTTATACTTTATTAGCACTATAAATAAAACGGAAGGAAAAAACACATTGATATACAAGACATTCAGAATTATGCTACTTTGATTACATGCATTAATATGTGTCTTATCTCGTGTCTGAACATTTAGATTTATTTAGTAGTATGAAAATATCCGTTTCAAATATTTATAATCATTGGTGAACTTTATTCTTATAGCAACCCTAATGGAACGGATCTAGGGAAATAATAACAGATCACAGGGCAATAGAATTTGATTCTGGTAAACATTTTCTTAGAAATTAAATTCCCCATCGGTAACGACACAATTTTTTTTTTCTGTAACCTAATACACAATATCATTCAAAAAGTCATTACTGTTAAAATATTCGTATTCTAATGGACACTTCTTTATTTTAACGTGCACAAGATATGGCTCTCCAGCACAAGAACCATGATTTATCGTCCCATCTGACGGACGACGCCTTTTCATAGCCCATTGTTTTCCCCTATTGACCGAGGGCAGGTAGGAGAGATGAGCAAAAGAATGTTTAAGGAGAAGAAGACCAATTTCACATGAGCGTACGTGGCGTCGCACTGCGGAATGTTGTCGAAACTGATGTGGCAAATTGCCCTGCAGGCACAAAATCAACTGTAAGGGGCTATCTGCGCATGCGCAGTGCAATCAATTCAGCCCGATTTAGCTGTTGTTTGCCTTACTCTTGAAATATTTAATGTTATTTCATTGGTGTTTCAAACTGTCTAACACACATGGCTCTTGGTGTACAGTGGTAGCTGATCCTAAAATTATTCTTTTATCCCTTTTAGGAGCACATTTTATGATACCCCGAAGAATCGATGTATGTTTTATTTCAGTACTTTTTTCAGAATTTTTAAAATAAATATGTAATAAATAATGTAATAAATATGTAAATTAATACATTTAATCATCTTGCGAACATGTAAGTCAATGTATGTTGCAGTTTTGTTCCCTGGAGCATATCGCTGTATATAGGTGTCTCCATTTTGTTCTAATAGTGCAGTTTTTTTTACGGTTGATAGCAAAAGTACCTGCTGCCATCTGTTGACAGTTTATACAAGTAACAAACCCGATATGCATGTTTTTTTGAAAATATTTATAATTGCGTAAAATATAACTGTGTAAAACACGTTATAGTACAGAGATACATAAATCTCAATTAATTATAATATGCTAAATATTGCAGAGTGTTTAAAATATTAAAATTTCCTTGCTGAGCACAACTGCTACCTGTGTTACAAAATAGAATTTTATTAAGCAAAATGATTTTAATTAATACTTTTTAATTTCTCTCCAAACGAAAAGTGTACGTAAAATTAGTCATGTGGTGTCAGCAATGAAAACATTGCTCGGCAGTGAAACAAAACGAAGGGGAACTCGCTCCTCTCCCTGGGTAGGTGGCTTCACTGTAATACACGAAATTCCCATATTTAGAGGGCGCTGCAATCGAAAAATTATATTATGCATATGGAAACTGGCTCTGTTCTCCCTTAGACACTCGTTGGTTGGGTGGCTAGTAGCTATTTATTTTTAAAAATTTTGCACTTAATTTTATAATCTCAAATATTTTAATAAAATCGTAATGAAAAAATTATGTTTTTAATTCGTTTTAATTAATACCTTTAAGTTTTCACACATAACTGCAATTGATGTAATTGTTAACAATTTCCATCACTCGTAGTAGGCTAGATAAGGAATCCGAGGAAGAACATAGAATTCCAATCACCTGCAGTTTTATGCATAATTAATAACTCTACTTTTGTTGACGTTTGTCCAGGCTGGTGTATCAAGGTTGTATTGCTTGAATCTGGGAACTGCAGATTACGAGCCTGGCGCGTTACCGACACATCCCCCCATCCGATCATTAATCATTAAAGAAAATGTCATTGACTCACGTGGTGCCACATGTGATTATTTTCATACATAACTTGTTGCGAGCTATAGAAGAATAACAATTAAGGGGGTGGCTCAGTCGGTAGCGTGGCAGGCTCTTAATCTGTAGTTCCCAGGTTCGAGTCCATGATGCGTCAGCGTTGAGATTATTTCTTAAAAAATCATTGCCAGATATTTTTCCTGAATTCTGTAATCAACCACATTGTACGTATTTTTTTGAGCGACTGTAAAACTGGTAACCATCACGGCTAATGGCAGAATTTAATCAACTCAGCGAGTTTGTACGAGTTCTATCCTGCGTCTAATGAAAACAAGATGGTCTACACGACTAACTGCAGTTCATTTGGGAGGTGATGTGCGAACAGTTCACTACTGTTGGCAGAAAAGGATACAGGAAGTAGTTTTTACGTTATCGTTCAGGATTAGGTAATCCTTGAATGACTAGGTATAGAGATGATCGGTATATTCGACAGATATCCAGTAACACAACGACTGATGGAGCAGTCGATATCTGTCACTACCATTCATCAATGCCTGAACGAAACTGGTATGCGAGGGTGGCGCCCTCTTCTTTGCATACTACTCGCTAGAAGCCAGAATATATTGAGGCTAGGATGGCTCAGTCGGTAGCGCGCCATGTTCGTAATCTACCGTTCCTAGGTTCGAGTCCCAGCTGGGTCAGCGTTGAGTTTTATCTCTGCAAAACTCCCTGCCCTGCCCGCGGTCAGTAGGGGACACTGATGGACTTGAATAGGCCCGCTGTCCATCGTATGAGATGTTAAGCCGTGGCTTTTGTGTGAGAGAGCCATACTTTGTGCACGTTATAGAACACACTGGATGGCCTTGAAGCGAGGCTAACATCTGCCTCCTAACAGCTGTTCCAGTGGGTCCCCTCCACCAACCTTCTCTGAATCTTTGAGGTCCATGTGACCTGGCCATTTAGCCCATTTTATTCAAAAAAGTGCCGCTCACAGAAAAAACAACCCAACCCATTCTTTGTATAGGGGAGCACCTCCTACCATTAAAAAATAGTATGAAGCATAATTATGTTAAGAAAGCAAATGAAAAGAGCTATCGTATTGACTCTTATTTTGCCTAATTTTATAAGCATGCAATATTTCGTAACTTGAATAAAGATAATAAAATTCTCACCTATCGAAGGTTTCGCCAGAAATTTGACACACTTACCCTTCTGATTCAGTTTATCGCCCACCTCTGATATTTTGTGAAAAGCCAATTCTTCCAAAAATCTCTCTGACATCCCAGGTTTCTCCTTTTGTTCAACCTCTAGACTTTAAAGAGCAAAAGGGAATTATTTAATGCGAAATCTTCGATCGAAATATTTGAAATTAAAGTTTCTTTTCCTGTTTCACTTTTCATATTCATTTAATTATTGCGCATTTCAAATAATAAAGGTATCTGTTTGTTACGTCTTTGTTTGGCTGATGCCATATTACTTGAATATTAATTCTACAAATCTCGAAATCTTTCTTATGATAACCTCTAGTTAAACTCAATTAGAAAACTAAAATTATTTAATATTAATAACCAGACAATTAATCTAATGTAAAATAGAATGTCCTAAATGTCTACTGCATAATTTCACAAGCTGGTAAGTAGAGTGAATCAAAATAAAAAATGCGATATAATCATTGATCCGAAAAGTGATATTTATCGAAGCCATGGAAAGGTTTGATCATGAGTTTCTTGTTACTACATTAACAAATAATACTGCGCAAAAAATTTTCATAAAAGTCATGCCTCTGAGATAAAAGTAGCCATTTCCTAAAGATTCTCAGGATAGAAAAATATGAAGAATTTCGAGATAAGTGTGAAAATGTGACTCAGGACTTGGTTCTCTGCAGACGTGAAAATAAAAAATTATTTGCTAAGAATCGAAAATTGGAAAAATACCATCGAAAATTTATCAGAAAGGGTAAATGATTTGGAAGAGGAAAGCAATGTGAGAACTTAGAAATTCAAGGTACAGTCGATTAAATAAATATCTGAACACTATGATTGATTTCAGAATTCAGAAAAAATATCTGGCAACGATTTTTTTAGAAATTAGTGATCTGGCAACCGTCATGTACACTCGCTCAAATAAATATCCGAAAGCTATGGTTGATTACAGAATTCAGAAAAAATATCTGGTAAAGATCATTTTAGAAATTAGTGATCTGACAACCTTCGTGTACATTCACTCAAATAAATATCCGAACACTATGGTTGATTACAGATTTCAGGAAAAATATCTGGCAGCGATTTTTTTAGAAATTAATGATCTGGCAACCTTCGTGTACAGTACACGAAGGTTGCCAGATCATTAATTTCCAAAAACAAATCGTTTTTTAGAAACAATCAATATTTTAGAAATTAATGATCGGGCAACCTTCGTGTACAGTACACGAAGGTTGCTAGATCATTAATTTCCAAAAACAAATCGTTGCCAGATATTTTTTCTGAATTATGTAATCAACCATAGCGTTCGGATACTTTTCTGAGCGACTGTACTTATCTGGAACTGAACTGTTAATGAGAGACAATCGTAACGTAAATGATTGAACAAACGACTGTGCCATCCTAGGATTCTGACTCGGACATCGGCAGAATTAATGTCACTGCAAGCGAACGCGATACAACTGTGCAAAGAGACGGCGATATACATAGTGTTGGTTGAGTTAGTAATACTGCTAAGGATAGTCGTAACAGATGATCAATGTAAATTTAGATCGGTCATCTGTAATGACTTGAAGAACATTTATTCATTGCTATAGTTTATTCCAGGAAATCGTTAATTAAATCTAAATATTAAATTAGTCTCGGTATTTCATTTTTAGTACTGAACGGAGCTGTCTTGAGACAACATCATTACAGAATAATCCAGTCACAGAGAACTACTTCAAACGAAGAACACAAATTTACGGAATTCCGTTAGAAACATTACAACTCAAGCAAATGTATCAGTTCGCAAGCTGCAAATATCCATCAGCCTACAACTCCTAAACAGCACACAGGTCCGTACACTAGGCATCGAATTAATAGTATTCCACCATAAAAAGAATTCGTTACAACAGTTTTCTAAAATTCATAAATAATGATTACCCATAAAAGATTTTCTTTATCGACCTTTACCTCTCTGAAAAACAACTCTTTACTACAATTATAATAAAATCTTCTTCAAAATATCTGTACGTTATTAAAGCATATTACAAATTGTCTTAATTATAATATTTAAATGCGAATTTTAATAGTTAAAAGTTTATTTAAATCATTTTACTGCATTTTTTACCAGTGCTGCAATTACTGAGCAAATATTATAGCTTTTGACACGTTTGAATACTAATGCATGAATGTGGAGAAAAATATTTTCCATAAAAAATTAAAATGATCATTTTAATATTTGGAGCAACAAGCCACTTGAACACTTAATACCTAAAATACCTGTACAATGGCTTTACTGTAATCGACCTGCATGGAATAAATATTAATAATAACAGAATCTTACCATATATATATATACAGTATATCTATGCATTACCGAAATATTCGAAGGAATTGGTGCAACAATTACCAGTTAAGTAAAAAGAAATTCAGCCTCTTATAAATAGAAAAATCGCGATATAGTAATTACATGCATACACATTTTCGACAATTTAAGTTGGATCCATCTTATTACAGATATATACGTGGCCTAAAGGTTTACAATCAGTTATTTTTTCTGGGCACATTTTAAAACTTGCCTCATAATATCCTGCACTATATTTAAGTTGATGCAAAACAATTCCAAGTGAATATCTTCGCTAACTCCTCATATATTAGAGAAGTCTCTCCTATATCTTAGAGTAGTGTCCAAAGCACTTTTCATTCACTACTGGTGAGAATCCCATGGATATAGAAAACAATCGTTTATGTTATTCTCCACTTTTTTGGGAGGGGAAAAAGACGGGGTGGTAAATGTTCTAGAGTGTGTTTACACAACTTGTTGGATGGGTCAAATTGTTGTAATTATATACTGGAACAGTCGTTTTAACACGTACATAAATTGAGAAACGCAACAAAGAACGTGGTTAAAGCACTTGGAAAAAAGGTAGAAATTAAGAGAAAATTTGCAATAACTACCACTATATTAATAAAATAATTTAATACAATTAAATATCATTCGTTCAATCACACGTTTACTTGTAAATACTACAGGTATATCACGGATGTATCTCGATTATATGTCCAATATGTAAGAAAATTATATTTTACTGCGAAAAGCAAATGATATGCTCATGCAATCTTTGCATGTCTTGATACTGATTATACAATTCTATCATCGATATTGCTTTTCAGTCTTTTTATCATGCATCCGGTCACGTTAAGTTTAATTTCAGCAGTTTAGTCGTTAAAAACCATAATAATCGAATTTACAAAGAGCACGATAATAATTAATATGACAGCGCTTTTGTGCAATTAAAATCAAAGAGCATTGGTTGGAATGATTTTTCAAAAAAACAAATATGTATATATTTGAAATAAGGGTCAAATCTGTTACATTTGTTGGTTAACTGTTTATAAATGAGGAGAACTTGGGAGTTAGGATGATACTAGGTATGATAATCCAAATCGTCTTGAATAGAAAATTTTGATAAACGTTAAAGAAATGTGGTGATCTAGTAATCGATTTTGAGTCCACACGTAAAGAATATTTTATGTATCATAATTTGCTACAAAAGAAGAGTGGATTTAAATTGAAGCGTTTGTCCTTTCCTTTTTCAAATATTTTTCTGTTGCTCTGTAGGATGAAATTTTGATTAACTGAGTTAAAGTTAGAAATACAAATTCGGATAAAAGAAGAAACAATTGAAAGAATAGCTAATCATATCTGGTGATAATAAGTTGCTTGTTTTCAAAGAAAATAAAGTTTTTTCGGTTTCCAATTTTTCCCCATCTCATACTGGAAATACGATCTAATGGATGATTTAAAAAAAATCGCTATAATGTACTGATGCAAACAAAAAAAAAATAGAAATCATTCTCTCATATATCTCTTAAAACGAAAACCTTTTACTTTCCCATCCCTTTGAAGTTAAGGGGAAGAAATGAAAATAAATATTTTAATCATCACATTCCATCAACTAAATTCCAAATCTCTCTCATGATTTATTATTTGAAACATTCGTTTTTAATTTTTGTATTTTCAACATTTGAAGAACAGAGTCGTGACTTCGATCCTAGATCGTTAGGATTTGTTATTTAAATATTATATAAATTATTAATTAGAAAATTATTTATATAAATTATTTTTCATTTAAATTATGAATTTTTTTAGTTTTTTCGTATCGAAAATAATTTTTGAAGTATAATTGCCCAAACGCAATTACGTTATATATTATAATATGATATAGCATAGATATGAATTAAAAGAAACTTTAAAATTCGTGAAATATTTATATTGATCGCTGTTTTAAACATTATATAAGAGTTGTTAAACACATTTCTCAGAATATTAACATTTTAAATTCAATATTTCATAGGTTAGCCTTGTGTGTAAATAAATGTTTTATGTGATTTTGGCATGGAATGCACTAATTTAAGTTCGTCTGTAATGAAATATGATTAAGAAGTAACAGGAAAGCCTTAATTAACTCACGTATTTGGACGTCTCTGCTCGTAATCTGCAGTTCCCAGGTTCCAGCCCCAATTATGTAAGCAAAGAAACTTATCCCAGGTGAACCCCATCGTTCTGTTGGTGAAAGAAAACACGTGAATGAATTTGAAAGGCTGTCGTAGATCGGTTAAGCCGTGGGCAGAAGAGCGATTCTTTAAAGAATATTCTTGGTAGCTTTAAAGGGAAGCTTCGATCTTCCTCAGAGGAACTGTACAGCGTTTGGCCATTCATTGTAGGTGTCCTATTCGCATTATAGTCCCATTTCTTTCGGAGCAGGAGATGGCTCAGCCAGCAGTGTGCCAGGCTCTTAAACTTCGGTTCCGAAGTTAGGTTCCCAGTTCTGCTTGCTTTGAGATTTGCTCCTCTAACCACCATTCTTCCTCAGTGATAAAAAGGACAACGTTTGGACTTGGAAAGACCACCGTACATCGGATGGGACTTAAGATTCCCATACCCTCTGTACAGTCGCTCAAAAAGTTATCCGAACACTATGGTTGATTACAGAATTCATAAAAAATATCTGGCAACTATTTTTTTTATAAATTGGACACCCAGTCGTGTACGTACACGAAGGTTGCCAGATCACTAATTTTTAAAACCATCGTTGCCAGATATTTTTCCTGAATTCTGTAATCAACCATAGCGTTCGGATATTTTTTGAGCGACCGTACATTAGAGAGCATCTCTGTCCTATCAGCTGTCAAGTGGATCCACTTCCCCAATCTTCTCTAAGACTTTGAAGTCATTGTGTGTGACAAAAGTGCTCCTCACTGATAAAGTAATTCAACACAATGGAATATTAACGAAATGCATGTTTAGGTGAATTCTATAGATGAGAATGTGTAATGCCAAAATAAGTCTCATGTTGATAACGTTCAACTGAAGAACTGATAGTGCACAAACGCTGTAAAGTGAAAGACCTATTGACAGGTATCGCTGAAGATTTAATTCATCAGTATTCCTTTGCATTTGGGGTTTATATATTTTATGGGTTGGGTTGTTTTACCTCTGAGCGGCACTTTTTTGCACACCATGGGCTAAATGGCCAGGTCACATGGACCCCGAAGGCTCAGAGAAGGTTGGGGGAGGGGACCCACTGGAACAGCTGTTGGGACACAGATGGTAATCTCCCGTCAAGGCCATCCAGCGTGTTCTTTAACGTGCACAGGGTATGGCTCTCCCTCACACGGGGCCACGGCTTAACGTCCCATCCGACGGACGGCGGCCTTTCCAAGCCCATCGGTGGCCCCTACTGACCGTGGGCAGGGCGAGGAATTTTGCGGAGATAAATCTCAACGCTGACCCAGCTGGGACTCGAAACTGGGAACTACAGATTACGAGCCACCCCCGCCCCTATATATTTTATGGTAAAGGGCTCTGGCGTGTATCTAGAGAGTTGCGGATTCGATTCCCACCATGTCAGTAATAATTTATCGAACGGATAATTGCTATTTCTCCTAATTTCCTAATTTCAACCCAATTGTCATATCCTCCCAATTGTGTGTTGTCCCCACCATCCAATTGTCCACCCAATTGTCGCACTTCCAGTTGATATCCACCCTGATGACTTCCATCCAATTGTCGCGATCCCGTGTAAAATTCATAGAATACAATATGTTTTAAAGGATTCAAATTCAAAACCTTTATCTTAAAAAGGAAATGACGACTTGTTTTCATTGAAGATGGAGTTGGGAGATAATTATGTGATGGATGATGTTGGATATATAGCTTGAGAGTCCTCAATTGTTCTCCCATCATCGCTATCATCTTTCCGTTATACAGGGCTAAAGGCACAAGTTCAAATCCAGAGTTACGTTTCAGGCTCATCCGTGAACAATAGTGATGACGTCGTTTTTAAGGAAAAACATCAGTAGCTGCTGCTTTCCTGCTTATATTTTCCCTCTTGCTGATATTCATTTTGCTGAACTGCCTTTCGATCTGTTTAGACTCGATCAGTGACTATGCCAATCGGCCTCAAAGGTTTTTCTTTACTCCTGTACTAACTGCCACTAATTTTTCAAAGATCCTAGTTACAAATAAGAAATGTTTCGTTTTATCCGGTGTTATCATTGATTTTCTCTATAAATCCAGAACGCATCCATTAATGACAAAGGCCAATCTCTGCTATTTGCTGCTCAATGTTGCGATAGATATGAGTACCTTAGCAGGTTAAGGTCTGAAAAAATCTCGACCTGGGATCGATATGACCATGTCAAAAACATTTCTAGCGCCCCCCCCCCCCCCCCCCCCCACACACACACACACTCACAACCACCACCACATTTATTCTGGGTTCCGTGAGCTTCTCTCGAAGTAAAGGGAATGGGATGTTCTTGTCCCTGGCCTCCAATCAGGGAGAGGCATGCGCAGATGCATTTCAATGCAGAATGTAAGGTCACGCAGGACAGAGAATTTCATTCTGCTGCATCACAACCCCCCCCCTCCCCCCTCAGTTCCTCGAATGCCTACTCTGATTGTGTGCCCCATTTCAACTGTTCAGGTGCCTGCTTCAGAGTCACGTCTGTCAGTGGATTTGCAATCTCTGCATACTGATACAGATAGTGTCGCTATTATCCGAAGTGTCCTAATATGCTCTTCAGTTCCTTCTTCATTGGAGGAGCTTTCATCTTTCTGATGATCTCTGGTTTTGCATGGTGGGGGCGGTGCCTGACGGACATACAAATTGGTGTGACCAAAATATTTGTCTCTCTACTCCTCCAAGTACACTTTGCTAGGTTGATTGTGAAATATTTGACATTGATATCCCTAAGATCCTCTCTAAGATATTAAGATGATCATCCCAGCTGTTAGTAAAAGAAAGCTCTATCATTTAGATATGCACAGCAATAATCAACATGGGGAGTAATTATGGTATTCATATTTTTCTGGAAAAATATCCCAGAGTTCTTCAGTTTGGAAGAGAAGCACGTCCCACTGTCACAGCCCTCGGTGGGTCACGAATGCTGTGTAACCTTTACTACAGGGTCTAATGCGTACTTTACTACAGGGGCTAATGCATTTGTCAATATCCCTTTAGCATATCCAGAGTTGTTGTATAGCTCGGCCGTTCCACCTGGTACAGCAACTCTATTGGGTTTCATTGGGTGTTCAAACGTGTACGTACACGAATGTTGCCAAATCGCTAATTTCTTAAAAAAATATCATTGCCAGAAAATTTTTCTGAATTCTGTAATCAACCATAGTTATCGGATATTATTTTTGAGCGATTGTACAGAGGGTATGGGAAGTTTAAGTCCCATCCAATGTACGGTGGAATTACTGGACAACGGTTGGTTCCAGGTCCAACCGTTGTCCCCTTTATCACTGAGGAAGAATGGAGGTTAGAAGAGTAAACCTGAAAGCAGGTACAACTGGGTGGCTGACAAAGCCGAGGAAGCAGTTAGACAGCACAACAGCAGAGAGCTGTACCAGATAGTTAATGTTTTGTGTGGTAGAAAACGGACAGGCATACAAGGATTGAAGGATAAACAAAGTAAGGTTATAGAAGGGGAGGATTCTGTCATGGCTAGGTGGGCTGAGCATTTCAGTGATGTTCTAAACAATGTAGTTAGTTCTACTCCCATTGTTTGCAGTGATGATAGATGCATTGGTGGCTTTAATGTTGGCCCTATAACACAATCTGAAGTTAGTTTGGCTGTTTCTAAACTTAAACTTCATAAATCCCCAGGGGTAGATGAAATTACTACGGAAATGCTTAGAGCTGGGAATGTTTCGGTTACCACTTGGATGACTGAAATTCTGAATCTCTTTTATGATAAACGCATGGTTCCTAAGGATTTTACCAGAGCTATTGTTATCCCTATTTTCAAAAAAGGTGATCGCAGTTCTTGTGATAACTATAGGGGTATCAGCCTACTCTCTGTTCCAGGTAAAGTTCTTTCCATGATTGTTCTTAATAGAATTAAGAATCTGGTTGACAGGCAATTGCGTGATGAGCAATGTGGATTCAGAAGTGGTAGGGGATGTGTGGATCAGATATTTTCACTTAGGCAGATTCTTGAGAAATGTTTAGAGTTTCAGAAACCTTTGGTTGCTAGCTTTGTTGATTTCAAAAAGGCTTTCGACTCTGTTGATCGTCATAATTTGTGGTTGATTGTGAGATCATATGGTATACCAGACAAGTTAGTTAACATTATGAAAGCTCTCTATAATAACACTGAGTCGTGTGTGAGAGTTGGTAAGGCTTGTAGCAATTGGTTTAGCATTACTTCTGGTGTTCGACAAGGGTGCATTTTGTCTCCTTTTCTCTTTAGCTTGGTTATTGATTATGTTATGCGAAATTCACTTCAAGGGAAAGATTTTGGCCTTAAATGGGCTGGAGATAGGAAAATTTCTGATTTAGATTATGCTGATGATTTAGCCCTTCTGGCAAATGATGTTGATGAGATGAACTCTTTCATTCGAGCCGTTGATGAGACTGGTAGTAGAGTAGGTTTGGTTATAAACAGAGAGAAAACTAAAGTGATGAAAATTGGTCAGGCAGGCTGTGATTCAGTTAATCTGAATGGTTGCAGTCTTGAGCAGGTGTCACAGTTTAATTATCTTGGGAGCTATGTAACAGATAATGGTGATGTGCGGCATGAGATTAACAGACGAATAGGGATTGCTGCTGGGACTTTTAAGAATCTATGGAGAGTGTGGAGAAATAGGCGTATACACCTAAAGACTAAAATTAGACTGTATAATAGTTTGGTTCTTTCTAGGGTTAGTTATAGTAGTGAAACTTGGACACTTTGTAAACAAGATAACAGGAAACTAGATGCTTTTGATTCCAGATGCTTACGCAGTATCTTGGGCATTAGGTGGTTCAACTTTGTAACTAATGATGAGATTAGGAAAAGGAGTTTGCAACCTCCTTTAAGCAGCATATTGTGCAGAGAGAGACTCCGTTGGTTTGGCCATGTTGCCCGTATGAATAATTATAGATTGGCGAATAGGGTTATGAACAGTGTGCCTAAAGGCCTCAGAAAGAAGGGGAGACCTAGGATGCGGTGGGCAGACAATGTCAAACAGGACCTTGTTAGAATTGGTGTGCAGTGGCCAGATGCAGTAGATGTAGCTCAGGATAGACTTGCTTGGAGAACTAAATTGCACGGTCTGGTTGGACCTCCGTAGCCCATGGCTGCTTGAGGATGATGATGATGATGATGATACTGTGAACTGGACACCTACAATGAATGGCCAAACACTGTACAGTTCCTCTGAGGAAGATCGAAGCTTCCCTTTAAAGCTACCAAGAATATTCTTTAAAGAGTCGCTCTTCTGCCCACGGTTTAACCGATCTACGACAGCCTTCCAAATTCATTCATGTGTTCTCTCTCACCAACAGAACGATGGGGTTCACCGGGGATAAGTTTCTTCGCTGACATAATTGGGACTGCAACCTGAGAACTGCAGATTACGAGTCTGGCACGCTGCCGACTCTCGTCTCTCATTCAAATGAGCCATATATTTCATTCAATATTCTTTTGCAAAACACAAAGGATGGAGATAGAAGCTCTCGTAACCCATTCCAGGCTTCTCTTACAACATCAAACACCGCCTTTTCCATAACACTGCCTGTCCATTTTCCCTCAAAATATGTAAAAAAAAATTAAAAATCTGCCTAGTTTAAGCATTAGGCACTAGATGGCAGCATCTGCCAGGAAAACATTTCAATATGGGAAATACTGATACTGGATAATTTTCTACATATTCAGCAAATAATATTACAGTTATTAAACCAGTATAGAAATAAATCTGCGTGGCAATGCTCCTATTACAGCTCAAGCATAGAAAAAACGTATATATTCTATCCATTAGCCATAATTTCCAATGGATAATTTCAGATGCTTGAGTCTTATAGACTGATAGGAGACTTGGAATTCGAATCGTCATTTCGAACATGAAAATCTCTCCAATTGATCGTCATAAGCAGTGGCGGCTCGTAGCTAAAATTAGTGGGGGTGCTGCTTCAGAAAATTTTTAACCTTTGTTTTAAAATTGTGTAAAAGGAAACAAACATGTATAAAAAGAAAATTTATTCACAAACTTGATAAAATCCTAAAGGAACAAAATCAAACATTTTTTACTTACTTTAACCTAAATTGTTACAGTTCAAGCTTAATCTATTCATTTAAAAATGAAATCCATTCTTCTTCTTTTAATTTGCGCGAAAAAAAATGAATCAAATAGAATAGCTGGAAGCAGGATAATAATCTAATTCTACACTTTATCACATTCAAGATTATGGTACACGGTTTTTAAGCACAACACACGCGGAGTAAAAAAAAACTACCTTCAACCAGCACGCCAGGGTCGGCACTGCGGGAACGACAGTGCTCTCTCTCCCTTGCAACCTCGCGTGTAGCTTCCTATGTGCGCATGCGCACAACAGTCAAACACCTCGCCGCTAGTACTGTGAAGCGCACAGTTCCATACAAAGATTTTTGTAACTTTTTCATAAACTGGGGGATGGCTACTGATATTAAGCTTAAGGAATATATATTGTACAAGTATAAAGAAAGAATTAAAGAAAAAAGGACTCATTATGTTAAATGTTATCGATAATATCAAGTTGAAATTGGGGGTGCTGCAGTTCCACAGTGCCTATACGCGAGCCACCACTGAAAATAAGTAATATGAAACCAATCATTCACGATATAGAAATAAATTGTATACATACTGTAATGACAAATAGGAAAATAAAGAAATAAAAAATTAAGCAAAGAATTTTTTTTCCTCGGACAACCATTACTTCTACTCAGCGAGCTTTACAACATTCGAGCCGAAATGAAGGGGTCGTTAGTGGTCGACAGCGACAAATAGCGTTTAACTATAAAATTTATAACCCATAATCAGAATAATGTGCTGTATAGTAGCTGTCGGTTGAAAGCCGATCGGAATTTCATAGCTCTCATGCTAAAAAGGGGAAAATTAAATTACCTCTACTGTAAATTAATTATTCACTACAAAGTTACTTACCTGAAGGAATTTATAAACGAACCACAAACACTTTATGAATATTATTTAAGTTGATTCACCTGATATTTTTTCGAACAGCAGAATGGTGGTTTAGAGAAGGACATACGGAATACAGGCCGTGTGTATTTTTTAATCGCATAGACCTTGCCAATGGTTGCTTATTACACCGAAATCTGTTCGCGGTACGCAAAGCTCTGAAATCCTCAAATTATATCAATTCTTCGCCATATCCATACGCTAACGCGGCAAACGTAGCAGTAACATAGCCGCTTCATATAAACTCATAAACTGACATTATAATTTTTTTCCCTTGCAATAATAGGGTAGTGACGTCTGACAGAGTGTCGTTGAAGAATGCACTGTTTGCTCACTCATAGGAAGTGACTCTTACAGTGTTTCGTATTCTGAACAGAGGTGTTTGTTTACTCTTCCGCAGTTGTATTTTTCAATATCTTTTTTACGAAAATTACTATGAATTGTGGAAGAGAAATAAGACGCATTTCTTTAAACATCGGATTCACGCTGAGAATTATTTCTTCAGGATATTTAATAATTATACCTGCAATTAATAATCCTCACTTTACATCAATGAGGTTGGGTTGGATTGTTTTACCTCTGAGCGGCACTTTTTTGCACACCATGGGCTAAATGGCCAGGTCAGTTGTACCCCGAAGGCTCAGAGAAGGTTGAAGAGAATATAGAGAAGATAGAAAAGGAAGAGAAGGTAGAGCCAGAGCGGAAGTAGCAATCCTGAATCTTGCGTGATCCATCGTCTTCAATGTTGTGCGAAGTGTATTGCTCTGATTCTTGTACAAACTGCACATTGGACAACAGCTGACTCCCAGTGGTCCTCTGCAATGTCGGAACCTTGTTCTTAAGTTCCTGGCTGTGTGCAACAGTTGGCCGTGGAACATTTTGCAGAGTGGGGAGGCACACTTCCTGCTGAATGGTAATGTGAGTACTAATTATTATTGGACATGGAGAATGTTACATTCTCTGGCGTTGATGAAATTACACAACATTTCCCACCTGTTATTGTGTGATATTCCTTCACTGTAACTATCGTCTAGGAACCTTTCTTCTTCGAGGAAGGTCAAGCCATAATCTCCCCTCAAGTACCACGTCCAGAGAACAATGAAACAACTCCTAATCTAATATTTTATCCTCATCTTTTATGCGACAGGCTGCTAAGAGGAAAATGAGTAATTCTTTATTGTTCTATAAGTTCTAAAAATATATTATTATTTGTATTTCCCTAATCGTCCATTCGTTGGAACTTCCACTTTTAAAGTATGCGAAATTTGGAAAAGGAAACTTCATTCTCTTTGAAATAATATTTGTCATAGGCGATGTATTTTCTTTCTACTTTTACATTTATATTTACATCAGTTGTGTCAATTTCTTTACAGTGTAATTGATTATTTTTTATGGTCACAAGAGCCCAGAGGCAAGGAACAAGATCCATGGAAGAGAATCCATTTTCATGCTTTTTAGGAGAAGTCGCATTTCAGGTAACTTTCCCGTTAAATATACACTCAGCATCAACTTTATTAGTTACAGTTTTATTTTTAATCTGTAAAAATTCATATACAGAATGTAGTAAATTATTAAATACGTTTGTCACAATAAAAATGTTACTGAATGTAATTTAAAGATAATCGAATCTATTTAATGTGGATTATCAACAATATTCTTTTGGTATTTAGATAATTTAGGGAAATTGAATATTTTAACAGCTAAAATAAGAGTTTAAATAATTGTTCTGATAAATTAATAAAAACAAGATGCAATGGCCGTTTTACTAAACTTTACTAACACTTGTAAGAGTAGTTTTAGCCCTTGTAATAATTATGCTAATTTTCGCTAATTATGAATGACGCGTTCCAAAAGAAGCTAACTTGCTAACTTTCATAGCTATTTAAATACTGAAAACATCTTTTTAGAAGCTTGTTGCCTTTGAAAAAAATATTTAGATATTTAAAATATATTTAGTCGCATATTTCATAAATTTTTTATTTAATAAATTACTGAGTTCTATACCTGAATTACTATTGATATAACATAGAACTGTATTACTTAATGAAGGGGCCGCTTTGCGTACATGCACTCTGTGGGGTCTCCTCCATAAATTCCGTGAGGATCTGAGGGGAGGGTAAGGTTAGGATGTTTTAAAAGAATATTAAATAACATACTATTAAGGATCTTATTAAACAAACCACCGACCTACTACGTTTTGACATTAAAATGGTATATTTTCCCTTGTGATTAGTACTTTGTAGCGTTTTCCGATTACAAACATAAGATATTTTATGTATGACCCCCTTGTAATGAAATACTACTACAGTTAACACTCACTTGATATGTTGACACTCGTACAAAAGTAAAGATTCCTACACAAAATAAGTTTCGTAAAATGAAGTGGCGGTTCCGCTATGCACTGCGTATAAGGTGAAGTGTTAAATCCTTCTGATACGTTATATAAATTATAGACGACCGGTGGAGAAATAAATAGGTTGTACTCTTTTGATGTTAATTTTTAGCGACTTACACTGCAAGTCACGGAACTTATATTTTTTACAACAAAAAGGACTTTTTGTGATTAAACGAATGTAAAATACTACACTAAAAGGTATTGTAATTTATAGTGGTAGTTGTTTCCACTCTTCCTTTGAATACTTTTATCCAGTTAAAAGCATATCATAAAAAATGATGTTTTAGTGTTGCGTTGAAGTAATATCTTCATTATTACACTGACTGCTTTCAGAATAAAATAAAATATTATATTTTTGCTAGTCTATGTGTCTTTATGTTTATATACAAGATTATTCAAATTAAACTGACAATTCCCTAGTAAGCTTTTTGAAATAACTCAGTGGCTATAAGTAATATTTGATATTTGCACATTTCTGATCATAATTGAAACAACACATAAAACGGTAGGCATCATGATAAAGAAATCGAAGTAGTTTAGAACTTCTACTCTGGCATATAAACTGACAGGCTCCTGTCAGACCTCTGTGGCAAGCAGCTGCTTAAGGGGGTATTTATTTATTTTTTTTTTATTTCATTTTCAATATTAGAAAAACTCGGAAAATCTTCTGTAAA
Source organism: Ryuthela nishihirai (assembly GCA_038380435.1). Lineage (NCBI taxonomy): Eukaryota > Metazoa > Arthropoda > Arachnida > Araneae > Heptathelidae > Ryuthela > Ryuthela nishihirai. The sequence goes on from JAWZYU010000039.1 coordinate 5,608,777, forward strand.
CATGAAACTCTTTGTAACTAGCTCAGCTGTTATATCTGGAAAGAGATTTTTCGACCGCCATCTTCAATTGCATTTAAGCAACTTCCAATGACTGACTCCGTGGTATAAAAAAGCCATCAATAGAAGAGATCTCAGTCGGCGGATGGTACTGAAACTGTCAGAGAACATGACACATCTTTTGGAGTTCTTAGGTTTGTATCCCTTTCGGATCAAGTCGATTTTACCTATCTTCCTCTTGCTTTTGGCTTTGACAATTTGTCGATTTGTCTATTTCGGGATTTGACAAAAGATTATTCCACCATATCTTTCGAACGCGATGAGAAGATTGATGATTTATATGTCAAATGAAATCTTGTGACGCGGGAGTGTCAGAGGCTGTAACAAATTAACTCCCCATGTTTTCTTCCCACTCAAAACAGAAGAAATAGGAAAATTGTTCTTGACTATATCTCCAGAACGTGAATGCAGAAAGAAACAAGTTATACGTCAAATAAATCCTTCTGAAGCACTGGAAGACATAGGCTACGAAACGTGACCCACCTGCTTTTTTTCCCCGAAAAAAGGACGAAATATGAAAATGATTCTCCTCCTGTATCTTCTCAATGTGAACAGTAACAAACTTTGTGTCAAATGAATCATCTATGATTCATTTAATCATCATGAAATATAATTTGTTACAGCCTCTGACACTCCCGCGTCACAAGATTTCATTTGACATATAAATCATTAATCTTCTCATCGCGTTCGAAAGATATGGTGGAATAATCTTTTGTCAAATCCTCAAATAGACAAATCGAAAATGGTCAAAGCCAAAAGCAAGAGGAAGATAGATAAATCGTCATGTGCGAACAGTAACAACCTTTATGTCAAATGAAAGCCTGTGACGTAGGAAGTGTCATGGTCTATATAAATTCACCCCCTTGTTTCTTCCCCCCAGAAAAATGGGTAATGTGAAAGTCATTCTACTATATCTTCCGAACGCGAGATCCTATAGTTATTAGTTGGATGGGTTATTTTACCTCTGAGCGGCACTTTAGGCACACCATGGGCTAAGTATCGTTAGTAATGGTATACTAAGGCCTGCCCAATTGTTCGAAAACCGTAGCTTTACGCATACTCTCCTATAATATAAAATTCCGCTAGATGGCGCGCAAACACAAGGAAAAAATATTCACCTGAGTCGTTTTTATGTTAAAGTGGGGCGGAAAAACTTTAAATGGCATGAATGTGAAGAACCTTGGGAAGGAAAATATGTCAGCATTTCTATTTGCAACTTATAACCTTATATATATTATATTTGCAACCTTATATTGAGATATATAATATTTCCAATTGGAAAGTGATTTTAGGAGCAAAAAATCGTACAAATTCAGATTTAAAATTCATAATGCGTTTGGTGATTTCGCCTCTGTGTACCGTAATGACAAACCAAAATGCTACGTTTCTCTAAATTTCTCTTACATACTTTATATTTATGAGAGAAATTTGAAATTTCGGTGGTGGAATATAAACGTTACGAAGTTTCAATAGAAAGCAATGGTGATCCAATTATTTTTGTTTTAAGAGAAAAATTAAGAATTAAATTGGTGTCGATAGTAATTGATGAAATATTACGACTTGCACTTTACGAATCTTACAAAAGCTATAAATGCGACCTCTAACGGCGGAAAGCTTTGAAAATTCCAAAATATCAAAAGAATATTACAAACGATGTAGTTATGCTGGAAATTTTAAATGTTGGTGGTAGAATGTAAAGGTCACGAAGTTTTTTGTGAGCAATGAGTTGACCCCGTAGACCAGGGGGGGAGAAGAAATGCAAATTTTTGAATTCATTTTTTTTCCATTCATTCATTATTTTTGTTATGTTACTCAAACCAATCACAGACAGATATCGCAAAGTAGCCTGTTGCATTATCATCTTGAAATGTTTCGTCTCCATCAGCAAACAATTAGATATGCTGTTTACATATGCTGCAGTATTTTGTCCATGCTTGAGACATAACAATATACCGAATCCTTGCCATGTGAATCCCTTCAACATCATACAGTGGATGTGACACATGAGTTCATTGTGTCACGTGGTCACCACCACACCCTAGTTCTGCCATCTGTAGAAAATATTAAATTTTATATTTCATCTGACTAGATGACCCCATTTTCCCCAAGTTTTCTAACCATTCACTCATGCCTCTTCCGACAACACTGAAACCTAGCCGATTTTTAGCCAACACTATAAGTCTCCGAATAGGACACCGACTGCCGAATTGCAAATAGCGGAGTTCCCTGTGGAAGTGTCAGAATATATGAGTCTTATTTTGAAAGCAGTCATGATTTCATACACAGTTGAAGTGGTATCGCTTTCATGTGGCCTCTACCTTTTCTCTCATACAGTATCGGAAGAAAGGATTAGTTCACCAGGCAACGCGCATGAATCGTAATCTGTAGTTCCCAGATTCGAGTCTCAGCTGTTCCAACATTCATTTATAACGGCAAATTCGAACCATTCCCTCGGTGAGAAGAGAACACCTATGGGATTGGAAATGCTGTCGTCCGTGAGATGAAAGCCGAGGCTTGGTAGACAAAAAATACGGTAGATGGCGCGCAAACATTGACGATAAATACGGTAGATGGCGCGCCGAGACTTCGTAGATGATTATTATAATTAAGCCTATGCTTGGTAGATGTTAAATAACCCTTGGATGGTCTTGATATGAGGCTACAATCTGTCTGCTGTTGTTCCATGAGTTCCATTTCCCCACCTTTCACTGGACCCTTTCGGTCCTTGTAGCCTTTAGGTCATTTAGCCCATTGTGTACAACAAGTGTCACTCAAAGGTGAAACACTCATCTCCTATAGTATCGTAAGTCTGACACAATAACTCCAGCCAGTCCTTGCGACTCATTCCTATTGATGAGGTTCAAACTGTTTTTGATAAGTGTCTGTAGATTTTCACTCGTTCCATCGAATTCAATGTGTTACTACTTCTTTGAACGCTTGTGTACACTTCCTGTTACATGTTAAAACAAAAGCTGCATGCAAGATCATTTCTAGATATAACAGCTGAGCTAATTGCGATGAATTTCGTGTTTACAGGATATTTTTTGAACTTCTCTAAAATTGAAAATTACATTACTTCCGTTTGTATATCATGATGCCTAGTGTTTTATGTATTGCTTCAGTAATAATCTGAAATGTGCAAATTCAAAATATTGCTTATATCCACTGAGTTATCTCTACAAATTTACTTAAATATTCTGTTTAATTCAGGTCACCTCGTATATAAAGATTAAGATGCATGGTTTAGAAAAGATAGAAATCTCTATTTTATTCCGAAAGCAGTCGGTGTAATAATGAAGATATTAGTTCAGCGTAGCCTTAAATCATCATTTTTTATCTTATGCTATTTGTTAGATAAAAGTAATAAAAGAAGGGTGAAAACAGCTACCACTATAAATTTTAGTACCATTTAGTGTAGTTTTGTTTAGTCGTTTAATCACATATCCATATCTCTTTTAGAAACGGATTCCAGTTCAGTGACTTCCTACGTAAGTCTCTAAAAATAGCAATAATAGTGGTACACCTGTTATTTTAGAACAGGTCGTTTATAATATATATAACGTATCAGAAGGATTTAACACCTCACCCCACCCGCTGTACATACAGGACCGTCTCTTCATTTTACTAACGTATTTTCTGTAGGAATCTTTACTTTTGTACGAGTGTCAACATTTCTTACATTTTATATCTTACATTTTAATCTTACATTTTGTACGAGTGACAGGGATATTACATTAAATAAATGATTTTTTAAATCTTAGTGTACATGTACACTAAGCGGTTCCATCATCAAATGAAGTTCTATGTTGTGTCAATAGTAAGTCACTTGCAGAATTCAGTAACTTCCTTAAATAAAAGTTTTATAAAGAAAATGCTTCCTAATTTAAAAATCTCTGTCAAATCAATTTAAATCAAAACAACTTTTTCAAACGCAACAAATTTTTAGAAAGATGCGTTTAGTATTTAAGTGTTGTGGAAGCTGAAACATTTAGCAAGTTAGATTGTTCTGCAAAACATTATATCAACGCGAATAATATATTAAAATTCTAGTTCATTGAGATAACGGTTGGGTTGTTTTACCTCTGAGCGGCACTTTTTTGCACACCATGGGCTAAATGGCCAGGTCACATGGACCCCGAAGGCTCAGAGAAGGTTGGGGGAAGAGCCCCACTGGAACAGCTGTTGGGAGACAGATGGTAACCTCCCGTCAAGGCCATCCAGCGTGTTCTTTAACGTGCACAGGGTATGGCTCTCCCGCACACGGGGCCACGGCTTAGCGTCCCATCCGACGGACGGCGGCCTTTCCAAGCCCATCGGTGTCCCCTACTGACCGTTGGCGGGGCGGGGAATTTTGCAGAGATAAATCTCAACGCTGACCCAGCTGGGACTCGAACCTGGGAACTACAGATTACGAGCCTGGCGCGCTACCGACTGAGCCACCCCCGCCCCACTCTAAATCAACCCTGTCTTTGAATGAAATCGGTACCCTTGCATTCGTGCGTGGAATCTAGATGGAGGATCGAACGATTTGATTCTGAAAATATTCCTTCAGTGTAAAAACAATAGAGTTTGCCACCTAGAGAGGGAGAGCAGCGAATTCTTTTGCGTTATTTTTAGTTATTTTTACACTTCCGAGCAAGCTTTGCTGTTGCCTACACCACGTGACTAATTTTAGATACACTTTGACTGAAAATTGTTCATTTCCAACATCATTATAATTTCTTTTCATTTCGAGAGACAAGAGTTAGTAGTTAGTGCGTTTATTTGGAAAAAGCTGCGTTTATTTGGGAAAGTTTAGGTCTGTTAAACCCTCTATTCCCATATGAAATGAAATAAAAGATTTTTTGAGCAGCGTAAATTTTAAAATAATTAGGGGTAAAATAAATTTTAGGCAAGGAAAAGGAAGGAAAATAGGGGAAGTTGCCCCAATTAGCACTTCCACAGTCCTTGGGGAAAAAGAAAAATGCCCGCCTTTCGGATAAATAAAATAAATACCCCCTCAAGCAGCTGCTTGCCACAGAGGTCTGACAGGAGCCTGTCAGTTTATATGCCAGAGTAAAAGTCTAAAAGGCTGGCAGGACCTCAGCAGAAAAACGACACATACATCCATGCCTTACCCGGGGCTCGAACCCAGGTCCCTTAGATCAGTAGCCAAGCGTGCTAACCACTCGGCCACGGGACGGCTAAAATAAATACCCCCTCAAGCAGCTGCTTGCCACAGAGGTCTGACAGGAGCCTGTCAGTTTATATGCCAGAGTAGAAGGTCTGTGAGGATGGCAGGACCTCAGCAGAAAAAGAACACGAACATCCATGCCTTACCCGGGGCTCGAACCCAGGTCCCTTAGATCAGTAGCCAAGCGTGCTAACCACTCGGCCACGGGACGGCTCGCCTTTCGGATAGCCAGCTTGAAATTCTCCTTCCACATATCAGCCTGCATTGCTTAGTTGTAATTAAAATTCTTAACAATTTAATATTTATATTTTATATCTATTTCATAATTTGTTTTGCTTTAGTATGGTCTATTTAGCGCTGAAATCAGAATTTCTTTTTTAATTTTGAAAATCAAATGTTTAATTTTTTTTTCTTTATTGTGTTTTCTTGATGTTCAGCCAATTCAGAGCTGCACTTCCCAAGCAGCATCCCAGCCGCATGGCCTCTCTGCCAATTCAGAGCTGCACCTCCCAAGCAGCATCCCAGCCGCATGATCTCTCTGCCAATTCAGAGCTGCACCTGCCAAGCAGCATCCCAGCCCCATGGCCTCTCTGCCAATGCAGAGCTGCACCTCTCAAGCAGCATCCCAGCCGCATGGTCTCTCTGCCAATTCAGAGCTGCACCTCCTAAGCAGCATCCCAACCGCATGGCCTCTCTGCCAATTCAGAGCTGCACCTCCCAAGCAGCATCCCAGCCGCATGGCCTCTCTGCCAATTCAGAGCTGCACATCCCAAGCAGCATCCCAGCCGCATGGCCTCTCTGCCAATTCAGAGCTGCACCTCCCAAGCAGCATCCCAGCCGCATGGCCTCTCTGCCAATTCAGAGCTGCACATCCCAAGCAGCATCCCAGCCACATGGCCTCTCTGCCAATTCAGAGCTGCACCTCCCAAGCAGCATCCCAGCCGCATGGCCTGTCTGTCAATTCAGAGCTGCACCTCCCAAGCAGCATACCAGCCGCATGGCCTGTCTGCCATTTCAGAGCTGCACCTCCCAAGCAGCATCCCAGCCGCATGGCCTGTCTGCCAATTCAGAGCTGCACCTCCCAAGCAGCATCCCAGCCGCATGGCCTGTCTGTCAATTCAGAGCTGCACCTCCCAAGCAGCATACCAGCCGCATGGCCTGTCTGCCATTTCAGAGCTGCACCTCCCAAGCAGCATCCCAGCCGCATGGCCTGTCTGCCAATTCAGAGCTGCACCTCCCAAGCAGCATCCCAGCCGCATGGCCTCTCTGCCAATTCAGAGCTGCACCTCCCAAGCAGCATCCCAGCCGCATGACCTCTCTGCCAATTCAGAGCTGCACCTCCCAAGCAGCATCCCAGCCGCATGGCCTCTCTGCCAATTCAGAGCTGCACCTCCCAAGAAGCATCCCAGCCGCATGGCCTCTCTGCCAATTCAGAGCTGCACCTCCCAAGCAGCATCCCAGCCGCATGGCCTCTCTGCCAATTCAGAGCTGCACCTCCCAAGCAGCATCCCAGCCGCATGATCTCTCTGCCAATTCAGAGCTGCACCTGCCAAGCAGCATCCCAGCCCCATGGCCTCTCTGCCAATGCAGAGCTGCACCTCCCAAGCAGCATCCCAGCCGCATGGTCTCTCTGCCAATTCAGAGCTGCACCTCCTAAGCAGCATCCCAACCGCATGGCCTCTCTGCCAATTCAGAGCTGCACCTCCCAAGCAGCATCCCAGCCGCATGGCCTCTCTGCCAATTCAGAGCTGCACATCCCAAGCAGCATCCCAGCCACATGGCCTCTCTGCCAATTCAGAGCTGCACCTCCCAAGCAGCATCCCAGCCGCATGGCCTGTCTGTCAATTCAGAGCTGCACCTCCCAAGCAGCATAGCAGCCGCATGGCCTGTCTGCCATTTCAGAGCTTCACCTCCCAAGCAGCATCCCAGCCGCATGGCCTGTCTGCCAATTCAGAGCTGCACCTCCCAAGCAGCATCCCAGCCGCATGGCCTCTCTGCCAATTCAGAGCTGCACCTCCCAAGCAGCATCCCAGCCGCATGACCTCTCTGCCAATTCATAGCTGCACCTCCCAAGCAGCATCCCATCCGCATGGCCTCTCTGCCAATTCAGAGTTGCACCTCCCAAGGAGCATCCCAGCCGCATGGCCTCTCTGCCAATTCAGAGCTGCACCTCCCAAGCAGCATCCCAGCCGCATGGCCTCTCTGCCAATTCAGAGCTGCACCTCCCAAGCAGCATCCCAGCCGCATGGCCTCTCTGCCAATTCAGAGTTGCACCTCCCAAGCAGCATCCCAGCCGCATGGTCTCTCTGCCAATTCATAGCTGCACCTCCCAAGCAGCATCCCAACCGCATGACCTCTCTGCCAATTCAGAGCTGCACCTCCCAAGCAGCATCCCAGCTGCATGGCCTCTCTGCCAATTCAGAGCTGCACCTCCCAAGCAGCATCCCAGCCACATGGCCTCGCTGTCAATTCAGAGCTGCACCTCCCAAGCAGCATACCAGCCGCATGGCCTCTCTGCCAATTCAGAGCTGCACCTCCCAAGCAGCATCCCAGCTGCATGACCTCTCTGCCAATTCAGAGCTGCACCTCCCAAGCAGCATCCCAGCCGCATGGCCTCTCTGCCAATTCAGAGCTGCACATCCCAAGCAGCATCCCAGCCACATGGCCTCTCTGCCAATTCAGAGCTGCACCTCCCAAGCAGCATCCCAGCCGCATGGCCTGTCTGTCAATTCAGAGCTGCACCTCCCAAGCAGCATAGCAGCCGCATGGCCTGTCTGCCATTTCAGAGCTTCACCTCCCAAGCAGCATCCCAGCCGCATGGCCTGTCTGCCAATTCAGAGCTGCACCTCCCAAGCAGCATCCCAGCCGCATGGCCTCTCTGCCAATTCAGAGCTGCACCTCCCAAGCAGCATCCCAGCCGCATGACCTCTCTGCCAATTCATAGCTGCACCTCCCAAGCAGCATCCCATCCGCATGGCCTCTCTGCCAATTCAGAGTTGCACCTCCCAAGGAGTATCCCAGCCGCATGGCCTCTCTGCCAATTCAGAGCTGCACCTCCCAAGCAGCATCCCAGCCGCATGGCCTCTCTGCCAATTCAGAGCTGCACCTCCCAAGCAGCATCCCAGCCGCGTGGCCTCTCTGCCAATTCAGAGTTGCACCTCCCAAGCAGCATCCCAGCCGCATGGCCTCTCTGCCAATTCAGAGTTGCACCTCCCAAGCAGCATCCCAGCCGCATGGTCTCTCTGCCAATTCATAGCTGCACCTCCCAAGCAGCATCCCAACCGCATGACCTCTCTGCCAATTCAGAGCTGCACCTCCCAAGCAGCATCCCAGCTGCATGGCCTCTCTGCCAATTCAGAGCTGCACCTCCCAAGCAGCATCCCAGCCACATGGCCTCGCTGTCAATTCAGAGCTGCACCTCCCAAGCAGCATACCAGCCGCATGGCCTCTCTGCCAATTCAGAGCTGCACCTCCCAAGCAGCATCCCAGCTGCATGACCTCTCTGCCAATTCAGAGCTGCACCTCCCAAGCAGCATACCAGCCGCATGGCCTCTCTGCCAATTCAGAGCTGCACCTCCCAAGCAGCATTCCAGCCGCATGACCTCTCTGTTGCTTTGCTAAAGGCAATGCGGATTCACATTTCGGGATGACCAAGGAAATGACCCTCCATTGGTTTCCACGTGTTGTTTGACCTCTGTCCCGTTGTATCCTGTCCCACCTTGAATCCCAACCCATTTCACAGCCTATGCTGCTGTGGTATCTAACTGATGCAGTGGGTGCGGAGGATTCGTCTCTTGGATCAGGCTTGGGAGAACTGTGACTGCTACCTGAGAAATGGCAAAAGTGGTCTGGGTTGGAACCCTTTTCTACGTATATAAATAATATATAACATACGACGTAAAGTCCGAATATCCCGATTTCCATTGTAGGTAGGAAATTAGATCCCCCATTAATTTTGACTACTCATCATGCAATTGTCCGTCAACCAAATTCTTAATTCTCTTAAGCACAATCATGCAAAGTGCAACTGATGATAGGGACATACGTTCAAACCCCGGGTAAGGTGTAGGGACGTCTGCATTGTCTTTCTGCTGAGGTCTCGAATTCCTGACAGATCTCCTCTATTATACTGACAGGCTCCTGCCAGACCTCTGTGGCAAGTGGGGCGCGGATGGCTCAGTCGGTAGCGTGCCAGGCTCGTAATCTGTAGTTCCCAGGTTCGAGTCCCAGCTGGGTCAGCGTTGAGATTTATCTCCGCAAAATTCACCGCCCTGCCCACGGTCAGTAGGGTACACCGATGGGCTTGGAAAGGCCACCGTCCGTCGGATGGGCCGCGGCCCCGTGTGCGGGACAGCCATACCCTGTGCACGTTAAAGAACACGCTGGATGGCCATGACGGGAGGCTACCATCCGTCTCCTAACAGCTGTTCCAGTGGGTCCCCTCTCCCCAACCTTCTCTGAGCCTTCGGGGTCCATGTGACCTGGCCATTTAGCCTGTGGTGTGCAAAAAAGTGCCGCTCAGAGGTACAACAACCCAACGTTAAAGAACACGCTATATGGCCTTGACGGGAGGCTACCATCTGTCTTCCAACAGCTGTTCCAGTGGGTCTCCTCCCCCAACCTTCTCTGAGCCTTCGGAGTCCATGTGACCTGGCAATTTAGCCCATGGTGTGCAAAAAAGTGCCGCTCAGAGGTAAAACAACCCAACGTTAAAGAACACGCTGGATGGCCTTGACGGGAGGCTACCATCCGTCTCCCAACAGCTGTTCCAGTGGGTCTCCTCCCCCGACCTTCTCTGAGCCTTCGGGTACATGTGACCTGGCCATTTAGCCCATGGTGTGCAAAAAAGTGCCGCTCAGAGGTAAAACAACCCAACGTTAAAGAACACGCTGGATGGCCTTGACGGGAGGCTACCATCTGTCTCCCAACAGCTGTTCCAGTCGATCCCCTCCCCCCAACCTTCTCTGAGCCTTCGGGGTCCATGTGACCTGGCCATTTAGCCGATGGTGTGCAAAAAAGTGCCGCTCAGAGGTAAAACAACCCAACGTTAAAGAACACGCTGGATTACCTTGACGGGAGGCTACCATCTGTCTCCCAACAGCTGTTCTAGTGGGTCTCCTCCCCCAACCTTCTCTGAGCCTTCGGGGTACATGAGACCTGGCCATTTAGCCCATGGTGTGAAAAAAATTGCCGCTCAGAGGTAAAACAACCCAACGTTAAAGAACACGCTGGATGGCCTTGACGGGAGGCTACCATCTGTCTCCCAACAGCTGTTCCAGTCGGTCCCCTCCCCCCAACCTTCTCTGAGCCTTCGGGGTCCATGTGACCTGGCCATTTAGCCTATGGTGTGCAAAAAAGTGCAGCTCAGAGGTAAAACAACCAAACGTTAAAGAACACGCTGGATGGCCTTGACGGGAGGCTACCATCTGTCTCCCAACAGCTGTTCCAGTGGGTCTCCTCCCCCAACCGTCTCTGAGCCTTCGCGGTACATGTGACCTGGCCATTTAACCCATGGTGTGCAAAAAAGTGCCGCTCAGAGGTAAAACAACCCAACGTTAATGAACACGCTGGATGGCCTTGACGGGAGGCTATCATCTGTCTCCCAACAGCTGTTCCAGTGGGTCCCCTCCCCCCAACCTTCTCTGAGCCTTCGGGGTCCATGTGACCTGGTCATTTAGCCTATGGTGTGCAAAAAAGTGCCGCTCAGAGGTAAAACAACCCAACGTTAAAGAACACGCTGGATGGCCTTGACGGGAGGCTACCATCTGTCTCCCAACAGCTGTTCTAGTGGGTCTCCTCCCCCAACCTTCTCTGAGCCTTCCGGGTACATGTGACCTGGCCATTTAGCCCATGGTGTGAAAAAAATTGCCGCTCAGAGGTAAAACAACCCAACGTTAAAGAACACGCTGGATGGCCTTGACGGGAGGCTACCATCTGTCTCCCAACAGCTGTTCCAGTCGGTCCCCTCCCCCCAACCTTCTCTGAGCCTTCGGGGTCCATGTGACCTGGCCATTTAGCCTATGGTGTGCAAAAAAGTGCTGCTCAGAGGTAAAACAACCCAACGTTAAAGAACACGCTGGATGGCCTTGACGGGAGGCTACCATCTGTCTCCCAACAGCTGTTCCAGTGGGTCTCCTCCCCCAACCTTCTCTGAGCCTTCGCGGTACATGTGACCTGGCCATTTAGCCCATGGTGTGAAAAAAATTGCCGCTCAGAGGTAAAACAACCCAACGTTAAAGAACTCGCTGGATGGCCTTGACGGGAGGCTACCATCTGTCTCCCAACAGCTGTTCCAGTCGGTCCCCTCCCCCCAACCTTCTCTGAGCCTTCGGGGTCCATGTGACCTGGCCATTTAGCCTATGGTGTGCAAAAAAGTGCTGCTCAGAGGTAAAACAACCCAACGTTAAAGAACACGCTGGATGGCCTTGACGGGAGGCTACCATCTGTCTCCCAACAGCTGTTCCAGTGGGTCTCCTCCCCCAACATTCTCTGAGCCTTCGCGGTACATGTGACCTGGCCATTTAACCCATGGTGTGCAAAAAAGTGCCGCTCAGAGGTAAAACAACCCAACGTTAATGAACACGCTGGATGGCCTTGACGGGAGGCTATCATCTGTCTCCCAACAGCTGTTCCAGTGGGTCCCCTCCCCCCAACCTTCTCTGAGCCTTCGGGGTCCATGTGACCTGGCCATTTAGCCTATGGTGTGCAAAAAAGTGCCGCTCAGAGGTAAAACAACCCAACGTTAAAGAACACGCTGGATGGCCTTGACGGGAGGCTACCATCTGTCTCCCAACAGCTGTTCTAGTGGGTCTCCTCCCCCAACCTTCTCTGAGCCTTCGGAGTACATGTGACCTGGCCATTTAGCCCATGGTGTGCAAAAAATTGCCGCTCAGAGGTAAAACAACCCAACGTTAAAGAACACGCTGGATGGCCTTGACGGGAGGCTACCATCTGTCTCCCAACAGCTGTTCCAGTCGGTCCCCTCCCCCAAACCTTCTCTGAGCCTTCGGGGTCCATGTGACCTGGCCATTTAGCCTATGGTGTGCAAAAAAGTGCCGCTCAGAGGTAAAACAACCCAACGTTAAAGAACACGCTGGATGGCCTTGACGGGAGGCTACCATCTGTCTCCCAACAGCTGTTCCAGTGGGTCTCCTCCCCCAACCTTCTCTGAGCCTTCGCGGTACATGTGACCTGGCCATTTAGCCCATGGTGTGCAAAAAAATGCCGCTCAGAGGTAAAACAACCCAACGTTAAAGAACACGCTGGATGGCCTTGACGGGAGGCTACCATCCGTCTCCCAACAGCTGTTCCAGTGGGTCTCCTCCCCCAACCTTCTCTGAGCCTTCGGGTACATGTGACCTGGCCATTTAGCCCATGGTGTGCAAAAAAGTGCCGCTCAGAGGTAAAACAAACCAACGTTAAAGAACACGCTGGATGGCCTTGACGGGAGGCTATCATCTGTCTCCCAAGAGCTGTTCCAGTCGGTCCCCTCCCCCCAACCTTCTCTGAGCCTTCGGGGTCCATGTGACCTGGCCATTTAGCCTATGGTGTGCAAAAAAGTGCCGCTCAGAGGTAAAACAACCCAACGTTAAAGAACACGCTGGATGGCCTTCACGGGAGGCTACCATCTGTCTCCCAACAGCTGTTCCAGTGGGTCTCCTTCATCAACCTTCTCTGAGCCTTCGCGGTACATGTGACCTGGCCATTTAGCCCATGGTGTGCAAAAAAGTGCCGCTCAGAGGTAAAACAACCCAACGTTAATGAACACGCTGGATGGCCTTGACGGGAGGCTATCATCTGTCTCCCAACAGCTGTTCCAGTGGGTCCCCTCCCCCCAACCTTCTCTGAGCCTTCGTGGTCCATGTGACCTGGCCATTTAGCCTATGGTGTGCAAAAAAGTGCCGCTCAGAGGTAAAACAACCCAACGTTAAAGAACACGCTGGATGGCCTTGACGGGAGGCTACCATCTGTCTCCCAACAGCTGTTCTAGTGGGTCTCCTCCCCCAACCTTCTCTGAGCCTTCGGGGTACATGTGACCTGGCCATTTAGCCCATGGTGTGCAAAAAATTGCCGCTCAGAGGTAAAACAACCCAACGTTAAAGAACACGCTGGATGGCCTTGACGGGAGGCTACCATCTGTCTCCCAACAGCTGTTCCAGTGGGTCTCCTCCCCCAACCTTCTCTGAGCCTTCGGGGTACATGTGACCTGGCCATTTAGCCCATGGTGTGCAAAAAATTGCCGCTCGGAGGTAAAACAACCCAACGTTAAAGAACACGCTGGATGGCCTTGACGGGAGGCTACCATCTGTCTCCCAACAGCTGTTCCAGTGGGTCCCCTCCCCCCAACATTCTCTGAGCCTTCGGGGTCCATGTGACCTGGCCATTTAGCCCATGGTGTGCAAAAAAGTGCCGCTCAGAGGTAAAACAACCCAACGTTAAATAACACGCTGGATGGCCTTGACGGGAGGCTACCATCTGTCTCCCAACAGCTGTTCCAGTGGGTCCCCTCCCCTAAACCTTCTCTGAGCCTTCGGGGTCCATGTGACCTGGCCATTTAGCCTATGGTGTGCAAAAAAGTGCCGCTCAGAGGTAAAACAACCCAACGTTAAAGAACACGCTGGATGGCCTTGACGGGAGGCTACCATATGTCTCCCAACAGCTGTTCTAGTGGGTCTCCTCCCCCAACCTTCTCTGAGCCTTCGGGGTACATGTGACCTGGCCATTTACCCCATGGTGTGTAAAAAATTGCCGCTCAGAGGTAAAACAACCCAACGTTAAAGAACACGCTGGATGGCCTTGACGGGAGGCTACCATCTGTCTCCCAACAGCTGTTCCAGTGGGTCCCCTCCCCCCAACATTCTCTGAGCCTTCGGGGTCCATGTGACCTGGCCATTTAGCCCATGGTGTGCAAAAAAGTGCCGCTCAGAGGTAAAACAACCCAACGTTAAATAACACGCTGGATGGCCTTGACGGGAGGCTATCATCTGTCTCCCAACAGCTGTTCCAGTGGGTCCCCTCCCCCCAACCTTCTCTGAGCCTTCGGGGTCCATGTGACCTGGCCATTTAGCCTATGGTGTGCAAAAAAGTGCTGCTCAGAGGTAAAACAACCCAACGTTAAAGAACACGCTGGATGGCCTTGACGGGAAGCTACCATCTGTCTCCCAACAGCTGTTCCAGTGGGTCTCCTCCCCCAACCTTCTCTGAGCCTTCGCGGTACATGTGACCTGGCCATTTAACCCATGGTGTGCAAAAAAGTGCCGCTCAGAGGTAAAACAACCCAACGTTAATGAACACGCTGGATGGCCTTGACGGGAGGCTATCATCTGTCTCCCAACAGCTGTTCTAGTGGGTCTCCTCCCCCAACCTTCTCTGAGCCTTCGGGGTACATGTGACCTGGCCATTTAGCCCATGGTGTGCAAAAAATTGCCGCTCAGAGGTAAAACAACCCAACGTTAAAGAACACGCTGGATGGCCTTGACGGGAGGCTACCATCTGTCTCCCAACAGCTGTTCTAGTGGGTCTCCTCCCCCAACCTTCTCTGAGCCTTCGGAGTACATGTGACCTGCCCATTTAGCCCATGGTGTGCAAAATATTGCCGCTCAGAGGTAAAACAACCCAACGTTAAAGAACACTTTGGATGGCCTTGACGGGAGGCTACCATCTGTCTCCCAACAGCTGTTCCAGTCGGTCCCCTCCCCCCAACCTTCTCTGAGCCTTCGGGGTCCATGTGACCTGGCCATTTAGCCTATGGTGTGCAAAAAAGTGCCGCTCAGAGGTAAAATAACCCAACGTTAAAGAACACGCTGGATGGCCTTGACGGGAGGCTACCATCTGTCTCCCAACAGCTGTTCCAGTGGGTCTCCTCCCCCAACCTTCTCTGAGCCTTCGCGGTACATGTGACCTGGCCATTTAGCCCATGGTGTGCAAAAAAGTGCCGCTCAGAGGTAAAACAACCCAACGTTAAAGAACACGCTGGATGGCCTTGACGGGAGGCTACCATCCGTCTCCCAACAGCTGTTCCAGTGGGTCTCCTCCCCCAACATTCTCTGAGCCTTCGGGTACATGTGACCTGGCCATTTAGCCCATGGTGTGCAAAAAAGTGCCGCTCAGAGGTAAAACAACCCAACGTTAAAGAACACGCTGGATGGCCTTGACGGGAGGCTACCATCTGTCTCCCAACAGCTGTTCCAGTCGGTCCCCTCCCCCCAACCTTCTCTGAGCCTTCGGGGTCCATGTGACCTGGCCATTTAGCCTATGGTGTGCAAAAAAGTGCCGCTCAGAGGTAAAACAACCCAACGTTAAAGAACACGCTGGATGGCCTTCACGGGAGGCTACCATCTGTCTCCCAACAGCTGTTCCAGTGGGTCTCCTCCATCAACCTTCTCTGAGCCTTCGCGGTACATGTGACCTGGCCATTTAGCCCATGGTGTGCAAAAAAGTGCCGCTCAGAGGTAAAACAACCCAACGTTAATGAACACGCTGGATGGCCTTGACGGGAGGCTATCATCTGTCTCCCAACAGCTGTTCCAGTGGGTCCCCTCCCCCCAACCTTCTCTGAGCCTTCGGGGTCCATGTGACCTGGCCATTTAGCCTATGGTGTGCAAAAAAGTGCCGCTCAGAGGTAAAACAACCCAACGTTAAAGAACACGCTGGATGGCCTTGACGGGAGGCTACCATCTGTCTCCCAACAGCTGTTCTAGTGGGTCTCCTCCCCCAACCTTCTCTGAGCCTTCGGGGTACATGTGACCTGGCCATTTAGCCCATGGTGTGCAAAAAATTGCCGCTCAGAGGTAAAACAACCCAACGTTAAAGAACACGCTGGATGGCCTTGACGGGAGGCTACCATCTGTCTCCCAACAGCTGTTCCAGTGGGTCTCCTCCCCCAACCTTCTCTGAGCCTTCGGGGTACATGTGACCTGGCCATTTAGCCCATGGTGTGCAAAAAATCGCCGCTCAGAGGTAAAACAACCCAACGTTAAAGAACACGCTGGATGGCCTTGACGGGAGGCTACCATCTGTCTCCCAACAGCTGTTCCAGTGGGTCCCCTCCTCCCAACATTCTCTGAGCCTTCGGGGTCCATGTGACCTGGCCATTTAGCCCATGGTGTGCAAAAAAGTGCCGCTCAGAGGTAAAACAACCCAACGTTAAATAACACGCTGGATGGCCTTGACTTGAGGCTACCATCTGTCTCCCAACAGCTGTTCCAGTGGGTCCCCTCCCCTAAACCTTCTCTGAGCCTTCGGGGTCCATGTGACCTGGCCATTTAGCCTATGGTATGCAAAAAAGTGCCGCTCAGAGGTAAAACAACCCAACGTTAAAGATCACGCTGGATGGCCTTGACGGGAGGCTACCATATGTCTCCCAACAGCTGTTCTAGTGGGTCTCCTCCCCCAACCTTCTCTGAGCCTTCGGGGTACATGTGACCTGGCCATTTAGCCCATGGTGTGCAAAAAATTGCCGCTCAGAGGTAAAACAACCCAACGTTAAAGAACACGCTGGATGGCCTTGACGGGAGGCTACCATCTGTCTCCCAACAGCTGTTCCAGTGGGTCCCCTCCCCCCAACATTCTCTGAGCCTTCGGGGTCCATGTGACCTGGCCATTTAGCCCATGGTGTGCAAAAAAGTGCCGCTCAGAGGTAAAACAACCCAACGTTAAATAACACGCTGGATGGCCTTGACGGGAGGCTACCATCTGTCTCCCAACAGCTGTTCCAGTGGGTCCCCTCCCCTAAACCTTCTCTGAGCCTTCGGGGTCCATGTGACCTGGCCATTTAGCCTATGGTGTGCAAAAAAGTGCCGCTCAGAGGTAAAACAACCCAACGTTAAAGAACACGCTGGATGGTCTTGACGGGAGGCTACCATCTGTCTCCCAACAGCTGTTCTAGTGGGTCTCCTACCCCAACCTTCTCTGAGCCTTCGGGGTACATGTGACCTGGCCATTTAGCCCATGGTGTGCAAAAAATTGCCGCTCAGAGGTAAAACAACCCAACGTTAAAGAACACGCTGGATGGCCTTGACGGGAGGCTACCATCTGTCTCCCAACAGCTGTTCCAGTGGGTCCCCTCCCCCCAACATTCTCTGAGCCTTCGGGGTCCATGTGACCTGGCCATTTAGCCCATGGTGTGCAAAAAAGTGCCGCTCAGAGGTAAAACAACCCAACGTTAAATAACACGCTGGATGGCCTTGACGGGAGGCTACCATCTGTCTCCCAACAGCTGTTCCAGTGGGTCCCCTCCCCTAAACCTTCTCTGAGCCTTCGGGGTCCATGTGACCTGGCCATTTAGCCTATGGTGTGCAAAAAAGTGCCGCTCAGAGGTAAAACAACCCAACGTTAAAGAACACGCTGGATGGTCTTGACGGGAGGCTACCATCTGTCTCCCAACAGCTGTTCCAGTGGGTCCCCTCCCCCAACCTTCTCTGAGCCTTCGGGGTCCATGTGACCTGGCCATTTAGCCCATGGTGTGCAAAAAAAGTGCCGCTCAGAGGTAAACAACCCTGTGTCCTTTCCTTCCCTATCTAGAGTTGCACCCAGAACAAATAACAGTGGTACAAAACTGAGCAACTTACCTCTCCTTTTCACTGCCCCACTACACGTCATTTCTTGATATTTGGTGAAATGGACTTTGTCGGTTTAAGGGGCGGCGGGCTTAAAGACGTGGTTTCTCTGGGTTACCCGTAGGCAGTAGCTTAATTGTCTCTTCTCGCCGGGCAATCCTCAGAGGGTAGACGGCGTGCTGTTGGACTTTCGACCTGAAATTTGGCATTGCAATCCAGACGACCACCTGAAACATTCTCTGAAAATTTGGAGCCTGTACGTTGATTTCCCGATGAGTTGTGGCTGCCACAGACAGACAGTAAAGGACACTCCCCAACTCGCTATGACGCCGTATTCCGTATCATCTCATTCGGATAAAATTTACGAAGAATAATTGGTTGAAAATCACAAAATAAAATAATATAAATAAAATAAATAAATACCCCCTGAAGCAGCTGCTTGCCACAGAGGTCTTACAGGATCCTGTCAGTTTATATGCCACAGTAGAAGATCTGAGAGGATGGCAGGACCTCAACAGAAAACAACACGAACATCCATGCCTTACCCGGGGCTCGAACCCATGTCCCGTAGATCAGTAGCCAAGCGTGCTAACCAATCGGCCACAGGATAATAATACCCTTAATAATTAACAGACATTAGAAAATCTATTTTAGTTTACTATTTCAATTGATGCAATATTTAATTAGTAACGGAAGTTCATATGTTTAACAGCAGCGATATCAGTTTATTTATTCTGAAACCCTAACAGAAGCAAGTTTATAGGAAGGCAGAATCGAATAATCTACCTTTCTTTGGGCGGAGCGAGATAAATGTTTCGGTTTCCATTTCTATTTAAATACTGAACTCATAGAGAATCCTCAGCGTTCAGATTTATCTCCGCAAAACTCCCCGCCCTGCCCACGGTCAGTAGGGTACACCGATGGGCTTGGAAAGGCCGGCGTCCGTCGGATGGGACGTTAAGTCGTGGTTCCGTGTGCAGGAGATTCCGGGAGTTCTTTAATGTGCACAGGGTATGGCTCCGTGTTCGGAGCCATATCCTGTGCGCGTTAAAGAACACGCTGGGTGGCCTTGAAACGAGGCTACCCTCTGCCTCCGAACAGCTGTTGCAGTGGGTCCTCTCGAACAACGTTCTCTGAGCCTTCGGGTTCCTTGTGACCTGGTCAATTAACCCACTGTGAGCAAAAATATTGCAGCTGAGAGGTCCTTTATACATATTTAATTATTCCTCTTTTTCGCTTCTTTTACTATTCAGCTGTTCGGGTCCGGTCATATATATATAGTCCTGACATCTGTTGAACAAAAGAGTCACGAAAAATGTAAAAAAAAAATCGTCTTTTTTATTATTTCAATTTGTTTAAAATTTAATTATAAACTATTTATTTTAAAAATGACAAGTAATAAACTAATTTATTGATACTTTATTAAAAGATCATGAAATGTTTCGAAATTGACTAAAACGTTTTTTAGAAATATGAGAGCAATTATTTGACTTTCAATACAAACAGTTTTCATAGCACCGGAATGTAATTGGTACTCCAAAATTTGAACTACGTCTTCAAATGACAAATAAATCTTGTTCTGATTAATTCTAAGCTCAGTTAAGAGATTAAAATACAAATGCACAATATAAAAATATACCTAAACAACAGCATAATTTTTATGAATTTCTGTTTTACAGACTATACAGGGATTAACTAATTAGTCAAGGAGTCATTTCACACCCTAAACAGTTAACCTCTAATGATTATTTTACTTTCCAATCCAAAGAGGCTTTAGATTTTAGGGAAAAGTGTGAAAATATCTTCATAAATGAAATAAAAAAATAAAAAAATACTCCCTCAAGCAGCTGCTTGCCACAGCGATCTGACAGGAGCCTCTCAGTTTCTGCGCCATAGTCGAAGGTCTGTGAGGATGGTGGGACCTCAGCAGAGACAACACAAATATCCATGCCTTACCTGGGACTCGAACCCGGGTCCCTTTGATCACTTTAATACGCCGTAGAGAAGATATGTGTTGGGTTGTTTTTCCTCTGAGCGGCAATTTTTCTAGACAATGGGGTATATGGCTAAGTAATAGGGAATGGGTTGGGTTGTTTTTACCTCTGGACGGCACTTTTTTGCACACCATGGGCTAAATGGCCAGGTCACATGGACCCCGAAGGCTCAGAGAAGGTTGGGGGAGGGGACCCACTGGAAAAGCTGTTGGGAGACAGATGGTAGCCTCCCGTCAAGGCCATCCAGCGTGTTCTTTAACGTGCACAGGGTATGGCTCTCCCGCACACGGGGCCACGGCTTAACGTCCCATCCGACGGACGGCGGCCTTTCCAAGCCCATCGGTGTCCCCTACTGACCGTGGGCAAGGCGGGGAATTTTGCGGAGATAAATCTCAACGCACTAAGTAATAGGGAACCCAAAGGCTAAGAGAATGTTGGGAGAAGGTGACCCAGTGTAACAGCTGTTAGGGGACAGATGGTTGACTCCCGTCAAGGTCATCCAGCGTGTTTTTTACTTTGGTTTATCTTTGAGCGGTAGTTTTTTTCACACAATGGGCTAAATAAAATAAATAAATAAATAAATGAATAAAATAAATAAAAAAATAATAATAATATAATAAAAGACCCAGAAGGCTCAGTTTAGGCTGTGGGAAGGTGACCCAATGGAACAGCTGTTAGGAGACAGATGTATCCTTACGTCAAGGTCATTCAGCTTGTTATTTACATTAATTGTTTTATCTCTGAGAGGTAGTTTTTTGCACACAATGGGCTAAATTGCCAGTTCATAAAGACCCAGAGGGCTCTGAGAAGGTTGGGGACCCACTGAAACAGCTGTTGAGAGACAAATGGTAGCCTCCCATCCAACGTTTTACTTAACCTGCCCAGGGAATGGTATGTACAGAATTTCTACACTCTTTTCTTTCGGTTTTCCATCAAATTTTTATTCTAAAAATATTCTGATTTCACGACAGTTTGGTTCGTCCCATGGCCGAGTGGTTAGCGCATTTGGCTACTGCTCTAAGGGATCTGGGTTCGAGCCACGGGTAAGGCATGGATGTATGTGTCGTTTTCTCTGCTGAGGTCCTGCCCTCCTCTCAGATCTTTTACTATGGCATATAAACTGACAGGCTTCTGTCAGATCTATGTGGCAAGCAGCCGCTTGAGGGAGTATTTATTTTTCATTTACTTTACGATTATGACGTCATCTCCTTGAACTTTATATAAATAATAGAGCAGTGGTTCTCAACCTTTTATGCCTCACGTACCTCCTGAAATTATGTACGTTAATGTCGTACCTCATGTATAGATACAGAAAACTATAGTTATACTATAACAATGGGAATAAAATAAAACTCATATATATATATACACATTTTTTATTCTAAAATTTTCAATCAAAATATCTTTACCAGAATTTTTCCAGATATCGAAACAATCTTCCGATGTCAGTCGTTTTTAAAAAGTTCGGCAATATCTAGTCAGTGACTTAGTTCTTTATAGGCAAGTTGTTAAAGGCAAAAAAACTATTACGATATATTTATTAACGGTGGAGTTGATCAATTGACCTGTCGCTTCTGTTTCAGAAAGGATTAATTCTCCGCCCCCTTCTGGAATATTAACTAACCACTTTTACTTCTCTTTCGTCAATTAGGAGGATTAGTTTGATTTCAGGAATGTACTATGAATCTTTTGCTTGCTAAAACTTATTCGGGACGGAAATGCTAATCATGAAACAAATAAATGTCGTATCCGGGTTAACGTTTCTAAAAGCATTGTTGTGTCATCGATTCTTTAGCATGCAAGATCTTTCATTCGTTTCTCTTTCATCGTGAAAGATTAATAATTTTTTCAAACGTCTTATCCTAGGATGATAAAACTACGTAAGGAAGTGTTTTCGATACATTGTAACAGTTACCAGTGAATATAAAACTTACGTTTTCAACTGTAGTAGATTTCATTGTTTATTTAGATATCTTTATTTCTGTTATTAAGAGCTTTCCGGGAGTCTCCCAAAAGACACGTAGGAGCCTTTTCTGCAGGTAAGCTTAAGAGAATAAGGATTTCCTCAATTACGAATAGTTATGGGAAGTAACGGACTCCTTTATCGCGGCTTGATACTGTTGAAGTAAAGTTCACTTCAGGGAACTCTTAGTACGACCGATGTGATGCAAATATATTACGGCACGGAATATTTTTAAAGTCCTAGATATTTTGTGATATGCTGAGCGTTTTACTGATAAATTTGGGCGTTGTCGATTTTTGGTGTACGGCATTTTACTGCACCTAAAGAAATTAATCTTTCGCTCGTATTTACTTTAAAAAAATTATATATATATAGCGTACTAAATTCTGAATAATTACGGTTAATGTTTAAAACGGTTAGTATGCCTGTAACATTGTGACGTTTGGTGCATTTAAATTATTAATAATTTCATTCTATTATTTAATTCGGTAAACGTTTCACAGGTGATTGAAAGATTTAATGTGGTAACGAGTGTGTTGGGTTGTTTTACCTCTGAGCGGCACTTTTTTGCACACCATGGGCTAAATGGCCAGGTCACAAGGACTCCGAAGGCTCAGAGAATGTTGGGGGAGAGGACCCACTGGAACAGCTGTTCGGACACAGATGATAGCCTCCCATCAAGGTTACCAAGTGCGTTCTTTAAAGTGCACAGGGTTTGGCTCTCCCGCTCACGGGACCACGGCTTAACGTCCCATCCGACGGACGGCGGCCTTTCCAAGCACATCGGTGTCCCCTACTGACCATGGGCAGGGTGGGGAGTTTTGCAGAGATAACTCTCAACGCTGACCCAGCTGGGACTCGAACCTAGAAACTGCAGATTACGAGCCTGGAGCGCTACCGACTAAGCCATCCCCGCCACAGGTAATGAGTGGAACACGACATTTATTCCATCCCTTGCATAATGGGTTCTTTTACGTATGAGAGGTACTTCTTGGTACATATAGGACAAAATGGCCACTCCACAAGACTCCATGCAGTCGGTGAAAGGAACCCACTGCACCACCTCTGTTAAGAGACAGATGACAACCTCACATCATGGCCATTCAGCGTCTTATTTAACAGGTGCAGGGTACATTTTCCTACACACACGCACCATGGCTTTACCTCATAACGGACGGACGACGACCTTTACAGAAACCATCGGTGTTCGCCTTTCTAACTCACAGAAGGACTGGGGGTTTAACGTTAAGAAAAGAGAACTTTGACTCTAGTTGGACTCGACCGTGGGAAATACATATTCCTATCCTGTGGCAATACCATCAACCCCTTCGCTTTAATGAGAGCACTCTTTCTGATCGTATGTCTTTTGGTGGCATTTCTAATAGCAATGCGGAAGACCGCTTAGCACGAAAGCAGATATCGTTACTATGCGATGACGTATGTATATACGTAACTGAGGGGCTCGACGCTGTCACAGGTGCTACTCGAACCAGAAAAAAACTGCACATGAAGAGAAACTATAGCAGTTATTAATTCCTTAACGGAAAGAAACTCTGCGGGGGCGGGGTAGCTCAGTCGGTAGCGCGCCAGGCTCGTAATCTGTAGTTCCCAGGTGGTCAGCGTTGAGATTTACCTCCGCAAAATTACCCGACTTCCCCACGGTCGGTAGGGGACACTGATGGGCTTGGAAAGGCCGTAGTCAGTTGGATGGGACGTTAAGCCGTGGCCCCGTGTATGGGAGAGCCATACCCTGTGCATGTTAAAGAACACGTTGCATGGCTCTGACGCGAGTCTACCACTTGTCTTCCAACAGCTGTTCCAGTGGGTCTCCTCCCCCAACCTTCTCTGAGTCTTCGGGGTCCATGTGACCTGGCCATTTAGCCCATGGTGTGGAAAAAAAATGCCGCTCAGAAGTAAAACAACCCAACAATCTACCATCCACGGAGGAAGGTTAGGGGAGGTCGAAGAGACAGTGAGGAAGTAAAAAAAAAATTGTTAATGTATTTCGGGTGAGATTTTAGTGATGGACTTGCGATGTTGAAGGGCTTTACGTCGGAAGCAGCCATTTATACCTTTATGAATCGTTGAAGCTTTGGAAATTCCGGTTTCTAAAGATCATTTTCGGTAAAAACTTATTTTTTGCGAATAATCTCCAGATTAATATTTCTGTTGTGGGTCGTAAATGAAAATTAACACTTATGCGCACGTCGTGCTATAATAAGATAAAAAAAATAGGAATGGATTTGTATCGCACCTTAAGCATTTTCCTCGAAATTTGAAGTGTTTAGAAAAATAAAAATTATCTTTATGGTCAATAAATATTTCGATTTAGAGTGAATGGTGGGGTAAATCTTATTTATTGAGAGATGAAATAAACAGTTGCAATTCTCTTTCTATAAATAGGAATTCACGTTCATAATTCAGTAACTTATTGGTAATGAAATATTTGTGTTCACACAAAATAGGCTCCCCCTAATTGTAGCTATGGAAATGGCGTTTTTTGAACTACATTGTTTCCTTTTTATAGTTAAGAACGAAAGGATAATTTTTCAGGAACGAAATAAATGCCTGACAATGCAATGCGAAGTTGGAAAACTATTCTCCCGTGCAATACACTAATTATTCGATTAAGAGTTAAACTGAAATCTAAACGTGATTTCAAGTTTCATGTGAACTTTGCATTTAATATTTTTTGCGTGTTAAATATCCGAGCGTTCATCATTTATATATTACGGCAACCAATTTCTTTATAATCGATATTACAGTTATATCGTATAGGTGTTACAGATATCTAATGCAAATGATATTGAATAAGTTATTGAACTGGTGACATTATTTTGCTACTGAGGTATTATGGCAATGTTACCGTTTTTTTCGCTTTTTTTTCCAGCAGATACATATTGTGAATGACTTCAGAATGTTTTGAAAAATGTATTGAAATGAATATTGAACTGTGATTGTTTCTTCCACTATATATTTTTGTTGTATGGCGTTCATGACACATTGAAAATGCTTTTTCGAGATATGGATGTTATAGAAATAACGCTGGGAAGTAGCCAAAAGCGCGTTGCTGACGTCATCTCTGCGTTTTATCGAACTTAATATTAAGGCGCACACATATTTTAATTTGCTTACTTATGGCAATACGTAGCTCTTACATGGTACACGTGGGATATTATTTATTTTAACGAATGTAGGGAGGGAAATTTTTCGTTTTTGGATTATCTTTGGTTATTTGATGGCGATCCCCACTGCTAGATTACGTGAGATAATATTCGTTTCTAAAATATTTCGTAATTAGCGTCACCCAGGTAAGAGAAATGGTGAAAAAGGAAGCTTAAAGAGAAGGAACGTCTGTTGCGAATATCGAGAAGTGTCACTTCTTTCGAAGTCAGACAACAGTTAAATCAGCAATGTTATTTTCAGACGTCAACAACGAATTATTACGATTGTTTTCAATCAGAATAGAGTTAATGAAATGTGCTGAAGTGAAACGTGTGTAGAGTGGACCTTTTTCACGTTTTCTTCTAGGGTTGGGATGTTATTCCTCTGAGCGGTACTTTTTTGCACACCATGGGCTAAATGGCCAGGTCACAAGGACCCCGAAGGCTCAGAGAAGGTTGGGGGAGGGGACCCACTGGAACAGTTGTTAGGAGACAGATGGTAGCCTCCCGTCAAGGCCATCCAGCGTGTTCTTTAATGTTGGATTGTTTGACATCTGAGCGGCACTTTTTTGCATACCATGGGCTAAATGGCCAGGTCACAAGGACCCCGAAGGCTCAGAGAATGTTGGGGGAAGGGACCCAGTGGAACAGCTGTTGGGAGACAGATGGTAGCCTCTCGTCAAGGCCATCCAGGGTGTTCTTTAACGTGCACAGGGTATGGCTCTCTCCCGCACACGGGGCCACGGCTTAACGTCCCATCCGACGGATGGCGGCCTTTCCAAGCCCATCGGTGTCCCCTACTGACCGTGGGCAGGGCGAGGAATTTTGCGGAGATAAATCTCATCGCTGACCCAGCTGTGACTCGAACCTGGGAACTACAGATGACGAGCCTGGTGCGCTACCGACTGAGCCACCCCCGCCCCTTTTCTTCTAGGGAATTGAATAGATTACTTAAGGTTTGAAAAATGAGCCGTCTTTTAGATATGTAGGTAGGAAGAAGAAATTTTAATAATAATTTTATGATTTACGTCGTAGGGTACTCGCCATGCTGGTCTTATAAACATATTTAAACTAACACTTCTAACTTTAAAAACGAATGAGAGACCAAGACTAACGTATGTATTGAAGATAAAAATTGAGGGGAATTCCCGAAACTCAGTGCTGCCACTTTATTCGAATGAAGTACGTTTTGTACAATTTTTCCGTAAAATACAGACTAAAATACAGAAAATTTGTTGTGTAGTCATGTTAGTGTAGTTTTTATTTTGGGGATTTCAGTGCAGAAAATGTGTGTCTGTAGTACATTTTCAGAGTTAAAACAACTTCGAAAAATGTGACCATAATAGCAGCATCTTTCTTATAAATGTAAATTCTAGGAATTTTGTCTTGAATATTTTTTCAGAATTAAATTCAAATAGAGATTTTCGAACCGTGTTACATCAAAATAAATCGTGTAAAACGTGAATTGGAATATTTTCTTAAATTGTGTTAAATCAAAATCGGGTAAAAGAATTCCGTGTGAAAAGAGAATTGGGTGTGCAACTTGATTGAGATTCCAATTTGTCACTCATTAACCTAACCTGATTGCATTGTTGGTGCCGTAACTAAGCACGAGCTTGTGACGCCATAGTAGAACGGGACTTCAGCATAAAAGCAACACACATCAATGCCTTACCCTAAGTTCGAATGACAAGCCATAAGGCTTAGCGGGGTAATCTATGTATATAACCATACTAGGGCTTAATAAAGATATTATTATTATTTTTAAAACCCAGTTCCTTTAGATCAGTAGCCATGCGTGCAAACCACGCGGCCACGGAACGCCAGTAACCGAAATAACCAGGCTCGTAATCTGTAGTTCCCAGGTTCGAGTCCCAGTTGGGTCAACGTTGAGATTTATCTCCGCAAAATTTCCCGCCCTGCCCACGGTCAGTAGGGGACACCGATGGGCTTGGAAAGACCGCCGTCCGTCGGATGGGACGTTAAGCCGTGGCTCCGTGTGCGGAAGAGCCATACCCTGTGCACTTTAAAGAACATGCTGGATAGCCTTGACGGGAGGCTACCATCTGTCTCCCAACAGCTCTTTCAGTGGGTCCCCTCCCCAACCTTCTCTGAGTCTTCGGGGTCCATGTGACCTGGCCATTTAGCCCATGGTATGCAAAAAAGTGCCGCTCAGGGGTCAAACAATCCAACAATAAAAAACACGCTGGATGGCCTTGACGGGAGACTACCATCTGTCTGCTCAGACGTAAAACAACTCAATGTTAAAGCACACGCTGGATGGACTTGACGGGAGACTACCATCTGTCTCCCAACAGCTGTTCCATTGGGTCCCCTCCCCCAACCTTCTCTGAGCCTTCGGGGTCCATGTGACCTGGCCATTTAGCCCATGGTGTGCAAAAAACTGCCGCTCAGAGGTAAAACAACCCACCCAACCCTTGTGGTAGCGTAGAGCAACTTGGTAGTTTGCGGTTAAGCTTGTAGTACGCATTTCCGTGTGGTGGCGTAGAACAATTGGGTAGTTAATTGTTAGGCTTGAAATACATGTTTCCGTGTGGTGGTGTAGAGGAACTTTGTAGTTTGCGGTTAGGCTTCTAGTACGCGTTTCCGTGTGGTGGCGTTGAACAACTTGGTAGTTTGCTGATAGCCTTGAAATTGAATACTTGGTGTTTCCGTGTGGTGCCCAAGAGCAACTTGGTAGTTTACTGTTAGGCTTGCAATTCGTGTTTCCGAGTGGTGACGTAGAGCAACTTGGTATTTTACTGTTAGGCTTGAAATACGCGTTTCCATGTGGTGGCGTAGAGAAACTTGGTATTTTACTGTTAGGCTTGCAATTCGTGTTTCCGAGTGGTGACGAAGAGCAACTTGGTAGTTTGCGGCTAGGCTTGAAATACGCATTTTCGTGTGGTGACGAAGAGCAACTTGATAGTTTGCGGCTAGGCTTGTAATACGTGTTTCCGTGTGGTGACGTAGAGCAACTTGGTCGACGATAATGATGATTAAGCCGACACTTCGTAGATAATAAATACGGTAGATGGTACGCAAACATTGACGATAAATACGGTAGATGGCGCGCCGAGACTTCGTAGATGATTATTATAATTAAGCCTAGGCTTGGTAGACGTTAAATAACCCTTGGATGATCTTGATATGAGGCTACAATCTGTCTGCTGCTGACCCGTGGGTTCCATTTCCCCCACTTTCTCTGGGTCCTTTCGTTCCTTGTAGCCTTTAGGTCATTTATCCCATTGTGTACAAGAAGTGTCACTCAAAGGTGAAACACCCAGCTCCTATAGTATCGTAAGTCTGACACAATTACTCCAACCAGTCCTTGGGACTCATTCCTACTGAGGAGGTTCAAACCGTTTTTGATAAGTGTCTGTAGATTTTTCACTCGTTCCATTGAAGTTAATGAGCTACTACTTTTTGAACGCTTGTGTACACTTCCTGTTACATGTTAAAACAAAAGCTGCATGCAAGATCATTTCTAGATATAACAGCTGAGCTAATTGCGATGAATTTCATGTTTACAGGACATTTTTTTATCTTCTCTGAAATTGAAAATTACGCTACTTCCATTTGTATATCATGATGCGTAGTGTTTTATGTATTGCTTCAGTAACTATCTGAAATCTGCAAATTTAAATTATTGCTTATATCCACTGAGTTATATCTATAAATTTACTTAAATATTCTGTTTAATTCAGGTCACCTCGTATATAAAGATTAAGATGCATGGTTTAGAAAAGGTAGAAATCTTTATTTCATTCTCAAAGCAGTCAGTGTAATAATGAAGACATTAATTCAGCGTAGCCTTAAATCATCATTTTTAATCTTATACTATTTGCTAGATAAAAATAACTAAAGGAGGGCGAAAACAGCTACCACTATAAATTATAGTATCATTTAGTGTAGTTTTGTGTAGTCGTTTAATCACACAAACAAATATGTATTAAAGATGGATTCCAGTTCAGTGACTTCCAACGTAAGTCGCTAAAAATGAAGAATAATAGTGTAGGACCTGTTATTTTAGAACACGTAGTTTATAATATATATAACGTATCAGAAGGATTTAACATTTCACCCCACACGCTATACATACAGAACGGCCTCTTCATTTTACTAACATATTTGGTGTAGGAATCTTTACTTTTGTATGAATGTCAACATACCAAGTGAGTATTAACTGTACTAGTATTTAATTAGAAGGGATATTACATAACAAAAATATGATTCTTGAAATCGGTAAACGCTAAAAAGACTAATCGCAAAAATAAATATAGCATTTTAATGTCGTAGTGTACTAGGTCGGTGGCTTGTTTAATAAGAACGTTAATAGTACGTTCTGTGATAACACATTATAACATACATCCCACCCTCAAAGCTCTTCTCGGGGTTTACAGATGAGTCCCTACAGAGTACGTTCGCTCAAAAAAATATCCGAACACTACGGTTGATATCAGAAATTCTGAAATTCTGAATTCTGAAATCAACCATAATGTTCGAATATTTTTTGAGCGATTGTACATGTACACTAAGCGGTTCCATCATTAAGTGCAGTCATATATTATGTCATAATAAGTCAGTTGCAGAATTCGGTAAATTCCTTAAATAAGAGTTTTATAAAAAATGTTTCATAATTCAAAAATCTCAGTCAAATCTATTTAAATCAAAATATCTTTTCCGAAAGCAACAAATTTTTAAAAATATGCGTTTAGTGTGGAAGCTGAAATATTTAGCAAGTTGCCTTGTTCTGCAAAACATTTATAATTAGTGGAAATTAACATAATTATTAGAAGAACTGCTAAAAACACTCTTTTATGGATTAGTAATGTTCAGTATGACGGTTTTGCTTTCTTTTTAACTAGTTTTTATTAACTTAGCACAACAATTATTTAAACTGTCATTTTAGCTGTTAAATATTAAAATCTGCTCAACTGTGAAAATAGTGAAAGAATTTTGTTGAAAATCGACACTGAAATAGATTTGATTGCGATGATTTTACTGTAATGCTTATTTAAGATGTTACTAAGTTATGTATCTGAGTTATTACTGTGATAACATGAAACTGTACCAAATAAAGCATTGTGCTCTGGACATGCTTTATTTATGTTATACGTGTTAGGAGATCATGGCTTGGACCTCCTCGAAGAAGAAGGGTTCCTAGATGATATTAGATTTGAAAACACACCACACAGTAACAGGTGGAGAATGCTGTGAAATCTGATCAACGCCATACGATGTGACGATTCCCTTACCCAACAATTCTGAGTTTTGACAATACTGTTTAGCAGGAAGTACGAATCCTTACTCCGTAAAATGTTACATGGCCAATGGTTGTCCAGCTCCATCCTATCCAGTCCTAAGTCATGAAAATACCACTTTCTACATTAACCAGCGCAACACATTTCGTAGAACCTTGAAGACAGTTGATCACACAAGAATCAGAAGTGTTACATTGGCCCTGGCTCTAAGAGAAGACTACAACGTTAGCCATTTACAATGTGTTCAATAACCGGTAGACTTAATCTGCAATGGCATTTCGATTAATAACCGGTTTTTCAAAATTCTGAGTCCTGTTTTGTAACTAATTCTCCTCAAATGCGTCTCCATCTCATTGGTAAGCGATATTCGGCTATAGCATGCATGCCTTTTTTAATATTTTGGAAATAGAACTTACCAATAATGAACGATCCTTCAGTTCCGGTGTCGTGGCTCTTTTTGTCCACACTTCTGGAAAGTTTGGGAAAGTTGGGTTGGGTTGTTTTACCTGTGAACGGCACTTTTTTGCACACCATGGGCTAAATGGCCAGGTCACATGGACCCCGAAGGCTCGGAGAAGGTTGGGGGAGGGGACCCACTGTAACAGCTGTTGGGAGACAGATGGTAGTCTCCCGTCAAGTCCATCCAGCTTGTTCTTTAACGTGCACAGGGTATGGCTCTCCCGCACACGGGGCCACTGCTTAACGTCCCATCCGACGGATGGCGGCCTTTCCAAGCCCATCGGTGTCCCCTACTGACCGTGGGCAGGGCGGGGAAGTTTTGCGGAGATAAATCTCAACGCTGATCCAGCTGGGACTCGAACCTGGGAACTACAGATTACGAGCCTGGCGCGCTACCGACTGACCCACCCCCGCCCCATTTGGGAAAGTGAAAATGATCATGCTCTCTATTACAAAAGGGTCAGGTCTCTTGATGGCTTTCTGTTTTAATTCTGTAAACACGTGATGTATTCTCTTACTAACATGTGATTGGTAAAAAATGTGCATCGTTTTTGTGTAGAGCGCCACGTTCAACCAGCTGGCATTTTTATAAGAATTTCCTTTTTTACCTGCCATTTCATTCTGCATGACCTGATTATTATCCCCTTCAAATTTCAGCTTTGTGCAACTAACTGTGTTTATTCGCAGACTTACAAAGTAACGTAGTTTAATTCAATCACTCAGTATATATCATCAGTTTGCAACATTTCACTTGAGACCTCCTCCTCCTTTTAGGGGCGGCTCAGTCTGTAGCGCGCTAGGCTCGTAATCTGTAGTTCCCGGGTTCGAGTACCAATTGTGTCAGCGTTGATATTTATCTCCGAAAATTCCCCAGGTCAGTAGGGTCACGGTCACTGCCTGCTGTCAGTAGGGGACACCGATGGCCTTGGAAAGGCCGCCGTCCGTCGCATGGGACGTTAAGCCGTGATCCCGTATGCGGGAGAGCCATACCATGTGTACGTTAAAGAACACGCTGGATGGTCTTGACGGGAGGCTACCATCTATCTCACAACAGCTGTTCCAGTGGGTCTTCTCCCCCAACATTCTCTGAGATTTCGGGGTCCTTGTGACCTGGCCATTTAGCCCATGGTGTTCAAAAATGTGCCGCTCAGAGGTAAAACAACCCAGCGTTAAAGAACACGCTGGATCGCCTTGACGCAAGGCTACCATCTGTCTCCCAACAGCTGATCCAGTGGGTCCCCTCCCCCAACCATCTCTGAGCCTTCGGGGTCCTTCTGACCTGGCCATTTAGCCCATGGTGTGCAAAAAAGTGCCGCTCAGAGGTAAAACAACCCAACGTTAAAGAACACGTTGGATGGCCTTGAGGGAAGGCTACCATCTATCTCCCAACAGCTGCTCCAGTAGGTCTCCTCCCCCAACATTCTCTGAGCTTGCGGGGTCCTTGCGACCTGGCCATTTAACCCATTTTGTGCAAAAAAAGTCCCGCTAAGAGGTAAAAAAACCCAACCTCCTCGTATTATAAATTTCAAGGTTAAATCCTAGCCTCGATTAAGATAATAAATAATCGTATATTTTTTTAAACGTTACCTAAAATGTTATTTAGTTTCATAAAGAAATAGAAGTACAAACGTATATTCTGACCATACGTGAGTGTATCAGCCTGCAAATACACATGAAAACCCATCATAACATAGATTCAGTGGTAGCAGTAAGCATCTAACGAAGCGAAAGCAATCTGTATCGCAAAACCACTATGTAAGATTTGAGGAAAGTTTTTTGGTATTGTTCGAGAGCATTTGGGTTCGGTAGTTTTAACTCTGAGAGGTACTTTCGCTCAAAAAAATATCCGAACACTATGATTGAATACAGAATTCCGAAAAAATCTGGCAACGATTTTTTAGAGATTAGTGAACTGGCAACCTTCGTGTACAGTCGCTCAAAAATGTATCCGAACAATATGGTCGATTAAAGAATTCAGAAAAAATATCTGGCAACGAAATTTTTTAGAAATTAGTGATCTGGCAACCTTCGTGTCACGTGACACGAAGGTTGCCAGATCACTAATTTCTAAAAAAATCTTTGCCAAATATTATTTCAGAATTCTGTAATCAACCATAGCGTTCGGATGCTTTTCTGAGCGACTGTACTTATCTGGAACTGAACTGGTTAATGAGAGACAATCGCAACGTAAATGATTGAACAAACGACTGTGCCATCCTAGGATTCTGACTCGGACATCGGCAGAAGCAATGTCACTGCAAGCGAACGCGATACAACTGTGCAAAGAGACGGCGATATACATAGTGTTGGTTGAGTTAGTAATACTGCTAAGGATAGTCGTTACAGATGATCAATGTAAATTTAGATTGGTCGTCTGTAATGACTTGAAAAACATTTATTCATTGATAGAGTTTATTCCAGAAAATCGTTAATTAAATCTAAATATTAAATTAGTCTCGGTATTTCATTTTTAGTACTGAACGGAGCTGTCTTGAGACAACAGCATTACAGAATAATCCAGTCACAGAGAACTACTTCAAACGATGGAAATTCTTTAACAAGACACTTTCCCCGGTTAAGAAAACAACTGAAACTAAACGATCAGTGACTTAAACCTTATTAACGATTTATTGGAACAAACAATTTTAACAAATTAATGCTCTTTTCGTTACAGACAAAGAACACAAATTTACAGAATTCCGTTAGAAACTTTACAACTCAAGCAACTGTATCAGTTCGCAAGCTGCAAATATCCATCCGTGTACAACTCCTAAACAGCACACAGGTCCGTAGACTAGGCATCAAATTAATAGTATTCTACAATAAAAAGAATTCTTTACAACAGTTTTCTTAAATTCATAAATAATTATTAGCCATAAAAGTTTTTCTTTATCGACCTTTACCTCTCTGAAAAACAACACTTTACTACAATTATAATAAAATCTTCTTCAAAATATCTGTACGTTATTAAAGCATATTACAAGATTGTCTTTAGTTATAATATTTAAATGCAAAATTTAATAGTTAAAAGTTTATTTAAATCATTTCACTGCATTTTTTTCCTGTGCTGCAATTACTGAGCAAATATTATAGCTTTTGACACGTTTGAATCCTAATGCATGAATGTGGAGAAAAATATTTTCCATAACAAAATTAAAATGATCGATTTAATATTTGGAGCAACAAGCCACTTGAACACTTAATATCTAAAATACCTGTACAATGGCTTTACTCTAATCGACCTTCATGGAATAAATATTAATAATAACAGAATCTTACTATATATATATATACAGTATATCTATGCATTACCGAAATATTCGAAGGAATTTGTGCAACAATTGCCAATTAAGTAAAAAGAATTTCAGCCTCTTATAAAAAGAAAAATCGCGATATAGTAATGACATGCATACACATTTTCTGCAATTGAAGTTGGATCCATCTTATTACAGATATATACGTGGCATAATTGTTTACAATCAGTTATTACGGCACATTTTAAAACTTGCCTCATAATATCCTGCACTCTATTGAAGTTGATGCAAGGCAATTCCAAGTGAATATCTTCGCTAACTCCTCATATATTAGAGAAGTCTCCCCTATATCTTAGAGTAGTGTCCAAGAGTAGTCACCTGCAGTTTTATGCACAATTAATAACTCTCCTTTTGTTGACGTCTCTCCAGGCTGGTGTATCAAGGTTGTATTGCTTGAATCTGGGAACTGCAGATTACGAGCCTGGCGCGTTACCGACACATCCCCCCATCCGATCAAATGAGGGATAATCATTAAAGAAAATGTCATTGACTCACCTGGTGCCACATGTGATTTTTTCATACATAACTTGTTATGATCTATAGAAGATTAACAATTACGGCGGTGACTCAGTCGGTAGCGTGGCAGGCTCTTAATCTGTGGTTTCCAGGTTCGAGTCCCTGATACGTCAGCGTTGAGATTATTTCTTTAAAAATCGTTGCCAGATATTTTTTCTGAATTCTGTAATGGACCATAGTGTACGGATATTTTTTTGAGCGACTGTAAAACTGGTAACCATCACGGCTAATGGCAGAATTTAATCAACTCAGCGAGTTTGTACGAGTTCTATCCTGCGTCTATGTAAAGCAGGATGGTCTACACGACGAACTGCAGTTCATTTGGGAGGTGATGTGCGAGCAGTTCACTACTATTGGCAGAAAAGGATACAGGAAGTAGTTTTTACGTTATCGTTCAGGATCAGGTAATCCCTGAATGACTAGGTATAGAGATGATCGGTTGATTCGACAGATATCCAGTAACACAACGACTGATGGAGCAGTCGATATCTGTCACTACCATTCATCAATGCTTGAACGAAACTGGTATGCGAGGGTGGCGCCCTCTTCTCTGCATACCACTCGCCAGAAGCCAGAATATATTGGGGCTCAGTCGGTAGCGCGCCATTTTCGTAATATACAGTTCCTAGGTTCGAGTCCCAGCTGGGTCAGCGTTGAGTTTTATCTCTGCAAAACTCCTTGCCCTGCCCGCGGTCAGTAGGGGACACTGATGGACTTGAAAAGGCCGCTGTCCATCGTATGGGACGTTAAGCCGTGGCTTTTGTGTGAGAGAGCCATACTTTGTGCACGTTATAGAACACACTGGATGGCCTTGACGCGAGGCTAACATCTGCCTCCTAACAGCTGTTCCAGTGGGTCCCCTCCACCAACCTTCTCTGAATCTTTGGGGTCCAAGTGACCTGGGCATTTAGCCCATTTTATTCAAAAACGTGCCGCTCAGAGGTAAAACAACCCAACCCATTCTTTGTATAGGGGAGCATCTCCTACCATTAAAAATAGTATGAAGCATAATTATTCCAAGAAAGCAAATGAAAAGAGCTATCGTATTGACTCTTATTTTGCCTAATTTTATAAGCATGCAATATTTCGTAACTTGAATAAAGATAATAAAATTCTCTCCTATCGAAGACTATCGCTCACTTCTGATATTTTGTGAAAAGCCAATTCTTCCAAAAATCTCTCTGACATCCCAGGTCTCTCCTCTTGTTCAACCTCTAGACTTTAAAGAGCAAAAGGAAATTATTTAATGCGAAATCTTCGATCGAAATATTTGAAATTAAAGTTTCTTTTCCTGTTTCACTTTTCATATTCGTTTAATTATTGCGCATTTCAAATAATAAACGTATCTGTTTGTTACGTCTTTGTTTGGCTGATGCCATATTACTTGAGTATTAATTCTACAAATCTCGAAACCTTTCTTATGATAAGATCTAGTTTAACTCAATTAGAAATCTAAAATTATTTAATATTAATAACCAGACAATTAATCTAATGTAAAACAGAATGTCCTAAACGTCTACTGCATAACTTCACAAGCTGGAAAGTAGAGTGAATCAAAATAAAAAATGCGATATAATCATTGATCCGAAAAGTGATATTTATCGAAGCCATGAAAAGGTTTGATCATTAGTTTCTTGTTACTACATTAACAAATAACACTACGCAACACATTTTTATAAAAGTGATGCCTCTGAGATAAAAGTAGCCATTTCTTAAAGATTCCCAGGTGCTGAACATGAATATGATAATGAAAATGCAAAATTGGCTACGATTTCTGAGAAATCCACAACGGAGTGGCAACAGTAATAGAAGAAAGATGTGGTTCTGATCACTCTTATATCACTTAATAGCATGATAATTCGTCGTTCTGTGAGTTTAAACCTTTATATTTAATGTTTTAAAGATTTTCTTATTTCCTTAGATATATTTCTTGCCCATTTCGAGAACTACCTCATTAAATCTTTGCAACTTTGAAATGGTCATTTAGTTATGCCTAACGTTGGGCAGCTCGGCGTGCCTCTTGTCTCGTACTGACCCTTTTACGCGCATGCGCAAACGAAATTCAGTAAAGGGACTGCTTCAAGGACACCCACGCTATAGTCAACTCTATATTCCTCAGCAATGGAAGACTTGTGTGCTATCTGTGGGAATGATATTCTAGAGCCTACTGACAAACGATCAGATTCCATCAGATGTAAAGGTGCATGTCGAAGCCAATTTCATTACTATTGTGCAAATAATACAGTAGATAACTACCACAAATTTTCTGCGGAATGCATATATAAAGAATTGTATGAAATGCATGATTTCTGATGCTTACCTTGCCAGGTCGTACGATATTGAATATGCTGCGTCAGGTGCTTTAACTTTCCCTGAGTACCCCGGAGAAAGATCAAGGCTTCAGCTCCGAACAAATGGCATGAGTAAAATCTTTAATATACCATTTAGTTAAACAAGCACTGAATGAATGCATGGGTGACCTGAAGAACAACATAGCGGAACTTACCAAATCATTAGATTTTTCATCAGGAAAATATGATGAATTGCGAGATAAGGTTGAAAATGTGACTTAACACTTGGTTCTCTGCAGACATGAATATAAGAACTTATTAGCTAAGAATCAGAAAATTGGAAAATACGATCAAAAATTTATGAGATTAGGTGATCTGGCAACCTTCGTGTACGTACACGAAGGTTGCCAGATCACTAATTTCCAAAAACAAATCGTTGCCAGATATTTTTTCTGAATTCTGTAATCAACCATAGCGTTCGGATGCTTTTCTGAGCGACTGTACTTATCTGGAACTGAACTGGTTAATGAGAGACAATCGCAACGTAAATGATTGAACAAACGACTGTGCCATCCTAGGATTCTGACTCGGACATCGACAGAAGCAATGTCACTGCAAGCGAACGCGATACAACTGTGCAAAGAGACGGCGATATACATAGTGCTGGTTCAGTTAGTAATACTGCTAAGGATAGTCGTTACAGATGATCAATGTAAATTTAGATTGGTCGTCTGTAATGACTTGAAGAACATTTATTCATTGCCTATAGTTTATTCCAGAAAATCGTTAATTAAATCTAAATATTAAATTAGTCTCGGTATTTCATTTTTAGTACTGAACGGAGCTGTCTTGAGACAACATCATTACAGAATAATCCAGTCACAGAGAACTACTTCAAACGATGGAAATTCTTTAACAAGACACTTTCCCCGGTTAAGAAAACAACTGAAACTAAACGATCAGTGACTTAAACCTTATTAACGATTTATTGCAACAAACCGTTTTAACGAATTAATGCTCTTGGCATTACAGACAAAGAACACAAATTTACAGAATTCCGTTAGAAACATTACAACTCAAGCAACTGTATCAGTTCGCAAGCTGCAAATATCCATCCGCCTACAACTCCTAAACAGCACACAGGTCCGTAGACTAGGCATCGAATTAATAGTATTCCACCATAAAAAGAATTCGCTACAACAGTTTTCTTAATTTCATAAATAATGATTAGCCATAAAAGTTTTTCTTTATCGACCTTTACCTCTCTGAAAAACAACTCTTTACTACAATTATAATAAAATCTACTTCAAAATATCTGTACGTTATTAAAGCATATTACAAGATTGTCTTTAGTTATAATATTTAAATGCAAAATTTAATAGTTAAAAGTTTATTTAAATCATTTTACTGCATTTTTTACCTGTGCTGCAATTACTGAGCAAATATTATAGCTTTCGACACGTTTGAATCCTAATGCATGAATGTGAAGAAAAATATTTTCCATAACAAAATTAAAACGATCGATTTAATATTTGGAGCAACAAGCCACTTGAACACTTAATACCTAAAATACCTGTACAATGGCTTTACTCTAATCGACCTGAATGGAATAAATATTAATAATAACAAAATCTTAATATATATATATACGGAATATCTATGCATTACCGAAATATTCGAAGGAATTTGTGCAACAATTGCCAATTAAGTAAAAAGAATTTCAGCCTCTTATAAAAAGAAAAATCGCGATATAGTAATGACATGCATACACATTTTCTGCAATTGAAGTTGGATCCATCTTATTACAGATATATACGTGGCATAATTGTTTACAATCAGTTATTACGGCACATTTTAAAACTTGCCTCATAATATCCTGCACTATATTTAAGTTGATGCAAGGCAATTCCAAGTGAATATCTTCGCTAACTCCTCATATATTAGAGAAGTTTCCCTTATATCTTAGAGCAGTGTCCAAAGCACTTTTCATTCACTACTGGTGAGAATCCCATGGATATAGAAAACAATCGTTAATGCTATTCCCCACTTTTTGGGAGGGGAAAAAGAAGGGGTGGTAAATGTTCTAGAGTGTGAATACACAACTTGTTGTGATGGTCAAAATGTTGTAATTATATACTGGAACAGTCGTTTTAACACCTACATAAATTGAGAAACGCAACAAAGAACGTGGTTAAAACAGTTGGAAAATAGGTAGAAATTAAATAGAAAATTGGCAGTAACTAACACTATATTAATAAAATAGTTTAATACAATTAAATATCATTCGTTCCATAAATATTCATAAGCATAGTGTTGCCAGGTATATCACGGATGTATCTTCAACGATATGTCTAATATTTAAGAAAAATATATATTTTACTGCGAAACGCAAATAATATGCTCATGCATTCTTTGCATGTCTTGATACTGAATATACAATTGTATCATCGATATTGCTGCTTAGTCTCCAGATTATCTATCTATTATTATCTATTATTTATAAATATTATTATTTATATATTTATTATTGTCGATCTATTAATTATCTAGAGCAGTGTCTCGCAAACCTTTTTACTCTGCGGCACACTGAATCTAATTTGTTTTCCGCGGCACACCTAAAATAGAATAAAAGCAAACTCTCTATAATCATCATTATATTTGCGCTTTGTTTAAGTCATCAGCCTGGTTTTACTTGAAGATTTCCTCTCGTTTTTTTATTCATAACTCGGTGTTTGTTTTAAATATTTGTCCTTTCTATGGCTTGAAATAATCAAACATTAATACCAAAATTTGGAAAAAGCTTGATAAATACTTAAAAGATCCCAGTTAATAAAATCTGAAAGATTTTTATTAAAGCACGTCGATAATAAAGCACGTCGATAACACAAGTCAAGTCAAAATGAAATCTTTGGAATATCTAATGTCAATTTGAAAATCTCTCGCGGCACACAGTTTGCGAGACAGTGATCTAGAGCGCTAACGACTTAGAAAACCTTGCCCCATTTATTCACTTAACTCATGTTTCAAGGTTGGGTTGTGGGCTGTTTTAACTCTGAGCGGCACTTTTTTGCACACAATGGGCTAAATGGCCAGGTCACATGGACCCCGAAGGCTCAGAGAAGGTTGGGGGAGGGGACCCACTGGAACAGCTGTTGGGAGACAGATGGTAGCCTCCCGTCAAAGCCATCCAACGTGTTCTTTAACGTGCACAGGGTATGGCTCTCCCGCACACGGCGCCACGGCTTAACGTCCCATCCGACGGACGGCGTCCTTTCCAAGCCCATCGTTGTCCCCTACTGACCGTGGGCAGGGCGGAGGATTTTGCGGAGATAAATCTCAACGCTGACCCAGCTGGGACTCGAACCTTGGAACTACAGATTACGAGCCTGACGCGCTACCGACTGAGATACCCCCGCCCCCATGTTTTAAGGTAGCACACGACATAGCGCGAGGTTTTATTTTAAGATATAAATCTTTATGGTCGACCCCGGTGAAAATTCCTATCGGCGGTCAATATGGAGGGCGGAGATGTGGGGGGGGGGGGATATATCTCGATGCTTTTCGTACGATCTTTCTTTTCACACCTAAACTGGGGCAGGGGTGACTCAGTCGGTAGCGCGCCAGGCTCGTAATCTGTAGTTCCCAAGTTCGAGTTCCAGCTGGGTGAGCGTTGAGATTTATCTCGGCAAAATTCCCCGCCCTGCCCACGGTCAGTAGGGGACACCGATGGGCTTCGAAAGGCCGCCGTCCGTTAGATTGGACGTTAAAGCGTGGCACCGTGCGCGGGAGAGCCATACCCTGTGCACGTTAAAGAACACGCTGGATGGCCTTGACGGGAGGCTACCATCTGTCTCCCAACAGCTTGTTCCAGTGGGTCCCCTCCCCCAACCTTCTCTGAGCCTTCGGGGTCCATGTGACCTGGCCATTTAGCCCATGGTGTGCAAAAAAGTGCCGCTCAGAGGTAAAAAAAAACAACCCAATCCATTTTAACGGAGAAGAAAGCGAATGGGGTTGTTTTTATGGCAAGCAACATTATCCACTTCGTGAGTTCTCGTCTGACATACAACTTGTTAGAATCGGCCTTCGCGTTGCTAACGTATAACCTGGGCCGCATATACAAAAACATAAAAAGGGGAGGACGGGGTTATATCAATTCGCCCTCCGTTTCATGGGTGTTTGAAAATAAAGTTTGGATTGGGTTTTACCTCTGAGCGGAACTTTTTTTGTCCACCATGGTAAATGGCCAGGCGACAAAGACCCTGAAGTTGAAGGTTCAGAGAAGGTTGCGGGAGGGGAAACACGAACCCCTGTTGGCTAAAAGATGGTAGCCTCCCTTCCAACCATCGAGTGTGTTATTTAATGTGCTCGGGGTATAACTCTATCGGACCCGAGGCTACGACTTAACGTCCCATCCGATGGACGGCGCAATTTCCATAAAAATAATTTAGGTTGGGTTGTTTTACCCCTGAGCGGCACTTTTTTGCACACCATGGGCTAAATGGTCAGATCACATGGACCCCGAAGGCTCAGAGAAGGTTGGGGGAGGGGACCCACTGGAACAAGCTGTTGGGAGACAGATGGTAGCCTTCCGTCAAGGCCATCCAGCGTGTTCTTTAACGTGCACAGGGTATGGCTCTCTCGCGCACGGACCACGGCTTAACGTCCCATCCGACGGACGGCGGCCTTTCCAAGCCCATCGGTGTCCCCTACTGATCGTGGGCAGAGGGGGGGGGGGGAATTTTGCGAAGATAAATCCCAACGCTGACCCAGCTGGGTCTCGAACCTGGGAACTACAGATTACGAGCCTGGCACGCTACCGACAGAGCCACCCCCGCCCCTTGCTAACTTGGAAGCGCGCTCTGAGTCCTTGACAAACGATAGAGATATTTCGCCAGAATTTGACATTCTGTAATTCCCGACATACTTCACGAAAAGGTCCCCTTCGCGGGTTCTCCTTGCCCGACCCCATTTTTGATTAGAAAATCAGTTCCCTAGCTGCAATGGAACGCCTAAATAATGATTTTAGAAATGGTTGGAATCTTCAACGGATCATTTTTGCGGCCGAAGGCTTAAATTCTATTTTAACTCTTCACTTTCCCACTTGGGGAACAGAAAATGGCAACAGTAAATTTGACACCGATTATCGTTTCCCGTAGGAAGAGAGCATGGTAAATATTTTTGTTCCTAGCAAGCTCCCCTGTTGGACTTTCGACCTGAAATGTCGCACTGCAATCCGGACCACCACCTGAAACATCTTCTCAAAATTTCGAGCGTGTACGTTGATTTCCCGATGAGTTGTGGCTGCCAAAGACAGAAAGAGAGACAGACAGACACTAAATGGGAATCCCCTACTCGCTAAGTTATGACGCCGTATTCCGTATCATCTCATTCGGATAAAATTTAGGAACAATAATTGGTTTTAAAACACAAAAAATACCCTTGATAATTAACAGACATTAGAAAATCTATTTTATTTTACTACTTCAACTGATGCAGTATTTAATTAGTAACGCAAGTTCAGATGTTTAACAGCAGCGATATCTGTTTATTTAGTCTGAAACCTTAACAGAAATAAG
Source organism: Ryuthela nishihirai (assembly GCA_038380435.1). Classification (NCBI taxonomy): domain Eukaryota; kingdom Metazoa; phylum Arthropoda; class Arachnida; order Araneae; family Heptathelidae; genus Ryuthela; species Ryuthela nishihirai. Next base: position 5,651,105 of record JAWZYU010000039.1, read on the forward strand.
TTTATCGGAAAGCAGAATCGAATAACCTACATTTCTTTGGGTTGGGTTGTTTTACCTCTGAGAGGCACTTTTTTGCACACCATGGGCTAAATGGCCAGGTCACATGGACCCCAAAGGCTCAGAGAAGGTTTTGGGAGGGGACCCACTGGAACAGCTGTTGGAAGTCAGATGGTAGCCTCCCGTTAAGGCCATCCAGCGTGTTCTTTAACGTGCACAGGGTATAGCTCTCCTGCACACGGGGCCAGGGATTAACGTCCCATCCGAAGGACGGCGGCCTTTCCAAGCCCATCGGTGTTCCCTACTGACCGTAGGCAGGGCGAGGAATTTTGCGGAGATAAATCTCAACGCTGACCCAGCTGGGACTCGAACCTGGGAACTACAGATTACGAGCCATTTCTTTGGGCAGAGCGAGATAAATGTTTCGATAGCGTTTCGTAAGCGAGATAACCATCTGTCTCCGTTCGCGAGAGAGCCACATCCTGTGCACGTTAAAGAATACGCTGGGTGATTTTGAAGGGAGGCTACCATCTCTCTACCAACAGCTGTTGCAGTGGGTCTCCTCCAGCAACCTTCTCTGAGCCTTCGGGTTCCTTGTGACCTAGGGGTGGCTCAGTCGGTAGCGCGCCAATATCGTAATCTGTAGTTCATGTTAATATTGTAATCTGAGCACTGTTAATCAGTATGGCTCTTCGGTGTACATTATCTTTGGCTCTTCGGTGTATTTCCCAATTAAAATAGAAACACTGAGAATTATACTCACTGTAGTTCCCAGGTTCGAGTCCCAGCTGGGTCAGCGTTGAGATTTATGTCGGCAAAATTCCCCCGCCCTGCCCACGGTCAGTAGGGGACACCGATGGGCTTGGAAAGGCCGCCGTCAGTCGGATGGGACGTTAAGCCGTGGCCCATGTGCGGGAGATACATACCCTCTGCACGTTAAAGAACACGCTGGATGGCCTTGACGGGAGGCTTCCATCTGTCTCCCAACAGCTGTTCCAGTGGGTCCCCTCCCCCAACCTTCTCTGAGCCTTCGGGGTCTTAATAACACAAATAACTGGAAAGTGACCTGGCCATTTAGCCCATGGAGTGCAAAAAAGTAGCGCTCAGAGGAAAAACAACCCAACCCAACCCTTGTGACCTGGTCATTTAACCCACTGTGGGCAAAAAAAGTGCCGCTCAGAGGTCCTTTTACACATATGTAATTATTCTGCTTTGTCACTGTTTCTGCTATTCAGCTGTTCGGGCCCGATCATATCTAATATCTATATAGTCCTCACATCTGTTGAAATAAATAGTAACGAAAAATATAAAAAAAAAAAGTGTCTTTTTTAATTTTTGTATTTGTATAAAATTTAATTATAAGCTATTTATTTCAAAAATGAAAATTATTAAACTAATTTATTGTGACTTTATTAAAAGGTCTTGCAATATTTCGTTTTTTTAGAAATTGAGAATTAGTTGACTTTCAATACATTTTTCATAGCACCGTAATGTAATTGGTAATCCAAAATTTGATCTACGTCTTCAAAACACAAATCTACTTCTGATTAATTCTAAGCTCAGTTAAGAGATTTACATAGAAATGTACAATATAAAAATATCCATAACAGCAGCATAATTTTAACGAATTTCTGTTTTACAGACTATACAGGGATTAACTGATTAGTCGAGAAGTCATTTCACACCCTAAACAGTTAACCTCTAACTATTATTTTACTTTCCAATCCAAAGAGGCTTAAACGTGTTAGGAAAAAGGGTGAAAATATCTTCATAAATAAAATGAAAAATGAAAAAAATTCTCCCTCAAGCAGCTGTTTTCCACAACGATCTGACATGAGCCTGTCAGTTTCTGCGCCATAGTCGAAGGTCTGTGAGGATGGTGGAACCTCAGCAGAGACAACACAAATATCCATGCCTTACCTGGGACTCGAACCCGGGTGCCTTTGATCACTTTAATACGCCATAGAGAAGATATGTGTTGGGTTGGGTTGTTTTTCCTCTGAGCGGCAATATTTTCTAGACAATGGGGTAAATGGCTAGGTAATAGGGAACCCAAAGGCTAAGAGAATGTTGGGAGACGGTGACCCAGTGTAACAGCTGTTAGGGGACAGATGGTAGACTCCCGTCAATGTCATCCAGTGTGTTTTTTACTTTGGTTTATCTCTGAGCGGTAGTTTTTTTCACACAATGGGCTAAATAAAATAAATAAATAAATAAAATAAATATAAAAATAATAATATAATAAAAGACACAGAAGGCTCAGTTTAGGTTGCGGGAAGGTGACCGAATAGAACAGCTGTTAGGAGACAGGTGGTATTCTTCCGTCAAGGTCATTCAGCGTGTTTTTGACATTAATTGTTTTATCTCTGAGCGGTAGTTTTTTTCACACAATGGTCTAAATGGCCAGTTCATAAAGACCCAGAGGGCTCTGAGAAGGTTGGGGACCCACTGGAACAGCTGTCGAGAGACAAATGGTAGCCTCCCATCCAACGTTTTATTTAACCTGCCCAGGGAATGGTACGTACGGAATTTCTACACTCTTTTCTTTCGGTTTTCATCAAATTTTTATTTTAAAAATATTCTGATTTTACGACAGTTTGGTACGTCTCATGGCCGAGTGGTTTGCGCGCTTGGCTACTGCTGTAAGGGATCTGGGTTCGAGCCCCGGGTAAGGCATGGATATATGTGTCGTTTTCTCTGCTGAGGTCCTGCCATCCTCTCAGATCTTTTACTATGGCATATAAACTGACAGGCTCCTGTCAGACCTATGTGGGAAGCAGTCGCTTGAGGGAGTATTTATTTTTCAATTATTTAGTATTGGCTTTGCTATCTTTACTCTTATGACGTCATCTCCTTGAACTTTATATAAATAATAGAGCAGTGGTTCTCAACCTTTTATGCTTCACGTACCCCAGGAAATGTGTATGTTAATGTCGTATCCCATGTATAGATACAGAAAACTATAGTTATACTATAACAATGGGAATAAAATAGAACATATATATATATACACACATTTATAATTGTAAAATTTTCAATCAAAATATCATCACCAGAATTATTCCGGATATCGGAGCAATCTTCCGATGTCTGTCGTTTTTAAAAATTTCGGTAATATCTGGTCAGTGACTTAGTTCTTTATAGGCAAGTTGTTAAAGGCAAAAAAAAAAAACTATTACAATCTATTTATTATCGGTGGAGTTGATCAATTGACCTGTCTCTTCTATTTCTGAAAGGATTAATTATTCGCCCCCTTCTGGAATATTAACTAACCACTTTTACTTCTATTTCGTCAATTAGGAGGATTAGTTTGATTTCAGGAATGTACTATGAATCTTTTGCTTGCTGAAACTTATTCGTGACGGAAATGCTAATCACGAAACAAATAAATGTCGTATCCGGGTTAACGTTTCTAAAGTATTGTTGTGTCATCGATTCTTTAGCATAGAAGCTGTTTCATTCGTTTCTCTTTCAACGTGAAAGGTTAATTATTTTTTGAAACGTCTTATCCTATGATAAGAAAACCACGTAAGGAAGTGTTTTCGATACATTGTAACAGTTACCAGTGAATATAAAACTTACGTTTTCAACTGAAGTAGATTTCATTGTTTATTTAGATATCGTAATTTCTGTTATTAAGAGCTTTCCGGGAGTCTCCCAAAAGACACGTAGGAACCTTTTCTGCAGGTAAGCTTAAGGGAATAAGGATTTCCTCAATTACGAATAGTTATGGAATGTAACGGACTTTATCGCGGCATGATACTATTGAAATAACGTTCACTTCAGGGAACTCTTAGTACGACCGATGTGATGCAAATATATTACGGCAGGGAATATTTTTAAAGTCCCAGAAGTTTGTGGTATGTTGAGCATTTTACAGATAAATTTGGGGGTTGTCGGTTTTTGGTGTACGGCAGTTTGCTGCACCTAAAGAAATTAATCTTTTGCTCGCATTTACTTTAAAAAAATTATATATATATATATAACGTACTAAATTCTGAATAATTACGGTTATTGTTTAAAAAGGTTACCATGCTTGTAACATTGTGACGTTTTCAGCATTTAAATTATTCATGATTTCACGCTATTATTTTATTCGGTAAAAGTTTCACAGGTGATTGAAAGATTTAATGTGGCAACGAATGTAACACGAAATTTGTTCCATTCCATGCATAATGGGTTCTTGTAAGCATGAGCGGCACTTTTTGGCACATATGGGACAAAATGGCCACTCCACAAGACTCCATGCAGTCGGTGAAAGGAACCCACTTCACCACATCTGTTAAGAGACAGATGACAACCTCACATCATGGCCATCCAGCGTCTTATTTAATATGTGCAGGGTATATTTCTCCTGCACACATGGACCATGGCTTTACCTCACAACCGACGGACGATGGCCTTTACAGAAACCATCGGTGTTCGCTTTTCTAACCGACAGAAAAACTGGGGGTTTAACGTTAAGAAAACAGAATCTTGACTGTAATGGGACTCGACCCTTGGAAACACATATTCCTATCTTGCGGCAATACCTAACCGTCAATCCCCTTCACTTTGATGAAAGCACTCTTTCTGATCGTATGTCTTTTGGTGGCATTTATAATAGCAATGCGGAAGACCGCTTAGTACGAAAGCAGATATCGTTACTATGCGATGACGTATGTATATACGTAACTGAGGGGCTCGACGCTGTCACAGGTGCTACTCGAACCAGAAAAAAACTGCACATGAAGAGAAACTATAGCAGTTATTAATTCCTTAACGGAAAGAAACTCTGCGGGGGCGGGGTAGCTTAGTCGGTAGCGCGCCAGGCTCGTAATCTGTAGTTCCCAGGTGGGTCAGCGTTGAGATTTACCTCCGCAAAATTACCCGACTTCCGCACGGTCGGTAGATGGCTAGGAAATGGAAATGATGGAAACTGATGGGCTTGGAAAGGCCGCTGTCTGTCGGATGGGACGTTAAGCAGTGACCCCGTGTGCGGGAGAGCCATACCCTGTGCATGTTAAAAAAAACGTTGCATGGCTTTGACGGGAGGCTACCATCTGTCTCCCAACAGCTGTTCCAGTGGGTCCCTTCCCCCAACCTTCTCTGAGCCTTCGGTTTCCATGTGACCTGGCCATTTAGCCCATGGTGTGCAAAAAAGTGCCGCTCAGAGGTAAAACAATCCAACGTTAAAGAACACGCTGGATGGCCTAGACGGGAGGCTACCATCTGTCTCCCAACAGCTGTTCCAGTGGGTCCCCTCCCCCAACCTTCTCTGAGCCTTCGGGGTCCATGTGACCTGGCCATTTAGCCCATGGTGTGCAAAAATGTGCCGCTCAGAGGTAAAACAACCCAACCCAACCCGGTTTTTTCGTTTTTTTTCCATCAGATACATATTGTGAATGACTTCAGAATGTTTTGGAAAATGTATTGAAATGAATATTGAAATGTGATTGTTTCTTCCACTATATATTTTTGTTGTAAGGCGTTCATGACACATTGAAAATGCTTTTTCGAGGTATGGATATTAAAGAAATTATGCTGGGAAGTAGCCGAAAGTACATTGCTGACGTCATCTCTGTGTTTTATCGAATTAAATATTAAGGCACACATATATTTTAGTTTGTTTACTTATGGCAATACGTAGCTCTTACATGGTACACGTGGGATATTATTTATTTTAACGAATGTAGGGAGGGAAATTTTTCGTTTTTGAATTATCTTTGGTTATTTGATGGCGATTCCCACTGCTAGATTATGTGAGATAAGATAATATTCGTTTCTAAAATATTTCGTAATTAGCGTCACCCAGGTACGAGAAATGGTGAGAAAGGAAGCTTAAAGAGAGGGAACTTCTGTTGCGAATATCGAGAAGTGTCACTTCCTTCGATGTCAGACAACAGTTAAATCAGCAATGTTATTGTCAGACGTCAACAACAAATTTATACGATTGTTTTAAATCACGATACAGTTAATGAAGTCTTTTGAAGTGAAACGTGTGTAGAGTGGACATTTTTCACGTTTTCTTCTAGGGAATCGAAGAGATTACTTAAGGTTTGAAAAATGAGCCATCTTTTAATCATGAAGGTAGGAAGAAGAAATTTTAATGATACGTCGCTTGTGTAGTAGCCATTTTGGTCTTTACTTATAAACGTATTTAAACTAACACTTTTAACTTTAAACACGAATTGAGAGACCAAGACTATCGTATGTATTGAAGATAAAATTGAGGGGAATTCCCGGAACACATTGTTGTAATTTTATTCCGAATGAGGTAAGTTTTGTACAATTTTTCCATAAAGTAGAGAATAAAATATAGAAATCTTGTTGTGTAGTCATGTTAGTGTAGTTTTTATTTTGGGGATTTTAGTGCACAAAATGTGTATCTATAGTGCATTTTCAGAGTAGAAACGACTTCGAAAAATTTGACCATAAAAGCGGCATTTTTCTTATAAATGCAAATTCTAGGAATTTTGTCTTGAATATTCGAGCCCCGGATTCGAACCGGCATGGCTGTTTGTGTCGTTTTTCTGCTGAGGTCCTGCCATCCTCTCAGACCTTCTACTCTGGCATATAAACTGACAGGGTCCTGTCAGATCTCTGTGGCAAGCAGCTGCTTGAGGGGGTATTTATTTATTTATATTTATTTATATTTTTTCAGAATTAAATTAAAATAGAGATTTTTGAACCGTGTTACATCAAAATAAATCGTGTAAAACGAGAATTGGATTTTTTTACTAAACTGTGTTAAATCAAAATCGTGTAAAAGAATTCCGTGTCAAAACAGAATTGGGTGTGCAACGAAGTAACATAATTGATTGAGATTCCAATTTGTCACTCATTAACCTAAACTGATTGCATTGTTGGTGCCGTAACTAAGCGCGAGCTTGTGACGCCATAGTAGAACGGGACCTCAGCATAAAAGCAACACACATGAATGCCTTCCCGAGGTTCGAACCCAGTTCCCTTAGATCAGTAGCCATGCGTGCAAGCCACTCGGCCACAACGCCAGTAACCAAAAAAGTTAAAATATAAATTAGAAAGATTATTAGTTACGGATATCTGAAACCAAAACGGACCATTTAAAGAATAATAATTAACTTGATTTATAGCGCGCATGGATACTGATCAAAGGGACCTGGGTTCGAGCACCTTGTAAAGAATGAACGTTTATGATCTTTTTCTGCTGAGGTCCCGCCATTCTCTGACACCTACTATGTCGTATAAACTGACCTTTGTAGACCTCGTGGCAAGCAGCTGCTTGAGGGAATATTTATATTTTTTCCGTGCCCCACTGCTTCTTATCGTTATTTCTATCGCGAATTGCGCATTTATGTGCGTTGTCCACCGGAAAATTGCTAGTTTGTTCTTAGGTGTGAAGAACGTGTTTTCATATGGTGGCCAAGATCAATTTTGTGGTTTGTTGTAAGGTGCGTATTGCACGTTTCCTTGTGGTGGCGTAGAGCAACTTGGTAGTTTGCGGTTAGGCTTGTAGTACGCATTTCCGTGTGGTAGCGAAGAGCAACTTGGTAGTTAACTGTTAGGCTTGAAATACGCGTTTACGTGTGGTAGCCAAGAGTAACTTGGTAGTTTACTGTTAGGCTTGTAATATGTGTTTCCGTGCTATGGCGTGGAGCAACTTGGTAGTTTGTGGTTAGGCTTGAAATACGCGTTTCCATGTGGTGACCAAGAGTAACATGGTAGTTTACTGTTAGGCTTGTAATATGTGTTTCCGTGTTATGGCGTAGAGCAACTTGGTAGTTTGTGGTTAGTCTTGAAATAAGTGTTTCCATGTGGTGGCGAAGAGCAACTTGGTAGTTTACTAATAGGCTTGAAATACGCTTTTACATGTGGTGACGAAAAGCAACTTTGTACTTTGCTGTTAGGCTTGTAATACGTGTTTCCGTGTTGGTGGCATAGAGCAACTTGGTAGTTTGCAGTTAGGCTTGTAACATACGTGTGGTAGCGTACAACAACTTGGTATTTTATTGTTAGGCTTGAAATACGCGTTTCCATGTGGTGGCGTAGAGAAACATGGTAGTTTACTGTTAGGCTTGAAATACACAATTCCCTATGGTGGCCAAGAGCAACTTTGTAGTTTGCGGTTAGGCTTGAAATACGCTTTACATGTGGTGACGAAACGCAACTTTATACTTTGCTGTTAGACTTGTAGTATACGTTACCGTATGGTGGCGTAGAAAAACTTGGTATTTTACTGTTAGGCTTGAAATACGCGTTTCCATGTGGTGACGTAGAGAAACTTGGTAGTTTCTTCTTAGGGTTTAAATCAGGACTGAATCAAGACGAAACAACGGCCTAAGTACAATCGAACAATGGTTCCTCCCTCGAACCTTGCATTGCTTAATTGAATACGTTTCATCTTGGCGTCTGGAAATACAGAAGCCAAATTTTGAAAAGTCACAAAAAAGAATAAGTATTATATATATATTTATAATGATTAGAAAAACAATGAAATTCATTCAGAAAAACGTTGCAAAAAGAGTCAAACGTATGGAACTCTATGGGTGTGACTGTCACCTTCAAACTTTTAAAATGTAGTCACTCACCATACGATAGGAAACGTTTTTTTTTAATTCAGATTAAAGTCGAAAACTGCAGATAATGACAATTAAAAAAGAAATGACTAAAGTCGAGTGTGTCCGTGAAAGAATTGAGAGTTAAGGGCATATTGCTAGCGGATAAACCTGCGATGTCCCCCTTCCCTTGGTGCCCTAAGCAGGTGCTTATATTGCTTAAGGGTTAATCCAGCAGTGGTTGTAAACAATTAAGTTCCGTGTGATACGTAAGTTCCGTGTGAACAAGATTTTCCTGATGTTTTTCGGGTGGCCGAGTGCTTGGTTACACTTGAAGCGGATAAGGATTACAGCCCGTGTCGATATTTGCATACTAAGGTTTCGTTTTATCTCACACAACTAGGTTTATTATACTCCTATTGTTTCGCGGTAAGCAATGCGGAGGTAACTGCATATTCCACGAACTCTGTTCGCTTCGTCATCGTATTCGCACGGTAAACGCAATGACCGAAACGTGACGGTGCTTGACGACAGTTTATTTACTATCACTTAATTGGGCGGGGGTGGCTCAGTCTGCAGTGAGCCAGGCTCGTAATCTGCAGGTCTCAGGTTCGAGTCCCAGCTGGGTCAGCGTTGAGATTTATCTCCGCAAAATTCTCCGCCCTGCTCACGGTCAGTAGGGGACACCGATGGGCTTGGAAAGGCCGCCGTCCGTCGGATGGGACGTTAAGCCGTGGCTCCGTGTGCGGGAGAGCCATATCCTTTGCACGTTAAAGAACACGCTGGGTGGCCTTGACGGGAGGCTACCATCTGTCTCCCAACAGCTGTTCCAGTGGGTCCCCTCCCCCAACCTTCTCTGAGCCTTCGGGGTCCATGTGACCTGGCCATTTAGCCCATGGTGTGCAAGAAAGTGCCGCTCAGAGGTAAAACAACCCAACCTATCACTTAACTTTTGATTTACTTCCAATAATAGAGTAATGACGTCGACAATGAGGTTTTGGAATGCAATGTTTCCTCATTCGCAGGAAGTAAGACTCCAACAGTGTTTCGTATTCGCAACAGTGGTGTCTTTGTTTACTCTTCCCACATGAATTTATTTTCTCTATTTTGTGTGCGTATAAACTTTGTCGAATAGAAATCAAACTCGTTACTTTTAATGTAGTATCTCTTGCAAACGTCTTTCCTAGTAACGGTGAAAATTACATTTTCATGATGTTAAATATTACACTGCAGAACGCATGCTTCCTATGTAATTATTTACTTTTAATAATGGGGTATCAACTACGATACTGATTCCTAGTTCATCCCTAACATATCGGCATGCAGATCAAAATATCGCGGTTCCATGGTACTAAATTCCATCTTTCATTTCGTTTTACGATGTGAACGGCATGAACACGTAAAGAAAAAGCTATTACTTGTCTGGTCTTCATACCAGAAACATGTCATTTTCGCGATGTATCTGCTACCACACTGTCACCATATAGTGGAAACAGGTTTCATTGGTATGTTTTATCGGATAAAACGATACTTATTTTAGGTGTTCCATGTGCATTTTCCCAAAGCAAACCTTACCTATTAGAAAAAACGAAATAAATCGCTTGCAATATTCCATCTTGGAACTTTCCCCACCACCGCCATGCCACCGTGCGAAAGAACGTTCAGATTAAAGCACGCGCTGGGATGGACTTACGTCTAAGTTTTGCAGTGCGTACCTTAATCGAAATGTGGTCTTAGCTATCGGGAGTCGTCGTGATTTATCAGTTTAGCCCGAGGTGTGAAAAGAAATGGCCTCTGGGAGGTTGAAATAACCAAGGAAATGAAAAAGAAATTACTCTTTGAAAGTAAATAAGTCATCTCTTACATTCAGTCTAGTCTCTTTCAGTTCTAGTCTAGTTCTCTTTCTCTAATTAGTCTAATCTATATTTCTGATAAGTCTTAATTAGTCTAATCTATTTCAGTTCTAGTCTAGTCTCTTTCATTCGGAAGTAGGGTAAGCAGAAATAATTTTATTATATTACTTTTGTGTGTTACGTTTAATTGCACGCTATTATGTTGAAAAAAAAAGGGAAATATAAATTCTCAACAACTGTAAAAAAATGAAAACTAATCAGTATTTAAGAACAAGGTTGGGTTTATATTTATATATTTTTAGTACGGTCGTTAAGGAAATTTTTTACACGATTCGAAATCTTTCCTACTTTAACAAATGTTCTGTTATTGATTATGTGTGTAACTTTATAAGGCAGGTAAGGAAAGGGAAACAGTATGTCAACGTCCATACCAAGCGGAAAACACCGGTTCTCGTCCGATCCCCGAAGTTAACCAGCTTTGGGCGGGCCTTTTAAATGATAAATTAGACAAAACGTTTATCGTGACCGAATAAATGAAAGGTGATTTGCAGACTATTCTAAGAAGCAATAGCGATTATACAAATATAACATATTTATGGAAACATTTAATGAATACCTGAGAATATCCTTGATGCCATTCACGGAATTTTTTTTTGTAAAACTTTGTGCATATTGTTAAGATATATCCAAGATATTGCGACAATACAAGGAAAATCTAAAACCGTTTTCAATTGAACAAATGGTATTTTATTCAATTAGTTTTTTGTATAAATTTACTGGTGGTTAACGTGAGATTTTTCATTCAAGTTTTTGTATTAGGACTGGGACTTCGGATGAATAACAGTTTGAATTTGAATGATTTTGCTTTTGAAATATAATCTATCTGTACTTTCTCTTTTTAACCATGCTCTCGCAAAAAATTAGTGGACACTTTGTATTTAGTTCGTTCTTGGTGTTGTGCGAATCGGTACAAATAATGACAACTTGTTTTAATAACAATATTTTATGTGTGCAAACTTTCCATTGCATTAGCAGAACTTTTATTTATCTATTAACAGTAACCCATAAATATGAGCGCGCGATAAGCAAAGATATATTTACAATGAAAATCGTGAATTGCGAGAATGATGGACAGTTGAATATTTGTTCATTTAGGACAGTGTCTCGTAAACATTTTTACTCTGCGGCGCACTAAATCTAATTTTTTTTTGCCCGCGGCACACCTAAAAAAGAATAAAAGCAAACTCTGTATAATCTTCATTAGATTTGCGCTTTGTTGAAGTCATCAGCTTGGTTTTACTTGAAGATCTGCTTTCATTCTTTAATTCATAACTCGGTGTTTGTTTTAAATTTCTCCATTCTTTGGCTTGAAATAATCAAAAATTAATACCAAAATTTGGAAAAAGCTTGATAAATACTTACAAGATCCCAGTTGATAAAATCTGAAAGATTTTTATTACAGCACGTCGATATTAAAGCACGTCGATAACACAAGTCAAGTCAAAATGAAATCTTTGGAATATCTAGTGTCAATTTGAAAATCTCTCGCGGCACACTACTGTGCAGCGGCACACAGTTTGCGAGACACTGATTTAGGATAATATAATGTTATTTAACAATCCATTAAATATTGATACTGCAAATATAGATCCTAAATATGAAATGGTATTATGCGAGCTGCAGGCAGATGCATTTTTTGGATGTGGAAAGGAAACCGGGAAAGAGCTGCTTAAGCTTCTATCAACAGAGAAATATCCAAACTTAAGAGATTTGGGACTTCAAAAACTGCATTAAGGACACGGCACTTGAGCAGGTACCTCGGATCAAAACTGACATCGACTTTGACAAAAAAGAACTTGTAGCCTACCAAGTTCATCCTCGGTATCTCTTTAAATAATTGTTTTTACGTCATTTTTTTTACATAAGTATTTTAATATATATGCGTAAGTTTCTTATGTAAGCATTTTTTGAATAAAATATTATTGTACAATAATATTTCTCAGATTATTTATGTATAATCTATATTATATATATCAGTTCCGGATCTAAGGAATGGGGAGGGCATGGAGCCCATGGACGCCCTCCTCCTCCCAACCTTTCAAAATGTTAGTAATGATATACTAAGGCCTGCCCAATTGCTCGAAAACCGTAGCTTTACGCGTACTCTCCTATAATATAAAATTTCGCTAGATGGCGCGCAAACACAGGCAAAAAAATTCACCTGAGTCGTTTTAATGTTAAAGTGGGGCGGAAATTTTTAAATGGCATGAATGTGAAGAACCTTGGGAAGGATATTATGCTAGCATTTCTATTTGCAACTTATATATTGTTAATATGTTCAATTGGAAAGTGATTTTAGGAGCAAAAAATCGTACAGATTCAGATTTAAAATTCATAATACGTTTGGTGATTTCGCCTCTGTGTACCATAATGACAAACTAAAATACTACGTTTCTATAAATTTCTGTTCATCATCGTCATCATCATCATCATCATCATCATCATCATCATCATCATCATCATCATCATCATCATCATCATCATCATCATCATCATCATCATCATCATTCTCAAGCAGCCATGGGCTACGGAGGTCCAACCAGACCGTGCAATTTAGTTCTCCAAGCAAGTCTATCCTGAGCTACATCTACTGCATCTGGCCACTGCACACCAATTCTAACAAGGTCCTGTTTGACATTGTTTGCTCACCGCATCCTAGGTCTCCCCTTCTTTCTGAGGCCTTTAGGCACGCTGTTCATAACCCTATTCGCCAATCTATAATTATTCATACGGGCAACATGGCCAAACCAACGGAGTCTCTCTCTGCACAATATGCTGCTTAAAGGAAGTTGCAAACTCCTTTGCCTAACCTCATCATTAGTTACAAAGTTGAACCACCTAATGCCCAAGATACTGCGTAAGCATCTAGAATCAAAAGCATCTAGTTTCCTGTTATCTTGTTTACAAAGTGTCCAAGTTTCACTACCATAACTAACCCTAGAAATAACCAAGCTATTATACAGTCTAATTTTAGTCTTTAGGTGTATACGCCTATTTCTCCACACTCTCCATAGGTTCTGAAAAGTCCCGGCAGCAATCCCTATTCGTCTGTTAATCTCATGCCGCACATCACCATTATCTGTTACATAGCTCCCAAGATAATTAAACTGTGACACCTGCTCAAGACTGCAACCATACAGATTAACTTAATCACAGCCTGCCTGACCAATTTTCATCACTTTAGTTTTCTCTCTGTTTATAACCAAACCTACTCTACTACCAGTCTCATCAACAGCTCGAATGAAAAAGTTCATCTCATCAACATCATTTGCCAAAAGGGCTAAATCATCAGCATAACCTAAACAGAAATTATCGTATCTCCAGCCCATTTAAGGCCAAAATCTTTCCCTTGAAGTGAATTTCGCATAACATAATCAATAACCAAGCTAAAGAGAAAAGGAGACAAAATGCACCCTTGTCGAAAACCAGAAGTAATGCTAAACCAATTGCTACAAGACTTACCAACTCTCACACACGACTCAGTGTTATTATAGAGAGCTTTCATAACGTTAACTAACTTGTCTGGTATACCATATGATTTCACAATCAACCACAAATTATGACGATCAACAGAGTCGAAAGCCTTTTTGAAATCAACAAAGCTAGCAACAAAAGGTTTCTGAAACTCTAAACATTTCTCAAGAATCTGCCTAAGTGAAAATATCTGATCCACACATCCCCTACCACTTCTGAATCCACATTGCTCATCACGCAATTGACTGTCAAATAGATTCTTAATTCTATTAAGCACAATCATGGAAAGAACTTTACCTGGAACAGAGAGTAGGCTGATACCCCTATAGTTATCACAAGAACTGCGATCACCTTTTTTGAAAATAGGGATAACAATAGCTCTGGTAAAATGCTTAGGAACCATATCTTTATCATAAAAGATATTCAGAATTTCAGTCATCCAAGTGGTAACCGAAACATTCCCAGCTCTAAGCATTTCCGTAGTAATTTCATCTACCCCTGGGGATTTATGAAGTTTAAGTTTAGAAACAACCAAAATAACTTCAGATTGTGTTATAGGTCCAACATTAAAGCCACCAATGCATCTATCATCATTGCAAACAATGGGAGTGGAACTAACTACATTGTTTAGAACATCACTGAAATGCTCATCCCACCTAGCCATGACAGAATCCTCCTCTTCTATAACCTTACCTTGTTTATCCTTCAATCCTTGTATGCCTGTCCGTTTACTACCACACAAAACATTAACTATCTGGTACAGCTCTCTGCTGTTGTGCTGTCTAACTGCTTCCTCATCTTTGTCAGCCAAACCATCAAGCCAAAGATTCTTATCAGTAGCTAACTGATCCTTTACACGTTTATTAAGTTCTCTGCAATGCTTTCTATTAGGACTAGTAGGGGTATTGATTAAGGGCATTCCTGCAGTTCTTTCTTTCCGAAATAAGCTCAAGTGCCTTATTACTCAGATAATTCTGCCTCTTCTGCTCCTTTTTTCCTAAAAGAGTACTGTTAGTGTCCAAAAAAGCCTGTTTAAAATGATCCCATTCTTCCTCAACTTCAGTAGTAAGCATACCATGACTGTCATATTGACTAAGAAACCTATCATGGTAAGCTTTGGCTATAACTGGATCTTTCAGAGCTTCAGTATTAAAAGTAAATTTTTTAACCCTAACACACTTTTTAAGTTTAAGTTGCAACACACTTTTAACAAGGTAATGGTCAGATCCAATTTCAGCTCCCCTATATGCCCTGGTATTCCTAACAGAACTAGCCCATTTGCTGTTAATTAATATGTAATCAATCATATTCTTATGCAGCCCATCAGGTGAAACCCATGTGTACTTATATATGTCGCGGTGTTTGTAATAAGTGTTAGTTATTCTGAATCCATTGAGTTTACTTACCTGTAGGAGACGTTGCACATTGCCATTGCAGCTACCAATACCAAAAGGGCCTATTACTCCTCCCCAAAGGTCAGAGTCAGTACCAACTTTGGCATTGAAGTCACCAAGAACAAGGGTAATATCTCCTTTCTTGACAGAATTCCAAAATATCCTGAAGTTGTTCATAAAACCTATCCTTCTGATCCTCATCGGCATCCTCAGTGGGGGCATAACAGCAGATAACATTCAAGTCTTTAACGCTTGTCTGAAATTTTGCTGTAAGAAACCTTTCATTAATCCACTCATATCCTAGAAGAGCATCGCTAGCGTGTCTGCTGAGAAGCAGACCCACGCCTTGGTGATGCTTATTGTCATCCCTCCCTGAAAAGAGAAATTTAAGATTATTTTTAAGAATCTGACCTTTATCTGTCCATCTGGTCTCTTGCAAGCCGAGAATATCTAAATTATAACGGTGGAATTCTTGTGTGAGGGCATCAAGAGAAAAAGCTCTGTGTAGAGTCCTCACATTCCAACTACCTATGGAGAGAAAATGGTTAGTGGGATGTTTAAAGAAACTATGTTTATTGAGAGAGGGAATGCCGACAATATCAAACCCCTTAATCGCAGACATGGGGCAAAGACCCGTTCCCCCACTACTAAAGGCTGAAGTCATCTACACTGGAAGACTTCCTCCAATGTAGAATTTGACGATGCCAATAGAAGCGAAGAGTTCAGGTGCCTGCGATGACTTCTGCTCAGGATTATCCACCAGCTGATAAATATATCCTGTGAATCTATTCACTTGGGGCTGTCAACCCACAAACAAACAGAAAACACAGCGGAAGATTTTCTTTCCACAGAAGCCCGCCAGTGCAGCAAAATTAGGATCCATTATCAAGCTCAGAGCCATATATCTGTCCAGTCCAGTAGGTTTATATGGTCAGCACCAGGACCCTGTGTGGTTGACCACTCCTCAGCAGGGTAGAAAAAAAAGAAAAGTAGCCATAGTTGTCGAGATCAGTAGGCCACACTAATCAGGCAGCCCTCCCCTTCCGTTCACTTCCACAAGAGAGTATCTCTTTTGAAAGTTACTAACGGTCCGCACCACGAGAAGGCGGGGTCGGACATTAGGTGCTAGGCCTGGCCGGTTCTATGCATCATCACAGGGGATTGGTGCATAGCTCTCCTTCCAGTGACTACCTAGCTACCATTTACAGATGCTATATATTTATGATAAAAATTCGAAATTTCGGTGGTGGAAGGTAAACGTTACGAAGTTTCCATAGAAAGCAATGGTGATCCAATTATTTTTGTTTTAAGAAAAAAATTAAGAATTAATTTGATATTGATAGTAATTGATGAAATATTACGATTTGCACTTTACGAATCTTACAAAAGCTACAAATGCGACCTCTAACGGCGGAAAGTTTTGAAAATTCCAAAATATCAAAAGAATATTGCAAACGATATAGTTATGCTGGAAATTTTAAATGTTGGTGGTAAGAATGTAAAGGTCACGAAGTTTTTTTTTGTGAGCTATGAGTTGACCCCTTAGACCAGGGGGGAGAAAAAATGCAAATTTTTGAATTCATTTTTTTAAATTCATTCATTATTTTTGTCATGTTACTCAAACCAATCACACACAGATGTCGCAAAGTATTCTGTTGCATTATCATCTTGAAATGTTTCGTCTCCATCAGTAAAAAATTGAATTTGCTGTTTACATATGCTGCAGTATTTTGTCCATGCTCTAGACATAATAATATATCGAATCCGTGCCATGAGATTCCCTTCAACATCATACAGTGGATGTGACACATGAGTTCATTGTGTCACGTGGTCACCACCACACCCTAGCTCTGCCATCTGTAGAAAATATTATATTTTATATTTATCTGACTAGATGATCCTTTTTTCCCAAGTTTTCTACAATTCACTCATGCCTCTTCCGACAATACTGAAACCTAGTCGATTTTTAGCCAACACTATAAGTCTCCGAATAGGACACCGACTGCCGAATTGCAAATAGCGGAGTTCCCTGTGGAAGTGTCCGAATATATGAGTCATATTTTGAAAGCAGTGGTGATTTCATACAGAGTTGAAGTCGTATCGCTTTCATATGGCCTCTACCTGTTCTCTATTATAGTATGAGAAGAAAGGATTAGTTCACTCGGCAACGCGCATGAATCGTAATCTGTAGTTCCCAGGTTCGAGTCTCAGCTGTTCCAACATTCATTTATAACGGCTAATTCGAACCATTCCCTCGGTGAGGAGAGAACACCTATGGGATTGGAAATGCTGTCATCCGTGAGATGAAAGCCGAGGCTTGGTAGACAATAAATACGGTAGATGGCGCGCCGAGACTTTGTAGACGATAATGATGATTAAGCCGAGACTTGGTCGACGATAATAATGATTAAGCCGAGACTTGGTCGACGATAATAATGATTAAGCCGAGACTTAGTAGATAATAAATACGGTAGATGGCGCGCCGAAACTTGGTAGACGATAATGATGATTAACCCGAGACTTGGTGGACGTTAATAATGATTAACCCGAGGCTTGGGAGATAATAAATACGGTAGATGGCGCGCCGAAACTTGGTAGACGATAATGATGATTAAGCCGAGACTTGGTAGACGATAATAATGATTAAGCCGAGTCTTGGTAGATAAGAAATACGGTAGATGGCGCGCCGAAACTTGGTAGACGATAATGATGATTACGCCGAGACTTGGTAGACGATAATAATGATTAACCCGAGGCTTGGGAGATAATAAATACGGTAGATGGCGCGCCGAAACTTGGTAGACGATAATGATGATTAAGCCGACACTTGGTAGACGATAATAATGATTAAGCCGGGTCTTGGTAGATAAGAAATACGGTAGATGGCGCGCCGAAACTTGGTAGACAATAATGATGATTAAGCCGAGACTTGGTAGACGTTAAATAACCCTTGGATGGTCTTGATATGCGTCTACAATCTGTCTGCTGCCGACCAGTAGGTTCCATTTCCCCAACTTTCTCTGGGCCCTTTCGGTCCTTGTAGCCTTTAGGTCATTTAGCCCATTGTGTACAAGAAGTGTCACTCAAAGGTGAAACAACCACTCCTATACTGACACAATTACTCCAGCCAGTCCTCGGGACTCATTCCCATTGAGGAGGTTCAAACTGTTTTTGATAAGTGTCTGTAAATTTTCACTCGTTCCATCGAAGTCAATGAGTCTTCTTTGAACGTTTTTTTAAACTTCCTGTTACATGTTAAAACAAAAGCTGCATGCAAGATCATTTCTAGATATAACAACTGAGCTAATTGCGATGAATTTCATGTTTACAGGATATTTTTTGATCTTCGCTAAAATTGAAAATTACATTACTTCCATTTGAATATCATGATGCCTAGTAATGACCTTCAGTAATGATCTGAAATGTGCAAATTCAAAATATTGCTTATATCCAATGAGTTCTCTCTGCAAATTTACTTAAATATTATGTTTAATTTAGGTCACCTCGTATATAAAGATTAAGATGCATGGTTTAGAAAAGATAGAAATCTTTATTTCATTCTGAAAGCAATCGGTGTAATAATGAAGATATTAAATTCAGCGTTGCCTTAAACAATCATTTTTTATCTTATGCTATTTGCTAGATAAAAGTAATAAAAGAATGGTGAAAACAGCTACCACTATAAATTTTAGTATCATTTAGTGTAGTTTTGTGTAGTCGCTTAATCACATAGCTCATGAGTTCCGGGAATGAATTCCAGTTCAGTGACTTTCTACATAAGTCGCTAAAAAATAGCAATAATAGTGTACCGACCTGTTATTTTAGAACAGGTCGTTTATAATATATATAACGTATCAGAAGGATTTAACACTTCACCCCACCCGCTGTACATGCAGGACCGCCTCTTCATTTTACTAACGTATTTTCTGTAGGAATCTTTATTTTTGTACGAGTGTCAACATACCATGTGAGTATTAACTGTAAGTAGTATTTAATTACATGGGATATTTCATTTTAAAAAATGATTTTTCAAATCGAAAAACGCTGCAAAGAATAATCGCAAAAATAAATATTGCATTTTATTGTCGTAGTGTACTAAGTCGATGGCTTGTTTAATAATAACATTAATAGTACGTTTTGTGATATCACATTATAACATCCATCCCACCCTCATATCGCTTCGAAATTTACAAATGAGTCCCTACAGAGTACAGTCGCTCAAAAAACGATTTTTTAGAAATTAGTGATCTGCAAACCTTTCCATTTTATTCTGCATGACCACGGGGCGGGGGTGGCTCAGTCGGTAGCGCGCCAGGCTCGTAATCTGTAGTTCTCAGGTTCGAGTCCCAGCTGGGTCAGCGTTGAGATTTATCTCCGCAAAATTCCCCGCCCTGCCCACGGTCAGTAGGGGACACCGATGGGCTTGGAAAGGCCGCCGTCCGTCGGATGGGACGTTAAGCCGTGGCCCCGTGTGCGGGAGAGCCATAACCTGTGCACGTTAAAGAACACGCTGGATGGCCTTGACGGGAGGCTACCATCTGTCTCCCAACAGCTGTTCCAGTGGGTCCCCTCCCCAAACCTTCTCTGAGCCTTTGGGGTCCATGTGACCTGGCCATTTAGCCCATGGTGTGCAAAAAAGTGCCGCTCAGAGGTAAAACAACCCAACCCAACCTTCAAATTTCAGCTTTGTGCAACTAACTGTGTTTATCCGCAGAACTACAAAGTAACGTAGTTTCATTTAACCACTCAGTATATATCATCAGTTTGAAACATTTCACTTGAGACCTCCTCCTCCTTTTAGGGGAGACTCAGCCTGTAGCGCGCTAGGGTCGTAAACTGTAGTTCCCAGGTTCGAGTCTCAATTGTGTCAGCGTTGATATTTATCTCCGCAAAATTTCCTGCCCTGCCCAAGATCAGTAGGGGACACGGATGGGACGTTCAGCCGTTGGTCCGTGTACGGGAGAGCCATACCCTGTGCACATTAAAGAACACGCTGGATGGCCTTGACGGGAGGCTACCATCTGTCTCCTGAACAGCTGATCCAGTGGGTCCCCTCCCCCAACCATCTCTGAGCCTTCGGGGTCCTTGTGACCTGGCCATTTAGCCCGTGGCGTGCAAAAAAGTGCCGCTCAGAGGTAAAACAACCCAACGTTAAAGAATACGGTGGATGACCTTGGCGGGAGGCTACCATCTATCTCCCTACAGCTTATCCAGTGGGTCTCCTCCCCCAACATTCTCTGAGCTTTCGGGGTCCTTGTGACATGGCCATTTAGCTCATTATGTGCAAAAAAGTGCCGCTCAGAGGTAAAACATCCCAACGTTAAAGAACACGCTGTATGACCTTGACGAGAGGCTACCATCTGTCTCACAACAGCTGCTCCAGTGGGTCACCTCCCCCAACGTTCTCTGAGCTTTTGGGGTCCTTGTGACCTGGCCATTTAGCCCATTATGTGCAAAAAAGTGCCGCTCAGAGGTAAAAAAAAACCAACCTCCTACTATTATAAATTTCAAAATAAATAATCATATATTTTTGTAAACGTTACCTAAAATGTTATTTAGTTTCATAAAGAAATAGAAGTACAAACGTATATTTTGACCATGCGTGAGTGTAAGAGCAAGCAAATACACATGAAAACCCATCACACATAGATTCAGTGGTAGCACGTAAGCATCTAAAGAAGCGAAAGCAATATGTATCGCAAAACCAATATGTAAGATTCGAGGAAAGTTTTTTGGTATTGTTCGAGAGCATTTGGGTTCGGTAGTTTTACCTCTGACAGGTACAGTCGCTCAAAAATATCCGAACACTATGATTGAATACAGAATTCAGAAAAAATCTGGCAACAATTTTTTAGAGATTAGTGAACTGGCAACCTTCGTGTACAGTGGCTCAGAAAAGTATCCGAACGCTATGGTCGATTAAAGAATTTAGAAAAAATATCTGGCAACGATTTCTTTTTAGAAATTAGTGATCTGGCAACCTTCGTGTCACGTGACACGAAGGTTGCCATATCACTAATTTCTGAAAAAATCGTTGCCAGTTATTTTTTCTGAATTCTGTAATCAACCATAGCGTTCGGATACTTTTCTGAGCGACTGTACTCATCTGGAACTGAACTGTTAATGAGAGACAATCGCAACGTAAATGATTGAAGAAACGATTGTGCCATCCTAGGATTCTGACTCGGACATCGCGATACAACTGTGCAAAGAGAAGGCGATGTACATAGTGTTGGTTGAGTTAGTAATACTGCTAAGGATAGTCGTTACAGATGATCAATGTAAATTTAGATTGGTCGTCTGTAATGACTTGGAGAACATTTATTCTTTGCTATAGTTTATTCCAGAAAATCGTTAATTAAATCTAAATATTAAATTAGTCTCGGTATTTCATTTTTAGTACTGAACGGTGCTGTCTTGTGACAACATCATTACAGAATAATCCAGTCACAGAGAACTACTTCGAACGATGGAAATTATTAACAAGACACTTACCCCGGTTAAGAAAACAACTGAAACTAAATGATCAGTGACTTAAAACTTATTAACGATTTATTAAAACAAACAATTTTAACAAATTAATGCTCTTGTCATAACAAACAAATTACACAAATTTACAGAATTCCGTTAGAAACATTACAACTCAAGCAACTGTATCAGTTCGCAAGCTGCAAATATCCATCCGCCTACATCTCCTAAACAGCACACAGGTCCGTAGACTAGGCATCGAATTAATAGTATTCGACCATAAAAAGAATTCGTTACAACAGTTTTCTTAAATTCATAAATAATGATTAGACATAAAAGTTTTTTCTTTATCGACCTTTACCTCTCTGAAAAACAACTCTTTACTACAATTATAATAAAATCTTCTTCAAAATATCTGTACGTTATTAAAGCATATTGCAAGATTGTCTTTAGTTATAATATTTAAATGCGAATTTTAATAGTTTAAAGTTTATTTAAATCATTTTACTGCATTTTCTACCTGTGCTGCAATTACTGAGCAAATATTATAGCTCTTGACACGTTTGAATCCTAATTCATGAATGTGCAGAAAAATATTTTCCATAACAAAATTAAAATGATCGATTTATTATTTGGAGCAACAAGCCACTTGAACATTTAATAACTAAAATACCTGTACAATGGCTTTACTCTAATCGACCTGCTTGGAATAAATATTAATAATAACAGAATCTTACTATATATATATATATACAGTATATCTATATATATACCGAAATATTCGAAGAAATTTGTGCAACGATTACCAATTAAGTAAAAAGAAATTCAGCCTCTTATAAAAAGAAAAATCGCGATATAGTAATGACATGCATACACTTTTCGACAATTGAAGTTGGATCCATCTTATTACAGATATATACGTGGCATAATTGTTTGCAATCAGTTATTATTTCTGGGCACATTTTAAAACTTGCCTCATAATATCCTGCACTATATTTAAGTTGATGCAAGGCAATTCCAAGTGAATATCTTCGCTAACTCCTCATATATTAGAGAAGTCTCCCCTATATATTAGAGTAGTGTCCAAAGCACTTTTCATTCACTACTGGTGAGAATCCCATGGATATAGAAAACAATCGTTTATGCTATTCCCCACTTTTTGGGAGGGGAAAAAGAAGGGGTGGTAAATATTTTAGACTGTGAATACACAACTTGTTGTGATAGGTCAAAATGTTGTGATTATATACTGGAACAGTCATTTTAACACTTACATAAATTGAGAAACGCTACAATGACGTGGGAAAAGCAATTAGAAAATAGGTGGAATTTAATAGAAAATTGGCAGTAACTACCACTATATTAATAAAATACTTTAAGACAATTAAATATCATTCGTTCAATCACCGACGCTTAGTTCAATGCTGACAGGTATATCACGCATGTATCTTCAACGATATGTCCAATATTTAAGAAAATTTTATTTTACTGCGAAAATCAAATGATATGCTCTTGCATTCTTTGCATGTCTTGATACTGAATATACAATTGTATCATCGATATTGCTTCTTAGTATGCAAAGCAATTTTCATGCATCCGGTCACGTTAAGTTTAATTTCAACAGTTTAGACGTTAAAAACCATAATAATCGAATTTTCGAAGAGCACGATAATAAGTCAAATGACACCGCTTTTGTTAAAATTAAAATCAAAGAGCATTGGTTGGATATGATTTTTCAAAAAATCATTTTTCTATTAGGAGTCAGATGCTAGTCTCCCATCAAGGCCATCCAGCGTGTTCTTTAACGTGCACAAGGTATGGTTCTCCCGCACACGGGCCAACGACTTAACGTCCCATCCGACGGACGGCAGCCTTTCCAAGCCCATCGGTGTCCCCACTGACAATTGGCAGAGCGGGGAATTTTGCGGAGATAAATCTCAACGCTGACCAAGCTTGGTCTCGAACCTAGGAACTACAGATTACGAGCCAGGCGCGCTACCGACTGAGCCACCCCCGCCCCCGTCAGTGAGGCATGGTGGCAATTTCTTAATATAAACACTAGCCATATGATCCATCATCAACTCGCAATAGATGATGATTAACGCCGACTTGATTGGTTCAGCAACCGCTTTCTGATGCAAGTTATTTTATTTAAACAACACTCTGATCGTGCCTGGGTTTATTGATTGGGCACATTACACAGAATCTCTTTGGCCCCCTAATTTACATAGCGCTTCAACTGCAGCGAGATAGTAGACGCCAGAATTAGTAACTTTGACTGTATTCAAAGCTATTTTTTGCGGGAGAGCCATTTTTTTAGTTGAAACGCACAATAAATATTCTAAGTATGATGGGAATTAGATGATTAAGTTACACAACAGAAAGTTCCGAAGTTGCTTGTCTTTTCTCCTTTCAAGCCACGAGATTTCGTCCGAGCAAAGAAAGTGAAACACGTGTAAATAAAGATTATATTAACACTGTATTTTCTTTTCTCTATCGTTAGTAGGAATCGTACTCGCTCTTTACCGCAACACCAGAAATCATTTGTTTGTGTGGGGCGGGGGTGGCTCAGTCGGTAGTGCGCCAGGCTCGTAATCTGTAGTTCCCAGGTTCAAGTTCCAGCTGGGTCAGCGTTGAGATTTATCTCCGCAAAATTCCCCGCCCTGCCCACGGTCAGTAGAGGACACTGATGAGTTTGGAAAGGCCGCCGTCCGTCGGTAGGAACGTTAAGCGGTGGCCCCGTGTGCGGGACAGCCATACTCTGTGCATGTTAAAGAACACACTGGATGGCCTTGACGGGAGGCTACCATCTGTCTCCCAACAGCTGTTCCAGTGGGTCCCCTCCCCCAACCTTCTCTGAGCCTTTGGGGTCCATGTGACCTGGCCATTTAGCCCATTGTGTGCAAAAAAGTGCCGCTCAGAGGTAAAACAACCCAACTCATTTGTTTGTGCAAACCTTTCCAAACCGTGCTTCTCAAAGCGATGGTTCGCGAGTCGTCAGAAAGTAGCCAGCTGCAACCTATGGCTGTGGTTCGATCCAGAATTCAGAGATCATAACTGGATTTTCTATGTACCGAACAAAATTCTTGTCTGTATCCTGCTTCATCGTGAATTAGGCAGTGTTGTGCATCACATATATCACAGTATTAAGCTACTCCTAGGTAAGCTGGAATAGTCCAGAAACCGAAGGTTGCATAACATAGCTCATTATAATATCGAGCGTGGACGCTTGTGTGTTTGCTCACAAGTGTCGTAGTTCATCAGATTAGCTACTTCGGCTGCTTTTGTCGAAAAGAATGTTTTCGCAAACTTTCCCAGTGGTAACTTTAGTCCCAATCAGGAAAGAAATATGATTTCAGACGCATAACATTGAATTGATACGTATTAACAGTTTACTGAATATAATATTCGCTTTTAATATTTTTAAATAAAAAAATACAATTTTTCAATTCAAAATATTTTTAAAGAACCCAAGTCACTGGAATATATTATCTTTTACAAGTTTTATTGGTACTTTTTTTCAGCTAAACATAACAAAAATATCATATCTATAAGTTGGCAACATTAAAACTCTATCGATAGTACAATCGATGTATCGATTGTTTTTTTTCTCAAAAGCATCTATGTCTATCGATTGTAAAAAGTCATCGATGGACTCTCCCACACAGAACTGTCCTATGACAAACAAGGGAATGAACGCTATCCCCTGCAGCCCTAAGGGAAGCCCAAATTCTCTCACCCATCTCTAAGCCTGTCCACCCTAAAACTGTGAAAGTCCATTTTCACCAAATGCCAAAACAGATGAAAATAATTTTTTTCAATATTTTACCAATTTTAATTAATAGCAGAACATTCACAAGACGCAAAAGAAATCAATTAAGGATTGGTGGCTGACTTGTCTGCCGTGAGAAATCTCTCCGACTTCCGCACGTTACAACTGCCCCAGGTGACTCGATGGAGCTGAATAACCTTGAGAGAACGAAGCGACACGAGACCGTAATCAGCAACCTGTTTCTCTTGACTTGAGCCACGTGATCCGAAAGCTGTGAGAGCGTAAGGCGTCTCCCATTGGAGGAAGTCAGACACACTCTCTTCACCGACTCATTTTGGCGGGCTACTTGCAAAATCTTCTTCGCTGCTTGAACAGCAGGGCGATGTGTACTTTGTGTCTGTGTGGAGTGCATTTCAGTTGTGGAGCCCCTTACTGAAGACAAATTTCATCACGATTTAAAATACCTTGAAAGAATCAGAAGTTGATTAACAAGGCCTTCGGTTTCCCAATTCAGGTAATTTTACTACTGATTATTATTCTTACAGTGTTTTGAGTTGATTTTTGTGTTACAGTGTTTTGAACAGATGTTTTTTCAGACATCTCTTAGATATATATACTATCCACATATTCTAAAGCAGGTCCATTTCGGGAAAAGAAATACTATATGAATTAACTTGTTATAATTTGTAGATTCTAATTTGTTTGTTTTTTTAAACAAGTAATACTTTTATTTTTGTCATCTGACTGTCTATTTAATATTCAACTTTTTATTTTTAAGATATTATTATAAATTCATTTTGATTTGGATATGTATTTATAAATTATTTTCAAATCTGCCAAAAGAGGTTAACTTTAGTCCTCCAACATTGGAAAATTTTTTGAAAATACCAAATCTCTAAGCTAATATTATAAAAGAATTAATTAAGGTAGAAATTTGAAATTTCGGTGTTTGAGAATTTGTCCCACCCTGCTATCGAAGGGAAAGGAGTCATCGATGAGCTTGCAAAGGCAGCCGTCCATGGCATTGATCATTAAACCATATCCCTGAGTGCAGGTCAACAACTTTATAATTTCAGTATATATCTGTGGTCTCATGTAGGAGGTGGATGAAAAAGTACTAAGAAAATTACTATTTAAGTTTTCTGAATAATCCGTTAGTCTCTTAGAATCCGATATTTGCCAGAGGTGATATGTTATTCTTCTGGTTTTCATTACATGCAACTATGAACTCTACGAAAAAAATGCATTTCTCATTTTAATCAATGTTGTATTTCCGTGCTGACTAAACTTGTACCACCAATGAAATATCTTCTCGGCAATTAGAGGGCGACAAAATGAAAACATTATCTTGTTGTTTTTTTTCCTGAAAACGAGCTAAAAATTATGACCATTATTTGCAAATGCAGATCACAGTTTCAGCTGCAGTTTATCATCACAGGCACTTTTCTGCTAAAGCAGTCATACATGAACTCCAACCTTTGAGAAATTTTATCCCACCCATGAAAAATATAAAACATTTTTTCCCCCATCTGTCTCTACTAATGTGAATGGTGTTCTAATAACATGAAAGTAGAGCATTGTTACCTACGGAAACAATTCCCCAACTCCTTAGGGTGGCTCAGTCGGTAGCGCGGCAGGTTTGTAATCTGTAGTTCGCACGTTCGAGTCCCAGCTGGGTCAGCGTTGAGATTTATCTCCGGAAAATTCCCCGCCCTGCCCATGGTCAGTAGGGGACACCGATGGGCTTCGAAAGGCCGCCGTCCGTGGGATGGGACGTTAAGCCGTGGCCCCGTGTGTGGGAGAGCCATACCCTGTGCACGTTAAAGATCACTCTGAATGGCCTTGACGGGAGGCTACCATCTGTCTCCCAACAGCTGTTCTAGTGGGAACCCCTCTCAAAACCTTCTCTGAGCCTTCGGGGTCCATGTGACCTGGCCATTTAGTCCATGGTGTGCAAAAAAGTGCAGCTCAGGGGTAAATCAACCCAATCCAAACCCAGAGCAATGGACCGGCGGTCGTCTCCACACCCAGTTTGACGTGGTCTGGTGTTGGTCCACTGGGCCAGACATCTAAATTAATGACGGTATATGATTTGGATGCTGGAAGGAGGGAACGGTTTATGGGGTGGGAAGGTAGACTAGTAATATGAAACGGATAATAAAGGACCAAATATTACATAGTATTGAAAGCACAGAATGATATTTAAACGAAATAATTGATGGTATGAAATTTACAGGTGGTGACAATCGAATATATAGGAATATGGGGGGGGATGAGTTCTGATATAAAGGGAACCTAGTGTCACCTGTTTTAGACAACACATAAAGCTGATTTAAAAATAATTTTGGTTTAAGCTTCACATGCTTGAGGGAGGGAATGGGGTATGGGTTGGACGAGTTGACTAGTGATATGGTTTGGGTTGGATTGTTTTACCTCTGAGCGGCACTTTTTTGCACACCATGGGCTAAATGTCCAGGTCACAAGGACCCCGAAGGCTCAGAGAAGGTTGGGGGAGGGGACCCACTGGAACAGCTGTTGGGAGACAGATGGTAGCCTCCCGTCAAGGCCATCCAGCGTGTTCTTTAACGTTGGATTGTTTTACCTCTGAGCGGCACTTTTTTCCACACCATGGGCTAAATGGCCAGGTCACAAGGACCCCGAAGGCTCAGAGAAGTTTGGGGGAGGGGACCCACTGGAACAGCTGTTGGGAGACAGATGGTAGCCTCCCGTCAAGGCCATCCAGTGTGTTCTTTAAAGTTGAATTGTTTTACCTCTCAGCGGCACTTTTTTTCACACCATGGGTTAAATGGCCAGGACACAAGGACCCCGAAGCCTCAGAGAAGTTTGGGGGAGGGGACCCACTGGAACAGCTGTTGGGAGACAGATGGTAGTCTCCCGTCAAGGCCATCCAGCATGTTCTTTAACGTTGGATTGTTTTACCTCTGAGCGGCACTTTTTTGCACACCATGGGCTAAATGGCCAGGTCACAAGGACCCCGAAGGCTCAGAGAAGTTTGGGGGAGGGGACCCACTGGAACAGCTGTTGGGAGACAGATGGTAGCCTCCCGTCAAGGCCATCCAGCGTGTTCTTTAGCGTTGGATTGTTTTACCTCTGAGCGGCACTTTTTTCACACCATGGGCTAAATGGCCAGGTCACAAGGACCCCGAAGGCTCAGAGAAGTTAGGGGGAGGGGACTCACTGGAACAGATGTTGGGAGACAGATGGTAGCCTCCCGTCAAGGCCATCCAGCGTGATCTTTAACATTGGGTTGTTTTACCTCTGAGCGGCACTTTTTTGCACATCATGGGCTAAATGGCCAGGTCACAAGGATCCCGAAGGCTCAGAGAAGGTTGGGGGAGGAGACTCACTGGAATAGCTGTTGGGAGACAGATGGTAGCCTCCCGTCAAGGCCATCCAGCGTGTTCTTTAACGTTGGGTTGTTTTACCTCTGAGCGGCTCTTTTTTGCACACCATGGGCTAAATGACCAGGTCACAAGGACCCCGAAGGCTCAGAGAAGGTTGGGGGAGGGGACTCACGGGAACAGATGTTGGGAGACAGATGGTAGCCTCCCTTCAAAGCCATCCAGCGTGTTCTTTAAAGTTGGATTGTTTTACCTCTGATCGGCTCTTTCTTGCACACAATGGGCTAAATGGCCAGGTCACAAGAACCCCGAAGGTTCAGAGAAGGTTGGGGGAGGGGACCCACTGGGACAGATGTTGAGAGACAGATGTTAGCCTCCCCTCAAGGCCATCCAGTTTGTTCTTTAACTTTGGGTTGTTTTACTTCTGAGCGGCACTGTTTTGCACACCATGGGCTAAATGGCCATGTCACATGGACCCCGAAGGCTCAGAGAAAGTTGTCGGAGGGGACCCACTGGAACAGCATTTGGGAGACAGTTGGTAGCCTCCCGTCAAGGCCATCAAGCGTGTTCTTTAACTTTGGGATATTTTACCTCTCAGCGGCACTTTTTTGCACGCATCGGGCTAAATGGCCAGGTCACATGGACCCCGAAGGCTCAGAGAAAGTTGCTGTAGGGGACCCACTGGAACACCTGTTGGGAGACAGATGGTAGCCTCCCGTCAAGGCCATCCAGCGTGTTCTTTAACGTGCACAGTTTAGACTCTCCCACACACGGGGCCACGGCTTAACATCCCATCCGACGGACGGCGGCCTTTCCAAGCCCAACGGTGTCCTCTACTGACCGTGTGCAGGGCGATATGGTTTGGGTAGTGGGGAGCCAAGTATCATATAGCATTGGTAGCACAGATTGAAATTTTAATTAAATAATTAGAGGTATGAATATTACAAGCTAAATAGTAGCACATTGATATTCTGATGGAGGGTGGTGGTGGTGTTGTGGGGGTGGAGAGAGGGGGACCAGAAATCACCTTTTGCAGATAACACAAAAGTTTAACTAAAAGTAATTTTGGATGTTGAGTTGAATAATGATATGATTGAAATGTGGGAAACTAGTATTATATAATACTGATGGCATTGAAGGTATTTAAATGTGTAATTAATGGTATAAATATTATAGATTAGGGTAAATTTTACGATGAGAGTAGGGGGGAGCCTAATATCACATATTATAAATAATACAGAAGGTTAAATCAAATGTATTTTAGCTTAGTGCTTTATAAGCTAGAGGGACAGAATGGTAGAGGCGGTGGATAGAGATGGATATGATAGAAAGCAGACAATAAAGGACCACATATCATCTAGAACAGTTAACATTGATTGATTTTAAATTGAATAATACAATGTAATAAATCACAAAATATATAGTAGTAAATGGCTATTTTGATGGAGGGGGGGGGGCAACTAGTGTTATGATGTGGAGTGAAAGGAACTCGATATCACCATTTATAGACAATACAAAAGTTTAATTAAATACAACTTTGGATATTGCTTGGATGCGGGAGGCAGGGAATGTTTGATGGGGTGGTGAGGTGGACAACTGAAATGATTTCGAATGTGGGGAACCTAGTATCACATAGTATTGAAGGAAGAGAAAGGGACCCAATATAACCCTTTATAGATAATACAGATAGCTAAAAGTGATTTTGGTTTATGATATAGATGCATGATGGATGGAATGGTTAATGTTGTGGTGAGGTTGACTATCGATAGGATTTGAAAAGTTATGAATCAAATCTCAAATAGTATTAATAGCACAGAATAACATTTAAATAAATATTTAAAGTAAGAATTTTTCAAGTTAATTGTGGCCAATAGATATTTGGGTGGGGGGGAGGCTAAAGTTATGGTGAAAAAAAAAGAAAAAGTGAAAAAGAAAGGGGGAGAAGGGGGTATGAGGGGGTGAGAAGAAAAGAAAAAGAAAAAAAAAAGGAAAAAGGAATGAATGGGGGGAGAAGAGAGAGGAGGAAATAAGGAAGGGGGGAGGGGGAAAGAGAAAGAAAAGGGAAAGGAAGGAAAAGGAGGAAAAGGAATGAAAGGGGAAGGTGGGAAATGGAAGGAAAAGGAGGAAAAGGAATGAAAGGGGAAGGAGGGAAATGGAAGGAAAAGGAGGAAAAGGAATGAAAGGGGAAGGAGGGAAATGGAAGGAAAAGGAGGAAAAGGAATGAAAGGGGAAGGAGGGAAATGGAAGGAAAAGAAGGAACCATTATCTCACCTAATATCAAATTTAATTAACCTCTCTAACTATTCTCTGCAGAGTATTCAGCAATATGTGAACATCTACTCTTTTCAAAATCCTTGCCCTACACCCTCCCTCTATGCTTCATTCTGATCTAGTCTCTCACTTGCCATGTCATGTGCATCAGTTGGGACTCAGGGAAGCCTGAGTCCTCGCTGTCTTGCTTTCGGCTGGCCTGCTCCACTGCCTTGGTGGGTGGTGGGGGTGGGGGTGAAAGCCCCGACTGACATCATTCCATTTAAGCCGGCCTCAGTCCCCCTAAGGCACACGGGCCCCCGTTGACCTTCTCCCCTTCTGTTGCTGACCAGTCCCGGCGTAGTCACCCTATATCGGACCTTGGTCTGCGTCCCAGGTAACTACAGCATATTGCATAATCATGTTCACCCCTTTTTCCGACATACTTATTCTCATTCTGATCTTGTCTTCACCTAACCGTGTCACGTGCTTCAGTGGGGATGCAGGGAAACCTGGGTCCACACTGCTCTGCTTTAGGCGGACTGCTCCACTGCCTTGGTGGGTCGGGGGGGGGGGGTCTGAAGCGAGAGCCCTGACCGGCATCACTCCTTCTGGGCCGTTTCTGCCCCTTTAGGTTCGCGGGCTCCCGTTGACCTTTCCCCCTCTCATTGCAGGCGGGGTCCAGTGGAGTAACACTGCACTGGACCTTTGCCTCCCATCCTCAGGGGGCGGGGGTGGCTCAGTCGGTAGCGCGCAAGGCTCGTAATCTGTAGTTCCCAGGTTCGAGTCCCAGCTGGGTCAGCGTTGAGATTTATCTCCGCAAAATTCTCCGCCCTGTCCACGGTCAGTAGGGAACACCGATGGGCTTGGAAAGGCCGCCGTCCGTCGGATGAGACGTTAAGCCGTGGCCCCGTATGCGGGAGAGCCATACCCTGTGCACGTTAAAGAACACGCTGATGGCCTTGACGGGACACTACCATCTGTCTCCCAACAGCTGTTCCAGTGGGTCCCCTCTCCCAACCTTCTCTGAGCCTTCGGGGTCCATGTGACCTGGCCATTTAGCCCATGGTGTGCAAAAAAGGGCTGCTCAGAGGTAAAACAACCCAACCCATCCCAGTAACCGCATCTCTTCTTACCGCACTCTTTCCTATCATCCTACCCTCCTACTACCATAGGCTCAAATTAAGTATAAAATGTATACTTATAATAAATGGCTTAATTTAGGTCAATTACTGTACATTATAACAAATGGCTTGAATTAAGTAATGCCTTATATACCTATATTGGTCTCAAAATTCAAAATCTCTTATCGGTGTTTGGCTTGCCATATTTAGATCAAATTATTATTGGATTGGCATTCCCAATTAGACATGCGCTCTAAATTCTAAAAGTCTTCCCACGCACCTCAATGATTAAAAACCCAGACTCATACTGATTTTCAGCAACGGTCAAGCTCATAACAACAGGTCCTTTCTCTGCTGTTCCACAGCACAAGGTTTTTACATTGAAGGTTTTGCTGGACGGTGGATGGCGGTAAATGGCATTTCCCCCAAGATGTACTGCTGTCTATGTACAGTGGAACATCGGGACTTGCCATACAATTTATCACAATTGTCTCTATGGGGCGGGGGTGGCTCAGTCGGTAGCGCGCCAGGCTCGTAATCTGCAGTTCCCAGGTTCGAGTCCCAGATGGGTCAGCGTTGAGATTCATCTCCGCAAAATTCCCCACCCTACCCACGGTCAGTAGGAGACACCAATGTGCTTGTAAGGCCGCCGTCCGTCGGATGGGACGTTAAGCCGTTGGTCCGTGTGCGGAAGAGTCATACCCTGTGCACGTTAAAGAACACGCTGGATGGCCTTGTCGGGAGGTTGCCATCTGTCTCCCAATAACCGTTCCAGTGAGTCCCCTCTCCCAACGTTCTCTGAGTCCTCGGGTCCTTTTGACCTGGCCATTTAGCCCATTGTGTGCAAAAAAGTGCGGCTCAGAGGTAAAAAAACCAATCAACCCTGTCTCCATGAACTTCTTGTGCCACTCGCGAATAACCGAACGTGATGGTGGAATACTTTCACACTTAGTCCTGAAATTTCTCTGAACTTGCGTATCTGATTTTGTTTACATAAACTAGGCCCCCAATGTGCCTTTTCTTGAGGGTTGGTCATTTTCAATAGTTATCATTAATTATCAGTTGTTATACCACTTATCTGAAACAGAAAATATATAGATATTAAAACTTTGATATTACAAAAATTTAAAACTTTCGAAGGCTTTGTGGACATCCTGTATTTAGCATTTGAAATGCCAACAGAAAAATACATCATTTATAATATCATTTCCGGAAATCATGAAAATATTTCTATTACAGCTTTGGCAATACCTTTTTTTCATTTAATATTCAAAATTGTAATTAAAAAAGCAAACCTACCCATTTTTATTGCTTAGGAAGTTCTAATGTGATTCAAATTCAATTTCTTCTACAATTTATTAGAAATGTCCTATTACTCCCATTTCTGAAATAAATTAATAGAACATTTATAACAAAATAAAATTCAATTTATTCACACTTTTTTAGATTACTACTTTGAAAATAACAATCATTGAAAACAACATGGTATTTACAAATTTTCAGACATCTTTTGAACATATTGAGATCTACCTTTGCATACCTCGTTATCCTCCTCATCCTCCTCAAGCAGCCATGGACTACGAAGGTGCAACCAGACCGTGCAATTTAGTTCTCCAAGCATATCTGTCCTCAGCTACACAAACTTATAGTCATTTCTATTTCGATTACTTCTTCTGGCAGATTTTTTCTTGTAGCAGCTGTCAAATATTTTTAAACTATTAGTAATAATAATAAACTACTTTATCATATATAGATATACAAATGAGTGATGGAAATTAAACTATTGCAACTGTCATATTCACAAAAATCATATGAAAACTAATGATTCTAAATTCTTAATCATTTATATTTCAACTGAGTTATTTTTGCAGCACATTTTTTTTAGTAGCTGCAAAATAACATTAAACGTAAATATTGCTAATTGTTAAACTTCTAAAACTATTTGATCACATATTTGGATCATTCTTTGTTTTTTTCATTCAACTATTCATCATCATCATCATCATCATCAAGCAGCCATGGGCTACGGAGGTCCAACCAGACCGTGCAATTTAGTTCTCCAAGCAAATCTATCCTGAGCTACATCTACTGCATCTGGCCACTGCACACCAATTCTAACAAGGTCCTGTTTGACATTGTCTGCCCACCGCATCCTAGGTCTCCCCTTCTTTCTGAGGCCTTTAGGCACACTGTTCATAACCCTATTCGCCAATCTATAATTATTCTTATGGGCAACATGGCCAAACCAACAGAGTCTCTCTCTGCACAATATGCTGTTTAAAGGAGGTTGCAAACTCCTTTGCCTAACCTCATCATTAGTTACAATGTTGAACCACCTAATACCCAAGATACTGCATAAGCATCTGGAATCAAGAGCGTCTGGTTTCCTGTTATCTTGTTTACAAAATGTCCATGTATCCCTACCATAACTATTACTATTCACAATTTATCATATGCAAAGATTTGAAATTCTTACCTAAGCAAGTACCATAGTAAATTCACAGTACTGTCCTAAGACAATGTGTTTCATTAAAAAACTGATTGATCTAAAACAATTAATACATATTTTATGTCCATTTTATGTTTAAATAAAAAAAAATCAAAATGACTTTTTCTTAGCAGTTCCCAACACACAGCATATTATTCTGAAACTGCCGAATATAGCTTTGTCATGTTCACTGCCACAATGCTAAGAAAATTTGGGTCTTCTAGGCCATGCCATTTTCTTGTATTTAGCTCGAAATACCACGAATATTTAATAATTAAATTACGTCAAAAAACTTAAAAAAAAAAAACACCATCTTTTTAAACGTGATTCACGTGTTTACAGCGTCGCCTATAGGACAAAAAGTTTCATACTGGGCTATGCGGTGAATACATAAACATGATTCGCACTCCATTAGGCATAAAAATTAAATCCTAGTAATAAGGGTTGGGTTCTTTTACCTCTGAGCGGCACTTTTTTGCACACCATGGGCTAAATGGCCAGATCACAAGGACCCCAAAGGCTCAGAGAAGGGGGGGGGACCCACTGGAACAGCTGTTGGGAGACAGATGGTGGCCTCCCGTCAAGGCCATCCAGCGTGTTCTTTAACATGCACAGGGTATGGCTCTCCTGCACACGGGGCCACGGCTTAACGTCCCATCCGACGAACGGCGGCTTTTCGAAGCCCATCGGTGTCCCCTACTGACCGTGGGCAGGGCGGGGAATTTTGCGGAGATAAATCTCAACGCTGACCCAGCTGGGACTCGAACCTGGGAACTACAGATTACGAGCCTGGCGCGCTACCGACTGAGCCCCCCCCCGCCCCCCTAGTAATAAGGTAACCTATTGCTTTGCAGATGGAATTTTGCTGCTTTGTTTATGGGGCAGTATTTGTATACCTCAGCAGAAAAACAACAGAAACAGCCTTACCCGAGGTTCCAACCCAGGATACGGAATTCAAATTCCAGTTCTTCAGCTCTACTTAATAAATAATGATGATACTAATTACTGAATGATACTACTACTAAGATATGATGGATATATCATCCATCATATCTTAATATGATGGATGAAACGTAATACTTCATCAATGATGCGTTGCATAACCTTCACAATTTGCATCTCCTTTCTAATCATTTTATGGGATTTTGGATGTAAATTTATTATTCAACAAGGCAAATATCACTATAGTAATTATCTAACACTTCACCAATTAAAAAAAAGAACTGAAACAACTGCTTACCACTATTCAAGAGTATACAGTAGTACACGTCATCCAGGAACAATTGACAACTGCAATTTCTTTGGATGATTTAAATGAAATGAAAATTTAATTCCAGCATATTTCTGCATATTTACAAAACACCCTAACTGATATTTCATACAGGTTCTTTCATAACCAATAAATATACTTTATGCTATATGGATTATGCGTATAAAACCCATACTCAATCTACTGCCAATTTCATTTCTATTAACTTATTTCTATATATAATTTTAACTGCAAATTATACAACGTAAACAAATCTGCTGCATTACTTTTTGTATTATTCATTTTTTAATGCTTTCAGTGACTAAATACTTAGAACTAGAGGTGGGATTGACATTAAAACCTTTTCTATATAAAAATCCTTATGTTCTATATAAAAATTTCATAATTAAATGTCGAGGAATTTTGCATATCAAATCAGCCAAAGACCCATACAATTAGATTGATACGAAATGCATTTATTGTTTGTATAGATATACGTATATTGCTATTACAGTGTGATAATCAACCCTCATTAATGTTCAATGCATTTCAGAAAGCAATTCATTAAAATTGAAACAGTGAAATCCCAAATGTACCCATGTCGAGATTTTTCTTTGGTAACTGTTGTGCGCACCTCGCTGTTCCAAGCACTTTTGTACTTGTATGGAGAAATATAAAAGCTTAAATGCATGTTTGTGTTGCGTTGTGTTTCCAGCATAACCAAATTACGGATCATTCCCTTAATTAGAAAATGAAGTCCGTTATAAATTCCCATGCCGTCTCCTTAGGGGAAGAAGTCTTATGATGAATTCCAATGACGAAAAAAACTCAGGTTTATGAAAAAACAGTAATAAGAATATTTAATGAGAGAAAAGTTATCTAAAATTACAGGCAGTAAACAATTAATTTTTCAATACCAATGGAACATAAGATTAAAATGCAACCAAATGAACTACCGAACCCCTTTAAATTTAAATCTTTAAAGTAAAATTTAGGGTTAGGTTGTTTTACCTCTGAGCAGCACTTTTTTTGCACACCATGGGCTAAATGGCCAGGTCACATGGACCCCAAAGGCTCAGAGAAGGTTGGGGGAGGGGACCCACTGGAACAGCTGTTGGGAGACAGATGGTAGCCTCCCGTCAAGTCCATCCAGCGTGTTCTTTAACGTGCACAGGGTATGGCTCTCCCGCACGCGGGGCCACGGCTTAACGTCCCATCCGACGGACGGTGGTCTTTTCAAGCCGATCGGGGTCCCCTACTGACCGTGGGCAGGGCGGGGAATTTTGCGGAGATAAATCTCAACGCTGACCCAGCTGGGACTCGAACCTGGGAACTACAGATTACGAGCCTGGCGCGCTACCGACTGAGCCACCCCCGCCCCATAAAATTTAGGATGGCAACCTTTAAATGAAAAGAAGAATAGGCGTACCGTGTTTATATGTCGTCCTTAGTTCGTCCGAGAGCTGCATAGGATCAGGAGATATAGGTTGTGGTCAGCGACGCTTCAGTTCTTATTGGGGGATATATATATATATTGGGGGATATATTGGGCTTTTGCCTTTTGCCGAAGAAGTGGAATTTCTTCGTCGAAGAGATATTGATGTGGGGACGGTCCCTCAGCGCAAGTTTGAGTTTCCTAGGGTTATCTCCTTATGGGTGGGACGGTTGCTTAGCTGCAGGTCAGAGTTCGCTCTTCAAGACGATCAGACAGTGAGGAATCACAAACTCAGTTCAACACCGTTCACAAAACCACTCATTGACAGAGATTCCCTTGCCTCCATGAATTAAGTCCCACGTGCCCATGCATGCTATACTTCTTCTGTCTGCTCGGAATGCACTAAGTTATTATCGAGTTCGATTTGAGCATTAAACAGTCTCAAATTGGCCTGATTCATTACGGTCTATCACTCACTTCCGATGGTTCCTATATTTCGATACATTTCCGATACTTGATCTGCCTGGGGCAATCCAGAGTTATGGCTGCCCCATGCTTCTACTCGTTCCGAGAGTAACTAACGCTATCTGCTATGCACAAAATCTCGGATCTAATTGACGTCCTCCTCTACTTCGCTAGCCATTTCCCAGGCTCCTTCTCCCCTTAGTTTCCACTAATAGGTGCTATGTGCAAGGAACCATTTGCAGACGAACTTAACAGTCATAAAAAACCACTCAGGAGGTCTGCCTCTGCGCTAGATGTTGACATCGCCGCTTGGGAGAAGGGGATTTCTCGTTGGTGGGTATAAACAGAGAACGATATTGTCCAGTTCTAAGTCTAAATTTGCGCATGGATACGATTTCGTGGTGGCGTTTTCCGTGTGAAGACGCATTTTAGCTGTCTGCATTTACTCACACCACCAGACAATTCCGTGTCTGACCTTACACTGTAAGGGAATAAATTGAGGTTCTGCATGTCATTCTCTCCACGGGGAACTAGTTTCGAGGAGTCTGAGTGCCGTGTTCTTTATCGGAAAGGGTTCCCTGGATGTGAAAAAATGTGCACTTGGTGTAATGTGTGTGTGGACTTTCGTCTGCAGCTGTGAATTCCGTCTTTCCCTCCTAAAGTGTAACTAACGTGGCACCCTGTTCGTCTGTTCCCTCTGTATTGGTAAAATCTCAATTAAGTGACAAACTGAAAAAAGAATCCTTAAGCGTGATGCAAATCAGAACATAACAATAACCTCCTTTCTGAATTTGGTAAGATAGGAAAATTGAACAGCTTGGAAAGCCCAACCATCCACTTGGATGGGACATTAAGTTCTAGACTGGAGAGCAGGACAGGACTTACGCATGCGATAACTAAGCTCTAACTTAGGGCCTCACAATTAGAGAGGTCCAAAAAATTGGGTACGAAGTTTTCTGGCACGATTTTTTTTATATTTAAATTAATCTGTTGTGCAAACATTGTTCATCTCACTTTTACACGGTTACCATTGCATACCAATGTTTTTCCCATATTAATTTCGTATTTAGCTTTCAATGCTCCCTTCAATAAGAATAACAATTTTATATCTCAACTTTCGAAATTTTTGGTGCCACTTAAGCTTACCACAGCTGAGGGTCTCAGAAGGTCAAAGTCCGGCCCTGCTGTTGAGCCTGACTTGTAAACACAGTATAAAAGAAATAGTTTCAATCATGAATGGTCATCAGTAGTCAGGACATAGTAGGAGAAATGTTTCATTACTTCCAATTCTCAATCGATTCTGATTGGTTAGTGCTCAACGATGAATGCTAGAGTCCAGATTAATAAATAGGGCCGCAGGATTTTCGAGTGCCCTTTTGGCTGTAATTCTCTCATTTCTTGAATGATTTGTTACATATATGTTACTCTTAGTTAAATTTTTATTTCCTATTATATTATGATATGATAACTACCCCTTGAAAACATCTGCTTTTATATTATACTTATTTGTAAAAGTGTCCTAGTCATACCAAAGAGATTGAGCCCCAAAAATATTGTTTGAATTTCCTTAGTACATCCCTGTATACAATGGATCTCCTTTCCCAATCTTTTTTCTGCCATTGATCTTTGTGAGGTGGCGATTTAGCCATTAGGTGTCCAAACTTAATGCCACTCAGAGGTAAAACAATCTATGGTTAAAATATTTTTAAGTCATTTTTACTAAAGACTACATTATTTATATTAAAATCATAACTTTTTTTTACTTAACTCTATTTTTAACTTTTATTTGTTCATAACTATGTTTTTTTATAATTCATTTGTAATATCTGAATTTTTTTAGAAGCAATATTTCTCTTAAAATTCAATAAAATTTTACGATATTTGAATGTAAAATGTAATTTGAAACTAGGTTAATTGCAACACGATTTGGAGTGTATATAAAACCATAAATGTTCGACATTGAAAAAGTTAAACATTACTTGATTTTTAATTTAACAGTTATTTAAAATTTAGGACTGGAACTGAATAACCTTTTGATCATGTATGCCAACAAAGTACACTTTACCCTATCCTATAATGGTCGACAAATTATCATTATGTAACAGTATAACAAAAGAAAAGCCTGCTAGTTAACCATGCATTAGAAGGAAATAAGAGTCATGTGATTAAATTATTATTTATGCATTTGTTAACATACAAATTCAGTTGCAAGCCTTATAATTGACATCATATAGCTCATCATTGAGCACTAACCAATCGGAATTGACTGAGAATTTAAACTAATGAAACATATTTTCTACTATGCACTGACTACTGCTTGAAACTCTTTAATTTATGCTGTGCTTTTCTTTATTTTATAGTTTTCTATTGGCTTTATTTTATGAAGTATTTTTAAAATGAAATATGAAGAGAAAAAAAAAGGAAATTTATTGGCATATGACCCTTTCTGCAACCATTCTTATATACGAATATATTTCATTCATTATCAATATTTTAGAGTAAATTAATTTTTTTAGCATTTAGTTTGACATAACTAGTGGAATAAAACCACTGCTTATAAGCCCATCTGCTGTAAACAGGCTTATGTCCTTAAGGCTGGATATGAAAATTTCTACAGCAGTAATAGGAAAGTAGAAATAAGAACCAAAAATTAGTATGGCCGTAAAATGATATAACTTATTACTATTTTAAACATATTTATTAAAAAATATAAATTTAAAAATTTAAAATTACTGTCTTTGTATAGGGCTCTAAAAAGTAGAAAATAATCCTAAAGCATATGAATGGTGCAATCAGTCACTGAGTTCGTATTCGCTTCAAAGGAAGATAGGTCAGGTAGATAAATTGCCGCCCTATCTTCCTTTAAAGCGAATACGAATTCTGTGACGGATTACACCATCGATATGCTTTGAGTTTATTTTCTACTTTTTAGAACCCTATAGGAAGATTGGTATTATTTAAAATTTTCAAATTATATTTTTTTCTGTTTTCACTAAATCAATTAAAAAACCTTTACTTGATAAACGACCTATAACTATCGAGCACATTTACCCCCCCTTTTGAAGTCATGCTTGAGACAGCTCAAGACATTGGAGACGTCACAAGCGTTAATTTGAGACACAACTCGTTAAAGTCGAGGGGCGGGGGTAACTCAGTCGGTAGCGCGCCAGGCTCGTAGCCTGTAGTTCCCAGGTTCGAGTCCCAACTGGGTCAGCGTTGAGATTTATCTCCGCAAAGTTCCCCGCCCTGCCCACGGTCAGTAGGGGACACCGATGGGCTTGGAAAGACCGCCGTCCGTCGGATGGGACGTTAAGCCGTGGCCCCGTGTGCGGGAGACCATACTCTGTGCACGTTAAAGAACACGCTGTATGGCCTTGATGGGAGGCTACCATCTGTCTCCCAACAGCTGTTCCAGTGGGTCCCCTCCCCCAACCTTCTCTGAGCCTTCGGGGTCCTTGTGACCTGGACATTTAGCCCATGGTGTGCAAAAAAGTGCCGCTCAGAGGTAAATCAACATTAACCTAACTCCCCCATTTTATCAGGGAGTAATAGTGGGGCCATAATTCGAAAAAGCATAATTATGCAAGTTTTCATTTGACACCAACTCATAACCAGGCCCTCGCGTTCGGACGATAGAGCAGGATGACTTTCACATTTCCCGTTTTTCAGGGGGAGCGTGACATCGGGGAGCAATTATTCCTAACTTATGACCTTCCCCGTGTCAGTAACTCTCATTTGACACAGAACGTGTTACTTTCCGCAATCGTTTTCTGGAGATATAACGGAACAATAATTTAGTATTTCCCCTATTTTAGAGGGGGAAGAATGCATGAGGGGTCAGTTTTTCAGAGCCTAAACAGTCCCCTACTTTCATCTGACACATAGGTCGTTACTAATGCACTCGAGTTGAGGAGATATATGGAAACAATTATTTTCTTGTTTTTCCCTTTTTCTTTGGACAAAGAAAGAACAGGGGTCAATTTTTCATAGCTTAGGGCATTTCACGCATCATAAGTTTTCATTTCACTTATAGCTTGTTACTTTCGGCCTAGGCGGTCTGCAGATATAGCTTAAGAATAGTGTTCACATTTCCCCTTTTTAGCGGGGACGTCAGCACGGGGGTCAATTTTTCATAGTTTAGGGCATTTCACGCATCATATGTTTTCATTTCACTTAGCTTGTTGCTTTCGGCCTAGGCGTTCTGCAGATATAGCTTAAGAATAGTGTTCACATTTCCCCTTTTTAGGGGGGACGAAAGCACGGGGGTCAATTTTTCATAGCTTAGGGCATTTAACGCATCATAAGTTTTCATTTCACTTATAGCTTGTTACTTTCGGCCTAGGTTCTGCAGATATAGCTTAAGAATAGTGTTCACATTTCCCTTTTTTAGGGGGGACGAAAGCACGGGGGTTAATTTTTCATAGCTTAGGACATTTCTCGCATCATATGTTTTCATTTGATGTGGGTTTAATTTTTTTGATAATGTTTTCATTTCATTGAAGTGAAACGATGTTGGTAACATAGTTTGCCTCGAGCTATGTTGTGTATTTCATTGCACTTGTAAGTTTATTTTGACTTTTTTTAATATCCTATCATTTTCTCATTAGTTTTTCTTTTAGTCTTCAACGCTTATTCATTTTCATATCGAAATCAGGAATTACAGAGTTGCAGTATTTGAGTTTATTATATCTAGGTTATAGCTTCAAAAGTTTAATTTGCTTTCAATATGAAGTTCTATAGATGTTCTGAATCAATTGTAGAAGATAAAGATTTTCTTACTTGCTGTATGATAATAAATTCCATTATTATTGTACTGGCATATCAAAAAAGAGTTATGAGATTTACTCGAGAAAAGAAAAATATTTGGAGATATTATAAGTGCAGTGCATTATCTAGATCTGAAACCATGACACCTAATATACATATGACATCTAATGTTGAAATAAATAAAGAGGCTGGAGAATCGCAAATTTTTTTTAATGTGACTGAATCTTCTCTCCCCTGTATGATAAACAAATGTATAGAAGAAGAATTAGAAGTTTTTAATAAGGAAATGTTTAATGAATTGTCCCAAATAAAAGACTCTCTTAACTTCAACTCAGATTATTTACAACAGTTAATGAGCACTATTGACTTAATGAAACAAGAAATTGAACATCTTAGGAAAGAAAATCAATATGTAAATCATAATAACAGCAGTCTGTTAAAAGAAATAGAACTTCTTAAGACTCAAATGAATAATATCGAACAATATTCAAGAAACTGGAACCTTGAGTTTGTTGGCATTCCAGAAGATAAAGAAGATGATTTAACAGATATAGTTAAAAATATAAGCAAGCGATTAAACATTACATAAAAAATCGAACTCTCTGCTATTCACAGAGTGCCTACAACGATTGGAAATAAAATTAAACCTACTATTGCACAATTTAGATACCGGGACCAAAGAAATAAATTTTTGAAATAACTTCATTCTGTCAACCAGATTCTTAAATCTATTAAGCACAATTATGGAAAGAAATTTACCTGGAACAGAGAGTAGGATGATACCCAATATAGTTATCACAAGAACTGCGATCAACTTTTTTGAAAATAAGGATAACAATAACTCTGATAAAATCCTTAGGAACCATGCCTTTATCATAAAAGATATTCAGAATTTCAGTCATCCAAGTGGTAAAAGAAACATTCCCAGCTCTAAGCATTTCCGTAGTAATTTCATCTACAACTGGGGATTTATGAAGTTTAAGTTTCGAGACAACAAAAATAACTTCAGATTGTGTTATAGGACCAGCATTAAAGCCACCAATATATCTATCATCATTATAAACAATGGGGGTAGAACTAGCCACATTGTTCAAAACATCACTGAAATGTTCAGCCCACCTAAACATGACAGAATCTTCACCTTCTATGACTTTACCTTGTTTATCCTTCAATCCATGTACACTTGTCCGTTTTCTACCACACAAAACATTAACTATCTGGTACAGCTCTCTGCTGTTGTGCTGTCTAACTGCTTCCTCGGCTTTGTCAGCCAAGCCATCAAGCCAAAGATTCTTATCAGCAGCTAACTGATCCTTTACACGTTTATTAAATTCTCTGTAATGCTTTCTATTAGGCCTAGTAGGGTATTGATTAAGGACATTCCTGC
The DNA here is from genome assembly GCA_038380435.1 of Ryuthela nishihirai. Taxonomy (NCBI): domain Eukaryota; kingdom Metazoa; phylum Arthropoda; class Arachnida; order Araneae; family Heptathelidae; genus Ryuthela; species Ryuthela nishihirai. The sequence goes on from JAWZYU010000039.1 coordinate 5,695,163, forward strand.
AGTTCTTTCTTTCCGAAATAAGCTCAAGTGCCTTATCACTCAGATAATTCTGTCTCTTCTGCTCCTTTTTTCCTAAAAGAGTACTGTTAGTGTTCAAAAAAGCCTGTTTAAAATGGTCCCATTCTTCCACAATTTCAGTAAGTAAAGAAACCATGACTGTCATAATGACTAAGTAACCTATCATGGTAAGCTTTACCTATAACTGGGTCTCTCAGAGCTTCAGTATTAAAGGTAAATTTTTTAACCTTAGCACAACACTTTTTAAGTTTAAGTTGAAAGACACTTTTAACAAAGTGATGGTCAGAACCAATTTCAGCTCCCCTATATACCCTGGTATTCCTAACAGAACTAGCCCATTTACTGTTAATTAATATATAATCAATCATATTCTTATGCAACCCATCAGGTGAAACCCATGTGTTCTTCTGTATGTCGCGGTGTTTGTAATAATTGTTATTCTGAATCCATTGAGTTTACTTACATGTAGGAGACGTTGCCCATTGCCATTGCAGCTACTAATACCAAAAGGTCCTATCACCCCTCCCCAAAGGTCAGAGTCAGCACCAACTTTGACATTGAAGTCACCTAGAATAAGGGTAATATCTCCTTTCTTGACAGATTTCAAAATATCCTGAAGTTGTTCGTAAAACCTATCTTTCTCATCCTCATCCGTAGTGGGGGTATAGCAACATGTAACATTCAACTCTTTAATGCCTGTTTGAAATTTTGCTGTAAGAAACCTTTCATTAATGCACTCATATCCTAGAAGAGCATCACTAGCATGTCTGCTGAGCAGCAGACCCACGCCTTGGTGATGCTTTCCATCCTCCCTCCCTGTAAAGAGAAATTTAAAGTTATTTTTAATTATCTCACCTTTACCTGTCCGTCTGGTCCCTTGCAAGCCTAGAATATCTAGGTTATAGCGCTCGAATTCCTGCGTGAGGTCATCAAGAGAATAATCTCTGTGTAATGTCCTCATGTTCCACCTACCTGCAGAGAGAAAATGATTAGTAGGATTTTTAAAGAAACTAGGTGTATTGAGATAAGTAGGGCCAACAATATCAAACAGCCCCCTGATCACAGGCATGGGTCAAAGTCCTGTTCCTCCTCCGCTAAAGGCCGAAGTCACCAATGTTGGTAGAAACTTCAGGCACCAACTTTTCAAGTGGGCTTTTTTAAGCGCCATATGGCCTGCCTTAGATACATTACTCCAGTTTAGGCTTGACGATGCCCAACTAGCTAAGTGAGGTTCAGGTACCTGCAATGGCCTCTGATTAGGATTATCCACCAGCTGATATAAGGTATCCCATGCCTCTGTTCACTTTAGGCTGGCAACCCAGAAACAAACAGAAAACACAGCGGCAGATTCTCTCTCAACAGAGACCCACCAGTGCAGCAAGTCCAGGATCCAAAATCAATCTCAAATCCATAAACAAGTCCGGTCTAGTAGATGTAAATGATCAGCACCAGGACCCTGTGATGTTTAACACTCCTCAGCAGGGTTGAAAAAAGAGAAAAATTGATCAGATCAGTAGGACATACTGAACTGGCAACCCTCTCCTTCCGTTCCTTTCCAAAAGTGAATATCGCTTTTGAAAGGTACTAACGGCCTGCACCACGAGAAGGCGGGGTCGGATATTAGGTGCTAGACCTGGCCAGTTCTGTGCATCATCACTAGGGATTGGTACACAGCTCTCTTTCCAGTTTATGTCTAGCTACCATTTACAGACCACTGAAATTAGAAATATATCTATCCATAATTAAAAAAATAAGAGTACGTGGTGCAGATTTTTCACTACCATATTTGAATTCAGCACCCCAAAATTAGTTAAAAACATCCTATTTGATGTCCCGTGGCCGATTGGTTAGCGTGCTTGGCTACTGATCTATGGGACCTGGGTTCAAGCCCCGGGTAAGGCATGGATGTTCGTGTTGTTTTCTGCTGAGGCCCTGCCATCCTCTCAGATCTTCTACTGTAGCATATAAACTGACAGGCTCCTGTCAGACCTCTGTGGCAAGCAGCTGCTTGAGGGGGTATTTATTTATTTATATATTTATATATAAAAAAAAGTTTCAATTTATTGTCCAGTGTTATCAAACTTTATTCATTTCGTTTTAGGTTTAAAATTTTTTATGTTATTATCTATATTTTAATGCCTGACCTTATATTTTCATTTCTAGATTGCAAAAGAAAGAATCCAAATTATTCTTCTGTGGACCTATATCAATTTATGTTAGGTGCAAATAATCACTTTGTTAATCCAAAAATGTATTTGAAAATGAGAGTTTAATTTTGGAAGATAAGGTTTCGTCTTCATCTTTGGAAAATAATATTATGTATGCAAGAGATAGCTGACGAAAAGTACGAGTTGTATATCAATGTAACTTAGAACAAAGGATTAACAAAAATACTTCCCTTCTAAATGCTTTACGATATATTGATAACTGATATTAAAATCTTTGCGAATTCGCTGAAAGGATTTTAAGACCAGTGTGGCCGTTTTCACAACAAATCAGAAAAATCATATGTATTAAATATCTGGTATATGAGCTTTTATAAGGAAATGCATCAAAAGAAAATATCTGATTTGTAACAGGAACACATTTGATCTCTGAAAGAATGTAAACAAAGATTTCAGAAAACAGATTGAACTCTTATCCAGAATTTTAAAAATGATAATTTTCACATAAAGAAGAGAAAATCTTTTTCTTTAACTTGTACCAAAAATTCATAAAAATAGTTCTTGCAGATAATGATCTCACATACTTAAAAGAGAAAATTTATACTAATGATATGTTTAAAGAAATAATTTTAGAGGAAAGCAATATAAATTTAAAGTAAATTTTCAAGTCATGTAAGAAAAAAAAAACTCTCATGATCTGATCATCATAGAAAATATTAGCAAATGAAAATCCATTTATAAAAGATTGGTGTCGTATAAATCACAAATATCCCAAGATTTCACAAAGTCTAGTATTTCAAAAACCTTTTTAGAAGGATTTACTAGATAAAAAATTTTAAACTGATTATTTGAAGGAATATACTTCATATTTTCTTAAATATATAGTAAGTGATTTTCATATTAACTCTATATATTGTAAGTCTTCAACCGAAAAAGACGATTGACGTTTCTTGAAAGAAACAACATAAAGTTTCAGGAAAAAAAACAGTGCAAAATCGTATCAGTGCAAACAGAAGAAAAATCTGCAATCTCTGAAATACGCAAAAAAGGATTTTCAAAATCTTCCAACCTAAAGACACATCATCGTATCCACACGGGAGAGAAACCTTGTATCTGTGAAATATGTGACAAAAGAGTTTCATTGCATGGTAGCTTACATTCCCATCGCTTTATCCACCAGGAAAAGAAACCCTACCCCTGTGAAATATGCAACAAAGATTTCTGCTGAGTAGTTCTTGAAAATCTCACCGTCTTATCCATACGAAAGAGAAAACCTATATTTTTGATATTTTCAACCAGGAATTTTCCCATAAAAAGTTGTTAAAGCAACATCAGGTAAAACACAACAAACAAAAACATTACATCTATGAAATGGGTAAGAAACGTTTTTCACATAAAAATCAATTAACACTGTATGATTTTATCCCCACATATAAGAGAAATCTCACAGCTCTGCAGTAGGTAACCAAACATTTTACCACGATGACAACTTAAAAGCACATCAGCTCACCCAGGAAGAAGAGAAACTCCATATTTCTGAAATTTGCAACGATAAAGTTTCAGAGGAGAACTGTGTAAAACCTGATCCAATTATTAACACAGAAGAGAAACCTTATATGTGTGAAATATGTAGCGAAAGATTTTCGCAAAGTGATCGATTAGCACTGCATCATTTTAACCACACAAGAAAGAAAGCTGAAGTTTATAACGAAATGATTTCTGAGAGTAACACCCTAAACGTAAATCATCTTAGCAAGAGCGAAGACAAACTTTCTGTTTCTGAAATATGCAATGAGGTGGTTTCAATTAAAAGCTGCCAAAAAATGCATAATATTGTGCACAAAAAAAGGAAACTTCATATTTGTGAAGTTTGCAACAAAGAATATTCAAGTAGTTCTTATTTAAAGTTGCATCGCCGTATCCATACAAAAGAGAAGCCTCACATCTGTGAAATATGTAACAAAGGGTTTACAGTGATTAGTCATTTAAGGTTGCATCATCGTATCCATACGAAAGAGAAGCCTCACATCTGTGAAATATGTCACAAAGGGTTCACACAGATTAGTACTTTAAAGAGGCACCTCCATATCCATTCAAAAACAAAACCACACATTTGTGAAATATGTAACAAAGGGTTTGCAAGTAACAGTTATTTAACGATACATCGTTTTATTCACAAGGAAGAGAAACCTTACCACTGTGAAATACGTAACAAAGGATTTATACTTAGTAGCAATTTAAAATCGCACCGTATTATCCACACGGGAGAGAAACCTTATGTCTGTGAAATATGTAACAAAGGATTTACAGTGATTAGTCATTTAAGTTTGCATCATCGTATCCATACAAAAAAGAAGCCTCACATCTGTGAAATATGTAAAAAAGGGTTCACACAGATTATTCCTTTAAAGAAGCACCTCCATATCCATTCAAAAACAAAACCACACATTTGTGAAATATGTAACAAAGGGTTTACAGTGATTAGTCATTTAAGGTTGCATCATCGTATCCATACAAAAGAGAAGCCTCACATCTGTGAAATATGTAACAAAGGGTTCACACAGATTAGTAATTTAAAGAGGCACCTCCATATCCATTCAAAAACAAAACCACACATTTGTGAAATATGTAACAAAGGGTTCACACAGATTAGTAATTTAAAGAGGCACCTCCATATCCATTCAAAAACAAAACCACACATTTGTGAAATATGTAACAAAGGGTTCACACAGATTAGTAATTTAAAGAGGCACCTCCATATCCATTCAAAAACAAAACCACACATTTGTGAAATATGTAACAAAGGGTTTGCAAGTAAGAGTTATTTAAAGCTACATCGTTTTATTCACAAAGAAGAGAAACCTTACCACTGTGAAATATGTAACAAAGGATTTTTATGTAGTAGCAGTTTAAAATCGCACCGTATTATCCACACGGGAGAGAAACCTTATGTCTGTGAAATATGTAACAAAGGGTTTACACAGAAGATCAATTTAAATGTACACAGTTTAACTCATAAAACAGAGCAACCACATCCTGTGAATATTTAACAAATGAATTTGATTGCGTGGGAATTTAAAGCTTTATCTTTTTATCCATATCAAATAGAAACTCATATCCTGAAATGTATATCGAAAAAAATTCCCTTTGTAGAAGCGTAATGTAAGAGACGAAACCTAGAACTTAAAAATGAAAAGTAAAGAAATTCATTTTATATAAATCATAATTCCTCCTATTTTATCCACACAAAACCGAAACCTCGTGCCACTGAAATATGCAAGAAAGCATTTCCAAGTGTAGTAATTTGAAATTTTTCACATAAATAAGAAACTTCACAACTGAGAGATATGTAATACAGGAGTTTCATAGAGCAGCAACCTAAATCTCTATTGGATTTCCTATACAAAAGTGAAACCTGATCTTTCTTAAATTTGTAGCAAATAATTTTTTTAGGTATTGGCAATTTAAATCGCATCCTCATACCTGCGCAAAGGAGATTAATAAGTCTTTCAAATATGCAAAGATTACTCCAAGTAATAATCTAAATGAGGGTACTCATATCTATTGATTATGAAACAAGGAATTTTCCTAATATATCTATATGACACTGCATCATTTTACACTTACAAAATAGGAATCTAATAGCTAAGAAATATATAACAACGGAATTTCACATGCTATGGAACTGCATTTAGAAAAACCTCATATCTGTGAAATATAAAACAAATCACTTTCATTGAGTGGCCACATTAAATTATATTGTGTTATGCTGACAAAAAAGATTCCTCATATATATGAAATATATAACAGGATTTTCCAGCAGTAGAAACTTAAATTCGCAAATTATATCACAAAAAATCTAACAGGATTTTAATTCAGAAGAAGCTTATACCTGAAAAGTCCAAACCTGATGTCTATGATTTTGACCAAAAATATTTCATTATCAACGTTAATTTAAAACGTTAATTTAAAACCCTATCATTCTATCCACAGAAATTTGAAACTTAATGTAAACTGATTGGACAAATCATTATATATACCTACATAATTTCCTGTTGCTCCACACCCTCACAAGAACAGACAGACATCTTCCTAAGGACACAATGAGGTGTTGCAAACAGAGAGGTTGTATTGCTACCCATAAAACGAAGATCGCCTGTTATACAGCATTCGCAGTTGCCGGTGGGGGTGGGGGTGGCTCAGTAGGTAGCGCGTCAGGCTCGTAATCTGTAGTTCCCAGGTTCGAGTTCCAGCTGGGTCAGCATTGAGATTTATCTCCACAAAATTCTCCGCCCTGCCCACAGTCAGTAGGGGACACCGATGGGCTTGGAAAGGCCGCCGTCCATCGGATGGCATGTTAAGCCATGGCCTCATCTGCGGGAGAGCCATACCCTGTGCACATTAAAGAACACGCTGGATGGCCTTGACGGGAGGCTACCATCTGTCTCCCAACAGCTGTTCCAGTGGGTCCCCTCCCACTACCTTCTCTGAGCCTTTGGGGTCCATGTGACCTGGCCATTTAGCCATGGTGTGCAAAAAGTGCCGCTCAGAAGTAAAACAACCCAACCCAACCGGTGGGGTTTGGTAGTCTCGAACGGATCTTTCCAATTCGCCCACAAATTTTCAATGGGGTTGAGGTCAGGCGATCGAGCGGGCCATTCGAGTGTGGTAAACTGACTTTGATGATCCTGCAGCCAATTGATCACCACTCGGAAAGTATGTGGTGTGGAGCTCTCCTGTCGGTACAAGCGGAACCGAGAATTGCCGTGGTTGCATAAGATCGCTACAAAAGAGATTCATTGTTGATAGATGGCATCATGGTGTGGATAGAGAATCGTTACGAATGGGTGGAGATGGTCGGCGAGGATGTTCACATACCTTTTGCCAGTGACAGAGGTTTCGACAGCTGCAAGAAGCCCCAAGGAAGCACAGGTAAACACACCCCAAACTCTTACACCAGCTCCACCTGCCTGTTTGACTCCAACTTGGCAGCTCGGTCCATCACTTGTGGTTTGCGCCCCACATGCACCCTCCCATCGACATTATTCGTCACACCAGATGATGTCTGCAAATTGCAGCCCAATCTTTTGGTGTCTTGCAGTCAACAAGGAGACACGATGTGGACGTCGAGTGTCATAGCTAATTTTTTCTATGGTACAATGAATAGTCTTTGTGCATAAGCTTGTGGATATGCCCTCGTTAAAATCCTATGGTATCTGCTCCATGGCAGCCATGCGATTGCTATTAGTGATGGAGTGCAGTCTGCGCTCACCTCAAGAATCAATTACACGTTTACATCCCGTTTCTCCCACTGGTTGGAAGTTTCGTCACATTTCTCGTAGTCGTGGTACACTTGTGCGACTGTCTGAAGTGGAAATCCCAACAATTCAGCAGTTGCGGTGTTTGAACAACCAGCCTCCCTCGCACCTACTCTCTGGCCGCTATCAAGCGTAGTAACTGGATCGCTATAATCACGGTTAAAGACAGTGACGTAAGAGAGTTACGTCACTGTCTTTACCCGTGATTACTTCTCTGCAACTGGTTTCCAATGCGCAGAGACCTGCTCTATTTATAGACATTGCCAGTTTCAGAGTCCCACGTGACTGGACACGATACTTCTGCTTTGCACATTGTTGTTGATGTGTATGTAATGATTTGTCCAATCAGTGAATGCATCAAAGGATTTTCTCAGGGTGCCAGATTAAAATCTCATTTTCTTCTTCAAATAAAAGAGGAAATTAATATTTTTAAAATATGTAACAATATATTTTTACATAAAGGCAGAAAATGTTGCATCACCTTGTTCACGTGAAAAATGACTTCGCTAATTCAAATATTAAAGAAACTGTATCAATGAATTTTTAAGCCTTGTTCAACACTAAATGATTTCAATGATATAACGATAGGCTGTGAACAGAAAGGATAGGAAGCCAGGAAAATGTCAATTTCTTCGTAAGAATTCTTTTGAATTTTAGTTGTCTATCAAAGCATCGTTTATCGTGCTTTATTCTCTAATTATTCAACAGAAATGTCAATGTCTGCCATTATGTTAGAACTGACTGCTACTATGAACAGCCTTAAAATGGCATAAATCATTTTGTGAAAGGAGTAGTAGCTAAAATTGGCTTAAATTTTGCTGCTCCAATGCTTAAAAATAGCAAGCAACGTATCCTATAAATCTAGGTTACGCTGCTTGCTATTTGTAAGTGAAAGTAAGTGGAAGCAAATATTATGTAGCAGGGTTTTTTTCTTTTTCTTTTTTGAATAAAAAGTTTATTTTTTATCATAGTTTTTGTTCAATGCTAAGTAAAAATATAATTACACTTAATGTTTTATAACATATTAAGAAATTCCTCATTAATTTTGATTTTAACAGTTGGCTTTGTGAATCTGAAAAAGGGTAACGAATTGTCACTAAACCCGTCATTCTCAGTCCAGAGTATCCGTAGTTGAGACTTATAATTTTTCAACTTTAGTGCTCAGATACGTTTTTTGGGAAAGTCTATTGACGTATCTGTAAGTGTCTCTCTAGAGATCATAAATTCTTTGATCTGGCATGGTCTGTGCGCCGAGGAGAAGAGGAGAGAAACGAAAGAAGCAAAAATCTTCGGAGGCATCGTAAGGGTCAATCAATTAATCCACTTCATTAATATTCACCATTATCCTAGGTGAAACCACTGGTTCGCAGGTTTTTATGCCCGTGCTTAGGTGTGCCTCAGATGTGCTGTGGTACATGTTGTGTACAAAGATTAAATAAACTAATGCACCAGAGTAGATTACGGTTGGGTTGCGTTGTTTTACCTCTGAGCGGCAGTTTTTTGCACACCATGGGCTAAATGGCCAGGTCACATGGACCCCGAAGGCTCAGAGAAGGTTGGGGGAGGGGACCCACTGGAACAGCTGTTGGGAGACAAATGGTAGCCTCCCGTCAAGGCCATCCAACGTGTTCTTTAACGTTGGGTTGTTTTACTTCTGAGCGACAGTTTTTTGCACACCATGGGCTAAATGGCCAGGTCAAATGGACCCCGAAGGCTCAGAGAAGGTTGCGGGAGGGGACCCACTGGAATAGCTGTTGGGAGACAGATGGTAGCCTTCCATCAAGGCCATCCAGCGTGTTCTTTAAAGTTGGATTGTTTTATCTCTGAGCGGCACTTTTTTGCACACCATGGGCTAAATGGCCAGGTCACATGGACCCCGAAGGCTCAGAGAAGGTTGGGGGAGGGGACCCACTGGAACAGCTGTTGGGAGACAGATGGTAGCCTCCCGTCAAGGATATCCAGCGTGTTCTTTAACGTGCACAGGGTGTGGCTCTCCTGCACACGGGCCACAGCTTAACGTCCCACCCGACGGACGGCGGCCTTTCCAAGCCCATCGGTATCCCCTACTGACCGTGGGCAGGGCGGGGAATTTTTCGGAGCCAAATCTCAACGCTGACCCAGCTGGGACTCGAACCTAGGAACTACAGATTAGGAGCCTGGCACGCTACCGACTGAGCCGCCCCAGTAGATTACGGAGGACATAGTTTATTTACATTCACAAATATATGTACATATGGGAATATGCTCAATTCCGTGGGCCTTAGCTGCGCTGAAGATCACAATGAAATGGCTTTACTGTTGGTCTTGGTAGACTTCCTCCTCTCAGCTTTCTTTAATCCGAATGCACTTTGCTATTGCAAGCATTCATATGATGAGGTGGAAATCTGTACAGAAATCTCCTTATCCACCTCAAAACTCGGGCGAGAGGATATTTAATCCTTGCCTAAACCACGTGATTCACACAGAACCGAATCCTGGTCCTTTAGAGATAGAGCTAAGACCCTTTGACGTGCTTAACAAATGTTTTTTCCTGTTTGCCAGCAACTCTCGGTCTGAAGTTTATTGTTTGCTCGCTCCTATCCATCAAACGCACTAGGGTCTTGGGGGGGGGGGGGGGGTGTGGCTCAGTCGGTAGCGTGCCAGGCTCCTATTCTGTAGTTCCCAGTTTCGAGTCCCAGCTGGGTCAGCGTTGAGATTTAGCTCCGCAAAATTCCCCGTCCTGCCCACAGTCAGTAGGGGACACCGATGGGCTTGGAAAAGCCACCGTCCGTCGAATGGGACGTTAAGCCGTGGTCCCGTGTGTGGGATAGCCATACCCTGTGCACGTTAAAAAACACGCTGGATGGCCTTGACGGGAAGCTACACGTCAATCTGTCTCCCAACAGCTGTTCCAGTGGGTCCCCTCCCCCAACCTTCTCTGAGCCTTCGGGGTCCTTGTGACCTCGCAATTTAGCCCATGGTGTGCAAAAAAATTGCCGCTCAGAGGTAAAACAAACAACGTTAAAGAACACGCTGGATGGCCTTGATGGGAGGCTACCATCTGTCTCCCAACAGCTGATCCAGTGGGTCCCCTCCCCAACCTTCTCTGAGCCTTCGGGGTTCATGTGACCTGTCCATTTAGCCCATGGTGTTACAAAAAGTGCCGCTCAGAGGTAAAACGACCCGACAACAAGCACTAGGGTCTCCAGTTGGTGATGTCAGAACTTTAAAAGCGTTTTCACTGACGCTCCATTACAGGACATGTGGATCACAGTCTACCTCGGCCTGAATGCAAACTAATGACTTACATTCCCATTTCGGACACTTCAGAAAATGTAGTTAACAAAGACCATAAAATACAACAAAATAAATTAGAGGGACATGACACGTGGGTCCTGATCATTTGCTGGTGGCAAAGAAGAAAAAGTTTACTTTCTCAGAATGTCTATTTTGAAGATTCACGAGGTCAAAAATATATATAACAAAGATCATTTGACACCGTTAAAATAAAGAACTACTCTACGAAACGAAACAATATAAGCAAAAGCAACACTGTAAATTTTTATGGACAAAAGATGGGAAAATTTTCATCACAAAAGATTAAAACACGAGAATAATTAGAATCAAGAGTGCTGAATTAAAAATGGCTAGAAATGCGTTCAATAATACGAATAATCACTTAATATGGACAAGTGACGATTTAGAGAGTAGTGTAGCTAATTACATTTCATTCAAATTGTGTAGCGATAATGAGTTCATAAAATATATAAAGAGTGATGATACTGTGAATTATATTATTTTTCAGATTAGTGTTAGAAGTATTCTTCCGCGTTTTGATGAAATCTTACTATTAGCAATGTCTAATTACGAAATTGAGTTTTGATACTTAGTGAGATCTAGGTATCTATCGGAAAACGAAGTTGATATGTTTAAAATTGATGGTTATGATATTTTTATAATTGTAGGGAAGGAAAAAGCTCTCCTGGGGTATTATTTTATTATAAAACTAATGTCTTTAACTTCGTTAAAATGCCTTTCAAAATTAATACTGCAGAATGTGTATGATTAAAATTTTTATATGAATATTTGGGCGATATATCGATCACATATTCACACAATTTCAAATTTTGTGCAGAAGATGGAAGATATGTTGAAAACGACGGATTATAAAAATATTGTAATAATTGGGGAAATAAATATTGATATATTACAAGATACGAATGATACTCTGTCATATTTAAATTTACTGTGTGAATATGGTTATCATTCTTTAATAGCAAATCATACTAGGATAGTTAAAGATTCAAGATCTTGCATTGATCATATTTTTATAAGGACACAGAAATATCTTGGTCAGTATAGTTCAGCGATCTATGTTAAAGATGTAACTGATCACTCTCCAATAATACTAAAACTGGGCAACGTTAACAAGTTAGTGAATAAATATGTGCTACTCATTATTTCTTAAGGAAAAAAAAGCGATTATATTGCCTTAGAAACGCGTATGAAAATAAATTTTACATTTAAATACTAATTTTAACAACTCTGCAGAATTAAATAGTGCAAATGAATTGATTGACCTTTTTAAGTTAAGAGATTATTGGGATCAATATAAAAATATTAGAAATTTTACAGTGAATAAATACCCCCTCAAGCAGCTGCTTGCCACAGAGGTCTGACAGGAGCCTGTCAGTTTAATACGCCATAGTAGAAGGTCTGTGAGGATGGCGGGACCTCAGCAGAAAAACAGCACACACATCAATGCCTTACCCAGGGCTCGAACCCAGGTCCCGTAGATCAGTAGCCAAGCGTGCTAACCACTCGGCCACGGGAATAGCTAAACATAATTATTATGAAAGAGAATTTGATAATGTGACCGAATCGCAATCTGATAAATGTGTAGAAATGAATGGCAATGTTTGAATAAAATATTATATATACCTTATACTTCAAAGGAAAAGGACACATGTTGAAATCTGCAAAATGGAGAATGTAAATTATTAAATCCACAGGCTAAAAAGAAAATTTCATATAGACATTTTGTGTTTTATAGACCGAGAATCTATAATTCATTGCCCATAAATATGAGAATCGAAAAAAATATATAAAAAATAGTTTACAATAGCTAAAGACTTACCTTATGGAAATAGAAGATATAGGATTACTACTAAAAATGATTAAATGATAACCAAAAGCAGTGGGAGTGGATGTTAAAAATATGCTAAAAAATATTATTAATCAGAAACATTTTTTGCTTCTTTGTACGCGTTTTTTTTTAATTTTTCTTAGTGTTTAAAGTTTTTGTTTTCATATAAAAATGAAATATAGATGAATGAATTGCTGCAGGACGGAAAAAACGATGTCTCATTATGGGTATGCCAATATGGGTAAATGTCTGAGAATGTGTATATACTGTATTTGTGTTGTGGATTACTGTTAGAGTTCTTGTACGTTTCTGTATGTTCAAAGTTCAATAAATTCAAATTCATTCAGTTCATTCATTTATGCAGCTCGAAGCCAAATTCGGAGTTTCAGGAGTGAAGGTAGTTATTTGCTGCAGTTATGTTCTCTCTTAGCTTTTTCAGTTCGAAAATGTTGGAAAATTAGTCCATTTATATTATATGATTCATCCTTAGGTAGAGCATTTAATACACCACACGATGGGAGATTTTAACTTCATCACTTATTATAATAAAATGTGCTATCATTTGACCAAGATCAGGAATGAGCTACATCTGCTCATTGCACAAAATTCTGACAAGGTCCTATTTGTCTTCTCTAATTTTCTGCTCTGAGGCCTTTAGGAACACAGTTCATAATTCTATTCGCTAATCTATATGGTACATCTTACTGGGGAGGACCCTATTACTTTTGATAGGGCAATATGAAGAAACCAACGGAGGAGGTTGCCGACTGCTTTGCCTAAGCAGATAATTTGTTACGAAACTGAACTACCCCCTGAATGCCCAAGATACTGCATGAGCATCTAGAATCAAAAATATCAAGTTTCCTATTATCTTGTTTACAAAGAATCCAAATTTCACTACCATAACTAACCCTTGAAAGAACCAAATTATTATACAGTCTAATTTTAGTCTTTAGGTGTATACACCTATATCTCCACACTGTCCGTGAATTCTTAAAAGTCCTGGGAGCAATCCTTATTTCTCTGTTAATATCCTGCCGCATATCACCAGTATATGTTGCATAGCTCCCAAGGTATTTAAATTAAGACACCAGTTCAACAGTGGAACTGTTAAGAATAACTTAATCAGAGTCTGCCTGAACAATTTTCATCAATTTAGTTTTTTCTGTCTTTCACCAAACCTACTCTACTACCAGTCTCATCAACAGCTCGAATGAAAGAGTTCATCAACATCATTTGTTCCTAGATTGTTCGATTTTCTAGTTAGTTAACAAGTTAAATCTGCGTTTATTAGAAACGTTTCGGTCTTTTAAACCCCCTATGGTAGCTAGGTAGTCACTGGAAGGAGAGCTATGCACCAATCCCCTGTGATGATGCATAGAACCGGCCAGGCCTAGCACCTAATGTCCGACCCCGCCTTCTCGTGGTGCAGACCGTTAGTACCTTTCAAAAGAGATACTCTCTTATGGAAGTGAACGGAAGGGGAAGACTGCCAGATTAGTGTGGCCTACTGATCTGGACAATTAGGGCTACCTTTCTTTTTTTTCTACCCTGCTGAGGAGTGGTCAACCACACAGGGTCCTGGTGCTGACCATATAAACCCACTGGACTGGACAGATATATGGCTCTGAGCTTGATTATGGATCCTGATTTTGCTGCACTGGTGGGCTTCTGTGGAGGGAAAATCTTCTGCTGTGTTTTCTGTTTGATTGTGGGTTGACAGCCCCAAGTGAATAGATTCACAGGATATGTTTATCAGCTGGTGGATAATCCTGAGCAGAAGTCATCGCAGGCACCTGAACTCTTTGCTTCAATTGGCATCGTCAAATTCTACATTGGAGGAAGTCTTCCAGTGTAGATGGCTTTAGCCTTTAGTAGTGGGGGAACGGGTCTTTGCCCCATGTCTGCGATTAGGGGGCTGTTTGATATTGTCGGCATTCCCTCTCTCAATAAACATAGTTTCTTTAAACATCCCACTAACCATTTTCTCTCCATAGGTAGTTGGAATGTGAGGACTCTGCACAGACCTTTTTCTCTTGATGTCCTCACATAAGAATTCCACCATTATAATTTAGATATTCTCGGCTTGCAAGAGACCAAGATGGACAGATAAAGGTCAGATTCTTAAAAATAATCTTAAATTTCTCTTTTCAGGGAGGGACCAAAATAAGCATCACCAAGGCGTGGATCTGCTTCTCAGGAGACACGCTACTGATGCTCTTCTAGGATATGAGTGCATTAATGAAAGGTTTCTTACAGCAAAATTTCAGACAAGCGTTAAAGACTTGAATGTTATCTGCTGTTATGCCCCCACTGAGGATGCCGATGAGGATGAGAAGGATAGGTTTTATGAACAACTTCAGGATATTTTGAATTATGTCAAGAAAGGAGATATTACGCTTGTTCTTGGTGACTTCAACGCCAAAGTTGGTACTGACTCTGACCTTTGGGCAGGAGTAATAAGTCCTTTCGGTATTGGTAGCTGCAATGGCAATGGGCAACGTCTACTACAGGTAAGTGAACTCAATGGATTCAGAATAACTAACACTTATTACAAACACCGCGACATACATAAGTACACATGGGTTTCACCTAATGGGCTGCATAAGAATATAATTGATTACATATTAATTAACAGCAAATGGGCTAGTTCTGTTTGGAATACCAGGGCATATAGGGGAGCTGAAATTGGATCTGACCATTACCTTGTTAAAAGTGTGTTGCAACTTAAACTTAAAAAGTGTTTTGCTAGGGTTAAAAAATTTACTTTTAATACGGAAGCTCTGAAAGACCCAGTTATAGCCAAAGCTTACCATGATAGGTTACTTAGTCATTATGACAGTCATGGTTTGCATACTACGGAAGTTGAGGAAGAATGGGATCATTTTAAACAGGCTTTTTTGGACACTAACAGTACTCTTTTAGGAAGAAAGGAGCAGAAGAGACATAATCATCCGAGTGATAAGGCACTTGAGCTTATTTTGGAAAGAAAGAACTGCAGGAATGTCCTTAATCAATACCCTACTAGTCCTAATAGAAAGCATTACAGAGAACTTAATAAACGTGTAAAAGATCAGTTAGCTGCTGATAAGAATCTTTGGCTCGATGGTTTGGCTGACAAAGCCGAGAAAGCAGTTAGACAGCACAACAACAGAGAGCTGTACCAGATAGTTAATATTTTGTGTGGTAGAAAACGGATAGGTATACAGGGATTGAAGGATAAACAAGGTAAGGTTATAGAAGGTGAGGATTCTGTCATGGCTAGGTGGGCTGAACATTTCAGTGATGTTCTAAACAATGTGGTTAGTTCTACTCCCATTGTTTGTAATGATGATAGATGCATTGGTGGCTTTAATGTTGGCACTATAACACAATCTGAAGTAATTTTGGCTATTTCTAAACTTACACTTCATAAATCCCCAGGGGTAGATGAAATTACTACAGAAATGCTTAGAGCTGTGAATGTTTCGGTTACCACTTGGATGACTGAAATTCTGAATATCTTTTATGATAAAGGCATGGTTCCTAAGGATTTTACCAGAGCTATTGTTATCCCTATTTTCAAAAAAGTTCTTGTGATAACTACAGGGGTATCAGCCTACTCTCTGTTCCAGGTAGAGTTCTTTCCATGATTGTGCTTAATAGAATTAATAATCTGGTTGACAGTCAATTGCCTGATGAGTAATGTGGATTCAGAAGTGGTAGGGGATGTGTGGATCAGATATTTTCACTTAGGCAGATTCTTGACAAATGTTTAGAGTTTCAGAGACCTTTGGTTGCTAGCTTTGTTGATTTAAAAAAGGCTTTCGACTCTGTTGATCGTCATAATTTGTGATTGATTGTGAGATCATATGGTATACCTGACAAGTTAGTTAACATAATGAAAGCTCTCTATAATAACACTGAGTCGTGTGTGAGAGTTGGTAAGGCATGTAGCAAATGGTTGAGCATTACTTCTGGTGTTCGACAAGGGTGCATTTTGTCTCCTTTTCTCTTTAGTTTGGTTATTGATTATGTTATGCGAAATTCACTTCAAGGGAAAGATTTTGGCCTTCAATAGGATGGAGAACGAAAATTTTTGATTTAGATTATGCTGATGATTTAGCCCTTTTGGCAAATGATGTTGATGAGATGAATTCTTTCATTCGAGCTGTTGATGAGACTGGTAGTAGAGTAGGTTTGGTTATAAACAGAGAGAAAACTAAAGTGATGAAAATTGGTCAGGCAGGCTGTGATTCAGTTAATCTGAATGGTTGCAGTCTTGAGCAGGTGTCACAGTTTAATTATCTTGGGAGCTATGTAACAGATAATGGTGATGTGCGGCATGAGATTAACAGACGGAAGTAGTGGGTTCTCACCCCAGTCCCCCCCACGCACAGTGCTTTCCCCTATGACGTCACAAGCCACGCCCACTTCTGGCCACGCCCTATGACGTCGCAAACCACGCCCACTTCCGGTCACACCCATATGACTTCGCCGGCCACGCCCCATATGACGTCACTGGTCACACCCCTATGATGTAACATGCCATAATCATGACTTAACATGCCACGCCCTTTTATTAATAATTAATAATTTCTTCCCCCTTATTAAACAGCCCCTTCGCCCCTCAGTGGCGTCATCTGGTGCCTATGAAGCGTACTAATTCCCAAAAAACCTTATTTTAATTCTAATTCTTCGATTTTTGATTCCCCCTTTATAAAAAAAATTCCTCCCCCCTTATGAAAAAACCCTGGTGCCATCTGTTGACAGTGAAGAGTACTATTTTCGGAACCTTATTTTAACTCTAATTCCCCGATTTCTTTTTATTTCCCCAATGGTTGACCTATATTTTAAGCTCTCCCTCCTCGTGCAGACCCCCTGGTTAACCTATATTTTAAACCCTACCTATATTTTAAGCCCTCCCTTCCCGCTGATCGGCTGATGCAAGTCTCAGAATAATTGCATTGGGTAGCAACGATTGGTTGTTGCAGGTCTCGGAATAATTGCATAGAAAAGAATGATACAATTGTAAAAGTAGCGCCTCACATAAAAATCAAAGCTGTATTCTTATTAAACTCGCCCTTTCCTTAAAAAATTTAATCAGTGACATCCAAAACGTATTTTAGTACATTTCCTGTATTTAAAAACTCCTTCGGTTTCTATCCTTTACAAGACCACTGAACTCTTTTTGAATGTCTAATGCAGATCTCAAATTGTAAAACTTAACAGTAAATCAAACTCTCAAAGTTGTATTCTTATTAAACTCTCCCTTTCCTTAAAAAATTAACCGGTGATGTCCAACGCGTATTTTAGTACATCTCCTGTATTTAAAAAGTCCCTTGGTATTCATCTGAAATTTCACAAGTCCGTTCAACTCTTTTTGAATGTCTAATGCAGAACCACTTCATTTGTGTAGAAAGGATTATCGATCGTATAATTTCCGTTCACAACTCTTCTCTATCTATACATTTTTCTTCTCTATCACCCCGTTAACAGAGTAAATTTTATAGGGATGTTTAACCTTCAGTATAATTTTACACAGTGTGTTTGGATTAACAACTCTTATAGCGTAGTTATTGGTGGTAGGACCCCCCTCTCCACTTTTAAAAGTTAGATCTTACATCGACAGTCTTTTCATATACGTATTTTTTATAACCATTTTAAACCCAACACTTATTTCTTTTAGCCCTAGCGACTACTGGTTGTCGCATTTTTACCAGAAGAAGACCTACCCCACAGTAACACCCTGCAGAAAATAAAAAATGCTAGTGGGTAAAAAATTAATAAAATTGGATTATACTCGTCATGATGAAAAATATTGAGGGGTAATAGGGCCGACATAAAAGACTCCGTGTTCGGATCCTCACCCCGGACAACGTTACACTGATGGGTGGTTAAGTCCTGTGAAATTATTCCAAAGGGGAATCACAAGGTTTCTATTGACGAATGAATCTTGGATCACTGCTGCTTTCGTATCAGGAGCGCTGCCTTACATCGTGAAAACCCACTCACACCCTTGATCAGTGTTTAAGCACTCGAAATTTTTACAAGTGTAGAGGGGGTTCTCCGTATTCCCAATTTCCTTTACTAAGTCACTTGAAAAACATCGTGATTGCAAAAGTATGACTAATAAAACTAACTGTTTTATTACACCATGTTTTTAAAATACTTATTACTGATGTATCTTCGGTACGGGAGAGTAACACTGTTCGAAGAAAAATCAGGTAAAACAGTTTTTAAAAAATCATCTCCTCCGTCGTTTACCGGTGAACATATGTCTCATCACGCTGATGAAATCGGGTAAAAAATAACTTTTTTGTACGAGGTAGAATGTTATAGAAAGTAAGAATGCTAAAAAACTTTCATCATGAATGCATATTAACGGAGTAGGGGAACATTAGTTTAAAACTTCGACTATAAAAATAATACATTGCTTCACGCACCCTCTCAACTTACCTCCACTAATCCACTGAAATTATATTTGCAACGGGGCTGATAGCCAAAATTTAGCAAACGAAACCGCTTAACTGACATGTATGCTCTGATCGCGCCTACTGCTTATAAGAGAGACGACCTTCTAACCCGTTTCGATACCTTGTACACTCATCCCCATGTGATCTGACAAGACACAACAAGTGAGTGGTGTGCAAAGGTCACGGGGACCAACGGTGGAATGCGGCGTCTTTGAGAAGAGTGGCGGGTCCGTCCGAAAACCTAATGGGAAAGTTAAATAATTACTGTTTCCTCTCGAAATACAGAAGGAATTCTTCTGCTGATAGACGCACTTAAAAATAGGAATCTATGAAATCCAAAGGGAGATTGTTGTTTTTACATATTATCGGGATTACAATTAATACCGATTCCCTGCCCTTTAGGTTATGAAATATAACTGGAACCTTATTAGATCACTTAAAATTGAGTTGACACACCTCCTGACCGACTCCTCGGAGAAGTGCTAAATCTATGTGGCGGAATGCTAAAAATAGAATTCATACGTTTCCGTAAAAAACTTTAGTTCCAATATGAGTTAAAAGGTTATGGTTCGACTCAGGAAAAATAGGATTCGACCTCGGACATTAAAATAGATGTGCGCCGTATAATTCCGTGGAAAAATACGAATATCTTTAGCAATATCCCAGGCGTCCTTTGTTAGGCGATAGTATTAACATCCTTATACGTTCTCACTTCAAGCTTGCTTTCTCTATCATTACCCTCGATGCTTGCGAAAATTATCAAAGATGAATAGAGGTCTGAATGTACAATCTTCGGAGTTCATTTTACTGTAGATGTCTAATTCTGGCAGGATCCCTCTCCACTTTTAAAATTTAGATCTTACACCAAAACCCGATAGACCTTTCATATACATATTTTTATAACCCACGTATTTTAAGTCCGTTTTAATCAATACTTATTTCTTTCAACTCACTCCCTCGTGACTATTACTAGAAGAAGGGCTACCTCACAGTAGCAGCAAATAAAAAATCTGATTTTATTCGTCGTGATGAAAAATATTGAAGGTAATAGGATCGACCTAAAAGATCCGTGTTCGGATCCTCACCCCGGATGGCTTTTAACAAAAGTCCTACGAAATAAAAAAAAAAACTCCCCCGTTATGGGACGTTGTTTAAAAATACTTATTATGGCTGTGTCCTCAGTACATGATGCAAACTCTTTCCCAGGAAGTAACGCTATTCGATGTATCCCCCGGTTACATGCTTTTACAGGGTAAAGCCTGTGTGGCAGAATGTTAAAAGTAGAGTTCATACGTTTCCGTAAAGCTTAAGTTCCAACATGCGTTAAAGGAGTATGGTTCGACTCACTTTGAGAGGAGCAGTCGCTCGGACCAAAAGCCTGATGGGTCTCCTGC
This sequence comes from Ryuthela nishihirai, assembly GCA_038380435.1. Lineage (NCBI taxonomy): Eukaryota > Metazoa > Arthropoda > Arachnida > Araneae > Heptathelidae > Ryuthela > Ryuthela nishihirai. Next base: position 5,715,638 of record JAWZYU010000039.1, read on the forward strand.
CGAATGCTACACTTTATCAGAACACCGTGTGGGGTACCTTCTAGAAAAGGGAAAATTTTTAATGTCATAAGAAATGTGTGACGTATAATCCGTGGAAAAAATACGAAATCTTTAACATCCGCACTTCAAATTTTCATACGACATTCGGGGGGTTAAGTTTCAACCTTTATTTTTTCCATCTCCAATAATACACAGTTTCTGTGGAGCACTGGTGACTTCGACGCAAAGGGTGATACACACTAAAAAACAAATCCCATAGACAATGAAGAACTAAAAAAGTCATTAAAACAGTGAATGTACAGAGATTGACAGCAATAATATAGACAGGGACCCATCGCTCACTATCATAGCCCTCGAGAAATTATCAAAGATGAATAGAGTTCTGGCCACGCAATCTTTTGAGTTAATTCTGGACGGATCACAAGGACTTTTTCTCACATTCGTTAATCAAAGTGTCTACGCATCAGACTTGTCATTACCCCGACAAACTATCCATAGACTGAGTAAGTATTTAGAATGAAAAATTCAGTTTGCTTCAGTGTCACAGCTTTAATTTTCAGATGCACTCCACAGATTCGTAAAACACTCATTAGGTATGCGTTCACAAGATAATTACAGTTCATCACTGATTCATCTTCCCTATCTTTCTAATAAATCATACGCCCAAAGTAGATAATTATATTACAAAAATAAAATCGATTTTAAGTGATTCCGTATTCATAATTTATTAATGCTAAAGAATCACGACGAAAATCTCACAATAGTCTACCCAATACTTTACCATAGCCGATACAGTCACAAGTTATGATAGTCAGCATCTGCTCCCATAGACCAGGGACGGGTGAATAGCGACCCGTATGTCGCATTCGCTCCGCTAAGAGTTTTTCGTTGTCCGCCAAGACAGAAAAATCCTCCCCGTGCGCGACCGAAGATTCGTCTCGTATTTTCCATTAGGACGGCCACGTCAATATGCATAAGAAGTGCATGAAAACAATTGCCCACTCCGGCCATAGACAGTAGGTTAGTTACTTCTAACAAAGTCAAGGTTTGAGATCCATAGTAAGACACGAATGTTACCGAACACCTATGTCGTGTTAATGCTAACTGTTAAGACACATAGTTGCCATGCACTCTTACATGCACGAAGCTTCCATTTCCTAATGTGTGAGGGGAAAGCGTGAACAGTCATACAAATAAGTCAATGCTGACTGCATGAAATATGATTCGAACGGAAGACAATCTGAACAGGTGCTTTTGTTTGGAAATTTAGAAACTGAAAACTCACTGTTTATAATATTTCCGTGAAAAGTTGGGGGCCAGTTCGCGACCTAGCTTTGCGTTCACTGACTTCAACTGGTGATAAAACGTAAGCTCTCTTTTCAGAGTTCCTGCCTACCCCCTTTGTAATCAGGAAAAAACTCTCGAGAGCAAATTATATCTAAAATCAGTTTCACTTGAGTTTTTCGTAACCCCTTGTGCCGTCGAACTAAGATTCAGACACTCAGCTGTCGGGCATAAGGTTAAACTAATTTCTCACCTCGGTACGTTTGAATAAGCGCACGGTGCAAACACAAGTTTTTCGACAAAAGATAAGGTGTTTCGCTACAACATAACACGGAGATGTCTGTTTAGTTATTTTTCCCTATTTCAACACTGTCTATGGAACATTACGCCTCTACATACCATAAGCATAATGCCTCGCGATTCTAAGCATTCCCCGAACCGATATTAATCTTATTTTTGTAGTTCAACGGAGTGCTTTGAGCTTGCTCAACCTCTGTCAAGGGTTGGACCAGTGCTTTCACGGATGGGGCGGACCAGCAGCGATGCTATTTATTAGTGGATTGCTCGTACTAGCAGAGCCGGTACAAGGTGAATGCAAATCGGTTCATATATTGTGTCTGCTTCTTCATATCTCTATTCTTTCGAACACAAATGTTAAAAGATTTCATGTAGCAGCTAAGAAACAGTAAAAAAGTGATTTTCCGTGCGTTAAAAAATTGTGAATATTTAAAAAAGTGAGCTCGCAAAGGTGTTAGTATTCTGAAGTGACTGATTCACATACAGTTAAAATGTAATATTCACATACTCTTCTCAACTGAATGTCTGGTTCACACACGATTGAAATGTAATATTCACACGTAAAGTGAATGTGCTGACATGCATCTTTACCAGAAATGAACGTTGTTGCAAGAAATTGTAACATGAACGTCCTAATACTTAAAAAACGAATGGTTAAACCGTGGTTACTAGCCTTCTTGGTGTTTTTCAAGACGGCGCATAGCACCCTCTGTCTTATCTGTTTTGAGGTAATGAATGCTTACGTTTTTCGGTCAGATGCCTCGCAACAAGAATATGAAATACATGAATATAAATGTTATGGACAGTGATTTTTCTAGTATTGTTACTTAGTTTTGAGGATTCCTCTACCCGATAGATGGTTCTAGTTAAATGCGGAAAATCACTTTTTTACTGTTTCTTAGCTGCTACATGAAATCTTTTAACATTTGTGTTCGAAAGAATAGAGATATGAAGAAGCAGACACAATATATGAACCGATTTGCATTCACCTTGTACCGGCTCTGCTAGTACGAGCAATCCACTAATAAATAGCATCGCTGCTGGTCGGCCCCATCCGTGAAAGCACTGGTCCAACCCTTGACAGAGGTTGAGCAAGCTCAAAGCACTCCGTTGAACTACAAAAATAAGATTAATATCGGTTCGGGGAATGCTTAGAATCGCGAGGCATTATGCTTATGGTATGTAGAGGCGTAATGTTCCATAGACAGTGTTGAAATAGGGAAAAATAACTAAACAGACATCTCCGTGTTATGTTGTAGCGAAACACCTTATCTTTTGTCGAAAAACTTGTGTTTGCACCGTGCGCTTATTCAAACGTACCGAGGTGAGAAATTAGTTTAACCTTATGCCCGACAGCTGAGTGTCTGAATCTTAGTTCGACGGCACAAGGGGTTACGAAAAACTCAAGTGAAACTGATTTTAGATATAATTTGCTCTCGAGAGTTTTTTCCTGATTACAAAGGGGGTAGGCAGGAACTCTGAAAAGAGAGCTTACGTTTTATCACCAGTTGAAGTCAGTGAACGCAAAGCTAGGTCGCGAACTGGCCCCCAACTTTTCACGGAAATATTATAAACAGTGAGTTTTCAGTTTTTAAATTTCCAAACAAAAGCACCTGTTCAGATTGTCTTCCGTTCGAATCATATTTCATGCAGTCAGCATTGACTTATTTGTATGACTGTTCACGCTTTCCCCTCACACATTAGGAAATGGAAGCTTCGTGCATGTAAGAGTGCATGGCAACTATCTGTCTTAACAGTTAGCATTAACACAACATAGGTGTTCGGTAACATTCGTGTCTTACTATGGATCTCAAACCTTGACTTTGTTAGAAGTAACTAACCTACTGTCTATGGCCGGAGTGGGCAATTGTTTTCATGCACTTCTTATGCATATTGACGTGGCCGTCCTAATGGAAAATACGAGACGAATCTTCGGTCGCGCACGGGGAGGATTTTTCTGTCTTGGTGGACAACGAAAAACTCTTAGGGGAGCGAATGCGACCCACGGGTCGCTATTCACCCGTCCTTGGTCTATGGGAGCAGATGCTGACTATCATAACTTGTGACTGTATCGGCTATGGTAAAGTATTGGGTAGACTATTGTGAGATTTTCGTCGTGATTCTTTAGCATTAATAAATTATGAATACGGAATCACTTAAAATCGATTTTATTTTCGTAATATAATTATCTACTTTGGGCGTATAATTTATTAGAAAGATAGGGAAGATGAATCAGTGATGAACTGTAATTATCTTGTGAACGCATACCTAATGAGTGTTTTACGAATCTGTGGAGTGCATCTGAAAATTAAAGCTGTGACACTGAAGCAAACTGAATTTTTCATTCTAAATACTTACTCAGTCTATGGATAGTTTGTCGGGGTAATGACAAGTCTGATGCGTAGACACTTTGATTAACGAATGTGAGAAAAAGTCCTTGTGATCCGTCCAGAATTAACTCAAAAGATTGCGTGGCCAGAACTCTATTCATCTTTGATAATTTCTCGAAGGCTATGATAGTGAGCGATGGGTCCCTGTCTATATTACTGCTGTCAATCTCTGTACATTCACTGTTTTAATGACTTTTTTAGTTCTTCATTGTCTATGGGATTTGTTTTTTAGTGTGGATCACCCTTTGCGTCGAAGTCACCAGTGCTCCACAGAAACTGTGTATTATTGGAGATGGAAAAAATAAAGGTTGAAACTTAACCCCCCGAATGTCGTATGAAAATTTGAAGTGTGGATGTTAAAGATTTCGTATTTTTTCCACGGATTATACGTCACACATTTCTTATGACATTAAAAATTTTCCCTTTTCTAGAAGGTACCCCACACGGTGTTCTGATAAAGTGTAGCATTCGGCAGGAGACCCATCAGGCTTTTGGTCCGAGCGACTGCTCCTCTCAAAGTGAGTCGAACCATACTCCTTTAACGCATGTTGGAACTTAAGCTTTACGGAAACGTATGAACTCTACTTTTAACATTCTGCCACACAGGCTTTACCCTGTAAAAGCATGTAACCGGGGGATACATCGAATAGCGTTACTTCCTGGGAAAGAGTTTGCATCATGTACTGAGGACACAGCCATAATAAGTATTTTTAAACAACGTCCCATAACGGGGGAGTTTTTTTTTTTATTTCGTAGGACTTTTGTTAAAAGCCATCCGGGGTGAGGATCCGAACACGGATCTTTTATGTCGATCCTATTACCTTCAATATTTTTCATCACGACGAATAAAATCAGATTTTTTATTTGCTGCTACTGTGAGGTAGCCATTCTTCTAGTAATAGTCACGAGGGAGTGAGTTGAAAGAAATAAGTATTGATTAAAACGGACTTAAAATACGTGGGTTATAAAAATATGTATATGAAAGGTCTATCGGGTTTTGGTGTAAGATCTAAATTTTAAAAGTGGAGAGGGATCCTGCCAGAATTGGACATCTACAGTAAAATGAACTCCGAAGATTGTACATTCAGACCTCTATTCATCTTTGATAATTTTCGCAAGCATCGAGGGTAATGATAGAGAAAGCAAGCTTGAAGTGAGAACGTATAAGGATGTTAATACTATCGCCTAACAAAGGACGCCTGGGATATTGCTAAAGATATTCGTATTTTTCCACGGAATTATACGGCGCACATCTATTTTAATGTCCGAGGTCGAATCCTATTTTTCCTGAGTCGAACCATAACCTTTTAACTCATATTGGAACTAAAGTTTTTTACGGAAACGTATGAATTCTATTTTTAGCATTCCGCCACATAGATTTAGCACTTCTCCGAGGAGTCGGTCAGGAGGTGTGTCAACTCAATTTTAAGTGATCTAATAAGGTTCCAGTTATATTTCATAACCTAAAGGGCAGGGAATCGGTATTAATTGTAATCCCGATAATATGTAAAAACAACAATCTCCCTTTGGATTTCATAGATTCCTATTTTTAAGTGCGTCTATCAGCAGAAGAATTCCTTCTGTATTTCGAGAGGAAACAGTAATTATTTAACTTTCCCATTAGGTTTTCGGACGGACCCGCCACTCTTCTCAAAGACGCCGCATTCCACCGTTGGTCCCCGTGACCTTTGCACACCACTCACTTGTTGTGTCTTGTCAGATCACATGGGGATGAGTATACAAGGTATCGAAACGGGTTAGAAGGTCGTCTCTCTTATAAGCAGTAGGCGCGATCAGAGCATACATGTCAGTTAAGCGGTTTCGTTTGCTAAATTTTGGCTATCAGCCCCGTTGCAAATATAATTTCAGTGGATTAGTGGAGGTAAGTTGAGAGGGTGCGTGAAGCAATGTATTATTTTTATAGTCGAAGTTTTAAACTAATGTTCCCCTACTCCGTTAATATGCATTCATGATGAAAGTTTTTTAGCATTCTTACTTTCTATAACATTCTACCTCGTACAAAAAAGTTATTTTTTACCCGATTTCATCAGCGTGATGAGACATATGTTCACCGGTAAACGACGGAGGAGATGATTTTTTAAAAACTGTTTTACCTGATTTTTCTTCGAACAGTGTTACTCTCCCGTACCGAAGATACATCAGTAATAAGTATTTTAAAAACATGGTGTAATAAAACAGTTAGTTTTATTAGTCATACTTTTGCAATCACGATGTTTTTGAAGTGACTTAGTAAAGGAAATTGGGAATACGGAGAACCCCCTCTACACTTGTAAAAATTTCGAGTGCTTAAACACTGATCAAGGGTGTGAGTGGGTTTTCACGATGTAAGGCAGCGCTCCTGATACGAAAGCAGCAGTGATCCAAGATTCATTCGTCAATAAAAACCTTGTGATTCCCCTTTGGAATAATTTCACAGGACTTAACCACCCATCAGTGTAACGTTGTCCGGGGTGAGGATCCGAACACGGAGTCTTTTATGTCGGCCCTATTACCCCTCAATATTTTTCATCATGACGAGTATAATCCAATTTTATTAATTTTTTACCCACTAGCATTTTTTATTTTCTGCAGGGTGTTACTGTGGGGTAGGTCTTCTTCTGGTAAAAATGCGACAACCAGTAGTCGCTAGGGCTAAAAGAAATAAGTGTTGGGTTTGAAATGGTTATAAAAAATACGTATATGAAAAGACTGTCGATGTAAGATCTAACTTTTAAAAGTGGAGAGGGGGGTCCTACCACCAATAACTACGCTATAAGAGTTGTTAATCCAAACACACTGTGTAAAATTATACTGAAGGTTAAACATCCCTATAAAATTTACTCTGTTAACGGGGTGATAGAGAAGAAAAATGTATAGATAGAGAAGAGTTGTGAACGGAAATTATACGATCGATAATCCTTTCTACACAAATGAAGTGGTTCTGCATTAGACATTCAAAAAGAGTTGAACGGACTTGTGAAATTTCAGATGAATACCAAGGGACTTTTTAAATACAGGAGATGTACTAAAATACGCGTTGGACATCACCGGTTAATTTTTTAAGGAAAGGGAGAGTTTAATAAGAATACAACATTGAGAGTTTGATTTACTGTTAAGTTTTACAATTTGAGATCTGCATTAAACATTCAAAAAGAGTTCAATGGTCTTGTAAAGGATAGAAACCGAAGGAGTTTTTAAATACAGGAGATGTACTAAAATACGTTTTGGATGTCACTGATTAAATTTTTTAAGGAAAGGGCGAGTTTAATAAGAATACAGCTTTGATTTTTATGTGAGGCGCTACTTTTACAATTGTATCATTCTTTTCTATGCAATTATTCCGAGACCTGCAACAACCAATCGTTGCTACCCAATGCAATTATTCTGAGACTTGCATCAGCCGATCAGCGGGAAGGGAGGGCTTAAAATATAAGTAGGGTTTAAAATATAGGTTAACCAGGGGGTCTGCACGAGGAGGGAGAGCTTAAAATATAGGTCAACCATTGGGGAAATAAAGAGAAATCGGGGAATTAGAGTTAAAATAAGGTTTTTTTCCCGAAAATAGTACTCTTCACTGTCAACAGATGGCACCAGGGTTTTTTCATAAGGGGGGAGGAATTTTTTTTATAAAGGGGGAATCAAAAATCGAAGAATTAGAATTAAAATAAGGTTTTTTGGGAATTAGTACGCTTCATAGGCACCAGATGGCGCCACTGAGGGGGAAGGGGCTGTTTAATAAGGGGGAAGAAATTATTAATTATTAATAAAAGGGCGTGGCATGTTAAGTCATGATTATGACATGTTACATCATAGGGGTGTGGCCAGTGACGTCATAAGGGGCGTGGCTGGCGAAGCCATATGGGCGTGACCGGAAGTGGGTGTGGATCATGGCAGCATAAGGGCGTGACCGGAAGTGGGCGTGGATTGTGGCGTCATAGCGCGTGGCCGGAAGTGGGCGTGGCTTGTGGCGTCATAGCGCGTGGCCGGAAGTGGGCGTGGCTTGTCGGGTCATAGCGCGTGGCCGGAAGTGGGCGTGGCTTGTGACGTCATAGGGGGAAAGCACTGTGCGTGGGGGGACTGGGGTGAGAACCCACTACTGACGGATATGGATTGCTGCTGGGACTTTTAAGAATCTTTGGAGAGTGTGGAGATATAGGCGTATACACCTAAAGACTAAAATTAGACTGTATAATAGTTTGGTTCTTTCTAGGGTTAGTTATGGTAGTGAAACTTGAACACTGTGTAAACAAGATAACAGGAAACTAGATGCTTTTGATTCCAGATGCTTACGCAGTATCTTGGGCATTAGGTGGTTCAACTTTGTAACTATTGATGAGGTTAGGCAAAGGAGTTTGCAACCTCCTTTAAGCAGCATATTGTGCAGAGAGAGACTCCGTTGGTTTCGCCATGTTGCCCGTATGAATAATTATAGATTTGCGAATAATAATTGATATAATTTGAGTTTTTTTTTTTTTTTTTTTTTTTTTGAGGTTTTCGGAGCTTTGCGTACCGGGAGCACATTACAGTGTAATAAGCAACCATTGGCAAAGTCTATGGGATTAAAAAATACACACGGCCTGTATTCCCTATGTCCTTCTCTAAACCGCCATTCTGCTGCTCGAAAAAATATCTGGTGAATCAAGTTTAATAATATTCATAAAGTGTTTGTGGTTCGTTTATAAATTCCTTCAGGTAAGTAACTTTGTAGTGAATAAATAATTTACAGTAGAGGTAATCTAATTTTCCACTTTTTAGCATGAGAGTTATGAAATTTCAACCGAGAGCTACTATACAGCACATTAATCTGATTATGGGATATAAATTTTATAGTTAAACGGTATTTTTCGCTGTCGACCACAAACGACCCCTTTCATTTCGACTCGGATTTTGTAAAACTCGCTCAGTAGAACTAATGATTGTCCGAGGAAAAAAAATTCTTTGCTTAATTTTTGATTTCTTCATTTTGCTATTCGTCGTTACAGTATGCGTAGAAATATTTCTATATCGTAAATGATCAAACGGCAGTATTTTTATGCACAGGCTTTCAGATCTATTTGCCCATTATCGTGGACGAAGTTCGATCGTGAAGTTCCATTATCGTGGACGAATATCGAGCTGATAGGGTGACGTAACGACCCCAAGAAATGTCAACTTGGCGATAAAAATATAATTTACCCACTACACGGAAACGCATTGTTCAGAGCTAAGAAGAAGGTAATGTACAGTACAGCGAAATGTGTAATAGAAGCCTTAGATTAAACCACAGGGTTGTCCTTTGGGAACACAGGAAAAAGCGTTCTTTACCCCTAAGGACAAAGTTGCCTATGACATACGTAAGAGATTCACACCTAGCCTCGATCTAGGAATTTCTCGTTGGACACCACAAAGAAACGCGTACCGTGAAAGCCACCTAGATACCGCCTGTCTGGATAGCATTCAACAAAAAGAGCGAAAATAAATATGCCTGAACAACAATTCCTTTCATTGGTTCAAGATAAGTTAAAGTTAATTTAATTTATTTTAATGACATTCAAAATAATTTACTTATTAAAATTTTATTTAAATATTTCAGAATATTATAAAAATATTCACCAAAATTAAAAAAAAAGAAATAACTACCAGTTAATATTTTAGGATTAGAAGTGTTTTAATTTATACACTTTGGCTTTGAAAGATCTTATAGAAATTATGGTGGCAATACTCGGACATTCCAGAGATGACGTCACGTCCGTGTTTTCACGATATGATTTGTAATTCTAATTTACCTGCTGAAATAATGATTCCAGTTTCTCACTGGCATACCACTGAAGATTATTGTTAACCATTTCAGCTTCTGCAACCATTCAAATACTAAAACAATATTTTTGAAAACCGATATTTAAAAAATATTTGATTATGATCTTTAATTTATCATCAGTGACATTTTTCCATTAACCCGTTTTATCCCAATTTATTTATTTTGTTCAAATTTGAGAAGAATCATATTTTCTGAGGTATATTAAACCTAAATAGACTAAATATAACAAAATTTGAAATTTTTTAATTTTTTATATAGGAAATCTGACCCGTCCTCTAAATAGGACACTGGGATAAAGGGGATAAAATTTGCACTTATAGGTTTTAGTGTTCTCTTCATTAGTGAAAAGCAATTTGCGACTACAAATTTTTACAATATCCGAATAATATTCAATTTTCAGTTGAATATGATACAAACTTCGTGGAAAGGTCCAAAGCTAGCCTGACAAAGTGTTTTATCACATTTCCCACAGTATGTTTTGGGTTTTCCTTTGCAGCCCTCTCTTTGACAACGGCGCTGTTTTTCCCTCTTCAGTAGAAAATGGCCAACACCATCTTTGCAGATGTCTTCTTTTGCACTAGAAGGTACAGAAGAGATCCTGGGTCTACCTCTTGTTCTGTTCACAGTCTTTTTTAGATAAACCGTTGTTATTGCTCTTCGGAACTCCTTCAAGTTTAGGACATCACTTTTGTTGACAGCTTTGTGGATTATCCATGCATTTACCACTGCCATGTTAAGTGTACGAATGAAAAGTGGCCAGTACCACTTTTTTCCACGAATGTTAGTGACATATAGTCCAGCCAACCACTCGTAGTGATCCACCCCGTCCATAGGTTTGTTGTAAGAATTTATCAAATTAGGCAAATTCACGTTAACTTTATCTTTGTGTCCTTTTACTCGCCTCTTCACATCAAAGAACGGTTCTAAAGTGCTGAAATTTGTAGCAACAGTGACAGTACTATTGTCATTGCATCGCACCAGGAAAATCTCGGAATTCTTGTCAAATGCAAAATGAGACGTGCCTCTTTCTTTCTTCCGCATAGACTTAGATTCTTCTAAAGGATATTCATGGTTTATCTGATTTTCTCGTATGGTTCCTGTGGCTTGATAACCCTGTTCACCAAGACTTTTTAAAAGATCAATGCTGGTAAAAAAATTATCAAAATATAAAGTGTAGCTTGAATGATTCCCAATGTTCTCTGTCAGTTTCATCGCAACACCAAGAGGAGTATCCTTTCTTGCATCAGATTCTTTACCGCAGTAGAGGGAAAAGTTGTAACAAAATCCTTCGCTTCCACAGAGAGCCCAAAGTTTATATCCAAAACGTATTGGCTTGCCTCGGATAAACTGTTTCAGACTATTCTTACCGTAGTACATGATAATCATTTCACCAATGCTTAGGTTTGCTGAGAGGTGTCCGAACTTCATAAAATTATTATTGAGCATGGCAAACAAAGGTTTTACCTTGAAAGATCGATCCTCGGGATGCTGACTTACTGTCCCATTGTCCACAAAGTGTAAATAAGTTTTCAACTTTTGGAAACGGTTTTGTGACATGGCATTTTTCACCTGGGTAATGCCAAGGTCTTCAGCATCTGACCAGTAGTCACGTTCACGGGTATTTGAATGGTAACCAGTTAGAAGTAAAATTCCTAGAAAAACACGTATTTCGTTAGCTGTGGTCAAGAAATCGTGTTCGTTTTTTACATCTGTTGCATATTGCACAGTTTCTTTTACTATGTGATCGTAAACTTCATTGGAATAAAACTGCTCAAAAAGCTCTGCTGGAGTTTTTTTCTTTCAATGCAGTTTCCATCTGCTTGAGCAAGTCATTTGCAGTTGAATCAGCCTGTGTTTTCTATTTTGTATATTGTGGTGATTTCTTCTTTATCCAAGATGACTGATGTTTTTTAGCTTTTCGTCTGCGCTTTGTTGTCGAAACACCAGAGCTTGTGGACGCTTCAGGCTCGACACTGTCTCCAATTCTAACCTCCAGAGACCCAGGAACGTCGTTTGCAATAATCTCACCAGTATTTACTTGATTGTCATCCCCTTCGTCTTCGTCAGTTAGTTCACTGGCATCTGGTGGTAACACAGCAATTTCAACATCGCTCTCATCTGAATCTAAACTATTTAATAGTTCCAATGCTTCGTCTAACTTCAGAAACCTTTGCATTGATATGACTCTGCAGGGGTAAAACGCTAGGCAGGAAAAAAATTTTACTCTTAGTTATAAGGTTAGAAATAACGCGTCAATTGCATGCTTATCGTTCCACTGTCCTATTTAGAGGACAGTTAAAAAATAATGCGCTACAACTTACCTAATAACAATAAAGCTTTAATTAACCTACAGGATGATAAAGAAAGAGTACTCTCACATAAAAAATGCCCAGCCAAGTGTCCAAAGTAAACTAAAAATGAATTCTGCAACCGCAAAGAGAAGATACAAACCACGCCCACTAACGCGGGGAATAAACAAAGTTTCTAAACGGAGGCGGCGGACGAGCGACACGTAACTCACGCTAGCAGAAACTTAAACATACCACTACATGTTCCAGCTGATAAAATATTCGCAACAAACAAATACTGATTACCACATGCTATTTTTAAGCTGTCCTTTAAATAGGACAATGGGATAAAACGGGTTAATAAAAATATGAGGTAGAGAATTTGCGAATGAAAAAATTATTTAGTTGTTACTACCACCAGGTGGCGTGGGTGCGCTAAAATAAAGAAGTTCTCAAGTTGGACAAACATAACCTTAATTTTACAAATCATGATTCTCAGTATGTGAACCATTCGTATGCAAAATGTGCTGGAAACAATATGGCATGGTCCACAGTTGCTTGAAAAATATTGGCATGGTCCACAGTTGCTTGAAAAATATTGGCATGGTCCACAGTTGCTTTTTTCTGGCAATGGCTGCAACATGCTGTGTTATTCTTGCCTTCAGTTCACCAAGCGATTCAACGTTGCCTTGGTAAACTCGGCCTTCCAAATAACCGCATAAACAAAAATCGCATGGGTTGAGGTCGGGGGAACGTGGTGGCCAAGCATTGGAAAACGTTCCCGAAATTATTGTCCTTACCAAATATGGTACGCAACAATTGCATTGTCGTACATGTAATATGGGGTGGCGCCCCATCCTGCATGAAGGTTATATGGAGTCTAAACAAAATCTTCCTTGCAAAGCCAGAATAATCTTGCAGCGGAGAAGATACGTGTAACGTGGCCCATTCACAAATCGATGCATGGGGCCTTGAGGCGTGATCTCCTCAACGAAAAATTTGTCGATTATAAAGTTTATGGTAAACCCACACCATACACCTACATATTCGGAGTGTAGGGGCATATCATGAGGATGTGTAGGTCCCCATATTCGGCAGTTGTGCGTATTCACTGCTCCATGTAGGGGAAAATACGCCTCATCGGTCCATAACACTTTCGAAGGCCACATGTCGTCGAGCTGCATCCTTGCCATAAATCGCAAAGCGAAGTCGGTGCACTGTTCAGGTTCACGTGGTTGCAGCTGCTGAACCCTATGAATTTCATAAGGATACCATTTCAGGATGGACCGTAAAATTTTATGGGCAGTTGACCACGAAACTTGCAGTTGCCGGGATACCTGTCTCACACTAACAAAGGGTAGCTCCGATTGCGACTGAATTTCTGTAACGGAAGTGTAACGTTTCCCCCATTGCTTTCTGTAACAGGCCGCTGGCCTCTACCCAGAGCCACACGCATCTCGCCTATTTCTTTGAATTTGTATATAATATTCTTCAGTTCATTTAGCGGCAAATGTCCTTTCCTTACATCTTTCAAACGACGATATTCGCACAATGCAGTCGCGGCATTACTGCCGTTTTGGTAACAGAGTTTCACTAGCAAAGCTCGGTCCTACTTGCTGATACCCATGATTCCTTCTAGCGATTACAGGGAAGACATCACATTTTATAGTGTTCCTCATGCAACTCTCACATGTGATTGACTGTAATGTCACGAGAAATTAGCATGTTCTACCAGGTTTTTAGCGCACCCACGCACCCGGTTGGCACTAAAACTAACTTTTTTTTTATATTTGAAAATTCTCTGTTCCATGTTCTTATTAGGGTATCCACCACTTTTCTCTGTGATCCGTTGAGTAGATCCTTTTCTACATCGCTCTGAGTAATGTCAATTTTATTATAACCAGGGCGGCATGTCTTTATTCAAATCGAAGCAACTGCAGGTAAACGACGGCGCATGTGAAGGTCATGAAACGGTATAAATAAAACCTGATACCGAGCTCTGCTAATCAGTGTTTGTTTGTTCTTCAGATGGGAAACACAGCGGACGTACGTTGGTTTGACAGAGGTCAAATTGTAATGATCAGATGACTGGGTCAGAGCATTTCCGAGACGGCAAGGCTTGTGGGGTGCTCAAGGTCAGCTACGGTTAGTACATTCAAAAAGTGGTCCATGGAGGAAAAAACCACGAACAAGTTGTGGGCCGATCATGGCTCATCGATGATAGAAGTGAGTGAAGGTTGTCCCATATGGTACGAGCCAACGGAAGGGATAATGTAGAGCAACTCGCGCGTAATTTGAATGCTGCTGAAGGGAGCGATCTGTCACAATACACAGTACATCGAACCCTGCTAAAAATGGGGCTGCATAGCCGCAGGTCGCTCCAAGTGTTCATGTTAACTTCTGTTCACCATCGAAAGTGCTTACAATGGGCATGCGAGCATCAAAAATGGATCTTGAATGATTGGAAGAAGGTCATCTGGTCGGATGAATTTTGTTTCATATTGCACCATGTGGACAGCCGGGAACCTATGCATCGTTTACCTGGGGAAGGGTTGGCAGCAGGATGCACCATGAGACGAAAACAATCTGGTGGAGGAAGGGTAATGCTTTGGGCATTATTCTGCTGGGGACCCTGGGTGAAGTCATTCGTGTGCAGGAAACTAGCACGTCTACCACTTACCTAAATATCATTGCAGACCAGGTACATTGTTTCATGGAAATGGTATATCCCTCTAGTAGTGCCTCCTTTCAGCAAGATAATGCGCCATGTCACACTGTCCAGATTGTTCGAGAATGATTTGTGGAACATGAGGAAGACTTCCAGATATTGCCCTGGCTCCAAATTCACGAGACATCAATCCAATCGAACATTTGTGGAATGTGTTGTAACAGCATATCCGATCTGCGGCGGCTCAACCATGTAACCTATAAGAGTTTAAGGATCTGCTGGTAACATGTTGATACCAGATACCACAAGACACCTTTACAAATCTTGCAGCGTTCATGCCTCGCTGGATAAGAGCTGTTTTGGAAGCACGTGGAGGATCAACCATCATATTAGGAAGGTGGTCATAATGTTTTTCCTCTTTGGTGTATATATATATATGTTAAGTGAATCCCTTAGGTCTCTCTGCAAATAGGGTGAACTATCGGAGGTAATGCTACTCTTATTTAAGAAGGTTGTTCAAAAAGATCTCGACATGCATCTGCAGAGCAAAAACCATTGTAGTTACCTCAACGAAGCTTTTATTGTCCTTCAAAGTACTTCCCTCCAGCGTCTGTGGAAAGTTGCAGAGGTCTACGCCAATTCTGGAACACAACATTGTATAAACGCATTTTGTAAGATCTTGCATCCTTGAAAACGTTTTCCCAGCAAATTACATTTTAATTTTTTGAAAAAAAAAATAATCGTACGGTGTAAAATTGGGTGAATATACTAGACGGAGTAGCTATTTGATATTTTTACTCTCTCAGATAGGTCATAACTTTTCGGGTTTTGTGAGCACGGGCATTGTCGTGAAGAAGGAGAATCCTTGATACGCCTATTGTTGGACGCTGCTCCTTCGCCTCGTTAACCATTTTGGGCAAAACTATGTTGGTGCTATATTACCATTCAGATGCATTTTTTTTAGGTAATGTGTCCATGGCTATTACTCTTTGGTAATAGAAAGAAATTTTGAACATCCTTTTTCTTGAACGAAAGTCTTGTCGGAGGATTTGTGGACCCGGTTCATCTTCAGCAAAACATAAACATAGTTTCGATCTTTCTGGGAGTTCTATAGTAATAAAACCACATCTCACCTCTGTGACAATCTTCTGTTAACCATTTGGGGCCATAGGTTCAACCATTGTCAAAATTTCCTTGCAGGAGTCGACTCAAGTCCTCTCTTCTGCACTCTCAGGTTGTGGGATACCCATTTGGCACAGATGCTTCCGATTGCTGATGAATAATTGTTTCCACGCTGCCAATCGATAAACTGGCATTATCTGAATGGTGATGTGTGGGTTTTCCTTAATCAGTTTACGACACGAACATCAGCGACGGTTCTCTCGTTCACGGCCTCCTTTGTGTTCGTGCACGAGGGAGTTCTTCGAAGCTCTACCGTCCTTTTCTGAATTTGTGCATCCATCTCGTAACAGTACCATGTGAACAGGCATTATCCTCATATACTTGTGATAAATTGGCATGAATTTTTTTCTCTACATCCCGAACCTATATCCTTCTAAAAATCTGAAATATTTCACCTTCTTTAGTAGGCTCCACAGTAACAATGCACACATCGAACTTTACGCTCCGCCAGAGAAGATAGAAATGATGATAAAGCCTTTGATTTTAATACGTAATGAAGCACTCCGTAAGAATTTATTAATTGCTTTTCTGTTTTAAAGGAGAAAATTGTTCTTTTTTTAATGACTTATAATTAACTGTTACTTTGAGAAAGAAAAATCATTAGGAAAAGGAAAGGGGTTTATGGAGTTTTGTTCAAGTGTTACACTGTGTGACGTAAGTGAAAAAGAATGTTGAAATTTTTCTATAACAGTCGTTTAAATTTATGAACGCCCTCTAGGTCTTTAACGAATTGTATGTTATTCATTTTTAGTGGTCTTACACTGTAGACCACTGAACTGGAATATTTTGAGAAGAGTAAAAAACTACTCAGGATTAAACGAAAGTTTAATTCTTCACTAAAGTATATCAGTATTTATAGTGGTAGTTGTTTTCACTTTCATCTTAATTTTTTCTCTGGGTAAAAAATTATGAAAGAAATATACATTTACTGTTTGTTTTACAAGTAATTGACTTAAGCATCTAATACACCAATATTTAAACAAAAAATATGAAAAATTCTTCCCTAGTCCACTGACTGATATAAGAATTAATCTATAGGTGTGAAGCGAAGGAATTTAAACTGACAATATACAAGTATTTTCAGCTTTGTATGTAAAATTGCTCAGTGGATAAATGTGATATTTAAAATTTTCACTCTTTGAAATATGTAAAACATAATAATTCGAATTTGGTCATTAGAAGGCGATCATCCCTCAAGACAATCTGAAGAATGTCAATTGCAGGTTACAAGCATAAGTATGAAAGTTTCAATGATCTTTATCCCAGATAGATATTATATATGACGCACAAATAATAGATGTTTAGAAATGCGACCATAGTTCCAATGGCTAGGATATCTGACGAACTTATTAGCCTAAAAACTAACGTAATCCGACACAACTTTGTTTACGACTTAAGCAAAATGTCTCAATTCATGATTAAAGACGATATTATCTTACAATTAATATTTGGTGTTTATTTTTTATTCTTGAAAAAAATTCAGAAATGATAATATAAATCCATAAGTGGTGTGATATAATTGTAAAAATGTTTTAAAGGGAACTGCAAAGCCGTTTAGATTACAGAGTATTATAAAATCACATTTCATTCAACTAAATAAATATATCCATTCCGTTTAGAAACAAGTTCATTGGATTGCAAAAATCAATTACAGAATAAAATTACTTTCATTTTATCTGTCATATATATACAAAGAACGTTTTACAAGACTGACTTATTAAGGTCGCCTAATTAATCTTCCTTTTTGATAACTCATCGACACTACGTTTCCGTAATCGAGCCCATATCCATAACCGTAGCTCAGGACAGAATATCTGGAGAACTAAATTGCCGTCTGGTTGGAGCTCCGTAGCCCTTGGCTGCTTGAGGTTTCGGTAGGTAGCTACAGTCGCTTAAAAATATCCGAACACTATGGTTGATTACAGAATTAAGAAAAAATATCTGGCAACGATTTTTTAGAAATTAGTGATCTGGCAACCTTCGTGTACGTAACACGAAGGTTGCTAGATCACTAATTTCTAAAAAAAGTTGGTTGACAGATATATTTTCTGAATTCTGTAATCAACCATAGTGTTCGGATATTCTTTTGAGCGACTGTACTATGTATTTATGAATGTATGTATCCCAAGAATTTGTCTTGGGGAGAGGGTGGTCCGAGAATTTTGTTTCTTGGGGCGGAGGTCTTCGAGAATAATTTAGTTTCAAGAGGTAAGACGAGTAATTATATTCCACCGAACTCGAAAAGTTAAAATGTTATTTATTCTATATGCCATGATATTTTATAGTGTTTTTAAACCTATTTTAATTAGGATATAAAATATGGTGCTAGAATAAATTTATGCAAAGCAAATGTTTTGGATTTCAAAGCAGGTAGACAATTTTCAGATTTCGTATAAGACGACCGAACTTTTAAGGGGGCCCTGTCTCTTCCCTGGGTATATCACTGTGTGTGTGTGTGTGTGTGTGTATGTATCTATGTATGTATGTATGTATGTACGTATGTACGTATGTCCATGACCGAATCTAGAAAAAGATGGAAGTGGGGAGAAGAGACTGGGTATATTCAAATATTATTTTTATACACATTTAGTCATAAAAAAGGAACTGATGCGAATATGAAGACACCGACCGCTCTGAAGCATTTTGAGAGGGAAATCCTACCGAAAGGGGAAATCCTATCTTCAAAACGGTCCTAACACTCAATCAAAAGATATCCGATAACATAATAATTAGATTTAAAGAATACAAAGTGAATGAATATTTAAGGCTACCTAAAATTTGTCCTAATTGCCAGAAATTTGGGCATTTTGCAGCTTACTGATATAAGCAGAAATCGATGCGAAAGATACAAGAGGCATCATAATTATAAAGAATGTAATAACACTTTGTTATGCTTCATAACAGTGGAGGACAACACCTTTCGACTTATGCAGGATGACAAGTGAGACTGCAATGATCAGGAATAGTTTACCATGGTCACAGGCTCTCAAAATGATACAAGAGGACCACACCTACATTAGTAAAGGAACTTTACAAATCGATACTAGTGAAACTTGTAATTATCTTACAGATCATGACAGTGAATCACATGGTATTTTACACTATTTAAAGAGTGGTTCTTTACAGGATGTGTTGCAAAAGTAAGAAACTACTTGAACAGTCTTAAAATGCCTGTAAAGTCCCTACTCATTCTCGACAATGCCCCCAACACACCCATGCGAACTCATTTCTGACAGCATAAAAGCCATGTTTTTGTCACCTAATGTAACATCTTTAGTGCAACCAATAGATCTAGTCGTTCTTCTAAGTTGAAAGAGGCGATACCGGAGAAAGCTTCTTTCAGAAATTCTACAGCGAACCGAAAATGACGTAACAGGGCTTTTAAATGCTTTGAAAACAATAAATATCAAGAATGTGATCCATGAAACAGGAATGCTTCGTCTGGCTCTCATTGTCGTAATGGCCGCCCTATTGTCGTTTCGAGAGAGGAAGCCATGGGATGGAGCAAAGGCCACTCCAACTAGCTGCTAATCCGTCCATGCTGCTAGTAAGATTCTTCCAATACGTTTCAGATAAAATAGCATAAGAAATGCGTGAAAAGTCATAAATTTACCCCAAGTGACTATTCCCTTAGGTGACTTATCAGAGGTTTTATAGTTTTCAAATTATTCAACGTCTGATAAGTCACAGAATTTAGGAGAAAACTAGTAGGAAGCATATCGCCTCTGGTGCATATGAGAATCTCGTTTTCAAAGAGAAAGAAATTTTTCCTTTACTTCTGTCTCTCAGAATCGTGGATAGATTATTGGTGTCAGGAAATATCTCTTAAAAATCAGGGATTAAAAACTATGGATAACTTAAAAAAATTCAAATTTTCAAATTTCTATTCTATATATATATTTTTTTTGAACTCGATAACAGCTCTGACGTTTCATCATTTCAGTGATTTCAGTGATCAGTATTTATTACAACTACTAACAATTTGGAAAATGCGGATTATAATATTTCATTAGAACCAATCAAATTAAAGAAAGAGTTCTCCAATTATCATTTCCATTTTTTTTAATGGAGACTTCATGAAGTTCACATTCCACCACCAAAATTTTATATTTCTATCATTAACACATCGTTGCAATATTCGTTTGAAATTCTGGAATTTTTACCGTTAGAGGGCGCCATTATAGTGTTCGAAAGAATCCGAAAATGCTAATCTTAATATTTTATCAATTCCTATGCAACCCAAAAAGAATTTTCATTTATCTTTAAAAAAAAAAAGACAATTCTGTGCTAAAATGGAAAAGCTGTGTTTACCCAACCCCTCTGGGTCTAAAGGGTCAACTCATTGTTGACAATGCAAACTTCGTAACCTTCATATTCCACCACCAAATTTCAAATTTCTAGTATAAATATATCGTTTGCATATTCGTTTGAAATTTGGGAATTTTCAAAATTTTTCACGCTAGAGGGCGAAATTATAGTTTTAGAGAGAATCAGAAAGTTATATCATAATATTTCATCAATACCTATCCAAGACAAATATAATTTTTAATTTATCTGTGTAAACAAAAAAGTACGGTGTGTACAAACAGACAGAGGAGAAACCAAAACTAATAACTCGTTTTCAAAGAAAACGAGATAAAAAAAAGCATCAAAGTTTGCAGAATCGAAAAAAATTCGTAAGTCGCGAAATCGTTCAAATTATCGATATTCGCGGAAACATTTGAGAAAACACTGTGATTTGCGGAAATTTTATGCCGCGAAAAACTTACAGCTCTGCTAATAGCCTATCACATTCCCCGCATCAAAAGATTTCATTTGACGCATAACTCGTTTATTTCCGCAATCGCGTTCAGAACATAAAGGGGAAATATCATTTCATATCCCCCCTCCAGTCTATGGGCGAAGAAAGAACGTGGGAGGTCAATTTTTCGTTGCCTATGACACTTCCCGCGTCACAAATTTTTATTTGACACATAAATCATTAAGTTCGCAAGACATGGTGCAACAAATATTTTGACAAATCCGCAAACTGACAAACCGACAAATGTCAGAGCGAAAAGCAATAGAAAGGTAGGGGAAAAAAAGAGAAATAAATTAAAAATAAAAAAAAAGTCTATCTTCGTATATGGGCCCTAAAAAGTAGAAAGTAATCCTAAGGCATATCGATGGTGCAATCAGACACTGAGTTCATATTCACTTCAAAGGAAGATAGGGAGCCGGAAATCTTGTTGAGTAGATAAATCGGCGCCATATCTTCCTTTGAAGTGAATACGGAATCAGTGACTGATTGCAACATCGATATGCTTTAGTTTTGTTTTCTACTTTTTAAGGCCCATTTAGGAAGAGCGGTAATTTTTAACATTTTAATTTATTTATATTTTTTGTGACTAAAAACACCTACTTTAAAACCTTTTATTTGCATATGAATCATAAGCAACGACCAGAGTTTTCTTTCTTTTTGGAGTCGTGTTCGAGGTAGCCCATGACACTGGAGATGTCATGTTTTAATTTCAGATACGAGTCGTTAAGGACGAACCCGGCGGAAATTTGCCCCTCTCCCCCCTCTTTTATCAGGAGGGAATAGTGGAGGCAAAATTCAAAATAGTTTATGCTTGTCATTATATGAGCTTTCATTGGAAACCTGACTCATAACTATAGGATCTCGAGTTCTGAAGACATAATAGAATGACTTTCATTTTTCCCATTTTTCTGGAGGGAAGAAAGCAAGGGGGTCAATTTTTATAGACTATGACACTTCCTACGTCACAGGCTTTAATCTGACACATAGGTTGTTACTGTTCGCACTGGCGTTGAGAAGATATAGGAGGACAATCATTTCATATTTCGCCCTTTTTTCGGGGTAAAAAAGCAGGGGGGTCACGTTTTCGCAGCCTATGTCTTCCCGTGCTCAGAAGGATTCATTTGATGTATAGCTTGTTTCTTTCTGCATTCGCGTTCTGGAGATATAGTCAAGAACAATTTTCCTATTTCTTCTGTTTTGAGTGAGAAGAAAACATGGGGAGTTAATTTGTTACAGCCTCTGACACTCCCCGCGTCACAAGATTTCATTTGACATATAAATCATCAATCTTCTCATCGCGTTCGAAAGATATGGTGGAATAATCTTTTGTCAAATCCTCAAATAGACAAATCGACAAATTGTCAAAGCCAAAAGCAAGAGGAAGAAGATAGGTAAAATCGACTTGATCCGAAAGGGATACAAACCTAAGAACTCCTAAAGGTGTGTCATGTTCTCTGACAGTTTCACTACCATCCGCCGACTGAGATCTCTTCTATTGATGGCTTTTTTATACCACGGAGTCAGTCATTGGAAGTTGCTTAAATGCAACTGAGGATGGCGGTCGAAAAAATCAGTTTCCAGATAAAATAGCTGAGCTAGTTGCAATGAGTTTCATGTTCACAGAAGATTTTCCGAGTTTTTCTAATATTGCAAATTAAACTACTTCGATTTCTTTATCATGATGCCTACCGTTTTCTGTGTTGTTTCAGTTACGATCTAAAATGTGCAAATATCAAATATTAGTTATAGCCACCGAATTATTTTAAAGAGCTTATTAGGGAATTGTCAGTTTAATTTGAATAACCTCGTATATAAACATTAAGACATAGTTTAGCAAAAATATAATAATTTATTTTATTCTGAAAGCAGTCAGTGTAATAATGAAGATATTATTTCAACGAAACACTAAAACATCATTTTTTATCATATGCTTTTAACTAGATAAAAGTATTCAAAGGAAGAGTGGAAACAACTACCACTATAAATTACAGTATCTTTTAATAAGAACTGTTTTTTTTTTGCCTATAATATTTCACGTTCAGTGCCTTGCAGTGTAAGTCGCTAAAAATTAACCTCAAAAGAATACAACCTATTTACTTTTCAACCGGTCGTCTATAATTTATATAACGCAATTGACGCAGTGCTTAGTAGGACCGCCACTTCATTAGTATACGCAGTGCTTAGTATACTTAGTATACGCAGTGCTTAGTAGGACCGCCACTTCATTTTACGAAACGTATTTTGTGTAGGAATCTTTACTTTTGTACGAGTGTCAACATACCAAGTGAGTGTTAATTTTAGTAGTATTTAATTACAAGATGGTCATACATAAAATATCTTATGTTTGAAATCGGAAAACGCTGCAAAGTACTAATCACAAGAGTAAAAATCGCGTTTTAATATCATAGCGTATTTGGTCGGTGGTTTTTTAATAAGATCGCATGTTACTTAATACTAATTTAAAACATCCTACATTACTCCGAGTCATGTAGTCATGTGTGCTAACCACTAGACCAGATATGGGCTAAACTAGAATTAAACATTTTGACTTATATATTGATATGATCTATACTGTACAGAACATGATTGAACTGATTGGTTCCTTTTGGAACTTGCATTGCAGTTGAATAATCTTTTGTCATAATATGAAAGAGATAACGTTTTGAGTGAAAAAATATGTTGATATAGAAATTTTGTGCGATTTTTCCATTCAGATAAGGGTAGAAGTCTATGAGCTGATTATTTCAATTCTGATATTCATTTTCTGCAGAAATGATATCCGAACAATTATATAACCAGGAAAGTAGTACAGTCGCTCAAAAAAGTATCCGAACACCATGGTTGATTACAGAATTCACAAAACTATCGGCAACAAATTTTTTTTAGAAATTAGTGATCTTGAAATATTTATGGTTGATTACAGAATTCAGAAAAAGTATCTGACAATGTTTTTTTTTAGAAATTACTGATCTGGCAACCTTTATGGATGATTAGAGAATTCAGAAAAAATATCTGGCAACGATTTTTTTTTTAGAAATTACTCGTCTGGCAACCTTCGTGTACGTACACGAAGGTTGTGAGATCACTAATTTCTAAAAAACTCGATTTTTACCAGATATTTTTTTCTGATTTCTCAAATCAACCATAGTGTTCGGATACTTTTTTGAGGGAATGTACATGAATTCAGTAATTGGCATTTTATAAATGAGAATGATTTTATTAAAAACTCTAAATAGGTTTTTAAGGGAAAAAATATCGAGGTCTTTGAAATTTAACAGCATTTTCTCTTAATGATTTACTATATGAAACAGTGTAATCATAAAAATTGTCTTCTTTATACTAATCTTGTTCTCGCATCTCTTAGGGACGGGGGTGGCTCAGTCGGTAGTGGGCCAGTCTCGTAATCTGCAGTTCCCAGGTTCGAGTCCCAGCTAGGTCAGCATTGAGATTTTTCTTCGCTAAATTCCCCACTCTGCCAACGGTCAGTAGGGGACACCGATGGGCTTGAAAAGGCCGCCGTCCGTCGGATGGGACGTTAAGCCATGACCCCAAGCGCGGGAGAGCCATACCCTGTGTACTTTAAAGAGTATGCTGGATGTCCTTGACGGGAGGCTACCATCTGTCTCCCAACAGCTGTTCCAGTGGGTCCCCTCCCCCAACCTTCTCTGATCCTTCAGGGTCCATATGACCTGGCCATTTAGCCCATGGCGTGCAAAAAATGCGATCAGAATAAAACAACCCCAACAATCAACCTTTGTATGACGATGGCACAACGGTGATGAATTTTGACTCATGAAGTTACTGTTCAGGACAATGGACGAACCAGTGGGGATGTCCAGAAGGTTAGGACCCCCCATCTTCCGAAAATCTGTCGTCTTAGAGGATATCTCAAAATTGTCTACCTCTTTTGAAATACAGAACATTTGACTTTGTGCAATTATTTTAATTAATTGCCCATAATTTATTTTAGCCCATATTTCATGTACGACACAAAAATAGATTTAAGAAAAGTGTAAAATTTGTTCCGCACAGAATATTTATTTTACCTCTTTGGTGGACCAATTTAGTAATTTGAAAACCCTACTCAATCTTATTCTAAGTGTCATCCCCCTTCTCCCCGGTAAAAAACTAAATCATGGGTACAGTCGCTCAAAAAATATCTAAACAATATGATTCATTACAGAATTCAGAAAAAATATATGGCAACGATTTTTTTTAGAAAATAGTGATCTGGCAACCTCCATGTTGAACGTAACACGAAGGTTGTCAGATCACTAATTTCTGAAAAAAAATCGTTGCGAGATATTTTTTATGAATTTTTGTAATCAACTATAGTGTTCGGATATTTATTTGAGCGACTGTACACGAAGGTTGCCAGATCAATAATTTCTAAAAAATATCGTTGCCAGATATTTTTTCCGAATTCTGTAATCAATTCGAATACCTTTTTTAGCGACTGTAGGTGCCTGTCTGTTCAGGATGAAGGAATCCTGAATGTCACCTCAATTGAGTCGTTTGAAATATTACAACAGGCAAATTAATAGTTATAGAGAACTTCATTTTAACTTGAAAAAGGCCAATTTCATGTTAGGCATTTCAGCTTTTATTTTTGAACCACAAACGTACTATTGTTTTCATTTTGTCTTATGGACGTGGATATTTTGTTTTTTATTTTATTTTTGTTAGCATCATTTTTTAATAAATGTAGTATTTTTAATGCAGATGGTTACTAA
The DNA here is from genome assembly GCA_038380435.1 of Ryuthela nishihirai. Taxonomy (NCBI): domain Eukaryota; kingdom Metazoa; phylum Arthropoda; class Arachnida; order Araneae; family Heptathelidae; genus Ryuthela; species Ryuthela nishihirai. Next base: position 5,741,078 of record JAWZYU010000039.1, read on the forward strand.
AGTACTATTAGCACTAGAATTTTTGCATACTAGTTAAATACACACAAAACGTTGACGCCAAATATAGGTTCATGGATTACTTTAATCACAGCTTACCACACATAGTACTCCATTCACAAGGTTGGCTGGTTGGGTTGTTTTACCTCTGAGCGGCACGTTTTTGTACACCATGGGCTAAATGGACAGGTCACAAGGACCCCGAAGGCGCAGAGAAGGGTTGGGAAGGGTCTCAGAGAAAGAGCTCTTGGGAGACAGATGGTAGCCTCCCGTCAAGGCCATCCAGTGTGTTCTTTAATGTGCAGAGGGTACGACTCTCCCGCACACGGTACCACGACTTAACGTCCCATCCTACGGACGGCGGTGTCCCCTACTGACGGTACCATTCGGTGTCCCCTACTGACCCCCCGACCCCCCCGACCATCGGTGTCCCCTACTGACCGTGGGCAGGGCAGGGGATTTTTACGGAGATAAATTTCAACGCTGACCCAGCTGGGACTGGAACCTGGGACTACAGATTACGAGCCTGGTGCGCTGCCAACTGAGCCACCCCCGCCCCCCATTCACAAGGTAGGCGACGCCAGCGGTCCTAGAAAAAACAAGGTAGTCGACGGCAGCGGTCCTAGCCCGGCTGTTCGCCGTAAACTTTAATTACGTAATATGATCATTCCTAGGTTTAGAGCAGGTATGTCAAACACGCGGCCCGCCAAGATTGATAACCAATACGTTTCTTTAACTTTTGATAACACTGGATTCTTTAATTAAAATTTAAGTACGTACACGGTACATGAATTAAATAAACGTATTTCTGAAAACATTTCCATTTATATATAAGGGAAACTATTGCACATAAATGTATATGTCGGAGCCCGATCGTAGAATTGCGAATAACTATTTTGTGCGAACAACTATTTTCCACTTAAAAAAGAATAGAACTGCGGAAAGATCAAGATTAACATACAAGCATGTGCAAGCAATTTTAAAAATAACTACAGCTCAACAAATTCAACCACATTTTGAAAATTTGGTTAACGAAAAACGTTGCCAAGTTTCTTCAAAAAGAGATGATATTATTTTATTTAAATAATGTTAAATTGAAAAAAAGAAACTTTCCTACATGGATATGTATTTTTAAATATGTTTATATTCTGTGTATTATTATTTTGTACGTATTGATTTGTTTATAATAAAAGCTATGCTTCATCTTTATTTCCATTTTTTTTTTGCGGCCCGCGATTTAATATATAATACTTAATATGACCCTCGGTGGTTAACGCGTTTGACATGCCTGGTTTAGAGGAATATTTTTCCCAAGTTTCGAAAATTTTCCAAAGTCGGAATTTTGCATATTCGGAAAATGGAGTTTCCATTGTTAAGGCTCTAAAGTTGAAAAAAATACTTTTATTAACAATTTATTAAATATTCCTCTTTTATTTGCTTAATTGAAGAGAGGAATAATAAGTTTTTTTTTAGTTTTAATCATAGTAATTAAAGTATTTTATAATTATTTCAAAATTCCTTAGCCTATATTCTTAAAATGTTTAAATTATAGTACATATAAGTAAAATATATATAATATATATATAACTTCAATTATAGTTTTCCCCAAATTCTATAGACACAGATCTAAATGGTTCCTGCATAAGCAGTAGCTGAAATGTTGGTATTCAGCGAATTAGAAAAGATAATGCAATTCCAGAATAGTATAAAAAAGTAATGAACAAAAATATTACAGAATATATTTACGTAATCTGGCAACGATTTTTTTTTAGAAATTAGTGATCTGGCAACCTTCGTGTACGTACACGAAGGTTGCCAGAGACAAGTAATTTATAAAGAAATCGTCGCCAGATATTTTTTCTGAATTCTGCAACCAACCATACTGTTCGGATATTTATTTGAGCGACTATACGTACACGAAGGTTGCCAGACAACTAATTTCTAAAAAAATCGTCGCCATATATTTTTTTCTTAATTCTGTAATCAACCATAGTGTTCGGATATTTATTTCAGCGACTGTACACGAAGGTTGCCAGATCATTAATTTCTAAAAAAATCGTCGGCAGATATCTTTTTCTGAATTCTGTAATCAACCACAATGTTCGGATATTTATTTGAGTGACTGTACACGAAGAATGTCTGATCATTAATTTCTAAAAATTATCAGATATTTTTCCTGAAATCTGTAATCAACCATATTGTTCGGATATTTATTTGAGCGACTGTACGTAGACAAAGGTAGCCAGATCACTAATTTCTAAAAAAAATTGCTGCCAGATATTTTTTCTGAATGCTGTAATCAGTCATATATCTATAAATATATATATTTCTATATCATCCTCCGCTTATACAGGGCTAAAGGCGAAAGTTTGACTCCAGAGGTTACGTTCGAGGTTCATCCGTGAGCAATAGTGATTACGTCTCTTTTAAGGAAAAACTTCAATAGTTGCTGCTCTCCTGGTTGTATTTTCCCTCTTGCTGATATTCATATTATTAAACGGCCGTTCGATCTGTTTAGACTCGATACAGTGATTATGCCAATCGACCCAAAAGTTTTTTCTTTCCTCCTGCTCTAACCACCACTATTCTTTCAAACTGGATTATTAGAAAAAAGAAATGTTTCGTTTAATCTAATGAATGCATCCTTCGTTTTTAATAAGTATCCGGAACGCATCCCTTGGATGCATCATAAGAATCAAAAGACATATATGGGCGTATACTGTGAACAGGACGCCTACAATGAATGGTAAAACGCTGTACAGTTCCTCTGAGGAAGATCGAAGCTTCCTTTTAAAGCTACCAAGAATATTCTTTAAAGTATCGCTCTCCTGCCCACGGCTTAACCGATCTACGACAGCCTTTCAAATTCATTCGTGTGTTCTCTCTCACCAAGAGAACGATGGGGTTCACCGGGGATAAGTTTCTTCGCTGACATAATTGGGACTGGAACCTGGGAACTGCAGATTACGAGTCTGGCACGCTGCCGACTAAGCCAACTCTCGTCTCTCATTCAAATGAGCTATATATTTCATTCAATATTTTTTTACAAAACACAAAGGATGGAGATAGAAGCTCTCTTAAGCCATTCCAGGCTTCTCTTACAACATCAAACACCGCCTTCTCTATAACACTGCCTGTCCATTCGTCCTCTAAGTAAGTAAAAAAAAAACAACTTCCGCCTAGTTTAAGCATTGAGCACTAGATGGCAGCATCTGCTTGGAAATCATTTCAATATGGGAAATACTGATACTGAATAATTTTCTACATATTCAGCAAATAATCTTACAGTTATTAAATCAGTATAGAAATAAATCTGCGTGGCATTGCTTCTGTTACAGCTCAAATATAGGAAAAACATATATATACTATCCGTTATCCTAATTGCTAATGGATAGTTTCAGATGCTTGAGTCCTACTTTTCATGACTTTCAATATTGAACGAAGAAATTTAACCCTAAATAAAGTGCTCTACCAAATTATTACAGAATTTTCGTGTTCTAACAATGGGAATTTAATTTCGAAGCTTTATAATTTCTTTAAGACGCATTCAATGTCTTTTTCTAAGTGATAAATATCATTCATACATGCGTACAGGTCCAATGAATGTAACATCCAACAGATCTGTGGCTTCACTTATAACCTCAGGTGAAGAGAAATTGTTCGGGAATTACCACACCAGTCTACGACAACAACGTTGGCGTTTAATTCTTCCATTTCTAGCTGTAAAATAATTTAAACCGACTTTTCCGAAAAATTTACGTTACTGCAGAAAATTTTCCATGCAACGAAATTGAGTCGTGAAATAAAATTTCAGTAAGTGAGTCAGTGTTCCTAAGTGAGAAATTTTATTACAGCAGTCCTCGATTTACGGAAATTACGTAAATTATTTCCGTAAATCTATCTATGTTCATAATTTTCGTAAAACGGAGACTACTGTAATAAAAAATTAATAGGATATTATGGTTAGTTTAGATACACCGTATTTATAAAATATAGTAAGAAAGCAATCGGGAAAGCTTGTATCCAAACACATGATATTTTCCTATAAAAATATCTGTGAGTACCTCAGTGGAAATTGTTTATTGCAAGTGTCACATTGGAAATATTTCATGATTCGTGAAGCACTGAAGGATAAATTGAGCTGGATATAATGTTGGAACTCTTTGGATGATGTTCTGTGATGCTTTGTAGAAGACATCATAAAACACAAATGTATTGCATTTATAAACTCCGTTGAAGTCCTTCGATTGTTCTTTGGGAATCCTTTTCCTTTCTCTAGACTGATAGGAGACTTAGGAATTCGAATCGTGATTTGAAACATGAAAATATCTCAAATTGATCGTCATAATCGCAGTGATTCATGACACGTGGAGTTTATTTAAACGACTCCATTTATTTCTAGTGATGTACAGAACCTTGCTTGCCATTTGGGAAAAACCTCTTCTAATCACTATGCACTCTTTCTTTCCACTGTTTTTATACATTAAATTGAAAGTAATACAAACATATTATTATAACCCTCTGATATGCTTGCTACGTGGCAGTATTTAGATATAAATGATTGTGTTTCAAAATTATAGACAACTAATTTTTGTTTGGAATTTCTCTTAGTGATCCTCCCTCAGTATAAAAATGGGGGCGGGGGTAATTCAGTCGGTAGCGCACCAGGCTCGTAATCTGTAGTTCCCAGGTTCGATTCCCAGCTAGGTCAGAGTTGAGATTTATCTCCACAAAATTCCCCGCCTTGCCCATGATCAGTAGGGGACACCGCTGGGCTTGGAAAGGCCGCCGTCCGTCTGATGAGACGTTAAGCCGTGGCCCCGTGTGTGGGAGAGCTATATCCTGTGCACGTTAAAGAACACGCTGGATGGCCTTGACGGGAGGCTACCATCTGTCACCCAACAGCTGTTCCAGTGGGTCTCCTCCCCCAAACTTCTCTGAGCCTTCCTGGTCCATGTGACCTGGACATTTAGCCCATGGTGTGGAAAAAATGGTACTCGGAGGTAAAACAATCCAACGTTAAAGAACACGCTGGATGGCCTTGACGGGAGGCTACCATCTGTCTCCCAACAGCTGTTCCAGTGGGTCTCCTCCCCCTAACTTCTCTGAGCCTTCGGGGTCCATGTGACCTGGCCATTTAGCCAATGGTGTGCAAAAAAGTGGTACTCGGAGGTAAAACAATCCAACATTAAAGAACACGCTGGATGGCCTTGACGGGAGGCTACCATCTGTCTCCCAACAGCTGTTACAGTGGGTCTCCTCCCCCAAACTTCTCTGAGGCTTCAGGGTCCATGTGACCTGGCTATTTAGCCCATGGTGTGCAAAAAAGTGCCGCTCAGAGGTAAAACAACCCAAACAACCCATCCCTGGCCATTTAGCCCATGGTGTGCAAAAAAGTGCCGCTCAGAGGTAAAACAACCCAACACGGTGTGCAAAAAAGCGTCTCTCAGAAGTAAAACAATCCAACGTTAAAGAACACGCTGGATGGACTTGACGGAAGGCTACCATCTGTCTCCCAACAGCTGTTCCAGTGGGTCTCCTCCACCAACCTTCTCTGAGCCTTCGGGGTCCTTGTGACCTGGCCATTTAGCCCATGGTGTGCAAAAAAGTGCCGCTCAGAGGTAAAACAACCCAACACGGTGTGCAAAACAGTGTCGCTCAGAGGTAAAACAATCCAACGTTAAAGAACACGCTGGATGGCCTTGACGGCAAGCTACCATTTGTATCCCAACAGCTGTTCCAGTGGGTCTCCTCCCCCAACCTTCTCTGAGACTTCGGGGTCCATGTGACCTGGCCATTTAGCCCATGGTGTGCAAAAAAGTGGTACTCGGAGGTAAAACAATCCAACGTTAAAGAACACGCTGGGTGGCCTTGACGAGAGGCTACCATCTGTCTCCCAACAGCTGTTCCAGTGGGTCTCCTCCCCTAACCTTCTCTGAGCCTTCGGGGTCCAATGGACCTGGCCATTTAGCCCATGGTGTGCAAAAAAGTGCCGCTCAGAGGTAAAACAACCCAACCCTCTTTCTGATATTCATATTGGTGAACGGCCCTTTCGATCTGTTTAGACTCGACACAGTGACTATGGTAATTGGCCCAAAGAATTTTCTTTACTCCTCTTCTAACTACCACTATTCTTTTAGACCTGTTAATTAGAAAGTAGAAACGTTTCCTTTTATCCACAACACTTTGGTATTTTGTCGTATTAAAGATCCGGAACGCATCCATAGGATGCATTACAAGAAGTCAAGAATCGAAGCATTTACTTGAAAAAGACGTTTATTACCGGTGGATAAGGCATTGATTCTAACATATGCTAACGTGTTACACATAGAGTAACATCGGATGCATTATAAGACGTCGCAATAACAATAATAGTGACCGTGTACGGATTAATGATGATAATTTAAAAAGAGAAAAAAAATGCACGTTAATAAAGTCACAAATTAAAAGAAAACTTTATTTTATGAAAATGAAGCGATCTTTCTGCTGACAGAGCAAACTAGTTGAAAACATTACTCGGTTGTTGCGTAAAAAATTTGAATTAAAAGTATGAAATTTCAGTCGTGCAAATCACGAAGTCTACAGAGTGAAATGGAAAGGAGAGATGTTGGTTAATAAAATGAATAGACTTTCGATAATAGCGTATAATTATATTTAAAGAGGAATTAGGAAAATGCAGGTTTTAGATGGATTGGTAGTGACATATTTAATATTGTCATTTGCTTTCCTGACTATTCCATTGGTTTGAAATGCTAAACTTTATCTCCTATTAATATGAACATCTGTTATTTCGTTGAAAGAATTTGCGATTTTTATTTTTCAAATAATTTTAAAATCCTACTCAGAAGATTATTAAGCTGGCATCTAGTATTTGGGAAATTTTCAATTATCCTAATGCTACCCATTTTAATTTGAAACAAAGAGTTTTAAGATCCTAAATCACTTTTTTTTTTTACTTTCTATGGGACATCAATACTTTCAAGTGCATTGCGCTTGTGTCAACTCCTCTTCCTAGGTATTTCCTTTGCTAATCCAATCGCAGATTCATCTTTCAATCAATCACCTTTTCTATAATGCACTGTTGCACCTTTCTGATTAATAGGGGCGGGGGTGGCGCAGTCGGTAGCACGCTAGGCTTGTAATCTGTAGTTCCCAGTTCGAGTCCCAGCTGGGTCAGCGTTGAGATTTACCTCCGCAAAATTTCCTCGCCCTGCCCACGGTCAGTAGGGGACACCGATGGGCTTGGAAAGGCCGCCGTCCGTCGGATGGGACGTTAAGCTGTGGCCCCATGTGCGGGAGAGCCATACCCTGTGCACGTTAAAGAACACGCTGGATGGCCTTCACGGGAGGCTACCATCTGTCTCCCAACAGCTGTTCCAGTGGGTCCCCTCCCCCAACCTTCTCTGAGCCTTCGGGGTCCATGTGACCTGGCCATTTAGCCCATAGTGTGCAAAAAAGTGCCGCTCAGAGGTAAAACAACCCAACCTCTTCCTAGGTATTTCCTTTGCTAATCCAATCGCAGTTTCAGAGAGCCTGGATAAGGCATCAGCGTTTCAGTGGGAAGCACCTTTTCTATAATGCACTGTTGCATCTTTCTGATTAATGACAAAGACTCTCTGCTATTTGCGCCTCAATGTTGGAAGAGCTATGAGGTACCTTAATAGGTTATGGTCTGAAAGAATCTCGATCTGGAGTCTACATAACCAGATCAAAAACTTTTTTTAGCCCTTCCACCCACACCCTCCCATACACACACAACCACCATTATATTTCTACTGGGTTCCGTGAGCTTCTTCGAAGTAAAGGCGATGAGATGTTCTTGTCCCTGTGCTTCAGTCAGTGAGATACATGCGCAGACCGCAAGCGCAGATGCATTTCAATGAAGAATGTAATCTCACGCAGGATCAGGCGTATTGCATTCCAATGCCTCGTAGAGCGCCCCCCCCCCTCAGTGCCTTCAATGCTTAATCTACTTGTAAGCACCATTTCAACTGTGCAGGTGCCTGCTTCAGAGTCACGTCTGTGAGTGGCTTTGCAATCGCTGCATACTGATCTAGTTCATCATCATCATCATCCTCAAGCAGCCATGGGCTACGGAGGTCCAACCAGACCGTGCAATTTAGTCCTCCAAGCAAGTTTCACAATCAACCTAGCAAACTGTTCTTGTGAGAGTAGCGAGACCAAATATTTTGGTCACATTGTTGGTTCTGTGAGGCAACGACACCACCATGCAAAACTAGAGGTCATCAAAAAGATGAAAGCTCCTCGAATAAAGAAGGAACTGAAGAGAATATTAGGACTCTTCGGATATTACCGACACTACCAAGATCAAGTCTATCCTTGATCAAGGGATTGATTAAAAGATTGATATCAAGGATAGACTTGATCTAGTTAGTGTCGGTAATATCCGAAGAGTCCTAATTTGCTCTTCAGTTCCTTCTTCATTGGAGGAGCTTTCACCTTTTTGATGACCTCTAGTTTTGCATGGTGGGGTCGTTGCCTCACCGAACCAAAAATGTGACCAAAATATTTGGTCTCGCTACTCTCCCAAGAACAGTTTGCTAGGTTGATTCTGAAATGCCTGGCATTGATATCCCTAAGATCCGCTCCAAAATGTTAAGATGATCCCCCGAGCTGTTTCAGAAAGAAAGCTATATCATCTAGATAGCACAGCAATAATCAACATGGGGCGTAATTATGACATTCACAATGTTTTGGAAAAATGTCACAGTCCTTCAGTCCTAAGGGAAGCACTTCCCACTGGTACAGCCCTCGGTGGTTCACAAATGCTGTGTAACCTCGTTGGTATTTGCCAATATCCCTTTAGCATCTCCAGAGTTACTATATAGCTCGTCCGTTGCACCTGGTACAGTGATGGCACTGAGGCTGTGAAAGATGATGCATAACCTCACTGTACAGTCTCTTTTCGCCTCAGACATAACTGGGTGCGTAAACTCACCGTTGAGGGGCATAATCAATCCCTTCAGTCTCCCACCTGACGGTCAACTTCATCGCGTAGTGTAATGGGAACCATATAATGATGTGCTTACTTGACCACTGGTGGAACCCTGAGTTTAAAGAACACCATGAATCGCATCGAAGGAAGGCTACCGTCTGTCTTCTAGCTGTTATCCAGTGGTCCCCCCCCCCTTTTCAGGGTCGTTGTGGCCACTTAGCACATAGTTTGCAAAAAGGTGCTACTCATAGGTAAAACAACTCAACTCAGCTTATATTCCCATTCACATGTAACAGATCAAAAAGGATTTCGAAAAAAACGGTGCTTTCTGGTTGTTTTTAATTTATGGAAACCAGGGTAAAATACGTATAGTCCAAAAACTTTGCTTAATATTAAATTATTTTAAATTTTTATGGCAAAATATCTAATTTCACTTACCACTTATGATTAACTGTATTCGTAGTATTATATCTGTATTCATCTTTTTCAACTTTCTACCAGGAACCAACAACAAATTCCTCTTTCTGTGAAGAAGAATGGAAATGAGAAAAGGTTCCAATTGCTACTAAAAACCTTTGTTTCGTCAAAGATGATTCAAATGTTTACATTTATTGTAAAATATTTAATATTCTGTAGAGAAATAATTAATGTTCTATGTAATGAAGAAGTGTCTTTTATGATTCGCTTATTGACGACATGATTGAAAGAATTAATTTAGTGGAATATATTGCATAAAATGCCTATTTGAGATTTCCGTTCATTAGAGATTTACAAAGAGAAATCGAATATTTCTCTTCAGAAATTGACATAAAAATAAAGATATGATCATCAAACTGTAGATTATAAATTGATTTCCAGTGAAATATATCAGTCTTTCCCAAAAATCTTTTCATCGTAAGGTAACGTATGATATATTGGAATTCCTTAAAATCGTAATTCCAAAGCGTACGTAAACAATAATGACAATAATGAGAAGATGTCAATAGATTTCATCAAACTTTTAAACAATGATTTATTATGAAATGGAGACTCTGAATATCCTGAATATGTAACTGGAGCTTACGTTTGAGCTTATTGTGCACAAGAACAACACAGAGATCATTTTCCAAACATTCAGGAAAAGAAATATATAAACCGCAAATGCAAAGGAATACTGATGAATTAAATCTTCAGCGTTATCAATAGGTCTTTCACTTTACACCGTTTATACACTATCAATTCGTCAGTTGAACGTTATCAACATGAGACTTATTTTGGCATTACACATTCTCATCTACAGAATTCACCTAAACATGTATTTCGTTAATATTCCATTATGTTGAATTATTTTACCACTGAGCAGCACTTTTTTCACACACAATGACTTCAAAGTCTCAGAGAAGATTGGGGAAGTGAATCCACTTGATAGCTGATAGGAGAGAGATGCTCTCTAATGTACAGTCGCTCAAAAAATATCCGAACATATTGGTTGATTGCAGAATCGTGTCACGTGATTACAGAATTCAGGAAAAATATCTGGAGCGTGTACAGAAACTGTACACGCTCCAGTTACCGTTCACAGCAAACTGGAGAATTAAAAATGGCAGACGATGGGCAAAATCACGGGAGTTTGATGACGTCAGATTCCAAAATGGCCGAAGAACGGCAAAATAGCGGGACTTTTTCAAAAGGGGGCGTGGTCGCGATATCTGAGTGTTGCATGAACTTCAAGGTCAAAACAGAGTTCAAGGTCATTTGATCCGAAAGAGTCAAACCTACTACTCCTGCTTGTATTTTCCCTCTTGCTGATATTAAATTTGCTGAACGGCCTTTCCATCTGTTTAGACTCGATAGAGTGACTTATTGCCAATCGGCCCAAAAGGTTTTTCTTTACTACTCTTCTAACTACCAGTTCTCTTTCAAATATGTTAATTACAAATGAAAAATGTTTCGTTTAATCAAAGGTATATAAGTTCGCATGACTTGAATATCCGGAACGCATCCATAGGATGCATTATAAGAAGTCAGAATCGAAGCAATCACATGAAAAAGACGATTATTACCGATGGATAATGGATTGAATCTAACATATCCTGTCGTGTTACACATAGAGTAACATCGCAATGCATTGTAAGACGTCACAATAACAGTGTCCGGGCCCGGATCTAAAAAATATCGAAGGGGAGGGAGTGGGGGCAAGAAATATTATCGAACCGGAAAAATGCAAAGTGGGGTTTGGCGCATAAGACTGGATTAATGTAGTATAACACATCCCCCTCCCTTTTACAGGTCTTTAAAATTTGAGAAATATATTAAATATTTTTAGACACTCTCTTACCCTTACTAGTATTCTGAAAGGGTGTGCGTGCTGGTCCCTTAAGCCTAGAATAAAATATTTATATTACCACGGACAGTAGATAAAACCTCTTGAAACGTGTGCAAACATTACTACATTATTGATAGATGACCTAAGGGGAAAATGACTTTCGATAATGAGAAAAAGCTAATTTAAAAATTCAATGACGATATTTTAAAGAGAAAAAAATGCACTTGGATAAAGTCAAAAATTAAAAGTAAAAATTATTTTATGAAAATGAAGCGATCTTTCTGCTGAGAGAGCAAACTAGTTGAAAATATTTCTCGGCTGTTGCGTAAAACATTTGAATTAAATGTGTGAAATTTCAGTCGTACAAATCACGAAGTCTACAGAATGAAATGGAAAGGAGAGATGTTGGTTAATAAAGTGAATAGACTTTCGATAATAGCGTATAATTATATTTAAAGAAAAATTAGGAAAATGCAGATTTTAGATGGATTGGTAGTGAAATATTGAATATTGCCATTTGCTTTTCCTTACTGCTTTTTTGGCTTTTTTCTGGATCCAGGAAGAAGCGTGCTTCTACTCAACTCGTATTTTTCACTTCCTCTTTGCTGTCCATCCAAAAGCATACCAGACTTTACGCGAAAAACGGTATTCTGTTAGAAGGCGATAACCTTCAAGTTTGTTCCAGTCCCATCCAACAAGACCCGTCTTGCAAAAAAGACTTTTTTCCAAAATGAAGCAGCTCCCAGCAGTGGCAAAAGTAGCACTGTAAAGAGGATAATAATTTCACTTGTACATAACCCATCATCATGATCCCAGATTCAGAGGGGCGGGGTGGCTCAGTCGGTAGCGCGCCAGAATCGCAATCTGTAGTTCCCAGGTTCGAGTCCCAGCTGGGTCAGCGTTCAGATTTATCTCCGCAAAATTCCCCGCCCTGCCCACGGTCAATAGGGGATACCGATGGGCTTGGAAAGGCCGCCGTCCGTCGGATGGGACGTTACGTCGTGGCCCCGTGTGCGGGAGAGCCATACCCTGTGCACGTTAAAGAACACGCTGGATGGCCTTGACGGGAGGCTACCATCTGTCTCCCAACAGCTGTTCCAGTGGGTCCCCTCCCCCAACCTTCTCTGAGACTTCGGGGCCCTTGTGGACTGGCCATTTAGCCCATGGTGTGCAAAAAAGTGCCTCTCAAATGTAAAACAATCCAATCCCAGATTGAGAAGAAAACCATATACTTAAAGAGCCGAAAATATGTACCATTAGCTGTAGTGAGGCAGATCTCGCAGCCTATGGCACAGCGAAACTTCTGGAGGAAAAAAAATAATTTTTGACAAAAAAATTTAAATTAAGGTTAACTCGAAGAAAAAATATTCTTATGGAACTGAAGACAAAAAGAAACACTAACATTTGCAAGAATATCACGCATGTCATGGAGCACGGAATCAACCTACGCTTGCCCAAAAAGCATCTGTTTCATCCTGAAGGACTACTAAGAGGAATTCCCATTAACATATTCAGAAGTGGAAATTTATGAACAGAGCAAATCTCATTAGGTCATTGATGTGCACAGGAGCACCTACAGATAAAAAAGTATGAATTCTGACCAAAAAATAACAACCATCTACTAAGATATTATTCCCACGTTTGCAGCCAAACCTTTTCCCGATTTTATTATAATAGACGATTTTTATTTCAAAGTTCAGAATCATTACTCACGACCTCTTCTGTGTTTCAGATATTTCAGATTCGGACATTCTGCCAAAGGATGCCGCAGCAGAGTTCGCTGTAAAAAATGTGGCGGGGCTTACGCTTTCGAATACTGTAACCCTGGAACCTCAAAATGCCCCAATTGTCATGGCAATCACTACGCGACTTACGCAGTATGAGAAGCCCGATACTTGGCGAATAAAATCACGAAATTAAAATTGATTATATGAACATCACTTATTTGATTCAGATTGATTTTGTATTATACAGGGGTATTCAGATTGATCTTGATTACACTTGGCGAAAGGCGCAAGTTCGACGTTTCAGGTCTATCAGTGAACAAAAGTAATTACGTCGTTTTTAAGAAAAAAACATCAATATTTGCTAGTTTCTTGCTTCATTTGTATAATACAAAATCAATCTTGGGTTGGGTTGTTTTGCCTCTGAGCGGCACTTTTTTGCACACCATGGGCTAAATGGCCAGGTCACATGGACCCCGAAAGCTCAGAGAAGGTTGGGGGAGGGGACCCACTGGAACAGCTGTTGGGAGACAGATGGTAGCCTCCCGTCAAGGCCATCCAGCGTGTTCTTTAACGTGCACAGGGTATGCAGTATTTAACGTGCACAGGTATGCTCTCCCGCACACGGAGTAACGGCTTAACGTCCCATCCGACGGACGGCGGCCTTTCTAAGCCCATCGGTATCCCCTACTGACCGTGGGCAAGGCGGGGAATTTTTGCGGAGAAAAATCTCAACGCTGACCCAGCTGGCACTCGAACCTGGGAACTACAGATTACGAGGCTGGCACGCTACCGACTGAGTCAACCCCCGCCCTCAAAATCAATCTGAAATGCATTTAAACAAGTAAGGGATGTTCATATAAAAATGACTTATCGAAGAGAAAAATGATTTTCGATAATGAGAAAATGAATTCTATAGATCTATCTCTCATGGTCTCAAGCTGCGGCCATCTATATAGGAAAGTATGGGAAAAAATCCGAATTTCAATATTGGGGGAGGAATTCTGAACGACAATTCTCCTCGAGATATTCTGCTCCTAAAACCAAAAACAACTCGATAGGCCTATTTCTAGATCAAGGAACATACAAAATAGCCAAAAAATGGAATTCTCTTCATTGCCTAGTGGCAACGTAGCCTCTAATTCAACTTCCAATATAGAAGTTGAAGAATGTTTATCCATCTCATCCACGGGATCAGATATTTTTCTCACTGATGCAGAGAAATTGCACGTAATCGTAACCGAACTGCAACTCAGAATGCAAAACATCTTGTTCTGATTCACCGAAAGTCTCACCGAAGTTATAAATCACGTTTTAGCCAGAAATAAATCGAATCCCAACCCTGCCCAATCAGACACAGGATCTGATATTATTGCTGCGATCTCAGAAAAATAAATCACTCCTTCACCTTCCCTCAGAATATTTGTTTGCTTATTATGGATAATTTTTCTAGCGAACTCTCTTCTGCAGTTCTTCATCTGGAACTCTCGATCCTTACTTCCGAAATTATGTCTTCTTTCGGAAGTACTAACACGGCACAACTTCGCAGCCTTGGCTATACAGGAGGTGGTAAAAACTGAGTCTCAAAGAAAAATAAATATTCCTAAATTTATCCCTCATCTCTCCAACAAATTTCCAAATACAACTGGAGCTGGGATCTTTATTCAAAGACCCATAATAGGATATCAATTCCTACAGATCAAACCAGAATAGAATGTGTGGCTGTAAGACTTAAAATAAAGCATTAATATATTTCACTTATACCCTTCTATAATCCAGTACAGTTAAATGCTTAGGTAAAATTTTAGAACCATGCCCTTCTCCCTGGCTATTATGTGGCGATTTCAGTGCCCATAGCCCGACATGGGTTGAAGACAGGCTTGATCCCAAAAGAACCCAACAGCAGTTCCAGTGGGTACTCTCCCGCAACCTTCTCCAAGCCTTCGAGATCCTTGTGACCTAGCCATTTAACCCATTGTGTTCAAAAAAGTGCTCCTCACAGGTAAAACAACTCAACGTTAAAGAACACACTAGATAGCCTTGATGGGAGGCTACCATCTGTCTCCCAACAGCTGTTCCAGTAGATCCCCTCCCAGAACCTTCTCTGAGTCTTCGGGGTCCTTGTGACCTGGCCATTTCCCCCATTGTGTGCAAAAATATGCTGCTCAGAGGTAAAATAACCGAGCCCAATTCAATGATATCTGCAAAGGTTTTGATATAGATGGAACATAAAATCCATGTCTGAAATAAATAAGTAAAATGAATAATTGAACTTTCAGTTTTATTCATTAAAAAAACCGTAATTCACTACCTTTAAAATTATTGAGGAAAAGATTTAAATACATTTTATTTCGTTAATTAAAACTAGTTTTATAAATACCAGAGAGTCTCATACGCAACACCGATGTAATTGTTTTACAAAATGATAAAAAAAAGAAACTAACACGATACCTGAGTTTTTATCATATCACGATTGATCAAGATAATGAGATTCTAAAATACGTGTAATACCAGGACCGGATTTACAAAAAGAAAACAAGGGAGGCTGGAACTGATGTAATAGATCCGGAATATAGTAAGTGGGAGGGGGATTGTGCAGATACTGGATATCCATTGCAGTATAACAATTTTCCCTTCGTTTTATAGAGGTCTTGGAAAATTTTCTTGAAAAATACATGAAATATTCACAAGTTTAATAAATGGTTGTCTACATTATTAGCATTTCAGACTGTATATATCGAAAACAGATAATACTTTGGATTCGGAGGGTTGGGTTCTTTTTCCTCTGAGCGGAACTTTTTTTTACAAAAAATGGGCTAAATGGCCAGGTCACAAGGACCCCTAAGCTTCAGAGAATGTTGTGGTAGAGGACCCACTGGAACAGCTGTTGGGAGACAGATGGTAGCCTCCAATCCATTTGCGTTGTTTTACCTCTAAGAGGCACTTTGTTCCAAACAAAGGTCTAAATGGCCAGGTCACAAGAACCCCGTAGGCTGAGAGAAGGTTGGGAGAGGAGACCCACTGGTAGAGCAGTTCGGAGACCGATGGTAGCCCCCGTCAAGGTCATCCATCGTGTTCTTTAGCGTGCACAGGTTATGGCAGTCTAGCACTGCTTAACGTCCCATCTGACGCAGAGCCGTTTATCGAAGCCCATCGGTTCTTCCTAATGACCGTGGTCAGGTCGTAGATTTTTGCAGAGATAACTCTCAACGCTGACCCAGCTGTGACTCGAAACTGGAAGCTGCAGATTACGAGCCTGGCGTGCTACCGACTGAGCCACCCCCCCTCCCCTACTTTGGATCCAGAGAGTCTTTTAAGGTCAAAGGTGAACTTTTAGATCTCCCCGTGCTAAAGAGCTAAAAAACCTAGCGCTGGGGGATATTTGGGTCGTAGATCTAACAAGTGTGAAATTTGGGATGCAAAGAGTCCTTCAAGGTTAAAGGTCAAATGTAGGGATGCTGGTGATAGACGACAAAAAAATGGTGCCTGTGGGTATTTTGAGCAGCAGATCTCAGAGATTTTCTTAATTTTGGATATGTTGTGTTCTTCGAGATCAAAAGTAAAATTTTGATATGCAGTCGCTTAAAAAAGTATCCGAACAATATGATTGATTACAGAATTCAGAAAAAATATCTGGGAACGATTTTTTTAGAAATTAGAGATCTGGCAACCTTCATGTACACTCACTGAAATAAAAATAATAACGTACCCCCTGGAAATGTGTATGTAACTGGCGTACCCCTTGCATAGATAAATAAAACTCTAGTTATAGTATAAAAATGGAAATAAAATAAAACATATATCAGTGGTTCTCAAACTTGTATGCTTCACGTTCAAAAAATATGCTTTAAAAATATCGATTGCTTTGATATATCGGATCAGAAAGAATAGATTAAAAACTTTTTTAAAATTCGAGTAAGAAAAAATAGGTGTTACACAGGATGTCTAAAATTCCCTGTGCATTTTGAATTGTTTCATTACAAGGAAAGAAAAAATCATTTTATTGAATGTCGTACTAGTGAGAGTATTCACAGTTCTAGTCTCTTTGGTTGCCTCTGGTGCCATCTTTTGATATCCCTATTATTTTTTGTTCAGAAAATTGGTTGTGGAAAATAAAATTCGTTTAAATGAAATTCAGTTCAAAGAAAGTGAAAATTATCGTTCATGTAGTGAAATGGGTAAAATATAATATCAGATAGATTCATTGAAACGAGTTTTCAAAAAATTCGATATATTGGAATATCAGATTAGAGAGAGTAGATGTAAATGCTTTAATGAGTAAAAGACCAGATGGAAGAATAAATGTGGTTCTTTGCAATTTCTTTCCTGGGTTCCTTCGATTACAAATAATCAATTAATGTATTTTAATCAATGTCGTATTATAGAGACAAATGCATCATTACTCATGGATTACAGCTTAATTACTTTTAAATCATTAATTATTAGATTAATACTTTTAAATACGTTTATTGACTAAAATTACTTTAAATTACTTAGATTAGCTAAAATACTTCTAAATGACGGTTGGTTAGTTTCCCGAAGGCATTCCTTTGATATCCGATTGGTTAGATAAGAAAGGAAAGGATTTTTCGTTTTATTCAATGTAGGATTTGTGAGAATACAAAATTCTTATTCTGATCACGTTCCTGCAGCTCCTTTCCTTTGACTTCAGATTGTTCCGTTTAAAAGAAACATAATGAAATTGATTCGTGAAAATCCGTTTCGAGCAAAGCCTGATTAGCGAGAATAATAATATTGGTGGATGTTATCATTTGCTTTTATATCTTTTTCGATTTCCGACTGTATCTATAAGAAGAAAAGAATTTTCAAAATATACTTTTATTTAAAGCTGGCTTAATCAGCATATTAATTGTCTTACAGAGTTTGGTTTTCTAGGATACGTTATTTTTATTCCAGATCGTTTTACTTGGAACGAACAGAATGGAACAGAAATGTAAAGTCCGTTGTATCGAAAGTCGGATTAGAGAGAATAATTCTCAATCACATTTGCTTTGATTTCCTGTAATACTTTCGATTGATTTCCATTGTTTCCGTTATAAGAAAAGTATCTTTTAAAGTTCATTCTATTGAGTGATGATTCCGAATAATTGTAGTCTTACGCATTTTAAGTTCTGTAGTCGTTTCCTTTTATTGGATATTGTTTCCATTACAACGTACAGAATAAAAGAGAAATATCAGAATCCGTTGTATCAAAAGTCGGATATATGTATGTTTTATTTTATTCCCATTGTTATACTATAACTATAGTTTTATTTATCTATACAAGGGATACGCCAGTTACATACACATTTCCAGGGGGTATGTGATGCATGAAAGGTTGAGAACCACTGCACTATATAAAGAAACCAAACAGCAAAACTTCCTTAGGTTGTTTCAGTGCATATTACATTGGGAGTGCGAAGAATAAATTTAGGATCATGTTTAAGAAATGCAAACAAAGAAATAATTAATTAAACAGAAAAATTATTAGTTAACGACAACAGGGATCAATATAAGAAGAACAACTAATCTCGGGGAGTATAATTATTTTTTGAACCGAAACTTAGCGAAGTATCAATAGAAAAAACCAAAACAAAACTAGATTCCTAAAGAACAGCAGGAAAAATTATCTGCTCTAAAACAATTATATGCATGAAAAAAAATTATATTTACATTTCAAGAAATCTAGAAAATGGCTTTATGAAACAGCACAAATATGTAGTTCAGTGTACAGTCGCTCAGAAAAGTATTCGAACATTATGGATGATTGCAGAATTTGGAAAAAATATCTGGCTACGATTTTTTTTAGAAATTAGTGATATGGCAGCCTTCGTGTGTAATTGTTCTGACGTCAGATAAGTTTCTCACCATGTATTTACTCTCGGAGGAACCTGGAACTTCATACTGCTGCTGCCTTTTCTATTCATCTTTTGACTGAAGTAAATGAATTACACTTGAACTGGAATTGTTCTCGTTCCTTGCATAGATAGATAAAATTATAGTTATAGTACAACAATGGAAATAAAATAAAACATATACATATATTAAATTTTCTTTTCTTAAATTTCATATATCGATATACACAAAAATGACATAAACAATTTAACTAATCTTTAAAATTATAAACATTTCACTGGGTAATCGACTTTTGAGCTCTCACGGCCTATTCCAAAAATGTTCGGCATACTTCCAAGGGATACGCGTATCCCACGATGAGAAGCCCTAGTTTAAAGATCTTGTCAGAAATTTAGGTTTTACCTGTTATCTCAATTAGAAGAATTTTCTTCCTTTGTTAATAATTATTTCGATTTTTTAACTCCTTAATCAGGGGATTCATTAATTTAACAAACGCTGGTGTTACATCTAATAGCAGTAAATCTAATATAGCAGCCTTCTACAAATAGTGCATTTAAATATTTTCCCACTGTTTACTAAACTTGACATACATTGGTGCAATTATGCCCTATTTGCTTGATTTTCTTTCGGTTAAACTGACACTGCAATGAGTCCTAGCAGCGACAGTTACGATTTAAAGCTATAATGAGTCTGTTAGAATATAATAATATCGTTTATCAGAACTGCTCTGCACGAACCCAGCTGCCATTTTGTTAAACGTAATGAAATAAAACGGTACTTTTCAATAGATCCCTCAACCCTCCCACAACCTAATGCCAAAGGCGTGCTTCCCCCTGCTCCACGGATTGTATTTTTACTATGAGGATGAACACTAGAAGAAAAAGATATAACCATTACTTCAAATATTCTGTTAAACAATTACACTAAAGTAAACAACGACAAATCTCCACCAAAACATCCAAAAAATTTGAACATTAAGTTAATATTACCCTTCAAGAAATCTTTATTTACAGGTATTTAGAGATCATCAAAAGTTGTGTCCAGAGAATTTTAGGTATTATGAGCAGAACTGTAAATTAATATTTTCTATAATGGATTTTTCTTATTTTACAATAAATTATGACCATCATCAATGTTCATTTCGTTTGAATATATATATGAAAAAATACCTGTCTTTGGTTAACAAATGTTTTAAGTTATTTTATCTAAAAAACATAGGAAAACCAAGTGAAAAAACGAACGGTAACTTTGTGCGAAAATGAGAGGGACTTAACTGCAGTGTCGGAGAAACGATCGTCCATGCCTCTGACGTCACTTACGTCTTGATCTGGCCAGTACTCAAGACCGGCCCTGCACCCATTCCCTTTTAGTTTTCCTAGATTTAGGCATTTGGGGTATTTATATATTTAAAATTTTAACTGATTTATTTTCGTCCAAATATTAATTTTAGCGCAAAGGAGCATAGTTATGCTACTGATATAGCTATGGACTGTATTTTTTCTTTATGAATAAACAATAGAAGAGAAAGGTATAACTATTACCATGAGTGGGATTCGAACCCACGTCTCCAGGAAACATGCATGTTATGCTAACCACTACACCACCAATAGCTAACCTTTTCTCAGCTTGTTTGACGTTATAAGCTTTCTGGGTTTTTTTATTTGATTTGCACTGTGGCGCCATCTATCCAAGAAGTGGACAAATCTGTTGCCTCATATAGTTGGTATTAATATTTGCCACTCACGCTCATGGCGTTAAATCAATAATTCACTAGTAAATAATCACAGGATATGTCTTGTAGACAAGAAACTGATGAAATAATAAGCTGAAGAAAACTTATTCATTATTCAGCTTATTATTTCATGAGTTCCATTACAACAGGACATATCCTGTGATTATTTACTAGTATTACTATTTAAATATTCTGTTAAACATTTATACTAAACTAAATAACCGCAAATTTGCACCAAAACATCCAAAAAATTTGAACATTAAGTTGATATTACACTTCAAGAAATCTTTATTTATATTTAAGACAAGAAGTTTTCTAACCAACTATAAATCATAATACTCTTTTCTCTGAAAACTAACGCTACTTTAACATTATTTCGCTTAATGTTGCGTTTCTCTAACGTCCTGAATTGATTTTTCGACGTTTCAATTTCAAGTACGAATGAACTGTGTAAGCAGTCTTGTTCGACCTCTTATTCCTTATTAATATTATAAATGTAATAGACGCAAGGTATCTGGCAACAAAACTCTGTCGCCATTTTCTTTTGAGCCTGTAACAGTTGGAAAAGTTTGGTTTTCGAGCTGCCTTTCGTTTCAGATAATTAACCTTATTAAAATATCTAAAACGTAACAGTTTCTTTCCTCTTAAGTCAATGCATGATTCTAAATCGGTTTGTGAACTACATGTAATTGTGTGGAAAAGGCTTTATAAAATATTAACTGTAACTTCTATTGTCAGAAGGGCTGACAACTTGTGTTACAGGGAGAAGTAATGCAGCAGATGTGAATTCTGTAATTTCATGTTATTTCAAACGTAATATTTTTATTAACGATATTTTAGTTTATTTACAAGTAATACAATATATATACAGTATTAGAACTATATTTTTTGCCTGTTTTATCATGTGATCAAATTTCGGTTAACGTTTGTGTCGTCATCGTGTTTTTCATGAGGCCAATTTCCCAGAAAATATCTACTCTCCTAATTGGTCCTTTAACTGTATCAAATTTACTTTTATTGGTTAAATATTTAGCGTAATGTAAGAAAACAAGCTTTAAAAGTTTTTTATATTTCTATAAAAGCGAGACAAGAGCCAAAGTTTGAAAAAAGAAAGCACGGTCATTTCCAAGAAGTTGCATATTTCGGTGTTTTAACTGCCAGGTTCCTAACATAAAGACACATTTTTATTCAGTGTTATAGTTTTTTGATTTAGCATAAATATTTTTGTTCCATACAAAAATAGGCAAACAGGAAACTAACAATGAACTGATCTTTTCTAAATATTAATAGAAATGTATAATATAAAAAGTAAAATAAAGAAAGAAAAAAATTAAACAATGATATATTTAAATTTGTGCATGTTTCAGCGTAATATTTGAGGAATTATTTTCAGCGAGTACCTTGACGAAGTTAAACATGTTTCTTAAAATGTTTTTAAACATTTCTTAAAAATATTCCTTTAGATACTCACAAATAATAATAATAAAAAAAAACACACACACCCGCAAACATAACGAAATAAACTCAAAATTTGCGCAAAAATGAAAACTCAATTTTTACAATATTAATTTACCTGTTTTGTTAGATTCGTCAGAATATTTGCTTAGTAGCTTTTATTAATTTTTTAAAAACTTTTAACGATTTTTCCTGCAAAAATCCTGCAGGAAATCTTCCCAAATGTATTAAAAAAGGTTGTGTTCTTCTCACCGTTTTTATATTTCTATAATAAAATTAAACTATAAAAACCTTTTTAATTAATGTACTGAGTATACGTAGTCGCTGTGATTATCATGGAAATCACATACAGTTTGCTTCATTTCTTTCTAAGACGGAACTTTATCATATTTCGAGTGAAAGACGAAAATAATACCTTTCGATGAAAGGCTTTTCTCACAAGATGAATATGATGTCCTCATGGTGTCAATGTTAAGTTTGTCTCCATGTCTTGCTGTGTTGACTTTGAAGTAGTCAACGAAGTGCTCCTGTTGCTACGCTACGAGGAAAGAAATTTTATAAACAAATAATTTTGTATTCGAAGCAAAGTCGTTTTCAGTGTATAAGAGACAGAGATGTATGAATATATACATATAATTATACATAATACGGGGATTAATTATCCACCCCCACAATATATTTTAGCGTTAACCCGATCCTTTTGCATAACTTTAAATTCTTGACTCGTTAGATAATAATTCAAAGAAATGGAAATATAGCTACGGTTCTCTGGTCAATCTCTTGTAGATCTTATAACTTAAAATATCTCTTAAAATATCTTAATTATTATCAAGAAAGGGTAACTTAAATTGGGTTTAGATTCATCGGATTAATTTACATTCAATTTGGATAATTCCGATCCTTAAGCAATTAAAATATTCAGTTTGTCAAATATTCTTGAATGCTTTGGCCATGGCTCTGCAAATCGAAACAGAAAACAACATTTTCATGTTCTCAAATTATAAATGAACGGCTATTTTAATTTCCTTCTTGAATACAGCATATATTTTATGTAGTTATTTAACAAGTTGAATGATCTTCGTATTCATTTTAGCGGTTTAAGTTGTGGCCACTGATCTAGTTTGATACTTCGTGAATGATATCGATTAAAAGACAATTCAAAATTGCATTTAAAGATATCGCATTTCAGAGCGGTAATTATCTCTACTTACATCTTAGTTCCTTTTCGTAAATAAAAACATATATTAAGAAATGAAATTTAAACATTTCGTTGAACTGCTACACTGAAATATCTAAGATGTATAAATTTAGGAAACATTTATGAAATTCTCTGACTGGTTTCAAAATTCAATAAAATATCTTTTCATAAACAAATTTGGATGTTAATTTTTAGTATCCGGTGATCGGAATTAAGATGGCAACACTTGAATATTCTTGTAGAAGCAGCTCAGCTGAAACACGCGATACATGAAATTTACGTCTTTCAGATCATTAGTAAAAGCAACATATGAAGCAAACGGTAGTTCAGAATTTAGGAAAGAATTTATTTCTCATGACATTCGACATTACCACTTTTTGGAATGATTCGCAGACAAAACAAATGGTAAGGATCAACGGGTTGGATGTTTGAACAGGTTTTAAAGAAATAGAAATGCTAAAATGTGATTCTTCAATGTCTTGTTGAAGCAAAGCAGTTACTAGGTTTAAGAAAAGTCACTAGCATCTCTATTAATGTTATGGAAGGAAGGAAGAATAGTAAGAAGTAAGGTTAACTATCATATAATTATAATGGTTATGACCAAGGGCATCATCAATCAGAGATCCAGCTTCACTAACCTTTCGGTAATATACTTTTAAGTCAATTTCAAATTTTTATCTTAATTTAAACCTGAATAGAGTTAATTATGAAATCTGTTCAATTTCTTTCGCTTTGTTTGCAATTCATATCCATCGTATAACAGGCTCTAAGCTAGAAAAAAGAACTGGGGAAGGTTTTTGCAGATAATAAAGAATTTTGCAATATGATATTGCCTCTCCATTTCAGATGTCTTTAAAAATTATCTTGAATAGTGGATGAATATGCAAATGTTTAATATTTTTGGCTTCCATTACCCTTATTAAAGTTTTCAAAGGGGGCACCATATTCTGCCCACCACCACCAGATCCGGCCTTGTACGGCCATTTTGTGAACTATTGTTCACAAAACGGCCGTACAGGGTAAATAAACTACCGCTAAAAATTTCGGAAATGATTAATATTGCATAAATATGGTTGAAGCTTATATAACAATTTCTCTTTGAAGCATTAAAGCAATTAATTGCTAAATTCTAATGTAAAAATAGCTTTGAACTCTTTTGATCTCAGTCCAATATCAGTTGATTCTACTAAAATATACAGTTAAAAATACTGATAATTTTTTAAAATCGTTTACTGTCATTTTGAATGGCTTTAGTTAAGAACTGTAATAAATAGGTTTATATCAGATGGGTATGCCATCCCATGGGCGAGTGGTTTGCGCGCTTGGTTACTAACCTAAGGGACCTGGGTTCGAGCCATTTAAGGCATGGATGTTGGTGTTGTTTTTTTCTGCTGAGGACTCGCCATCCTCTCAGACTTTCTACTCTGGCGTATAAACTGACAGGCTCCTGTCAGACCTCTGTGGCTAGCAGCTGCTTGAGGGGGTATTTGCTACTTATTTGTTTTATTTTATCAGAAGGCTAAACGTGGATAAAATCTCATAGAGAATTAGAGATTTTGTTAACGGAATCGCTGTCGAACTTGAAGTCTATGGACATGCTTATTTCTCGAATGTGAGTTGATGTAAATCCATGGATATGGTTCGAACAGGACTGCATAGTGATACAGTTGGAAATTAGTTAATGGTATTCTATAAGTTTAGAATGGTTGTCTGTAGTGACTTATAAAAGCATTTATTATTTACAACACTTTGTACCAGAAAATAATTAATGAGTGCTATTTATTCCATTATTCATTCTCCATGTTTTTATAAGTATGGACTAGAAGTGACTTGTTCATGAATTTACACTTTTCGGACAAGTTGTCTCTGATTGAGTTATTTAGTTTCAGTGCTTTTCTTAAGTGGGAAGCTGATCTGCGTAGCGGCATCATAGCAGAATAATCCAATCAGAGACAATCAATCGTTGTCATGTCA
This sequence comes from Ryuthela nishihirai, assembly GCA_038380435.1. NCBI lineage: Eukaryota > Metazoa > Arthropoda > Arachnida > Araneae > Heptathelidae > Ryuthela > Ryuthela nishihirai. Next base: position 5,766,275 of record JAWZYU010000039.1, read on the forward strand.
TTTACCAGACTGGTGTCTGGTAAATGACATGACAACGATTGATTTCTAGTAATATTTAAATAAATCTTACGAAGCCCATCGGTGTTTTTTTTTCCTTACCAAATTCAGAGTGGCAGTTAAGAGAGAAAATATCCACGCAAGCGCAGTTGGGAATTCAACCTTAGAACAACAGAATACTGCTTTGGGTTGGGGGGGAGGCAGTTGATAGCGCACCAGACTCGGAATCTACAGTTCAAATGCTCAAGTCCAACCTGGGCCAGCGTTGAAATTTAACTTCGCAAAACACTCGCCCTGCTCTCAGTCAGTAGGGGATAACGATGGAATTAGATAGGCCGCCGTCCTTCGGATGTGACGTTAAGCCGTGGCTCCTCATGCGTGAGAGATCCATATTTTATGCGCGTTAAAGAAAATACTGGATGGCCTTGGTGGGATTACCATCTGTGTCCTAAGATTTATCCAGTGGGTTCCCTGCCCGAACCTTCTCTGAGACATCGGAGTTTTTGTGATCTGGTTATTTAACTCATTTTTTGCAAACACGTACAATCGCTCAAAAAATTATCCGAACACTATGGTTGATTACAGAATTCAGTAAAAATAAATTTGGCAAAGATATTTTTAGAAAATAGTGATCTGGCAATCTTCGTGTACGTACACGAAGGTTGCCAGATCTGTAATCTCTAAAAAAACGTTGCCAGATTTTTTCTGAATTCTGTAATCAACCATAGTGTTCGGATATTTTTTTCAGCGACTGTACCGCTCAAAGGTAAAACTACCGAACCCAAATGCTCTCGAGCAATACCAAAAAACATTCCTCCAATCTTATAAATTAGTTTTGCGATACGGATTGCTTTCGCTTGTTAAGATGCTCACGTGCCACCACTGAATCTATGTATGATGGGTTTTCATGTGTATTTGCAGACTGTTACACTCATCCGTGGTCAGAATATACATTTGTACTTCCATTACTTTGTGAAACTAAATAATATTTTAGGTAATGTTTCAAGAAATAAATGATTGTTTATAATCTCAATGGAGGTTAGGATTTAACCTTGAAATTTATAAAAGGAGGAGGTTGGGTTGTTTTACCTCTGAGCGCAATGTTTTGCACATAATGGGCTAAATGGCCAGGTCACAAGGACACCGAAAGCTCAGAGAATGTTGGGGGAGGAGACCCACTGGAACAGCTGTTGGAAGATAGATGGTAGCCTCCCGTCAAGGCCATCCAGCGTGTTCTTTAACGTGCACAGGGTATGGCTCTCCCGCACACGGGGCCACGGCTTAACGTCCCATCCGACAGACGGCGGCCTTTCAAAGCCCATCGGTGTCCCCTACTGACGGTTGGCAGGCGGGAAATTTTGCGGAGATAAATATCAACGCTGACCCAGCTGGGACTCGAACCTGGGAACTACAGATTACTAGCCTAGCGCGCTACAGACTGACCACCCCCGCCACCGCCCCCAAAAGGAGGAAGAGTTCTCAAGGGCAATGCTTCAAACTGATGATATATATTGAGTGATTGAATTAAACTATGTTACTTTGTAGGTCTGCGGATAAAAACGGTTAGTTGCACAAAGCTGAAAATTGAAGGAGATAATAATCAGGTCATGCAGAATTAAATGGTAGGTAAAAAATGAAATTCTTATAAAAACTGCCAGCGGGTGGAACGTGGCGCTGTACAGAAAAACCATGCACCTTATTTACCAATCACTTGTTAGTAAGAGAATATATCACGTGGTTACAGAATGAAAACAGAAAGCCATCAAGAGACCTGACCCTTTTGTAATAGAGAACATGATCATTTTCACTTTCCCAAACTTTCCAGAAAAGTGAACAGGAAGAGCCGCGACACTGGAACTGAAGGATCGTGCATCAGTCGTTAAGCTCTATTTCCAAAATAATAACAAAGACACGAATGCTATAGTCGAATATCGCTTACTGAAGAGATGGAGACGCCTTTGAGGAGAATGAGTTACAGAAGAGGGCTCAGATTTTTGAAGAAATGGTTATTAATCGTAATCCCATTACAGAGGAAGTCTACCGGTTTTTGAACACATTGTAAATGGCTAATGCTGTAGTCTTCTCTTAGAGCCAGGGACGATGTAACACTCCTGAATCTTGCGTGATCAACTGTCTTTCAAACTCTTACGAAGTGTGTTGCGCTGGTTAATGTATAAAGTGGTATTTTCATGACTTAAGACTGGATAGGATGGAGCTGGACAACAACTGGCAATGTAACATTTTACGGAGTAAGGAGTCGTATTTCCGGCTAAACAGTATTGTCAAAACTCAGAATTGTTGGGTAAGGGAATCGTCACATCCTCTGGGGATGATGAAATTTGACAGCATTCTTCACCTGTTATGTGGTATCTATGTGGTGTGTTTTCAATTCTACTTTCATCCAAATAAAGCATGTCCAGAGCACAATGCTTTATTTGGTACAGTTTCATGTTATCTCAATAATAACTCAGAAACATAGCTTAGTAACATCTTAAATAAGCATTACATTAAAATCATCGCAATCAAATCTATTTCAGTGTCGATTTTCAACAATATTCGTTCACTATTTTCACAGTTGCGCAGATTGTAACATTTAACAGCTAAAATGACAGTTTAAATAATTGTTCAACTAAGTTAATAAAAACCTAATTAAAAAGAAAGAAAAACCGTCATAGTGAACTTTACTACTCCATATAAGAGTGTTTTTAGCAGTTCTTGTAATAATCATGTTAATTTCCACTAATTATAAATGACATTTTGCAGAACAAGCCAACTTGCTAAATGTTTCAGCTTCCACACAAACGCATATTTTTTAAAAAATTGTTGCGTTCGGAAAAGATACTTTGATTTAAATAGATTTGACTGAGATTTTTGAATTATGAAACTTTTTTTATAAAACTTTTATTTAAGGAATTTACCGAAATCTGCAACTGACTTATTATGACATAATATATGACTGCACTTAATGATGGAACCGCTTAGTGTACATGTACAATCGCTCAAAAAATATCCGAACACTATGGTTGATTTCAGAATTCAGAATTTCAGAATTTCTGATATCAACAATAGTGTTCGGATATTTTTTTGAGCGAACGTACTCTGTAGGGACTCATCTGTAAACACGGAGAAGAGCTTTGAGGGTGGGATGGATGTTATAATGTGGTATCATTTAACGTACTATTAACGTTCTTATTAAACAAGCCACCGACCTAGTACACTACGACATTAAAATGCTATATTTATTTTTGCGATTAGTCTTTTTAGCGTTTACCGATTTCAAGAATCATATTTTTTATGTAATATCCCTTGTAATGAAATATTACTACAGTTAATACTCACTTGGTATGTTGACATTCATACAAAAGTAAAGATTCCTACACTAAATATGTTAGTAAAATGAAGAGGCCGTTCTGTATGCACAGCGTGTGGGGGTGAAGTGTTAAATCCTTCTGATACGTTATATATATTATAAACTACGTGTTCTAAAATAACAGTCCTACACTATTATTCTTCATTTTTAGCGACTTACGTTGGAAGTCACTGAACTGGAATTCAAGTATAGCCAACCGACCCTTCCGTGATTAACGACTACACAAGACTACACTATATGATACTATAATTTATAGTGGTAGCTGTTTTCGCCCTCCTTTAATTACATTTATCTAGCAAAAAACGCCATTTCCATGGTTACAATTAGGGGAGCATGTTTTGTGTGAATACAAATATTTCATTACGAATAAGTTACTGAATTATAAACGTGAATTCCTATTTATAGAAAGGTAATTGCATCTGTTTATTTGATCTCTCACTAAATAAGATTTACCACACCGTTCACTCTAAAACGAAATATCCATTGACCATAAAGATAATTTTAATTTTTTAAGCACTTCAAACGTTCAAGAAAAGGCTTAAGGTGCGATACAAATCCATATTTATTTTTCTATCTTATTACACCATGACGTGCACATAAGTGTTAATTTTCATTTCAGAGCCACAAAAGAAATATTAATCTTGAGATTATTCGAAAAAAAATTAATTTTTACCGGAAATGACTTTTCAAAATCCGGAATTTCCAAAGCTTCAACAGTTCATAAAGGTATAGATGACTGCTGCCGACGTAAAGTCTTTCAACATTGCAGTACATTACTAAAATCTCATCCGAAATATATGCAACAAATTTTTTTAATTCCTCACTCTTTCTCCTCTTTCCCACCTTCCTCTGTGGATGGTAGGTTGTTGGGTTGTTTTACCTCTGAGCGGCACTTTTTTTTGCACACCATGTGGTAAATGGCCAGGTCACATGGACCCCGAAGGCTCAGAGAAGGTTGCGGGAGGGGACCCACTGGAACAGCTGTTGGGAGACAGATGGTAGCCTCCCATGAAGGCCATCTTGCGTGTTCTTTAACGTGCAGAGGGTATGGCTCTCCCGCTCACGGGGCCACTGTTTAAGTCTTATCCGACGGACGGCGACTTTTTTAGCACATCAGTGTCCCCTACTGACCGCGGCAGGGCGGGGATTTTTGCGGAGAAAATTCTCAAAGCTGACTCATTTTGGACTCAAACCTGGGAACTGCAAAATTATGAGCCTAGCGCGCTACCAACTTAGCCACCCCGCGCAGTGCTCGCAGCGTTTCTTTCCGTTAAGGAATGAATAACTGCTATGGTTTCTCTTCATTTACATTTCTTTTCTAATTCTAGTAGCACCTGTGACAGCATCGGGACACACAGTTAAGTATATATAATATATACATACGTCATCGCATAGTAACGATATCTGCTTTCGTACTAAGCAGTCTTCCGCATTGCTATTAGAAATGCCACCAAAAGACATACGATCAGAAAGAGTGCTCTCATTAAAGTGAAGGGGTTGATGGTATCGCCATAGGATAGAAATATGTATTTCCCAGTGTCGAGTCCCACTATAGTCAAAGTTCTGCTTTCTTAGCGTTAAACCCCCAGCCCTTCTGTGGGTTAGAAAGGCGAACACCGATGGTTTCTGTAAAAGCCGTCGTCCGTCGGTCTTTAAATGATAAATTAGTCAAAACAGTTAATCCTGACCGAATATATGAAAGGTGATTTGCAGACTATTCTAAGAAGCAAGAGTGATTATACAAATACAACATTCATGGAAACATTTAATGAATACCTGATAATACCATTGATGCATTTCGCGGTATTATTTTTTGTAAAACTATGGACATATCGCTAAGATATATCCGTGATATACGACCATACAAGGAAATCCAAATCTTGTTTCCGACTATAAATCGTAGATCGTTACATCATAAAATGAAGTACCAGGTACAATAGTACCCATAACCTTCTTCATCTGGAAATATGCCTAAGTGGCATTAGTTTGAAAAAACAAACAATGGTAAACCACCCAAAAAGGCAAAAGAACATAAAGCAAAGAGTAGTAATGACGCACAAGAGATATAAAATAGATAACTTTCTTTAGTGAAAGCCATCATCTTAGGTCTCATGTATCTGTTAAGGACTTCGTAATCGTAGTCCAGAAGGCAGGATATATTCTCGTGCGGGTTTCTCTGCACTGACACGTAGAAACCTCGCGAGACAAACTTAAGATATGTGTAAATATGATCAATGCCCAGATCTTTATGCAATTCTCTATTGGTTACAAACCAGGGGGCATTGACCTCACATCGCAGGATTTTATTCTGCAAGACCTGTATCTTGTGAATGTTCATGGGAGTTGTGTTCACCCAAATTGGGGAAGCATAGGATTGTTTGCGACTAAACAAAATGTATTTTATTCAATTAGATTTTTGTATAAATTTAGTGGTAATTAATGTGTTTTTTTTCCTTCGTGTTTTGGTATTAGGATTGGAACTTCGGATGAATAACAGTTTGAATTTCAATGATTTGGCTTTTGGAATACAATATATCTATTCTTTCTCTTTTTAACCATGCTATCGCAAAAATCAGTGGACACTTTGTGTTTAGGTAGTTCTTTGGTATTGTGCGAATCGGTACAGTCGCTCAAAAAAGTATCCGAACACTATGGTTGATTGCAAAATTCAGAAAAAAATTTCAGAAATTTTAGATAAAATTTCAGAAAATATATCTAAAAACCTTCGTGTCATGTGACACGAAGGTTGCCAGATGACTAATTTCTAAAAAAATCAATGCCAGATATTTTTTCTGAATTTTGCAATCAACCATAGTGTTCGGATACTTTTTTTAGCGACTGTACAAATAATGACAACTTGGTTTAATAACAATATTTTGTGTGCACCCCTTCCATTGCATTAACAGAACATTTATTTATCTATTAACAGGAACCCATAAATATGAGCGCGCGATAAGCAAAGAAATATTTACAATGAAAATCGTGAATTCCGAGAACGATGGACAGTTGAATATTTTTCATTTTGGACAAAGGAACAGCGCGTTGTTTTGTGTACAAGATGCTAAAATGTCATTTAACAATTCCTTAAATATTGATATTGCAAATATAGATCCTAAATATGAAATGGTATTATGCGAGTTGCATGCAGATGCATTTATTGGATGTGGAAAAGAAACGGGAAGGAATTGTTTAAACTTCTATCAACAGAAAAATATCCAAACTTAAGAGATTTGGGACTTCAAATACTGCATTAAGGACACGGCATTTGAGCAGATACCTAGGATCACAACTAATGTCGACATTGACATAAAAGAACTTGTAGTCTACCAAGTTTATCCTCAATATCTCTTTAAATAATTGTTTGTACGTAATTTTTCTTGTGTAAGTATTTTAATATTTGTGCGTATCGGCCTTAACGGTAGAAATCTTTATTTCATTCTGAAAGCAGTCAGTGTAATAAAGAAGTTAGTATATTCAAGGTAACCTTAAATCATCATTTTTTTACCTATTTTTTTACCTTTAATCATCATTTTATTTGCTAGATAAAAGTTATTAAAGGACAGCGAAGACAGCTACCACTATAAATTATAGTATCATTTAGTGTAGTTTTGTGTAGTCGTTTAATCACACAAATTTCATTTACTTGATATGGATTCCAGTTCAGTGACTTCCAACGTAAATCGCTAAAAATTAACAATAATAGTGTACGACCTGTTATTTTACAACAGGTCGTTTAAAATATATATAACATATCAAAAGGATTTAACACTTCACCTCACCCGCTGTACATAGTAGGACCGCCTCTTCATTTTACTAACTTATTTTGTGTAGGAATCTTCACTTTCGTACGAATGTCAACATACCAGGTGAGTATTAACTGTACTAATATTTAATTACAAGGCTCATCATTTCATGAGTTCCATGTCTACAGGACTTACCTGTGATTATTTACTACTGATGTGAACTGTAGATTCAGAGCCTGGTGCGCTATCAACTGCCCCCCCCCCCAAACCCAGAGCAGTATAATGTTGTTCTAAGGTTGAAATCCCAACTCTGCTTGCGTGGATATTTTCTCTCTTTGAATTGGTAAGAAAATAAATACCGATGGGCTTGGTAAGATTTATTTATATATTAGAAATTAATCGTTGTCATGTCATTTACCAGACTAGTTGTCTCTGATTGGATTATTCTGCTATGATGTATGTACGCAGCTCAGCTTATCACTTAAGAAAAGAGGGGCGAGGGTGGCTCAGTCGGTAGCGCGTCAGGCTCGTAATCTGTAGTTCCCAGGTTCGAGTCCCATCTGGGTCAGCCTTGAGATTTATCTCCGCAAAATTCCCCGCCCTGCCCACGGTCAGTAGGGGACACCGATGGGCTTGGAAAAGCCGCCGTCCGTCGGATGGGACGTTAAGCTGTGGGCCGTGTGCGGGAGAGTGCACGTTAAAGAACACGCTGGATGGCCTTGACGGGAGGCTACCATCTGTCTCCCAACAGCTGTTCCAGTGGGTCACCTCCCCCAACCTTCTCTGAGCCTTCGGGTTCTATGTGACCTGGCCATTTAGCCCATGGTGTGCAAAAAAAGTGCTGCTCAGAGGTAAAACAACCCAACCCACTTAAGAAAAGAGACAACTTGTCGAAAAATGCAAATTCATGAACAAGTCACTTCCAATCCATACTTACAGAAACGAGGAGAGTGAATAATGGAAATAATAGCATTTATTAATTATTTTCTGGTTCTTTTATATCACTACAGACAACCAATCTAAACTTACAGAATACTATTAGGTAATTTCCAACTGTATCACTATACAGTCCTGATCGAACCATATTCATGGTCTACACCAACTCACCTCCCAGAGACAAGCATATCCGTAGACTTCAAGGTCGACAGCGACTCCGTTAACAAAAATTCTAATTCACTACGAGTTTTATCCACGTTTAGCCTTCTGATAAAATAAGATAAATAAACAACAAATACCCCCCTCAAGCAGCTGCTAGCCACAGAGGTCTGACAGGAGCCTGTCAGTATATACGCCAAAGTAAAAAGTCTGAGAGGATGGCGGGACCTCAGCAGAAAAACAACACGAACATCCATGCCTTAAATGGCTCGAACCCAGAGTCCCTTAGGTTAGTAACCAAATAAAATACTGGGCCATGGGACGGCATACCCTTCTGATATACACCTATTTATTACAGTTCTTAACCAAAGCCATTCAAAATGCCAGTAAACGATTTTAAAAAATTATCAATATTTTTAACTGTATTTTGTAGCAGAATCAACTGATATTGGACTAAGATCAAAAGAGTATTGTTTATGAGCTCCGACCTAGTTTTACCTTAGAATTTAGCAATTAATTGCTTTAATGCTTCTAAGAGAAATTGTTATATAAGCTTCCATCATATTTAAGAAAGGTTAAACATTTTCGAAAATTTTAACGGTAGTTTATTTGCCCCGTGAACAATGGTTCACAAAATGGCCGTACAAGGCCGGATCTAGTGGTGATGGGCAGAAGATTATGCCCCCTTTGAGAAGTTTAATAAAAGTAACGGAAGACAAAAATATTAAACATCTGCATATTCATCCATTTTTCAAGATAATTTTTAAAGACATCTGAAATGGAGAAGCAACATTATACTGCAAAATTCTTCAATATTATCTGCAATAAGCTTCCCCAAAATTTTTTTCTAGATTGAGCCTGTTATACGAGTATACGATGAATACGAATTGCAAACGAAAAGGATGAAATTAAACAGATTTCGTAATTAGTAACTCTAATCAGTTTAAAAATTGAAATAAAATTTGAAATTGACTTAAAAGTATATTACAGAAAGTTTGATGAAGCTGGATCTCTAATTGATGCTGCCCTTGGTCATAACCATTATAATTGTATGATATTTAACTTTAATTCTTTACTTTCATCCTTCCATAACTTTAATAGAGACACTAGTGACTTTCCTCAAACCTAATAACTGCTTTGCTTCAACAAGACATTGAAGAATCACAATTTAGCATTTATATTTGTTTAAAACCTGTTCAAACATCCAACCCGTTGATCGTTATCATTTGTTTTTTCTGCGAATCATTCCAAAAAGTGGTAATATCGATTGTGAAGAGAAATAAACACTTTTTTCATAAATTCTGAACTACCGTTTGCTTCATACGTTGCTTTTACTAATGATCTGAAAGACCTAAATTTCATGTATCGTGTGTTTCAAAAGAGTTGTTTCTACAAGAATATTCAAGTATTGCCATCTTAATTCCGATCACAGGATACTAAAATTTAACATCCAAATGTGTTTATGAAAATATATTTTATTGAGTTTTGACAGCAGTCAAAGAATTTCATAAATTTTCCTAAACTTTATATATCTTAGATATTTCAGTGGAGCAGTTCGACGGTAAGTTTAAATTTCATTTATTTTATATGTGTTTATTTATGAAAAGAATGCTAAGATACTACTTATTAAAATACTATTGGTTAAACTTTTCCCTCTTTGTTTTTAAAAAGAAATGTTTGAGGTTAATTTTCAATATTTTAATATAGTAATAAAAAATAAATTATTGCCTATATACTGATTGTTTGTCCCTTAATCCTTGGAGTTAAAGAAACGCTGTAGGGCTAATGATATATTACTATTTACATTTTCCGATCACCCATTAGTACAGTCGCTCAAAAAATATCCGAACGCTATTGTTGATTACAGAATTCAGAAAAAAAATATATCTAACAACATTTTTTTTATAAATTAATGTACTGGCAACCTTCGTTTACAGTACACGAAGGTTGCCAAATCACTAATTTCTAAAAAGAATCGTCGCCAGATATTTTTTCTGAATTCTGCAATCAACCATAGCTTTCTGTTACTTTTTTGAGCGACTGTATTTTAGACGTGGATATCAGAGATGTCATGTAGACATGAGACTCATGAAATATTCAGCTGAAAAAAAAATTGATTTTGCAGTGAATGGGATTCGAACTCACCTCTCCCAGTCTATTGGATGGGGCATAAAATTCAAAAATAAAATCCAAAAATAAAATCCATTCACAGATAGCCTACCGTCCATTGGATGGGGAATAAAATCACGACATCGTGTATGGGACAGCACACTATGCATGACATTAACTAATACTCATATTGTGTATAAATAACACGATGAATGTCCTTTATAGGAGACTACCATCCGTCTCGTAACAGTTCTCCTGAGGGTTCCCATCCTCCCAATATTTTAACCATTTAGCCCATCGTGTGCAGAAAAGAACCTCTCAAGTGCAAAAAAAAATTCAACCCACCTGCTCTGGGACAATACAAAAACCATACTTCCCTCCTTTATTGTGAGTTGGTTTCGTTATACATATTGCTTTCACTTGTTTAGATGCTCACGTGCCACAAATGAATACATATATATATATACGATGGTTTTCCACGAGTATTTGCAGGCTGTTTGATTCATACGTGGTCAGCATATAGTCTGAACTTTTATTTCTTGATGAAACCAAATAATATAATATTTCAAGACATGAAAAAAATATATGTATCTTTTCTCACTCCAGGTCAGTATTTGACCTTCAAATTCAGGAAAGGAAGAGATGTCAAGTGAAAGGTTTCAAACTGACATTATATCCTGAGTGGTTGTAATTCAACTGCGCTTCCTTTGAAGGTCTGCGGATGAGAAAAGATTAGTTGCACAAAGATGAAATTTGAAATGGATAATAATCAGATGCATGTGGAATGGAATGTAAGGGAAAAATATTAAATCTCAGTATAAAAGCTTCCAGCTGGTTGAACATGTCGCTCTGAAGAAAAAGCATGTAAATTAATCTCCAATCAACATGTCAATAAAAGAATTTGAGATCTGGTGATAACAGAATGAAAACAGAAAGTCATCTTGACACCTGATCCTTTTGGAATGGAGGAAATGACCTTTATCATTTTCCAACACTTTCCAGATTAGTGAAGAGGAATTAGAGACCGGAACTGAATTAGACAGACAAATATTTTTGGTTCCATGGCACTGTTGTAAGCCCACCCCCTCTCAGGGTGGTTTACATAGCTCTTTAAATACTGAACACATCTTTTTAAAAGCTTGTTGCTTTTGAAAATAAGATTGTTTGAGTTTAAATAGATTTTATTGAGGTCTTTAAAATATTTTCAGCCGCATATTTCATAAATATTTAATTTAAGAAATTACCGATTTCTATACCTGAGTTACTATTGACATAGCATACAACTGTATTACTTAATAAAGGGGTCGCTTCGCATACATGCACTCTGTGGGATCTAAATATTTTCCGGATATCAAACGCGCTAAGTCTCTGGATTCTCTGAATTAGAGACCGATATTGAAGAATCGTTCATTATTGGTTGAACTCTATTATCAAATAATGGCAACGACATGGCTGCTTTAGCTGAACTTAGCTTATTGAACAGACTGAGACGTCTTTGACCAAAATTAGTTACGAAACACGACTCAGAAATTTCAGGAAATTATTATTTATCGTTATGCCATTGCAGAGGAAGTATACCGGTGTTGGAACACATTGTGGATTGCTAGTGCAGTAGATAGTCTTCTGTTAGAGCCAGAGCGGAAATGGCACTCCTGAATCTTGCGTGATCCATTGTCTTCAAGGTTTTGCGAAGAGTATTGATCTGATTCCTGTACAAACTGCACATGAAGCAACAGCTGACTCCCAGTGGTCCTCTGCAATGTCGGAACCTTATTCTTAAGTTCCTGGCTGTGTGCAACAGTTGGCCTTGGAATATTTTGCAGAGTGTGGAGGCACACTTCCAGCTGAATGGCAATGTGAGCACTAATTATTATTGGATATGGAGAATGTAACATTTTTTGGCGTTGATGAAATTACACAGCATTTCCCACCTGTTACTGTGTGATATGCTTTCACTGTAACTATCGTCTAGGAACCATTCTTCTTCGAGGAATGCAAAGCCATAATCTCCCCTCAAGTACCACGTCCAGAGAACAATGAAACAACTCCTAATCTCATATTTTTATCCCCAGCTTTCATGCGACAGGCTGCTAAGAGGAAAATGAGTAATTCTTTGTTGTTCTTTAAGTTCTAAAAATATATTATTATTTGTATTTTCCTAATCGTCCATTAGTTCGAACTTCCACTCTTAAAGTATGCGAAAGTTGGAAAAGAAAAACTTCATTCTCTTTGAAATAATATTTGTCGTAGGCGATGTATTTTCTTTCTACTTGGATATTTATGTTTACATCAGTTGTGTCAATTTCTTTACAGTGTAATTGATTAATTTTGATGGTCACAAGAGTCCAAAGGCAAGGAACAAGATCCATGAAAGAGAATTCATTTTCCTGCTTTTTAGGAGAAGTCGCATTTCAGGTAACTTTCCCGTTAAATATACACTCAGCATCAACTTTATTAGTTACAGTTTTATTTTTAATACCTAATAATTCATATAAGGAATCTGGTAACTTCTTAAATACCTTTCATACAATAAAAATGTTACTGAAGGTAATTTAAAGATAATCGAATCTACTTCAATGTCGATTTTCAACAATATTCTTTTGGTATTTAGAGAATTAGGGAAATTGAGTATTTTAACAGCTAAAATAAGAGTTTAAATAATTGCTCTGATAAATTAATAAAAACAAGATAAAAAGAGAAACAATGATCGTTTTACTAAACTTTACTACACTTGTAAGAGTATTTTTAGCCCTTGTAATAATAAGTATGTTAATTTTCGTTAATTATGAATGACGCTTTCGAAAATAAGCTAACTTGCTAACTTCCATAGCTCTTTAAATACTGAACACATTTTTTTAGAAACTTGTTGCCTTTGAAAAAAATATTTAAAAATATTTTACTTAGATATTTAAAATACCTTTAGTCGCATATTTCATAAATCTTTTATTTAATAAATTACTGAGTTCTATACCTGATTTACTATTGATATAACATAGAACTGTATTACTTAATGAAGGGGCCGCTTTGCGTACATGCATTCTGTGGGGTCTCCTCCATAAATTCCGTGACGATCTCAGGGGAGGGTAAGGTTAGGATGTTTTAAAACAGTATTAAATAATATACTATTAACGATCTTATTAAACAAACCACCGACCTACTACGTTATGACATTAAAATGGTATATTTACCCTTGTGATTAGTAGTTTGTAGCATTTTCCGATTACAAACATGAGATATTTTATGTATGACCCCCTTGTAATTAAATACTACTACAGTTAATACTCACTTGGTATGTTGACATTCGTACAAAAGTAAAGATTCCTACACAAAATACGTTTCGTAAAATGAAGTGGCGGTCCCGCTATGCAGTGCGTATAGGGTGAAGTGTTAAATCCTTCTGACACGTTATATAAATTATAGACGACCGGTTGAAAAGTAAATAGGTTGTATTCTTTTGAGGTTAATTTTTAGCGACTTACACAGCAAGTCACTGAACTTAAATATTTGACATCTGAAAAAGTTTTATGATTAAACGAATGCAAAATACTACACTAAAAGATACTGTAATTTATAGTGGTAGTTGATTCAACTCTTTCTTTGAATACTTTTATCTAGTTAAAAGCATATCATAAAAAATGATGTTTCAGTGTTTCATTGAAATAATATCTTCATTATTACACTGACTGCTTTCAGAATAAAATAAATTGTTATATTTTTGTTAAACTATGTGTCGTAATGTTTATATACGAGGTTACTCAAATTAAACTGACAATTCCCTAGTAAGCTTTTTGAAATAACTCGGTGGCTGTAAGTAATATTTTTATATTTGCACATTTCAGATCATAACTGAAACAACACATAAAACGGTAGGCATCATGATAAAGAAATCGAAGTAGTTTAAAACTTCTACTCTGGCGTATAAACTGATCCTGTCAGACCTCTGTGGCAAGCAGCTGCTTAAGGGGGTATTTATTTATTTTTTTTATTTAATTTTCAATATTAGAAAAACTCGAAAAATCTTCTGTGAACATGAAACTCATTGTAACTAGCTCAGCTGTTATATCTGGAAAGTGATTTTTCGACCGCCATCTTCAATTGCATTTAAGCAACTTTCAATGACTGACTCCGTGGTATAAAAAAGCCATCAATAGAAGACATCTCAGTCGGCGGATGGTAATGAAACTGTCAGAGAACATGACACACCTTTAGGAGTTCTTAGGTTTGTATCCCTTTCGGATGAAGTCGATTTTACTTATCTTCCTCTTGCTTTTGGCTTTGACAATTTGTCGATTTGTCTATTTGAGGATTTGACAAAAGATTATTCCACCATATCTTTCGAACGCGATGAGAAGATTGATGATTTATATGTCAAATGAAATCTTGTGACGCGGGAGGATCAGAGGCTGTAACAAATTAGCTCCCCATGTTTTCTTCCCACTCAAAAGAGAGAAAAGGGGAAAACTGTTCTTATCCATATCTCCAGAACGCGAATGCAGAAAGCAACAAGCTATACATCAAATGAATCCTTCTGAAGCACGGGAAGACATAGGCTACGAAATCGTGACCCCCCATGCTTTCCCCATCGAAAAAAGGGCTAAATGTGAAAATGATTGTCCTCCTAAATGTTCTCAACGCCAGTGCGAACAGTAACAACATATGTGTCAAATGAAAGCCTGTGACGCATGAAGTGTCATGGTCTATAAAAATTGACCCCCTTGCTTTCTTCCCCCCAGAAAAACGGGTAATATGAAAGTCATTCTTCTACATCTTCCGAACGCGAGGTCCTATAGTTATGAGTTAGTTGGGTTATTTTACCTCTGAGCGGCACTTTTTTGTACACTTTGGGCTAAATTGGCCAGGTCACAAAGACCCCGAAGGCTTAGAGATGGTTGGGTCAGGGGACCCACTAGAACAGCTGTTGGGCGACAGATGGTAGCCTCCCGTCAAGGCCATCCAGCGTGTTCTTTATCGTGCACAGGGTTTGGCTCTTCCGCACACGTACCATCCGACGGACGGCGGTCTTTCCAAGCCCATCGGTCTCCCCTACTGACCACGGGCAAGGTGGGGAATTTTGCGCTGAAATCTCAACGCTGATTTCAAAATTGCAATCAATTGCAAAATCTAGAATTCCAAGAAACATTTTTTGAATTTAAATCTCCTGCCAAAATTGTAGGAGTTTTGCTATCAAAAATGAGTTTAAAATCATTCTGAAAAAGTTCAGAATTGGGCGGTTTGTAAGCAGCATAGACGTTCAAGATACCAAAAGTATCATCGTTAACTGCAATAGCGGTAACTTCCAATGAATAGAAGTTACAGTTGGTAAAAGATGATGTTCTATGGATCGCCTGATGATCACAGCAGTACCTCCACCACTGTTATGCTATCGTTCCGTTCTGTAAACCTCAAAATTTGGAAACTTCAGATTATCTTAGGCTCTGAGTTGGGTTTCTCCCAAAAGGACAATATCTGCCTGGGAGTCAGATAAAAAATTTCTGATTCTTCTTACAATTGTGCTCCATTTGAAGAGAGTAGATAGTCGAAAGCTTTTAGCCCAACGCTGAGTTTACCCATAAGGCCGTTGGCATTCTGATATTCATTTATTAATGATTTAGCCATTAATAAGATTTTAGAAACATTAAGATTCTTAAAGATTAAAAAGATTTCTTTACGATCATTTAAGATAGTGGCATCGAATTCTTCACTAGTAGAGGGAGTTGGCATTGGAGGTAAAGCAGAATGAGGTGTTCTTTTAGGTAAAGGTTTTCCTTTACCAGTTGATTTATCAGCTGATGCGCCTTTTGCAAGAGCACTTGCATAGGACAACTGAGGTGTAACATGAGTGCTAACAAACTTTTTTGTCGGAATAATCTTTGGTTTTTCCTTCGGTATAGTCACCACCTCTCGTGAAGGAAAATAGGAACAACCTTTATAATTCGTTATATGGCGAAGGCCACAATTTGCGCATTTTGGTGGGCTGGCTTCTTTCTTGCGAAGACAGTCCTTCGTTAGATGATTTCCGGCGCATTTAATGCAGCGTGGAAGGTTAAAGCAACCACTCTGCGCATGGCCGTATCTTTGGCATTGGTGACACTTCGTTTTGTAACTCTCAACATGTATTTTAAGATGGAAAAGATCTGTAATATTATAAATCATTTTGTTTGCAGTGTCCTTTGGCAATTCTGCCAGGAACACGGGGATCGGGGATTTATCTTTACCACGTCTCATTTGTGAGAGTTTAATGATTGTGAAACCCAGGTCTACTAGGGCGACACGGACATCATCAGTAGTTATGTCTGTGGGTAGATTTTTTATAACTACTCCGAGGTTTTTCTCCTCTTTCAACTTGTAGCTGTGAAACTGTTGTTTTGAAGTTTCAAAAAATCGAACCAAACACCTGTAATCCTCGGAGCATCTGGTCTGTATACGCACCGTTTTTCCGGAAGTCTTAGCTGTGAAAGCTTCCACAGCAATTTTGTCAACTCTTTATGGGTGTTTAACCAATTTTTAGGAGATCGTAAAATGATGGGAGGTGTTTTTGCATTTTTATTGCCATTATCCTTGGGAATGGCAGTAGAGTCAGAGGAATGGCAGTAAATGTTCTTCCCCTAGGACCGAAAAATGAGTCTTGGAGGCGTAGGTAGAATCGTTAGTATGAGACAAGACTCTCTTGTGTCCTTTTTTAGATTTTTTGCCATTATCCTTACCTTTGGGTTTTTTGACAGTATCAGAAATATTATCAATTAAATCTAATCCATGTTTTGGGGCAGAGGTTAAATCCTGAATGGCTTCTAAAACGGTGATTTCAGAAGAGCTGTTCAGTACATACATGCTCATTGATGTCTTTCTTAATATAAAATCTTTCCAAAATTGCATCATTAAATTTGAAGCGATCATCTGGTAAAATGGAGTGAATTTTCTTCAGGGAAGGTATATTCGCTAATGTGGGGTTTAATTCATTCGAAAGCTTATTTTTCTCAGAGAAAAACGTGCAGATTTGCGCGTTATAACTCAGTTGAGAGCTATCCATAGATACTTGAGCTCCAGAGGTCTCTGTGTGGTCCGCAGTGACGTCAAATCCAGAACAGCTCTCTATGTGGGCCGTGCTGGAAAAATCAGTAACTTCAAAATTTGACATTCTGTAAGCTTTGAAATTTGAAATTTCAAATGAAAAGTAGTTAAAAAAAATAAAATAAATATAAAATAAGACTAAAATAGAAGTCAGTTTAAATAAATGGAACAAATTTACATAAATATATGTAAAATATTCGAATAGTTCGAACGCAAAAACTCACAGTTACAACAGTAAGAAACCGGTACAAACCGGAATTTAGAAAGAACGGATTTCCGTAAAATATCAGAAATCTATCCAAAAACAATAAAAAAATTTTAAAACTAAGTATAGAAATACCAAATTAAAAATGTACAACTGTAAATTTAGTAAGGAACGAACGGTAAATAGAAAAAAGCTAGTCTACCCTTAGCGATTGGAAACGCAGATAAGACTAAGGAATTAGAAAAACTAGGAAACTTAAACAAACTAGAAACTTAAACAAATTAAAAACTTAAACAAACTAGAAACTTAAACAAACTAAAAACTTAAACAAACTAAAAACTTAAACAAACTAAAAACTTAAACAAACTAGAAACTTAAACAAACTAAAAACTTAAACAAACTAGAAACTTAAACAAACTAAAAACTTAAACAAACTAAAAACTTAAACAAACAAGAAACTTAAACAATCTAAAAACTTAAACAAACTAAAAACTTAAACTAGGAAACTTAAACAAACTAGAAACTTAAACAATCTATAATAATAAATAATTAAATATAAAATAATATTTATATATAATATAATATATTATAATTTATTATATATATTATAATTATAATATAAAATATATAATCTATATATATATACTTAATCACTTGTATTATATATATATCACTCACTTCATATATCTATCAATGCCAAAGTTGGTCCTTCACTTCACTATCCTCAAAAATAATCTTAAATTTCTCTTTTCTGGGAGGGAAGATAATAAGCATCACCAAGGCGTGGGTCTGCTTCTCAGCAGACACGCTAGTGATGCTCTTCTAGGATATGAGTGCATTAATGAAAGGTTTCTTACAGCAAAATTTCAGACAAGCGTTAAAGACTTGAATGTTATCTGCTGTTATGCCCCCACAGAGGATGCCGATGAGGATGAGGATAGGTTTTATGGACAACTTCAGGATATTTTGAATTCTGTCAAGAAAGGAGATATTACCCTTGTTCTTGGTGACTTCAATGCCAAAGTTGGTACTGACTCTGAACTTAGGGGAGGGGTGATAGGCCCTTTTGGTATTGGAGCTGCAATGGCAATGGGCAACGTCTCCTACAGGTAAGTAAACTCAATGGATTCAGAATAACTAACACTTATTACAAAAACCGCGACATACATAAGTACACATGGGTTTCACCCGATGTGCGGCATAAGAATATGATTGATTATATATTAATTAACAGCAAATGGGTTAGTTCTGTTAGGAATACCAGGTCATATAGGGGAACTGAAATTGGATCTGACCATTAACTTGTTAAAAGTGTCTTCCAACTTAAACTTAAGAAGTGTTGTGCTAAGGTTAAAAAATTTACCTTTAATTATAAAGCTCTGAAAGACCAATTATAGCAAAGCTTATCATGATATGTTACTTAGTCATTATGACAGTCATGGTTTGCTTACTACTGAAGTTGAGGAAAGATGGGACCATTTTAAAAAGGCTTTTGTGGAAACCAGCAGTACTCGTTTAGGAAAAATGGAGCAGAGGAGACAGAATTATCTGAGTGATATGGCATTTGAGTTTGTTTTAGAAAGAAAGAACTACAGGAATGTCCTTAATCAATACTAATCCTAATAGAAAACATTATAGAGAGCTTAATAAACGTGTGAAGGTTCAGTCAGCTGCTGATAAGAATCTTTGGCTTTATGGCTTGACTGACAAAGACGACGAAGGAGTTGGACGGCACAACAGCAGAGAGCTGTATCAGATAGATAATGTTTTGCGTCTTAGAAAATGGACAGGTATAAAGGCATTGAAGGATAAACAAGGTAAGGTTATAGAAGGTGAGGATTTTGTCATGGCTAGGTGGGCTGAGCATTTCAGTGATGTCCTAACAATGAAGTTAGTTCTACTCCCATTGTTTGCAATGATGATAGATGCATTAGTGGCTTTAATGTTGGCCGTAAAACACAATCTGAAGTTATTTTGGCTATTTCCAAACTTAAACTTCATAAATTCCCAGGGATCGATGAAATTACTACGGAAATGCTTAGAGCTTGGAATGTTTCGGTTACCACTCGGATGACTGAAATTTTGAATATCTTTTATTATAAAGGCTGGGTTTCTGAGGATTTTATCAGATCTATTATTATCCCTATTTTTATAAATGGTGATCGCAATTCTTGTGATAACTATAGGGGTATCAGCCTACTCTCTGTTCCAGGCGAAGTTCTTAGCATGATTGTGCTTAATAGAATTAAGAATCTGGTTGACAGGCAATTGCGTGATGAGCAATGTGGATTCAAAAGTGGTAGGGGATGTGCAGATCATATATTTTCACTTAGGCAGATTCTTGAGAAACGTTTAGAGTTTCAGAAACCTTTGGTTGCTAGCTTTGTTGATTTCAAAAAGGCTTTCGACTCTGTTGATCGTCGTAATTTGTGATTGATTGTGAGATAATATGGTATACCAGACAAGTTAGTTAACACAATAAAAGCTCTCTAAAATAAGACTGAGTCGTGTGTGAGAGTTAGTAAGGCTTGTAGAAATTGGTTTAGCATTACTTCTGGTGTTCGACAAGGGTGCATTTTGTCTCCTTTTCTCTTTAGTTTGGTTATTGATTATGTTATGCGAAATTCACTGCAAAGGAAAGATTTTAGCCTTACATAGTCTGGAGATACGAAAATTTCTAATTTGGATTGTGCTGATAATTTAGCCCTTTTGGCAAATGATGTTGATGAGATGAATTCTTTCATTAGGACTGTTGATGAAACTAGTGGTAGTGTAGGGTTGGTTATAAACAGAGAGAAAGCTAAAGTGATGAAAATTGGTCAGGCAGTCTGTGATTCAGTTAATCTGAATGGTTGCAGTCTTGACCAGGTGTCACAGTTTAATTTTCTTGGGTGCTATGTAACAGATACTGGTGATGTGCGGCATGAGATTAACAGACGAATAGGGATTGCTGCCGGGACTTTTAGGAATCTATGGAAATTGTGGAGAAATAGGCGTATACACCTAAACACTAAAATTAGACTGTATAAGAGTTTGCTTCTTTCTAGGGTTTAGTTATGGCATTGAAATTTGGACACTTTGTAAACAAGATAACATGAACCTAGATGCTTTTGATTCCAGATGCTTACGCAGTATCTTGGGCATTAGGTGGTTCAACTTTGCAACTAATGATGAGGTTAGGCAAAGGAGTCTGAAACCTTCTTTAAGCAACATATTGCGCAGAAAGAGACTCCTATGGTTTGGCCATGTTGCCTGTATGGATAATTATAGATTGCCGAATAGAGTTATGAACAGTGTGCCTAAAAGCTTCAGAAAGAGGGGGAGACCTAGGATGAGGTGGGCAGACAATGTCAAACAGGACCTTGTTAGAATTGGTGTGCAATGGCTAAATGCAGCTCAGGACAGATATGCTTGGAGAGCTAAACTGAACGTCTGGTTGTACGTCCGTAGCCAATGGCTTCTTGAGGATGATGATGATATAGAGCATTACTTAATCTCAAAGTTAAGGATTAAGATTGCACTACAGATCTGACGAAATAGTTCCCACATTTCTTCAGGCAAACAATGATAAATATGATAAGAAAACCTATTCTCCTTATAAGACAACTATTGCACTCTCTAAAAAATATTACTGATGTAGTCTAAATTTCATCAAATTTTGGGTTGTTCCAAAAAACTGTTTAAGGCAAATTTGAAAAGGATGTAATAATATTACTTGAACAATTCAGGATGAATTGTGAAAGTAATGAACAGTACATGAAAGTAATGAAATATCATATTTTGCAAGTATTGCAATATGTGCAAATTAGGTAATTGAGGAAATATTTTTTTGGTGCATCATTTTAGTAAAAGACCACTTTTCGGAGTTTAGTAAAAGACCACATTGGGTAGAACTTTTTTTTCCATCAATTATCTTTTATTCTTTTTTTATCCTAGATTTGATGTCAAAAATGATGGAGAACGTTTTGTACGAAGCAGAGTATGAATGCTTAATGAATCTTTTTGTTTTAGACTACTAAAGTGATAGTGATATGTAAGGTTTGATTGTTAAATAATTAATAATTCTGAAAGAAATAAAAAATAATTAAATTTTTGAATTGGCATAGCTAAAGAAAAAATAAATGTCATATTGCTTTTAAATTACGCTTATAACATTAGATTGGCTTTAAATATTAAAAATATAAGGGTGAAAGATGCTAATATACATCTGTATTCATTCTAATCAGTCCATATATTGTTTGGAAAATCATATGCAATAATTAAGCACTATTGGAAATTTTCAAAAATAAAAAAAATTACAATTGCCGTGTTTCGTTCCTGAAATACGAGAGCCTCTTTTTACCATGTCACACACTGTCGTTGTCACATGACATATGACCTTCTCCGTAGAGAGGGCTTTGTATGATGGCACAACCGTTTTCAGAAACACTCAAACTAAAAAATAACGAGGGGAAAAAATATTAAATACTAGATAAAAGTTTGCGAAAAAAAATTACTAAAAACTACCACTTGTTTTATATAACAGTGAAATTAAAATATTTATCTTTCGTTTAATCCATAATTCCATAGCAAGTGATCACAAATGGTATATTACGGATGTACTCAATGGTATGTCCAAGATTTAAGAAAAAGAGAATTTTTTGCGAAATACACAAATGGTTATCCTTCTGCATCTATTGGATGTCTCAATACTGAAATGTGCAATTGTATCATCACTACAGTTTCGTATAATATTCTCGGACTAATTTAGCCTTTAAAATGCCTATTAATTGGAAGTGTCAATCTGTATAACTATATACGTCAGATTCAACCTATATGCTTCAAATGATACGTAACGTTTAAACAAAATAAAAACTAATTTTGGTAAAAAGCATTTGTCCAAATTTCGTTTTTGAGCAAACCAATACATATAGTCGAAATAAGTTATGAATATCTTGAACCCACTGCGCTTATCTTAGTGTTGTCAATTTTATATTACAAGAAAATCGGACATTTTGTTTAAGGGAGATTTCTCCCTCTCTCTTTTTTACTTCTTTCTATCAAATGTTTAGGGGAAACGTATATAAATAAACATGCAAAACTGTTTTACAGATTTTTTTCAGACTAAATACAAACACCCTTCACTCCCAAAATTTGAATCTATTAGCCATTGTTATTAAGCATGGTCATTTCCAGAACTATTCCATCTCACAATCGATTATTGACTTAAAACATGGGTGCCAATACTCTATCGTGTTCAATGTACCAGCTTCTAAACAACAAGCAGAGAATTTTTCCATCTGGGAGTCCCCACTAAGATGTTAAAGGATGTTTAAAAATTAAATATTTATATATATTCTTTGAAAACTAAAACTTTATTTTATAAAAAATAAATAATAATAGATTTCCAAAATATTTAAACCTTTCTTCAAACATGGTTCTTGAACATATATTTTTTCCTCCTTGAGGGGATATTAGTAGACCTTTGCAGACACTCATACAATTGTTCTGTATTTTCGTTAAGCACTTCGTGTAGTCTGGTAACTTTTTGTAATTACGCTGATACTTGTAATATATATACTGTTTGTTAATTGCAATACTTGACCCAAGTATATACATAGTGCATTTTTTTACAGATTTAAACCCGTTTAAATAATACCACTTAGGTAAGCTCTTATGATTGGAACGCCAACTTCTTAACTCACTTCAACGAATTGGGTCTAATGGTTTCGTTGCCTTCGATGAATAGTTATCACTGCTACGGATATAATAATTATCACTGCTACTAATATAATATAATAATATAATATTCAAATGTGTTAGTCCTTGTGACCTGGCCATTTAGCCCATGGTGTGCAAAAAAGTGCCGCTCAGAGGTAAAACAACCCAACCTAACTGTTTATTTCATCTCTCAATAAATAAGATTTACCCCACCATTCACTCTAAATCGAAATATTTATTGACCATAAAGATAATTTTTATTTTTCTAAACACTTCAAATTTCGAGTAAAATGCTTAAGGTGCGATACAAATCCATTCCTATTTTTTTTTATCTTATTATAGCACGACGTGCGCATAAGTGTTAATTTTCATTTATGACACACAACAGAAATATTAATCTGGAGATTATTCGCAAAAAATAAGTTTTTACCGAAAATGATTTTTAGAAACCGGAATTTCCAAAACTTCAACGATTCATAAAGGTATAAATGGCTGCTTCCGACGTAAAGCCCTTCAACATCGCAAGTCCATCACTAAAATCTCACCCGAAATATATTAACATTTTTTTTTTACTTCCTCACTGTCTCTTCGACCTCCCCTAACCTTCCTCCGTGGATGGTAGATTGTTGGGTTGTTTTACCTCTGAGCGGCACCCACTGGAACAGCTGTTGGAAGACAAGTGGTAGCCTCGCGTCAGAGCCTTGCAACGTGTTCTTTAACATGCAAAGGGTATGGCTCTCCCACACACGGGGCCACGGCTTAACGTCCCATCCGACTGACTACGGCCTTTCCAAGCCCATCAGTGTCCCCTTCCGAACGTGGGGAAGGCGGGTAATTTTGCGGAGGTAAATCTCTACGCTGACCCACCTGGGAACTGCAGATTACGAACCTGGCGCGCTACCGACTGAGCTACCCGGCCCCCGCAGAGTTTCTCTCCGTTAAGGAATTAATAACTGCTATAGTTTCTCTTCATGTGCAGTTTTTTTCTGCTTCGAGTAGCACCTGTGACAGCGTCGAGACCCACAGTTACGTATACAGTATACAAACGTCATCGCATAGTAACGATATCTGCTTTCGTACTAAGCGGTCTTCCGCATTGCTATTAGAAATGCCACCGAAAGACATACGATCAGAAAGAGTGCTCTCATTAAAGCGAAGGGTTTGATGGTATTGCCACAGGATAGGAATATGTATTTCCCAGGGTCGAGTCCAACTAGAGTTCCCCAGTCCTTCTGTTGGTTAGAAAGGCGAACACTAATGGTTTCTCTAAATGCCGTCTTCCGTCGGTTGTGAGGTAAAGCCATGGTCCGTGTGTGTAGGAGAAATATACCCTGCACCTGATAAATAAGACGCTGGATGGCCGTGATGTGAGGTTGTCATCTGTCTTTTAACAGATGTGGTGCAGTGGGTTCCTTTCACCGACTGCATGGAGTCCTGGTGGAGTGGCCATTTTGTCCTACATGAGACAAGAAGTGCCGCTCATTCGTAAAAGAGGGTTGGAACAAATTTCGTGTTCTACTCGTTATCTGTTGCGGGGGTGGCTCAGTCGGTAGCGCGCCTGCCTCGTAATCTGAAGTTCCCAGGTTCGAGTCCCAGGGGGTCAGCGTCGAGAATTATCTCTGAAAACTTTCCACCCTGCCCACGGTCAATAGGAGACACCGATGGGCTTGGAAAGGCCACCGTCCGTCGGATGTGACTTTAAGCCGTGGCTCCGTGTGCGGGACAGCCATAACCCCTGAACCTGTGTGGGACAGCCATACGCTGGATGGCCTTCACAGGAGGCTACCATCTGTCTCCTAACAGCTGTTCCAGTGGGTCCCCTCCCCAAACTTTCTCTGAGCCTTTGGGGTCCTTGGTGTGCAAAAAAGGGCCGTTCAGAGGTCAAACAACCCAACCCACTCGTTACCACATTAAATATTTTGATCACCTGTGAAATTTTACCGAATTAAATAATAGCGTGAAATCATGAATAATTTAAATGTTCAAAACGTCACAATGTTACAGGCATACTAACCTTTTTAAACATTAACCGTAATTATGTAGAATTTAGTACGTTATATATATAATATTTTTAGGTAAATACGAGCAAAAAATCAATTTCTTTAGGTGCCGTAAAGTGCTGACACCAAAAATCAATGACGCCGAAATTTATCTGTAAAATTCTCAGCATATGAGAAACTTCTGGGGCTTAAAAAATATTCCCTGCCGTAATCCCGTGGCCGAGTAGTTAGCGCGCTTGGCTACTGATCTAAGAGACCTGGTTTCGAGCCCCGGTAAGACATGGATGTTCGTGTTGTTTTCTGCTGAGGTCCTGCCATCCTCTCAGATCTTCTACTGTGGCATATTAACTGACAGGCTCCTGTCAGACCTCTGTGGCAAGCAGCTGCTTGAAGGGGTATTTAGTTATTTAATATATTTGCATCACATTGGTCGTACTAAGTGTTCCCTGAAGTGAACGTTACTTCAATAGTATCATGCCGCGAAAAAGAAGTCCGTTACATTCCATAACTATTCGTAATTGAGGAAATCCTATTTCGACTAAACTTACCTGCAGAAAAGGTTCCTACGTGTTGTTTGGGAGACTCCAGGGAAGCTCTTAATAACAGAAATAACGATATCTAAATAACCAATTAAATCTACTTCAGTTGAAAACGTAAGTTTTATATTCACTGGTAACTGTTACAATGTATCGAAAACACTTCCTTACGTGGTTTTCTCATCCTAGGATAAGACGTTTGGAAAAATAATTAACCTTTCACGATGAAAGAGAAACGAATAAAACAGCTTCTATGCTAAAGAATCGATGACACAACAATGCTTTTAGAAACATTAACCCGGATACGACATTTATTTGTTTCGTGATTAGCATTTCCGTCCCGAATAAGTTTTAGCAAGCAATAGATTCATAGTACATTCCTGAAATCAAACTAATCCTCCTAAGTGACGAAAGAGAAGTAAAAATGGTGACATAATATTCCAGAAGGGGGCGGAGAATTAATCCTTTCTGAAACAGAAGCGACAGGTCAATTGATCAACTCCACCGTTAATAAATAGATTGTAATAGATTTTTTTTGCCTTTAACAACTTGCCTATAAAGAACTAAGTCACTGACCAGATATTACCGAACATTTCAAAAACGACAGACATCGGAAGATTGCTTCGATATCTGGAAAAATTCTGGTAACGACATTTTGATCGAAATTTTACAATAAAGAATTTGTATACATATATATATGTTTTGTTTTATTCCCATTGTTATACTCTAACTATAGTTTTCTGTATCTATACATGGGGTACGACATTAACATAAACATTTCTAGGGGGTACGTGAAGCATAAAAGGTTGAGAACCACTGCTCTATTATTTATATAAAGTTCAAGGAGATGACGTCATAAGCGTAAAGTTAGCAAAGCCAATACTAAATAAATGAAAAATAAATACTCCCTCAAGCGGCTACTTGCCACATAGATCTGACAGGAGCCTGTCAGTTTATATGCCATAGTAACAGAACTACGGGACCTGGGTTCGAGCCCCGGGTAAGGCATGGATGTTCGTGTTGTTTTCTGCTGAGGTCCTGCCATCCTCTCAGATCTTCTACTGTGGCATTTAAACTGACAGGCTCCTGTCAGACCTCTGTGGCAAGCAGCTGCTTGAGGGAGGTATTTATTTATTTTTTATAGTAAAAGATGTGAGTGGATGGAAGGACCTCAGCAGAGAAAACGACACATACATCCATGCCTTACCCGTGGCTCAAACTCAGATCCCTTAGAGCAGTAGCCAAGTGCGCTAACCACTCGGCCATGGGACGAACCAAACTGTCGTAAAATCAGAATATTTTTAGAATAAAAATTTGATGAAAACCGAAAGAAAAGAGTGTAGAAATTCTGTACATACCATTCCCTGTGAAGGTTAAATAAAACGTTGGATGGGAGGCTACCATTTGTCTCTCAACAGCTGTTCCAGTGGGTCCCCAACCTTCTCAGATCCCTCTGGGTCTTTATGACCTGGCCATTTAGCCCATTGTGGTCAAAAAACTACCGCTCAGAGATAAAATTAATGTAAAAAACACGCTGAATGACCTTGACGGAAGGATACCATCTGTCTCCTAACAGCTGTTCCAGTGGGTCACCTTCCCACAACTTAAACTGAGACTTCTGGGTCTTTTATTATTTTTTTATTTATTTTATTTATTTATTTAATTATTTAGCCCATTGTGTGAAAAAAACTACCGCTCCGAGATAAACCAAAGTAAAAAACACGCTAGATGACCTTGATGAGAGTCTACCATCTGTCCCCTAACAGCTGTTACACTGGGTCATCTTCTCCCAACATTCTCTTAGCCTTTGGGTTCCCTATTACCTAGCCATTTACCCCATTGTCTAGAAAAAATTGCCGCTCAGAGGAAAAACAACCCAGCCCAACACATATCTTCTCTATGGCGTATTAAAGTGATCAAAGGGACCGGGTTCGAGTCGCAGGTAAGGCATGGATATTTGTGTTGTCTCTGCTGAGGTCCCACCATCCTCACAGACCTTCGACTATGTCTCAGAAACTGACAGGCTCATGTCAGATCGCTGTGGCAAGCAGCTGCTTGAGGGAAAATTTTTTTATATTTTTATTTCATTTATGAAGATATTTTCACCCTTTTCCGTAAAATCTAAATCCTCTTTGGATTGGAAAGTAAAATAATAGTTAGAGGTTAACTGTTTAGGGTGTGCAATGACTCCTTGACTAATCAGTTAATCCCTGTATAGTCTGTAAAACAAAAAATCGTAACAATTATGCTGTTTTTTAGGGATATTTTTATATTGTGCATTTGTATATAAATCTCTTAACTGAGCTTAGAATTAATCAGAACTAGATTTATTTGTCTTTTGGAGACGTAGTTCAAATTTTGGAGTACCAATTACATTCCGGTGCTATGAAAACTGTTTGTATTGAAAGTCAACTAATTGTGCTCTCATATTTCTAAAATATATTTCTAATGCTCTCATTCATATTTCATATTTCTAAAATTCATTTTCATAAATTCATATTTCTAATGCTCTCATATTTCTAAAAAAAGTTTTAATCAATTTCGAAATATTCCACGATCTTTTAATGAAGTCTCAATAAATTAGTTTATTACTTGTCATTTTTGAAATAAATGGCTTAAAATTAAATTTTAAACAAATTCAAATAATAAAAAAGACGATTTTCTTTTTTACATTTTTCGTGACAATTTTGTTCAACAGATGTCAGGACTATATAGATATGACCGGACCCGAACAGCTGAATAGCAAAAGAAGCGATAAAGAAGAAGAATTAAATATGTATAAAGGACCTCTCAGCTGCCGTTTTTTTGGCTCACAGTGGGTTAATTGACCAGGTCACAAGGAACCCGCAGGCTCAGAGAAGATTGTTGGAGAGGACCCACTGCAACAGCTGTTCGGAGGCAGATGGTAGCCTCCATTCAAGACAACCCAGCGTGTTCTTTAACGTGCACAGGATATGGCTGTGCACGTTAAAGAACTTCCGGAATCTCCCGCACACGGAACCACGACTTAACGTCCCATCCGACGGACGCCGGCCTTTCCAAGCCCATTGGTGTCCCCTACTGACCGTGGGCAGGGCGGGGAGTTTTGTTGAGATTTATCTCCGCAATAGGAGGAGGATTATAAATAAGGATTATAAATATCAATAGGAATCAAATAGTAATGGAAACCGAAACAATTATCTCGCTCCGCCCAAAGAAATGTAGATTATTCGATTCTGCCTTCCTATAAACTTGTTTCTGTTAGGGTTTCAAAACAAATAAACTGATATCGCTGCTGTTAAACATATGAACTTCCGTTACTAATTAAATATTGCATCAGTTGAAATAGTAAAGTAACATAGATTTTCTAATGTCTGTTAATTATTAAGGGTATTATTTTATTTTGTATTTTACAACCAATTATTCTTCGAAAATTTTATCCGAATGAGATGATATAAAATACGGCGTCATAGCGAGTTGGGGAGTGTCCTTTACTGTCTGTCTGTGGCAGCCACAACTCATCGGAAATCAACGTACACGCTCCAAATTTTCAGAGAATGTTTCAGATTGTGGTCCGGATTGCAGTGTCAAATTTCAGATCGAAAGTCCAACAGCACGCCGTCTACTCTCTGAGGATTGCCCGGCGAGAAGCAAATGTATCAAATGTATGCAAATGACATCAAATGTTTGACGAGAAACATCTAATCCATGGATACCTTTTCCCATTGATAACGAACTATTCCAGTCGTACGGTGGGAACGCCAATGCTCCCAGAGATATCGAATAAATGCAGCGTGTTTAATCAAGGCCAATTTGACTAAATTTTATTATGCAAATTATGAAGAATGATTATTTTTATTTTAGATTCTCACTTTACCCATGTGTTTATAAATAATTAATTTACCTTTTTATAATAATTTAAATTGTAATAATTTTACCTTTTTTACAATTATTTTAAAAATAAAAGGTTTATATTGAATTCACTTTTTTCATGAAAACAGGATCACCAATACAAGTATAATTAGGGTCTTTAACAGATTGTATGTTATTGATTTTTAGTTGCAAAAAAGAAAAGCAAAAGGGTTTATGGAATTCCGTTCAAGCGTTACACTGTGTGACGTAAGTGAAAAAAAATGTTGAAATTATTCTATAACAGTCGTTTGAAATTTATGAACGCCCCCCTATGTCTTTAACAGATAATATCTTATTGATTTTTAGTGGTCTTACACTGTAGACCACTGAACTAGAATATTCTAGCAAGGAGTGTCTAAGGGTGAAGAGAGCTAGCTTTCATAGGCTTAATGTAAACTTTTCGAATGCAGCGCCCTCTAAATATGGCAAATTCGTGCATTGCAGTGAAGCCACCTAGCCAGGGAGAGGAGCCAGTTCCTTGCGTTATTTTTCCACCGCCCAGCAAGGTTTCAATGGCTTACACCACGTCACTAACTTTACATTCACTTTAGCTCTGTTCAAAGTGTTCATTTCTTAAATATTACCATCATAATTTTCTTTTTACGAGGATGAGTTAAAATTATTTTCTTTAATAAAATCCCATTTTGTAAAACATATAGTAGCTATGCTCAAGAAAAGAATTTTAATATTTTGAATATTCTACAATATTTAATATATTATAATAAATTGAAATTTATGGCTCTATGCGAGATAACATGTTTGTTTAATTATATTTTATAGAATTTTAGATATTTTCAATAAAAGTCATATCGAGTTTCTTAGTTGTATAAATTGTCAATAGATGGCAGCAGGCACTTCTCGTATCAACCATAAAAATTTACTATTAGAACAAACTGTAGACACCTATATACATCGATATGCTCCAGAGAACACAAAACTGCAACATACATGTTCGCAAGATGATTAAATGTATTAATTTTAAAAATTCTGCAAATTTACTCAAAATAAACATACAACGGTTTTTCCAGGTATCATAAAATATACTCCTGAACGAGATAAAACACTCATTGAATAACTTTAGGGTCAGCTACCACTGTGCCAAACAGCCATGGTTGTTAGACATTTGGAAACACTGGTTAAATCGCAATATACATACCAATAGTAAGACAAACCATAGCTGCATTGGACTAAAATGATTGCACTACGCATGCGCAGATCGCCCCTTACAGTTGTTTTTGTGCCTGTACATCAATTTGCTACGTTCAGCTTCCGTAAAAATTCCGCCGAACGGCGCCACTTACGCTTGCTCGAAGCAAGCTTTCTTCTCCTTAGACCTTCTTTGATTCTAGGCCATTTGCCAGATGGCTTACAATTAAACGAAAGTTTAATTCTTCATTAAAATATATCAGTATTTATAGTGGTAGTTGTTTTCACTTTCATATAAATTTTTTCTATGTGTAAAAAATTATGAAAGAAATAAACATTTACTGTTTGTTTTACAAGTACTCGAATAAAGCATCTAATACATCAATATTTAAACAAAAAATATGAAAAATTCTTCTCTAGTCTACTGACTGATATAAGAATTAATATATAGGTGATGATGCGAAGGAAATTAAACTGACAATATACGAGTATTTTCAGCTTTGTATGTAAAATTGTTCAGTGGATAAATGTGATATTTAAAATTTTCACTGTTTGAAATATGTAAAACATAATAATTCGAATTTGGTCATTAGAGGGCGATCATCCCTCAAGACAATCTGAAGAATGTCAATTGCAGGTTACAAGTATAAGTATGAAAGTTTCAATGATCTTTATCCCAGATAGATATTATATATGACGCACAAATAATAGATGTTTCGAAATGCGACCATAGTTCCAATGGCTAGGATATCTGACGAACTTATTAGTTTAAAAACTAACGTAATCCGACAGTACTTTGTTTATGACTTGAGCAAAATGTCTCAATTCATGAATAAAGACGATATTGTGTTCCAAATTATATTTGTTATTTACTTTCAATTCTTGAAAGAAAATTCAGAAATGATAATAAAAATTTATAAGTGGTGTGATATAATTGTAAAAATGTTTTAAAGGGAACTGCAAAGCAGTTTAGATTACAGAGTATTATAAAATCACATTTCATTCAACTAAATAAAAATAACTACTCCGTTTAGAAACAAGTTCATTGGATTGCAAAGAACAATTTACAGAATAAAGTTACTTTCATTTTATCTTGTCATATATATATATTCAAAGAACGTTTTAGGAGACTGACTTAATAAGGTGGCCTAATTA
This sequence comes from Ryuthela nishihirai, assembly GCA_038380435.1. Taxonomy (NCBI): domain Eukaryota; kingdom Metazoa; phylum Arthropoda; class Arachnida; order Araneae; family Heptathelidae; genus Ryuthela; species Ryuthela nishihirai. Next base: position 5,798,290 of record JAWZYU010000039.1, read on the forward strand.
ATCTGCCTTTTTGATAACTCATCGACACTACGTTTCCGTAATCGAGCCTTAGCTCAGGACAGAATATCTGGAGAACTAAATTGCCATCTGGTTGGAGCTCCGTAGCCCTTGGCTGCTTGAGGATTCTGTATGTATGTACAGTCGCTCAAAAAAATATCCGCACACTATGGTGGATTACAGAATTCAGAAAATATATCTGATAAAGATATTTTTAGAAATTTGTGATTTGGCATCCTTCGTGTACAGTCATTCAAAAAAGTATCCGAACACTATGGTTAATTAGAGAATTCAGAAAAAAATATCTGGAACGTTTTCTTTTTAGAAATTAGTGATCTGGCAACCTTCGTATATATACACGGTGGTTGCCAGATCACTAATCTCTAAAAAATCGTTGCCAGATATATTTTCTGAATTCTGGTTATTTATGTATGTATGTATGTATGTATGTATGTATCGCAAGAATTTTTTTTTTTTCAGAGAAAGTGTCGTTCGAGAATTTAGTTTAGTGGGGGTGGAGGGCTTCGAGAATAATTTAGTTTCAAGTGGTAACACTTATATTATATTCCACCGAACACAAAAAGTTAAAATGTATATGATCTATATGCCATGATATTTTAAAGTGTTTTTCAATGTATTTAAATCGACATAAAATATGGTGCTAGAATAAATTTATGCAAAGACAAATGTTTTGTATTTCAAAGCAGGTACACAATTTTCAGATTACAATATCGATGGTGCAATCAGTCACTGAGTTCATATTCACTTCAAAGGGAAATAGGAGACCGGAAATCTTGTTGAGTAGGTAAATCGACGCCTTATCTTCCTTTGAAGTGAATACGGATTCAGTGACTAATTGCACCATTGAACCCATTTAGGAAGATCGGTATTTTTTAATATTTTAATTTATTTCAATTTTTTGTGACTAAAAACACCTACTTTAAAACCTTTTATTTGTATATTAATCATAAACATCGACCAAAAGTTTTCTTCCTTTTTGGAGTCGTGTTCGAGGTAGCCCATGACACTGGAGATGTCATGTTTTAATTTGAGATACGAGTCGTTAAGGACGAATCCCGCGGAAATTTTCCCCTCCCCCCTCTTTTATCAGGGGGGATTAGTGGAGGCAAAATTCAAAATAGTTTATGCTTGTCATTAAACGAGCTTTCATTTGACACCTGACTCATAACTATAGGATCTCGAGTTCGGAAGATATAATAGAATGACTTTCATTTTTCCCGTTTTTCTGCGAGGAAGAAAGCAAGGAGGTCAATTTTTATAGACTATGACACTTCCTACGTCACAGGCTTTAATTTGACACATAGGTTGTTACTGTTCGCACTGGCGTTGAGAAGATATAGGAGGACAATCATTTCATATTTCGCCCTTTTTTTCGGGGGGTAAAAGCATGGGGGTCGCGTTTTCGCAGCCTATGTCTTCCCATGCTTCAGAAGGATTCATTTGATGTATAGCTTGTTGCTTTCTGCATTCACGTTCTGGAGATATAGCCAAGAAGAGTTTTCCTATTTCTTCTCTTTTGAGTGGGAAGAAAACATGGGGAGTTATTTTGTTAGAGCATGGGAAGCTTCAGAACTTGACACATGAGGGCAGCACCGTTCCGCGGTAAGCTAACCTACGCTAACGTTAAGTATATAGCGATATGGGCGACCAATATTTATTCAACGGTAATTATTTGGACGAAAATTCACCAAAAAATTAATAAATAAAAAATTTTAAATCACTTTACCTTTAATTAAGGTTAATCCATGACTTATTTTTATAATATATATGCAGAATTCTTTAACTGAATAATTTCACTACATAATGCTGTTTCCATAGGCACTGGAACTTTACAATAGACACAAATGAAGTTAATGATGCAGCAAAGAATTTACTCTTTATCATAACTCTTTTATTTCAGTGTTCCTAAAATTTCAGTTCTTAATTACTTCTGATCTTCAAAACTTACGTTAAAGAATATTTATACATGCATTTGTGCAATTTAAGGATTCTGTTGATTACTCGTTCATTCAGAAATATAACAGGAATTGGCAACTGAACTGAATTATTTCTAATTGAAGCATTTTTCTTGAGAGGGGTTTAGAATTCAGCTTGAGTTGTGGAAATTCTTCAGTACACTTACTACCATAATTCGTTAAATCTGATTTTAAAAATTTCTGTATTATTAATTTACAAAGGTTTTTTATGTGGCTCTCATCATTAAAAGAACAATGAAATAATTTATTTTTGCGTAATCTTGGTAGAAATGTTAACGTTAACAGAGTTAACACTTTTTCTCTTTGAACTCAAAGTGGGCAGAAATTTTTTACAGCTTTTTCCATAACAGCTAGAGAATGCTGTTCAGGTAATTGATAAAAAAAATCAATAATTTTGTGAGTTTTTCTTGCAATTTACAAGAAAAGTTTTAAAGATCTCGGTCAGGATGGTTCTTATTTATTTGAGAGATCTGTTAGACGAATATATTTAGTGGATCATAATAACACAGTCATTAACGTACTCAATGAAACCATCAACTGACAAATTCAAGCTTTGGATATTTCAAGCCCCCATGATCTAGATTTCAAATAATGGCATTTGATGCTGATGGTGACTGAGGGGTATTTAATAGCTCAGAGCAGCTGTGGCATTCTGTGTTATCTTGTACTGCTCTAACTAGGTAACCAGCGATCACCGCTAATGTTGCTGTCAAAAGTGACACTCTACAAAAGGAATTTATATTTTCTATCTGAGAAAGTTCTTCTGCTAACAGTATTTCAAAAGATATTTCTGAAGCTTTATTACTAACTGTGAAGGGTTGGGGGATTGTAGAAACAGGACGCATTACATCTAGGGAAGGTTTGTTGCTCACATTGCTTGAAAGTGATGCAGAAATTATGCCCATTTTAAGAATTTTTGTAATTGCTGCCGCGGCACTACAAGCATTTGTTTGGTCGTTTTTGCCTCCCAGTTGCCTAATACAGCCAAAAAAAAATTCCACATCATCACTGGAAAATTTTCTGGTTAACACAAAATGAAATCCTTCATTCAGTAGATATTTCACACATTTTATAGTAGATAATGTTGCCACAACTATTGCTTCATATGTTTCTGTACTTAAAACTTTCAACTTTGGTTGAGAACAAGAATTTTTCCACTTAAGTAAATAATCTAAGAAATCATTCTCTAACCAATGCAATCTTTCATCAGCAACAGAAAAGAACTGCATACACATAGGATTATTGCTATATATATGATACCTACTATTTTGAATGTTATGCAGTGTAAACAATTTATGCATTTTTGGTTCTGCATTGAGTTATGAAAGCCCGAGTATTTCACAAAAAATTATCTGTTTTATAAAAAAACTTTCATAATTGTCTAATATTGAAAAAAAAATCATTGGACAAACTTCTAAAATGTATATTTTATTAAATATAGAAAATCTGCTGAGGTTCCGCATATCCCTCTAATCTACTATGGCATATAAACTGAGAAGCTCCATTCAGACCTCTGTGGCAAGCAGCTGCTTGAGGGAATTTTTTTATTATTATTAAATGATTTGAAATAATACTTATTATTTAAGTTTAATTTCTGAGATAACTTCTTTTCAAGTATTACTAAGGTGAAACATTTTAGCTTCCATAACTCTTTTTTTAAATACTGAAAGAATATTGTTGATAATCTAGATTGAAACAGATTTAATTATTAAATTAAAATAATAATTATTAATTTTTCTTCAGCCGTATTTTTTTAATTAAATGCAATTTTTCATCTCATATAACTTCGAAATCAGATTATCACTTTGGAAATTATTATCATGGAAATTATTATTTTGTTTGGGCAGTGTAATTCAATTCAGTATGTGTAAAGATATTTATGATTTAAGCTAATAGAAATACTTTCATTTGCTTACAATACCGATGAATTTAAAATATCACAAATGTTATTTGTCCAAATCTATGAAACATTTTTCAAATTAGTCGTCAACAAACTTATTAAGGTAATTATAAAGACAAAGAATGCCGACATATTGCTTTCAGCCACTTGGAAGGGATTTGACAGAAACTGATTTTTGTTTTATAAGTTTCACTTCTGCAAAACGGCACACAGCAATACATCATTGTTAAACTATTCTTTAGAAACTACAGCAAATAGACAGAACAAAGAATAACTCACATATGAACAAATCCTTATCAGAATCCAATTTTAAAACTACCCGTAAGCAACGTAATAATGTATGCTACAAAGGAACAAGTAGCAAGCAAAACAGCGGATTGCCAGCGCCACAACGCAAAGAACGTCTAAGGAGAAGAAGGCTACCTTCGCACAAGCGTAAGTGGCGCCGTTCTGCGGAATTTTACCAAAGCTGAACGTGGGAAATTGATGTGCAGGCACAAAAACAACTGTAAGGGGCGATCTGCGCATGCGCAGTGCAATAATTTTAGCCCAATGCAGCTATGGTTTGTCTTACTATTGGTATGTATATTGCGATTTAACCAGTGTTTCCAAATGTCTAACAGCCATGGCTGTTTGGCACAGTGGTAGCTGACCCTAAAGTTATTCAATGAGTGTTTTATCTCGTTCAGGAGTACATTTTACGATACCTGGAAAAACCGTTGTATGTTTATTTTGAGTAAATTTGCAGAATTTTTAAAATTATTATGTAAATTAGTACATTTAATCATCTTGCGAACATGTAAGTCAATGTATGTTGCAGTTTTGTGTTCTCTGGAGCATATCGATGTATATAGGTGTCTGCAGTATGTTCTTATAGTAAATTTTTTATGGTTGATACGGAAAGTGCCTGCTGCCATCTATTGAAAATTTATACAACTAAGAAATTTGATATGACTTTTATTGAAAATATCTAAAATTCTATAAAATATAATTAAACAAAACAGGCTATCTCGCATAGAGCCATAAAATTCAATTTATTCTTATATATTAATATTGTAGAATATTCAAAATATTAAAATTCTTTTCTTGAGTATAGCTACTACCTGTTTTACAAAACGGGATTTTATTAAAGAAAATTATTTTAACTAATCCTTGTAAGAAGAAAATTATCATGGTAAAATTTAAGAAATGAACACTTTGAACAGAGCTAAAGTGAATGTAAAATTAGTGACGTGGTGTAAGCCATTAAAAACCTTGCTGGGCGGTGGAAAAATAACGCAAGGAACTGGCTCCTCTCCCTGGCTAGGTGGCTTCACTGCAATGCACGAAATTGCCATATTTAGAGGGAGCTGCAATCGAAAAGTTTACATTAAGCCTATGAAAGCTAGTTCTCTTCTCCCTTAGACACTCCTTGCACAACGGAAGAAAACGTAACTAGAGCTGCTGTCGCTTCACGTTGTGAAATCGGCAGGTAGTACAGTCGCTCAAAAAAGTATCCGAACGCTATGGTTGATTAAAAAAATTCAGAAAAAATATCTGGCAACGATTTTTTCAGAATTTAATGATCTGGCATCCTTCGTGTGCAGTACACGAAGGATGCCAGATCACTAATTTCTGAAAAAATCGTTGCCAGATATTTTATTTGAATGTTGTAGTCAACCATGGCGTTCGGATACTTTTTTGAGCGACTGTACATTACGTAGGAACCGGTAAAACTATAGTTATAGTATAACAATGGGATTAAAATAAACTTATATATTTATATTAAATTTGACATTCATAAATTATATATATCGATAAACACAAAAATGACATAAACAATTTAACTAATCTCAAAAAATTACAAACATTTCACTGGGTAATCGTCTTTTGAGCTCTCATGGCGTACTGCAAAAAAATTTATACCGCCTACCCCAAAGGTGTACGCGTTCCCCACGTTGAGAACCCTTAATCTAGAGAGCTGCAGGTTCGATTCCCGCTATGTCAGTAATATTTTACAGATGGATAATTGATATTTTTCATAATTTCCTTATTTCAACCCAATTGTCATATCTTTCTAATTGTGTTCCATCGAATTGTCCACCCAATTGTCGTATTCTCCCGGTTGTCGTATCCAACCAATTGTCTGACATCCAGTTGTTATCCACCCAGTTGACTTGCACTCAATTATCGTCCTCCCTGTATAATATTCAAGAATACAATATATTTTAAAGGATTCAAATGCAAAACCATCATCTTAAGAAGGAAATGACGAGTTGTTTTCATTGAAGTTGGAGTTTGGAGATAATTATATATGATAGATGATGCTGGATATGTAGCTTGAGAGTCTTCAATTCTTCTCTCATCATCGCTATCATCCTCCGCTTATACAGGGCTAAAGGATTCAATTGCAAAACCTTCATCTTAAGAAGGAAATGACGAGTTGTTTTCATTGAAGATGGAGTTTGGAGATAATTATATATGATGGATGATGCTGGATATGTAGCTTGAGAGTCCTCAATTCTTCTCTCATCATCGCTATTATCCTCCGCTTATACAGGGCTAAAGGCGCAATTTCAAATCCAGAGATTAGGTTCGAGGTTCATCCGTGAACAATTGTGATTACGTCGTTTTTAAGGAAAAACATCAATAGTCGCTGTTTGCTGCTTGTATTTTCCCTCTTGCTGATATGCATATTGCTGAACGGCCTTTCGATCTGTTTAGCCTCGATTAAATGACTATGCCAATCGGCCAAAAAGGCTTTTCTTTACTCCTGTTCTATCCACCACTATTCTTTCAAACTTCTTAATTAGGAATAGAAAATGATTCGTTCAATTCACAAACCTGCTGCTTTACATTATTCATATCCAAAACGCATCCATAGGATGTATTATAAGAAGTCAAGAATCGAAGCAATTACTTGAAAAAATGGTTTATTACCAGTGGATAATGAATTGAATCTAACATATCCTATCGTCTTACACATAGGTCACATTAAAAGATAGATCGTTGGGAGAAAAAATCTGTCAACGTTTTTTTTTAGAAATCAGTGATCTGGAAACCTTCGTGTACGTACACGAAGCTTCCCAGATCACTGCTTTCTAAAAAAAAATTGTTGTCAGATTTTTTTTCAGAATTCTGTAATCAACTACAGTACTCGGATATTTTTTGAGCGACTGTACTCTGTAGGGACTCATCTGTAAATACCGAAGTGATATGAGGGTGCGATGGATGTTATAATGTGATATCACATAGCATATTGTTAACGTTCTTATTAAACAAACCACCGACCCTACGACATTAAAATGCTATATTTATTTTTGCAATTAGTCTTCTTAGCGTTTTCCAATTTTAAGAATTATATTTTTATGTAATATCCCTTGTAATTAAATACTAGTACAGTTAATACTCACTTGGTATGTTGACATTCATACAAAAGTAAAGATTCCTACACCAAATATGTTAGTAAAATGAAGAGGCCGTTCTTTATGTACAGCGTGTGGGGTGAAGTGTTAAATCCTTCTGATACGTTATATATATTATAAACTACGTGTTGTAAAATAACAGGTCCTACACTATTATTCCTCATTTTTTAGCGACTTACGTTGGAAGTCACTGAACTGGAATCCATCTTCCTTTTAATAGATGTAATGTGATTAAACGACTACACAAAACTACATTAAATGATACTATAATTTATAGTGGTAGCTGTTTTCGCCCTCCTTTGATTACTTTTATCTAACAAATAGCATACGATTAAAAAAAGATTATTTAAAGTTTCGTTGAAAGAATATCTTCATTAATACACTGACTGCTTTCAGAATGAAATAAAGATTTCTACCTTTTCTAAACCATGTTTTTAATCTTTATATACAAGGTGACCTAAATTAAACTGAGAATATTTAAGTAAATTTGTAGAGAGAACTCAGTGGATAAAGCAATATTTTAAATTTGCACATTTCAAATCATTACTGAAGCGATACATAAAACAGTAGGCGTCATGATATACAAATGGAAGTAGTGTAATTTTCAATTTCAGAGAAGTTCAAAAATTGTCCTGTAAACATGAAATTGATCGCAATTAGCTCAGCTGTTATATCTAGAAATTGTTTTGTCGACCATCATCTTCAATTATATTTAAGGCAACTTCCAAAGACTCATTCGCAAAATAAAGGTAATATAAAGGTAACAATGGTAATAAAGCCCTCATTAGAAGAGATCTCAGTTGTTGGATGGTAACTCAGCAGCTAGAGTACCTGACACATGTCATCAGGAGATCGTATCCGGATTAAACAGATTTTTTCTCTATGTTTGGCATTGTTCAGCTTACAGTTTGTTTGTTTGTTAAACGTTACGTTACAAATAGAGGTCCTTCTTCAGGCTTTCAGGAGATCGTACCCGGATTAAACAGATTTTTTCTCTATGTTTGGCATTGTTCAGCTTACAGTTTGTTTGTTTGTTAAACGTTACGTTACAAATAGAGGTCCTTCTTCAGGCTTTCAGGAGATCGTACCCGGATTAAACAGATTTTTTCTCTATGTTTGGCATTGTTCAGCTTACAGTTTGTTTGTTTGTTAAACGTTACGTTACAAATAGAGGTCCTTCTTCAGGCTTTCTCAATAAAACAATTTAGTTGTAAAATTAAAATTTTTGAAAAGGTTGGATGAATTCATCCAGGTCATTTTTTTTGGCATATATGTAAATATTTTTTTCATTCCAAATTAATGTTCACCCATATGTGTTTTGAATGTGATTAATTGTGTTGAGATGGTAGTAATTAATATGTGATATATGACTGTTAGGATGTTGAAAAGGTTTTTGAGGCAGGAATTTTTATCTATTTTGTTGCATTTTTTTTTAATCTCTGAATATAAATTTGAGTTTTAATGTTTGATTATTTATATTTAATAAAAAACAGATTTTGGTGGTAAATTTTTTTCCTCATAAGTTTTCCTCTCAAAATACAAAATGTTTTTTTTCATTTTATTTTAATTTTTCTATATATATCTTTTCATATATATTTTTTGTTTTCTTTCTATATGTATATTATTTTAATGTATTTTAATTCGGACATAATAAACAGTGGTGATAGAATAAATTTAAGTAAAGAAAAATGTTTTGGATTTCAAAGTAAGTAGACAATTTTGAGATTTCGTATAAGACGACAGAATTTTTTTGGGGGGCCCTGTCTCTCCCCTGGGTATATCCCTGTGTGTGTGTGTTTACCTATGTATGTATATATATATGTATGTATGTATGTATGTATGTATGTCCACGACCGAATCTAGAAAGAGATGGAAGTGGAGGGAAAAGACTGGATATATTCAAATATAATTTTTAGACACATTTAGTCATAAAAAAGGAACTGATTCAAAAGTGAAGACACCTACCGCTGTTGTTTTTCTGCTGAGGTCCTGCCATCCTCTCAGACCTTGTACTCTGGCGTATAAACTGACAGCTCCTGTCAGATCTCTGTGGTTAGCAGCTGTTTGAGGGGGTATATGTAATTTATTTATTTTATTATATCAGAAGGTTAAACGGGGATAAAATCTCATAGAGAATTAGAGTTTTTGTTAACGGAATCGCTGTAGAACTTGAAGTCTATGGACATGCTTATTTGTCTAAAGTGAGTTGGTGTCAGTCCAAGGATGTGGTTCGAACAGGACTGCATAGTGATAGAGTTGGAAATTAGCTAATGGTATTCTGTAAGTTTAGATTGATTGTCTGTAGTGACTTACAAGAGCATTTATTATTTACAACACTTTGTACCAGAAAATAATAATAAGTGCTATTGATTCCATTATTCACTCTAAGTGTTTCTGTAAGTATGGACTGGAAGTGACTTGTTCATGAATTTACACTTTTCGGACAAGTTCTCTCTGATTGGGTTATTTAGCTTCAGTGCTTTTCTTAAGTGGGAAGCTGATCTGCATAACGATATAATAGCATCATAGCAGAATAATCCAATCAGATACAACCAGTCTGGTAAATGCCATGATAACGATTGATTTCTAGTAATGTATAAATAAATCTTATCAAGTCCATTGTTGTTTCTTTTCTTACAGAATTCCAATTGCCATGGATATGGTTCGAACAGGACTGCATAGTGATACAGTTAGAAATTAGCTAATGCTATTCTGTAAGTTGTACGAACGAAGGTTGCATCTGGCAACCTTCGTTCGGCAACCAATTTGGGTTTAGGAAGAGCAGAGTTACAGAAACTGCATTGTTGAATTATACGTCAAAGGTGTTTCATTCCATACAACAATTGACAATAATCAATTTACTCTATCCGTATTTATGGACTTGGAGAAAGCTTTTGACACCGTTGATCACGAAATTTTAATTAGCAAACTAGAAAATATTGGCATTCGTGGTGTTGTATTAAAATGGTTTAAAGACTACTTACAGCACAGAACACAATGTGTTAGTCGTTTTAATACACTTAGTAACCCAAAACATATTTCATGTGGCGTACCACAAGGTTCAGTCCTGGGACCAACCTTGTTTCTGATATTCATAAATGATCTATGTAAATTAAAAATAAATACCTATATTAACACTTTTGCAGATGATACATCATTAACTTTATGTGCTGATTCTCTGGAAAATCTCCTTTATAACATGAACACTGATCTAAAATGTGTGATGAAATGGTTGGATTTAAATGGATTACATTTAAATACGAAAAACACTAAGTATATTCTATTTAACCTAAAAAAGAATAATATAAAATTTATATTATTAAAAAATTAGTTTATTAAAAAAGCATAACTCACTGGACGGTCTTGGTGGGATCTCTCCTAACAATTGTCCAGTGGGTTCCCTCACCGAACCTTCTCTGAGACATCGGAGTCTTTGTGATCTGGTTATTTAACTCATTTTTGGCAAACACGTACAATCGCTCAAAAAATATCGAACACTATGGTTGATTACAGAATTCAGAAAAAATCTGGCAACGATGTTTTTAGAGATTAGTTTTTTTAAGATCTTGCAATCTTCGTGTACTTACACGAAGATTGCCAGATCACTAATTTCTAAAAACATCGTTGCCAGATTTATTTTTACTGAATTCTGTAATCAACCACAGTGTTCGGATATTTATTTGAGCGACTGTATGTATACGAAGGTTGCCAGATAACTAATTCCTAAAAAAAATCGTTGCCAGATATTTTTTTCTGAAATCTGTAATCAACCATAGTGTTCGGATATTTATTTGAACGACTGTATGTACACGGTGGTTAACAGATCATTAATTTCTATAAAACACTGTCAGATATATTTTCTGAATTCTGTAATCAACCATAGTGTTAGGATATTTGTTTGACCGACTGTACCTCTCAGATGTCAAACTACCGAACCCAAATGCTCTCGAGCAAATTGGTTTTGCGATACGGATTGCTTTCGCTTGTTTAGATGACTACGGGTCACCACTGAATCTATGTTATGATGGATTTTCATGTGTATTTGCAGACTGTTACACACATCCGTGGTCAGAATATAAGTTTGTACTTCTATTTCTTTATGAAACTAAATAACATTTTAGATAATGTTTCAAGAAATAAATCATTATTTATTATCTCAATCGAGTGTAGGATTTAACCTTGAAATTTGTAAAAGGAGGAGGTTGGGTTGTTTTACCTCTCAGCGGCACCTTTTTGCACACCATGGGCTAAATGCCTATGTCACAAAGAAACTGAATTCTCAGAGATGGTTGGGGGAGGGGACCCCTGGAACAGCTGCTGGGAGACAGATGGTAGCCTCCCGTCAAGGGTCATCCAGTGTGTTCTTTAATGTGCACAGGGTATGGCTCTCCCGCACACGGCGCCACGGCTTAACGTCCCATCCGACGGACGGCGACCTTTCAGAGCTCATTGGTGTCCCTTATTGACCATGGGCAGGGCGGGGAATTTTGCGGAGATAAATCCCAACGCTGAACCAGCTGTGACTCGAACCTGTGAACTAAAGATTACAAAACTTGGGGCACTACCGACTGAGCCACCCCCGCCCCCAAAAGGATAAGGAGGTCTCCAGTGAAATGTTTCAAACTGATGATATATACTGAGTGACTGAATTAAACTATGTTACTTTGTAGGTCTGCGGATAAAAACGGTTAGTTGCACAAAGCTGAAATTTGAAGGGGATAATAATGAGGCATGCAGAATAAAATGGCAGGTAAAAAATGAAATTCTTATAAAAACTGCCAGCGGGTTGAACGTGGCGCTGTGCAGAAAACCCATGCACATTATTTACCAATCACTTGTTAGTAAGAGAATATATCACGTGGTTACAGTATGAAAACAGAAAGCCATGACGAGAACTGACCCTTTTGTAATTGAGAGCAGATCATTTTCACTTTCCCAAACTTTCCAGAAAAGTGAACAGGAAGAGCCACGACACCGGAACTGAAGGATTGTGCATTATTCGTTAAGTTCTATTTCCAAAACAATAACAAAGACACGAATGCTATAGCCGAATATCGCTTACTGAAGAGATGGAGACGCCTTTGAGGAGAATGACTTACAGAACAGGGCTCAGAATTTTGAAGAAACGGTTATTAATCGTAATGCCAATGCAGAGGAAGTCTACTGGTTTTTGAACACATTGTAAATGGCTGATGCAGTTGTCTACTCTTAGAGCCAGGGCCGATGTAACACTCCTGAATCTTGTGTGATCAACTGTCTTCTAGGTCCTACGAAGTGTGTTGCGCTGGTTAATGTACAAAGTGGTAGTTTCATGACTTAGGACTGGATAGGATGGAGCTGGACAACAACTGGCCATGTAACATTTTACGGAGTAAGGAGGCGTACTTCCGGCTAAACAGTATTGTCAAAACTCAGAATTGTTGGGTAAGGGAATCGTCATATCTTCTGTGGATGATGAAATTTCACAGCATTCTACACCTGTTACTGTGTGGTGTGTTTTCAATTCTACTTTCATCTAGGAACCCTTGTTCTCCAAGTAGGTCTAAGCCATGATCTCCTAACACGTATAACACAAATAAAGCATGTCCAGAGCACAATGCTTTATTTGGTACAGTTTCATGTTATCTCAGTAATAACTCAGATACATAGCTTAGTAACTTCTTAAATAAGCTTTTCACGAAAATCATCGCAATCAAATCTATTTAAATGTCGATTTTCAATAAAATTCGTTCACAATTTTCACAGTTGCGCAGATTTTAATATTTAACAGCTAAAATGACAATTTAAATAATTGTTGTGTTAAGTTAATAAAAACTAGTTAAAGAGAAAGCGAAACCGTCATACTGAACTTTACTAATCCATATAATAGTGTTTTTCGCAGTTCTTGTAATAATTATGTTAATTTCCACTAATCATAAATGACGTTTTGCAGAACAAGTTAACTTGCTAAATGTTTCAGCTTCCACAACAATTAAATACTAAACGCATATTTTTAAAAATTTGTTGCGTTCGGAAAAGATATTTTGATTTAAATAGATTTGACTGAGATTTTTGAATCATGAAACATTTTTTATAAAACTCTTATTTAAGGGATTTACCGAATTCTGCAACTGACTTATTATGACATAATATAGGACTGCATTTAATGATGGAACCGCTAAGTGTACATGTACAGTCGCTCAAAAAAATATCCGAAAACTATGGTTAATTTCAGAATTCAGAAAAAGTCCTGCAACCTTTTTAGCAATTAGTGACCTGGCAACCTTCGTGTACGTACGAAGGTTGCCAGATTCGATTTCTAAAAAAAAAATCGTTGCCAGATTTTTTTCTGAATTGTGAAATCGACCATAGTGTTCGGATACTTTTTGAGCGACTCTACTCTGTAGGGACTTATCTGTAAATACCGAAGGGATTATGAGGGTGGGATGGGATATTATAATGTGGTATCACAAAACATACTATTAACGTTCTTATTAAAAGGGGCGGGGTAGGCTCAGTCGGTAGCGCGCCAGGCTCGTAATCTGTAATTCCCAGGTTCGAGTCGCAGCTCGGTCAGCGTTGAGATTTATCTCCGCAAAATTCCCCGCCCTGCTCACGGTCAGTAGGGCACACCGATGGGCTTGGAAAGGCCGCCGTCCGTCGGATGGGACGTTAAGCCGTGGCTCAGTGTGTGGGAGAGCCATACCCTGTGCACGTTAAAGAACACGCTGGATGGCCTTGACGGGAGGCTACCATCTGTCTCACAACAGCTGTTCCAGTGGGTCCCCTCCCCCAACCTTCTCTGAGCCTTCGGGGTCCATGTGACCTGTCCATTTAGCCCATGGTGTGCAAAAAAGTGCCGCTCAGATGTAAAACAACCCAACCCAACGTTCTTATTAAACAAGCCACCGACCAAGTACACTATGACATTAAAATGCTACATTTATTTTTGCGATTAGTCTTTTTAGCATTTTCCGATTTCCAAAATCATATTTTTACAAAATATCCCTTGTAATTAAATACTAGTACTTAATACTCACTTGGTATGTTGATATTCGTACAAAAGTGAAGATTCCTACACAAAATACGTTAGTAAAATGAAGAGGCAGTCCTGCTATGTACAGCGGGTGAGGTGAAGTGTTTAATCCTTCTGATACGTCATATATATTATAAACGACCTGTTCTAAAATAACAGGTCGTACACTATTATTGCTATTTTTAGCGACTTACGTAGGAAGTCACTGGACAGGATTTCAACATCATCGGGTAACGAGTGTGTGATTAAACGACTACACAAGACTACACGAAATGATATTATAATTTATAGTAGTAGCTCTTTTCGCCCTCCTTTAATTATTTTTATCTAGCAAATAACATACGATAAAAAAAATTATTTATAGTTACTTTGAAATAATATCTTCATTATTACACTAACTGCTTTCAGAATGAAATAAAAATTTCTACCTTTTCTAAACCATGTGTCTTAATCTTTATATACTAGGTAACCTAAATTAAACTGACAATATTTAAGTAAATTTGTAGAGAGAACTCATTGGATATAAGCAATATTTTGAATTTGCACATTTCAGATCATTACTGAAGCAATGCATAAAACACTAAGCATCATGATATACAAATGGAAGTAGTGTACTTTTCAATTTTAGAGAAGATCAAAAAATATCCTGTAAACATGAAATTCATCGCAATTAGCTCAGCTGTTATATCTAGAAATGATCTTGCATGCAGCTTTGGTTTTAGCATGTAACAGGAAGTTTTCACAAGCGTTCAAAGAAGTAGTAGCTCATTAACGTCAATGGAACGAGTGAAAATTTACAGACACTTATCAAAAACAGTTTGAACCTCCTCAATAGGAATGAGTCCCGAGGACTGGCTGGAGTAATTGTGTCAGACTTACGATACTATTGGAGATGAGTGTTTCACCTTTGAGTGACACTTCTTGTACACAATGGGCTAAATGACCTAAAGGCTGCAAGGACCGAAAGAGCCGAGAGAACGTTGTGGAAATTGAACCCACGGGTCAACAGCAGACAGATTGTAGCCTCATATCAAGACCATCCAACGGGTTATTTAACGTCTACCAAGCCTCGTCTTAATCATCATTATCGTCTACCAAGTTTCGGCGCACCATCTACCGTATTTACCGTCAATGTTTGCGCGCCATCTACCGTATTTACCGTCAATGTTTGCGCGCCATCTACCGTATATATTGTCTCCAAGCCTTGGATTTCATCTCACGGACGACAGCATTCCCAATCCCATAGGTGTTCTTTTCTCACCGAGGGAATGGTTGGAATTAACCGTGATAAATGAATGTTGGAACAGCTGGGATTCGAACCTTGGAACTACAGATTACGATTCAGGGGCGTTACCGAGAGAACTAATCCTATCTTCAATACTATATGAGAGAAAAGGTAGAGACTGTGTACGACTGTGTAAGAAATCACGACTGCTTTCAAAATAAGACTCATATATTCGGACAATCCACAGGGAACTCCGCTATTTGTAATTCTGCAGTCGATATCCTATTCGGAGACCTTCAGTGTTGGCTGAAAATCGGAAAGCTAAGTTTCAGTGTTGTCGAAACTGAAGACTTGGGGTAAAAGTGTCATCTAGTCATATGAAATATAAAATATAATATTTTCTACAGATGGCAGAGCTAGGATGTGGTGGTGACCACGTGACACAACGAACTCCACATGTGTCACATCCACTGTATGATGTTGAAGGGAATCACATGGCACGGATTCGGTATATTATTATGTCTCAAGCATCGACAAATTACTGCAGCATATGTAAACAGCATATCCAATTTTTCGCTAATAGAGACGAAACATTTCAAGATGATAATGCTACAGACTACTTTGCGACATCTGTCTGTCAGTCGTTTGAGCAAAATGACCAAAATAATGAATGAATGGGAAAAAAATGATTTTAAAAAGTTGTATTTCTTCTCCCCTCTGGTCAAAGGGGTCATCTCATTGTTCACAAAGAAAATTTCGTGACCTTTACTTCTACCACCAACATTTCAAATTTCCAGCATAACTACATAGTTTGCAATATTTGTTTGGAATTTTCAAAACTTTCCGCCGGTAGAGGTCGCATTTATAGGTTTTGGGAGATTCGTAAAAGGAGAAATTTATAGAAACGTAGTATTTTAATTTGTCATTACGGTAGACAGAAGCGAAAGCACCAAACGTATTATGAATTCTAAATCTGAATCTGTACGATTTTTTGCTTCTAAAAATCACTTTCCAATTGAACATTTTAACAGGATATAAGTTGCAAATAGAAATGCTGACATATTTTACTTCCCAAGGTCCCTCACATTCATGTCATTTAAAGTTTTTCCGCCCCACTTTAACATAAAAACGACCCAGGAGAATTTTTTTCCATGTGTTTGTGCGCCACCTAGCTTAATTTTATATTATAGGAGACTATGCGTAAAGCTACGATTTTCGAGCAATTGGGCAGGCCTTAGTATATCATTACTAACATTTTGAAAGTTTGGGAGGGGGGGGGGGGTCCATGGGCTCCATGCCCTCCCCATTCCTTAGATCCGGCACTCATATTTATAATATAGATTATATATAAATAATCTGAGAAATATTATTTTATAACAATATTTTATTCAAAAAATGCTTATATTAGAAACTTACGCACAAATATTAAAATACTTATATAAGAAAAATGACGTAAAAACAATTATTTAAAGAGATACCGAGGATGATCTTGATAGGTTACAATTTCTTTTATGTCAAAGTCGATGTCAGTTGTGATCCCAGGTATCTGCTCAAGTGCCGTGTCCTTAATGCAGTTTTTGAAGTCCCAAATCTCTTAAATTTGGATATTTTTCTGTTGATAGGGAGCTTAAACAATTTTTTCCCGGTTTCTTTTCCACATCCAAAAAATGCATCTGCCTGCAACTCGCATAATACCATTTCATATTTAGGATCTATATTTGCAATATCAATATTTAAGGGATGGTTAAATAACATTTTAGCATCTTGTACACCAAACAACTTTTATTCAAAATGAAAAGTATTCAACTGTCCATCGTTCTCGGAATTCACGATTTTCATTGCAAATATTTCTTTGCTTATCGCGCGCTCATATTTATGGTTTAATGTTAATAGATAAATAAAAGTTCTGCTAAGGCAATGGAAGGTGTGCACACAAAAAATATTGTTATTAAACCAAGTTGTCATTATTTGTATCGATTCGCACAACACCAAAGGACGAAATAAACACAAAGTGTCCACTGATTTTTTGCGAGAGCATTGTTAAAAAGAGAAAGTACAGATAGATTATATTCCAAAAGCCAAATCATTGAAATTCAAACTGTTATTCATCCGAAGTCCCAGTCCTAATACAAAAACACGAATGAAAAATTTCACATTAATCACCACTAAATTTATACAAAAATCTAATTGAATAAAATACATTTTGTTCAGTCGCAAACAATCCTATGCTTCCCCAACTTGGGCGAACACAACTCCCACGAACATTCACAAGATACAGGTCTTGCAGAATAAAATCCTGAGATGTGAGGTCAATGCCCCCTGGTTTGTAACCAATAGAGAATTGCATAAATATCTGGGCATTGATCATATTTACAGATATCTTCAGTTTGTCTCGCGAGGTTTCTACGAGTGAGTGCAGAGAAACCCGCACGAGATTATATCCTGCCTTCTGGACTACGATCATGAAGTCCTTAACAGATACAAGAGGCCTAAGATGATGGCTTTCGCTAAAGAAAGTTATCCATTTTAGGTCTCTTGTGCATCATTACTACTCTTTGTTTTACGTACTTTTGCCTTTTTGAGTGGTTTACTTTTGTTTGTTTATTCAAACTGATGCCAATTAGGCATATTTCCAGATGAAGAAGGTTATGGACACTATTGTACCTGGTACTTCATTTTATGATGTAACGATCAACGATCCATATATTACTTCCGAATTAATAGCAGATTCTAGGTCGGTGGTTTCTACTGTAAGCCACCAAACAACTAAAAGCAATATAGCAATCACTCTTTACGAGAGGCTCGTCTAACTCGCAGCTCATAAAGCAAATAATATACAGAATCCAACTAACTTCTTGCAATATTTTGACCACATGTTTTAGGTGCATAAATAACTTATTTTGCCAATTCATGGTACTCATTAAAATGGCGTATTTCTTTTTTAATCACGATACTTGATTCTTTAAGAATGTATTATTCTTTCCAATTTATTACTCATTAGAATTGTATGTTTTCGGTTTTAGAGAATATTTCCCACCTCTCTTTGAATAGATTCGCAGTGGATCTTCACGAAATCTGTATTCAAGTACCCTGCTTACACGTTTTTACTTTAACAGAAGTTACAGCTCGGCCAAATATCTCTCTTTCGGCGAAAATTAACTTCCTTTGGATGATTTTTTTCCACGTACAAGACGATTCCAGCATGTACAAGAATTAGATATTTATTAGGCGAACTCCCAGTAACATTACTGGGAGAACTGGGTTCGAATACCATTCACGGCAAAAACAATTTTTTTCAGCAGAATATTTCATGAGTCCCATGTCTACAGGACATCTCTGATATCAACATCTAAAGTACAATAGCTCAAAAAAGTATCCGAACGTTATGTTTGATTACAGAATTCAGAAAAAAATATCTGGCAACGATTTTTTAGAAATTAGGGATTTGGCAGCCTTCGCGTACAGTACACAAATAAGTACTTTACATATAGTTTTTAGAGTTCGACGAGCCTCTCATAAAGAGTGATTGCTATATTGTTTTTAGTTATTTGGTGGCTTAAAATATGAACCACCGACCTAGAAACCTCTATTTCGTCAAAATCAGGCTGTGGATTAAACGGAAGTCAGTTATTCAATAAAAGTTATTTTTATTCGTACTGGTAATTGCTTTCCAACTTTCTTAAAATGATAATTTAATAAATTCATAAACAATAACAAATATACGTAATGTTTTCTTCTGAAATATTAACCTAAAAGCCTAGAAACCTTTAAAGTTTAACAAGGCATTAAAAAAAACGTTTTTAGCTCTGCTAATTTGTAATACTTTACTGCTGACATATTTTCTTGAAAATATAATATATTTGTGCAAATATAATATCTATTTTTAGGTTGTTCTGTTGTTTTACCTCTGAGCGGCACTTTTTTTGCACACCGTGGGCTAAATGGCCAGGTCACATGGACCCCGAAGACTCAGAGAAGGTTGAGGGAGGGGACCCACTGGAACAGCTGTTGGGAGACTGATGGTAGCCTCCCGTCAAGGCCATCCAGCGTGTTCTTTAACGTGCACAAGGTATGGCTCTCCCGCACACGGGGCCACGGCTTAAAGTCCCATCCGACGGACGGCGGCCTTTGCAAGCCCATCGGTGTCCCCTACTGACCGTGGGCAGGGCAGGGAATTTTTGCGGAGATAAATCTCAACGCTGACCCAGCTGGGACTCGAACCTGGGAACTACAGATTTCGAGCCTGGCGCGCTACCGACTGAGCCATCCCCGCCCCATCTATTTTTAAAATCAATTATTATTGATATTAATATCCTTGTTCCGTGCAACTATTATCTGACCTTTTGAGTGTTATGATAATTGGTTTCATTTCACGATGCATATTCTTGTATACCTGTTTCTCTCGTACACATATCTGTATTCCGAGGATGACTTTATGTTTGACTTGATACGTCCAATTCACTCTACCTGATAATTCTTCCTGATGCCACTAATTGTCTTTCGGGCATTGTTACATTCACCTTATGACACGCTAGTTCCATTACGGCCATTCAAGTATCAGATAGTTGAATTTGTGGTCGTATTTTTATATTTATCAGAAATATTTCACCGCTCGATTTGTAATACTCTCAAAGAATCCCATACAAGGACTAAAAATAAATATAAAAATATGTATTTTTTAATATTTATGTTTTGTCTTAAGGGCATTATACTTCATATTTGTTATCATTGTATTCAACTGTATTTTTATTTCAACTAAGGTTTAAATACAAGATTGTATCTATAATCTTGTATTATAATAGAGTATTTATTTCTATCCAAATATTTCTCATCCAACCGACAGATTGATTTAACCGGCAACCTCCATTCCCATAAATGTCGTAAAACGAACTTACCTTAATGAAAATGCTGCGTTTCTTTAACTCCTAGGATTAAGGGAAAAATCAATCAGTATATAGGCAATAATTTATTTTTTATTATTATAATAAAATATTGAAAATTAACATCAAATATTTCTTTTTAAAAACAACAAGGGCAAAGTTTGGTTCAGTTGGGTTGTTTTACCTCTGAGCGGCACTCTTTTGCACACCATGGGCTAAATGGCCAGGTCACAATGACCCCGAAGGCTCAGAGAAGGTTGGGGGAGGGGACCCACTGGAACAGCTGTTGGGAGACAGATGGTAGCCTTCCGTCAAGGACATCCAGCGTGTTCTTTAACGTGCACAGGGTATGGCTCTCCCGGACACGGGGCCACGGCTTAACGTCCCATCCGACGGACGGCGGCCTTTCCAAGCCCATCGATGTCCCCTACTGACCGTGGGCAGGGCGGGGAATTTTGCGGAGATAAATCTCAACGCTGACCCAGCTGGGATTCGAACCTGGGAACTACAGATTACGAGCCTGGCGCGCTACCGACTGAGCCACCCCCGCCCCATAAGGGCAAAGTTAGACAGTATTATTTTGATAAGGATTTATATGTATCTCTGAATTTAAATTATACTTCTGTTAGTACGATCTGTAAAGCTCCAGAATATATTTCTCATATATTTCTACATTGTCCTCTCTATAAATTTCAACGACAATTTCTTAAAGAAAAGATGAAGATGATTACTGATGAGGAATTGTAAATGAAATCTCTTGTCTGCAGAAGCCACAGTAAAAGCACTAGATTAAAAATTCAGACCCTGCTTCTCAGATTACTGGAGGAAAGTTCTAAAAATAGCAGAATTTAAAATTCCCCC
This sequence comes from Ryuthela nishihirai, assembly GCA_038380435.1. NCBI lineage: Eukaryota > Metazoa > Arthropoda > Arachnida > Araneae > Heptathelidae > Ryuthela > Ryuthela nishihirai. The sequence continues at coordinate 5,819,569 of JAWZYU010000039.1, forward strand.
TTTCCTGCGGATTTCAATTTTGAAACTTCATACCGAACGGTGGTGTGGTTCACTTCAATGAACCGTACCACCATTCGGAATGTTTGGCTCGAATTTCCTGCTGCCCCAACTGCGGTGACAAACATTAAAATACAAATGGAAATGCATATCACAAGGGCGGAAACAGTTCAAATAAAAAGAGTGAAACTGTCTACTATACCACGCAACACCGTTTTCGGCCGCAATTTTCTGGTCCTTCCCGCCACTTCCCGTCGTAACCAAGTCCGAGAGTCTTCACTCCAGAAATCTAGAATCGCCATTACAGCAGAAATTATCGTAGTTCATCCCGAAGAATTTCCTGCCTTAAACAGAGCTTCAAATTACAATCGCAAGTCCAGCAGCCAGAAGTTCTACCTCCAGCCACCGGTGTCATCTTCCTCAAAGTGAAAATGACCAGGAAATATTACAATTCCTCGTGAAAAAAGTCCAATCTCATATAAATAACATCTTGCAAGAATTCCCAAACGATCGAATGTCAGTCATTGCACCGGCGATTACTGAAAGAGAGGTCACAGGTCAAGGCAATCGGAATCAGAGAGCCACAGCCCATCGCCGGAGGCTATAGTTGAAACTGAATATTAACTTTTTCTCTATTCTACGGGATCTCATTTGCTAACCTGCCATTGCCTTCTTGTCTTAAATTATTCAGTGGAATGCTAGATCCCTTTCAAATAAAAAAATTGTGCTCCAGGACTTTCTCAAATATAAATCAGTCACTGCTTTGGCCATACAAGATATTGCCAGCTCCGAAAATAATGACCATTTTAAAATACCAGAAAAATGTAAACTTTTTCACTTGAAAAGATTTTTACAGTCAAGGGGTTTGTCTACTTATACACAGTCGTATCAGAATAATATGACCACCTACCATACATATAATATGGTAGGTGGTCATATTATTCAGATACGACTGTGTACATCGCCCCATACCACACAGCTTAATCAAGGTACCTGAAAGCAATACAAGATTAGAAGGCATAGCTGTCCATATCAAAATTAAACATCTGGAATTTTCCCCCATAACTTCTATAACCCAGAAGAGGACATTCCTGAGATTATAACTGAAGGGATTATAGATGAATCCCCCCCCCTCCTTGGATCGTTTCCTTCTACCACACAAAACATTAACTATCTGGTATAGCTCTCTGCTGTTCTGCTGTCTAACTGCTTCCTCGGCTTTGTCAGCCAAACCATCAAACGAAAAATCAAATAAAATATAAAATATAATATTTTCTACATATGGCAGAGATAAGGTGTGTTGGCGACCACGTCAGACAATGACCTCCTCATGTGTCACATCCACTCTATGAAGTTGAAGAGAAGTTGAAGAGAATCACATGGCACGGATTCGGTGTATTATTATGTCTGAAGCATCGACAAATTACTGCAGCATATGTAAACAGCATATCCAATTTTTCGCTGATAGAGACGAAACATTTCAAGATGATAATGCAACAGACTACTTTGCGACATCTGTCTGTCAGTCGTTTGAGCAAAATGACCAAAATAATGAATGAATGGGAAAAAAATGAATTTAAAAAGTTGTATTTCTTCTCCCCTCGGGTCTAAGGGGTCATCTCATTGTTCACAAAGAAATTTTCGTGACATTTACATTATACCACCAACATTTCAAATTTCCAGCATAACTACACATTTTAACTGCAGTGTCGGAGAAACGATCGTCCATGCCTCTGACGTCATCTGCGTCTTGATCTGGCCAGTACTCAAGACAGGCCCTGCACCCATTCCCCTTTAGTTTTCCTAGATTTAGGCATTTGGGGTATTTATATATTTAATATTTTCACTGACTTATTTTCGTCCAAATATTAATTTTAGCGCAAAGGAGCATAGTTATGCTACTGATATAGCAATTTATGGTATTTTTTCTATATGAATGGACATTAGAAGAGAAAGGTATAACTATTATCATGAGTGGGATTCGGACCCACGTCTCCAGGAAACATGTCTGTTATGCTAACCACTACACCACCAATAGCTAACCTTTTCTCAGCTTGTGTGACGTTATAAACTTTCTGGGTTTTTTATTTGATTTGCACTGTGGCGCCATCTATCCAGGAAGTGGACAAATCTGTTGCCTCATATAGTTGGTATTAATATTTGCCACTCACGCTCATGGCGTTAAATCAATAATTCACTAGTAAATAATCACAGGATATGTCTTGTAGACAAGGAACTGATGAAATAATAAGTTGAAGAAAAGCTTATTCATTATTCAGCTTATTATTTCATGAGTTCCATTACTACAGGACATATGCTGTGACTATTTACTAGTATTACTATTTAAATATTCTGTTAAACATTTATACTAAACTAAATAACCACAAATTTGCACCAAAACATCCAAAAAATTTGAACATTAAGTTGATATTACACTTCAAGAAATCTTTATTTATATTTAAGACAAGAGGTTTTGTAACCAACTTTAAATCATAATACTCTTTTCTCTGAAAATTAACGCTACTTTAACATTATTTCGTTTAATGCTGCGTTTCTCTAACGTCATGAATTGATTTTTCGACGTTTCAATTTCAAGTACGAATGAACTGTGTAAGCAGTCTTGTTCGTCCTCTTATTCCTTATTAATATTATAAATGTAATAGACGCAAGGTATCTGGCAACAAAACTCTGTCGCCATTTTCTTTTGAGCCTGTAACAGTTGGAAAAGTTTGGTTTTCAAGCTGCCTTTCGTTTCAGATAATTAACCTTATTAAAATATCTAAAACGTAACAGTTTCTTTCCTCGTAAGTCAATGCATGATTCTAAATCGGTTTGTGAACTACACGTAATTGTGTGGAAAAGGCTTTATAAAATGTTACTGTAACGTCTATTGTCTGAAGGGCTGACAACTTGTGTTACATAGAGAAGTAATGCAGCAGGTGTGAAATCTGTAATTCCATGTTTTTTCAAACGTAATATTTTTATTAACGATATTTTAGTTTATTTACAAGTAATACAATATATATACAGTATTAGAACTATATTTTTTGCCTGTTTTATCATGTGATCAAATTTCGGTTAACGTTTGTGTCGTCATCGTGTTTTTCATGAGGCCAATTTCCCAGAAAATGTCTACTCTCCTAATTGGTCCTTTAACTGTATCAAATTTACTTTTATTGGTTAAATATTTAGCGTAATGTAAGAAAACAAGCTTTAAAAGTTTTTTTATATTTCTATAAAAGCGAGACAAGAGCCAAAGTTTGAAAAAAGAAAGCACGGTCATTTCCAAGAAGTTGCATATTTCGGTGTTTTAACTGCCAGGTTCCTAACATAAAGACACATTTTTATTCAGTGTTATAGTTTTTTGATTTAGCATAAATATTTTTGTTCAATTCAAAAATAGGTATACAAGAAACTAACAATGAACTTATCTTTTCTAAATATAAATAGAAATGTATAATATAAAAAGTAAAATAAAGAAAGAAGATATTTAAACAATGATATATTTAAATTTGTTCATACGTTTCAGCGTAATATTTGAGGAATTATTTTCAGCGAGTACCTTGACGAAGTTAAACATGTTTCTTAAAATGTTTTTAAACATTTCTTAAAAATATTCCTTTAGATACTCACAAAAAATAATAAAACACACACACACAAACATAACGAAATAAACTCAAAATTTGCACAAAAATGAAAACTCAATTTTTAAAATATTAATTTACCTGTTTTGTTAGATTCGTCAGAATATTTGCTTAGGAGATTTTACTAATTTCTTAAATGCTTTTAACGATTTTTCCTGCAAAAATCCTGCAGGAAATTTTCTCAAATGTATTAAAAAAGATTGTGGTCTTCCCACCATTTTTAATTTTCTATAATAAAATTAAACTATAAAAACCTTTTTAATTAATGTACTGAGTATACGTAGTCGCTGTGATTATCATGGAAATCACATAAAAGTTTGCTTCATTTCTTTCGAAGACGGAGCTTTATCATATTTCGAGTGAAAGACGAAAATAATACCTTTCGATGAAAGGCTTTTCTCACAAGATGAATATGATGTCCTCCTGGAGTCAATGTTAAGTTTGTCTCCATGTCTTGCTGTGTTGACTTCGAGGGAGCCAACGAAATGCTCCTGTTGCTACGCTACGAAGAAAGAAATTTTAACCAAATAATTTTATATTCGAAGCAAAGTCGTTTTCAGTGTATTAGAAGACAGAGGTGTATGAATATATACATATAATTATAAATAATATGGGGATTAATTATCCACCCCCACAATATATTTTAGCGTTAACCCGATCCTTTTGTATAACTTTAAATTGTTACCTAGTTGGATAATAATTCAAAGAAATGGAAATATAGCTACGGCTCTCTGGTAAAATTTCAAGATCTTATAACTTAAAATATCTCTTAAAATATCTTAACTATTATCAAGAAAGGGTAACTTAAATTGACTTTAGATTCATCGGATTAATTCATATTCAGTTTGGATAATTCCGATCCTTATACAATTAAAATATTCAGTTTGTCAAATATTCTTGAATGTTTTGGCCATAGCTCTGCAAATCCAAACAGAAAACAATATTTTCATGTTCTCAAATTATAAATGAACGGCTATTTTAATTTCCTTCTTGAATATAGCATATATTTTATGTAGTTATTTAACAAGTTGAATGATTTTCGTATTCATTTTAGCGGTTTAAGTTGTGGCCACTGATCTAGTTTGATACTTCGTGAATGATATCGATTAAAAGACCAAAATTGTATTTAAAGATATCGCATTTCATAGCGGTAATTATCTCTACTTATATCTTAGCTTCCTTTTCATAAATAGATACATATATTAAGAAATGAAATTTAAACATTTCGTTGAACTGCTCCACTGAAATATCTAACATGTATCAAGTTTGAGAAAAATTTATGAAATTATCTGACTGGTTTCAAAATTTAATAAAATATCTTTTAATAAACAAATTTGGATGTTAATTTTTAGTATCCGTTGATCGGAATTAAGATGTCAATACCTGAATATTCTTGTAGGAACAACTCATTTGAAACACAAGATATTTGAAATTTACGTCTTTCAGATCATTAGTAAAAGCAACATATGAAGCAAACGGTAGTTCAGAATTTAGGAAAGAGGTGTTTATTTTCTCATGACAATCGACTTTACCACTTTTTGGAATAATCCGTAGACAAAAGAAATGGTAACGATCAACGGGTTGGATGTTTGAAGAGATTTTAAAGAAATAGGGAATGCTAAAATGTGATTCTTCAATGTCTTGTTGAAGCAAAGCAGTTACTAGGTTTAAGAAAAGTCATTAGCATCTCTATTAAAGTTATGGAAGGAAGGAAGAATAGGAAGAATCATGCATTTATAATGGTTATGACCAAGGGCATCATCAATTAGAGATCCAGCTTCACCAAATTTTCTGTAATATACTTTTAACTCAATTTCAAATTTTATCTTAATTTAAATCTGAATAGAGTCAATTATGAAATCTGTTCAATTTCTTCCGTTTTGTTTGCAATTCATATTCATCGTCTAACAGGCTCTAATCTAGAAAAAAGAATTGGGGAAGTGATGAATTTAAGATGGGGAGGGGGGATACCGGATTTCCTTTGCAGTATAATATTTCCTCTCCATTTCAGACGTCTTGAAAAATCTTAAAAAATGGATGAATTTACAAATGTTTAATATTTTTGGCTTCCATTACCCTTATTAAATTTCTCAAAGGGGGCACAATCTTCTGCCCACCACCACCAGATCCGGCCTTGTACGACCATTTTGTGAACTATTGTTCCGTATTGCCGTACAGGGTAAATAAACTACCGCTAAAATTTTCCGAAATGATTAACCTTGCCTAAATATGATGGAAGCTTACATAATAATTTCTCTTAGAAGCATTAAGGCAATTAATTGCTGAATTCTAATGAAAAAATATATTTGGAGCTCATAAAAAATGCCCTTTTGGTCTTAGTGCAATATTAGTTGATTCTGCTAATAAATACAGTTAAAAAATTTATAATTTCTTAAAATCGTTTACTGGCATTTCGAATGGCTTTAGTTAAGAACTGTAATAAATAGGTGTATATCAGAAGGGTATGCCGTCCCATGGTCGAGTGGTGTGCGCGCTTGGTTACTAACCTAAGGGACCTGGGTTCGAGCCATTTAAGGCATGGATGTTCGTGTTGGTTTCTGCTGAGGACTCGCCATCCTCTCAGACTTTCTACTCTGGCGTATAAACTGACAGGCTCCTGTCAGATCTCTGTGGCTAGCAGCTGATTGAGGGGGTATTTGTTATTTATTTATTTTATTATATCAGAAGGTTAAACGTGGATAAAAACTCGTAGACAATTAGAGTTTTTGTTAACGGAATCGCTATCGAACTTCAAGTCTATGGACATTCGTATTTCTCGAAAGTGAATTTGTGTAAATCCATGGATATGGTTCGAACAGGACTGCATAGTGATAGAGTTGGAAATTAGCAAATGGTATTCTGTAAGTTTAGATTGATTGTCTGTAGTGATTTACAAGAACATTTATTATTTACAACACTTTGTACCAGAAAATAATAAATAAGTGCTATTGATTCCATTATTCACTCTCCGTGTTTCTGTAAGTATGGACGGGAAGTGACTTGTTCATGAATTTACACATTTCGGACAAGTTGTCCCTGATTGGGTTATTTAGTTTCAGTGCTTTTCTTAAGTGATCTGCATAACGACATCATATAGCAGAATAATCCAATCAGAGACAACCAGTCTGGTAAATGCCATGACAACGATTGATTTCTACTAATATTTAAGTAAATCTTACGAAGCCCATCGGTGTTTTTTTTTCTTACCAAATTCAGAGTGGCAGTTAAGAGAGAAAATATCCACGCAAGCGCAGTTGGGACTTCAACATTAGAACAACAGAATACTGCTCTGTGTTGGGGGGGGGGGGGCAGTTGATATCGCATCAGGCTCGGAATGGATAGTTCACATGTTCAAGTCCAACCTGGGCCAGCGTTGAGATTTAACTTCGCAAAACACTCGCCCTGCTCTCGGTCAGTAGGGGACTCCGATGGGATTAGATAGGCCGCCGTCCTTCGGATGTGACGTTAAGCCGTGGCTCCGCATGCGGGAGAGCTCCATACCTTATGCACGTTAAAGGACATACTGGATGGTCTTGGTGGGAGATTACCATCTGTCTCCTAACAGTTGTCCAGTGGGGCAACTGTTAAGAGACAGTTGATAATCCCACCAACCTTTTCTGAGACATCGGAGTTTTTGTGATCTGGTTATTTAGCACCTTTTTTGCAAAAAAGGTACAATTGCTCAAAAAAATATCCGAACACTATGATTGATTACAGAATTCAGTAAAAATAAATCTGGCAACAATGTTTTTAGAAATTAGTGATCTGGCAATCTTCGTGTACGTACACGAAGGTTGCCAGATCACTAATCTCTAAAAAATAGTCGTCAGATTTTTTCTGAATTCTGTAATCAATCATAGTGTTCGGATATTTTCTTGAGCGACTGTACCTCTCAGAGGTAAAACTACCGAACCCAAACGCTCTCGAACAATACCAAAAAACCTTCCTCCAATCTTACATATTGGTTTTGCGATACGGATTGCTTTCGCTTCTTTAGATGCTTATTGCTACCACTGAATCTATGTGTGATGGGTTTTCATGTGTATTTGCTTGCGCTGACACTCATGCGTGGGCAGAATATACGTTTGTACTTCTATTTCTTTGTGAAACTAAATAACATTTTAGGTAACGTTTAAAAAAATATATGATTATTTATTATCTTAATCGAGGTTAGGATTTAACCTTGAAATTTATAATACGAGGAGGATGGTTTTTTTTACCTCTGAGCGGGACTTTTTTGCACATAATGGGCTAAATGGTCAGGTCACAAGGACCCCGCAAGCTCAGAGAATGTTGGGGGAGGAGACCTACTGGAGCAGCAGTTCGGAGACAGATGGTAGCCTCCCGTCAAGGTCATCCAGCGTGTTCTTTAACGTTGGGTTGTTTTACCTCTGAGCGGCAGTTTTTTGCACACCTTGGACTAAATGTCCAGGTCAAAAGGACCCCGAAGGCTGAGAGATGGTTGGGGGAGGGGCCCACTGGATCAGCTGTTGGGAGACAGATGGTAGCCTTCGTCATGGCCATCCACCGTGTTTTTTGACGTTGGGTTGTTTTAACTCTGAGCGGCACTTTTTTGCATACCATGAGCTAAATGGCCAGGTCACAAGGACCCCGAAAGCTCAGAGATTGTTGGGGGAGGAGACCCACTGGAACAGCTGTTTTGAGACAGATGGTAGCCTCCCGTCAATGCCATCAAGCGTGTTCTTTAACGTGCACAGGGTACGGCTGTTCCGTACACGGTCCAACGGTTTTACGTCCCATCCGATGGACGGCGGCCTTTCAAAGCCCATCGGTGTCCCCTACTGACCGTGGACAGGGCGGGAAATTTTGCGGAGATAAATATCAATGCTGACACAATTGGGACTCGAACCTGGGAACTACAGATTACGAGCCTAGCGCGCTACAGACTGAGCCTCCCCTAAAAGGACGAGGAGATCTCAAGTGAAATCTTTGAAACTGATGATACATACTGAGTGGTTAAATGAAACTACGTTACTTTGTAAGTCTGCGGATAAACACAGTTAGTTGAACAAAGCTGAAATTTGAAGGGGATAATAATCAGGTCATGCAGAATAAAATGGCAGGTAAAATAAATTCTTATAAAAAATGTCAGTTGGTTGAACGTGGCGCTCTACACAAAAACGATGCACATTTTTTACCAATCACGTGTTAGTAAGAGAATACATCACGTGGTTACAGAATGAAAACAGAAAGCCATCAAGAGACCTTACCCTTTTGTAATAGAGAGCATGATCATTTTCACTTTCCCAAATGGGGCGGGGGTGACTCAGTCGGTAGCGCGCCAGGCTCGTAATCTGTAGTTCCCATGTTCGAGTCCCAACTGGGTCAGCGTTGAGATTTATCTCCGCAAAAATTCCCCGCCCTGCCCACGGTCAGTAGGGGACACCGATGGGTTTGGAAAGGCCGCCGTCCGTCGGATGGGTCGTTAAGCCGTGTCCCCGTGTGCGGGAGAGCCATACTCTGTGCACGTTAAACAACACGCTGGATGGCCTTGACGGGAGGCTACCATCTGTCTCCCAACAGCTGTTCCAGTGGGTCCCCTCCCCCAACCTTCTCTGAGCGTTTGGGTCCATGTGACCTGGCCATTTAGCCCATGGTGTGCAAAATAGTGCCGCTCAGAAGTAAAACAACCCAACCCAACTTTCCAGAGAAGTGGACAAAAAGAGTCACGACACCAGAACTACAGGATCGTGCATTATTGGTCAATCTCTATTTCCAAAATAATAACAAAGTCACGAATGCTATAGCGGAATATCGCTTACTGAAGAGATGGAGACGCCTTTGAGGAAAATGAGTTACAAAACAGGGCTCAGAATTTTGAAGAAATGTTTATTAATCGTAATGCCAATGCAGAGGAAGTCTACCGGTTTTTGAACACATTGTAAATGGCTGATGCAGTAGTCTTCTCTTAGAGCCAGCGCCGATATCACACTTCTGAATCTTGTGTGATCCAATGTCTCCAAGGTCATACGAAATGTGTTGCGCTGTTTCCGGTACAAATTGGTATTTTCAAGGATTAGGGCTGGATAGGATGGAGCTGGCCATTGACTCTTACAGAGTGAGGAGACACACTTCCGGATGAATGGTAATGTCAACACACAGCATTGTTGTTTAAGGGAATCGTAACATCCTCTGGGGATGATGAAATTTCACAGCATTCTCCACCTGTTATTGTGTGGTGTGTTTTCAATGCTACTATCATCTAGGAACCCTTCTTCTCCAAGTAGGTCCAAGCCATGATCTCCTAAAACATATAATACAAATAAAGCATGTCCAGAGCATAATGCTTTATTTGCTACAGTTTCATGTTTTCTCAGTAATATCCCAGATACATAAATTAGTAACTTCTCAAATACATTAAAATCTTCGCTATCAAATCTATTTCAATGTCGATTTTCGACAAAATTCGTTCACTATTTTCACAGTTGCGCAGAATGTAATATTTAACAGCTAAAATGACAGTTTAAATAATTGTTCTGTCAAGTAAATAAAAACAAGTTAAAAAGAAAGCAAAACCGTCATATTGAACATTGCTAATCCATATAAGAGTGTTTTTACCAGTTCTTGTAATAATAATGTTAATTTCCACTAATTATAAATGACGTTTTGGAGAACAATCTAACGCGCTAAATGTTTCAGCTTCCACAACACTTAAACACTAAACGCATCTTTCTAAAACATTGTTGCGTTTGAAAAAGATGTTTTGATTTAAATAGATTTGACAGAGATTTTTAAATTAGGAAACATTTTTTTTTATAAAACTTTTATTTAAAGAAGTTACTGAATTTTGCAACTGACTTTCTTAACATAGAACTTCATTTGATGATGGAACCGCTTAGTGTATATGTACACTAAGATTTCAAAAATCATTTTTTTCATGTAATATTCCTGTACATTCACTCAAAAAATATCTGAACGCTATGGTTGATTTCACATTTAAAAAAAAATCTGGTAACGATTTGTTTAGAAATTAGAGATCTGGCAACCTTCGTGTCACGTGACACGAAGGTTTCCAGATCACTAATTTCTAAAAAATCGTTTTTTGAGCGACTGTACTCTGTAGGGACTCATCTGTAAATTCCGAAGCGATATGAGGGTGAGATGGATGTTATAATGTGATATCACAAAACATACTATTAACGTTATTATTAAAGAAGCCATCGACTTAGTACACTACGACATTAAAATGCAATATTTATTTTTGCGATTATTCTTTTCAACGTTTTCCGATTTTAAAAATCATTTTTTAAAATGCAATATCCCTTGTAATTAAATACTAGCTACAGTGAATATTCACATGGTACGTTGACACTCGTACAAAAATAAAGATTCCTACAGAAAATACGTTAATAAAATGAAGAGGCGGCCCTGTATGTACAGCGGGTGAGGTAATCCTTCTGATACGTTATATATATTATAAACGACCTGTTTTAAAATAACAGGTCGTACACTATTATTGCTCTTTTTTAGCGACTTACGTAGGAAGTCACTGAACTGGAATTGATCTCTAATTACCAGGCTCTGTGTGATTAAACGACTACACAAAACTACACTAAATGATACTAAAATTTATAGTGGTAGCTGTTTTCACCCTTCTTTTATTACTTTTATCTAGCAAATAGCATAACATAAAAAATGATGATTTAAGGCTACGCTGAATTAGTATCTTAATTATTACACTGACTGCTTTCAGAATGAAATAATGATTTCTATCTTTTCTAAACGTGCATCTTAATCTTTATATACGAGGTGACCTAAATTAAACTAAGAATATTTAAGTAAATTTGTAGAGATAACTCAGTGCATATAAGCAATAATAATTAAATTTGCACATTTAAGATCATTACTGAAGCAATACATAAAACACTAGGCATCATGATATACAAATGGAAGAGGTGTAATTTTCAATTTTAGTGAAGATCAAAAAATGTCCTGTAAACATAAAATTCATCGCAATTAGCTCAGCTGTTATATCTAGATATGATATTGCATGCAGCTTTTGTTTTAACATGTAACAGGAAGTTTAAAAAAGCGTTCAAAGAAGACTAATTGACTTCGATGGAACTAGTGAAAATCTACAGACACTTATCAAAAACAGATTGATCTTCCTCAATACGAATGAGTTCCGAAGACTGGATGGAGTAATTGTGTCATGGTTACGATACTATAGGAGCTGGGTGTTTCACCTTTGAGTGACACTTCTTGTACACAATGGACTAAATGACCTAAAGGCTACAAGGACCAAAAGGACCCAGAGAAAGTTGGGGAAATGGAACCTACTGGTCAGCAGCAGACAGATTGTAGCCGCATATCAAGACCATCCAAGGGTTATTTAACGTCTACCAAGTCTCGGCTTCATCATCATTATCGTCTACCAAGTTTCGGCGCGCCATCTACCGTATTTATTATCTACCAAGCCTCGGCTTAATCATTATTATCGTCTACCAAAACTCGGCTTAATCATCATTATAGTCTACCAAGTTTCGGCGCACCATCTACCGTATTTATTATCCACCAAGCCTCGGCTTAATCATCATTATCTTCTACCAAATCTCGGCTTAATCATCATTATCGTCTACCAAGTTTCGACGCGCCATCTACCGTATTTATTATCTACCAAGCCTCGGCTTAATCATCATTATCTTCTACCAAATCTCGGCTTAATCATCATTATCGTCTACCAAGTTTCGACGCGCCATCTACCGTATTTATTATCTACCAAGCCTCGGCCTAATCATCATTATCGTCTACCAAGTCTCGGCTTAATCATCATTATCGTCTACGAAGTCTTGGCGCGCCATCTACCGTATTTATTTTCTACCATCTCACTGACGACAGCATTTCCAATCCCATAGGTGTTCTCTCCTCACCGAGGAAATGGTTCGAATTTGCCGTGATATATGAATGTTGGAACAGCTGAGATTCGAACCTGGGAACTACAGAATACGATTCATGCGCGTTACCGAGTGAACTAATCCTTTCTTCCGATACTGTATGAGAGAAAAGGTAGAGGCCACATGAAAGCGATACGACTTCAACTGTGTATGAAATCACGACTACTTTCAAAATATGACTCATATATTCGGACACTTCCACAGGGAACTCCGCTATTTGCAATTCGGCAGTCGGTGTCCTATTCGGAGACTTATAGTGTTGTCTAAAAATCGGCTAGGTTTCAGTGTTGTCGGAAGAGGCATGAGTGAATTGTTAGAAAACTTGGGGAAAATGGGTCATCTAGTCAGATGAAATATAAAATTTAATATTTTCTACAGATGGCAGAGGTAGGGTGTGGTGGTGACCACGTGACACAATGAACTCATGTGTCACATCCACTACTTGATGTTGAAGGGATTCTCATGGCATGGTTTCGGTATATTGTTATGTCTCAAGCATGGACAAAATACTGCAGCATATGTAAACAGCATATCTAATTTTTTTACTGATGGATACCAAACATTTCAAGATGATAATGCAACAGACTACTTTGCGACATCTGTCTGTGATTGGTTTGAGTAACATGACAAAAATAATGAATGAATGAAAAATAAAATGAATTCAAAAATTTGCCTTTCATCTTAAAAGTAATCGTAGTATTATTCCCGAGAATGGAATTCTGCTGATTTATTTTAAGAGCAGTAAACATGTCCGCCCCTGAAATTTTAAAAAATTAAAATTTCTCAGCCCTTACCCATTTTAGTTCTAACACATTACCCATTTTATTTCAAGTCCATTTATTTACAAGTATTTAAAGACTTGTATTTCAGTTCACTCTAAATAGACTGTTTTTATGGATATATTATTATTTTTTAATATCATTATTTAAAACGTATTTTTGCATCTTGTGGGAGCTGATTATGATCTTGTTAACTAAAAGGTCTTATGTAGACAGTCTTCGAGTACTTATCACATAACTTATGATATATGCACTTATCATATAAGCATGGAAATTAAACTACTGGCAAGGAATGTCTACATAAAACCTTTTAGTTCGCTTACAGCAAGGATGCTGTTACTAATTCACCTATCGTGTTAATAGAAGATCTTAAATTTCTTTGGGGCGGGGGTGACTCAGTCGGTAGCGCGCCAGGCTCGTAATCTGTAGTTCCCAGGTTCGAGTCCCAGCTGGGTCAGCGTTGAGATTTATCTCCGCAAAATTCCCCTCCCTGTCCACGGTCAGTAGGGTACACCGATGGTCTTGGAAAGGCCGCCGTCCGTCGGATGGGACGTTAAGCTGTGGCCCCGTGTGCGGGAGAGCTATACCCTGTGCACGTTAAAGAACACGCTGGATGGCCTTGACGGGAGGCTACCATCTGTCTCCCAACAGCTGTTTAAGTGGGTCCCCTCCCCCATCCTTCTCTGAGCCTTCGGGGTCCATGTGACCTGGCCATTTAGCCCATGGTGTGCAAAAAAGTGCCGCTCAGAGGTAAAACAACCCAACCCTTAAATTTCTTTAAAATCTTAAACTTCTTTTAAATTTTAAAATTCTAAAATATTTAAAAATATTAAGTCGTTTACCTCCTTTATTCCAGTTGTGATGTTTATACGATTGAAACATTAACTGCACAGTGCGGCAAGAAAGTATTGAGACTGAACTAAAATAAAAACAAGATGGCCACAGTTTTATTAATTGTTTCCTTCAAAGCAGTTCCAGAGAGACTGAATACGCATATTATATTGCTCATCGGAGCGGGAGTGGCTCAGTCGGTAGCTCGCCAGGCTCGTCATCTGCAGTTCCCAGGTTCGAGTCCCATCTGGGTCAGCGTTGAGATTTAGCTCCACAAAATTTCCCGCCCTGCCCACTGTCAGTATGGGACACCAATGGGCTTGGAAAGGCCGCCTTCCGTCGGATGGGACGTTAAGCCGTGACCCCGTGTGTGGGAGAGTCATACCCTGAGCATGTTAAAGAACACACTGGATGGCCTTGACGAGAGGTTACCATCTGTCTCCCAACAGTTTTTCCAGTGGGTCCCCTATCCCAGATTTCGGAATCCATGTGCCCTAACCATTTAGCCCATGGTCTGCAGGAAAGTGCTGCTCAGAGGTAAAACAACCCAACCCTACATTGCTCATTTGAACTGAAACTCGTCTGCTGTAATGGTATTCAGTTCCACCTTCATGATCTTCTGAATGTCATCGACCGTATCAAATTGTTCAACTTTCAATCTCAATTTCATCTTGGTAAACAGAAAAAAATTCGTTAGAGTCATGTTAATCGTCAGCTGTTTGCACAAAATCTTTGCAAACATTCAATCTTCAAAGTATTTCTTTATCCCACAAAGAGCACTGCACAAACTAGGCACACCCTGACATTCTCTTACTCAATTTTATTCCTTCCTTTGCTTTCATTTGAGAAATAGAAATGAAATAATTTTAAAATATATTTTCGTCCTTAATCATTAATCAGTGTATTATTTGTAAAGAAAATAGTTTCGCTTCCTTCAGTTTTCGACCTTATAAGCTTGCCATATATCCCACCAAGGTAAGGATCTAAGGAGAGGGGGGGGAGGAGGGGGGGGAGCATGAATATCAAAGGTGGGAGGTGAGGATACTAATAACAGTAATTATTAAACTCAAGGATGTTTCACGTATTTTTTATGAATATTTCTTAAAACCTCTAAAACGAAGGGACAAATATTACAGTGCAATGGAAATTCAGTCTGATGCCTTCCCCACCTCCTTTACCTTTTTAGGCTCTATTGGGTCATTTGTATCCCCCCTCCCTCTTTCATTTTCTTCTATATCGGGGCTTTATCCTAGTCACGGCATTCGGAATGCATTTTAGCTACCTATCATTTGATCATCACTTGCATCTCCCTGAGATGTGAACCATCGTTATGCTTTCACGTTGCAGTTGTCTCAGAGCTTTCGTTGGATTTTTCACATCCAACGATAAACTCCATCTGGTGACGAAATTCTGTACTAGTTTTATCTGAAAAATGAAAATGTGAAATACCACATTTATCCATTAAGTTGTTTCTAGAAGGTTACTTGGGTATTGTCAGCTTAAATGGGTAAATTCAAATGAAAAGATTAACTGACATAGAATGGCAAAGATATGATTCTTATTTAATTTAAACCAATACGCAGTGTATTAATGAAGTTTTTAAAAAATTTTTCTCAACTTCAAAAGATTTTCATTTTTAAATATATTATTTTAACGCAACATTAAGTTTCATTTTCTTCATATGATCTTAGTTTAAGAAAAGTAAATAACGGGATAATTCAAAGACAACCGCTATGAATATCTGTATCTCTCATTGTAGTTTTATTCACTCGTTCAATTAAATTACCATTAAATCCAAGTGACAGTATTCTAGTTCAGTGGAAAACAACTAGTTCAGTCAAAAGAACAAACCTCTTACGAAGTATCCTATATCTACAGAATAACTAGTTGGCAGAGATATGTGATTCAATACCACTAGAAGTCTTATATAAGTAGAATTTGGCCATCTGAAAATTAGACGTCATGCTTTGTCGTCGTTCGAATTGTTTAGCTTGCAAAGTTGAATGGCATTGTACGAATACTTATTGATTAGGAAAAGGTACTTTTGATAGGATTATTGATATAATAATCCTATCAAAGGGAATATTATTATTGATATAATAATCCTATCATCATTATATAAGGTATATTTGATACAGATTTCAGTGTTCACGATTGGAGCACTTTGCAAAAGTGATGAAACAGGCAAGTAAAAATTATGGCTTTAAAATAAATAGATAGTAATTTCGCTTTGTCTTCTGTCTTTCTGTAGACTTCGAACTATTTTCTTTATATAGGTAAAAAATAATCTTTTTTTGTTAGATATGTATTGATGAAAATTGAATTGAATATTAGGATTTGCACTTTCTGAACTCCCAAAAGGTATAACTACGCCCTCTAACGGTAGAAATGTTTGAAAATTCAAAATTTGAGACTAATATTTCAAACGAAGTATTTATATTAGAAATTTGAAATTTTTGTGTTGGAATGTGAAGGTCGTGAAGTTACCATGGTAGCAAAATGTTATCCCTTAGACGGGGGGGGGAGCAACTTTTTTGGTTTTAACAGAAAACTGTATGTTTTTAGAGATAAATTAAAAATAATTTTTGGAATGGACAGGTATTGATGAAATATTGCGAATTTTATTTTCCGAATCTCTCGAAAACTATAACCGCTCCCTCTAACGGTGGAAAAAATCGAAAAAATTCTAAACCTTAAACAAATATTGCAGACTATGTAGTTATTCTGGAAATTTAAGATCCCCGTATGATGAACAGTTCCGTATGAGATGTCTGAAAAATGGCACCCTAAACCGGGTGCTGGAGCTGTATAACAAAATCGCATGCACTGGGTGGCGTTCTTTTCCCCTGGATGAAGCCAAACACGTTGACTACCGTGGTGCTGACCAAGACAAAAACGATATTCGTCAATAAACACCACGTTACTCCACTCCTGCTAGTTCCAGTTCTGTCTGAGGCGACACCACTGAAGAGTGCTTGCCTGAGGGCAGATGTGAGAGACAAACGCAGTGACGGACGACATGCTCGTAACAATAAATGTAAAGGCCTAATGTTTACCGTCTTTCTGGTAGATATTTGATCTGGTACCTTTGCCAGTCCTTTTGCACTTGCGTTATAATCCCAAATCCGTCACGCAATGCCATCCGTCGCAAAATGGCGGTCCTGTCGCTCCGTGGTCATATGGCTTCTTCATGGTCCTTCTCGATGTGTGCTGGATTACACATCTGGACCCACTGGCGCCTGATGTGTAATATAGTGCTGGGATTGCGGCCAACAAGGTTGGCCATATCTCTGTACAATAAACTTCTCTAAGGTCGATGATTGTTCCACACTCAAAGTCTGTTAACTGCTGGAACGGCTGTCGCCGTCTTGCTTAAGGACGACATCTTTAGAGGTTTAGAACAATTTCCAAACCGTTTTGTCAATCAGGGAGCTTTGGTTGGCTTTATCTGTATTCGATTGCTCCGCATTTGTGAAGTCAGCTTGCGCCTGTCCAATTGTTTCGATCGTCCTCCAAACCTAATCATTTCCATGCATTTCCATATACTACCGCCTCCCTAAAATTCGTCACATTTCCATAAATTCCTGCAAGTGTTGCATTTTTTTATTTTCTGTAGTGTACATTGCTGGTAAAGAACGTTGCTGAAGGCTATTATTCCTGCTTAGAACGATGTTTATACGAAAGCCCAACAAAGCAGCCTAGGTAGGTCTATTTGTCATTAGCTTGTGTTCAGTTTGTCCCAAAATAATAACTATCCCGGTATCGGTAATTAGAGTTATCTTCGGATGTTGAACAGATACTAGTCAGATCTATTTCTTAGTCAGCTAGTGATTAAAATAAAGATAAAATTAATTACACTAGGCTCTCTCTTATCCGGTCTCGGCTCAACCGGCCTCCGCTTTAACCTGTCGTTGCAAGAAGGGGAAGCGAGTCGCCGCGTGTTTTGTTTATAGTACAGTACATATTTTCTTCAGTTCCTCTTTGTGAATATTACAGTGCACGGTGTACTGTTCGTATAGAGGAGTGTATGTTGTGATCTATTAATTATTGTGTGGTACAAAATGAACGGGTGCAAACGTCAGCGTAATGTCGTTACGAGGAGATGGAATTAAAAGCGTTAGAACGTATTGGCAAAGGTGATTCAGTAAAGCAAATTTGTGATGAATTAGGTGTAGGTAAAAGCAAGGTAAATGACTGGAGGAGGAATAGAAAATCTTTGCAAGATTTTTGCACTCAAGTCGAGTCTGAAAAAACGCTTTCTTCTCGGTGCACTCTTAAAAAGGCGAAAATTGAAATTGTCGATGATGCACTTTGGTTATGGTTCATGCAAGAGCGTTGAAAAGGAACGCCAATCAATGGGCCAATCTTGAAAGAAAAAGCATTAATCCTTCATTCTAAAATCGATAATGGGAAATATTTTTCAGAAAGCGAGGGACGGCTTTCTCGCTGAAAAAGATGGCATGGTGTTCATAACCTTGGTGTTTGTGTTGAGAAATTGTCAGCTGATCCTTTAGCAGCAAAGGCATTTTCAGAAAATCTTTTAGTGCTTATTGAAGAAGAAGGCGTATGCGCAGAACAAATTTACAATGTAGATGAGACTGCGTTGAATTTTAAACTTCTTCCAACGAAAACGTTTGCGACAGCGCAAGAAACCTCAGCATCAGGATTTAAAACAAACAAAGAAAGAATCTCTGTGGCTGTGTGTACAAATGCTTAAGCTACGCACAAACTTCCTCTTTTGTAATTGGGAAATCAGCATGAACATCATGGACCCCGAAGGCTCAGAGAAGGTTGGTGGAGGGGACCCATTGGAACAGCTGTTGGGAGACAAATGGTAGTCTCCCGTAAAGGCCATCCAGCGTGTTCTTTAACGTGCACAGGGTATGGCCCTCCCGCACACGGGGCCACGGCTTAACGTCCCATCCGACTGACGGCGGCCTTTCCAAGCCCATCGGTGTCCCTTACTGACCGTGGGCAGGGCGGGGAGTTTTGCGGAGATAAATCTCAACGCTGACCCAGCTGGGACTCGAACCTGGGAACTACAGATTACGAGCCTGGCGCGCTACCGACTGAGCCACCCCCGCCTCTATGAACTTGGAAATATAGAATTTAAGAAAAATTAAACACGTTTTAACTCTTTCCTAAAACAAAGAAATTGACTATAATGTCCGTTTTTAATTACTTCTCAAATACTTGATAAGCAGACACAGGGATTTTGCTGATCTAAGAGTGAATGCAAAACTTATCTCACTTGAAATCTCAATGTAGATTTTTTTAACATTCATGTATTTTGTCTCTCCTCAAATAGAGCCATTCCTAAAGATCCCATTAAA
This sequence comes from Ryuthela nishihirai, assembly GCA_038380435.1. Lineage (NCBI taxonomy): Eukaryota > Metazoa > Arthropoda > Arachnida > Araneae > Heptathelidae > Ryuthela > Ryuthela nishihirai. The sequence continues at coordinate 5,839,068 of JAWZYU010000039.1, forward strand.
TGGGCAGTGGGTTTTTCAAGGTTATCGAAGTCATTTTTCAAGGTCAAGAAGGGAAAATCAAAAGAAAATTTAATTAAATTTTGAAACATGATCATTTACATGTAAATCCTGCCACGTAGCAGGCATATCAGAGGATTATAATAACATGTTTACTTTACTTTCAATTGATTGTTTCAAAAGATTGCAAAGAAACAGTGCATAGTGATTAAAGCAGGTTTTTCACAAAAGCCAAGCAAGGTTCTTTACATCACTAGAAAAAAAGAAGTCGTTTAAATAATCACCACGCTTATGACGATTAATTGGAGAGATTTTCATGTTCGAAATGAAGATTCTAATTGCAAAGTCTCTTACCAATCTATAGGACTCAAGCATCAGAAATTATTCATTAGCCAGTAGGTTAATGGATAGAATATATATATGTTTTTCCTATGTTTGAGCTGTAAGAGAAGCAATGCCACGTACATTTATTTCTATACTGGTTGAATAACTGTAATATTATTAGCTGAATATGTAGAAAATTATCCAGTATCCGTATTTCCCATATTTAAATGTTTTCTAGGCAGATGCTGCCATCTAGTGCCCAATGCTTAATCTAGGCGGATTTTGGAATTTTTTTTGCATATTTCGAGAATAGACAGGCAGTGTTATAGAAAAGGCGATGTTTGATCTTGCAAGAGATGCCTGGAATGGCTTAAGAGAGCTTCAATCTCCATCTTTTGTGTTTTCTAAAAGAATATTGAATGAAATACAAAGCTCAGTGAATGAGAGACGAGAGTTGGCTTAGCGAGAGCCCCTGTAGTAAAGGCTACACAGGTTTCGTGACCCACCGAGGGCTGTACCAGTGGGAAGTGCTTCTCTTAGGGCTGAAGAACTCTGGGGCATTTTTCCGGAAAATTGTGAATACCATAATTACGACTCATGTTGATTATTGCTGTGAATATCTAGATCAGTCATGTCAAACACGCGGCCCGCCGGGAACTGTTCTGCGGCCCGCCAAGATTGATAACCAATAGGTTTATTTAACTTTTGACAACACTGGATTCTTTAATTAAAATTATAAGTACGTACACGGTATATGAATTAAATAAACTTATTTCAGAAAACATTTCCATTTATATATAAGGGAAACTATTGCGCATAAATGTATATGTCGGAGCCCGATCGTAGAATTGCGAATAACTATTTTGTGCGAAGAACTATTTTCCACTTTAAAGAATAATAAAACTGCGGAAAGATCAAGATTAACAGACAAATATATGCAAGCAATTTTAAAAATAACTACAGCTCAACAAATTGAACCAAATTTTGAAGATTTGGTTAATGTAAAACGTTGCCAAGTTTATTAAGAAAAATATCATATTATTTTATTTAAATAATGTTAAATTGAAAAAAAGAAACTTTCCTACATACATATGTATTTTTTAATATGTTTATATTCTGTGTATTTTTGTTTTGTGTGTATTGATTTGTTTATAATAAAAGCTATGCTTCATCTTTATTTCCATTTGTTTTTGGTTTTGCGGCCCGCGATTTAATATATAATACTTAATATGGAGGTCTGTAAATGGTAGCTAGGTAGTCACTGGAAGGAGAGCTATGCACCAATCCCCTGTGATGATGCATAGAACCGGCCAGGCCTAGCACCTAATGTCCAACCCCGCCTTCTCGTGGTGCGGACCGTTAGTAACTTTCAAAAGAGATACTCTCTTGTGGAAGTGAACGGAAGGGGAGGGCTGCCAGATTAGTGTGGCCTATTGATCTGGACAACTATGGCTACTTTTCTTTTTTTTTCTACCCTGCTGAGGAGTGGTCAACCACACAGGGTCCTGGTGCTGACCATATAAACCTACTGGACTGGACAGATATATGGCTCTGAGCTTGATTATGGATCCTGATTTTGCTGCACTGGTGGGCTTCTGTGGAGGGAAAATCTTCCGCTGTGTTTTCTTTTTGTTTGTGGGTTGACAGCCCCAAGTGAATAGATCCACAGGATATGTTTATCAGCTGGTGGATAATCCTGAGCAGAAGTCATCGCAGGCACCTGAACTCTTTGCTTCTATTGGCATCGTCAAATTCTATATTGGAGGAAGTCTTCCAGTGTAGATGGCTTCAGCCTTTAGTAGTGGGGGAACGGGTCTTTGCCCCATGTCTGCGATTAGGGGGCTGTTTGATATTGTCGGCATTCCCTCTCTCAATAAACATAGTTTCTTTAAACATCCCACTAACCATTTTCTCTCCATAGGTAGTTGGAATGTGAGGACTCTGCACAGAGCTTTTTCTCTTGATGTCCTCACACAAGAATTCCACCGTTATAATTTAGATATTCTCGGCTTGCAAGAGACCAGATGGACAGATAAAGGTCAGATTCTTAAAAATAATCTTAAATTTCTCTTTTCAGGGAGGGACGACAAAAAGCATCACCAAGGCGTGGGTCTGCTTCTCAGCAGACACGCTAGTGATGCTCTTCTAGGATATGAGTGCATTAATGAAAGGTTTCTTACAGCAAAATTTCAGACAAGCGTTAAAGACTTGAATGTTATCTGCTGTTATGCCCCCACTGAGGATGCCGATGAGGATGAGAAGGATAGGTTTTATGAACAACTTCAGGATATTTTGAATTCTGTCAAGAAAGGAGATATTACCCTTGTTCTTGGTGACTTCAATGCCAAAGTTGGTACTGACTCTGACCTTTGGGGAGGAGTAATAGGCCCTTTTGGTATTGGTAGCTGCAATAGCAATGGACAACGTCTCCTACAGGTAAGTAAACTCAATGGATTCAGAATAACTAACACTTATTACAAACACCGCGACATACATAAGTACACATGGGTTTCACCTGATGGGCTGCATAAGAATATGATTGATTACATATTAATTAACAGCAAATGGACTAGTTCTGTTAGGAATACCAGGGCATATAGGGGAGCTGAAATTGGATCTGACCATTACCTTGTTAAAAGTGTGTTGCAACTTAAACTTAAAAAGTGTTGTGCTAGGGTTAAAAAATTTACTTTTAATACTGAAGCTCTGAAAGATCCAGTTATAGCCAAAGCTTACCATGATAGGTAACTTAGTCATTATGACAGTCATGGTTTGCTTACTACTGAAGTTGAGGAAGAATGGGATCATTTTAAACAGGCTTTTTTGGACACTAACAGTACTCTTTTAGGAAAAAAAAAGCAGAAGAGGCAGAATTATCTGAGTGATGAAGCACTTGAGCTTATTTCGGAAAGAAAGAACTGCAGGAATGCCCTTAATCAATACCCTACTAGTCCTAATAGAAAGCATTACAGAGACCTTAATAAACTTGTAAAGGATCAATTAGCTGCTGATAAAAATTTTTGGCTTGATGGTTTGGCTGACAAAGCCGAGGAAGCAGTTAGACAGCACAACAGCAGAGAGCTGTACCAGATAGTTAATGTTTTGTGTGGTAGAAAACGGACAGGCATACAAGGATTGAAGGATAAACAAGGTAAGGTTATAGAAGGGGAGGATTCTGTCATGGCTAGGTGGGCTGAGCATTTCAGTGATGTTCTAAACAATGTAGTTAGTTCTACTCCCATTGTTTGCAATGATGATAGATGCATTGGTGGCTTTAATGTTGGCCCTATAACACAATCTGAAGTTAGTTTGGCTGTTTCTAAACTTAAACTTCATAAATCCCCAGGGGTAGATGAAATTACTACGGAAATGCTTAGAGCTGAGAATGTTTCGGTTACCACTTGGATGACTGAAATTCTGAATCTCTTTTATGATAAAGGCATGGTTCCTAAGGATTTTACCAGAGCTATTGTTATCCCTATTTTCAAAAAAGGTGATCGCAGTTCTTGTGATAACTATAGGGGTATCAGCCTACTCTCTGTTCCAGGTAAAGTTCTTTCCATGATTGTTCTTAATAGAATTAAGAATCTGGTTGACAGGCAATTGCGTGATGAGCAATGTGGATTCAGAAGTGGTAGGGGATGTGTAGATCAGATATTTTCACTTAGGCAGATTCTTGAGAAATGTTTAGAGTTTCAGAAACCTTTGGTTGCTAGCTTTGTTGATTTCAAAAAGGCTTTCGACTCTGTTGATCGTCATAATTTGTGGTTGATTGTGAGATCATATGGTATACCAGACGAGTTAGTTAACATTATGAAAGCTCTCTATAATAACACTGAGTCGTGTGTGAGAGTTGGTAAGGCTTGTAGCAATTGGTTTAGCATTACTTCTGGTGTTCGACAAGGGTGCATTTTGTCTCCTTTTCTCTTTAGCTTGGTTATTGATTATGTTATGCGAAATTCACTTCAAGGGAAAGATTTTGGCCTTAAATGGGCTGGAGATAGGAAAATTTCTGATTTAGATTATGCTGATGATTTAGCCCTTCTGGCAAATGATGTTGATGAGATGAACTCTTTCATTCAAGCCGTTGATGAGACTGGTAGTAGAGTAGGTTTGGTTATAAACAGAGAGAAAACTAAAGTGCTGAAAATTGGTCAGGCAGGCTGTGATTCAGTTAATCTGAATGGTTGCAGTCTTGAGCAGGTGTCACAGTTTAATTATCTTGGGAGCTATGTAACAGATAATGATGATGTGCGGCATGAGATTAACAGACGAATAGGGATTGCTGCTGGGACTTTTAAGAATCTATGGAGAGTGTGGAGAAATAGGCGTATACACCTAAAGACTAAAATTAGACTGTATAATAGTTTGGTTCTTTCTAGGGTTAGTTATGGTAGTGAAACTTGGACACTTTGTAAACAAGATAACGGGAAACTAGATGCTTTTGATTCCAGATGCTTACGCAGTATCTTGGCCATTAGGTGGTTCAACTTTGTAACTAATGATGAGATTAGGAAAAGGAGTTTGCAACCTCCTTTAAGCAGCATATTGTGCAGAGAGAGACTCCGTTGGTTTGGCCATGTTGCCCGTATGAATAATTATAGATTGGCGAATAGGGTTATGAACAGTGTGCCTAAAGGCCTCAGAAAGAAGGGGAGACCTAGGATGCGGTGGGCAGACAATGTCAAACAGGACCTTGTTAGAATTGGTGTGCAGTGGCCAGATGCAGTAGATGTAGCTCAGGATAGACTTGCTTGGAGAACTAAATTGCACGGTCTGGTTGGACCTCCGTAGTCCATGGCTGCTTGAGGATGATGATGATGACTTAATATGGCCCTCAGTGGTTAACGAGTTTACATGCCTGGTTTAGAGGAATATTTTTCCGAAGTTTCGAAAATTTTCCAAAGTTGTAATTTTGCATATTTGGAGAAAGGAGTTTCCATTGTTAAGGCTCTAAAGTTGAAAAAAATACGTTTATTAAAAATTTATTAAATAATCCGCCTTTGCTTGCTTAATTGAAGAGAGGAATAATAAGTTTTTTTTTAGTTTTAATCATAGTAATTAAAGTATTTTTCAATTATTTCAAAATTCCTTAGCCTATATTTTTAAAATGTTTAAATTATAGTACATATAAGTAAAATATATATATATATATAATATATATATATAACTTCAATTATAGTTTTCCCCAAATTCTATAGACACAGATCTAAATGGTTCCTGCATAAGCAGTAGCTGAAATGTTGGTATTCAGCGAATTAGAAAAGATAATGCAATTCCAGAATAGTATATGAAATTATGAACAAAAATATTACAGAATATATTTACGTAATCTGGCAACGATCTTTTTTAGACATTAGTGATCTGGCAACCTTCGTCGGCAGATATCGTCGGCAGATATTTTTTTTTGAATTCTGTAATCAACCACAGTGTTCGGATATTTATTTGAGTGACTCTACACGAAGAATGCTTGATCACTAATTTCTAAAAAAAAATCATTATCAGATATTTTTTCTGAATTCTGTAATCAACCACAGTGTTCGGATATTTATTTGAGTGACTGTACACGAAGAATTCCTGATCACTAATTTCTAAAAAAAAATCATTGTCAGATATTTTTTCTGAAATCTGTAATCAACCATATTGTTCGGATATTTATTTGAGCAACTGTACACGAAGGTTGCCAGATCACTAATTTCTAAAAAAATTGCTGCCAGGTATTTTTTCTGAATGCTGTAATGAATCATATATCTACAAATATATATATTTCTATATCATCCTCCGCTTATACAAGGCTAAAGGCGAAAGTTTGACTCCAGAGGTTACGTTCGAGGTTCATCCGTGAGCAATAGTGATTACGTCTCTTTTAAGGAAAAACATCAATAGTTGCTGCTTTCCTGGTTGTATTTTCCCTCTTGCTGATATTCATATTGGTAAACGGCCTTTCGATCTGTTTAGACTCGATACAGTGATTATGCCAATCGACCCTAAAGGTTTTGCTTTCCTCCTATTCTAACCACCACTATTCTTTCAAACTCGATTACTAGAAAAAAGAAATGTTACGTTTTATCTAGTGGTTGCTCCAGACATTTTAAATAAATATCCGGAACGCATCCCTAGGATGCATCATAAGAATCAAAAGACATATATGGACGTATATTGTAAACAGGACACCTACAATGAAGGGCCAAACGCTGTACAGTTCCTGTGATGAAGATGGAAGCTTTCCTTTTAAGCTACCAAGAATATTCTTTAAAGTATCGCTCTCCGGCCCACGGCTTAACCGATCAACGATAGCCTTTCAAACTCATTCATGTGTTCTCTCTCACCAACAGAACGATGGAGTTCACCGGGAATAAGTTTCTTCGCTGACATAATTGATACTGGAACCTGGGAACTGCAGATTAGGAGTCTGGCACGCTGCCAACTAAGCCAACTCTCGTCTCTCATTCAAATGAGCTATATATTTCATTCAATATTCTTTTACAAAACACAAAGGATGGAGATAGAAGCTCTCTTAAACCATTCCAGGCTTCTCTTATAACATCAAACACCGCCTTCTCTATAACACTGCCTGTCCATTCGCCCTCAAAGTAAGTAAAAAAAAATCAACTTCCGCCTAGTTTCAGCTTTGGGCACTAGATGGCAGCATCTGCCTGAAAAACATTTAAATATGGGAAATACTGATACTTTTCTACATATTCAGCAAATAATATTACAGTTATTAAACCAGTATAGAAATAAATCTGCGCGGCATTGCTTCTGTTACAGCTCAAATATAGGAAAAACATATATATACTATCCGTTATCCTAATTGCTAATGGGTAGTTTCAGATGCTTGAGTCCTACTTTTCATGATTTTCAATATTGTACGAATAAATTTAACCCTAAATAAACTGCTCTACCAAAATATTACAGAATTTTCATGTTCTAACAATGGGAATTTAACTTCGAAGCTCTATAATTCTATAAGACGCATTCAATGTCTTTTTTCTAAGTGATAAAAATCATTCATAAATGAGTACAGGTCCAATGAATGTAACATCCAACAGATCTGTGGATTCACTTATAACCTCAGGTGAAGAAAAATTATTTGGGAATTACCACACCAGTCTACGACAACAACGTTGGCGTTTAATTCTTCCATTTCTAGCTGTAAAATAATTTTAAAAACTTTTCCTAAAAATTTACGTTTCTGCAGAAAATTTTCCGTGCAACGAAACGGAGTAGTGAAATAAAATTTCCGTAAGTGAGAAATTAGTAAGTGAGTAAGTGTTCCTAAGTGAGAAATTTTATTACAGCAGTCCCCGATTTACGGAAATTATGTAAATAATTTCCGTAAATCTACCTATATAACTAATTTTCGTAAATCGGAGACTACCGTAATAAAAAAAATAATAGGAGATTGTGGTTAGTGTCGCTGCACCATAATTATAAAATATAGTAAGAAAGCAATCGGCAAAGCTTGTATCCAAACACATATATAAAAACATCTGTGAGTACCTCAGTGGAAATTGTTTATTGCAAGTGTCACATTGGAAGTATTTGATGATTCGTGAAGCACTGAAGGATAAATTGGGCTGGATATAATGTTTGAACTCTTTGGATGATGTTCTGTGATGCTTTGTAGATGACATCATAAGACACAAATGTATTGCATTCATAAACTCCGTTGAATCCTTCGATTGTTCCTTGGGAATCCTTTTCCTGTCTCTAGACTGATAGGAGACTTTGGAATTCGAATCGTGATTTAAAACATGAAAATCTCTCAAATTGATCGTCATAATCGCGGTGATTCATGACACGTGGAGTTTATTTAAACGACTCCTTTTATTTCTAGTGATGTACAGAACCTTGCTTGCCATTTGGGAAAAACCTCTTCTAATCACTATGCACTCTTTCTTTCCACTGTTTTTATACATTAAATTGAAAGTAATACAAACATGTTATTATAACCCTCTGATAAGCTTGCTACGTGGCAGTATTTAGATGTAAATGATTGTGTTTCAAAATTATAGCCAACTAATTTTTCTTTCGATTTTCTCTTAGTGATCCTCCCTCAGTATAAAAATGGGGGTGGGGGTAGCTCAGTCGGTAGCGCTCCAGGCTCGTAATCTGTAGTTCCCAGGTTCGAGTCCCAGCTGAGTCAGCGTTGAGATTTATCTCCGCAAAATTCCCCGCCTTGAACACAGTCAGTAGGGAACACTGATGGGCTTGGAAAAGATGTTGTCCGTCAGATGGGACATTAAGCCATGGCTCCATGTGCGGGAGAGCCATACCCTGTGCATGTTAAAGTACATGCTGGATGGCCTTGACGGGGAGCTACCATCTGTCTCCCAACATCTGTTCCAGTGGGTCCCCAACCTTCTCTGAGCCTTCGTGGTCCATGTGACCTGACCATTTAGCCCATGGTGTGCAAAAAAGTGCCGCTCAGAGGTAAAACAACCCAACCCAGCATTTTGTACCTTGAACCTTTGCACCCTTGAAAAGGTTTTCTCAGCAAATTACCTTTTACTTTTTAGCAAAAAAAACAATAATCGTACGGTGAAAAATTGGGTAAATATGATAGATGGAGCAGCTATTTGATTTTTTTACTCTTCCAGATAGGTCATAACTTTCAAGTTTTGTGAGCACATTGTTTTACCTCTGAGCGGCATTTTATTAATTAATTTAACTGTTATTTTGAGAAAGGAAATCGTTAGGAAAAGGAAAAGTGTGTATGGAGTTCTTTTCAGGCGTTACAAGGGGTCTTCAGGAGTTTTCAGGCGTTTTCAGGAGTCCTTTTCAGACGTAAGCAAAAAAGATTATTAAAATTTTTCTATAACAGTCGTTTGAAATTTATGAACGACCCCTAGGGTCTTTAACAAATTGTATGTTATTGATTATTAGTGGTCTTACACTGTAGGCCACTGAACTGGTATATTCTCTCTCATGTAACATAGGCCACTCAACTGGAATATTCTCTCTTTAGCAAAAAGCTGTCTGTGATTAAACGAAAGTTTATTTACATATTAAAATATTTCAGTATTTATAGTGGTAGTTCTTTTCACTTGCATATTAATTCTTTCTATGAGTAAAAAATTATGAAAGAAATAAACATTTACTGTTTGTTTTACAAGTAATCGACTTAAGCATCTAATACATTAATATTTAAACAAAAAATATGAATAATTCTTCCCTAGTCCTCTTACTGATATAAGACTTAATCTATTGGTGTGAAGCGAAGGAATTTAAACTGACAATATACGAGTATTTTGAGCTTTATATCTAAAATTGCTCAGTGGATAAATGTGATATTTAAAATTTTTACTGTTTGAAATACGTAAAACATTCGAATTTGGTCATTATAAGGCGATCATCCCTTAAGACAATCTGAAGAATGTCAATTGCAGGTTACAAGCATAAGTATGAAAGTTTCAATGATCTTTATCCCAGATAGATATTATATATGACGCACAAATAACAGTTGTTTAGAAATGCGACCATAGTTCCAATGGCTAGGATATCTGACGAACTTATTAGTTTAAAAACTAAGGTAATCCGACACTACTTTGTTTACGACTTAAGCAAAATGTGTTAATTCGTGATTAAAGACGATATTGTCTTACAATTATTATTTGGTATTGATTTTGTTATTCTTGAAAAAATTCAGAAATGATAATAATATAAATCCATAAGTGGTATAATATAATTGTAAAAATGTTTTAAAGGGAACTGCAAAGCTGTTTAGATTACAAAGTATTATAAAATCACATTTCATTCAACTAAATAAATATATCCATTCCGTTTAGAAAGAGGTTCATTGGACTGCAAAGATCAATTTAAATAAAGTTACTTTCATTTTATCTTGTCATATATACATATACAAAGAGCGTGTTAGGAGACTGACTTAATAATGTGGTCTTTTTAATAATCTGCCTTTTTAATAATTCATCGACACTACGTTTCAGTAATCGAGCCTTAGCCCAGGACAGAATATCTAGAGAACTAAATTGCTGTCTTGTTGGAGCTCCGAAGCCCTTGGCTGCTTGAGGATTCTGTATGTATGTACAGTCGCTCAAAAAAATATCCGCACACTATGGTTGATTACAGAATTCAGAAAAAATATCTGGCAACGATTTTTTTAGAAATTAGTGATTTGGCAACCTTCGTGTACAGTACACGACGGTTGCCAGATCATCAGATATTTTTTGAGCGGTTGTACGTATGTATTTATGTATGTATGTATCCCAAGAATTTTTTTCAAGAGAGGGCGGTCCGAGAATTTAGTTTAGTGAGGGTGGAAGGCTTCAAGAATAATTTAGTTTCAAGAGGTACGACTTCCGTAATAATATTCCACCGAACACGAAAAGTTAAAATGTTATTCTATATGGCATAATATTTCCTAGTGTTTTTTAATGTATTTTAATTCGGACATAAAAAAAGTGGTGATAGAATAAATTTAAGTAAAGAAAAATGTTTCGGATTTCAAAGTAGGTAGACAATTTTGAGATTTCTTATAAGACGACAGAATTTTTTTGGGGGGGCCCTGTCTCTCCCCTTGGTACATTCCTGTGTGTGTGTGTGTGTATGTATGTATGTATGTATGTATGTCCACGACCGAATCTATAAAAAGATGGAAGTGGAGGGAAGAGTCTGGATATATTCAAATATAATTTTTATACACATTTAGTCATAAAAAAGGAACCGATGCGAAAATGAAGACACCTACCGCTGTTGTTTTTCTGCTGAGGTCCCGCCATCCTCTCAGACCTTGTACTCTGGCGTATAAACTGACAGGCTCCTGTCAGACCTCTGTGGCTAGCAGCTGTTTAAGGGGGTATTTGTTATTTATTTATTTTATTATATCAGAAGGTTAAACGGGGATAAAATCTCATAGAGAATTAGAGTTTTTGTTAACGGAATCGCTGTCGAACTGGAAGTCTATGGACATGCTTATTTCTCGAAAGTGAGTTGGTGTAAGTCCATGGATATGGTTCGTACAGGACTGCATAGTGATAGAGTTGGAAATTAGCTAATGGTATTCTGTAAGTTTAGATTGATTATTTGTAGTGACTTAAAGAACATTTATTATTTATAACACTTTTTACCAGAAAATAATAATAAGTGCTATTGATTCCATTATTCACTCTCGGTTTTTCTGTAAGTATTGACGGGAAGTGATTGGTTCATGAATGTACACTTTTCGGACAAGTTGTCTCTGATTGGGTTATTTAGTTTCAGTGCTTTTCTTAAGTGGGAAGCTGGTCTGCATAACGACATTATAGCAGAATAATCGAATCAGACAACCAGTCTGGTAAATGCCATGACAACGATTGATTTCTAGTAATATAGAAATAAATCTTATCAAGCCCATTGTTGTTTCTTTTCTTACAGAATTCCAATTGCCATGGATATGGTTCGAACAGGACTGCATAATGATACAGTTAGAAATTAGCTAATGCTATTCTGTAAGTTGTACGAACGAAGGTTGCATCTGGCAACCTTCGTTCGGCAACCAATTTGAGTTTAGGAAGAGCAGAGGTACAGAAACTGCATTGTTGAATTATACGTCAAAGGTGTTTCATTCCATACAACAATTGACAATAATCAATTTACTCTATCCGTATTTATGGACTTGGAGAAAGCTTTTGACACCGTTGATCACGAAATTTTAATTAGCAAACTAGAAAATGTTGGCATTCGTGGTGTTGTATTAAAATGGTTTAAAGACTACTTACAGCACAGAATGCAATCTGTAAGTCTTTTTAATACACTTAGTAACCCAAAACATATTTCATGTGGCGTACCACAAGGTTCAGTCCTGGGACCAACCTTGTTTCTGATATTCATAAATGATCTATGTAAATTAAAAATAAATAGCTATATTAACACTTTTGCAGATGATACATCATTAACTTTATGTGCTGATTCTCTGGAAAATCTGCTTTATAATATGAACACGGATCTAAAATGTGTGATGAAATGGTTGGATTTAAATGGATTACATCTTGGTGGGATTATCATCTGTCTCTTAACAATTGTCCAGTGGGTTCCCGCCCCGAAACTTCTCTGAGACATCGGAGTCTTTGCGATCTGGTTATTTAACTCATTTTTGGCCAACACGTGCAATCGCTTAAAAAATATCCGAACACTATGATTGATTACAGAATTCAGAAAAAATCTGGCAACGATGTTTTTAGAGATTAGTGATCTGCAACCTTCGTGTGCTTACACGCAGATTGCCAGATCACTAATTTCTAAAAACATAGTTGCCAGATTTATTTTTACTGAATTCTGTAATCAACCATAGTGTTCGGATATTTATTTGAGCGACTGTACGTACACGAAGATTGCCAGATAACTAATTTCTAAAAAAATCTTTGATAGATATTTTTTCTGAAATCTGTAATCAACCATAGTGTTCGGATATTTATTTGAACGACTGTATGTACACGGTGGTTACCAGATCACTAATTTCTAAAAAAGACTGTCAGATATATTTTCTGAGTTCTGTAATCAACCATAGTGTTCGGATATTTATTTGAACGACTGTATGTACACGGTGGTTACCAGATCACTAATTTCTAAAAAAGACTGTCAGATATATTTTCTGAGTTCTGTAATCAACCATAGTGTTCGGATATTTATTTGAACGACTGTATGTACACGGTGGTTACCAGATCACTAATTTCTAAAAAAGACTGTCAGATATATTTTCTGAATTCTGTAATCAACCATAGTGTTCGGATATTTTTTTGACCGACTGTACCTCTCAGAGGTCAAACTACCGAACCCAAATGCTCTCGAGCAAATTGGTTTTGCGATACGGATTGCTTTCGCTTGTTTAGATGACCCCGGGTCACCACTGAATCTATGTTATGATGGGTTTTCATGTGTATTTGCAGGCTGTTACACACATCCGTGGTCAGAATATAAGTTTGTACTTCTATTTCTTTATGAAACTAAATAACATTTTAGGTAATGTTTCAAGGTTAGGTTGGGTTGTTTTACCTCTGAGTGGCAGTTTTTTGCACACCATGGGCTAAATGGCCAGGTCACTGGACCACGAAGGCTCAGAGAAGTTTGGGGGAGGGGACCCACTGGAACAGCTGTTGGGAGACAGATGGTAGCCTCCCGTCAAGGCCATCCAGCGTGTTACAGGGTATCGCTCTCCCGCACACGGGGCCACGGCTTAACGTCCCATCCGACGGACGGCGGCCTTTCCTAGCCCATCGGTGTCCCCTACTGACCGTGGGCAGAGCGGGGAATTTTGCGAAGATAAATCTCAACTCTGACACAGCTGGGACTCGAACCTGGGAACTACAGATTACGAGTCTGGCTTGCTACCGACTGAACCACCCCCGCCCCTAATGTTTCAAGAAATATATCATTATTTATTATCTCAATCGAGTGTAGGATTTTACCTTGAAATTTGTAAAAGGAGGAGGTTGGGTTGTTATACCTCTGAGCGGCACATTTTTGCACACCATGGGCTAAATACCTATGTCACAAAGAACCCGAATGCTCAGAGATGGTTGGGGAGAGGACCCCTGGAACAGCTGCTGGGAGACAGATGGTATCCTCCCGTCAAGGGTCATCCAGTGTGTTCTTTAACGTGCACAGGGTATGGCTCTCCCGCACACGGGGCCACGGCTTAACGTCCCATCCGACGGACGGCGACCTTTCAAAGCTCATCGGTGTCCCTTACTGACCATGGGCAGGGCGGGGAATTTTGCGGAGATAAATCCCAACGCTGAACCAGTTGTGACTCGAACTTCTGAACTACAGATTACAAAACTTGGGGCACTACCTACTGAGCCACCCCCGCCCCCAAAAGGAAGAGGAGGTCTCCAGTGAAATGTTTCAAACTGATGATATATACTGAGTGATTGAATTAAACTATGTTACTTTGTAGGTCTGCGGATAAAAACGGTTAGTTGCACAAAGCTGAAATTTGAAGAAGATAATAATCAGGTCATTCAGAATAAAATGGTAGGTAAAAATTTAAATTCTTATAAAAACTGCCAGCGGGTTGAACGTGGCGCTGTACAGAAAAACCATGCACCTTATTTACCAATCACTTGTTAGTAAGAGAATATATCACGTGGTTACAGTATGAAAACAGAAAGCCATGATGAGACCTGACCCTTTTGTAATAGAGAGCATGATCATTTTCACTTTCCCAAACTTTCCAAAAAAGTGAACAGGAAGAGCCACGACACCGGAACTGAAGGATTGTGCATTATTGGTTTCGTTCTATTTCCAAAACAATAACAAAGACACGAATGCTATAGCCGAAAATCGTTTACTGATGAGATGGAGACGCCTTTGAGGAGAATCTACTCAAAGCAGATAAAAACCTCAAAGCGGTTTTTATCCGCTTTGAGGAGATGAGTCTTCTCTTAGAGCCAGGGCCTTTGAGGAGAATGAGTTACAGAACAGGGCTCAGAATTTTGAAGAAACGGTTATTAATGGTTATGCCATTGCAGAGGAAGTCTACCAGTTTTTGAACACATTATAAATGGTTGATGCAGTAGTCTTCTCTTAGAGCCAGGGCCGATGTAACACTCCTGAATCTTGTGTGATCAACTGTCTTTCAAACTCTTATGAAATGTGTTGCGCTGGTTAATGTACAAAGCAGTATTTTCATCACTTAGGACTGGATAGGATGGAGCTGGACAACAACTGGCTATGTAACATTTTATGGAGTAAGGAGTCGTACTTCCGGCTAAACAGTATTGTCAAAACTCAGAATTGTTGGGTAAGGGAATCGTCACATCCTCTGGGGATGATGAAATTTCACAGCATTCTCCACCTGTTACTGTGTGGTGTGTTTTCAATGCTATTATCATCTAGGAACCCTTCTTCTCCAAGTAGGTCTAAGCCATGATCTCCTAACACGTGTAACATAAATAAAGCATCTCCAGAGCCCAATGCTTCATTTGATACAGTTTCATGTTTTCTCAGTAATAATTCAGATACATAACTTAGTAACTTCTTAAATAAGCTTTTCACGAAAATCATCGCAATCAAATCTATTTCAGTGTCGATTTTCAATAAAAGTATTTTACTATTTTCACAGTTGCGCAGATTGTAACATTTAACAGCTAAAATGACAGTTTAAATAATTGTTCTACTAAGTTAATAAAAAGTAGTTAAAAAGAAACAAAACCGTCATACTGAACTGTACTAATCCATATAAGAGTGTTTTTAGGAGTTCTTATAATAATTATGTTAATTTCCACTAATTATAAATGACGTTTTGCAGCACAAGCTAACTTGCTAAATATTTCAGCTTCCACAACACTTTAAACACTAAACGCATATTTTTAAAAATTTGTTCCGTTTGGAAAAGATATTCAGATTTAAATAGATTTGACTGTTTTCTAACTTAGGAAGCATTTTTTTTTATAAAACTATTATTTAAGAAACATCCTGGTACACAACCGACCTCACCGACCTAGTACACAACGACATTAAAACGCTATATTTTATTTTGCGATTAGTCTTTTTACGGGATTTTAGTCTAATGAAAGAAAAAAAAGTCATTAATTTAGAGTCATTTTGTTTTCAGACAGACAAATGATATCCCAATACCGAAACAAAACACGTAACCATGGAAACCACAAGCTTCCTTGTTTAGAAAGGTGACCATTACTATTATATGTGAATTTAAAACAGTGACATTCTCTAAAATAACTTTCACTTTCTTTTTAATTTCGATTTCTCAATAAATAAGCCCAGGGTCTTAGGATATTAATATTGTAAAAACATCCGTACGCTGGATATAACCGACAATTTCCCATTCAGTATAAATTTTGTACATAAAGTATCCATTGGATACATTCTAGATACCAAGATATTTAGTGGATTAATTACATAATTAAATTGAACAATTTCATTTACACCTTGTTATCACTATAAAAAAAACGGAAGGAAAAAACACATTGATATACAAGACATTCAGAATTATGCTCCTTTGATTACATGCATTAATATATCGGTAAACTGTCTATCAAACTGTCTATCAAACTGTCACACAAACTGTCTATCACACAAACTGTGTATATCGGTCAAACTGTCTAACACACATGGCTATTGGTGTACAGTGGTAGCTGATCCTAAAGTTATTCAATGATCATTTTATCCCTTTTAGGAGCACGTTTTACGATACCCTGAAGAATCGATGTATGTTTTATTTCAGTACTTTTGCACAATTTTTAAAATCAATATGTAATAAATAATGTAATAAATATGTAAATTATACATTTAATCATCTTGCGAACATGTAAGTCAATGTATGTTGCAGCTTTGTTCCCGGGAGCATATCGGTGTATATAGGTGTCTGCATTTTGTTCTAATAATAGTGCAGTTCTTTTTTATGGTTGATAGGAAAAGTGCCTGCTGCAATCTGTTGACAGTTTATACAAATAACAAACCCGAAATGGATTTTTTTTATTTTGAAAATATTTATAATTGTATAAAATATAACTGTGTAAAACACGTTATAGTACAGAGATGCATAAATCTCAATTAATTATAATATGCTAAATATTGCAGAGTGTTTAAAATATTAAAATTTTCTTGCTGAGCACAACTGCTACCTGTTTTAAAAATAAAATTTAATTAAGAAAAATGATTTTAATTAATACTTTTTTAATTTCTCTCCAAACGAAAAGTGTACGTAAAATTAGTCACGTGGTGTAAGCAATGAAAACATTGCTTGGCAGTGAGAAAAAAAAAACGAAGGAGAACTCGCTCCTCTCCCTGGGTAGGTGGCTTCACTGTAATACACGAAATTCCCATATTTAGAGGGCGCTGCAATCGAAAAATTTACAGTATGCTTATGGAAACTGGCTCTCTTCTCCCTTAGACACTCGTTGGTTGGGCAGCTAGTAGCTATTTATTTTTAAAATTTTTGCAATTACTTTTATAATATTCTCAAATATTTGAATAAAATCGTAATGAATAAGTTATTTTTTAACTCGTTTTAATACCTACCTTTAAGTTTTCACACATAACTGCAATTGATGTAATTTTTAACAATTTCCATCACTCGTAGTAGGCTAGATAAGAAATCCGAGGAAGAACATAGAATTCCAATCACCTGCAGTTTTATGCATAATTAATAAAACTCCTTTTGTTGACGTCTGTCCAGGCTGGTGTATCAAGGTTGTATTGCTTGAATCTGGGAACTGCAGATTACGAGCCTGGCGCGTTACCGACACATCCCCCCATCCGATCAAATGAGTGATAATCATTAAAGAAAATGTCATTCACTCACCTGGTGCCACATGTGATTATTTTCATACATAACTTGTTACGATCTATAGAAGATTAACAATTACGGCGGTGGCTCATTCGGTAGCGTGGCAGGCTCTTAAGCTGTAGTTCCCAGGTTCGAGTCCCCGATGCGTCAGCGTTTAGATTATTTCTTAAAAATCGTTGCCAGATATTTTTTCTGAATTCTGTAATCAACTATAGTGTACAGATTTTTTTTGAGCGACTGTAAATCTGGTAACCATCATGGCGAATGGCAGAATTTAATCAACTCTGCGAGTTTGTACGAGGACTATCCTGCGTCTGTATGAAGCAGGATGGTCTACACGACGAAGTGCAATTCATTTGGGAGGTGATGTGCGAACAGTTCACTACTATTGGCAGAAAAGGATAGAGGAAGTAGTTTTTACGTTATCGTTCAGGATCAGGTAATCCTTGAATGACTAGGTATAGAGATGATCGGTATATCGGTCTTATATCGGTTAGAAAGCCGAACACCGATTGTTTCTATAAAGGCCGTCAGTTGTGAGGTAAAGCCATGGTCCCTGTGTGTAGGAGAAATATACCCTGCACCTATTAAATAAGACGCTAGATGGCCATGACCTGAGATTGTCATCTCTCTGTTAACAGATGTGGTGCAGTGGGTTCCTTCGCCGACTGCATGGAGTCCTTGTGGAGTGGCCATTTTGTCCTATATGTGCGAAAAACTGCCGCTCATACGTAAAAGAACCCCTCATGCGAGGGAGGGAACAAATTTCGTTTTACACTCGTTAGGACCTTAAATCTTTCAATCACCTGTGAAACTTTTATCGAATTAAATAACAGCCTGAAATTATGAATAATTGAAATGGTCAAAACGTCACAATGTTATTTGCAAGGTTACCTTTTTCAACATTAACCGTAATTATTCATAATTTAGTATGTTATATACCTTTCCAACATATATTTTGTTGTACGTATCGATTTGTTGGGAAGAAACTAGGAATAAGCGTCATAGCTTATCTTACCCCACCTCATTGATAGAAAGTGAGGATTATTAATTGTAGGTATAATTATTAAATATCCTGAAGAAATAATACTCAACCTGAATCCGAAAAACGCTTGAAAGAGGCACTATGTTTAAAGAAATGCGTTTTATTTCTCTTCCACAATTCATAGTAATTTTCGTAAACAAAATGTTGAAAAATACAAATGCGGAAGAGTAAACAAACACCTGTGTTCGCAATACGAAACTCTAAAAGTCACTTCCTGTGAGTGAGCAAACAGTGCTTTCTTCAACGTCACTCTGTCAGACGTCATTACCCTATTATTGCAAGGTAAAAAAAAACGTCAGTTTATGAGTTTATATCAAGCGGCTATGTTGCTGCTACGTTTGCCGCGTTAGCGTATGGATATGGCGAAGAAATATAATTTGAGTTTTTTTTTTTTTCAGATTTTCGGAGCTTTGCGTACCGGGAACACATTACAGTGTAATAAGCAACCATTGGCAAGGTCTATGCGATTAAAAAATACACACGGACTGTATTCCCTATGTCCTTCTCTAAACCACCATTCTGCTGCTCGAAAAAATATCAGGTGAATCAAGTTTAATAATATTCATAAAGTGTTTGTGGTTCGTTTATAAATTCCTTCAGGTAAGTAACTTTGTAGTGAATAATTAATATACAGTAGAGGTAATCTAATTTTCCACTTTTTAGCGTGAGAATTATGAAATTTCAACCGAGAACTACTATACAGCACATTATTCTGATTATGGGATATCAATTTTATTGTTAAACGCTATTTGTCGCTGTCGACCACTAACGACCCCTTTCATTTCGGCTCGAATGTTCTAAAGCTCGCTGAGTAGAAGTAATGGTTGTCCGAGGAAAAAAAAAATCTTTGCTTTAATTTTTGATTTCTTCATTTTGCTATTTGTCGTTACAGTATGCGTAGAAATATTTCTATATCCTAAACGATGAAACGGCAGTTGTTTTATGTACAGGATTTCACATCTATTTGACCCATTATCGTGGACGTAGTTCGAAACCAACGTCTGATATTCGCAACAGATATATCGAGCTGATAGGGAGACGAAACGACCCCAAGAAATGTCAACTTGGCGATAAAAATATAATTTACCCATTACACGGAAACATATTGTACAAATGCTTTTGTAAATCATAATATTGCTACTTTAGTGGAATGAATATCTGCAAAGTGAAATATTTCGATGTACCTGTTACGTAATAAATATTTTTCTAGAGAAAATTGAAAATGCTTGTGTAAGGTACGTAGAGGTACAGACGAAACATTGCGAAGCCGTAGTAAAAGTTTCACGTTTCGTATTGCAAGCTATTTTTGCTGTGTGATGAGAAATCCACGGGATGATTTGTCTTACACTACTACCATCCACAGTGGAAGGGGGTAGAGGGTGTAAACAATTTTTTATTAAATATATTTCAGGTGAGATTCTAGTGATGGACTGCGATATTGCAGGGCTTTTTAGTTGGTAGCAGCCATTCATATGGTTACCCATCGTTAAAGCTTTGAAAATTCCGTTATTTGGAAAGTCATTTTCGGTAAAAACGCTTTTATTTTTCGAATAATAATATCAAAAATAATATTTTTGTTGTGGCTGACAAATCAAAATTAACACTTATGTGCACGTCATGGTATAATAAGATAGAAAATTAGGAGTGGAATTGCATGGCACCATAAACGTTTTCCTCAACGTTTCAAATGTTTAAAAAAATGCTCTTTATGGTAAAGGTAGACTATGTCAATAAATATTCCGATTTAGAGTGATTGGTGGGGTAAGTTTAACGAGATTTATAATCGAGATTAGAGATATCTTGTGTAGGTGTTACAGCTGTGAAATGCAAATGATATTGTATAAGTTCTTGAGGTGGGTCTTTTATTTTGCTACTTAGGTATTACGGAAATGTTTCCGATTTTTTTATCATTGACCTACGTGTTACGATTGGCGAAAAAATGTATTGAGATGAATATTGGAATATGAATGTTTCTTTCGATATATATTTTTCTTGTGGCGTTCATGACACATTAGAAATGCTTTTTCGATACATGCATACTATAGGATTTATCTCTGGAAGCAGCCGAAACCGCGTTGATGACGTCATCTCTGTGTTTTATACAATTCATTATTAAGGCGAAGTAATTTTATGGTTTTAAGTAACAAAGAAACTAACCAAAACAAATTAAGAATTTTTTATATATTTATTTTCTTTAAAACGAAACTGGTAGATTTTAATTTGGAAAAAAAAAACTTTACGTTAAACCCCCCCATCGTTATATCGGTTAGAAAGGCGAACACCGATGGTTTCTGTAAAGGCATATTTGCGTAACATCCGTCGTAATAAGAGTTCACTGAAGTGAACGTTACTTGCAACAGTATGATGCCGTCATAAAGGAGTCCGTTGTATTCCATAACTATTCGTAATTGAGGAAATCCTATTTCGACTAAACTTACCTGCAGAAATGACTGCTATGTGTCGTTTCGGAAACTCCCGGAAAGCTCTTAGTAACACAAATAACGATATGTAAATAACCAGTGAAATCTATTTCAGTTGAAAACCTAAGTTCTATATTCACTAGTAACTGTTACAATGCATTGAAAACAGTTCCTTCTCATCATACGATGACACTTTTAAAAAAATAATTAACCTTTCACGATAAAAAAAGAGTTGAATAAAACAGCTTCTATGCTAAAGCATCGCTGACACAACAATGCTTTTCGAATCGTCAAACCGGGTACGCCTTTTGTTTCGTAATTTGCATTTCCGTCACGAATTAGTTTTAGCTTTAACAACTTTCATATAAACAATTAGTCACTGACCATATATTACCGAACTTTTTAAAAACGACAGACATCGTAAGATTGCTCCGATATCCGGAATAATTCTGGTGATGATATTTTGATTGAAAATTTTACAATAAAGAATGTGTGTATACATATATATGTTTCATTTTATTCCCATTGTTATAGTATAACTATAGTTTTCTGTATCTACACATGGGGTACGCCAGTAACATACACATTTCCAGGAAGTACGTGAGGCATAAAAGATTTTGAGAACCACTGCTCTATTATATATATATATAAATTTCAAGGAGATTACGTCATAAGCGTAAAATTACCAAAGACAATAGCAGAAGATAAAAATATCAAAATATCGTAAAATATTAATATTGTTAGAATAAAAACTGATGAAAACCACAAGAAAATAGTGTAGAAATTCTGTATGTATCATACCCTGTGCAGGTTAAATAAAACGTTCGATGGGCGGTTACCATCTGTCTCATAACAGCTGTTCTATTCGGTCACCTTCACACAATCTAAACTGATCCCTCTGGTTCTTTATGATGTGGCCATTTAGCCCCTTGTGTGCAAATAACTACAGGTTAGATATAAAACAACCCATCCAAACGCATTTTATGAACAACTTCAGGATATTTTGAATTCTGTCAAGAAAGGAGATATTATCGTTGTTCTTGGTGACTTCAATGCCAAAGTTGGTACTGACCTCTGAACTTTGGGGAGGAGTAATAGACCCTTTTGGTATTGGTAGCTGCAATGGCAATGGACAACGTCTCCTGCAGGTAAGTAAACTCAATGGATTCAGAATAACTAACACATATTACAAACACCGCGACATACATAAGTACACATGGGTTTCACCCGATTGGCTGCATAAGAATATGATTGATTATATATTAACTAACATCAAATGGGCTAGTTCTGTTAGGAATACCAGGTCATATAGGGGAGCTGAAATTGGATCTGACCATTACCTTATTAAAAGTATCTTGAAACTTAAACTTAGAAAGTGTTGTGTTAAAGTTAAAAAATTTACCTTTAATTTTGAAGCTCTGAAAGGCCCAGTTATAGCGAAACCTTATCATGATAGGTTACTTAGTCATTATGACAGTCGTGGTTTGTTTACTACTGAAGTTGAGGAAGAATGGGACCATTTTAAACAGGTTTTTTGCAAACTAACAGTACTCTTTTAGGAAAAAAGGAGCAGAGAAGACAGAATTATTTGAGTGATAAGGCACTTGAGCTAATTTCGGAAAGAAAGAACTGCAGTAATGTCCTTAATCAATACCCTACTAGTCCTAATAGAAAACATTACAGAAAGCTTAATAAACGTGTAAAGGATCAGTTAGCTGCTGAGAAGAATCTTTGGCTTGAAGGCTTGGCTGACAAAGCCGAGGAAGCAGTTAGACAGCACAACAGCAGAGAGCTATATCGGATAGTTAATGTTTTGTGTGGTAGAAGTCTGACAGGTATACAGGGATTGAAGTATAAACAAGGTAAGTTTATAGAAGGTGAGGATTATGTCATGGCTAGTTGGGCTGAGCATTTCAGTGATGTTCTAAACAATGAGGTTAGTTCTACTCCCATTGTTTGCAATGATGATAGATGCATTGGTGGCTTTAATGTTGGCACTAAAATAGGATTTGAAGTTATTTTGGCTATTTCAAAACTTACACTTCATAAATCTCCAGGGGTAGATGAAATAATTACGGAAATGCTTAGAGCTGGGAATATTTAGGTTACCACTTGGATGACTGAAAGTTTGAATATCTTTTATGATAAAAACATGGTTCCTAAGGATTTTACCAGAGCTATTGTTATCCCTATTTTCAAAAAAGGTGATCGCAGTTCTTGTGATAACTATAGGGGTATCAGCCTACTCTCTGTTCCAGGTAATGTTCTTTGCAAGATTGTGCTTAACAGAATTAAGAATATGGTTGACAGGCAATTGCGTGATGAGCAATGTGCATTCAGAAGTGGTAGGTGATGTGTAGAACAGATATTTTCACTTAGGCAGATTCTTGAGAAATGTTTAGAGTTTCAGAAACCTTTGGTTGCTAGCTTTGTTGATTTCAAAAAGGCTTTCGACTCTGTTGATCGTCATAATTTGTGGTTAATTGTGAGATCATATGGTATACCAGACAAGTTAGTTAACATAATGAAAGCTCTCTATAATAACACTGAGTCGTGTGTGAGAGTTGGTAAGGCTTGTAGCAATTGGTTTAGCATTACTTCTGGTGTTCGACAAGGGTGCATTTTGTCTCCTTTTCTCTTTAGTTTGGTTGTTGATTATGTTATGCAAAATTCACTTCAAGGGAAAGCTTTTGGCCTTAAATATGCTGGAGATACGAAAATTTCTGATTTAGATTATGCTGATGATTTAGCCCTTTTGGCCAATGATGTTGATGAGATGAACTCTTTCATTCGAGCTGTTGATGAGACTGGTAGTAGAGTAGGTTTGGTTATAAACAGAGAGAAAACTAAAGTGATGAAAATTGGTCAGGCATGCTGAGATTCAGTTAATCTGAATGGTTGCAGTCTTGAGCAGGTGTCACAGTTTAATTATCTTGGGAGCTATGTAACAGATAATGGTGATGTGCGGCATGAGATTAACAGACGAATAGGGATTGCTGCCGGGACTTTTAAGAATCTAGGGAGAGTGTGGAGAAATAGGCGTATACACCTAAAGAATAAAATTAGACTGTATAATAGTTTGGTTCTTTCTAGGGTTAGTTATGGTAGTGAAACTTGGACACTTTGTAAAAAAGATAACAGAGCACTAGATGCTTACGCAATATCTTGGGCATAGGTGGTTCAACTTTGTAACTAATGATGAGGTTAGGCAAAGGAGTCTGCAACCTCCTTTAAGCAGCATATTGTGCAGAGAGAGACTCCGTTGGTTTGGCCATGTTGTCCGTATGAATAATTATAGATTGGCGAATCAACAGTGTGCCTAAAGGCCTTAGAAAGAAGGGGAGACCTAGGATGCGGTGGGCAGACAATGTCAAACAGGACCTTGTTAGAATTGGTGTGCAGTGGACAGATGCAGTAGATGTAGCTCAATATAGACTTGCTTGGAAAACTTCCACGGTCTGGTTGGACCTCCGTAGCACATGGCTGCTTGAGGATGATGATGCCAAATTAATCAACATTTAATTGTGGATTTTTTGAAAATAAAATATTTAACAAAAAACACCATATGTTTCATTTTAATAGGACTTTTTTACAGTCATGTATTAAAAAAATATATCATGCAACACAAATAAAAATTAAAAAAAAAAAAAAAGCTAATAGAATTGATTATAACGCATATGAATAGAATGGCTATTTATTTCTAAATAACAAAAAAAATTTCTTGTTCAAAGAAAACATTTCTTCCATTTTGAAATGTTTTTTTCCATACTGTAATTTGAGAAAAAGTCCAGGTTTTTTGCAGTCCAATAAATAAGCCACATTTGGAATATTTTTAATAAATGATTAATCAACAGAAATAGCTCATGTTTTATTCCAAATTAAAAAGTTTAATTCTGAATTTTATTACAGTAAAAATATACGAACACTGTAGTATCATATTATTTTTAATAACAATTTTTACAGTGATATACCAAAAAAAAGATACACATTTCATGATTACTTCCAATTTTAAAAAGTAGCAGTTATTTGTTAATTATCAGGAGATTTTTAAAACTTTAAGGAAAATTTTGTGTTGATAATATTTCAAATCAAATTTCTGAGCTTAAATTAGGGGATTACTTTAGCACAGAGTAATGTTAACAAATTGGCAATACCTTATATAACTTATAACAAACGGCAAACAGATTGCTTTAACAAATTATTTATGTCATATTTTAAACAAATATGCATCAAATAAAAAAAATATGTAATTTAAGCTTCATAAATAATATTTTTATATGATATCTATTAACCAAATTTAAAATGGCAATTTTTAATTTTTTTTTTAATCGTTTTCTTTTATTGTACTAAAACGGATATATACGTTCTGGACACTGGAAGGGTTAATAAATCAGGTTTTGGTTTTAAAATTTCAAAAAACTGTTTGGAATTCACATGAAAGTTGCATTTGTTATAAATGCATGCTTTAAATGTTCCGATTTTTCATTTTGTTTTTTTCACTTGTCCACATATTGTTCGCTAATCAAAATATTCGTTCAGTGAGGACATTAAATCAAGGGATACATAAGCTAAATTCAACGTTTTTTAAAATGTTTTTAAAAGATTCCTGTTTATCGGTGAAATATTTAAAAATTTCAACCCATCTACTGCGCGTCAATATTCAGTTTACTATTTTAATTCACGAAAAAAAAGGGAGAAAATCGCCATTTTAGAAATAAATTAAATCTAAGGGACAGAGCAGTGAAATAAAGGACTGTCCTCTTAAATAAAGGACGTATGGTCAGCGTACATATACGATATGATTAAAATATCCTCTTCCTACCTCCGTGACTTCAAAGACGGCTTATTTCTCTAACCACAACTAATCTTCGATTCCCTATAAGAAAACGTGAAAAATGTCGACGCTACTACGTACGTTTGACTTCAACAGATTTCGTTCACTGTATACTGATTGAAAGTAATAGTAATAATTCTTTGCTGACGTCTGACAATAACATTGTTGATTTAATTGTTTTCCGACTTCGAAGGAAGCGACACCTCTCCATATCCGGAACAAAGTTCTCTCTCTTTAAACTTCCTTTCTCACCATTTCTCGTACCTGAGCGAAGCCAATTAGTGTATATTATAGGGACGAATATTATCGAACATAACGTAGCAGTGGGGATCGCCATCAAATAACCAAAGATAATCGAATAACGAAAACTCTCCCTGCCTAGACTCGTTAAAATAAAAAAGATCCCAAGTGTACCGTGTAAGAGCTACGTATTGCCATAAATAAGCAAACTGAAATATGTGTGCGCCTTAATAATAAATTGGAGAAAACACAGATATGACGTCAGCAACGCGGTTTCGGTTACTTTCCAGCATAATTTCTATAATGTGAAGAGGAAAAGCATTTTCAGTGTCTCGTGAAAGTCATACAACGAAATAATATTGTAAAATCACAGTTGATTATTCAGTTCAATACATTTTCCTAAACTTACAAAACCTATCTGATGGACAAAATAAAAGTTGACATTGCCATAATACCTTAGTAGCCAAATATCTTATTCGATATCATTTGCATTAGATATCTCTCACATCTGTACGACATACGTGTAATATCGAATATAAAAACGTTGGTTGCCGTAATATATAAATGATGAACGCTGGAATATTTAACACGCGAAAAAAAAGTATATTAAACGCAAAGTTGACATGAAACCTCAAATCACGTTCAGATTTCAGTTTTACTCTTAATAAAGTAATTAGTGTATTGCACCGGATAATTATTTTCCATCTTGGCATTTGTAAAATTATCCGATCGTTCTTAACTCTAAAAAAGCAAATAACGTAGTTCAAGAAACGCCATTTCCATAGCTACAATTAATGGGAACCCTATTTCGTGCCAACACAAATATTTCGTACTCAGTTCCTATTTATAGAAAGATAATTGCAACTGTTTATTTCGTCTGTCAATAAATAAGTTTTACCCCACCATTCACTCTAAATCGAAGTATTTATTCACCCATAAACATAATTTTTAAACACTGCAAGCGTTCGGCAAAAGGGCTTAAGGTGCGACGCAAATAACTGTTAATACACCACGACTGCACATAACTGTTAATTTTCATTTCTGAGCCAAAACAATAATATTAATCTTGAGATTACTCGCAAAAACCTAAGTTTTTATCGAAAACGACCTTTCAAAAACCGGAATATCCAAAGCTTTAACGGTTCGTAAACGTATAAATGGTTGCTGCCTAAGTAAAGCCCTTCCATATCGCAGTACATCACTAAAATCTCACCCAAAATATATGAAAAAAAAAAAAAAGAAAAAAAAATCGTTGCCAGATATTTTTGTTTTTCTGAATTTTGTAATCAATCATAGTGTTCGGATACCTTTGATAGCGGCTGTAAGTGCCTGTCTGTTCAGGATGAAGGAATCCTGAATGTCATCTCAATTGAGATCATTTGAAAGATTACAACAGGCAAATTAATAGTTATAGAGAACTTCATTTTAACTTGAAAAAGGCCAATTTCATGTTAAGCATTTCAGCTTTTATTTTTGAACCACAAACGTACTATTGTTTTCATTTTGTCTTATGGTCGTGGATATTTTGTTTTTTTATTTTATTTTTGTTATTATCATTTTTTAATAACTGTAGCATTTTTAATGCAGATGGTTACTAAAGTATTATTAGCACTAGAATTTTTGCATACTATTTAAATACACACGAAAAGTTGACGCCAAATATATGTTCATGGATTACTTTAATCACAGCTTACAACAGATAGTACTCCATTCACAAGGTTGGCTGGTTGGGTTGTTTTACCTCTGAGCGGCACGTTTTTGCACACCATGGGCTAAATGGACAGGTCACAAGGACCCCGAAGGCTCAGAGAAGGTTTGGGAAAGGTCTCAGTGAAAGAGCTGTTGAGAGACAGATGGAAGCCTCCCGTCAAGGCAATCCAGAGTTTCTTTAACGTTGGGTTGTTTTACCTCTGAGCGGCACTTTTTTGCAAACAATGGTCTAAATGGTCAGGTCACAAGGATCCCGAAGCCATAGAGAAGGTTGGGGGAGGGTACCCACTGGAACAGATGTTGGGAGACAGATGGTAGTCTCCCGACAAGACCATCGAGCGTGTTCTTTAACGTTGGGTTGTTTTACATCTGAGCGGCACTTTTCTGCACACCATGGGCTAAATGGCCAGGTCACAAGGCCCCCGAAGGCATAGAGAAGGTTGAGGGAGGGGACCCACTGGAACAGATGTTGGGAGACAGATGGTAGCCTCCCGTCAAGGCCATCCAGCATGTTCTTTAGCGTGCACAGAGTATGGCTCTGCTGAACTTTGGGCTGCACAACATCCCATCTGAAGGACGGCGGCCTTTCCAAGCCTATCGGTGTCCCCTACTGACCGTGGGCAGGGCGGGGAATTTTGCGGAGATAAATCTCAACGCTGACCCAGCTGGGACTCGAACCTGTGACTACAGATTACGAGCCTGGTGCACTGCCAACTGAGCCACCCCCGCCCCCATTCACAAGGTAGGCGACGGCAGCGGTCCTAGAAATATCGGACACTTTTCGAGGGATCACTCCCGACCATGGCAGCCAGGTACCAAATATGTTATCCCAACAAGGCTAAAACTCAGTGGTACCAGGGCCATCAAATTAAGATCGATCAAGTAGCTGCGGAACTGGAAGAGAACTGCTGATTTCTATCGCCATAACGTCACACCTCTGCCCGGCTGTTCGCCGGAAACTTCAATTGCGTAATATGATCATTCCTAGGTTTAGAGCAGGCATGTCAAACACACGGCCCGCGAAGATTGATAACCAATATGTTTATTTAACTTTTGACAACACTGGATTCTTTAACTAAAATTATAAGCACGTACACGGTACATGAATTAAATTAACGTATTTCAGAAAACATTTCCATTTATATATAAGGGAAACTATTGCGCATAAATGTATATGTCGGTGCCAGATCGTAGAAGTGCAAACAACTATTTTCCACTTTAAAAAATAATAAAACTGCGGAAAGATCAAGATTAACAGACAAGCATGTGCAAGCAATTTTAAAAATAACTACAGCTCAACAAATTCAACCAAATTTTGAAGATTTGGTTAATGAAAAACTTTACCAATTTCTTCAAAGAAAAAGATTATATTATTTTATTTAAATAACGTTAAATTGAAAAAAAGAAACTTTCCTACATACATATGTATTTTTTAATATGTTTATATTCTGTGTATTATTATTTTGTATGTATTGATTTGTTTATAATAAAAGCTATGCTTCATCTTTATTTCCATTTTTTTTTGCTTTGCGGCCCGCGATTTAATATATAATACTTAATATGGCCCTCGGTGGTTAACGAATTTGACATGCCTGGTTTAGAGGAATATTTTCCCCAAGTTTCGAAAATTTTCCAAAGTTGTAATTTTGCATATTCGGAAAATGGAGTTTCCATTGTTAAGGCTCTAAAGTTGAAAAAATACGTTTATTAACAATTTATTACATACTCCACTTTTACTTGCTTAATTGAAGAGAGGAATAATAAGGTTTCTTTTAGTTTTAATCATAGTAATTAAAGTATTTTTAAATTATTTCAAAATTCCTTAACCTATATTCTTAAAATGTTTAAATTATAGTACATATAAGTAATATATATATAATATATATAACTTCAATTATAGTTTCCCCCAAATTCTATAGACACAGATCTAAATGGTTCCTGCATAAGCCTTAGCTGAAATGTTGGTATTCAGCGAATTAGAAAAGATAATGCAATTCCAGAATAGTACATGAAATTATGAACAAAAATATTACAGAATATATTTACGTAATCTGACAACGATTTTTTTTAAGAAATTAGTCATTTGGCAACCTTCGTGTACGTACACGAAGGTTGCCAGATCATTTTTTCGTCGCCAGATATTTTTTTCTGAATTCTATAATCAACCACATTGTTCGGATATTTATTTGAGTGACTGTACACGAGAATGCCTGATCACCAATTTAAAAAAAAATCGTTGCCAGATATTTTTTCTGAAATCTGTAATCAACCATATTGTTCGGATATTTATTTGAGCGACTGTACGTAGACGAAGGTTGCCAGATCACTAAATTCTAAAGCAATTGCTGCCAGAAATTTTTTCTGAATGCTCTAATCAATCATATATCTATAAATATATATATTTCTATTCATCCACCGCTTATACAGGGCTAAAGGCGAAAGTTTGACTCCAGAGGTTACGTTCGAGGTTCATCCGTGAGCAATAGTGATTACGTCTCTTTTAAGGTTGGTTGGTTGGTTGGTTTACCTCTGAGCGGCACTTTTTTGCACACCATGGGCTAAATGGCCAGGTCACATGGACCCCGAAGGCTCAGAGAAGGTTGGGGGAGGGGACCCACTGGAATAGCTGTTGGTAGACAGATGGTAGCCTCCCGTCAAGGCCATCCAGCGTGTTCTTTAACGTGCACAGGGTATGGCTCTCCCGCACACGGGGCCACGGCTTAACGTCCCATCCGACGGACGGCGGCCTTTCCAAGCCCATCGGTGTCCCCTACTGACCGTGGGCAGGGCGGGGAATTTTGCGGAGATAAATCTCAACGCTGACCCAGCTGGGACTCGAACCTGGGAACTACAGATTACGAGCCTGGCGCGCTGCCGACTGAGCCACCCCCGCCCCTCTCTTTTAAGGAAAAACATCAATAGTTGCTGCTTTCCTGGTTGTATTTTCCCTCTTTGCTGATATTCATATTGGTAAACGGCCTTTCGATCTGTTTAGACCCTAAAGGTTTTTCTTTCCTCCTGTTCTAACCACCACTATTCTTTCAAACTCGATTATTAGAAAAAAGAAATGTTTCGTTTAATTTAATGGAAATTACTCTTGCACTAAAAGTTC